>JBAMAW010000382.1:0-2400000 GCA_037043295.1 Amiota minor
CTACACGAGCAAACGATTGAACAAAGAAGAAAGAAATACGAATTCTCATTCGCTTTTATGGATACAGAAGTGGTGAGATCGTAACGGTAAATGGGAGTTGCCAGACTGAGATCATAACTACAAATTCTGTATCATTGACCTATGTGTCCCCATTGAATCAAGCAGAGTCTGGCAGAGCTGAACAGAATTTAGTACATTTACGACAGAAACAGAAACTAGTACTTTTGTCATGCCTCTATAAGAACAAATGAATTAAAGTGAAAAAAATTAAAGAAACGTATGCTCCAATATGTGAGAGGCTGTCGCCACAGGAACGGCGTTGTGCAGGAGTTCCCTTTAGGAGGTGTTCATTAGTGTGTCCCATATGGAGTCGGACAAATATTGACCATAATGTTATTTGCAGTTACTTGGGTAGAAGGTAACCGAATCATTCGGATTAAACCTTTTATATCTAAGTTGGCAGTTTATCCAGGTACATACCAGGTCGGTATGCTTTTGCATAATGAGGTGTTTTTATAGAACTTTTTCTCTTAAAGGGTTAAATGAGATCGCTGGGCATAAGGTAATGGCATACGCTGTGATGGAGTGTGGCCAATCCGTCCACGAGCAATGATAGTATCTTTTTTGGAGCAACAATCCGGGTAATATCGGTTGAAAAGTTTATGTTTAAGTTCTTGCAGGGATTTGATTTTTATAAGCGATCTTGGAGGACACCATATGATCAAAGTTTTGTTATAGAAATCATACACATTTTTATAATAAGATTTTACTAAGGGCTTGCAATATCAAGCACATAATGGTTTTCTATATTTCCATATATTGTTGTGAATATAATAAGTTTAAGAAGTGTCGATAGCGCACCCTGTATAATACAATTACAATAAAATACCAATGCTGACGAACTTCATTTGGTGCTTAAGGCATCAACGCATATACAGTCGAACTTCCCTGTAACGAAACTATGTTCTACATTGTGCAACCATTTCTACTTGATTCTAATTTTAATTCAAACGAAATATTGTCTGTCCCGGTTTATTTTCTTAAATTTTTTCACTCTCAACAGAATCTTCTATTATATTAAGGGCTCCAAATTGCACATTGGTCGATATGTCACTCTTTATCTCGAAAAAGGTTTGGATTACTTCTATGCAAGTGTAGTGGGTAACCATTCTGTAGCCATTTTTATTTTTTGGGAATCCCCTAATTGTATATATTTTTCTTTTTTCTTAGTAATCGGAAGCGTTAATCAAAATTTTGGGACCAACAAATAGTTCAAGTGAAATACAGATCTTCGTTGTATATAGAAGTTCATTATAGAGATGTTCAACTGTAATTCAATGTGTGCTCACATATTTCTACAGTTATTCAATATTGTAATTGCAATAAGCTTTCGGGAACATTGCATGATATTTATCTCTAAATTTTCATTTTAGTCAAATTTTTACTGATAAAATAACAATATCATTATAGAAATTCATATAGAAATTGTAAAAATGACTGAAAAACAATCAGAGAACGAAGATTTGATTATTAGAAATGATGATGATAATTTGGAACAAGAAGGTAAGAAATTATTTCATTTGATCGTTTTACTAATTAAAATCTTCTTTTTTTTTTTTTTATTTGATCTCATAATATATAATATATTGCGGATTTTCCTTTGAAATACAGAGATCGTCTCTGTATCATGTGATGACATACCACTATCGAAATTAAGAATAAAGGATACAAGAGAACTGGAAAGTATGAATTCTATTATTTTACTAAAAATTAAGCATTATAATATTCTTCATGCAGAAGAGAAATTTAGAGATTCCATAAAGAATATACATATATTTATGACCGTCTGTCCGTTTGTATGTATGCAAACAAGTCCCTCAGTTTTTGAGCTAGAGAATTGCATGAATTTTTCTTTTCACCAGACGCTGTACATTTTTCGGAACCAGCCGAATCGGACCTTCCATACAAACCCCAATTGAAATTTATATTCTTATTAGAAAAACTTTATTGTTTTTTCTAGTATCGAACTGAAATTTGGACGTTATGACTGTCTAATTTATATTCACCAACCATGTAAATTTCAAGACCCTACGGTTACTGGATCGCATAGTGCCCAAACAAATATTTCGGCCTCAATGTTGAAATGCTGTATGAATACTGACTCTACTTTAAACATAAGTCAAATTAATAATGTAACATTTGTGTGTTCTCAGCCACAAACGTGTAGCATGAATAGTATTGCAGCTTCGGCATAGCCGAATATAACTACCCTTCTTTTTCCTTCTTTTTAAAATTGTTTACATAATCATGGTAATTTTTTTTTTTTTTTGAAAGATGGTCCTGCCGACATTGTTTTTATTGTATCCGGAAAACGTTTACCAGCACATCGTGAAGTTTTAGCAACGAAATGTGATTATTTTCGAGCTCTACTATTTGGTGGCTTAGCTGAGTCACAACAAGATGAAATTTCGATTGATGTGACACTTAAACCTTTTGAGATTCTTTTAGATTATCTATATTCGGGAAGCATATCATTTGATGGTATAGACAATGATGAAATCCTAGAACTTTTGGATTTGGCTAACATGTATGACATACAAAATCTTTTGACAATCATTTCGATGCATTTTTGCCAAATCATAGATGGTGATAATGTATTAAATATATTTTGCAAAACCAGTCTTTATAATTTGGAAAAAGTTCAGATGACATGCCATAAATATATTGATCGTCATGGAATGGATATCTTAAGAAATGAAAATTTTCTATTTCTGCCTCGGGTAAGCGCTGTTTTTGGTTGATTTAATATAATAGTGGAATAGAATCTAAGTTAGTTTATATTTCGTACTTTCGTCTGAAGGGTAATTATCACTTGGTCGATTGTCATGTTGAGTGTCCATTAAATATGTGAAGCTACTTGTATATGGAAATTATCAACCTAATGAAAAGAATCATATGGGTTTAATCAGGCTATCCGTTCCACTCTACAATGTGGTACAGAAATGACAGAATCCCTTGTTTACCAGAAAAGTTTCATGGAAACTTGTTCTTCAAAGTGCGTTCTCACATTGTTGAAGCTTTTTGTAACACATTTGACCAAACTTTTTCAAACAATTATGAACATGTACAAAAATTAAACCCCACGGACTAGCATGACATATAGAACAGAAGAGAATAGGATAGATATAGCTACTATATATACTGCTCTATAAACTGCTAAAGTATTTTTCATTTTTAGGATCTGGTTGAAGAAATAATTTCTCGCCAATCATTTTATGCACCTGAGGTAGAAATATTTTCAGCCATCGTAACTTGGGCTAAAGCAAATCCTACCATTGATGTTAAGGTTAGTAAATAATATAATATAAAAAAAAATATATATATATATTTATATTTGTTCATACTTATATTTAGCCACTTTTAACACATGTACGTTTCTCAACAATGGACGAAAGTGATTTGATGGATATTGTACTGCCATCAAGTATCTTAACATTGGATGAACTAAAAGAATATCAAGAGAAGCAATCAAGATATAATTATTTACCATATCGTGGTCTAAGCATTAATAGAAAATTAGTGGTTAAATCATTTAAAGGCATTGTCAGCCAACGGGATCTTGAAGAAGAAAATGAGCTTTTTGGGTATCATGATGGTAATATGAATACCATTGTTGTCGATTTGGGCAATACATATATAACTAATAATATTAAGATGAGTCTGGAAAATGGTACACCATATTATATTGAGATTTCTACAAATGGGAAAGATTGGAAACGGATTATCGATTATATGAATTGTGTGTGTAAATCTTCACAAGAATTATATTTTCCAGTGAGTCCAGTTGCCCTTATTCGTATCAGTAACGATAGTGGAAACAAAGAAAAATGTGACGACGAAAAGCCCATTGTAAGTAAATTTTTTTCATTAGAGTGAAATTTAGTCTGATATTTGTAAAGCTAAGGGACCTTTCGTTGGAGATAGACTACAGAGTATTTTATATATTGGCAATGTCGAATTAGGAATTGCAATGCCCATTCGTCCGTCCGGCAAAGACATCAAGTATCTAGTTCCGCGGTTTTGTAAATTTTTAAATGAACTTTTACAATCATCAATCATCAGACATCACATGAATCAAATCTTTGATTAAATAAATAATTAATACATCTGCTATAAAAATTTTCTTTAAAGATATTAATCTCTATATGAGCAAGTTCATTATTCTAGGGTGTGACAGGTATATCAGATTAAATTAACCGAAATTAATGTGTTTTGATTACATGTTTTGTATTTAATTACATATATATTATTTTTATCTATTTGATTTAGCATTTGATTGTAAAAAATCTAATACTTCTCTACACCAAAGAAGTACCAGAAATGACTAATGGTTATGTTAAACCTGTTAAGGATACTGTACGTCGATTTAAACAATCGGTTAAATCGGGCTCATTGATCGAAATGTATTGTCCAGTGTATATTAATAAGGATCCCTTAATTTATGTAACTGAAAAATTAAGATCCCCTATAATATTTCAATTGAATCAGCCCTATATAATTGACAAAATGGGTATATACATATGGGATTACAAAAATCTTCCGAGCAGCTTTTATTGTGAATCATCTCTTGATAATAAAGAATGGACAATGCTTCTTGATAAACGTAAATATAATCTGATTGATCGGTGTTTCTTTGAATTTGAGCCAAAACCAGTTGTATTCTTACGCTTCGTTGGCACACATAATCCATATAATAAAAGTCCCGTAAGTACAAGTATATTGTTAATTTATTAGTTAATAACATATTTTAATGAAATCCTATGTTATTTTTTCAGAACTTTTGTATATCGAAACTTCAGTGCCCACCAAATGACATAACTATGTTTTCACAATATAAAGAGTTTGACTTGATCGCTGATCATATGTTAAAAGATAACATTTGATTTATTGTAACTTTTAGATTTATTCATTTAAGATTGTTTTAGAAGAAGTGATGATTGATTATCTTGTTAAGAACTTTAGGGACTTCCCTTCTTTATTCTTTTTTGTTTTAATCAAGTTTTGCATTAATGACCTTTATGTCTCATACTCATAAAATGTTTTGTATCTTTGAGCTTTTGTCACGTTACTCTTGAATTCATGGGCGTAGTGTTTTTTTTCAAAAGGGATTCTTATAATTTGTTCGCATAAGATAAATATGTAATACATTTTAAGTTAAAAGCGTTTGTTTAATTGAACATGTCATCGTCCAATTTTAGTTATAAGTTTGCTGTAGTATTTTAATGTGATGTTTTATAAATAAATCAATTGAATAAGTGTTTTGTATGACAGTAAAAGTTTCCCAGCTTATACTCATTTAATAAATTTAAAATGGCTTCCCAATATAACTGGCTCATTGGAGCATTTTTAGATAACTTCTAAGCAGGTGGCATTTTGCTTTTAAAAACACGTCAATGGCACATGGAAACCTTTTCTGTGGATAGCTGAAAGAAGATTCCATCTTTCCTAGGGGATTTGAAAGGGTGAAAATGAGCTGATAAAAATATTGGGCAATGGGTATAAACCCTCTCGCTCCACCGGAAAATATACACTGGCCAGTTGCTATAGGGTTTATATTGGGTGCACATACCATTTGGTCCTTTAAGTAGTACATACATTGCTGTATAGTGTGCTTTAGAGATTCTTCTAAATTCTTGCATTACGGCTAAGATCATTTAGATTTTTGCATAATTTTCTCCAAAAATGTCTCATTGGGCCACGATTATTAAGGCGAAAAACGCGATAAATACCACCGACCAGCCGCCCTATTCACCTGACTTAGCTTCGTGTGACTTTTTCCTGTTCCCCAAACTCAAATTGCCGCTTCGTGGAACCCGGTATGACTCCATAGACTCCATCAAACAAAATTCGCCGTGCACTACTGAGGTGGACTAATTAAACCAGCTGCTGTAAACAAACTGGTTGACAGATCGCGCTCATTTTTGGCATAGTAATTAAGGACAGTCCTACTAACATACAGAAAAAATACAAAAAAAAAAAAAAAAAAAACATAACGCAGGCAATTTAAATGACAAATTCCAGGTACTTCATTGTCTTAAGGAATAGCAAACATATGGTATTCCCATATGGGGTACTGCTGCTAAGTTCAACATCTTTTTCATCCAGAATATGCAGAACGCTGCCCTCCGTCATAAACGCTCCTTTCTACGTGCGTTATAATGTTGTATCCAGGGACCTGCAATTCTTCTTGGTCCGTGAGCAGATAATCGTGATGCCTTTTAGGTACGCGAACGCCAAAGTCTCCAGTTCTTTGTTTTAGGTTTACGCAATCTGCCATCATCTTGCCATATTGTCAGATCAATTTTTTATAACCGTTAAGCCGAGAGCTGAATATTATTTACCATATAAAAAAAAGAAAAAAATTTTTGTTTTTCTATTCAACTATGTAATTATTATTATATATTGCCTTTTTGATACAAAAAATAAGCTTTGCTTAACTAAACTTAAGAAGGGGGTTTGACAAAAATTATAGCAAATACGTAAGCGTAAATGTACTAAAAAAGTTTTTAACTTTCAACTTATCATCATCACATCATCATCAATATGTGTGTAGTATTGTAGGTTCAAAACTCTTATTTTTTCTTATTTTCTTGTGTTTCTGCCCTTTTCTCATGATGAATGATGGAACTACTTGTACTATTATTTCTGTTCTTGATTCGTAGAAACTCTTGTTTTTGGGGATTTGGTGTGTGTTTATGTGTGAGTGTGTGTTTATACATTTGAACCTAAACAAGAATTTTTTGCATTGTTTTTTTTTTGTTTGTTTTGTTTTGTTGTAACATTATAATGCACATTTTTGTTTTGTTTGTGTGTTCTTTTTTCAATTTGTTTAACTAAATTAAAGGGAAAATTCAACTAAAAAAAATTACGTCAATGGAAAAAAAACTAAAATTAACTAAGCGTCTTTTCTTTTCAATAAATATAAAAATAAAATCAGAGTGTGAAGAGAAATTAATCAATTAATTGATTGTGTGGAATTGGGATGATGATCCCTTTACTTCATCCCTGTTTCATTCCATTTCACATTTGCAACGGTTTGGGTTTGTCAAAATCGTCAACATAAAAAAACTCATAAAATTAGACAAACATAAAAACAACAAAAAACTTAAAAAATTAATTAAAAATAAATAAGGACTACATAATTAATTAGAGTAACGATAGAGTGGAATATGCCGCCATCGGTTGCAGCAAATCCTTGCGAGTTATTTACATCAACAAACCGTTAAGAATGTTCTTTTAATTTAACTTTTTTTTTATAAATTTAAAGCATGAGCCTCGATCGTGATTTCTTTAAACGACCAGTGGCGGCACCGCCAGCACCATCACCATTCCAAGACTTTGACTTGGCTCGGAAATGACGATAGGCCTCATTAAAGCTCGGCTCTAACATGGGCCTATAAGCTTCCGGTTCACACAGTTCCATGTGTGTCTCAAAGAACTCCTTGTAACCGTTGTGCAACAAATATACTTCGGGATAATGTAAAGCTGGATAGGCATTTGTGTTGCGTTCCCGATCGATATTGCGCAAGAAACGTGACATTTTTGGTCCACGCTCTGATGAGAACTCACAATGGAATATGATAATGTTGCGTTTATTTTGCTGTTGTTGTTGAGTCTTTTGTACAGTCAAGAATTCTTCCATGATTTGCTCTTGGGTATACAAATTCACAGCGCCTTGTATATGGCCACCTTCATATTCATATGGATAACGACAATCAATGATTTTATAGCTACCAACATGATCATCGAAGTCACCGCGTAATAAGCGAGCTACCGTTTCACTTGAGATGGACTTTAGATCCCGATGACGACCCTCTAAAAGTGGCAGAACATATGTTTTACTAAAGTCACCAATTAATTCGGGTTCGTCTTTGTTGTCACCACGTGCAAGGGCACTCATGATTTCGGCATCGTTCATTGACATACACTTGCGTAATGGTGGATGATGATGGACGGATACAGTGGATGCGGGCGTTGGAACAGGCATAGTTGGTGGCACAACAGAACAATTCTCTTTTTCAATGAAACGATGGCGTTTGATTTGTACTGGCGATACACCGACCGATGAAGGGGGATCCGGACGTTTGAAACAACTATTGTAGGGTATTGTTGTTGGCATCTGTTGGTTGATGGCAGTCTCATTTTGATTTAGCATTAGCTCTGGTGTCTTTGGTAAAGTATTTTCAGTCATACTCAGGCAACGACGTACTGCTGGACGACGCATTTCTGGTGTTTTATAGGTCATAACGACAGATGAGGATGATGTTGTTGATGATGATGATGATAATGTCGATGGCATTAAAGGTGAGGCATGGGCATGTTTAATTTGCCCGCTTATCAATGAATTCAAATTGCTGGGCAAATTGAAAGCTTCATCGTTGCCATTGTTGTTGTTGTTGTTGTTGTTGTTCATGATAATGTTATTATGATTAATATTTTCATTAGCATTTTCCATAGCAAATAATTCCATATATTCATCATCGATGGATGACTCCATAGAGCCAGTGGATGATAAACTATTGAAGACACGCAAACAACGCGTTGTTGTAATATTTGAACATGTTTCGGTGGTTGGGTGGTTATTATGGTTATGATGCGAAAGTGTATTTAGCTTCTCTGGGCGATTTGATTCAACCAATGGTTGCATGAACATCTCAATATCTTGATGTTGCTTTTGTTTTTGCTGCACAATATGGAAACGCTGTGGTGAACCTTCAGGTGAAAGCAAACCCATCAGCACCGGGCTGTTTGTCTGTCTTTGGCGTTCATCATCGTAAAACGATAAATTGTCAATGATCATTCCAGTTGATGCAGCAGCAGCAGCAGCAACGGCAGCGGCGGCTGCTGAATTGCACATAAGCGAACGACGTACGCTATTACAGGCGACGGCAGTCTGATGGCGATTATCATTATGAAGTGGTGGTGACATTTGGAAGCTAAAATAAAAAAACAAAGAGAGATTAGATTATTACATGATAAGTGCGTGCGTGCGTGCTTTAGTAAGTGATAAGCACAACAACAACAACAACAACATAGAGATAGATGGGTGAACATATGAACAAAAGATGAAGAGAAGAAGGGACTTGCAAGTAAAAGTAATGAGAAGAGCATAAAAGTGCGAGCGCGGGTCATTAAACCCACTAAAACAAAAACAAAAAAGGAACTAAAAATAAGAACTGCTGCTGTTGCTGCTGATGCCTATGGTGGTGGCGGTGTTGGTGGTGGCAGCAAGCTATACTAGTGAATTGGTTTGTGGTGGCGATGGTGATGGTGGTGGTAGTGTGTAGCTTTCAATAATGCGCTCGTGCGCTCTAAGAGAAGTCAAAAATAAACGAGGGGTTGCTTTTAGTCTTTGTACAGTTGTTGTTTCCCATATAACCATGTGCGCAGGCGTATTGCAGGGCGTTTATTTCAATGTGTTATTACACATTTTAAATAAGAACTTGGAATTAGAAATATATGAGTGTGAGTGTATGTGTGTGTTTTGGTCTCTCCCTTTGCAGTAGTTCATGCATTTCATTTCACATTGCATTTTACTAGAAAATTAACATGAAACTTGCTTCAAAAATAAAGGGAATCCCTCCTATGACGACGACGACGACGACGGCGTTCTACTTGAACTGTTTTCATTTCTCCCGTTTTTCTGTGTTGTTTTGTTTATGCATGCAAGCAAGCAAGCATGCAATGTCTAAGAATTGGTGCATCTGCACGAAAGGAATACAACATACTGGACTTATGTATTGTACTTGCATTTCCGTAATTCGCTGCCTTATGTCATTAGGTCACTCACGAACAAACCAACGAACAAACAACTAAACTGACTGACTTTTAAATTCAGGAGGCAATAGCAACCAGCAGCAAAACTGTAAACAAGCATAAAAGAACAACAACAACAACAACAACACAAAGCTTTTTTATTCCGTCCAAAACAACAACAAGAACAACAACATATAGTTCTTTTTTTTGTTCATTTTTCGTACGGAAGCCGGTTTGATGAATGAATGAATGAAATGCGGCCCCACACGGCTGTGACGCCCCACAATAAATGCACACACACTCATCATCATCTCATGCTTGCTTATTTCTTGTGTGAGGTAGGTAGACAGCACAAATGAAAAGGAGGAGGAAGGAGAACAAAGAAAAGCAACAAATCTGAAACTGTTCTTAATTTTATGATTTTTTTTTTGCTTTTTCTTCTTAACAACTCTCACTTTTGTTTCGTGAGAGGAATAGCGGTTTTTCACAAACACGTAAGAGCTTTTTGTTGTTGGATCGTCAGTGGTTTTTTATTTATTTCTTTTGCATTTCTTTTTCATATTTCAAGTTCAAGAGACAGTGGCGCGTATTGGTAAAGAAAGAAAGTTAAATTTTATGTTGCAATATCATAAATATTTTCTTATTCTTGCTGGTTAATCCACAGTTTAGCAATTTTTTCGAAAATAAAAAATAATAATTCAACAAAAAATATTTTAACTTGTATTTCTTATCTTTTCTTTTGCATTAATTAAGTATTTCATTATGTATTATAAAATAATTAAATTTATGTAATTACCTTGAGCAATCCATAGTGCAGTTTTCCTCGGCAATTGATTCCCACAACATTTTTGTTATACAATTTTATTTAAAGTTTTTTGTTTTTAAGTTGAAAAATTGCTAAAACACAATTTTTTCGTTCAAGGTTTTAAATTAAATTAATTTCTAATCTTTTAAGATATTTGCACAATCTTGTTTCGTTTTTGTCTTTGAAAATTTTGAGAAATTTGTTCTCTTTTTTTTTATTTTTGCACTTTTTAGTCTCAGTGGGTGTTATATTTTTTTTTTTTTGTTAATGATAATAACAGTCAGTTTATGATGAAATGTTCATTTTTTTGGATTTGTTTTTTGTTATTAAACTATTGACATATTGCATTTGAAATGAAATTTTAAATATAGTTTTTTAATTTGTCCTTTGTAACATTTTTTTGTAAGAGTTTTTTTTTTGTTTTTTTTGAAACTACACACATAAATAATCATCACAATCACATAAACTTATTAAATGCCCTTCTTTTTTTGGTGTATGTTGTTCTTTGCCGACGATGCTTCAAATGAAAGCAAAGCCAAAGACGCAGGCATAAACGACGAGATGAAGCCAACAGAACGAGAACTCACAAAATGAATGCTTAAGTTAATGCGCTGAGGCCTTTTATAGAACTTCACAAAGCATGGCAAACGCATTGCACAAAGGGATTGTCGCTGAGAAGAGAGAAGCAATCTCAAACCCAGAGAAATGTATAGCGAGAGAGAGACAGAGAGAAACGCAAGCAACCACACATCATCAGCTGAGTGGCAACGGTGGCATATACAAAATACTGTAGTATGCAATGTGAGTGAGAAACGTTGTTGCTGTTTTTTGTTTACTTTTTTTGTCTCCGGTGGTAGTGGTGCAAGAATTTTTTCAAGAAAAGAGAGCGCCAGCCACGACGTCGGCATAACAAAAACAAAAAGGACAAAACCGAAGACAAACAAGTGCGAGAACAGCAAAATTTAGAATTTTGCCTTAGTTTTACAAAAACAATAATAATAAAGGACAAAAGGTTGAGTTGAGAGGATTTGTTGTTGTTTTTGTGTTGAGTTTTCCGTTGAGATCATCTGAGAGGCATCAGCTGAGATTTTTCTGTGAATAAAAGAAGCTGCGCTGTCTTACTCTGCTCTGCTAAGAGTTGCATGGTAATGCAACAACAATAATTTGCTTAACTCGTTTAGGCCTTCTCACTTGCGCATGGTAACACACTCTATCTCTCAATACAAACTTGCACACACACACACACACACACACTCGCACATGAACTTGAGAAACAAGACATCTTAAAGAATTAAGAAAAATCAACAACAAATCACTGCTGATGATGGAGAACTTAGAAAATATTTCCTTTTGTACATGGGGGTGAGTTAAAAATCTATGTACATCTAAGTATGAATTTGTCTCCTTCTCCGTCTCTTTGTAGTGTTTCTAAAAAACTCTCAATCACTCAATATTTTTGTACCGCCGCATGCATGGAGCCTTTCGATGCAACAGGTACATTGTTTTCATTATCATCATTATTTCTTTTACTTTTTCACATTTTTATCCTTCTATATACATATGTACTAGATATATATGTACTATGTCTGTATAAGAATTATTCTCCTTCTCTTTGATTTTGCTTGCATATTTTGCACCCATTGGAATGTTAAAACAAATAAGAATTTGTGCGTGAAGAAAATGGCACTCCAAATCTCTGCTTCAATCTCGCTATGCTCGCCAACGCAATGGCAAGCGAATTTTTGGCGCGCGAGCTTATATACAGGAAGCGCGGGTACAAAATAAGCAAAAAAGCTTTACGATCAAATAAACGAAGACGAGACGATCGAAGCCGAATGATGGAGTCAATGGAATTGTTAAAGATGGTGTAGCATTGTGCTGTAAGAGCGGTAGTAAGTGCTGAATTACCGGCATTCGGCATTGCTGCAGCAATGAATGAGTGTCGCGAGTGGCATTTTGCAAGTGTTCGTGTGTATTCTGTGAATACAGTGAAGTGTTTCTTTAAATAATACATAAATACAACAGAATGGCATGCATAACCAAACATCAACGACGACTATGGTAACTTAGCAGACTCCACAGAAATGCTCCCCTTCACCATAGACTCCACAATGAGCCCCGACATCCACATCTACTCCACATAATCATCAATTGTTTCGTTCGCAGGTAATAATCTGGTAAGTCCACGCATTCCTCTTTGTTATGTTAAAGAGCAGTAAAAGAAAAAAAAAAAAAAATATGCAAGAAAAGGAATATGAAACGAAGACGCCAATAATAAGTTTATGGAATTTGGGGAGGGTTAAAGGGTTTAGAATGATGTGTGCATAAAAATCAAGAAGCAAAACCAAAAGGCATCGGCAAACAAGAATAATAAGATCCAATGTTATACTAGTACAGATTTATGATCTTTTGTTCATTATAAGGAATGAAGAGCAGCAGTGCTGGGGGTAAAGGGTATATGGCACTTGGGTGTTTTTGTTGTTGGATTTACCTTTATGGCTTCTCTTATTATCATCGTCGTCGATGAAGCTCACATTAAGTGTCTACTGCTGTCGCTGATATTGCTCTTGCTGTTGTTGTTATTTGAGAATGAGAAGCGACTAAAATTTCATTCGTTGGAAATTTTCTCTATTTCGTGCATTGCACAGGAAAAGGATCATCTTCTTTTTGGCTCGTTGTCAGAGTGAGTGGCCGACAAAGCACGAAAAAAAAGAAATAATGGCTAAGTAATGTAGTTTTTGACAATACGAAAAAAAAGAGCTTACAGTTTTTAAGTGAGAATTCTGGCAACTTGATTTCATTCATACCAACGTTGCACAGTGGGCTGAAAAGCAAAATTTGATTTCATATTTAATACTGAGAAATAAATTACCATAAAAAATATATTTTTATGGTTTTCTTCTCATTTTTCCACTTTTAACTTTTAAAATTCCATTCCACTGTGTCTGTCTGTCTGCTTGTCTGTTGTTTCAAATGCATAAGAAGCACACACAAAAAAAAAAGGCAAAACATACAATACAAATGTGTAAGAAAAAGCAAATTTATGCAAAAAAGGAGGCAAAAAGAACGCAACACACACACACACACACGGAGAGAAACAAACAATTTGATTGCCATTAAATAATTGCAAAAACAACTTTGAAATTCTAAGAAGAGCGATGAGAGCTTTAAGAATTCTTCTGTTGATTGTTGTTGCTATTGTTGTTATGTTTTGTCAGAAATGCTTATAACAGAAATCATATAAATAAGAATAAGGAGAAAGAGAAAAAAGCGCAACTCTATGATAAATGAATGGTTAAGGGTTGCGTGAAGTGTTCCAAAAGAATTGAGAGAGGGGGAGGGTAACTAGAACAAGAAATATGCAAAAAAAATTTTTGTCTCAATGCAATTAGGCGCCAATTCAAATGAATACTAAAAAGAAATCAAAGAGACAACAAAAAAAATGCTGAGAAGTGCTGATTGATTTCGTTGCCATTTACAAAACATATTTAGAGCAATAAATGACACCTTGGAGTATGACTTCTTTTTCTTTCATTCTCTTCTTCAGTCATTTTAATTGCAAATTATGTAATGTACCAAGTTGCTTGAACTTACAACTACATATGTATGTACATAAATAAAGGAAAAGAGAATATGTAAGTACATAATAAGCTTCAATATGATCAATACATACATCCTTTGTACTTATGTACATAAGTATGTATGAAAATATCAGGGGAAATACCAGCAAAAAAAAAAAAAAAACCTGTAAAAACTGATTAGAACAAACATTTAATCAAATAAAGTGTGTTTGCCAAAGGAGAAACGATTAAGCAAAGAACCAGTAAAGATAAATAAAATAATGAAACGGGGAATACACAAGGATGCATTCCTGTTAGAAAAGAAGATGATAAGAAGCAATACCTGAAAAAGGGGACCGACCTTTCTTCCTTATTTTATAAAATACTCAAGGATGTGCACATGTACATATGTATGTATGTATGTGTATATATACCGTTGTTATGTTTATCATGATGATGAGAATCCCTTGTGTGTTCCCTTAGTTCCTTGAGCAAATCAGCTGATTTACTCTTGAAGAAAATAAAAAAACAAAGTACGAAGGACATGCATGGAAACCTTAACAAATTAGTCCTGCTGTTTTATCGTGTGAGTGTGTGTGTGTGTGTGTCACGAGCACTAGAAAGAAGTCAATGATAAAAGCAACAACGAAATGCAGCAGCAGCAGCAATAGGAACAACAAATTCTCGTTTTAAGCGCGCCCAAAATTCCTTAGTACACCAAGAAACTTGCTTGATCATGATTGGAAGACAGAGAGAGTGAGAGAGAGATAGAAAGGGAAAAGGAAACAATACGAGTGAGAGTGTGCTGAGATTTCTTTAGGTTTGTGCTCGTACCAAGTGCATTGGTGCTACTATGTTGCACTAGTAGCAGCAGCAGCAGCAGCAGTAGAAGCAGCAGCAGCAGGAACAACAACGTTTCCAAGTAACATAAAAGAGCGTAAAAAACCGTCAAGGAGTATAGCACGTTCTTGGCTGCATTTCACTCGTTTCAGTTTATATGGGCTCTCTCACATGTGGTGTGACGGAGACATGCGGCAACATAGAACGTGCGAAAGAGAATTAAAGAAGGTTTTGCGCCAAAATCAAAATCACATTGCATGTGGCATTCAACATTTAAGTCTATGACTTGTGCCTGTGTGTTTCTATGTTCTGCGTGTGCACGCTCGAGTGTGTTAGTGAGCCTAAGGACTCATACATACATTGTATATAATGTGTCGTTCTTTCTTTTTTGAAGATATTCACACCAAGAATCTTTTTTTTCTTCATCTTTTTCATTATCGACTAACTGATTGTGAGAACTGAACAACAATTTTGTATCTTTCTCCTCGGTGACTTTGACTTTGCTTTGGTGCTTGCTGCCCATTTCATAATTTCTTTTCTTTATCGTCTATCATCATCATGTTTTTTATACTCTTCACAGAGTGAATAGTTTTAAAAGTTTGTTATGAAGTTTGTAACAGATAGAAATTTATCGGAACCAAGCGAATCGCACCATACAAACAATCCATTAAAATGCAGGTTTTTTTTTTTACTATCGAATTGAAATTTAGACATTATAAGTTTCTAATCAATCTCCACCAACCATGTAAATTTCAAGACCCTAGAATTATTGGATCGTATAGCTCCCATACAAACCCAAATTAAAATTCAACTTTTTATCAGAAAAACTTTTTGGCTTTTCGTATTCTCAAACTAAAATTTGGTTACAATAAGTGCCTGGCCCATAAAACTGCAAGACCATAGGATTATTGGGTCGTATAGTTCCCATACAAATATTTCGGATTCAGTATTGAAATGCTGTATGTGTACTGACTCTGTTTGCTCAATCACAGTAGCATAGGCAAAAACGTGTTCTAGGGTTGAATGAAGAGTACAAAAACTTCGAAATATCCGAAGTTAACGTTCGTTTTTTTTACTTTTTATTGTTATTGTCCCTCTTACGAATTTCTCACTAATTGATTCACTGCATAAATTTTATTTAAAGCTTTAATAAATGTCAAAATAAGCAATTCATTTAGTTATTGTGCTTGATGAAGAAGAACTTCTTCATTATCATCAACAAACATCACAACAGATTGAATGAGTCTCAGTCCCGAAGGAAACAAAAAATATTTGAATGAAGCTTTTTCGTTGACAATCAATTGGCGAGTTCAGAGTTCGTTATTTTATTGCAGATGAAGAAGATTGGAAATTGACATACCAAGCGCCAATGTTCGTCGCCAATGTGGGGGGTCAAACATAGACACATAGTATATAAGTTTCAAACATGGGTGTGGATAGACAAAATTCAATTGAAATACACTTCACATTTAAGGCATATGTATTATCAATTTAGTTTAATGTTTGTAACACATGAAATTATTCATTAGAGACCTTAATTTGGAAATCATAATGATGTGATCAAAGAAGCATTGCAAGGAAATTTGATCTGTCCTTATCTGGCTGTCTATCTACTGATCCGTATGAGTGTCCGCAACCTAAAGGAGATAAAACATTGCAGATAATCTTAAATAAAATTCGATCATTAGAATTCTTAACCACCATTAAATCTAATAACAGTAATTGTTGTACTAAAAGTCCTCAGTTTTCAAATTTTTGACCGTAAATATTACACATACATTATTTTAATCATTTTATTTCATCAGCGATCCACAAGATCACTGTTACATCTAGCTACCATATATGTCAATAGATCAACTAAACTAAAGTTTATATTTTCCAGATTCTAAAACCTTCAAATTACTGCAGGATTGAGAAAACTGATTAAAGTTGAATGGATTGGTTTAACCATAATAAGGGTTATAATTTTACACAGGCACACACAAAGAAGGCTATAAAAATTCTGGATTTTATTTATATGAGCCTATAAAAAAATATGTTTGTAGTTCATGGGTATAAATAAGAGATTAAGTTTTGTGAAGTGTATGGAGACTTTAGTGAGACCAAAGTTAACGGCGGGGTTTCTTTGACAAATTTATCTATTGAAACACTTTCTGTCCTGTCTCTTCTCTTTCGATTTTATGGGGAACCCTCTTTTTTTTTTGCCTTTAACTTTTTATCTGATATTGTTTTGTTGGTGTTTCGTCGTATTTCTGTATTGGTACCTTGAATATGCCCTCATTTTGTTTAATATGCATAGCTTTTTGCGTTCAACATTCTCGTTTTACATGTCTCAACAACGTCAAGAGTTGAATTCCGATTCGGCACAACTATTTCAGACGCTGATAAGCATTTGCTGTTCTTTCATTGTATTTTCATTATTTTTTGCTCAACATTCTAAAAATATATATGCAAATAGGTTTGATGTCTCAAGTCTCAATATGCCTCAGTAACAGCAACAGCAGCAGCAAGCAGCCTCAATCTCAGGAAGTTCTAATCAACAATATTTTTGTACGTATTATGTAGCTTTATTTATTTTGTTGTTGTTACAAACAATAAACAAATGTTGAAGTGATTGTTCTTTTTACAATTCAAGAAAGACGACAATGAGATCAGCTGTTGTACTAGTACACAATCAGAACAGATTCATGGCTTAGACTTTTCCTTAGAGTGCTTAGAGAGAGAAAAAAAAAAAAAAGAAATATTTATTGCACTGTTAATAATAAAATATTATTTTATTTTATTATTTTTCTTAGATAAAAATATATATACTTGTATTATATTGTACATAGATTATTTTTAATTTCTTTATAAACATTCATTTATTTTATGATAATTTAAAACACAAAATAATTATGTAATACAATTCTGACCTTAACTTTTTATCTGGAGTTTTATGTTGTAGATGCAAATTTAATTGAAAACCTTAATCTTTCTTTTTGTTGGGCTCTTGGCATGATTTTGTTTATGGTAAATACAATATGTTGAGTAAGTGTTTCAGTATTTGATATTTTTTCGATTTTTTGTTAAGAATTTTAAGCTTGGAGTCCCCTTCATAGACAGAAGGGATGTGAGAGCCAATGAGCAATATCCACTTCATCTAGTAGCAGTTCGTTCCAATTTCCAAAGGTAACAAAGGATGATGATGTTAAGCACAGAGGGTGAGATCTCAGGCGAGAGAAGAGGGCTTTTTGTTTCAGAAGGTACTTCATTCACTTCTCTACTGAAAGTTTATAAAACCATTCCAAAAATATTACAGAAATCATCTAAATATTCTTAGAAGCTCAGTACTTTACTGAAGGAAGAGTCTTAAATAAACGCGGCTTGTTTGAATTGATCAAAATTCGCATTTTATGATTTCCGGTCTTATTTGAACAGCAGAGAAATGTAATTCGTTCTTGGGGCCTTTTTTCCTCTTGGCTACATCTTTCTTTATCATAGACCAAAAATATGAGTCGGAGTAATTTCCAAAAAAAGAAGTGAATTTTCTTTAATTTTTATAACTTCTCGCTACACATTTTTTTGTTATTTTACAAACCAAAATTTCGTCAAACTTGGGAAATTCATCAGTTCTTAGAATTTTACGATATATTAAATTTTTGTCGAGATTAAAAGGTTGGTTTATTGACGTCTATATTTTATCATCTCTTTATCTCAAAAACTGAGAGACTAGTTGAAACTAAAAGGTTTGGGTTATATTGTGATTATGTCTTTTATTGGTTTACTTATGATATATACAAAATGTTATGTCAGAAAATAAAGACCTGGATTGATTCCTTTCGGATTATGCAAATCTTTGCTTTATGAAGTTTCTGTTAATTTCATACAATAAGTTTCAGAGTTAATACTAAAGTCTTTAATTAACTTCTTGGTCAGGAAGTCTCAGTTCACCGTTCGCCGTCTACGTGCGTTTATGAGATCAGAGTTAACATAAAATCGCAACACTTTCGGTCGGTAGAAAGGATAAATGGAACAAAGAGGATAAATGGAACAAAGGATAAATGAAGGAGCGTCCCTTGTGGATCTAAGAAATCATATTCCAAAATCTTTAGTATATAATCTTTCTTAGAATGGTTGATCTTCTCATTATTTATTTATGCTTATTAAATAAACTTTTTTCAACTGAATGTCCTATTGATTTCATTTAGATATGTCTTTAATCTATGATTTTTTCCTATATGATGTGAGTTCTCTATTGCAAAACATTTGGTCAACATATTGTTTTTGATTCGAAAATGTGAAATACCATGCTGAGTGACCGATTCGGGATTCCCACACTTGTAATTATGGTATAAAATTTGCAAATGGTGTAAGGACACAAATTAAATTTCTAAGACAACAATAGGGGACGACTACTTCAAATACAAATGCCCCCTACCGCCTGCGCATAACACAAAACTACTCAAAAGAATATTTGCAGCAGATATGCTTATGGGAACAGAATTTCAAGATTTCTTCTGG
The DNA here is from genome assembly GCA_037043295.1 of Amiota minor. Lineage (NCBI taxonomy): Eukaryota > Metazoa > Arthropoda > Insecta > Diptera > Drosophilidae > Amiota > Amiota minor. Next base: position 19,522 of record JBAMAW010000382.1, read on the forward strand.
ATGTTGTATGCTGCTTCAAGTGTCTTTGCCAAAATTACAATGAAATCTCATTTAAAAAGAGAACAATTAAAAGAAGAAAGAAATTATTTTGTTTTAAACGAAGAAAATGAAGAAAACGAAGAAATTCATTGGATCGTTAAAAGTTTGCAACTTGTTGAGTTTAAGAAAGTGTAGAGAGTATAAAATGATGAAGTTTCATCGAGTGATTGAGTTAGTGAGTGAGTGAATGAATGGCGAATCTTTGTTGGTTTGTTAAAGTATCAAGTGGTTTTTGGTTCTTGTGTTTTTAAAAACAATTTGGGTCACAATGGTCGGTCACAAGTGCCGGGTAACAAAGACGGCGAAGGCTCTCTTAGGGCTGCTGTACTTGACTTTCGGGGCAGTCAGTGCAAAATGTTATTGTCACATGTTGCACACACACACACATCCACATTTTGTATGTATGCTATAAATCCATCCATATAATTTCAGTTTCGGTTCCCACACAGCATGCCACACATTATATTCTTCGTGTTTTTTTTTTATGATGAGTTCTTAAGTGTTTTGTTATTTCTTTGTTTTATATTTTGTTTAAATTTCAAATCAAAATTTTTGGCGCGTTCTTGAAGTGTTCTTGTGTTGTTGTCCTGTTGAGTTGATATCCTTTGTTCTTGCTTTAATTTATTATTGTTGTACTATTAATTTTGTCTATTTATCTAAAGGTTGCTGTCGCAACCCCTTTTCTCTAATTTTGATTTTATTAATAAGGAGCGCGTGGCTGACCAATGTCCACTATCGATACTTGGCCACACTCAAAACCACATTTACAACATCGAGTGCTCATCATCATCCAACAAAATCGAAATTAATCAAATCAAAGGTCAAAATTTCATGCATTCTTCAACACAAAAATTTTCAATATAAAATTCCTTTGTCCTTTGTCAATCCTTTAACTGGACGAATAAACTCTCTTTCTCAAGGTCTCAATTTTTCTTTCTCGTAATTGTAACCTTTTTTTTTTGATTGTTGCTCAGCATGTAATTAATTGATTAACATCCTTAAGGCTGCATAAAAGATTCCTTTAGAAATTTATATCGAGGTATAACCCTACACCGATCTTATCACAGATCAACATCTATTAGCTACTCTTTCTTATCACGATTGTTCCTTACAGAATTCTCCTCTCAACCCTTTTTAAAGTGTTCATGTTTGTGCTCAGATTGTATTACAATACATTTCTTTATAACCATTTTCATTCATAAGATGAAATATCCAAAATGATTTTGTATTAAGCATCCTTTTGTAGGATATCAAATATTAAAAAAAACTACGTCACATTTATAATATTGTACATTTGATATCTGAAATGAAGCAATTTATTTTTATGACAAAACAATGTAATTTTATGAAGAATTTCTGACGTTTCATTTATTTGGCTTTTGTCTTAAACCACATAAACCAGGTATCCCGTTTTGGGCTATTTTTCAATGTCTTCAAATATTTTACACTACATTAGAGAGATTTATTTATCTTACGGATATCCCAAGGAAGAAGAAATTGCCACCCTAAAAAGTAACGGTTGCTTAGGTTAGACTCTAAGTCTACTTAAAATGCTGAGCATGCTAAAAAATATCCTATCTATCCAACAAACCGAACAAAAATTCAACCAACCGAAGATTTCTTTGTCCATCTGTCAAATTCACCTTCACCCTCTTATAGCCACCCCTTGGTTGGTTGGTTGGCTTGTCTAAGTAAATTTCGCACCTTTTCGAAGACATTTTCTCATGCCCAACGCACCAGACGGGACAAGATCCGCAGGATCTTATTTTTCATTCTCTTCAACATCGACATCAACGTCATTGTCATCGTGTTCGTCTTTCGTGATTATCTTACGTTAGTCAAGAATATGCAATCTTCTTTACTTCATTTCTAATATCAACCAACCAACAACAACATCAAAGTTATGACAAGATTTTGTCTTGTTGGGCTGATGATATTGACTTGAAAGATGTTCGACCAACTTCCCTATGTTCTATCGCAGTGGGTAGCTGACGACTGAGGACTTGAATGCGATTGAATTTCAAATTTAAACGCATATACAAATTTTATTTATGTGACATGGGTGCATCTTGTCATCATGAATATGTAAAAATAAAAAAAAAGTGAAAGGTAAAGAAGGAGAAGTAGATGTAGAAGTAGAAGTGCCGTGGGACAACACAAATATCTCAGAGAGAGAGATAGCAATTTTGGTAAATGGTCCATGACAATTTGTTGCTGATGCGTTTGTCATCTTAAATTGCAGATTTTGTTGCAATAATCAATTTGCATTTGTTCATGTGTTATTGTTGTTGCTGTTGTTGTAAGGGTGAGAAAGTATCGCAACAACTTAAAAATATGTAAAATTTGTTTGTGTTCTTAAAGAGCTTAAATCAGGTAATTGTGATTTTAAGCCATTAGATGACAACGGCTAAAGAAGAGTATGAATAATCTTTATTGATTTCAGATTTAGTGAAGTGTAAAAGATTTTGTCAATTTTATTTTAGTATAGTTTATTCATCGAATCGGGAATATATTGCTTGGGTTCCGAACGCTTTCCGTCCGTCCGCCCTCGGGCCATATCTCATACACCGTAATATGTAGAAAGTTGAAATTTTCACAGAATATATAGTTCTACCCGGGCAACTGCACCAAATTCTAAGACTAAAATATATTCAAAAATTAAAAGAGGTCCCATACAAGAATGCATGGGAGCTATAAGATCCACAAACCCCAAGATCTTGAAATTTGCTTGGTTGATGAGAGTGGATTTGGAACTCATATTGTCAAAATTTCTGTTTGATCGGACCACTGAGAGTGGGTACCTCCCATACAAACTCCCATTAAAATTCAGGTTTTTATTAGAAAAGCTTATTTGTTTTTTGCACTATTGAACTGAAATCTATACACTACAAGGTTTTGATATAGGCCCTATACAACTATTGGAATCAGCCAAATCGGAATACTATGGAGAGTACCTCCCATACACACCCCCATTAAAATTCAGGTTTTTATTGGAAAAATGTTTTGGTTTTTTGAACGGAAATTGAGACACTATAAGTTTTTAACACTTTTGGTGGAATCAGCCAAATTGGATCACTAGGGGGTACCTCCCATACAAAACCCATTTTGGTACGGGTCTGACTAGAACTTGGACGGTTTTTTATACAATAGTTCAGTCAGTATGTCATGCATTTTGGATAAAAATAGTTTGTCATACAATTATTTAAGGCAAAAGGGTTAGATTTTGCAATTAATAGACATTTTTTACCAGACTGGTGACCTCATAAGTTTCCTGCAAGCTTTGTCCGACAACTGTTTAATAGTTCTCAACATGAAATTCATCACAGGGATTCCGAAATTCTATGGTATTTGCCCAAGGTCTTCATTAAAGAGAATACGCTACTGCTTGTACCTCAAGACCTAATGTTACTACTATTTACAGACCTTTAGCTTTAATATTATTGAGTATCCTTAGTTAGAAAACAAGAAAACAAAATCAGTTTGTTTAATAAATTTGACTGGCTACCAGTTTGCGTCAAAGCCTGAAGACATTTGCTTCATCTTGCAGATATTGTATATTTCTACAATATATGGGTATTGTATATAATCCAAAAACCAACTTTTAACACTTTAAAACTTCGTTCACACCTAAATAGCACATAAATTCCATTTCAAATAAATCCAACCTGTCGTGAGTGACTTATGAGCCAATATCGTCAGTCAAGGTTATGCACCTCACAGGGAGAAAGACAAGAAACCAAAGTCTCGTATACTTCAAGAAATGTGTAGTGTTATCCATATTCTTATACAGTAAGACAAGTGTATTTTGGTGTGGAGGTATACCCTGCCTGAAGATCAACCAATGCAATGAAGACTGAAGACGAGTACGAAGACAACACGCGGTGCTGCTTAGGTTTTGTTTAAGGCCAAAAAGGTGTGATCGTGGCTTAGTCGGGTAATAAGAAGGAAACAAGTAAAGAAAACACCTTACACGATGCATTAAATACAACGACAATAAACAATAGGTAGCTAAATAACAACAACAACAACAACAACAAAACAAGAAAAAAAGGAATAGGAATCTTTATATGGTTTGTTTCTACTCATCATATTTTCTAATATAAGTACATAACATAAAGGAAAACATCTTTTTGGTATTCACGATGGATTGCAATGTTGTTCTTCTTCAATATGATAATGATAATCATAATGATAATGAAGATGAAGATGATGGGTGATGGGAAGATTGTTCTTGTTCTATTGGTGTTGTACGATGACTAGGAAATTATGTATGTATTTTTCCTAAGAAGGATTTACGTCGTCGGCAAACGACGTGACTTGAATCCAAATCAATTCAACTCAACTCAACTAAGCACAAGCAATCCATCTATTTGATCGTTAGTCGGTTATTTACTTGTTGTTCCTTTTCCTTAGACCTTTGTCTTGGTCTATTGTTTGAATAGTTAATTATGGGTTGGATCTCTAGTACTCCTTTGACCACAACAGAGCAAAAGCAACACCAACAAAAACAATGTCTAAAGCGGCGCAATAGAAAAAAAATCTCTTCAAGTCTCTTGCTTTTCCTTTACTCTGCCTTTTTTTGTTTCATAGGTTCTATTATAAATCTGCTTGTGAGTCTCTCTGTTTGATGTTTTTACTGGTAATTTAAAAATTAAATTTCTCAAAATTATATTGAATTTCAATTTTTAGTCAGTGCTTACATCTATGGGCGAGGCAAAGTTGACAACTGCTGACAATGACTTCATTTCTTTTATTTTCTTATTTTTTGGCGTTGACAGTTGGAGTTCATATAGTCTTACATTTTATCTTATAATTTTTTCTTTCTTTGTCTCTTTGTTAAAAAATTTTTGCGGATTAATATTGCAAGCACATGTTGATATCCAAAGATACAACGATACAAATGAAGTGAAGTGAAGTGAAGTGTTCAATGTATGATGGATGTTGATTGCATATATTGAGTTATATTGAATTTTATCTTTTAGCCAATAGAGTTATTTATCGCTCTTGAGGCCTTCACTTTTCTCAGAAGAATTTGAAAATATTATATTATAATAAATTTGAAATGCCTTGGGATTTGGTTAGAAACGTGACTTAACTAAATTATTGTATTAAAGAAATTTTTAATAAGATCCTTGATTGATAAAATAAAATGCACGATAAGGACAAAATTTGGATAATTTTTGCAAATTATGTACAAAGAATAAATAGCATTTGAGATCATTTAGGCCAAGAAGTTTCATCCATTGTGTTGTCATTAAAGGAACATATCGTCTTCCTTTGTCTGCTTTTAATTTCCAATGAGTCCCGACCTAGATGAGAGAATTGCAATTACTATTTAGTAATGTCGTCCAAAGGTCTCATATTTTTGTATGAAAATGAAAATCAGTTTTTGAACATTTGTTGGTCTGAGCTCCCCAATTGTTTTTGTAGAAACCTATGGCTACAATTTATATGTCAACTTAGAGCATTGAAACTTTACTAAAGTTTTTTATGGAGCAACAAACTTTGACCAAAAATAATTTCAAATTTTGAAAGTAAGGCAACTAAACTAAGTATTCAAGATGTTATAACATATCTTTAATCACATCGATTGGATCAAATTTTCATGTATCTGGCAAAGAAAAGGCACCAGGACATTTTATAGTGATTTTTTCGGGCAGCTGGAAACTTGCTTTTATTTCTCTAACCTAGCAGATGATTAAATCACTTCAATATATGAATACAACATCATCATCATCCTTTCATTACTTAGAGAAAATCTGTTTTGTACAATATATTGTTCGAGTATTGTAGTAAAGCAAAAAGACACTTGGTAGTTTAATTTATGCAAATTAAAACCACCTCACGCCCAACCCACAATTGCTTATTGTACCTTAAATATTGGCACGTGTGCCGGATACGTTGCGGAAGTACTATACAATCAACAGTGACAACTATGACTACGAGGACGATGACAATGACAAGGACAACAAAAGAAGAAAAAGACGTTAGAAAAGTAATACAAAAAGCAACACTTTCTGTAACGAATTAAATTCATTATATAAAATATAGAACCCGTATAGAAAAGGATATGTTTTGCATTATGAGTGAGTGGCATTGTGAGCCAGCATATCAGTAACAGAAAACTACTCAAGGCTACGCTAGAAATGAGTGTGAAACACCCTCTGTAGCGCGTGCAGATTCTTTTCCATGGCAGTTTTATTCTGTATTTATATTTATTCTAATAATAACACGCGAAAGTGCGACGCAGGCGCATGCGCACGTGTACAACAATGACAAGCAAGAAGGATATGCGCACTGATTTCGCATAAAACTGAGGGGTGGAAAAGCAAAAGGACATGGACATAGACATAGTATAAAGAGCTGTAAATGAAAACAAGTGTTAGGAATTGAAGGAAATTGTACAGTGCGCATGATGAATCAGGGCAACCAGCATTAAGCGGCTGCTCTGCCAGGATATCTACAGGACTGTTTGTTAGTAGTTGTTGCTGAGGGTGGCGGCTTCGATTGGTGAAAGCGTTCTTCGTGATGTTAATCATGGTGATAGGTTTTTGTTTACTGCTGGTGGCGGTGGTGGTGGAAGTAATAATAATGCTTTTTTTTGCTGGTTTATGTTTGCTGATTAAATTTTGATTTCATTTTGGTAATGGGGGTGAAACACAACCCCCAGAATATTGTATTAGGGCTTGGCATGCGCTGTAAGTTGTTGTAAATCAGAGGCAGGTGCAAGTTCTAAGCGAAACAAGCTTAAAGAGTAAATGCTCTTCATGCTGGTTGAGTTCACTGTTGAGTGTGCGTGGTTGATTGGGCGGTGTTAGACATCGTCGACTTGTAGTAATGGTGGATGTTTGGATGCTGTTATCGTAACTGGTGATTGAACCAGAATGAATCTTGCAGCTGCATGTACACACACAGACACTTAAACAGAGTTAATATAAATCAATTGATGCATTCGCTTTTATATCCTTTATAAGAGCTTTAATCACAATTGAGCTGATTACATGACAAAGGTTCGTTTTACTCCTTTCGCCTCCTCTTCAGATAACAATCATAAATATAAATCCTAGTGCAAACTGAATGTTTTCGGATACTAATTGCCAGCTGGTTTTTTGACAAAGCTTCTACTACAATATTGTATGCTTATAAAAGAGCATTTGCCCATTATGGCACAGCTGGTTAACTCAATGAACTCACTAGACTGAGTGACCAGTTTTGATCGCTTGAGTGAGCGCTCTTATAAAAGACAATAAGCAAATTTTCCAAATATAACTGCAAGAATCTGACCACAGACACAGCAAGCCAACAAGGAAATCACAATCTATGCACACACACACACACACATAGACACCGGGCCCTGATCCATCCATCCATTGGTAAACACATTAATTTTAATTTTGCCAAATGGCATGGGACATGGAAAGACAGCATAGCGCCAAGCCAAAGATTGAATCAGCTTGGGCCGGTGCTCAAGAGATTGGCTGTGGCAACATAACAATAAGCAACAGAATCAAATAAATTATTGCAAAAAGGAAACTACTGAGTGTGCATTATCCGCGACGACTTAAGACCGACGACCAACGTTGACAAAATCAGAAGCTGTTAGTGTTAGAAAGAAAGGCAAAAGAAGCATAAGAAGGTAATCATTACGCAATCGAAATGCAGGCAGTCACAATCATCATTCAACATAAACATAAAAACACAACACAATGAAAATCAGTTCAAATTCATGATATGCAGCCTGCAGATACACATAGCAAATTTACTTCCCTCTACCAAAATCATTGCCATTATTTTTCTTCCGGATCCCTCTGTCACTACGCCGCTCTATTGTTCTTCATCATTTAGTTGCATTGTTTCATCGCTCAATATTTGTATGTATTTTCGTAGAGCTCCCCTCTTTTCGTTTTCTTCCGACTTCAGACGCATTGGAAGTAATCGATTTTGCACAATTTCTTCTAGTTCTTTATATTTATTTATTTATATTCGATTTGTTTCTCTTAGGGGTTGTTGATCAGGAATGCAGCTCCTTCGTTGATTTCTTAGACTTGAAATGCAAGACGCCCGCCAAATGCATTGCAAATGCTTCCCCTTTATGCCTTGACATTAACGTCATCGTCCTCATCTTCGACTTTTGCTTTTGCCACCTGGTAAATTTTCATCCCCTTTGCCAACTCAGCTTGTCTACTACTAATACTACATCTGATCATGGCATAGCTTGAGTAGAACAGAGCTGTGTTGAGCCGAGTTGAGCTGAGCTGAGTTGAACTGAGTTGAAAGCAATGTTCATAGCTCGTGCCATTACGCGGGGTTCATTCTTTTTTGGGCTCTGGAAGAAAGAAGTTTGTCTTGTAAATTGTAACAGCGCCGGGCAAATGTGGCAAATATAATAATGAACGGTTCTGCTTGGCAGCCTTAGTAACTCTGCGATTGCGCGCCGTTTCTTTTCACTTTTGCTTCGTTTGTCCTATGCGCTGACACTTTCATTATTTTGTTTTTGTTTTTATTGTACTATGTAGTTTTGTTTCTTGGCACAAGCCAAAGCCAAACATCTGTCCCATATTTTGTAATAGTTTAGAGTGACATTGACCGAAAGATAGATAGACAGACAGACAGACAGACAGACTGACACACACAGATAATCGGACAAATTTGGTAAGTGCAATCGAAGTCCCATGTCTCATTTAACTACTTCTTCGATTGCTTTTCAATGACATACATAAGTGTAAATTTCTATAACCTGGACCTAGTAAAAGCTTTCCATAGACAATCAACCCCTAGTAAGACTTGCTAACCGTTTGTTTTATTTTTTTTGTGTAAATAAGAATTAGTGGGGCGACTTGGTTTTCTCAATAACAAGTCAATTACTGAACTTTGGGGGTACTTTTTGCATACTCTTAAGTTTGTTAGTCTCAAACTTATTGAATTGTTTCGATATGCAAATCATGTTTTGCATAATTTTACAATAATCTTATTAATTCAAAATTATTTATGGAACTTCTTGAAACAATTTGTGTGACAATTCTTAATTGCATTAAAATTGGATATAATATTTTAATCAGAATGTCGTTTCTGTTAATGAGTTCAATAAGGAATTCATAGATTGGAGCTATAGGAATTGGATAAATAAGGAGACGATTGAAGTGATAGATAAAAGGAATTGTAGATGTTTGGTCTTGGCCTTAGTTTCAATAGAAGGCGGTGAATTTATACTTAATAAGTTCTAAAAATCTGCTTAAAACAGAGCAAATGCAACTTAGATGTCAGTTTTACATCCAAAAATCTTAAAAATTAATACATAATAAATTTTGTCTGAATAAACTTGATCAACTGTCTAACTATCTTCAAAAACTAGTCTGAGATATCTGGGGAACGTGCATGAAGTGATAAACTTTTTGAAGTGCAACTTCTTTAGCGAAGAGGAGTAAATCCAAAAAATATGAAAATGATATGTGACGAAAATCAAAATTTGACGATGTTATTATTATATTTAGGCAAATACAATTGAAATATCTCCCCTGGACTGAGAATATTTTTATTTTTGAAGTGAATATTCTTTAGCGAAGGGGAGTAAATCCCAAAAATATGAAGCTATTTAGGAAAATACAATATGCAAGTGAAACTTTAAGTTTTGATTTTCCTCATATTAATTTTCTAATTTTTGGATTTGCCTTCCTTCGCTAAAAAAGTTATACTTCTATATTGTGCTTATAAAGGTGAAGCACACTACTTAAATTTTTTAAAATTCTATATAGCAAACTTTGTCTGTATAAACGAAAATATGAGTATGGTCTCCAAAGATCTTAGAATCTACAAAACATTTTGTGATAATAAGTAGATATTTTTAGAATTTTTGTATAGATTAAATATGATCATAAATTGTAAGATTTGTTAAACTTTTGGTATTGATTTAGTAAGAAAAAATAACCATAAATTGTTTCAAGATTAATCCTTTTCCTAAAGAAGATTAATTCAGTACTTCCCCCCCAAACGTATACAATTTCCTTATACGAAGTTCATTGAACTAAATACCATGTGTTACATATTTAAAAAAGTCTCAACACCTTGGATAATTATATCAGTCTCTCTAAGACAAATAAACAATAATGTACAACCCCCAAAAGAATAACAACTTGAGCGCCCCTCCAACTAAATTCGTTTAAATAGATACTACAGAGAAGAAGTTCCGTTTGTTTTTTGATATTAATAGTCAAAATGTATAAATTACTTTCCGCTTTTTGGGTGTGTAACTACAATATAATATATACTATGTATCTTATGTACAAAAGTAAATAAGAAAATAATGTAAAAAAAGAAGCAAAAGTTGCATGCAACACATGCAATTCATGTAAAGTCCCCCTGCACTTTCGTCTATGTGCTCATATGTTGTGGTAGTCCCATACACACAAGATCGTTCGCTTTCAAGTCGGCTGTTGGTTGTGGTGGTGCTTTACTTGTACTAAGTCACCCGGGTGGCAAAGTAGACAAGCTCAGTGTGTGTACCCGGAACCCTCAATATATAATACAATATACAATATTTGGTGACTGACTCTAAAGCAACAAGGACTAAACGCAAGCGACAGCTGACGACAACGTATAGTATAGTTTCTTGTATATGTAGTAGTTCCCTTCTAAGTAGTCTAGGGACTTGCTGTGCTCTCTGCCTGCCGCCCTGTCTGGCAGCCTCTCACCACGATGCTCTTAATGCTTTTTAATCAGAGAATGACTGAAAACCGCTCACTCGCTACGTCATCGTCCTCGAAATACTCATTTACTTGGTTTTACTTATGGGCGATCAAGGTGGCATATGCGTTTTCTTGGCGCGAGCTAAGTATGCACACAGATACACACACACACATACACTCACAAAGTGAACGCATTAAGTGAACTCGTCTGAAAACATCATCGTCTGAAGATGAAGTAGAAAGAAACCAAGTTGGAAATACACATAAATTAGAAACAAGGAAGGAAGGAAGAATTAATGGATGGATGGATGGATGGATAGATGTATAGATGAACGGAAGGAAGGAAGTAAAGTGAGAAATAAATGAACTGAAGATCAATTTTGGTAGAAATATAAATTTATTCAAAGCAAGTACCAACAACACTCACACTTATTTCGAAGGACTCAAGTTTAAAGTAGGTTTATGTTTTTTTATTTTGGGGTGACGAAGTGCCATACAACAAGGTGGTGGTCCCTGCTGTGGTGCTTGCCTGATTCGGTAATGGTAAAAATGCGCGCAAAATGCAAAAATCTCAAAAGAAAAGGAACAAAAAAAAAAACATTCTCATTCAATAAAAGCAATCAAAAACTGCAAGAAATTAAAATAAAATTTTAATGCAAAAATAAAAAAATGCGTTTGATAGAGAAAAAAAATCCAACCCGAGTTGAGTCCTTGGGCACTTCTTCATATACTTGTATACATTCTCCTCTTTATAAACACCCCAGTACTAACACGAAATTCGGTACAATATTTGGGGAGAAGAAGTCGAGTTGAGTTGAGTCGAGTCGAGAATTGTGTTAAATTGAACCGAGTCGTTGCTTTATCACAAGCAGCTGTTTAACAATAGAAAGTAATGAGGAGTTTTCCCAAGCAAAAAGTAAAAGAATAAGGAAAATGATTCTTATAGTTGCCTGGGCAATGCATTAGGAACAGGGGCCCGGTGGTGTTGTCATTGATAATCTTAGACTCATTTGTAACTTTCTCTTCCAAAGGCTTGGTGGCTTTCTTTGGTTTTTGATCCTTGGAGATTTATTTGCGGGGCGTGTATAGAGATATTGTGACTTGTCACGCCCGGCAACTGGTCTTAGACTACTTCATTGTTGTGTTACCTCGCCATTATAATAGGTGCTAATTATGAATTGTGTTAGTCTAATTGCAAGCTGCGTTTGATCATGTGTTTGGTGTTGAAAAGTTGTGGAAAAACTGAGAAAAAGTAGGAGTGTTAAGTGAGAAATCGGCGGGAAATGCATTAATATAAATATTTTAGAATGTTAATAATTTTATTTGGTTTCATATATTTTAATAATTAAAAAAAATAAAAAAATAACATGAATTCCCTGAGAGTTCTATAAAATGTTGGGTATTTTAATTGACAGAAAAAAATAATAATAACAATTGATAATAATAAGCAATAATGGACTTTCGGAGGAAATTTCCATAAATTTATTTTTATCTTTGTTTATTTACAGAATAGAAATATGAATACTTCATTAATTCTGCATAGAAATAGTTTCGAATTGGAAATTATAATTTTTCTTCTAATAAAAAATTGCTCAAAAATCTTGTAAGAACTCATCACAATAGAAACTTAATACATATCAATTTTATATCTGAATGTATAAATCTTTATGTATGTATGTATAAATCTTTACATATAAAATTCGTGTGTACAAAATTTTGTGATTATTAATCTCCTAAACGGCTAGACCAATTTTGATAAATTTTCTTTTTTTTTTTACTTATGGGGTTACCAAGAAGGTTTATGCTTCAGTAGGACCCGGTAGGTGGCGCTGTTGTTGAGATACAGGCACTTTTTCATCAAATTTTTAACATTTTTTATCTAGCGCACACTATACTAAGCCAATTTTGAAAAGTCTTTTTTTTTTTAAATGACTAATGAATACTGATGAAAAGAGTTGCATACTCACTTTGTTCAATTTTTAACTTTTAATATTATATTTTTAAGTATTAAGTTTTTTGAAAACCATTGTTGTTTGTGCTTTGCGGGCACAGCTAGTTTTACATAAAACTTTAAAGATAGAAAATTTTGTCAGTCAGGAGTCTCATTTGATTGTGATAAGTTCTTAGGATAAAAATGGTCTCTTGGATTATTAACTTTTTTTTAACATCATAGTCAAACACATTAGTTTCATTCTCAGTTTTTATTTTCACCTAATTTAGGGCGTTGCACAACATTATTAATATTCATTTTCATTGACAATACAAGGATTTTAAATAGAAGGAACAGTTGACATATGTATATGCATTCAACTTATGTATCTACATATATTTATTGATCTCAGTATAGTATATGTATAGTACATATTGTACATATGTGTCTATTGAGCGTGAAAAAGTTTTGCGGCCTCGCCCCTTGCAGACTTCCTGTGACTTTTTCCAATTTTTGCACAATTACCTCACAATCGATGCTTTCTCCGCAAATCAATTGCAAAAAAACACAAACAAAACCCCATGAGATGTTGCAAAGTTCCTTCCTTCCTTCTTAACTATTATAGGTATAGAGAATAAAAAGACACAAAAAGAAACGAAAAAAGAAAAAAAAGGGTAAAAGGGTACATCTCAAAACAAAAAAAAAAAAGAGGACTAAACTGTCAAAGAGATGGTCTACGATCGATACAAATTTCTGCGTTTTCAAGAAAAGAAAAATCAAAAGGGGAAAAACAGTTTTAAAATAAATAATTGCAACGTGCCACATTTTTGCTGCTGCCTTTGCGAATTTCAGCTGTGCGCGCTTGCTCGTAGAAAAGGTTACATAAGAGGACACGAGAAGAGACCCCTGAAGGAATAAGTGAAGAAATCTATTGATACACGTTATAAGTATCTATTGATCTGTGCTTGAGATTGTGGTGGTATTGCGTTGTGCCGTGCCAGGTCGCAATGAGCGGAGTTAGTAACGCTTCAATGATGATCATGTAAATGTATAAAGAGTTCGTAGAGTTAGGGACAAAGTTCTCATTGTCATGTTAATGTTGTAAAATGCGAATTTTATTGCCTTGAGACGCCGGTGATAATCAATAATCATAATGAGCTTCAATTCAGATTCAGATTCGTTTTCTTTAGTAAGAAAGGCGCGCACACTTTGCTTTTATTAAATAAGGATATATCGAGAGAGAGAGAGAGAGAGAGAGAGAGAGAGAGTAAAAAAGAGGTTTATGTACATATGCATGAGATGATCTGCAGATTTTCTTTATTCTGTTCAGTTGATTTACATATTCGCGGGAAATTGCTGATTGCATGCATGCATATTTTCCAATTCGTTGGAGCTGAATGTGGCTGCGTGTGTCGCGCTTTGATTTACTTATTCTACTATAAATCTTTTTTATTATCCTTACTATTATTGTTTATATACTCACTCGTACGCTCCACACTTCAACTTACCATTCAGAGCAGATTAGGCCATCTTAGCTTCCTCTTTTTTTTTTTTTTGTTGTTGCTATCCCGCAGTGAAAGCTGCTTTTGGGATTCAAATTTGTGCACAGTCTGCTTGCCTGCAGCAAGTTATTTTATTTAATTATCCAAAGAAAAGTATTCAGTTAATTGGTTTTGTAGTTTTCAATATAGAAAAATTTGCATTACAAAAAGAAAGAAAGTTCAACTAATTGATTTTGACAGCACATGACTACAGTTTGATTAGTTTCATTTTTGCAAATACTACAATGTGACCCTTCTTTCTTTTTTTTTTGTTTAATGAAGTGTTGGAAAACAGCATGAAGAAATTATAGAAGATATTCAGAGCATAAGGAGACCTTATTGTTGCATACAAAATATTGTTAATAAGAAAAAAAATCAAACGTCTTTAGATCTTTTGGATGACAAGGCTTTGTTATGCATCATACTATTTATTTTTCTAACAATTTTCAATATAGAGAGTCGATCAAGTGGTTGTAATAAAGCATGGTGCAAGAAATAGAAGGTGGCGACATTTTTTTACAGTTAAGTGTCGCTCTCACAAAAATGTCAATGTGACGTCATAAGATATGTTTATTAATTTCATTGTTTACATATGTGATAATGTGTATATAGAATTGGCTGGCAATTGTATGAAGTAGATAAAAATTGCTGTTTTCTTGTTAGATTTATTATTTTATTCCAATTTTTTTTTTCAACCGACTCACAAAACAGCTGATCACAGAGCAACCAGTTGACTTCACAAAACTAATTTCTGCATTTTCACCGCATTTTAACGTTATGTTCAACACTATGCCTGCTTTTCAGCGTTTAATACACTGACCAGAATGTGACGTCAAAATAGAGGGCGTAACAGGCCAAATTAACGCTACATTGTATTATTATGTCATGTTAAAAAAAAACATTCTTAGTAAGACCAATTAGAAATAAAAAGTATATCAGATTAGATTTAATTTTTAGCTGATTTTTATAATTTCTTTATTAATTTATATATGACAAATTACTATCAACTTAAAGGTAATCAGATAAATTGCAAAAATAGCTAGTTATGCCCCAACTCAGAGACTTATAAATCAACTGTTGCAATTGAAAAAAAAAAAAAAAAAACAAATCTGGATGGGTGAACCAATGAGCGACTTGCAGTCTCAGCGTTTTCCGATTCCTGAAGGCTGCGATGCACGATGCTGTTAAACGTAAATAGCGAGATCTCATGAGAGAGATGGTGATGAAACTTAAAAAAAAAAAAAGCATAAAAGGATAATAAAGGGCATCATTAGTTGTACATCTATTCAAGGGATACGAAAGCTTTGCTCTTTTAAGATGTTGGAAAAAACTATGGCCCCAAATAAAAATGTATCAACAAAATTAATCTCTAGAGTTATCCTACGATGCGCCAAAGATGAAAGACTTCTGAGAAAGACACTTCCAAAGTAAGATCTCAAGCAAGTAAAATTGATAATGTTTTACATTGCTTAATATAGCAAAATCTCTAAACTTTATCATTTGGTAGATTTATACAAGTTCTTGTTATTAAAAAATTGGATCAATGATCCAGTATTTATCTCATTATACTTATTTTCATAGAAAAATACGTGATTTTATTTGTTTTATGCTTGGAAATACTCGTATCTTAAGAACCATGCAATTCAAACAATTTTTAAAAAAGAATGTTCCAAAGCAACTTTATTAACAATTTTCTCAGATTAAAATCTCTTCCCACTTTAGTTGCTAACAATCTTAAGACATCAAATTGCTCATTGAATTCACCAACAATTTAAACTAAGTCATGGGCGCTTTCCTTTTTCCTTTTGTATGTCACCCAAATTCCTTGTGACATCTATGTACTATTTGTATATCAAATTTATGTGAATTTCAAAATGCAGCTGCTGTCTATCAGAGACTTTATTTAATTACCAAATATTTATTGAACATTTTTATTTTTCCCATAAACCCCATTTCAAATCAAATTCCGCGTGCCAATTTTAATGCGAAACCTTTGTTAACCTACTTTCGTTGCAAAAGGGATGGATGTGGATGGAAGGAAGGATGAATGGGTGAATTGACAGAGTTTCTTGCAAATTGCAAAAAAAAAAAATTCACATTATTGATGCAATCTTCAGTTTCAACTTCTAATTTTCCTTACCCTAAGTACAGAAAGCGCACCTTAAGATTGCTTAAAGGCTTATGTTATACTTGTATCTATGTAATAACAAGAAATCGAACTTCTGGAAAAAGATATGTACGAGTATGTACATTTTTGGGGTGCAAAAAGAATCTTTCTCATCATTTGAATCGTTCGCTTCGTCATCGATATAGTACAATATTATATTTTCTTTTTGTTTTTGTTTTTGTTTTTGTTACGTCAAGTTACCCTTCGCTAGCCTGATCATTTGCCTTCATTAATGCCAACAAAGGTAGATAATTTTCATATAAATTGGACATTTTCTTTGCATTCATAAAAATATAAAAAAACA
Organism: Amiota minor; assembly: GCA_037043295.1. Taxonomy (NCBI): domain Eukaryota; kingdom Metazoa; phylum Arthropoda; class Insecta; order Diptera; family Drosophilidae; genus Amiota; species Amiota minor. Next base: position 36,185 of record JBAMAW010000382.1, read on the forward strand.
ACGAAGAAACAAGGAAAATCTTTTTGTCTTCCAATGAAAGAAAAAAAAAAACATAATTTATTACGTTTCTTGATTTTGTACGTTATTATTGTATTGCATTTTTATGTTACTGTTATTGTTATTGTTGTTGTCGTTGTTATTGTTTTTTTTTTTGCATGTTGTTATTTTTTGATTTAGTATGAGGCAGATATGTTTATTCTTTCCTTTTGGGCTTGCAAGACTTTCCAAGTGGAATAGAACAGAAGAAATCTCATTTCGAGTAGTTTTTAATTAGCAAATAAAATACAATAATAAAGGGTCGAATGTATGTGTCTCAATTCTTTCAAAAGTGACATTCAAATGACACTACACTACTTGGCTATCTTTTATTGTATTATTGTGTAGTTTTGTAAAAGTTACCCTAGATGTCTTTCTTGTTTTTAGTAAAACACCCAAAATTTCTTACTTATTTACAATATGATTACAAATTCCTTTACAAAGTTTTCCCAACTGTATCATCATGGGGCTCCTTTAGGTCCGGAATCCTAAAAAGCCTCCAAAACTTTTAGTAATCATTTCGGGGAATATCTTAATAAGTCATCATATGGAGGTGGTGTAGATTTACTGTGAGTTATACTTATGGTATTTTTTTATTTATGGTAGTTTTAGTGTTTTATGATTGAAGAAGGTTGCGGCAACAATGAAAATGTTATGTCATAAAATCCATGACCAGAAAGGCAATTTAGGCAGTTGTCTATGCGCCTGGGAGCATGCGGTTCAACCATCGTAAATATTGGTGCGTTCAACACTTCGGTCACACTATAGTTCATTAATTCCCTTATTTATTAAGACCACCGCCGAGTTTCAGATTTAAGAAAATTATAGTGGCCCCAAAATTTCTAACTTATCTTTATTTTCTTTTATATAGAATTTCTCTAACGTCGCGTCTCTAGATTGCCTTAACGCCTTAATTGTCTAATTTTCTGTGAGCCTTCTACTAACCCCTTGCCTCCAGTATCCATATTCATCACTTTTGACATGATTCACCTACCAACTTATGTAAAAGGCGAGACACCAAAAGATTTGCAATGCCTGAGCCTTAGAGGTTTAAACTGTCTCTGACGCTATCGATCGGAAATCAAAACCTAATTGTCCACATCTCTTTGATGCAGAATCATTCTTCAATACATTTAACATAACATTTTGTATTAATTTCTACACTAATTAAATTTAATTAAATAAATCTTGATAATTTTTTTGTTAAGAAAAAAATCCGAAATAAAATTAAATTAGCAAATATTTAAAATAAAAATGCTTTGCTAAGACGCAATAATCTTATTCCATAATGCAAAAAATAAATAAAAAATAATAAAAAGAAACTTAATGAATTTAATTGAGTGTTATAAGCTGTTTTCCTCTGACACTCGAAATTTCTATAGACACATTTTTTTTTTAAATTCTAAAACATTTTTTACATTAAAAATCCTTAAAGCAACAAAACACTTTTCCGAACTCAAAAATAAAGCATTTTGTTGAGCTAATTTTTATCCCATTTTTGACAAAACATTTTCCAATTTTTTATGTCATTTTTTTCTTCTTGTCTCTTCACAGTAAGCACAAAGGCTTATATCACTTTCAGCCCCCAGGGTTATGGGATGAAAGTGATATGTCTAGGAAAATTATGTTATAAATTATCAAGAAAAAAAGGGGAAAATCATGTTGAAACTTTTAAGTGTTTTGTTATTAAAACGCAAAAGCACAAAGAAAAAACAAAACAAAAAAAAATAAAAAAAATCATAGAAGAAAATAACAGAAAAAAAATACAGAATTCCAAGAAAAATACAAAAAATCAAAAATTAAACAATAGGAAAAAATTCAGTTATTCAACAAAAAATAACCCTAACAAATGAGAACAAAAAAAAAAAGAAAGAACTAACCAACAAAGAATAAGCTATCATGCATCAAAAAAAAAAAAAAATATATATTCTTAATGAACATAAAAAATTAATTGAATATAAAAAAGAAGAAGACCAAAAAAAAGCCTTGTTCCTTTTTTTAGATTTCTGCTACTCTGAAATACTCTTTATTGTTGTGTTTCTATGTGTGCAGCGTTTTGCTGAGTTTGTATGCATCGTCATTCCCATAAATCCTTTCCAGAAAAAAATACAAATTGTTTACACAAGCTCAGAATCAGAGTCTCAGACATTGCAGTCAGTAGAAATGGAATGAAATCCTTCATTGTAGTTTATTATTTCAACAAGAAATGAAAAAAGAGAAGAGGAAAAGAGTTAAGAGTTGCTTGAAATAACCTTGCAACAGCGCAATGCAAGCAATGAACCTTAATATGATCTCCTCATGTGCATTGCCACCCCTCGCGATGCTGTTGTGGCACCCTCCCAGCTAACCAGCTCACCCTGCCGTGCCGCGTCAGTTGCGCCTGCCATTCATTACCAAGCACAGCCGGTGTTATTAGCGACGCGGCTTGATATGATCAAGAAGCATCAGCACCGAGCTATAGTCATTATTTTGCTCCTTAGGAGAGTCACTACTCACTCATCTTAAAATCAAAAGATTTCACACGCCAATATCAAAGGGCTTCGCTTTGTTCTTGTGGCTTCTGTCTGAGTCGTTGGCTCAACACTTTCTACTCTCGCGACACCCTTTCTTCTTTCTTTTCTTTTCCTTTTTTTTTTTTTTTATTTCTTTTCTTTTCACCGTTACCCACGATTTTTTTTCTGTAGATTTTCCTCATCACTGCGTGCGCTGGTTTTTCTTGACGCCTTGAAATCTGGAAAATCGTGAAAAATCTGAATATTAATGATACCCTTATCAGCGTCAAGAAAAGGCGGAGTACGTCGAATTCGCATAATATCAAAGTGTTGCATATCATTATGCTATCCTATATACTATAGAAGACTCATTCATCTGGAGGAGAGATGCTCACTCTCAGACCAACTCGCTCTCGGATACTTATATGTTTTTAATTTATGTAGAACTGTTGAAATTTAATGAATATTTTATAATATTTTATTGCCTTAAGTTGATTGCATGAAGAAAAGATCATTTGCATAAAAATAATTCGTAGAATTGTTAAGTGTAATTTAGAGATTGGATCATTGATTGTTTGTTTATCCTTATTTTATCTAGAAATAAAATTGATTTACAATTCTTTAAGCTTCTTGAAATGGAAAACTTTTTATTCCTTTCACACTTGTGTCAATATGTATAATTTTTCCCAAAATCAGAGTTCTCTGTTCACTTGAAGAGGAAATCTTTATAAATAATTTGCTTTAAATCTTATAGAATCAAAATTATTTGTTTTCAAAACCAGTTTATGAGAAAACTTTTGCATTTCTTATTACAAAAAAAATAAAACTTCATACAACATTTGAATCATTACATTTATTAATAAAACATTCTTTTATTTTCTATTTCCTGGACAATCTTTTATGATCCAATTGAATTTAGGCCATGAAACACTTTCTATACTCCTTCAATACAATTTTCTTTTTTACATTCAATTGCATATTCAACACATGTTTCATATCAATTATGTAATGCCATGCATGCAGGAAGCTACTCACTAAATCTTAGATATTTCTCACTACTTAAAACGCAATTAAAAAAGTATTGTTTTTCTATTAACTCCTCAAGCCTTTGAATTGTGAGTTTGGGATCTACATATAAATAAAATTGAAGCCTTATGGCGTCTTATGTATTTATGCCAATGATTAATCATCGGAAACGGTTGTCGTAATCAATGTGCAGAAGAAGATCTGTGTGTCGCGCCATGTCGTCGCTAACCCATTTCCAACAGTTCATAAATAATATAAACACGAGCAAGCCCCCCTCATCACACATAAATGAACAACTTATAGAAGATTTCTATTTTTTTTTAAATGAATTTCAAGTCTCAAAACAATTAGAACATAACAACAAATCTAAATTCAAAATTTTGAAGCTCTTGCAATCTTAAGTGTTGAGCATAAACCTATCAGATTTCTCAAGTATGTCTAAATAATTATTGTTGTTGTTCCCTGAAACTTTTCTTTGGATGTCTTCATATATTTATATTGCGAAGAAATCCTCCCCTCTTTATCTTAAGCACTTGTCGCGTTGTTCTTGTTCCTTCTTGTATCAAGAATTCCAATGAAAAAGCTGCAGGCAGGCAGCCAGGCTCTCTCTATAGAACCGTTATGGATCTATGGAATCCCTCGCTATGTATATTCTTTGAAACTGCTTTATTTTCTATTTAATGAAAAGAAAAGAAATGTGTGGGGGTTCTTTGTTGTTGCTGTGCTTTGTATGATTTCTCATTCTTTAACATCATGTTTTAGATTGCCTTGAATTGTGTTTGTGCTTGTGTTGTTGGTTGGCCTCATTTCGGGTTAATAGTTCTTAAATTTTTTTTTTTTGGCGCTGAATTTTTATGTCGCTCTTTGATTGCGTTTTTATTGTAATACTACTACGACTTCATAGAATCTTGGGTTTGGGCTTCATTTCATAAATTGTTATTTATGCTGGAGCATTAATAGATTTCGCTTTTTTTATTTTATGATTTAGTGTAATTAGTTGTTTGGTTTCTCAATATGTACGCAATGAATAAACTATTGAGATATGTGTATACTCACTCGAATACATTCAGTTAAATATTCTTAATTTTGTTGGATTTTCTTTCATTCAAGTGACATTGATTAAGATCTTCAAATGAATTATAGTCTTTTGAATTGAGAATTTGGTGCTGGTAAAAGAAGAAAGTGTTCTGAAGCTGCGGGCTCTTATTGATTATTAGCTTATGCATGTTCTTATGTTTTCTTTGGTTTTGGAATACATAATCTTATAGAAGATTCTATTAAGATATAACTAAAATATTGGAAATTATTTATTTCCTTGTTATACACAATAAATTAACATATTTTTTTTTCCCAATTTTCTTTACTTTCAGGTAAGCTAATCAAGTTTTCTCTATATGAAGCCTGAGGTTATACAGACCGCCCGCGAATACACGTGAGTTCACATAGTGGCCTTTCGGCCCATTGTGATGGTTCTTAAGGAAAAAACAAGGGAAGAAAAAAGAGGGGAAAGGAGATGATGGGAATAGGTAAGGGAAATAATTATGGTCGTGCTGGCTACCAACCAGAGGAATCTATTTAACAAGCCAGATCCCCTAGTGGGACTCTCGCCACATTTCCTAAAAAACTAGATTAAGAGCATCAACCGTGCTACTCTTAATACTATGGGCCGACAGAGCCTTAATAGTAGCAACATAAATCGATACCTAGGGTTTTCTCCCAAAATTCTGACTGCTTGCCAGACCGCATAGATCTTCGCCTGAAACACACTGCTCCAGTTAGGTAGACGCAAGGAAAATTGGGCTGTCAGCTCCTCCGAAAAGATGCCCGCGCCAGTAACTTCTTCCGTTCTGGAGCCGTCTATATGAAGCTCTGATTTTTTCGGTAAAGTTGTAATTTCGTATATTATTGTAAATGAAGATATATAAAAATCAAAATTCGATCAAAATTTGACCAAAACATTACAATTGTCATGAATTCTGATCATGATGATGATCTATAAAGTTTGACCACGTTAACCTTAATGTTAAAGTAGTAAAGCATTCATTGATTATTCCAAATCTGAAATGGGAAATTCTCTTAAAATGGAAATTACTTTGCAAGATATTTGTAATTTATGTCTACTATTTCAGTAATCAGTTAATAGAATCGTTAGTTTTCAATAACTAAAACTATAAATATATCTTTAAAAAACAAAACTTATTTCTTTTAAGGAAACATTTTACTTGCTTTTAGCATTTGCTTATCTCCATGTTATTAATATTCAATTAAAAATGTGAACTTGAAAAACTCCGATGAACATTTCATTCAAAAACTGCAGCTGCTATTGCTCTTCTCGATCATCTCAATTTTGAAATGTAAATTAAGATTTTTCAATTTTCTTTTTAATTCCCTAAATTTATTTCTTTTTTTCATAGTGCGTAGATAAATTCCATGCAACTCAAAAGATTTTTTTAATCGAAAAATAATCAGAAAAGTTCAGCAAAAGACAACGACCTCTTCAAGTTCGGCGCTGACCTTATAACCGAGTTGAACTAAACTGTCACTCTTTTGTTGACGCAATCGTAATTCCCATAAAGCAGCTTAATTCATTCGCGGCGCGATTCGAAGTTTACTTTGCTCGCTCGACTTCTCTTTTTTGTTTTTTATGTTATTTTTCTTTATTTTTTTATTGCATGACAAACACTTAAAAAACACTGAAAATTGTTACTGATGAGCGGGGTTGGGCTGTGATCATCATCAACACGACACAACATGAGATGCTGTTGTGTTGTTGTCTCTTAAATGCAGATTTCCTGTCCCGTTGCCCGGAAGGGGTTATGCCAGACGCCTCAAATATATGATGCACCCTCCAAAGAAGCGCATTTTTTTTTGACAGAGAAATGGAAATGAGATGAAATAATTGTAAGTAAGTAAGTAAGATAGACAGACAGCTTTGGTAAATAATTTCACAGCCTTTGCTGGACCACAATATCCGGCTCTATTTTGCTTCCTTAGATGGGCTTGGCCCACCCTAGCTGATGTCGTTGTTTGTTACATTTTATTGCATAAAGTTTACCCAAATCCTTAACTTATTCCGTGTGCTCTACAACCCTTTGTAACTGCCCTCTAGTTCTGTTACTATTGTATATTTACTGGGTAAATACCTAATTTTCTGAAATGTAATCGCTGGGAAAACTCTATCAGAAGCGCGATCATATTTTCCACATACATGCACATCAACATCCTTTCATTCTTACGTTTAAAGGCGCTGATTTGATTTGTTCTGTTTCTCACTCCCTTTCTTCAAATCATTTCAATGCATGTATGCATGCATCTTGAATTTTTTGTTTTGTGGCTGTCCTTGGCGGGTCAGCCATGGGCCAGGCTAATGAGCGGACCGCGGTATAAGAAGGACCTTATGTCCTATTAGCGTGGATGCTGTAAATTTGCATTTGAAATCATTTCTTTTTTGTATTGTATTTTAAATTTATACCTTTCACTCTTGTGTTTAACGATGCAAGGATCTTTAGATTTGGCTTTTGTCCCATTGACAGGACTTTGCATTCTTTATTATTTAAATTGCCTTTTGTTTTGGGTTTTTGTCCCCTTTGTGGACAATCATTTTGGACATTTTTATTTTCTTTTGTGATTTACTCGACCATTGAGTACTGGTGCGCCGCCGCGCATCTTTTGAAAATGGATTAATCTTGAGAAAGGAGAAAAGTTCTTTCTTCTTTCATTATCCTATCCCATCCTATCCTTTCATTCTCATTCTTTTGAGATATTTCATTCATTATGCCAATGGATGCTGCGTAATTTGCCTACTTGACCTATTTTGCCCACTGATCATCACTGATCCTATTCAGCTTTATTTAGCATGCAAATGCGAAATTTATGAACGTTATAAATGTCAGTGACGTCATTAGAGAAGTTTTTCATTTTCTTGTAATTTATAGGAAGAGAGTTGTGTGTCTCCCCTTGGTTGGGCATAGACCTTTAAGTGGATTTTGAATTTACTTTTGCTGTAATTAGAAAATTAGTTTGATTTTGATTTTTTCGTGAGGCTCACTTACATTCAGCAGTTGCTTTGCGAGCACGCGCCAAGCCGGAAGTGGTTTTTGGGAGTTTCGTTTGCTTTGGTTTATTTTTAGCAACTGAGCTGAGCTCTTCTTCTCATCATCATTATCAACAGCATCACCATCAATTCGTTGCGTCTTATTAAAAGCAACATTTGTTGTATATATTGTAGTAGTATTTTGTCAGCATTGTTGTAATTTTAGGTTTATTTTTGTAACATTTCTGTTCATTCTTAAGCGTGGGTGGGGGAGCTGATTCTGCTTTATGACAATCAACAGTCACTTTTCCCTCTTTGTATCTGAGACAGAGGGAGTTTTGAATCTTGTGCTGATGTCTGGCATCTGTTTGCAATACTTTATGATGCATTATGTGAGAAGATTTGAGGGTAACATCAAACGGAAAAAAAAAGGAAAAGAGTTACGGACAAAGAAATTTCATTGAAGGAATTGGAATTTCTTTTCTTTCTCTCATTTATTTTGGGTTAAATACCGTTGCCAAAATACGAATTTCAAAGTCAATTAGTGCTCATTATCAAATAACTTAAACTCTGGAGATCTTTACAAAAGAACGTGCCGCAAAATTTGAGTTGCAACAAGTGCATAAGCCTTCCAGTCTAACACGCAACACAATTTAACAAGACTCAATGTAAGAACTCCTCCAAAAGACAGCTTCCTGTCTTCCATGCCTTCACTTTACTTCATCATCATCAACATCAGCATCATCCCGAGTTGAAAGCGTTAAACGGAAATGAACATTGACAACGACAATTGCTTGTTATTTGCAAAACGAATTCCATTGCTTTACCATCTTCCCATCACCATCACCATCATCATCATCATCATAATCAGCTGAGACTCCAGGCAACATTGTAAGCTTCTCAGACCTCATCTTCATTATAAGCCCCCAACGAACAAACTCTGTATATCCAAAGAAGCAAAGCTAATGCCGCTGTCGCCGCCATCGCCTTTATTCCATGGGTAAATCATTACAATTATGAGTTACTCTTTCTACAGACACACACACACACACACACATATATACACGCAGATACATTTTTATCTTTTTCTTAACACGATAATGAACATCATTAGCTTCATCATGATTATCATTCATATTGCAAACTGGTGCGAAACGCAATTTGACTATGTAAAGCGAAGCGCCTCACACAGTTTGTTTTTATTTTATTTTATTTATTTATTTTTTTTTTTTGTAACTTTTTTCATTGTTTCCTCTGAAACTCATTAAGTTGTGCAGTGTAAAAGGGATAGATAGATAGAAGTTGCTATAATGCAAAAATATTGTGCGTGGCATGTTGTGATACATTTGGCCACACTTTACGCAGTCGCTGTGTTCAGAGCTCAGAGCTCAGGATCCCTTCCTTCCCACATCCCCAAGAAATTTAAATATGAGGCACGTTCATTTAACTTAAGATGTTCTGTTGTATAAGCTTTTGGCGGCTCTGCTCAGCATGATGATGCTCTTCAACAAAATTATAACAAAAACAATAACATTATGTTTTTCTGTCTGTCCATTTATTTCGTAAGCCAGTTAGTCTGTCGGTGTGTCCAAGTGGCGACGTCTGTGAAATGATTACAAACTTGCTGTCTGTGTACTCACTCACATATATGTATGTATGTATGTATCAAGACGAGTTGTGTTCAACTTTGTTTGTCGATTTGACTAACCAAGCATCCAACTCAATGTTTGTCCGATTGTCCGTCCGTTCATTTGTCTGTGTGTCGTCCATTTATCCATCCGCCTCTTCATTCATTTCGCACTTGAAGAAGAAGGATGCTTTTGTTTTTTAGCGCTGATCACAGTACAATTTTCAAAGCAAAGTTTTTCAGATAAAATCCAGAGACATTGTTTCTTTCGTCTTCAACTTCTTAAACTTCTCATTCGACTTCGATTTCAATTAAATGAAAACAAACTCGAGGCACTTTTTATATATTTATCTTTTGCTTTGTTTTTATTTTTTTGTTGTCTTTATTATTGCTTTCATTGAGAAGTGTTTGTGTTTGTAGCTTTTTTCTTTAATAGTAAATACTTTGTGACTTTGAATCTACTCTAAAGGCGGTCTGAGTTACACACACACACACACACACACACACACACACACACACACACAAGTCATAAGCACAATATCAAGGAAAGGAGAATTCACTCAGAAACACACTCTACATACACATGGGTATATTGTATTGCACATTTATGACATTAAGATAGCCTTTAACCCAAATGTGTTAATTACTGTTTATGAAAACGCGTTTACTGTCCAATTTTATGTTTAGTGCCATGTAAAGTTGGTTCATTATGCTCCTCTGATATATCACATACTAAATATAATCTACCATATACGAGTATTCTGACATAATATACATACGATGAAATTGATGTTCATTTTATTTTAAAGATGAGTATAAATTGATAAGGAAATGTGGATCATTAGAAGGCGAGTCGAACGAAATACATACGTTTCGTTAAGTAAGGTCGTGGTTGACTGTTTTAAAATAGGTGAAAGGTTATCTAGCATATGTTTTATGTCTGATAATAACATACATAACATACAATAAATTAGAATGGAATCGAATCATGAAGTGGTTTTAAAATTAATAGATTCTCTTTCATGACTTTGCTATGGACTTTCTCATTTGATCTATTGTACATTAAGCTTAGTTTCCATTAGATTAGATTCCATTTGATGGCCGAAACTCATTATCTAAATGGACTTTCCCCATTCTTTCAAACTTAGTGTCACGCGGTCTAGATTCCAAGGGTCTTTCACTATTTTTTAGCTTGATACACACTATTTAGATATAGCATACAATACTCTTTCATTCAGTTTTTTTTTTACTAAGATTGTTTTTCAATAATCAAATACTTATGTTTTTTTACTTAGATTTTTTTTTTAGGGTTCCGGACCCAAAAGGTACCAATGATACTCATGAACCGTAATAGCTAGAGAATTGAAATTTTCACAAAATATGTAGTTCTATCCAGGCATCAGCAACAAATACTAAAACTAAAATATTTTTAAAACCTTAAAGGGGTCCCCATACATAAACCTTTTAGATTGTATGGCAGCTATACGATTCAGTAATCTCACGATCTTGAAATTTAAATGGTTGGTGGATATACATCAGAAACTTATATTGCTGAAATTTGAGTTTGATCGGCCAACTAGGAGGGGTACCTCCCATACAAACCCACCATTACAATTCAGGTTCTTATTCGAAAAAGTTTTTTGTTCTATCGAACTGACATTTAGACATTATAAGTATCTGATATAGGTATGGTACATTTGTTACAATCGGTCAAATCGAACCACTAGTGGGAGTACCTCTCATACAAACCCCAATCTGGTACAAAACCCTCCGTGTTCCGAGTCTGACTCGCACTTGGCCCATTTTTGTTTTATTTATATTTCCTATTTAAAAACAAACTTTATCTTACCAAGAAGTCCCCAGTAAACATATGCATGGATATACAATATTATTCATATACATAATAAAATATTTCTAGTAAACTATTTATTCATTGTTATGAAAATCCCCACCACAAAGGAATGTCAATTTTCATCAAAACTTAAAGCGCGCAAAATGCGGATTCTGCGAATCGACATAATTGTATATATGTACATATAAAGAAAAAAAAAAAAAAAATAAAGATAAAAAAACCTAAGAAACATGAAGAGCCATGATAGATGACGATGATGATGATGATGCTGATGATGATTGAAGTTGGCATATAAGGGAATAGAGTATGAAACGAGTTACGAGTTTAAAGCAAAAGCAATGATGAATATATTAAAAAAAAAAAATAATAATAATAATGATAATGTCGCAAACTTTGTTTGACAAAACATCCGTCAATGTATATCGTCAGTCAGTCTGACTGTTTGTCTGACTGTTTCTCTTTTGGAAGTCCCATTCTCTACCTATAGTTGTAGTTGTACCCAGTTGCCTTCATTCGAGTCAGTTCTGGTCCATATTGTTTGAATGTCTGTCTGTCTGTCAGTTGTGTTGGATTTGTCTGTCTGACAGTTTGCTTAACGACCATGCATAGCAAATTTGTATCATGTTTATTTTTTTTTTTATTTTGTTGTTGAGATATCGCCCAGACTTTTATAGGTCCAAAAAGTGGCGAGTATCTCGAAGTAAGAGTGAATTTATGTACTCGTAGTATTTGCGTATGTTAGCATGAGTTTACAAGTCAATAGTCCAAGACAAGGCAAGGCAATTTTTGATTTAAAGCTAGACTCGACTTGAGAGTCGAAAGTCGAGAGTTGAGTTTTGTTAAGAATTGTTTAAAAGTCGAGATCAGCATGGTAATCATAAAAATGTTAACTGATCTACAGAAATTCACATAAGAGTGTGAAATTGTTATTTAACGTTTACGCAGTATCTCAAATATTTGCAGTTCGGCATTTATAGATGTTTTCCTGCTCCTTTCTTAGATGCTATTATTGTCTTTTATATTTTGTTCTAATGATTGTTTCTCTTGTTTTTTGTTTCTTCCACCAATTTGTTTTCGCTCTCTAAGATTTTAAGGCAAATTCGTTGCCATTTGGCGTGGGAATTTTTTATATAATTTTTATTTCAAAGGAATGAAGAGAAAAGAACAACAACTCATGCAAGAATTTTGTACTCATATTGGCTCAATATAATTATTTTTGTTATTTTTTCGAGAGCGTTAATGTATGTGAGTATTTATGTATTTGTGTTTGCAACAATGTTGCCCTAAAGGCAGCTAATGAAAGGCATACAAAGCGGGGGAGTCCGGAGGCCAACTGTCAACTTTTGTATCTAAAAACTTCGCTTGGTCCCTCCTAATACTCTTTGCTGCGCCTCAGTTAGTCTGAAGATCACAATAGATGCCCCAACAACATATACATATGTGTATACTTAGCATACATTGATGCCTCATGGAGCGCCAGTGTAGGCAATTCGTGCTCATTCAACACGCCTCAATATTGTTCTGCGTCTGCGCCAATGCTGTTGCTGTTATTCCATTTCATTTATTCTACGGTCGCGCTGCAATGTAGTTTTCTGTTTTTAGTTTTGTTTATGTTGTGCTTCAATTTCTGTTGTGACTTCGTTCGTTTTTATTACTTTTGCTTTTTTTTTGTTTGTGTATTGTTGTTTAACTCGCTTGATGCATGCCACGTTTGTCCGTTACGAAATAGAATCGTGTCTTGTCTGCATATCTCTTGCCACCCTGACTCCTGCCTTCATTAGTTGCCACAGATGCTGGCTGCCTGGCATTGGGATGCGCAAGAATCGTTTCTCCAATTGAATAGTCTACACTCGCTTTTTTTTTTTGTAGAGTTTCTTGAACCTTAGATGAGCTCGAGCTCTTACTCTCGTTCTTTTAAACTGTTGGGGAGGCAGTCCTCTTCTCTATGCAGTACGTGGGGATTCTAGTTATTATTATTCTTATGGATGAAGTTGATTTTGCTGCTGCTTGGGGCAACAATTGCAGCAAACAACAAATTCATTTAATGCATTGACCTTTTGTTTTTTATTTTTTTTTTATTTTCTTCGAGTATACAAAGTCAAGAAATACAAGTTTTCCAAGTGTGTATCTATGTACTAGTATACCTACCTACCAGAACATATGTAGATAAGTCATGGTGGGCTGGCGGCTGGAGGCCAGTTTTGCTCTCTAAAGCTAGTCCTGATTTAAATGGTGACTTATACTACTTTACTTTTGTATTGAAATGTGCTGTTGTAAAAAGAAGGGATAAAGACGACAAATGTTGTATGATTGGAATAAATGTATACATAAACTTAAACTTGTGCTAAGATCCATTGTAACTCCTGATTTTATTGATAATTTTATTTCAAACATATAAATTTTAGTTTTATGTAATCTATCTTCATTGCTTTAAGGTTCCCATAAATTGTAAGAATAATAGGATTCTTCATAACTTGTTGGACATGAAGAGAGACTGAAAAAATATCTTAAATTTATAGATTTATTAATATGCAAATTTTTCAACCCACCAAAACATAGAAAAAACTCAACTTTATTTATGCTCACGTTCCAGCTTTTCAACTCAAGTTTGGAGATTCAGATTCAGAGAGACCCAATCCAAACTAGTGCGACGGTTTGTCGGTGTATGTCAGAAACTCGGTCATTCTCTGAGACTTGAAAAGATTAACAATGAGGACATAGTCAAGTACTGCAACAGACATATCTCACGATTTGAGGATCACGATCAAATCAATTGGCAATGAACCTCGACACGCGTTGCCTCAATAGGCACCATATTCTGGAACTCACCTGCCTCACCCTCATAAGCACAATATGGAAGTGAAACTTCTTTGGCGAAGGGAGGAAAATCCAAAAATTAGAAAATGAAATGTAACTAATTAAAAATGCGATGATGCTTCAGAGACGTAGTGGGGAGACGCACAAAACAATGCGCATTGTCTTGTGCGGGATCGTCGTTGAGAATGAATGCTTATGCATGAGTAAAATGGAGATAAAAAGTGCTTCACTGATTGTGTTTACTTTTCGAAGGAACGTTCGAACAAGTGACCGAATGATCGAAAAATAAAATAACTCTTAGGTATTGAAACAAAATAACAATACTATATTCTGTATTATTGCTTGACCATCTACTTTAGAAATTTCACTTCCATATTGAATTTGCCTATATAGCTCCAATATAATAAACATCGTCATATTTTGATTTTCGTCGCATTTCATTTTCATATTTTTTGGATTTACTCCTCTTCCCTAAAGAAGTATCACTTCAATAAAAAACTTTCCAGCAATAAGTTTTAATGTTTATTTCAAATCCTAGATAAAATATAAAAAAATCCCCCTTTCAGGGCATATGGTCCAATGTTTGGATATATGTTTGTACATATCTTTTTGTTTATATAGTAAGTTTTTAATTTAAAATTATTTTATTTGGTGGCACGTTTCAATTGGCGAACATGACAGCGACTTTTCTATGGCTTTTGAATTTTTCTTCTCCATTTAGGTTCTCCGATAATCTTTCCTCTAAATGGAATAACCATTCCCACTAGATAAGCAAGATAAATTATTGCAGAATGTCTTTAATTTCCACAAAAATATCATTAATAAAAAAAAAAATTGTTTTTTTTTAATATTATAAACAATTTTGTAATTTAAAAAATTTATTAAAATTTTTTTTTTTTTTTTTGTTGTTGTTCCCGATTGGATATGTACTATTGTTTTCCTACAACTTATATCTTAAATATAAAAGAAAACACTAAGTACATTTTTAACAATAAGAGGGGAAAAGGCAGTGGACAATAACAAACATTTTCGAATGTCTCTTGAATAATGATCTGGATTACTGGGTGTCTTAGGCCTCATTTTTGAGAGCTACTTGCGGCAGGCCAACAACCGCAAGATGCCTCTCAGCGCCACCCGTAACCTAAGTTAGATCAGATCGACTGGTCTGCTTCGTTTTAAGCGTCTACGTCTAGACAATTCGTGAGATGGAAGGTCTGTTATTTCTAGATTGGTATGTCGCTCTAATGTTTTGTGGTATCTCCTGCTAGCATTAATGATTTCTTCCTGAATCATAGTTACGTCGAGGTAATTTGTAATTTAAAAAATTTATTAAAATAAATGCATTCATTTAAAATCATTCGAACACCTTCAAAAAACCTTTCTATTTACATAGATATTTATCTAAAATTATATTACAATACAAAACGTGCTTGACATACAATACAATAAAAATCTTAAGTGTTAATTTCCTTTTCAAATTACAAACCTTTTTATTTATTTTTACATAAAAATGTATAAAATTCTAATAAATATAATTTTTATTCATTTATAATAAAAAAAAAGGCAAATACAAATTCTCTTTATTGAACAATTTAGTCAAGTTTCCGGTGGGGACTCATTTCTTAAAACTCATTTCAATCTACGCACGCAATTGTTAAATAATGAAAAAAAAAAAGAAACTTTAAAATTAAGCGAAAAAAATCTTTGAAAGAATACAAACCAAAAAAACAAAAAATCCAAAGCAATCGGAAGTAGACCGAACGTATGACGAATATTAAGCAACGAATGAATAAACTAACTACAATAAAGAATGAAAAACAAATATGTACAAATTGTACAAAACAATCATGATTCCCACGGGATATATGGCTTGGTTTTTATCAACAGGATTATACATACGAGTATGTACATCATATCATAATGTAGTTACAAAGTTGATTTTATGTGCCACACAGTTGGCAACATTTGGTGATGGAAGGAATACTGCCCAGGCAGACTGTCAATGTTATAAAGATTATATTTGTTTAAACGACCAACAAAACTGATAAGCATAACATCGTCATAGAAATACAATTTTCCACCAATAATAAGGAAAAGTAACACTGACAATATCTTAAAGCAAATATGTATTTTTATCCGTAATAAATTTAATCACTTAATTTATTATTTTTGACCATGGAGGGAAAACAGGTACACACACATATACACACACACAAGAGATTGATAGTGAACAGAATGGATGAATGAATGGATAAACGGATGAAAAAGAAACAAGTGTAACCGCCCAACTAATTGGCCAAATTCAATGTCAATGCCAATATATTTAACAACTGATCGATAGCGTTTGCAAACCAAAGAATTAATGAGTAAAAAAGATGGGAAGAGAGAAGAGAAAACCAAATCTGATTGTGTGTGAGTGAAAGGAAACTCTTTATTATAAAAGAATTTGCACAAAAGAAAAAAAGAAAAGAAGGATCTACGCTTTGAAATCTAAATAAACGCTTCAATGACTGACTGACAGCTCTACAAAGGTAGAATGAATAGAGAGAGAGAGCCACACGGAAAGGAACCAAACAAAACGGACATACAGAAATTGTTGCAAATTTTCCACATTGCCTCTGCCTCTGCCTCTGTGTCTATGTCTGTCTGTCTGTATGTGTGAGTCTGTAGTACGTATGTCTAGATTGACCACAGGAAATAACCTGTTATTGTTGTCGACACATTGTTGCTGTTGTTGCTACTGATTTTTCTTCAATATGATTGTGTTGTTATTCTTATTATTCTTAAATGTTGCACATACCTCATTTTTTTCGGTTCCTTGGTTCGCAAATAGAACGCGTGTGTGGGCCATCTTTCTTATTTAGGGTCTATACTACAATACTTACTTCCCTTACTTAGATTCTTTTGATTTGAGCAAATAATTTCTTTGTGGTTTTTTGCTTTAGGTCATGTTGATAAGAATAAGAACCATGAAACTAATAATGTTCAATGTTCAACTGGGTTTAATGCAATTGAATTCAATTCAATTAAATGATTTAGTGATGTGAATGTGTGAGTTACTGAGTTTTAGTTAGTGTCTTAGTCCTCTGGCTGAAAGGGTATCTCACAGATACTTGTTTATTTGCATTTCGTGTTGCGTCTGATCGTTTAATGTCTGCCTATATCAACTTCATTTTCGTAATTAATTTGCCGCCAATAAACACGATGATCATGTGGAAAGCCATAAGAGCATAATAAACAAGATGAAGTAGGTAGTAAACCAAAGGCAAAAGCAAAAGCAAAAGCATAAGATAAAGCAATGAAAGATTTTTGCAGAAATTTTGGCGCCAAAATGCAAGTTGATAAACCAGTTGCGTTGCATACAAATTTGCTAAAAGAAATTTTTGCGCCTTTTTTTTCTTTCATTTTTTAATTTTGTGCTTAGCAAGTGTGTATGGGTTTGTGTGTGTACGTGTGTATATGTGTGTGATTTTTTGTCGTCTTTATCGTCTCATGTTTTGTGCTTTTTTTTGCTTATCGGCGGCGGCAACTTTGCTTTTGCTGCTTTTGCTGTTCCTGTTGCTGTTGCGATGTTGCCTGTCATGTCGACCTTCTTTGTAGGGAGTCGTGATGTTCTTCTGTCTACCACATTTATAGAAACCATTCACATTTATTGCACTTGTATTGGTGTCAAGTTTTATGAGCATGCGCGGCAAACAACAGAAACGCAACCCAAAAGGAAACAAGAGAAGAAGGAGGCCAAACGCATAATTTGTAATAAAGCTCTGCAGGACTAATATGTTTTATGTCTTTCTGTTATTGTGGTCACTCACTAAACTACACATGTATATACATGTGTGTGGTGGTAGACTTTTTACATATGTATATAAATTTTTAAATTAAATATTTCTTCTTCACTTAATGAATCTAAAAAGAAACAAACACGAAAGTCATGGTGGTGGTGGTGGTGGTGAGTGATGGGGTTGGGGGTGTAGAAGATGTGGAGGAATTCATCGAGGCGAATTCGGTCCAAAGCAATCCAAAAGTTTTAGCAGGTAGAAAATTGAGATTGAGCAATACGAAAACGTCTGTTCCCAGGAGCAAATATATATTCTTGTTGTTATTGTTATTGTTATGTTGTGTTTGTCTCTTAAAACTTGTGCTGCAACATTCCATGGGACATCCACACATGAACTACTACACTAAAAGTAGAAGAAGAGACCAAATCAAGCCCAATCATGCCCTCTTCCGAACGAAAGACAAAAAGGCATGGCGGGAGGAAAAAGATATTATTCAAAGACCTAAACAACAACAATATTGATCAATGACAAGTACCCTACCATATATAGGATAAAAGGGATATTTACATTTATGAAATAGTATAAAATATTCTATATTTTATCAAAGCCTGAATTTCGAATTATATTTTACAATAAGAAGTTTGTAGATTTTAAGCTACAATTGTTCTGCTGGATGATGATCTAAGATGATGTTGATTTGACTCAAGGTCCAGAGATTGGCGATTTCTTTAGTCTACCTAATGTCCATCTCAGTGTGTAGGTTGAGTACCATTTAGGATGGCAGCTTTAAATGCCACTCACCCATTAGGTTAACACTGCTCATTATGAACCCATTTAAACAATACATTTTCCCTGGTGCTGAGCAGAAGAAATATTTACGAGAGGATTGGTTTTGGATGAAAATTTATAGAGTTATTTATTGATTGATTTATTTATTTATTACATCGTAAGTACTTAAAGTTAGCTTAAAGTTACAAGATGGGAGGTGGCCATGGCTGCTGTGACCTTCAGACATTATTTCTTGAAGATTATTTCATTGATCCACTCCTATTACTACTTACTTTCAATGAATACTTTTAGATATGACTTTCTTTTCTATTCTCATTATTATTAACTTCTTTCTAACTCCCACTCACAATCAAAGAGCACTCAATAGTCGTCTATGCTCTCTCACCTGTTTACTACAACAAATGATTTTGGATTTTGATTTTTGGTTCAGATTTGAGCTTTCGTTTAGTCGTCGAATTGCAGGTTATACAGAAAAATGTCTATATATCGCCTCTTTTGTTGCCTGTCGTATAGATATATTCTTAACCAAGCAACCAACTAACCGATGGATACCAATGTGTGTGGGTCTCGGTATTTCTATCTCATTCGATTGTTGGAGCATTTAACGTGCCAGACAGGCACACATTTTTTGGCAAAAAGAGCTTCAAGAGTTGGAATCGCCATCATCAGCGCAGCAGATCAGACGAACGATTCTCAAAAAAGCACGAAGCAAGCTTAAAAATAAACTTCAATTGGTTGACCCAAAAAGGGTGTGGTGGAGGTGGTAGATAAAACAGGCCAAAGAAAGGAAGCAAAGAAGGCATTTGAAGTACGAGAAGATGCGTGATTAGAGAACTAAATTGAGCATTGAATGTTCTCAGTTTTGTTGTTGTTGTTGTTGTTGTTAAATATTGCAATCAAAGTTTCGCGGTTCTATAGTTTTTTTTTTTTTTTTTGTTTTAAATGTATTTCATCTTCTCTTCTTTCTTCTTTGAATTGTTCTTGTGTGGTGTGGTTTTCTTTGGCGTTCACTTATAAGATTTTGGCGCGAAAATTTGGCGTCACTTGAAGTTTTTTGCAATGTTATGTGGATTTTTAGTCTTAAAGAGAACGAAAACGAAACGAAGGGCGTAGGCCACATACTGATATGGGATTTGGGATGGGAAAAAGGATTTTTTTTTTTTGGGTTAGAAACTCTGGATCTAAAATGATTTATGACATGAGATTACTGATATACAAGTAAATGTCTGGAATAGTTGGGTTGTTTGTTTTCTTATATACAAATCTTAACCTATAAAAACATAGAATCACTTGAATCCTAAGGTAGCAAACAAGGTGATTCCTTATTTATTGACATATTGACTGATGTTTTCGCAAACACTTGTCCGTTATTTCCTTTATCAAAATGTCAATGACCAGTAATAGGAATTTTTTATTGAAGGAAATCCATTTTTTGCAGACAGGAAGGATACAAAGAAAACAAGTGGACAGTTATGTTATCCAATAATCCTATAATGCAAAAGAAAGGAAGGAAATGGTAGCTAAAAAATCAATCTCACTATTAACATTGCCAATCGGAAGGAAATAGTCAAAGGTTAGCTTAGTTCTTACTCTTATTTATTGGAGCAAAAAACTCAATGTAGCTGACAACTTAGTTGGCACCCATATCCCCCGCATTCATGTAATTTGAAGCCCATCGTTCATCCTAAACAAATAATAAAGAATCAAACCAATGACCACATCCTGATGATGGTGATGATGGTTGCTGGATGTAACAGGAATCGGAGCCGTTAAGTAAAGTTCGATGACGTTGACCGCAACAGTAAATTGAAATCAGGGCGAAATCGAAGTAAAGGAAAAGAGACATAAAGATGTTAAAAAAACTGTATATATGAAACCGGAGACTCTTGAAGAGACTGCGCGAATTGTAGTATGTGTAATGTGGCGATGATGATGGTGGTCGGTTTGTCTTACATAATCGATTGCCAAGCACTTGACTTCGATGCGAAACGTCAGTTACTAAGAAAAGGCGGTGAACACAAAAGTGTGGGTGTGGCACATAAGCGAAACTCTACATATGGGTATTACTTACCCATAAATGATCATCGGTTGATATGATAATAGAGTTGCTTCTTTCGTATTGAGAGGATGCAATCAAAACATTCTGAGAATTCGGCGCAAAAGATCCAAACAAGTGGCTAATGGCGGCGCTTATCTGCAAAAGGATGGAAGGAAGGATGGATGGGACTAGAAGATATGTCCCTTTTGTATTTGTTCATTTTGTGCAATAAATTTTATGCTAAAATTGCTTTCTTTCTTGCCTGAAATATACTTGCTAGTAGTTATGTGTCATGCGATACTTTTAAGTGAATTGCAGTGAAGTGAAGTGATACTTAGTTATTTTCTTGCTTTCTTTTATTTGTTGATTGGTATCCTTTTCCGGCGAACTATCTTTGTACTATCTTTGCACAAATCTAAGGACGACACTTGAGTAGTGACACTTGAAGTGGCCAGTCAGCATGAAGTCGTCGTCGTCTTGAAGAAATGAGAAATGAAAATTTTCTCATCATTTTGGTACTTACTATGGTCAATTAATAAGCTGCCAAAGACATTGCAATCGAACTCTCTCTCTCTCTCTCTCTAAGACAACGAAATATAAATAAAGTACAATTGTTGATTCTTTAGACAAATACAAGTATCCTGTTGTGCACTTTGGTTTAGTTGACACTCATCCAACAACGCCAAATGGTCCAAGCAGAGCTACTTTTACGCCGAGTTATGGTTTTCCATTCAGTGTTCAGTTCAGTATCTTTTGCAGGTTGACAGCGCATTTTCATGGTTGTCCTTTGACTTGAGTTCGGTTCGGTTGATTTGTCCTGTTAAGCAAACAAGTGTCGTTTGGCAGAAGTAATAAGAAAAACCATAAGTCTTCTTATATCAGCTGAGTGTAGAATGAATGAGCTGCAACACTAAGCACTATAATACTAAAGATACCTCAAGACTTTTATGAAGGGGACTTGGACAATAACGGACTGAGTGAGATAAGGCTGGGAAAATATTTGTCCAATCAGCTGTTGTAGCTCAACTTTACTTTTCTTTTTATTTTTGTTGTTTTTGCATTAAGAGTTTATGGGAAAAATCTCGACTCTGTGATTTTCATTATTATAACGGACAAAATTGTTGTCCTCATCATCATCATGATCATCATTTTGGCGTAGATAAACCTGTTTGACTTTATTGTTGAGTTGTTTTGTTTTCCTTTACTTTGCTTTGTTTTTTTTTTTAGTTTATAATGATCTCTGGTTCATCATTCCTTAGTTCTTTATTACTTGTTGAGCCATCGCCTGGTTTCTGATTTTTGTTTTTGCTCTGAAAGGCTCAAAACTCAAGAAAATCCTTTGTTATGGCCTTGGCAAGACAATGGACCCAAATATCATCAAGTGCTATGACTATGCTGGGAATCGTAGTTTTCATCTTTAAGATTGCACAATCATCTTCGACATCACCATCATTACTTTTCACCTGCACGCACGAGTTGGACGCAATACCTGCGTGTGCTGATCTCACGCTCCCAGAACAATTAATTTCAATTCAATTTTTTTTTTTTGGGCTGGGCAAAGGGATCCTTAATGGTTTTTGTAGAGCCAAGCAGCAAAAAAGTCGTTAATTGTCGGCTTTTGATGTCATTTGTTTTGTACTATATTGAAATTATTGCAGAATTATTGTCATGGGAAAGGAGTCCACCTACAAATCCTCACACACACACAAAATTAGACCAAAATCCCAGACCACCAATGAAATAAATGTTGGAAGGATGGATCATTATGGTTGTTGTTGTTGTTTGCTTATAAAGTGTTCATGGGTTGGGTAAAATGGCAATAAAAAGTAACGGCAAAACACCCTTTTTCATATACCCAGATAAAATTGGTGAATTGATCGCCCACATTGCTTTATGTTTGTGGTATTTAACCCACGCGTATTTAAACTTGAACCAATCCCCCACCAGACACACCCTCTCAATAATAATTACGTATATGCAAAAAGAACTAAAAACAAAAACAAATAAAAAATCAAGCAAACAAACCACAAAAAAAAAAAAAAAAAAAATAGAATTTGAGAAAGAAAGAAAAAAGTGACAGCAAAGCGGAAAATGCGCGCGCATTGTTCTATATACAAATGTGAATAGTGGCAAGGCAAGGCAAGGCAGGCTGGATAAGCATAGAGCGGGCGGGCTGAAAAGCGCGACACACAAACCTAAACACAAATACACAGCCACACACACACACACACACATAGATTCATAAGCATAAAGTCTTTTAGTGCAAGATACAATTTTGTCCGTTACGAAAAATCTTTGCGCTACAAATGCACAACATACATTACAAATACATAGATACTTGCGCTGCGCCGGCGTAGCGCTTAACATGAGTGAGTGTATTGAGTTTAGTTTAGGTTGCCTCTTGATAGTGTGTGTGTGTGTGTGTGTATCAGTGAGTTATTGAGTGAGTGTGAGCGCACGGTTATTTGATAAAATGCGATATGGTCGTAAAGTAGAAAAAAGAAAAGGCAACAGAAAAAGAAGAAGAAGGAGGTTGAGTAGAACAATAACAATAACAATAACAACAACATTACCATCAACTAACTTGCTCGGTCGCTGCTTGCTATGACAGCGCTTCAGCGTTGGTAAATGTGTGTGTGTTGTTGCTATTACTCGTTTATTTATATTTCAATTTAAGTATGTTTTGTGTGTTGTGCCTGTCTTCATCTACTATTACTGCCGCCTGCCCGTCGTTCTTTTAGTGTGACATGGTTTATTATAGTGTAGTGTATCTCTGACTGAAACCCCCTTTTTTGTACTCAACAAAATTATACCTAAATAACAAATGCAGCGCGCAACTTAGTTTTGTTGTGCTCTTCGGCTCAATATGCTTAACGTCAACTACGATGATGAAGTTCAACCCGCTCAACAAAAACTGAAAAAAAAAAAAAAGGAAAAATGCCAAGTGAGGCGCAACAACAAATAAACAAACAGACATACAACATTCTATATAAGAAACATAACGTATTTTTCTGTCTGTCAGAAGATATACACATGCAGCACATGCCCCCTTTGCTACCCACTTATGCCTTTAGGTTTATAGTTAGCCTTGCTTGCTGCAGTACCATATATCAGAGTATATAATGTCTGTCAACTTTAGTCAAAGTCAGAGGCAATCATAAAACTATGTATTCTGAAAATATCTCTCAAAGATTAGACAGCAACAGCACAACACAGAACTGAAAAGAAAAGGGGTCGACTTACGACTTGTACAACTACTACGACTGCACCAGAGCCTGCCTGGTCTGGTCTATGGTTTTTATTATGGCAATTTTGGAGAGTGCGTCGTATGCGTATGCTTAAAGATTTTTCTCTGCTTATGACTAATGTTGTTCAATATCTTTCATTCGTACTCGTTCCATGCATACATCTCATTCTCGTTCTAGTTGTTGTTTTTGGCGTGAAGTAAAACGACCGGAGATCGGTTGATTAATGTGCCGCCAAAAAAAGTTCTCGCCACAACGGAAATGAGTACCATGCATGGAGTAGTTTTCAGTGGGTTGTTGTAGTTTAATCATAATGATCTTACACTTGGAGCGACATCTTTAAGGAATCTACATTTATGTTGTATATACATTTAATAATGTTGATGGGAGGAAGTATGTAGTTTAGATGAGGAAATATAAATGGGACATTATGATTGTTAAAGGGTTGTTGATATAGGAAAAAAAAATATTCCATATTGGTCCTTAAGTTTGAATTATGGTTGTTTGTTAATTTCAAAGATTCTTAGATAAATTGGATGAAGGAAAAATAAATTATTTATAAGATGTACGTATAACAACATTAATTAATGTTTAAATACTCATATTTAGAGTTTTTCATTTTTGCTTTTCATTATATTGAATTTTAATTTAAGGAAAATTATAGATTTTGTTTACAAATTCCATAATTTGATAATAAAATCTATCATTTCGTTCTTCTTTGGACTTTATTAAAAAAAAAATGTGTTCTGCTGATTTTTTTTCTCTTCTTCTTTCGCGTATTTAAGTATTGTATTAAAAACATATTGCGAATACCACGCGTACGAAGTCGCGGACACAGCTAGTATATATGTATATATATTTTATTTTGATTTCAGACATCATTTCTGAGGCGAAAGTAAACATTTTTGATTAATTTTGCATTGACGAATTTACTTTCACATATTTTCCGTTGGTCTATCGCTATCCTTTTCTGGTGTTACTAATAAGTACTTTTATAACAAATGCTTTAATAATAAATGAATCGCTTGCCCGGACAGTTCTAACGATGTAATCAAATGCACGTGCGAATGATGCCACAAACGAATCTTTAGCAATAATCAATGCATCACTAACAAAAAAATAAGAACAACAATAAATAATAATGGCAATGGCAAGTGAATAATGAATACAAATCTTAAGTCAGTGAAAAATGACCTGCTGATTTAATCCAAAGAAAACCTCTGCGTCAAGGCGAGTCGGGTTCAGTAAGTTGAGTGTGTGAAGATTTTCCCAAACCAAGGCACGCACAGTACTAAGAAAGGAGCGAGGCGGACAGTACGATGACGACGAAGCAAATAGCCGAGAAAAGTAATAATAATAATAAATATATAAGAAAAATAAAATAAGAAAAATTTAAAAAAAAAAAAAACATTAAAGTAAAGAAAAAAGTGAAAAAACGAATTGTTAAAGTAAACACGCCAGGATATCAAGTGTACACATGCCAGACACAGGTTTCGATAGATCATGAAGAGTATGAGTTATGTCCAGAGAGAGAGAGGAGAAAGATAGAGATTCTTCTGTTTGGTCGTTCTTGTTGGTCGTCATCGTCTGTCCGTCGGACGTCAACAACGATGACAACGTTTCTGGTAGGGGACACTTAGACGGACAAAAGGTCTCCAGTTTCTGCACTTGTGTAGTTGAAATTGCGATCATTGTGCGAGCATTACATTGGGTTAGGGATGGGAGACGGGATAGGAGACGATGTTCGGTCTGATATGGAACGAATGGTGCCTGGTTGCAATTGACAGTTTTGTTGGGTCCGGTCTTGGTGCTTTGCTTTGCTTGGTTTGGTTTTGTTGGGTATCTGGCCTGAGAAAGAGAGTATCGTGGGAATGAAAACATATAGTAAATAGTTGTAGTATTGTCGAGGTTTATTGTCAATAGTTCAAGTGTCGCCAACATTAACTTTAATACAATGTATACAAGTAAAGGAACTAGACAAATGTTTTTATAAACAGTTTCTTTTTCTTTTCTTTGGTGTACAATGCAAAGAAAGTAGTACATACGTCCAAAAAAATTCGCTGTTTCTTAAGGGGTCAACCAGGGAAATAGTCAACCAAACTAATGTATGACCACTTGAAAGAAAAGAATAGAATAAAAGAAATCTAAATGAAATATGAAAGTATGGGAAATGAAGCCTTTGGGGTGAAGCATTGGAAGGTGAACCTGCTTCAAATTGATACACTGTGAGAAAAAATTAGAAACCTTTTTGAGATAAGTACATCTGGACAATGACCCATCTAATTATATATTTGAAAAAAGATACAAGTACAAAGTACACCTTATATGAACAATACCGGATACCATGAGACTCATAATAGATCTCCATTATTTTATGATTCATAAATCATCAATAAAATTTGTTTGTGAACAATAAAATAAGTAAATGCCATCAAAATATACTTTTTTTCCATCAATATAAAATTGCATGCAACAATGTTGCAGTTAAGTTTGTGTAAATGTTTGCTGCTGGCTTAATGTATAGTATTTACTTCGAGATAAATTTGTACTCGCACTTGGCTGACAAAGCGGCTTTGATAAGATTGGGGTGAAAGGTACACGATAATGTATCACATGGCAACAGATAAAGTCCAGATTCAAAGAAAACAAATTTTGGAAATATTCTCAATTGAAAAATGCTTGTGGCGAACTGATAAAAAGTAAAAATCCAATGGTCACAGCAGCGACATTGATAAGCAAATTCAACAGACAGTCAGAAATGAATGAAATGTGCGTAAACAGATACAATGAGTTTTTTTTTTTCTTTTACTACTCTCTCTCTTACCTTATGCGAAGTGCGTAAAGAGTCGATAAATGTCACTTATCTGTTTGTTGGCAGTCAATAAAAATCATACGAAAAATATATGTGTGGAATGAAGAAGTATTCGCCGGAAATACACAAGTAAAAACAGATGAATTTAAACTTTATCGTCTTCTGTTGATAAAGAGGTGAGAGAGAGAAAGAGAGTAATCTCCACACAGTGACGTCACTTGGGGCTTTATATTTAGTTTTTTCGTCTTCACTTTATTTTGTCACACTTTTATTGCCCCATCAGCAATCTCAGCTCAATGACTAATTGTAAGCAAAAAATGGGGGGAAGCGAAGAGTGATCACATGTGACTTTTTTTTTTTAGTATTCATTGTGGTCTGATAAATGATCAAAATTTATGAATGAATTTTGTATCTTTTATATTTTATACAATTGAATGAAAGATTGAAAGAGAAAACAAATAAGTGGCAGTTAAAATTTAAGGTCGAAAATTATGAATGAAATGTTCAACGGAAGTGGAGACAAAGGGAGCTAATATTAGCTTAAAATGTACTGACATCTTGATGGATATAAAGAATTAGTAGAGGAAAGGAAAGGAAAGAAAGTAAAGATTATAATGTTTATTTCGTATACCAAGGTTTCTTGAGGTTAGTTTAAATTGTTTATGAATATTTGATAAATCTTCATTGGACATATCTTTAAACTGTATACTGCAAGGTATTTTCTTAAGAACGAATAGTGTTTCTGATTTTGTTAACCTAATGGACTCTTCTAATAAAGATCTTCCATTCATTCATAGATGAGCCGCACTTAAATTTTTCATGGAGTTCAATTTACAATGATTCCTTCCTTCGATTCAGTTCCACGTGATCCAATGGAGTTTCCTGCATCAATGGATAATCTGTTCCCGCATTAAATGCGTATTGTATTCATAAAAAGAGAAAATGGTGATTCTTGACCAACAAAGTCTGGTCTTTTCAGGATATAGACCCGAACATCTCGGTTTCTGCATTTGTACATACATACATATGTATATGCAGTTCTGCCTGTTTTTTTGTATTTCATGTTTTGGCGCCAAAATCTTTTTCTTAACTCTGACTGACTGACTGACCCTCTGAAAGTATCTAAACGTGTTCGCTTCAATGACTTCAAAGACTGAGTCAACACACACACACACACACAAATAAATATAATGAACTGATTAAACAAAGGATACCTTAAAGGAACATAAAAACCAACAAGTAAAAAATCACGTCCAACGAAGACTTTGGACAAAAAATTCACACAAAAAACAAGTGAAACAAGTTATTCAAACGAAACATGAAGAAAATGAAAGGAATACAAGTAAAAAATGAAATAATTGCGCCAAACAATTGCACATATAACAAAGTAGAACAAACGAACTACATACATACTGAGGTATAATATATCGAATGGACATTTATTTATAAGGACACGCACGTGTAACGACATAGTGCAGTACAAGCCAATACAATCGAATAGTTCTTTTTTTTTTGTAGGCGAGTCTTTTACTGCATTTGTGTTCATTTGTTGCACAAATTGTCAATTGACATTGGGTTAACAGTACAAAATAAAGTGACATTTTCGATGAGATACGAGTTACTTTGAATAGAGTTGGCGGCGGCGACGGCGGCCTATGTACAAAAGAAAGATACAAGAAATGCAATTGTATCTAACATGAGTCGTTGCAATTGTTAGAGTTTTGTTGTTGTCAGTCATTATTTGCATTGTTGTGTCACATTTTAATGTAATTTTATTGTTTTTAATTACATTGAATTTACTTTTTAAGTGAAAGAAACATTTTTATTTATAAGTATGTTATAAAGATACTTTTACAAATACAAAGCAACATTGCGTCATTTATTGAAGTTTTATGAAATTTATTTTTTTATGCTTTTGTTTGTTTGTTTGTTTGATTTTTTTTTATATTTTATTTCTGGTTTGCTGCTGTATTCTGACACCTCTCAGAGCAGCTGGAATCGGATCCTATTTTCTTGTTTTTTAAGACATTGAAAATTGCAAAATAAGTACATACTGTTGTTTTTCTTGGTTTTCACAGCTTCTTTGGTAAACGCGGGAATACTTAAAAAATAACACTACATGCCTCTTGAACAATATACAATAATAAAAAAAGAAAAAGAGAATTGTAACAAATACAAGTTGCCTCAAGTGTTTTGTTTGTAAGAATTTGAACCTGTTACAATGTATGTACTGTATGTTGGTCACTTTGTTCTATTTTATTTCAAGAGTCCTAGGACATTTCGCTTACATAATAATAATGAAAAGAAAAGCGGCAGGTAACACTTCTTCGACTCAAATCTAAACCTAACCTTGTAATTCATATTTTCCAAACAATTCTTTTTAACGATTTTTAACACTTTTTGCTCTTTGAATGTCGGTTGGTTGCTTTTGGTTGCCTTTTCTCCTTTTCATTTTCTTTTTATCTTAAGGTTGAGGAATTTTTTTCAAGAACTAATAAATATAAATAAACCGGACACAGTTTGAAGTGCACCGCGCTATCACATGTAACGCTGTGGGGGCAATACTTTTCTCACTGGTTCTGTTAATAGCTGTAAACGGATTCTTGGAATGTCCTCGGATGAGGGACAGAGAATTGTATAAGAAAGGAAGGATTCCTCAATACTCAATGGAATGCTGGCCAAGTCACGCCGAGCTAAGTATTTTTATTCATTGGTAAATGGGTTAAAATCATTGGGTTGTCCTGGTTAGATGCTATTGTTGGGCGTGTTTTTTTTTTTTCTTTTTGATTTCATTGAGATTTCCAATTTCAGATAATGACAAAGACTACCAAAATAGAGCTCAGTATACAACGCACAAAAATGAAAGAAAGAAAGTATGCAACCAAGATTTCTAGAATAGGAAAAGGAGCGGGAGTCGATTAAGCCAGCATGATTTTTTTTTTGTTTAAATGAAACAAAGGGTAATCAAATCTGCCGCCTTTTCTTTTTAAGCGATTATTATTATGGAATAATTCTTCTGGTGAAAAATATTTATGAATGAATTATTTATTTAATTGATAAAAAAAAAAAAAAAAAATAAAAAAGAAATATGCAGCTGCTTTCAAAGTCAATGCACCAAAACTAAAAAAAAAAAAAAAAATTGCAAAAAATGAAAAATATTTGCTAAGATTGTTTGATTGATATATTTTTTATATTGTAGAAGACAAGGCAAGACAAAATATTGTCATCGGTTTCATTGAAGATTATGTACCCTTCATACTAATAGAAACATAAAAATCAGCCAAAGACTCGCATACGGATGGTTCCATACCGAATTGGGGGTTTGTATGGAAGGTCCGATTTGGCTGATTCCAACAAATTTCTATTAAGAATCTAATTTTATTCGGGGGTTTGTATGGAAACTGGAAACTGGAAACTGAAATTTCGACACTATAAGTCTCTAATCCATTTCCACCAACCATGTTAATTTCAAGACCCTAGGCTTACTGGACCGTATATCTCCCATACAAATCCATTAAATTTTTAACTTTATTTTTGTTGCTGTAGCCCCTACTACACATTCTGTGAAAAATTCAACTTTCTACTTATTATGATTCATGAGATAGATCCCGTGGACAGTGTAGACTTAGTTTTAGGGTTCCTTTGGGTCAACAAAATGAAAATTTTTTTCATAAATATAGGAAATATATTATAACTTGGTCACAGCAGTTAAATTTATAGACATTTGTTAATTGTTATGAGTTTTCCTTTTCCACGTTACAGGCATTTCAATGGTCTGTGAGGCCTCTAAGTGATATCAACCCTGTTGCCAAGGGGTCTAACAAATTTCTTCTAGTTGTGAGAATGTGGACATAGTATAATTTAGTGGCTGAGGTTCCTCGGTTAGTAATCATTTTGCGTATATTATATACAATATATATATAATGTTTAAATAATATAGAAAAATCATGTTCTTGGCATTCACTTTCTGATGTTTACTTCATCAATGCATTACGAACATTTCCTCAAAGTGATAAGACCATTCACACTATCTGTGAACGATATGAAATGAAGAAAATCAAATAAAGTTGAATCAACAAAATCAGAAAACCCAAGCACGCGCCATAGCTTTGCATGTAAATATATTCACATAGAATATATTGAAGAAATAATACTTTAATGAATTGAAAGAATTGCTCACTAGCTGTCCCTCCTTATTTGCTTGAGAACGAAAGAAGAAGTACATAAAGAAGAAATTGTAGCGGAGCAAAGCACGTCCGAAGCATTTCCGTAGTAAGATAAAATATGATTTTGTGCTACAAAACAAGAAATAATAATAACAACAGCGACAACATCAACGAAATCATATTCAAGGTCAAAATTATGCAAAACTTTAAAGAAGACGAAAAACGATAATAAAAAATGCAGCAGAATTGAGAAAGAAGTTGAAAAAGAGAGCGATAGCGATAAAACTTTGGATCAGCTTTCTTCAAAGAATTCAAGTGACGCGCCGACACTTTGTCGCTGTTGGCTTTGACGCTTGCTTAATCAGCTCAGCTGACGAATGGGGTTTTCTTGATAAGAAATTCATGAATGGGAAATGGAACTTTTATAATTGCAATTGAAATGCAATTTGTTTTATGTCACAATTTGCTAATTTCAAATTATAAATTAGAGCAAGAACTTTCAGTTGTGTGTCTATTAAAAAAAAAACAATATTACTATTTTTATTATTTAATAAAACATTGTAGAATAAAAGTATTTTAAAGTAATATATATTGTATAATATAAAGTTCTATATACAAAGTTTAGTTTAGACCAACAATATAAAATTACCATCAAATTGTTCCTAACAGCGTTTAGTGCAGCTAAGCAAAGAAAAACTGTATTTCATGAAATGTGTAGGTAAGTGCGATGCAACTAAGTGACTGTATTTATTATATAAAACTGCAATTAAATTTTTCTTCATAAATTTGAACAATTGCCTTAAACTTGGTTATTTTCCCTTAGCTTGAATAATCGCTAAATTTATTCCTATTGCGAAACCAGGTAAACCCCTTGATTTTCCACAAAATTATCAATCCTTCAGCCTGCTGTGTGGGTTCCCATAAATTTTAGATCGGTTAATTAAAAACCATGTTAAATATTCCTCAGAGGTTAACAAAATTCTGCCACTCTGCCCAAGTGGTTTCACACACCTTTTTTACTGCATTCATACTTTATAGAAATTTTTCAAAAGAAATTTTCAGTCAAAAAAATAAGTTGGAATAGTAAAAAAAAATACAATTTCAACAAACCACAATATTGAAATATTGATTTTAAAACTCTAATTTTACTTGACAACTAGTCGACTGCATGTTTCAACCGATCTTAAGATGATAACTGACCAAATCTCTCGTGCAGCAAATAACTTTATGCTTAAGGAAACTTTACCATTGTGAGCTGATTGACACTTTATACTGAGTTGAGCCTTATTAAGTACCAGTCAAGTACTTATAGTTCCAAGCTGAGGTTAGTAAGGTTTTCCTGCCATTTTTCCTTAATTATTTTTATATAACCTTTGTACTTATAT
This sequence comes from Amiota minor, assembly GCA_037043295.1. Classification (NCBI taxonomy): domain Eukaryota; kingdom Metazoa; phylum Arthropoda; class Insecta; order Diptera; family Drosophilidae; genus Amiota; species Amiota minor. Next base: position 68,282 of record JBAMAW010000382.1, read on the forward strand.
ATATTATTCTTTCTTATAATAATTAGACCCATTGCTTCCCTAACAATACTATATAGAGTCAGAATTGTTATATTCTTTCTAATGATGACTTGCCACTTTATATGATTTCACCGATTGGGTCCCTAGCAATACTAGATAGAGTCATAGGTATCTTATTCTTTCCAGTAATACCATGATACTCCATATGATTCCAGCTAGGAAATTTATACTAGAATTTATAATAATTTTCTGCTTGACAACAGACTGAAAGTTTTAGAAATTTTTATCATGACTTAAAAGTTTCTTGCAATGATGATTCATCAGAATAAAATCTCACAATTTTCTCTTACTTTTATTTCTTTTATATTATATCTAGTACTATATTGTTCAAAAACAGAAATCGGTACGTGTTTCATGTCTTAGATCTTAATATACGTTCAATCCTTCATGAGGTTGGAATACTTTTTATGAACAATGTTAATGTTAATGTATGCCAACGCCATAAAATTTCGAACCATAGAGCTTACCCAAATGCGGTCTAGCTGCCTTTTAGAGCAACCATTAAACTAATTTATTACAAATATCCTTGCACACCCTTTTCTGGAACATAGTACATAGCAGTAGTGTAAAAATTAAAAACACAGTCAGGCTCGGCAGTCAGGCTAATCATAAGTTACCTTACGAGAAATAAGAAGTAAATGAAGGAACGAACACTGAACACTACTGACTTGTGGGAATGCGCATGCATTATCCACGGTGTACAACAGTATATAATTTTTCTTAATTCTTGCAATGTAATGTGAAATGTTTAAATTCGAGCAAGGAAAATCCTATTAAATAGCTGCGTATTTTGCATATTATACATATCACACTACTTTACGTACGAGCAAATGAAAGAAGAGACATTGCTAGGCACTCGTCGATCATCATCATCATCATCATCTTTGTCAGTTGAAGAAGAGGAGGAAAACTGGAACATGTTTCGAAATGGGATGGATAGTGAAATGAAGAGGACTGAACAGATGAATTGAGCTTCTTGCAAGCAGCAATCAGGACGACAGATGGAAGGAAGCAATAGAGTGTACATACAATAGTAGAAATCGACAGTTAGTTGGTTGGTTGTTATGGTATCCTTTTGTCGTGTTCTCCTTTATTTTTTTGTCGTCATCGTAATGAAAACATTTAAAATGTTTTATGCAAAGTTGTTTTGTGTCTTGTTGCTGTCGTTTTGAAGAATCCTTGTGACCTTTTTGGCCTTTCCCAGCGCAGTTACCCCAAATGCGCGTTTTCTTGATGTCCTGTTTTGGAATGTATAATTGTATTTAAGCTATATTTGTTGTTATTGTGCATGTCACTTTACGGTTCAATACCGGTTCGTATGTCCTTGTGCAGTGAACTAGTTTGCATTTGTTGGCTTTCATTGCATGGCAACAGAAAAGGAAACATGTATTCCAGGTCCAAAAGAATATTGTGGCACAAATGTTGTTAGTAAATTTGAACTTTATGTTCTCTTTTGTTCAAAATTTTGTTTTAAGACTTGGGTCAAACCTTAGAATTCCCAGCGCCTGGTGGTCGAGCTCTTAAGAACAGGAAACGTACTATTCTTTATTGGAAATTGCCAACCATTGGCAAACCAACAGACCATAAAACATTAAAAGCACAATAAAAATCCAGAAAACCAAAGTGAGAGACAACTCAGAGGTTGCTTTTGTAATTCCATCACTCATCAGGCTTGATAACGATCCAAACTCAAACTAAATCAAACAAAATAAAAAGAATCTATGTAAAAGTATCCAATAAAAGAAGAAAATGCGTTTCAAATGGAACAAAGATGATCTTAAAAGGCAGAATCCATTTACAGGAATTTGTTAGATTGTCTCAATGTTGTTGGTCTTTATAGTGTTTTGTTTGTTTGTTATCTCATTTGTTGGACGATGATGATGGTGATGATGATTCGTTGGCAAACTGACTGACAGACTGACTAACTAGTGAGTTGGCAAGGAAGCAGGTACAAGACGATTACCTTCTTTTCTCGTTTGAGATCTCACCGCAATTAGAAAAACGCATTATTAAAGAACAAGTAGTAAAAAAAAAAAAAAAAATGAGAAATATTACAATTAAAGGAGCCAGGAACTAGAGCAGTGGAAAAGTTCCTTTCATTTATATATACAATATTATAAGGATGTCGAGAGATGTTGATAATGCATTGAATGAATTGCGTCGCGTCACAGGTTCACCATTCCATCCCAACAACATTTACAACATCAACAACATTAACAATTAGTGCGTGATCGTAGTGCGACTTCAGATTACAACAAGTAAATCAAAACTTCTTCAGTGCAAACAGAAAATAATTTTCTTCTTTCTTTTGGGGAGGGGGAAATTACTTGTTGTTGCTACACATATACAAAATTTTTCACTTTTTTTATAAAAACCAACAAAGGTCAAACCAAAAAAAATAGATAGAAATTTCTGAAGAAGGCAGTTATTTTTTATGATTTTCGCTTTTTTTTTTGTTTTTTGTTTTCATGGTCTTGTGTTGTCCTAATAAAAAGGACTTGTGTGATTTGTTGCAAGATTTCAGTGTAAATGGCATCAAATACTACAATAATAAAAGCAGGCGACAAGCCGTGGGAGCGTACAAAGTGAAGACGATGGGAATTGGTACAAAGCAGTCATCGTTAATGGAACAATCGATTCAAGAAAAACGATTGAATCAAGAATCGTATGAGGGAGCGCTTGAAGGAGTGCCTTATACAATGGATTCCCTACAATTACTCGAAGACGTAAGACAGAGAGGACGATGAAAAATATGCGTTGCATGAAATTCTTATGCAATCACAACAAAAATTTCTTTGAATTGATCTAAGGCAAGCCGCATACCCTCAATTCAGATCAGCTCAGCTGATTTTGTGCGAGAGTGGGAAGGGATTAATAATTACAGGTTGACATGTTCGATTGTAGTATTGTTGAGAGGGGAAAACTTTCCCATCGAACAGCAAGTGTCGTAATGATTTTGGATCAAGTCATTGTATCATACAATGGTGGAATAGAAAAAACTGCGTAAATTGTTTGCAAAGGTTGACTTTGTGATAATATTGGTATAATAATCCTACATATGTGGGTTAAAAATATGTTTGACTTTGGTATTGAGTTACCAAAAAAAGATACATTATTTGTTTGTCTGGACGTGATGTTGACATGATTAGAGCTAATTTAGTAGGGAAATTTCAAAGAAATGTATTGAAATAAAATCCATCGGCTTAGAGTAGGAAAAAGTGATCCTTTATTTGATAAAGAAAAATTATACCTGATGAAAATATGAATTCTAAGAACACATTCCATTTGTCTATTGATTTTGAATTACATTTTAATGGACATAGACATTCGTTTTCGGTTAGCATCGATCAAGGAAAAAAATTTAACTGATATTTTCAAATATTCACCATTTTCAATTAATTTTGTAAGAATTTTTATTTATTAGTAATTAGTTAATGTCCCATATTTCTCACTAGGCTGTTTGGAAGATGAATTAAGTAATTTTGGTTATTTTAGAACTTCAATCGCACGATATATTTCTGTTGACTCTTCCAATTCTGCTTCCCATTGCTCATCAAATCTAAAAAATCGCAGCGCCTATATCAAGAACTTATAGTGTCTAAATTTCAGTTCGATAGAATAAAGAACTAAATAGTTTTTCTAATAAGAACCTGAATTTTAAAGGGGGTTTGTATGAGATCCCCAGTAGTCTGATCAAACTGAAATTTGGACAGTGTAAGTTTCAAATGTATAGCTACCAACCAGCTAAATTTCAAGATCGTGAGATTACTGGATCGTATAGCTGCCATACAAACCAAAATATTTCTTGTATGGGGATTACTTTACATTTTTAAGTTTATTTTAGTTTCAGTATTTGTTGCTATATCCCTGATAGAACTACACATTCTGTGCAAATTTCAACTTTCTACCTATTACGATTCATGAAATATAGCCCGAGGACGGACGGCCTAGCCTTAGTAATAGGGATTCGTTTGGTAACCTTTGGGTCTGGAAGCCTGAAAAAAGGGACTTGAACATGTATGATATACTGATATATGAACGAAATATCCGGTAGGATTACACATTATAATGATTGATATCATTGTTTCCTCATGCGAACAACAACTTAAGTCCACAATTCCCTAGCCATGTCTTCCGTATCACAGAAAAATGATTCAATTGATTAATAAAGCTGACTCGAAACTTTATATGCAAGCTATGTACCATTTGATAATCCTCTTAGAAGTGGAATTTCAAAAAATTATTTCTTGTCAATATATCAAAACTGGACGTTAATGACACTCAGTCACAGGTATTCATTTTGATATAAATCAGATATTTTTTAATGCTTCTCACTCCTTAATAATCTTTGCTTGTAATTATATTATAATAATGAAATTTCTGGAACTCCATTGATTCTATTTTCTTGCAATTTGATGGGAAAATATAAATTTTCGCAGAGGAAATGACATCACATATTTTTTTTTTTTATAAGACTTTATCAATGATTTCTATTCTTTAACAAAAATATTATTGTACCATATAAATAAATATTTATAGATTTTCATTTTGTTTTTTGCAATATTAAAGCAAAGAATCCCCAAAAGACTCGATCCGCCATGAATGAACAAGGGCAGATCATGACTGAACTAAAAAAATTAAAAGAAAAGACCAAGTTAATTCATAAAAGAACAGAATGTGACTATCAATGAATAAATGCATGAATGGCAGGAATGGCAATGGTTGAAAAACCTCAGTTGGCTTTAATAAAATATCTTTTATCTATTCATTGCTTTTATGAATGTCACCTCAGGTGACAAATTGTGTATTTTATTTGTTGTTGTTGCAAATAGGTCATACACACACACACACACACAGCCACACAAGACAAATAGAACACAAAGAATTGCAATTGCAACAACATGAAACTATTGTAGACAAGACTTGTCCAATTGCAACGACAAGAGGTTTTTTTTTTTTTCATATCTTCCACTCCGTACGTGATGGCATACACTGTGTGTGCTTATCTTTTTGACACTGAAAATGTTCTATGAATGACACGGCAGGTTGCTCCATGCGGCAGCAACAGAGGCAAATGTGCAATTTCGCACTTTAATAAAATGTCGACAAACATTTAGGGTTAACTCTTTCGTCCTTGACAAACGGTCGATCGATCGATCGATCGATCCTTAACCATAAAGTTGCATAACATCACAAGCAATTCATTTGATGTATGGCATCCATTAAAGTCAGAAACTCATTACAACTTCACAACTTTCTAGTCAATAAGATTGGTCAAGGATATGTATTTTTCAAATGTTGTAATGGATTGTACTTAGCTACAGGAAGTAGTTACAATACATTATTTACATATCGGCATGTAGATCTCAGCCGAGACTTTATTACTTATACTCGTATTACTCATTGACTAAGCAATTGACGTGTTGCATGTAATTTATTGCCTGCGGCATCGATGTTGTTACAAAGCTATTCCCTCTAACATGTTTACTAAGTCAGTATATAATGCATGTCACGTGTGAGTGTGTGCGTCTGTGTGTTTATGTGAAGAGATAGGTTCCTTTTTTGCAAGGACTTCCTCTGTTTTTGTGTCTTTCTCGTTTATTACTTGCCACCCAAGTTATATAATCTTGGCGGCACGTTTTTTCCTATTTACTACTTGTCTTAATACAGTTAGGTGCGGCATTCCACACATTCCTCAATCTCCAATTCCTTGAAATGATTCACTCTGCAAGTATCTCACGCCTGTCTCTCTATGTCCTTCTTGTATGCACCCAATAACGTGTCCTTTTACAGTATTTTCCAGCGAAAAAATTCGGCAATTTTTACTTTAATGCCACTGAAAGAGAATAAAATTCTTTATTCATAAATACAACAAAATTGAAGTGAGTTTCTTCTTGTAAAATACGAATGGAATATTTCCATGGTATTGTCCTTAACAAAGGCAAATCTACGGATAAGTTGGCATAATAAGGACATAACTAACATTAAGTACTTGAAGCAAAATATCGTTTAAGGACAACATGGACTACTCATCATGTAGAATATTTCATTTATATTCTTGGATGCCGCACCACTGCATTGTTTTCATGTTATGTTTTTTAGCGCTTCGTTGGATAAGGCGCTGGATTAAAACCTCAAGAGTGAATTTGAGTTCCTTTTTCTTTAATATTATTTGTTGCTTGGGATATTCGCAAAGCGGATGCTCTGCCACTCGGGTGTTCTGGCGAGAGAAACAAGTCCGGATACACGAATCTTTCTCATTGTTTGTGTGTGACGACTGACTATTTATCTGTTGTATGTAGTATCTTTGATTGGTCCTTTCTTCTACTACACACATACATATCTATATTATTGTATTTTGTTTTTCTTATAGCATAGTAGTTTTTTTGTGCAATTTTCATGGAATTTGTTTAACACATAATCATGCAATAATGTACAAGAATGTGGCGCCTTCCGTTGTCTTTGTCGATTTTCATCATTGTCCCTTGCTCAAATTTCTATTGCGATCGATTGGTAACCAACTGTGTTAGCGGCAATTTATAAAGTGAGTATTTTTTATCTAATCTCAGATATGATTTAATGAGCGAAAATCTTGCAAAATGCATGAGAATTTTGAAGATCATTGCATCCGCTTCGATTGCTAACAAGAGACCAAGAGAGACCAAGATTCTTGGAATTATTATTATATTTTTTGAAGATGCAATGAGGCATTTGAAATGTTGGTGGGAAAATAAGTTTTTCTTTTATTGAATATAAAAGTTATGTTTCGATTTAATGATCTAATTAAGCCCTATTTCCGTTTTACTAGTTGAGACAACATCATCATTATCATATCGACTTCCTTCCTTCTAACTTTGGTTGTTTTTAGTTTCATAGTTTCTGCTGTCATGCTTAAATCGGCTTATGAATGAAGAACTTCAAAATTATACAACATATGACTCCCCCTTCCCCCAAAAATGAAGTCTACAAAGAATCAAAATACAAATAAAAGTGATAAAAACCAAACGCAACAAAGTAAACAGGAAAACCTAAAGTAAATAAGCTTCTACTCGCACTTAGAAGAAAAAGAAGGGGGCATTCAATGAGCAACAGCAAATCTCTACTAGATAAACCTGTTGCAAGCACAAGGCGTTTCTTTGTAATACAAAGAAAAAATAATAGTAATAAAAAAAAAACTATATAAAAAAAAAAAGAAAAAATCAGGAAAATGCATCAAGCGAGGACTGTACTTTTCTTTAGAAGAAATATGTAGTAGTAAGTAGTATGTAGTAATAGCCCTAACTAGAGAAGAGATACCAGTTTGGAGCCTACGCCAACAACAAGAATGTTTCGAAGCACGTAAATACTTTTTAGTTTTTTGTTTTTTTTCTTTTTCTTATAAATGTAACCCAAGCATAGAAATAGGGAGTTGTAGTAGTTCTTCTTGCAGCAAAGTAATAGTAGAATAGTAAATGAAGCAGCACAGAGGAAGCCAAAGAAAAGATTATTGGAAGAAGGAAAGACATAGTAGAATAAGAGGAGACATTCGAATTGGAATAAGAGGAATTACATATAGGTAAGCGAGGCGCGAGAAACAACGACATGTAAGGCATAATAAAGGGTTTGAGCACGGATTTGTTGTTGTTGTTGTTATTCTTAATAAAATATGTACATACTATATACGATATATTTATACTACTAGAGAGGAAGAATGTTGCGCGTAGGCCTACAAACACATATGAGTATGAGTGAGTTGTGTTGTTGTATATACACAATCAATGTACATATCTATCTATAATATACCCATCTATAGCAACAACAACAACAACAACAACAGTATTATAATATTATAAAATCGAAAGGTGAGTGATCTTTACAATTCGACACTTTGACTTCGAAACGATTTCAACGAGAGTCCAACGACGCCAATCCAGCCACACTTATTGAACGCGTTCAGTTCAATTCTCTACAAAGGTTTCTTTTTATTTCACTTTTTTTGTTGTTGTTTTGTTGTTGTGATTTCTTTTATTGTTTTACCATACTTTTACTGTTGTTGTTGCTGTTGTTATTGTTGTCATGTATGGAGCAAGAATGGAAAAAGAAGAAGTCATAAAACAAGTATCCAAGTGTGGCATGCCACGTTGCTAGGGTCAAGGTGAATATGTTTTCCTTTGTCCATGTTGGGATTAATGTGAAATAATAATGAAGGAGAAGAAAAAAGGGAACGGCGACAAACGGCTTAAGGCATCATCAACTCACATCAATCACGATTGGGTTGGGGCTATTTTACTATTATTAAAGAATCTGAATTTATGGTAGATCAACGAAAGGAAAAATGAAAGGAATTAACGACAGAGGGAAACAGTAAGAAAATGGAAATAAAAAGATTTTATTAGGATAAGCAATTTAAGTTGTTAATTCTCTATGATGAAGGAAGAAGGTAAGAAAATTGTTGCACAATAAAAGAAAACCAAATGTGATGCCTGAGAATTGGATGGAACTTTTAAGCCTATCATACTATAAGAAAAATCTCTGTTGATTTGATATTTTTTTTAAAAGTCTTAGCAGAAAATTAAAATCAAACAATATATTTATTTGCATAAATCATTAAATGTTTCCTAAAAGTATGCTATATTCTGTGGTAAACGTAAATATGAAAAACTTTTTGAAAAAATCTTCAGAAATTTTAAGAAATACCTACAAAAAGAAAAATAAATCAAGGTTATATTTATTCTTTATCCCCAGAAGATATATTTCCATACATTTAATACAAGTTTTATTCATGTGAAATGAATGATTTATTTATTTATTTATTTATCATAATTAGGTCTAATATAAATTACTGAACTTAATAAAACGTGGGCCTCGACTCGCGATTTAATAATAATTAATTTAACGAGCAGTGACTAGCTTGTAAAGTTGAATTTCAAAGAATATTTATATACATATGTTGGATGTGTTTAAGGTTAAGGGAGTTTTTAGAAGTTGGGATGGAGATTGGAAACTAAAAAAGGAGACTCTTAAGCTCTTCAAATGTCCAGAATATGATTTGCGGTGAGATCGGCACCGCAAACAGGACATTCAGGGTGAACTAATCCTTTGAGGAGGTGTTGGTGCGATAATTGACTGTGTCCTATACGCAGATAAATAAAACCTCCACATGCCCTTCTGGTTAAGTTGATAGGTAGGACGATTTTGCAGCAAGTTGAGTTGATGGTAGAACACCGGTGGAGGATCTGTCCCCATTCCGGAAACATCTTCATATAAAAATGTAGAACGCTTTATGATTTTGCAGAACATATACTAAAATGGGAACGATACAGAAAAGATTATCATAACCCATGCGTAAGGAAATGAATAAATTTCGAATGATTGGTGGATATTGCTGAAACATGGAAGCATAGAAAAATGAAATGAAAATTATTACACATCTTAAATCCTAAAGGATTAGTTCACCTAGATAACAACAAACATCAGACTAAAGCGATAATAAATTGCATACTAGTATAAAGTATATGAAAATTGTAAACTTTAATTGGTTTTTCTGGGTTTTATTTAATTAGTTCCATTTTTTTTTTTTTAAATAATAACGTTGACTAAATCTAATGCTGAACACAGGTCTGCACAATCATCCCAAACTTCCAAAGCATATAGCATAATTGAAATAAAAAAAAAAATTTTTACTAGTAAAAGATTATTTACAACAGAAAGAAGTGACTTCCTGTTAAATGAAAGGATGTAATAATCTGATTGTTCTGTTGATTTTGTCTCTTGTCGTGCTAATATGCAGGCTCAATTAGTAATGTAATATTAGTAATTAGTTAGTCTCTTATCAATGTATAATTCGAGATATTTGATACTACAAATTTTCCCATTGTATAGATTGGGAATTTACCTGCAAGTTCGAGTTTCGTAGATTACACGACAATGTTTTTTGTGTGTCTTGTGGGAGTTAAGTTTTACCTATCTTACAATTATGAAAGTATCTTCTTCGAGGATCATTTTGACCATGCCTATACATATTGCAGTAATCCAAGGTGGAGTATCATTTAGTATAAATATTATAAACAATAGGCCCCAAAACTGATCCCTGAAGAATGCCAGCGCTTTTCTTGAAATGACTCCATCTAAAATCACGCAAAAATATCTGTTAGAGAATAAACTATGTGTGGTACTGGGATACACTATGGTAAGTTTATTTTACTTTTAACAAATAGTTGAAGCTTATTAAGAGGAAACAAGCAGCTGCAATTTTTGTGAAAGCCATGTTGAACTGATGGAAGAACATTAGTTTTCTGGTTTTTACTTCAAAAAAAGAATTTTGTGCTGTCACATCAACTTAACTTTCAAAATAAATTGACAGACATACTTTTTATGTTTAAAATTCCTTCAAGTTTTGGATTTTCCGTTAACTAAAAGCTTCTTGATACTATTTTGCAGCTGGAAAAGTTCTCAGTATCTTCCCTAAATTTTTAACTTCTACATTTTGATATTCTAATGTCATTTTCAGAAAAGTTAATGAATTTTTACGAACATTTTATGTAAATGCAAAAAAATGAAATGAAATGAAATGTGTTGAAAAACTGGTTTCCCTCTCACCCGTTTCGTTCTCATTAATGAAAATGAAAATTGCAGATGATATGGAAATAATATTTAAATTTGGGTACATGCATGCATGCATTATATTGTACAATACTTATATAATAAATCCCATAGTTGTTGTAATGGAAAATTGAAAAAACTTGTTATCAAAATGTTGTTGATATTATTCTTGTAATAGATTTTTCCATTTTTTGTTTTTGTTTATGTGGTAGGGTGTCAGCAGATGTATCTAAGTTAAGGCAGGAAGGCAGCTTTTCAATTTGAAGTTGTTGCAATGAAAGCTGCAAAAAAAAAAAAACAGATGCCTGAAGATTCAACCACCTTAGCAAATGTGTTGGTGTCGAATTGTTGGTTTTTGTAAAGATTGAAAAGATCTTTCCCAACTTGACTAAAACTAGTTGAAATGTTGTTTCTCTTTTTAAGCATTTATGATGGAAATATTACATCATTCATCTTCGTCATCTTCATCATCTTCATCCTCATCATCCTCATCACCATCGTTAAGAAACATTACATTGTCTTTCTTTTGAAAAAATATCAAATTGTGCTTATCAACAAAGGCAACCGAGCTGTGGCTACTAGTGCTAATGGTTAGGCCAGTTGGGTGAGGCAGGGGAGGGCTCAGCAGTCGAAAAGGTCTTAGAATTTCAATGCAAATAAGAAAAAACAACAAAAAGATAATGATGCGGGTTGCTTGACTAGTCAAGTCAAGTCGAGATATATTGAGAAAGATAGCTTCACTTAATGATGATGATGATGATGATGATAATGAGGAATGAAAATGATGACAAATATAAAGAAAGTTCAGCAGGAGTGGCTGAATGAAGAAGCATAGTCAACTATGACAGTTGACATGGTTGCAAACAATTATTTTGCTTTTATTTTTCTCCATTTGGCTTTGCTTGGGAAATTGGTATTAATGATCTTGTAAAATGAGTCAAAAAGATAATATCAAATTTTAGCGGCAAAGTGTGAAAAATACACAATAATAAAAAATGGGCCAATTGCGAGTCAGTCTGGTACACGGAGGGTTCCGTACCAGATTTGGCTTTGTATGGGAGGTACTCCCCTAGTGGTCCGATTTAACTGATTCCAACAAATGTACCGCGCCTATATCAGAAACTTGTAGTGTCTAAAATTCAGTTCAACAGACCAAAAAACAAAAAAGATTTTCGAATAAGAACCTGAATTTTAATGGTGGGTTTGTATGGGAGGTACCCTTCCTAGTTGGCCGATTTGGCTGATTTCAACAGATGTTCAACGCCTATACTAAATACTTATAGTGTCTAAATTTCAGTTCGATAGAACAAGAACCAAAAAAGTTTTTCTAATAAGAACCTGAATTTTAATGGTGGGTTTGTGTGGGAGGTACCCTTTCTAGTGATCCGATAAAACTGAAATTTCAACTACATAAGTCTTTGATGTATATCCACCAACCGCTAAAATTACAAGATCATGAGATTACTGGATCGTATAGCTGCACATACAAACCAAACTGTTTCTTGTATGGGGACCCCTTTAAATTTTTAAAATATTTTAGTTTTAGTATTTGTTGGTAATGCTGAAAATAGAACTACACATTCTGTGAAAATTTCTACTCTCTAGCTATTATGGTTCATGAGATATGAGCCGAGGACGGACGAATGGACAACGAAGTCTCTGCATTAGGATTCCCTTTGGTATCCTTTGGGTCCGGAACCCTAAAAAAGAGATTGCATAAGACTAAAGAAGTGTCTTCGCCCTCTGTTTTAGTATTTCAAGGAACTATGAATATCAATATGTAACATAAGGAAATGGAAAAAACTATAAAAATCTTAAGTGTTGTTGTTTCTAAGAATTTAAAATAAAATCTTGAACTCAATTTGCATGTTTCTACGTAACAAGTTCCTAAACTAAACTCTTCATCCTCAATTCAGATCAATTGATCTGTGCGAATAATGAACGCACATGTCAGTCAATGTTATTGTTTTGTTGTTAGACAAGGAGTTGTAGCGATGGAAATTGCTTTAGACTTCTTCGTTTGTCCTTTGGTTGGAAAACAAAAACCAGATGATCTCATCGGTATACAAAAGCATTTCACACATTTAGAATTCCAAATGAATACACATGGTGCTAGTTTTAAATTCAATCAAAGGACTCACATGCTTCCCCATAGACAACACACACACACACACACAGACACGAGAATTCACTTTCATGAGCTTAGTCATGCAAATATTGTATGAAATACGAGTAAGTATACTTACATTCATACAGATAGATAGATAATATCTACAGTAGTAGTAGTATGAAGGTAACCCAACCACAAATTGAACAGCGGCATATGTATCTATGGATCTGTTGTATCTATTTATGCAAATCTTTCGTATTTTAATTAGAAAGGACAAAAGAGTTTTTGCCAAAAAGGATTCAAGCAAGGATAAGCCTACTTTAACTTGAAAATATTTTTAGAGCTATGACATACAATAGTGTTGTTGTCTCTGAGTTTAAGAATATTTTTTTGCAATTGTAAATTTGCTTTAGTGTAGCGCAGCATCTTATTGTTGCTTTTTTTAAATTACTTTGACTATTGAGTGGATAGTATCTTTTGGACTAATGAATGCAAAGCAGGACTCTGCTTTCAAATACTTACTTTCAAATATTATTTCAGCAGTTTTGAGCAATAAATGAGAGCCAAGTGTGTGGAAACAATTCGAGCATTTAAAATCAATCATTCCAAACCAAAGCAAAGCAAAAGATAAGCAAGAAACGCCTAAACCCGGCTTAAGAATTTCTTGTTGTTGCTAGTTGCTATAACAAGGACACGTTTTGTGATTTTAGATAGTAACTACGAAATGGTCAGAGGCTGCAGTCACAAAACAAGAAGGAGAAAGGAAAGGTTTCTGCAACAGTTTGGAAATTGGCTTTGCACATGAAATGAAATGAGCAAGCAAGCAGTTACACAAGTAAATCCTTTCTTTTTTTAAAATGCTGCAAAAAGAAATCCTTTCTTAGTAAAATTTTTCCATTTCAAAATTAAAAGAAAATAATTTCAAAGCGGCAAAAAAAAAGCGCCAAAATGTTTTTTCTTTCTATTTTTTGTGTTTAAAAATTTCATTCTTTATTTTTGTTCTGGTAAATTCTTAGCAAAGAACGAAGACTGACTGAGTGACTGACTGACGGGTTTGCTACTTAGTGTCTTTGTTGGAAATGATGGTATGATCATAATGATGGTGATGATGATGATGTTCAAGGTAAGGTGATGATGCCTTATCATGCGCTCGACTGCTTTTCAAGTGGGCGACCTCAAGCGGCGGCGGTGGCGGTCATCAAGCAACTAACTGAGATTGGAATTGAGTCCCAATCTGAGTCTTAGCCTGGTATTGAGGTTCATCGAAGAATGAACACTAAATGGAAACATTTTCTTTGTTGACAGGTCCAACCTACTGCTGCATATAGGGACTATTTATTTACTATCGACTTTAACGAGATATGGTTGGAAAGATAACGAAATAACAATTTGAGTGCATTTAACTATGTGTTTTGTATGTGTGTAGTGTCTTTGTTAGGATGTAGTTACTTTTTATAAACGAAGTCTTGTCATTGATAATTTTTTTTTACTTTTTTAAACACAATTTTCTTATTTTTTGTGTTGAATCAGGCACAACTAATCTGCAACGATTATTAGTTTTACTGATATATAAACTCAACTACAAAATGAAGTATGTTCAAATTATGTTTTTGGGTCTGCAAATTAAAGGAAAAAAAAAAAGACTGGTCGACTGATTACTTATCGCGAAATATCTTCATCGTTCATTTGTTGAAATAAATATGGGATTTGTGTGCTGATTTCTGGCCACCGTGGTTGGAGAGATTACTATTAAAAATTAGGCAGTTAAAGGAACAGAAAAAACAGTTGTTCGAAATAGGTTAGAGATATGAGTATAGTATAGTATAAAAAGTGCCTTGTGCCTTCTGTCTGGTGCCGATTTTTGATAATTTTGCCACATCATGTTGCCGTGTTAATTGCTTGTTATTCTGTTTGCCAATTGAAATGAGTTGTAAATGAGTAAAGTTTTGAAAATCTTTTATCTATATGCCGTCATACTTCAAACGATCCTCTTCTGACTGCAATAATATGACTCACTAGGTGGTAAGCTAGACTTCTAGACTGGTTAATGATTTGCGGTTACATATGAAAAATATGTTAAAATGTCCTTTATTTTTTTTGCAAAACGGCACTTGCCACCACATCATTAATTACTTAACTGCATGTAAAAGAAAGTATTGTAAATTATAGTATTTTCATTACAAATAATCAAGCAGGCTAGCAAGCAAGGACTTAAAACATGCCGCTTTGCATACCTGACTTTTTATCTTTTATTATCCTTCTTCAGTTCAGTTGTTAAATTAATGATTTAGTTGAAAGAGTAAAGGATTTGGTAAGCATAACGGTAACTAATTGATTCGATCAACATAAAACGTTTGCTGATCAAATATTGCAGGATCACTCCTTGACGTTGGAACGAACGAACTCTTTAAAATCGTTATAAAATTTCTACTTTATAGATGTTTTAGCACCAAGTCGAATAGTCCATGAAATTGATTATGAGTATTTATCATTTAAAGATTTATGTATTGTACAATTCATTTAAAGGTTATTAAATACAATATTATTTTTGAAAAAAGAGTTGTTTTCTTTATTTCAAGAAGGAAATGGTTAAAGTAAATTTTTGATTAATAAAGTTATCAGTATTAAGTCTGAGAAGAAGTAGCATTTGGCTCAATAAAATTAACTGAGAATGATAATCGGAATTGTACAATATAAGTAGTTTGACAAAGTCTTTGCATAAAGATCTTCAAAGTGATTCAAGGAAATTAGTAGTTTGAAAACTCAGGACGCATCTTTCTCTGTAAGATTGATAATGGTAATAAGTGGGTCTTAGCAACAGAGATTGCTCTTATGCTGCTTCTTTGTTGTAAATTTAATTAATCAAAACAATTTCTTTAATTTCTTTGGGAACATGAATTAGTTGTAACGAGTTAAATATGGTGAATTTAATTGGTGGATGACTTTCATCGCTAAATAAGACGATAATCCTTTAAAATAATGTTGCAATCATCTAATATTGCTGCAGACTATGGTCATTATATTTCCGGTTGACTATATTGGGAATTGGCGCATTCTCATGAAGTCCATTGATTTGATTGTTGATACAAAGCCCCTCTTACTATGCTCCAAATAGAGATTGACCAAGATTCTGAAAATTCGCATGTTCTTGTGCTACTTCTTAGTGATAAATCGCGTTAATTATAACAATTTCTTTATGGTGAATTGGTGGATCTCTTTAATGTCAAAAGGTAATCCTTGAAAATAATATTGAAATGTAATTGCTCTAATAATCGCTATTACTTTGATGGAATATAATCAATCGAAATTTTGGTCATTATCTTTCCAGTAAATTTCATGATCTTCTTTTCTTTTCTGGCTCATTCTCATCAAGTCCATTGATTTGATTGTTCATACATGGCCCCTCTCACTATGTTCCAAACTTAATGAGCAGTTTATTTTTCTGAAAAGTACAAAACCTTTAGTACAACGTGAATGAATGTGTCCTTCATTATCTTATTTTTAAGATTTCTAATTATTCAAATGATTCCCTTAATCTTATTTAATGTAAAAAAACCTCAATCCTTTCATAAAATTTGTTAAAAAATAATAGATTTAGTCAATACCAAGGATAACACACCACAAATTGGCTTTCTCTTTAAAAAAAAAAAACCTCATAATAATTTGTATAAAATCTACGCTTGTTAAGGTTGAACCTTTGATTAATTTGGGTAAATGAGTTGTTCTAGCATTAGAACAACTTCTCGAATAATAATAATTTCATGGTCTTAATTGCATTTGAATTGAAAACTCGTAGCGTGTTACAAAAAGAAATTGTTATGCTTCACCTAATTAAAGTGTTTATTTCGATCAAAATTCAAACCTCTTTTTCTCATAAGAGTTTCCTCCTCTATTTGATATTCCTTTGCTTTACTAGAAGCCTCACCATATCACCATGGCTCAATAATTTTTCCGTTAAAATCAAAACATATAATTTTCCCCCAAAAACAAAATCAAATACAAATAAAAGTCAACAGGTAAATGAGAAAAGATATAAGGAAAATAAGGAAGACACACAATAATAAGAATGAGAATAGGAAAGAATCACAAATAAATAAATAGATAAATAAACAGGTACATAGAGCACTTTATATTACCCCTCTTCACTAGAGAAACCTGTTTGTAGGGGAAATTCCAACTGGAAGAAGGAAAAAGTCAGTGCCCTCTTGATGTAATGGAATATGGAGGCTCTTAGCTCCTATAAGATTTCTTAAGTTATATGAAATCCCTGCATAGAAATGTAGAAAAAGAAGAATGGAAAAACACAAGTAATGTTGATCATGATGGTGTTGTTGTTCTTGATGATGATAATGATGATGGAACAGGTATCTTTTGTATTGAAGGTGTGGGATTAGAAGAAGACAATGAAGATCGTTGTAAGCGTGTAAGGAGGAGGAGGAGAAGGAGGTATTCACATGTTTGTTGTTGCTGTTGTTTTGTTATTATGCATGTATTATTGATATTGGAGTCCTAAGAAAAGGATGCCCCTTTTTCTCGACATGAATAACAATAATAATACTCGCAACAACACAGCGGAGCACTTCAAGTCGTGAATAAAAGTTATAACAAGTTTTGAATTAATAGACACAAAGGCCATAGAACCAAAGGAACGCGTTTTCTTGTGGTTCTTTTTATGAAGGTTTTGATTTTGAGCCCTCTGAGCATAGAAGATTAACATGATTGAGCAGGTTTATGTAAATAGCTGAGCAGCCATGATTTCAAATAGATGATTTCCAATAATAAAAAGGCAAGTCAGAGCACACAGCATTATGGGGATTCTGAAGTGTGTATGACTTTGTCGCCATCAATAGCATATTGATGATGGACTGTATTCAGCCATGGGAAATTTTGGAAAATCGATTGTAATAAAATGTAAATTGTCTTTTTAATTTATTGCTACAAAACCTTTTAACGAAACTCACCATGTCGCCAAGTTGCCTTCTTGAAGTTAATTTAAAATGTGTTTTCATAAACAACAAATGTGTCTGACTGACTAACTGACTGACTTTAGTCATCTTCAACTCAATGTCTGCCACGTCTGCACAACAATTTTATGGCAGTGAAAATATTTTCTTAAAACATTAAACAAAACAAAATACAATATCATAATGCAACACATGTTGCAAAGATACAGTAAAGCACCTCATCCTTATAGTATAAACTATTGTAGTAGTTGCCGGTGTTGCAAGGATTAAATTACTGAGGCTAAATTTATATGTATTTATAAAAACTCGATTGGACTAACGAATGAAGGAGGCACAAAGACAAATTAAGGCCGCAAGGCACATAATGATCTTAAGTGACAACATGTCGCGACTTGACCCAAACAACAACAGCAGGACGAACGGGCGAAGATCACAAGGACAAAATCATAATGTCAGTTTTGTGGATAGGTTAGGAGAAGATAATGTTATTGTCCATGTTCATTTGGTTACTTGAGATTTTATCAAAACAATTTTAGAATCGCTTCAACTTTCATCATCGCTCTCTTGCCCTTTTATGCCATCAAAAGCCGCGCGCTAATTAAACCAACTAACAAGACAAGAGGTCTTGAGGTTATGTCTTTTGGTAATTTGAGTCAGCTCAAGTAGAGTAAATGGATCGGTCGATCGATCGCCTTGAAGTGGTCAACCTTGGGGCGCTGCCTGCACTGCTGCTGCTGCTGCTGTCTTTGCTTTGGCATGAATACTAAACCAAAGACGAACGAATCAGATCACGGAGAAAAAAGTTGACCATATGTCATTATTCTCATTCTCAGCATCATCAGTCAGCATCTTGATGATCATGTTTATCATGATCGTGATCTATGTTTAGTTGGTCTTGATGATTGAGCAATTCTAGCTAAATTATTTTTTAACGGTTCTTTCTTTTTTAGGTTTAAGGCTGCTGTCAACGTTTCTGTTTGTTTGTTGTTGCTCTAATTTTATGGAAATTACCATTTCTTGTTGGTTTTTAAAACTGATTTCTAAGAACGAAGCGTGAGTTTTAGTTGAATTTTATTTTCTTCTTCGTTAGCTGTTGAATGAAATACAATAAAATTTCAGTTTGTGCTTGTTGGGGGATTCTTATCTGGTTGATCTTGTTTATCAAAAAGATGTTCCTTTTAGTAAGTAGATTCTTGCTCAACAGATAGTGTGATATTGTGTGTGACATTGATTGTTTGTAGATGCTTTGAGTTGAAATCTAATCCATTTGAATTAAGCTACTAAATAGCATCCCTTCTTCTGAATATTTCCTTAATTTTTGATGTTGTTTTATAAACCATTTTGGTCTTTATTGACAAACAATATGATTTCCAAAAAATATGTAGTATATTAATATTTAAACAAAAAATTAAGTAGTGTGCCTCACTTTCATAAGCACAATATGGTAGTGAAACTTCTTTAGCGAAGGGGGGTAAATCCAAAAATAAGAAAACGAAATGTGACGACAATCAAAATAAGGAGACGCACAAAACAAATTTGCCTCTAGTCACAGGAACTCGGCATAAATGTTGTTAACTTATTACTTCTTCAAAGAAATATAAACTTAGACACAAAAAGAGCTAAAGCACCATGTCAAGAATATTAGAGCAATGATAAGGTGAGAAATGTTCCTTTATTCTAGAGAATTAAGTCTTAAAGTTTCCCATTTTTGAGTTAATCGTTGATTGACGTTTGATGAGAGCATTTAGAAATAATCTTGAATATTGGCATTAATTTATATACTTCTATATCTAACAAGTAATCTAATGTCTTCCTTTCAGTACTTTTATTTCTCTTAAAGGGTATACATACAACATAAGATTTAATTTTATTCTCTTTGTGCAATACTTAGGGTAAGAACTATTGTACTTGAATTAATCACAGTTCTTCATATTTCTGTGACTCAACAAATACTGAAAATTTCTTTATAAACCACTTGAGATATCATTAGCTAGAATAAGATCGTAAAATTTATGAAACGCGACGATAATCATAAGACAGATCCATGAAATCGCAAGAAAAAAGGCCACACTCCGAGCGAAAAAAATAACCGCATGCCGTACAATTACACACAATTGTGATTCCACAAAACAATGGCAATAACCAAAATTTATAAGGACATAATATTGCCGAAGCAAAATAAAAGAAAACACTGAGTCATTTTGTGACAAAGAACAGTTTGTGTAATAATAAATGGTCTGAGAGATTCTAACAGAATCACCGCCTTCAATCGGTGGCCAAGTGTTGCGTGTGGTCCGTTGAGAATTATCTCGCTATAAGAGACGCCGTCTTCTTAAAGAGTCGATTTCTAATGAATTCCCTGAAGTTAAATATAAACAAGTATCGGTTGGTCGTCGGTTATTCAATTGAATAGTTGGAATGGAATGGAAGTTATTGTAATCGAAGCAAAAATATTATTTGAAATAACAAAAATGGAACAAAAGCCTGACGTTGGCAAACAACAATGACACTTGTACGAAGTGTGTGGTAGTCAAAGGAGAATTCTTTCATTAATTCTTTTATGTTGTTGACTCTTTTGCATTTATTTATTTATAATAAGAAAATTCTTCTCATCTTCTTTGTAGTAGATATTATAATATTTATTTTGAAATAATTTTCGTTAATATAGAAATTGAGAAGAGGAAGAAGGTTTAAGTGACCGCAACAAACCAGCTTCAGGTAGAAGGAGTTGTGAATCGATTAGTATTTTGCCACCACACGATGATGAGGACATAATTGTGTCGTTGTTGTCCTTCAAGCGGATTGTACACGGTTTAAACGCGACTTAATGACTTCGCGCACACCTTCTTATCCATTGTCCGATATTCGATTTTCTGGCTCGCTTAAATTGTTCATATGTTAATGCCATAAAAGGTATTTAACTTTTATGCAACTTGAAAGAAAAAGAATTCCTTGGGTGCACTCATCGTTAGTTCGTGTCAAATTGACAGCAGGATAGTGTGCCTTAGTTATATTTGGTTCACATTTTATCAGCAACATCGTGGGTCTTCTTCTAGTCGGAAATTATTTCCATACTCTCATTTGCAGTTTTCTCTTTGCTTCTTTTGTATAATAAATTCAGAATCTTTATTCCATGCTGACCGTGCAGAATGTGACCATGCAGCGCTAAATGCGAGTACAAGAAAATGTCGCCGACCGCGTCAAGCAAATCTGAGTCAGACCTGGTTCGACGTGGGAGATGGCGCCTATCCCGTCGTGTGTCCTTTTTGGTTAGTGTGGATTGCAATTAACTGCAATACATTGTCCTGATAGGATTCAATGTTGGATGCGTAAGAGGACGAAGCGCCGTAAACATTGCTTAACTCGTTACTTTGTTGATTCCGCTGAGAGTAAATGGTTGGTTTTAAGAGTCAAGGTAAATCTAATCACGACTTCACTTGAAAAGTGTGTTGATGCCTGCTGCTAAATTGCATGCGCATGTCGCTCTAAAAGTTCATCCAAATCATATTCTAAAATGGAAGCCATTTCTCCAACACATGACTCTTGTGCTGAAAGAAAAGACCAGCAGCATAACAAAATAGATTTTGGTGGCCACCCGAACATGTGCCAGATTAAGTGCTCCTAAAACGCCCACTAACGCCCCAGCAATAAAATATAATTCTTTATAGATTTTTGCTTGCTATCGATCTAAATAAAAAGTAGAGAACCAAAGCAAACAAAGCAAAACAGACACTCGAATTATGTGCCACAACAACAAAGGATCAACAGGGACAATAAGGACTACTACTATAAAGTCTTTTTCTGCACAGGCGCAATTACAGCACAAGGAACAATGCACTTTGCTCTACATTGTTCTCGTTCTCAGGTCCTTACATCGATCGACAGGTACTTGAACTAATTGACAAATGAAAGGTGAGATTGCAATAAACTGATAAAAATGAAGCACATAGACAGAGAGCAGAGACAGTGCAAAAGAATCTTTAGAAAATATTTATTACCTTTTTCGTAAGGATGTTTTTGATTTTCACGCCGGCGGTTTCCCACTGTTTGAACCAAAACATTCTATGCCATATCTTTTATTTGACAGGTTGCTCGCTCTTGTATCCTGTACGAGAAGGACTATTAATTTGATGTTTATGTGCTTCGCTTGATTTTTTGTTCTTTGTTCATTGTTTCATTTTATTAGAAATCAATATTTCTTTTTATGCATTTTTCACTCTTTACAAATTGCAAATTTTCGATGGTGATGATGATGCGGCTGCCGCCTTGCCATGATGATAATGAGCAGCCATATAAGGACGTGATCAAAGCAGGGTATTTAAGGGAACATTTTGTGATGAACATGGGTGTCTTTTATATACAAGTACGTGCAGATGTACGAAAGTAAATAATTCTACTCTGTTAAGCTTGCAATAAAACGATGTGCGCTTTTAGTGAAATTTGATAGCACAGGATACTCTTTACTCTCTTTTTTTTTTTTAATATATGCACATGTGATGTATATGTAAGTTGTTCTAAATGGGCTTATTATGTTCAGTTACGTTTATGTTTCAATTTGTGTACAAAAGAACCAAGTGTCCTTAATTGTTCATTCAGTCTGTTGTCTCATAACAGTATCCTTTAAACAAAAAAACAAAACAATTTAGTGATGTGAACTTCCTTGTTTTGGTTTTGCTTGTTCTTGGTACAAAGTTTAATGAGGGCACATTGTTTTGTAAGAATTTTCACTATTATGAAATGAATAGCATTGGATAGGACGAAGTAAATAAACTGTTCATTTTATGGATAAATTCGAATTGTTTATAGAATATTTCAATAATATATTTTTAGAATAAATGTTAATTGAATCTATTCTGTATGATCTATCGATCTGTTTCACAATAACTTGGTTCAAAAATTGGCAGATAATGGGGCCTCCTTTAGATATCTATCAGACTCAATTATCATCAAGATTTAAAACTTCAAATGATTTAAGTAAACGTTTAGATATTTATATATTGTACAAGCTATGCCCGTGATTTCGTACGTATGTTATTCAACATATGATTGTAATACTTAAATACGCGAAAGAAGAAGAGCAAAGAAAATACGAAGAGCGCAAAAAGAGTGTACTCAGAGAGGGCAAATATAACAATAACAACAACCAAAGCATTAAAAGTATTATGCTTAGTCTTGCAGTTGTTTTCAAAAAACTTAATACCTAAAAATATTATATTAAAAGTTAAAAACTGAAAAAAATAAGAATGCAACTCTTTTCATTAGTATTCATTTGATATTTAAAAAGAAAAATTATTAAAATCGGCTTATTATAGTGTGCTGCGCTAGATAAAAAAATGTTAAAAATTTGGTAAAAAAGTGCCTGTATCTCGACAACAGCGCCATCTACCGGGTCAACTTAATAAAAAAAACCTAGTTTGTGACTCCATAACTAAAAAAAAAAAAAATGTATCAAAATTGGTCTAGCCGCTTAGAGTCACAAAATTTCTCGAATTTTATATATAAAGATATTCAATTGATATACAAAGATAATTTAATACTGGAGTCTGACTTGCAAAAAATTGAATTTTAAAAGTAAGTTTGTGAATCTGCTTTTTGTTAAGGATTATAGAAACTTATTTATATTTTTTTTTGTTTGGAACTACTTTTAATACATAAAATGACTTATTTTATCAAGAACTAAGAGTATTGCCAACATTTATCAGTCTAATCCTAACAACATAATATACTTGGAATTTTTTAAAACAGACTCTACCCACAAAATATTAACACATTGTGAAAATGTGATAAAGAAAGTATGTAAAGACATTTCAAAGAAACACTTGAATTTAAGAAGAGAGAATACTCGTAAAAACAAGAACAAATTTTATACAAAATTATTGCAAATTTACAATAGTTTTAAGCGCCCGCACGCACGGACTTCGCTTGGCTATTTTTGTCCACATGTCTAACACATTCCAAACTCATGGATAAAATGAATGAGTGTCTTGAAGGAAGGAAGGAAGTCAACTCGGCGTGATATTTCTTGTATAGATAGATAAATAAATATATGTATTTCTGGTGGTGGTGGCTCTTTAACGAAATTCAAAAATAGAATATCTTTTATTATAGTGGGTGTGCGCATAAATGAAAAGGAAATTTGCACAAAGTAAATAATGGCAATAAACAAAAACGACTAAACGGCAGGATACTGGGCCCAGCACAACTTTAAAGGACATGTGTGGCACACATGAAAAAAGGATTTCAAGTATAAATTTCAGTGCTAGTAATTTTCCAAAATTCAAGTGACCGTTACAGAAAGAAACAAGGTCTAAGGAGGGGCAAACCATAAACCAGGGAGATCAACCACCAAGCAAAGGCAAAGGCGCTTATTATAGACTCTTGTGCTGTGCAATATGAGTTAGAAATTTACTTACTCTCTCCCTCTCTCTCTGTCTTTCTCTATCCTTATTAACGTCAGTTGTTTCTATCGTTTCGGTTTGTTATTTGTAAGGAACTTCTACTATATTATTTGTTCGATAAAAATAATTACTAATTTTCACTAGTTCAACTCAAGTTTGTTTAGAGACTTTAAATGCCAGCCGTCGATCGATCACGAAAAGCAACCAACCAACCAACCAACCAACCCTCTCCTTCCTTTAGCCTAATTCTCTTCTAGTTTCAATTGGGAAAAAAGTCATCATCTACGTTGGTGGCAGAAGGCGCCTTGAGCACAATATTTTAGCGCCCACATTATCAAACACCTTGAATAGAAATAGTCCTTGTTGTGTCATTGTTGTTTTATTGTTATCCTTAGAATTGTTACGTTATGATGATTATGATGATGACTACGATGACGGCACGAGCCATTGAAACCAATTTTCAAGCGCATATGTCGCTCACTCGCTCACATACTATTCGTCCTAATCGCCGTACCCTGTTACATGCCACAACCGCCTGCGCATGTGTGCAGGATACCATGTAGTCCTGTTGAGCTCAACGACCGACTCTACGTATGTGTGTAATACTCGTATTATGCTAATGCATATCCTTATGTACTTTTGTTCTAAAATTTTTGTGTTTTTTATTCAATTTTTTGTTGGTATTGTTGTTGTTGTTGCGTGCCTAGTTGGTGAAAAATTCGTGAATGTCATTGACAGTTTCTTTCTTTCTTCATGCAGTAAGTTTCTCGTATATGTACAACTTTCTTGGGCTTCGGAAAAACCTTTTGTAAATTGCTAGAGACTGGTAAAAGTAGGGGTTGATTTGTACTTATATGAGTATTAAGGGAAAACTGCCTGACTGACTGACTGACTGACAGTCGCGAGTTCATTGTACCGCAACCAAATTATGCCGTTGTAGCGCTTCGTTGATTCCTGTTTTTGTAGTTGTTGAAGTCGTCTCCCTTCTTACCCGCGTTCGCAAAGAGCACGCGCTCATATTCGTTCATTCATTCATTGACTCATATGAGTACTATTTACTGTTTATTTACTAAGCCATCTTAGAGTTTGGTCTATTCGGAGTTTTCTTTGAGCTGTTGACTTTTTCTTTTGGCTACAATTTGGCGGGGCTTCTCGTTTGTTTTCTACTTATGTTTTGAGCATCCGGCGCACCCAAACTATAGTAAAAAGTTGACTGTGTCAGGTGCATTTCCGTGTTTCTCTCACTGAGCTCTATATTTGTTAGAGCTAGCGACCCCGAATTTTCTTAGTTAATTTCTTTCCCTAATTACAGTCAAGTTGTCCCACCTGAATTGAAGTTTTTCTCCGCTTGAACTTTGTAGTTTGAAGGTGGTTGCGCCTTGGCTCACTGACTTTTTCTACATTCCTCTTAGTTTATGTAACTTCTAGTTTATCAAGACGAGTTGAGTCGCCCTCATCGCTCTTCTTCGTCTTGTTGTTGTTGTTGATTTTAATTTTTTGAGCCTAGCCAACTTGCTCATTAGACCAAATCGTTTCCGTAGTTCAAGCACGAGCTACATACCTATGTACTTACTTACATATAAATATTGTAAGTAGTATATAAGATTCATGTGTCCTTATGTTATAGAATTTTCGCTATAATTTGATATTTTGATCAGGTGTTTCTTGAGCTCAGTTCTTTATTTTTTGTTTTCATTCATTGCATTGCTGACTTGGCTTGACTTGCCTCAATTTGACTATGGTGGGTTCAAAGGCAAATTATGAGCGTTAAGAATCGACGAACCGTAGTACACAACAAAACACGCCCCACACAGAGCACATAAGAAAAAAAAAAAAAAAAACCGCGAAGCATTTCAGGAAAACGTTCTTTGGTTTCACTGTGCCACATTGTACGTGAACCGTGTCGCGTTCCTTTATTTTATGTTATTACTTGATTATTGAAATTGAGGGTTGTGAACTCTTTGATATGCTTACATATTCGTAGATTTCTTAAAAAAAACAAAGGAAACATAAATTTGTACTTTGAAAAAGGTGTATGAATTATTGTAAAACAACAAGTCTTTTCATTATGAAAAAAACTTATTAATATTGCAAAATGGCTGTTATGGTTCTGAGATAGATCGATTAGATCATTGAATTATTTGTTCTATTATACATAAGTCTACTTTTATATCAAATTGCAAACTTTAA
This sequence comes from Amiota minor, assembly GCA_037043295.1. Lineage (NCBI taxonomy): Eukaryota > Metazoa > Arthropoda > Insecta > Diptera > Drosophilidae > Amiota > Amiota minor. Next base: position 94,564 of record JBAMAW010000382.1, read on the forward strand.
AAAGTTTTTGAAAATTGAAACAGTCTGGTTACTGGAATCAACTTGGTAAAGCAAGAAGACTCTCTTATGCGTCTTACATAAATGGGTGGAGTCCGCAACAGTCCTTTCGTTACGTGATCTTAATAAAGGTTTTATGCAATTTATGGTATCTACGATTGATCATTTACCTTATAACGATTGCTTCAATATAGACCAATACGGGGGGGTATCTTCCTCACAAACCATCCACTAAAATTTAGGTTCTTATTAGAAAAGCTCTTTTGTTTTTCGTACTATCAATCTGAAGTTAAGATACTATCAATTTTTGTTATACACGCTGTGCAATTTGTTGGAATCAGCTAAATTGACCCACAAGGGGTGGTACTGACGTAGATATTTAACATTAAAATTCAGGTTCTTATTAGAAAATTTTTTCGTATTTTGCACTATTGAAATGTAAGTTGGATGCCATAAGTTTCTGACCAACATTCATCAACCGTGTAACTTTCAAAACCCTAGAGCTACTAGATCGTATAGCTCCCATACAAGTCCAAATCCAAATTTATGTTCCTATCAGAAAAACTTTTTTGTTTTCAGTGTTATCGTACTAAAATATAAGTGTCTGATCCATATTCACGAACTGTGTAAATTTCAAGACTCTAGGATTCCTGGATCGAGTAGCTCCCATACAAATATTTTGACCTCAGTGTTGAAATGCTGAACAACTCGTTAATTATCCAAACTAATGTGTGGAACACCCATCGCCAATGCTCAGTACAAACATCAGATATGAAAACCCATAATTTTGCTGAACAAATAAGTTTCTCTTTTAGTGTTGTCTAGTGTAAAGTTTTCTTGATTCACAATTTTTGTTTATAATATTCCATATTCTTGAAATGCACCCAAGCTTATTGAGCAATTTTGAGTAAATTATTATGCTTATAATGACATGCAACAATCAGAGAAATGATTTTGTCTGCATCCTTTGCCATTTACTGCATGCACGCAATCGAATTTTGAATTGAGAAATTGTAATTTTTTAAATTTACGCAATTTAAATTGTTTTTTCTTTCTCGTATTTTGTTTTCGGAATATTAAGCAAAAGTGGAAAATTGTAAATTGCGAGAGAGAGAAGAAGGTTTTGGTTTTTTAATTGAATTTCATGATGTAACTTATATGAATAAGAATATGGATGATGGTGGGTAAATCCTGCGGTCGGTTAACTGCAAAAGAGCTACGCTTTCATCGATTATAATGAAGATGATGATCCGCTTAGAAAGCGCATTACAAATATAGTTTTGTATTGTTCTCAAAGTATAGAAGAAGTTCAAAAACGAGTATATAAAGACACCCTATTTTCTTCAAGTCTTCTTTAACCTTTTCTCAATAATCAAAAACACATTGGAGAAACTGCATTAAAAAAACTCTCACTGACCATTGGTCATTGTTATAACAATGAATTACTATAAGAAGTTTGCGGGGTGAACGTGAAATCAAATTCAAGTGTGTGGTTGGTGGTTCATTAAAATTATTCAAAAGGTCGAGCTATAAAAGGAAAAAGTATCAAAAAAACAAAAAGAAAAGAAAAACAATAAAAAAAACCTATTGAAATTGAAACCAGACCAGTTCAGTAAAATTTTAGGAACAATAAACGTTGATCCTGCAAGGATAATGCAATTAAAAAATTCTGAAATAAAAAGTTAACTTGACCATGCATAAGTCAACGCGCGAATCGAAGAATTATAAGAAGGTGAAATCATGAACTGGATTCATTCATAAGATCAGTTATATTGAAATCAAATCAGTGTTTGTTTAGTATCAGTTTTGAGTTGTTTGCATTTCGGATAAACTGACCATAAAAGCGGTAACTGAACCGCGAGGGATCATGCATAGAATAGACATATGGAAAGGGTCAAGAGCCCATTGTAAGAAACTGACCATTGCGCATAACAGTAAATCAAATTTACGAAATTATGCGTTAAATGCGAAAACAACAAATTTATCTTCAAATGAGAAGAGAACAAAAGAAGTTTAATTATCTTGGGTGCAGTTACTATTTTATATAACGGCGGGAGGGTGCAAAACCTTTATGAAAGAATACTTGAACTTATGCATGGTGGTCAGTAGTGGTCTTAAGAACTTGTTTTTGTTTTTTTAATTTATTATTAGACTATTGTGATTATAGCAGCAAAAGTAACGTTTGGTAAAGTCTTAAAAGCAATTTTAATGAGGTTTTAGAAATCACATAAAATAAAAAAATGTTAATTTCCTTTGATCACCGAAGGGGGAGAAGATCTTAAACTAAATATGATCATGAAGAACTTGCAATGTTGTTCAGTAATAGAAATTAATTTGGAAAGAAAACAAGTCTCTATGAGAAGGAGAGATAAGTGATGATAATTGAAATGGAATATTCCACTATTCATTCTTATTGTTTATCCTTTAATAGAGAAGACTGTGTTCAAATATAAGGAAGCCCAGTTCATTAATCAAAGTGTTTCATTTATTATTAAAATCTCTTCTTTGGTTGTGGTTTATGTATATAATTTAATGGTGTGCGAGCAGGACGGTTGGTTGATGCTCAAAAGCGCCATCTTTTCCTATGAATACACGTATATATTTGTTGTCTCCGCTTATATTCTTAAGTTTGCAGGCTTCCGGCAAGTCACATTGACACTTCCGGTGCATGAGGCGTCATCTATTGTAGAATATAATTTTTATTTATATTAGAGATGGAACTTTATTCGGATAAAAGAGGCGGATAACATTTTTATGGTTTTTATACTCTTTAAGCAATGAATAGTTTTATAAGTTTGTGATGAAATTTGTAAGAGGCAGAAGGACATATTGGAGACCTCATAAAGTATATACTCTTTATTCTTGATCAGCTCGACGAGACGAGTTAATTAAGCCATGTCCGTCTGTCCATCTGTGTATGACCTGGAGAGCTGAAATTCTATACAAACTTTTCTTTTTACCAGACGCTGAACATTTGTGAAACCAGCCGAACTAGGATGTACTTCCCATACCCATTGAAATGAAGATTCTTTGTAGAAAAACTTGTTTGTTTTTTTGTACCTTCAAACTGAAATTTGGACACTTTAAGTTTTTGTTATAGACGCTATGCAGTTTGTTGGATTCACCCAAATTGAACAACTAGGGAGGTGCGTCCCATAGAAACCTCTCATTAAATCTCAGGTTCTTATTAAAAAAGTTTTTCGTCTTTTGCACTATCGAACTGAAATTTGTATACTACAAGTTTCTGACCCACGTCCATCAACCATGTAAATTTCAAAGCCCTAGAAATTCTGTATCGCATAGCTCCTATACAAACCTAAATTTATGTTTCTATTCGAAAAACATTTTTGTTTTTTTCTTTTTCGAACTGAAATTTGAACAGTATAAGTGTCTGACCCATATTCACCAACCATGTAAATTTCAATACGTTAAGATTATTGGATCGTATAGCTCCCATACAAATTTAAATTCAAATTTATGTTCCTATTAGACAAACTTTTTGTTTTTTGTGTTATCAAACTGACATTTGGTTAGTATAAGTGTCTGACTCATATTCATCAACCACATAAATTACAAGACTCTAGGATTACTGGATCGTATAGCTGCCATACAAATATTTCGGTCTCAGTGTTGAAATGTTGCATGTCTACTAACTATACCAAAAACATAAGTCAAATCAATAATCAAATCAAATATTTCTGTATCCTCAATCACAGGAGCGTAGTTCGATTTGGACTTTAATTAATGGACAATCATTTTATTTTTCCTATATAACAGTTTTGTTTGTCGATAGCAGATCTAAAGTGTCAATTTCTTTTTAGTTTGCGTTCTGTTATTGAAGTATCTATTACGTTGACAGTCAGGTGATTTGAGTGACTAGCATGCCTCTCTGAAAAATTTAGACTGTATTTTATCAAGAATTGTTAGTATGTAGTTGTAGATTAGTACGTAGTTGAATGTTTTTGTTGTTCAAAACCCATGAAGCTCCAGTGATTTTTCTCGGTGTGAGGTTTTGCTATCTCTCTAGGATTTTGATGTTAGATAATGTAACTTTACCTCACAGCTATGTATATGCCATATACCCTGCCCCGACTGCCTTTAAGATTACTTTGTAGATTATGAATTTGTTTATATTCAACAATAAAATTTTTATCATTCTTTCGCAGTTTGTTTCTTTTCTGAAAATAAGAAGTTCCTCATAGAGATTTATTCAAAAAAAAAAAAAAAAAAATAAAATAAAATAAAATAATAATAATTATAAGCTACTTGATCTTGATAATTTCTAAACTTAAAAGTCTTTAATTTCTGCTCTATCAGTGACACGAAATATAAGTAGTTATAATAAAATAGAATAAACTCTCCTCTATTTCCTGCCTTAAATCTAAATTGTGTGATTGCTTAATGTGCGCCATTGATGCCTAAAAACAATTGAGATTTTTTCTATAAAGCGATTATCTATTGGCCAAATCGTAATATATCGTCCGCACATAATAGTATTGAAAAATAATAAATCTATGGCTGATGATTTTTCCTGCCCTTCCAATTATCCTTGTGCGTTGCGTTCTGTGTGCAAGCAAGTGAATTGATGCTTCAAAAGCAATTTATTTTTATGATTTTTATCTCATAACTTTAATCTTTATGATGAAATTGAGCTTGTGGCTCATATCGAATCAACTCAACTCAATGTTATGAGACAATTAATTTGTGTTTAACTTTGCTTTCTTTTTTCATTTCCTTTTTGGGGGGTTTCCTTCCTACCTATTCAAGTGACTATTGAATTTGAATGGTGGTTTCGAGCTAACAACAACAACAACAACAACTTATGTTATCTGGTAAATCATGTAAAGCATTCACAAAGAATAATTTAATTGCGTCATCGCGAAAAATGATAAAAAGAAAATATTTGCAATGAAACAAACAACCCTCTATGTTAGTTTAATATTAAACAAGTATATTGCTCCCCAAAAATGACTACATACTCCACTTACTCCATGTTACATATGGCAAGGCAGCAAGTAAGCTTCCGTTTCAAAAGTTGTCTCTCATGTCACACATAAACACACACACACTTCTGTAGCAAAAAAACAAATAAGGAAAAATGGAAACTAATTCAAGGGATTTAATGCCTTCGCATGGAAGTCAGTCGTCAATGCCTTTGGGGTCCGCTTGCATATGAAGAGTAGCTAAATGGTCATTTTTAAAGATTAGATGAGTTTTTGGGATCTGTCGCGCCTGCTGTTGATTCTGCTACTGTTATTATATGACATCTCCTGCTCCTGTTGTGGTTGTCATCACTCAAGTTATTACAAGGACTAAAAATAAGTTCAAGAGTAACCCTCCAACAACAAACAGTTTTATTTTATTATTGTTTGTTTAAGGGTTCAAAGTTAAATTTTTGAATATCTCAATGAAGGCACAGTTTGTTTTTGTTTTTTCATTCTATTTTATTATTAAAATGTTGCCATATTTGTATCATGAGAGTTAACCTCATTCTTACAATATGATGACGTACACTGGTTATCCTGGTTGTTATTACCATTTTTTTTTTAAAGGATTTGCAACTGATAGATGGAATGATGTTAGTCCTTTCACAAAAATCATTCATATTCAATGTTTTGTTATTTTATTAAAATTTCTGTGTATCGTTTATAAGTTTGAGTTCAATGGGGTCGAGTCCAACAACTTCTTCATTGCAAGGCTTAGTCAGCACAAAACTTAATCCTTTTAAGTGTTTCAATACGATCTACAATTGTTGTTTTGATATGTAGACGACAGATTTGTTTAAGGACTGTGCGTAACGTCCATTTGGTATGTCAAAGTCTAGTCAGAGCACGTACTTCAAATGATATTAAATTGATTTTAAGTTTTATCAATACATATTCTGTTTTCAAAGGGGAAGATAAAAAAATTCATATTATCTCCTTTATACAAATAGGAGCATTAATTCAGCACCTGTACTTTAAAATATGTGGCGTTGCTGAGGGAATTCGCCATTACCATTGTGTGTGTTGCCATCTGTCGAACGACACCATAGTAAATTGTAAACTGATTCATAGGATACTTTTAGAGTTGCCGCATTTACAATAGAACAATTTTTGCAATTTTACATATGTAAATGGAAAAAATTGAATATTTTAAAAACAATAAACTACAGGTGGACTTCTCCACAATGAAGTCATTGGGATTGTTCAATCAATATGCAAAAGAGAAATTTTAATCTTATAGGAGTTTGGACTTATCTAAGTACGATACTATCATGAAGTCATGAAAACATTTCGCTATAAGAAAGTTCGTTGTAGACGATTCCGACTTGATTTTCAGCTAGGAAACAAATTATGGGCCATTACACCTTTGCTACCAATCATAATATAAAGTACATTCCGGTTAATAATGAAAAAGTATGTCGGTTAAGTGACTACCTCTGCTAGCACATCTTCCAATTGACTTCACAAAAGTTTCTTATCATCATCTCGATTTCGAGCTCCATTCACAGTAATTGCATTGCCATTTTGAATCCACACCATACAGTACTTAATTCTTTTTGGTTTCATGGGCTTTCAACTATGGTTTTCTTTAGCCCAAATGCGATAGGTTTTGTTGACATAGCAGCCATTTTAAAATGGGCTTCACAGGTGATGAAAATTTTCTTTCTCATTCAATTCAAATTCTTATTTTCTTGTTTTTTTTTGTGTAGTGTTCGGTGTAATCTAGTAATCACCTGAAAACATGGCGGAAAATTGAAAAATATACCTCAAACCTGAACACCCTATATACTTTAATGAATGAAATTAAAAAGTATTTATTTTTAAAGAACGTTTTTTAAAGTCCTTTAAAATTTCCCATTCAAACTATCAAATAACATAACTCTGTGATAGAGCATTCAGAAATATATAATTATTGATTTGACTTATGTTTAGGGTATAGTTAGTACATTTCAACACTGAGACCGAAATATTTGTATGGGAGCCTTACGATCCAGTTATCCTAGGGCCTTGAAATCTATACGGTTGTTGAATAAGGATCAGACAATTATACAGTTCAAATTTCAGTTCGGGAACACAAAAAACAAAAAAGTTTTTTTAATAAAAACTTAAATTTGGGTTTGGGTTTGTATGGGAGCTTTATGATCCAGTTACTATAGGGTCTTGAAATTTACGCGTTTCATGGACACTGATTAGAAACTTATAGTGTTCAAGTTTCAATTCGATAGCTAAAAAAACAAAACAGTTTTTCTAATAAAAACTGGAAATTTAATGTCTGTTTGTATGGGAGGTACTCGCTTAGAGGGCCAATTCGGCTGGTTCCGATAAATGTAATGCGTTTAGCAAAAAAAAAAAAAAAAAAAGGATCGTGCAAAATTTCAGTGCTCTAGCTTAAAAACTGAGGGACTAGTTTGCATACATACAGACGGACATGACTTAATCAATTCGTCTTGACGAGCTGATCTGATGTCTCCTTCTGCCTGCTACAAACTTCATGACAAACTTATAATACTATTCACTAAGTGAAGAGTATAAAAAAAGTTGTAGTTAACCCCATCTATTTACTATATCTTTACTTTACTTAAGAAAAATCTACATATCTTTTAAAACAAATTGGTAGTCTGCCTTTCAGTAAATTAAATCATTCGAGTTTAAAGTTGGTAAATTTATTCACTTTTCTCAAACTCTGAACCAATTTCATTCAATGCCCTTTACAAAAAATAAAAGCTACTCGTATAAATGGGAAAACCCCAAGTTTATGTTAATGATTTCTCTTTCTCTCTGCTTTTTGGCAGATAGACAGGTTCAAGGCCAGTTAACCCCTTTTAACTAACCACCAGAACCAAATGGTCCGGCCATTCATTCATTCGGAGTGTTGTGCTTTAGTTCATTAAAATGTTAAACCGATCTGCAAACAAATTTCGCAAGCGATTTCATTTTATGTAGATGTCTGTCTGATGTTTGGTAAAATGCAAATACATACACTAAATGATATTTGGTGGTGGAAACTGTAACTTTCCTGAGTGAATGCACCAAACAAGGGTAGCAGAAGCTTTCAATACAAATGTTCTGAATTTTTATATTTATAGTTTTGTTTTTTTTTTATTATCATTTATCTTTAAATCATTTCATTACAAATGAAAAATACAAATTATTATAGTCTGAGTATAATTATTATATTAAATTAATTTAAAGTAAATTTTACACTATTTATGAGTGATTATTATTTTTTCCCCATTTTTTCATCATTAATTTATTTAGTTTTTTATTATTATTTTCGTCAACTCATCTTTTTCTTCATTAAATCTATTTAATTTTGGTATTGCCATGACACATTAACAAATTGTTTGCGGACAAAAAAAAAATTATTTCTAAAAATTCATTAGAAACATTTTTGGACAAAATAAACGGACAAAATTCGACAAAAAAAAAAAAAACAGGTCAAGGATTTGTGACTTATGTGCGACACAACAACAGCAACAATATGGTATACATATATCCACAAAATAGCGTAGATCCACCCTCATTTTTTCTTTGTTTGTAATGAACAAATTGATTCGAGCGACTAACTTATATTTTGTTTCGTATGTCTTGTGAATTGAGTTTCTGGTGATGAGTGAGTTTATTTTACTTTGTGGTTTCCTTTCCCCTCCTTCTTATGTGTATCAACGAAAACGATTAAATTATATTGTTATAATGCTTTTTTTGGTTCTTCAAAAATGTTACTTCTTCGTGGTCTGTGTTCTGTTCTGTTTTGTATTGTTTATGGAATTATTTACGAAGTTTCTAAGAGTTTGAAATAGAGTGAAATCAAGCATTCTGTCTCCAACAAACTAATCCTTGCGTGCTTGACGCTTGCGTGTTGTCTTCGCAGTTGATTCCTATGGGTCATAAGAAAGGAAAGTACAAAGACAAAGGTTATAATAAATTTGTATCAACTTTTACTTATATCAAACTCACATCAGTCGTTGGCTCAGGTGTTTCATGAACCGATTTCTCACGTGTTGCTACATTAGGCTCTCCAATATTGGCTGCAGCAACATCATCAACTTTAACATCTAAATCAGACTTTTTCTTCTTTGGTGAGAGAGTTGGACTCTTTTCGCGACTATCACCAGCGGCTCTGTTATATTGTTCCACATTATCGTAATTTGTATTGTCTTCATTATCATCTGGTTGTGGGGCATCTGTTTTCTTGTCAGCACCAGTTAAATCCTGAATAGTTTTGTGAAGCATTTTGATATGCCATTAGTATAATGTTATATGTACTTAGTTCTAAGTATTTGAATTTCTAGCAAATGATTTACCTTCTTAGCAGCAGATCTTTTAGTGGTCATGCGATACAAATTGTATGCAATTGCGGCTACGATCAATACAAGTGCGATCTTCCACAGCAATGGGTTCTGTTCAGCATATGAGGTGATCTTTGTGAAAAAAGTTTCCTACAACAACAAGAAGCGGCAAGTGCAATAGTTTACTTTAAGTGCTTTGCAGATATTTACATAATACTAAAGATGATAATTACGAGGTAAAGGAAGGATGAAGAAAACTAGCAATACAAGCATTTTTATCAACAATAAAGGAAAAGATAAAATTTGTTTTGTGGTGGTTAACCTCCTCTTTAGCACGTTTGTAGAGATAATAGACATAACAGCTCGCTGGTATGAGTAAATATAAGAAATACAAAGCCCACCAACCGGGTTTGTAATTCATGTGCCTCATTAGACGATGCCAAAGTGTTTTCTTCATCACATGGATGGATTTTTATGTTGAAAATATAAATTTCAAAAAAATTATGTATCATCAAGTATCACTTACCGATTCCTTATCAATATATTTACGCTTCAGATCAAAACTTTTGGTGGCATAATCGCGAGCAACTTCATAATCATCGGTAATAATTAAATTATCGAAAAGAATATCACTGGACATTGACCAGAGTTCCAAACCAACGGCATCCTAGAATAGAAATTTCCAATATTTATCTGTATCATCAAATCACCAAATTATGTTTGATTGTTTACTTACAATTGGAGTCATACGGAATGGATGAAGATCCTCAAAGAAGTGAGGATTGGGTATTTTTCGTGCAGCCCATTTGCCTTGATAATTTGGATTATCAATGAGTGGTGCACGCCATTTGCCTTTGTATTCTTGATTTGGAATTAGAGGTGCCTTCCATGTGCCACAACCAACAGCCTTTTCGCATACAGGATTATCCACGAGTGGTGCTTCCCACTCACCATCGATTTCAGAATCCCAATCATCTGGTTTACTTGCCGACGGATCCGGAATCATTTCTGCTTCATCTTCCAGCCAACCATCAGGCTTGACAGCTGTTGGATCTGGAATTTGTGGAGGTGCGTCATCATCCCAATCCTCTGGTTTTTGTGCAGCAGGATCCGGTATTTTTTCACGTTCATCCCAATCAATGGGTTTCGTATCATTCGGATCATCAATTTCACGTGGCGGATTGACTGGTGGTGTAAAATCTTCTAACAATGAACCTTCATTGACGATTTTATGATCGACTCGTATCTCATAGGTATTATCTGGGCGCACAACCAATGTGTATAAATGAGGTAATTTATCCTTAAATGGCTCCTCTAAGCGTTCCCTGAAAGATAGCAAAAGTAAATGAAAGTCAAGTTAATAAGGTGCCAAAATCAAATTGTCAACTAGATGACTAGGGTTGTTGTTACCACCATCATTATTATCCATGCTGCATAGGAAATCAATATATAACGCTGACAATCAACCACCAACGCAACACAATTCGCTCACTCACTCCATTACCAAAGACTCAATTCAATTCACATTGTCTCTCGTCTTTGTTTATTCGTATCTTTTAAAAATAAATGTAACGCGTGTATATATTTTGTTGTTGTTGTCATGCGTTGGAGAAAACAACTGTTGACACCAGCAGTTAAAGCTTTCATCATCCCCACCCGACGTCCCTTGTAATAAATAAAATGAAACTATGTGCGGCGGCATACTTACTTTGGCTTGCGGCAGTGTTTTTCGCTGATGCTACCATTAATTGGATTAAGATGACGGAATATGAAATGCATTTTGATGTCGTTGCCACATTTGTCTGGTCCAAACATAATGGTATATGGTGTCTTGTCATTGAACTACACAAATTTGTAGATGGAAATAAATAAAAACCAAAAATTGTTAACAACGAAAAAGTCACAAAAGTCAAAAACAGCTAAAAAAAAAAAAAAAAAAAACTTACATTGGCCAAATCCTCAGTTTGTTTTCCAGCTGATAACAATTTGATATACGAACCACCGCATTCTTGACCGTCCTGTAACAGACAAAGAGAATTTAACAAACAAAATTGCGATTTAATAAGAATTAGGTCAATAGTATTAGCATTAGTATTACCTACAAAGTAATTGGATTATGGAAGTACTATGTATAATCCAATCGCACGGCTGATGCAATATGGAATTTCAATGTACACTGTGGATAATTTACAAATCTAATAAACTACCTAGCTACATACATACTAACCTGCATGGTGACCTCATATTGAACAACCAAAGGTTTGTTTTGGAAAACGAAAGCTTCTGTTAGTTTTGCAGCAATAGCAGCATGCTTGGCCTTGGATTTCAATACCAAACCGGTATCCTTCTTCCAGACAATACGCTGTGGTGATTCAAATTCCCAGACGCCATCGTATTTGGCAATTTCCTCGGCTATATCATCTTTTTTGGCACGCGACTTTATCCATTTCTTACGAGATTCATCGATATTATCAAAATGATCGACAAAATGGAATTTCTTTGGATCAAACTTTGGGCTCTCGTAGACTAGTTCTTCTTCGCCGGCTGCTGCGATAGGTTCGTCCTACATAAAGAAATGAAACAACAAACAAAGCGTGAGATAAGTAAAAAGTCAATAATAATTTGTTGATAAGATTGGTGGGTGATGAGAGTGTGGGTGATGGATGGTTCGTTGATGATGATGAGAGAGTACAAAAATAAACAAAGGCACAGACAATCGCATTTAGTTCAAAATAGATAACTAATATTTCTGGCGTGTTGATATTGAAATCTCTGCTCGGCAAGGCAATGATTGTGATGTGCTGTTATGTCGTGATTTGCTTATTGACATACTTTTGTAATTGGATATGTGCGCGGCAAACTCTCTTCTCTCTTCTCTCCATTTTTTGTATGAGGGGAAAATGAGGTTATGTTTTGGTTTTTTTTTTTACTACTCGGCAGTAGTTGAAGAAAAAGTCATGTGTTAATTAATGAAATACAAGAATTGACAAAAAAAAAAAAAAAAAATTCTTTGTTTTTATTCCAATTCATGAAAAGAAATACTGATGTGTACTTTGCCGGCACACGCACACAGCTGATGTCTGACATCCCATCGGCGGAATGAGTTTTAATAAATTAGCAAAATTATTTCGCTGGTGCGTTGCTTTTTGTAACTCACCTGAACATCTTCGACAACACCATCGTCTTCCTCAAATTCAACATTTTCCGCAGTTGTAGTTTTTACGATTGCGGTTGCCAGCAGAGTCACAGCCATAAGCATCGCCAGCGCTGCATTACGGCGACTCATCCTTATCGTCGTCAACTTCAATTGCATTTTTCACAAAAAAAAAAATTTGTGAAAAATTTCCTAATATTGCTTTACGATTAAATGATCCGCTTTGTAGAGTAGTTTAAAGTAGTTTTCTGTGTGCGAAATGTAAAACAATCAATCTGAAATTCTGACAACTAATTAAATTTAATTTATCGTCTCCCACTTTTCGCCGCTGCCTACCTTGTTGAAAAAGAAAAAACTAATGCCAATGGTCCGACTCTCTTTCTGTTTCTCAGTGTTGGTTCACACCACAAAAAAAATGTCAGGGAGCGAGCGAGGCACTGAGATTGAGAAAAGAAAGAATGAGAACAAAAGGTGGTGTGCAACCAATGAAATTGAGAGAAAGAGTGAATACAAGAGAGTATTTATTGGTGGAAGTGTTGCCAGATTGTTAATTCATTAAATATTAAACTAATTTGATAATTTCAAAAAGAAAATGTTTAAGTTTCCAAAAAAGAAAATGTAATTTAAGTAAATGAAAACATTAATTATTAATTTCCATATTTTTATTATGTTAATTTAAAGATTCGTTGTATATGATTTTCTTATCGAAGCACAAACGTTTGTAGACAGGGTGGCAATGCTTTGAAAACAATAGGCACAATGAATAGAGTTTTGCAGCAATGAGCTTTTGGTTAGACTAAGGCTTTTTAAATATTTGAAAAAATTTGAAATAAACAAACGGTTAAGTAATTGCCATTAGTTTTAATTAAAAAATATTCACACAAAAAAATTATGATACATACATAAATATATGTAGACACAAACAAAATGCCTATAAAAACAAGAAAAAAAAAGGAATGCAGCCAATTTATGTAATTATGCATGCAAGCTTTTAAAATAATTGATGATGGATGCAATCTGTCGATAAATTGTAAAGTTTTTATACAAAAACACAAAAGTTCTGGGAGAGGAGAGAGAGAGAGAGAGAGAGAGAGAGAGAAAAATAACACACTAAAACCAAACAAACTGCATTAAAAGTAAAAGTCAGTCATACTATTTAGTATGTACATTGCATTGAGAGGAGATCAAAGAAGCAAGGAGATGCGTGGAAAGGCATGAAAGAAAAGAAAAACTTTGTTCATATGCATCTAAATAGAATGAAAAGCATTTAAGCATAAAATTATAATAAAAATTGTTGCTTTATTGACTTGGTGAACAGCAGCAATGAACAAGCAACTGAACAATGTTCTTTGAACGACACAATACCATTACCAACCCAACACCAACGCCAATCAACATAACACTTCAACGCACCCAAATCACCCACTCATCCACACACAGAAAGTACCTTATCAACTCATTCTTTTCTACACATGCGAGAGTACACGTTTGTACATATTGTATCTACATACTACTACTACTATACAAGTATGAATGTATCTCGTATGTTTGTCTTCATGTTGTCGGTTGATGTGTGCAATAGTTATTGCGTTGTCAGTATGTCCTTTTTGTTGGAGTTGTAGTTGTTGTTGTTGTTGTTGTTGTTGTTATGGGAAGTTAGTTGCATATAAAAAAGCTTTTTGTTTAATGGAATATTTAACGTAATTTAAAAAAGAAAGAACGGAAAATAAAGTAAATAAAAAAAAAAAAAAAAAAATAAAACTTTCTTACTTGTAAAAGACAAACGGTGAATATAACTTAATAATGGGCGTGGCAAAAACAGTAAATGATTTTGCAGTACAAGTTTTTTATTTATTTATTTTAATTTTATTTTTGTTTTTTTTTTGAGTGACTGAGTTTGAGTTTTCGCATAATTGGCTACAACAAATCGCTACAACAATCTGTGACAAGTGCACCCAGCTATTATCCAAACACACACTGTCACATATACTAAAGGCAACACACACACACACACACATAGATACTCACTCACATGTTTGTAGGAATAAAAATTTATACAAACAAAAACACAAAAAAAAAACATGTCCTGTTTTTTATGACTAACCTAAGCTCAAGTAAAGTAAACATGAATTGCATGCTTCACTACATTCTTATTTTGTTGTTATTTTTCACCTTCATACTTGAGCGCGCTCTCCATTTCTTCTTGTGTTCATGTTCATGATGTTGTTGTTATTATTATTGCATACATGAATTCATTAAAATCAACACTTAACACCCATAAACCGCTTTAACCAAGCTTCAGTATTCTTTCTCTTCCATTCTATTTTTTTTTTTGTTTTTCTTCTTGTTTGGTTGTTCTATCATACATCATCATCATAAGTTTTCTACTAAGCCTATGTCGTCGTCATACTATTCTTCTTTAAAGTGCGATTGAGTGTGTAGTCTTCTTGCCACATTTGCCACACCACAAACTGCGTTCGCTTAGTCGCCGCTCGGTACTTGGTTAATGGTAAAAAAAAAACAAAGTGTGATAAAAATCATCGCTGGTATTCATTTAGTATGTACGAGTAGAGTATATTCTGCAACAACAGCAAGGACAAAACAACTAAGAAAAACTTACCAAAGATACAAAGGACGAGAAGATGAGGATAGGGGACATTGGAATTTGTTAGTGCGTGTAAAAGAATGATACCATAAAGGAGAGCAGCACATACATATAGTAAAAGGTGTAAGGTGTCAAAGACGATTACACAAACATAACACAAAATGAGAAAAATTCAAGCTTTAGAAGTAGTAGAAGAGTAGTTTTTTGTTTTTGTTGTTGAACATTTAACTTCCGCTTCACAAGTTCAAAACACAAACACACACACACAAAGATTCACAAAAGAACACTCACGCATATGTGAAGCATTCACACACACATATACACAGATACACATATATAGTTAGTTACACACATGTAGATGTGGCAACTGAAAAACGTTGAAAATTTATTAACGGACAATTTAAAAAAGAAAAAACGAAAAGCAAATAAAACAAAACTCGCGATTCTTTCAGTTCTTTAAAAAGAAAAAAAATATGGCTAACAAAAGAAGTTACAAAAAAAAAAAAAAAAGAAAAGAGGAATGAAAAAGTATCTAAAGAAAAAAATCGCAAGGTAACAAACACTTGCATTAAAAATTCAAATGCCCCAAACATAAAAACAAATGTGGCGCTTGTTAATGCCATGACACACAAACAAATCAACACGCAAATACATATGTATTAAGTCCACACATTCCCTCCTTATACAATAGTATATGTGTATGTATTTGTATCTATGCGAGATATGCGAGAATGTTTGTTCATCTTTTAACACCTCATTTTTCTTCTTGTTTTTCTATTTTTTTTTTTTTGTGTATATATTTTCCACCTTCTCAATTCCTTTTCAGTTCATTTTGTTGTATAAAGCACCATTGAATCACATTCGAATTACCCCTGAATCATCATCATCATCATCATCATCACCATCACCATCATCATCCTCGAATTACCTTCTACGAGTATGAAAAGTTTTGGTCTAAAAAAAAAATCATGCTAACCAAAGCATGAGTCTTCTATTTTTTGTTCTTTTTGGGAATTTTTTATTTTTGCATTTTCATTTCTGAATACTAGATTTGTTATTCATGCACCTTTTCTTCTTTATTTTTTTTTTTTTTTGAGGTATCTTCTCTTTCCCTTTTTCTTTCAAACAAAAACTTCCTTTTGTTATCCTGCCTAACACCACCACCACACCCACGCCATAAGCCAACCATCATAGATAAATGGATGGATGGATGGATGGATGGATGAAGGGATCTAAGTGCGTGTAAGTATTTCTATGGGTAAGTGTTATAAATTTTGATGCCCGTTTAGGCTCGTTCAATACGGTAGGGTGCAATTCTCATTCACATTTGAGTTTGTTGCAACGTCAATGAAATGCTTTGAGATAGAAGAAATTCTTTGAGGTGTCTCATGTGAGTGAATGAATGAATGAATGATCCTTGGTAAAAATGTTGCAAACACTATAAAGAAAAGGATGTTTGTACTTTTGTTTTTCGAGTAGATTTAGTGAATGAATGATATACTACTACATATCTCTTGACTTTATATATCTGAGTATACCTAAGTTGAGGAGAATCTATGTTAAGAGCTTCAAATTAGAAGAAAGATAAACGTTACAAAGAATATTTATTTTTTATTGCATTTTACGGTTTCGTTCTTAGGAATTCTACAAATTTTGTTATATAAACAAAAAATGGGCCAAGTGCGAGTCAGACTCTTTACCAGATTGGGGTTTGTATGGGAGGTACTCCCCCTAGTGGTCCGATTTGACTGATTGCAAAAAATGTACCGCGCCTATATCAGAAACTTATAGTGTCTAAATTTCTTTTAAATAGTGAAAAAAACAAAAAAGTTTTTCTAATAAGAACCTGAATTTTAATGGTGAGTTTGTATGGGAGGTACCCTCCCTAGTGGTCTAATAAAACTGAAATTTCGACAATATCAGTTTATGATGTATAGCCACCAATCTTCCAAGTTTCAAGATCGTGGGATTACTGCAACGTATAGCTGCCACATAAACTAAAATTTTTCTTGTATGGGGACCCCTTTAAGTTTTTGAAAATATTTTAATTTTAATATTTGATGCTGATCCCCGGATAGATTTACATATTCTATGCAAATTTCAACTCACTAGTTGTTATGGTTCTTGAGGACGGACAACGAAGTCTCGGCAATAGAAATCCCTTTGGTACCCTTTGGGTCCGGAACCCTAAAAATGGTATTAATGACAATGAAAGTGAACTGGATGTAGATTAGAGAGCATACTTTAAATACAAGTTCAGCAAAAATGGATTAAAAGTCTCGAATTCAGTGTAAAATAATCTTTCACAAAGGAGTTTTCGTTGCATTTTAGTAAGAAACACTTTTCACATGAATTTCTGATAATGGTATCAGTGCTTAATTGAGTGACTCACTCGTTTAGATACTCATAGAGTATCAATGGAATCAGTATATGTTGTGCTATGAAGATAAAGGAAACATTGAAAGTGATTGGTTTTAAGTTATAGTACTTCATATGCAAGTTTAGTGTATGAAAATACTCAGAAAGATTAAGCAAATAGTGTCAATATGCCTAATTCAGATTAAGTTGAAAATAACATTGAAATGGATTGTTGAAAGATGAACATGTATACTTTTGGTATAAATATTGTATTGAGCATCTCATTTGAAGTTCATAGAGTAGCTTAAACTTATTAAAATATGATATGTCAGATGTTGTCTAACGAGTGATTGTTTTGACCAAATCATCAAGGATATCAAACAAACATAGATACATGAAATCTCTCTTCAGTTGACCCCTTTTTATCTATACTTCATAAGCAAGTTTTGAAAAATGATTGCATTATCAGGTTCAGAAAGACTCAGGCAATAATGAGAGTCAAATTTTAGAGTAATGGAATCAGCATACTCGTGTGTTGTCTAACAAATAATCAAGTATTGTATATCATAGAATTGTCTCTCTCTCTCTCTCTTCATTTATCCCCTTTCGATTTGTATAGTTATGAGAAAAAAAAAGAACTGATTTCTCATCTAAGAATGAATATGTTTCTTATTATGCATACAAAGACTACTGACTACATTGATGAAATGAAAATTTGCATCATCTGTTGGAAAATCTCCATCTTATTTGTATGCTAATGAAAACTGATTATTAGGATATGGAAAAAAATAAGTACATAATTCATTAGAAAAATCTATTTATATTTTTTTTCAAAGCAAAAACAAATTAATAGTCTATCAACTCATTTGGAAGCCAAATGCCTTTTACTTTACCATCACGCACACACATTTTTAAGTTTGCTTTTTTTTTTTTTTTTATCTCTCAAGGTGGATAAAATGCATCCATAAAGCATTAAAGCATAAAGTACTTTATCCTTGATTTATCATTTACCTTGGTTTATAATTTTTGGTCTTTTATTAATTTTCATTTAAATAAATTGTGGTTATTTTATTTTTCTATCTTTTTCTATCCATTAATCTACTACTCTTCTTTCATAAACATAGTCAATAGAAATAACGTTAGCATTCTATATATTTTTTTTCTTTCTTACGAAAAAAAAAAAAAAAAATTCTCAATGCCTTTTCACTTATTTTTACTCAATACTCAGTTAATTAACTCTGCCAAACACGGCGTATGCGTAATTATGCATGAACGCAATTTTGGTTGCTTCTGATTTTGGTTTGCTTTCAGTTGAGTTTGGTTTGAGTAGGTTTTTGGTTTGCTTTGCTTTGGTTAGCTCTTCCTTTGGCTTTGGTTTCATTTAAATTATTCATTTCGCATAAATTTCGCTTCATTTGCTGTTGGCCTTAACTAAATTCATTTCATTATAGAAATTAGCAAAGTTTATGATAAGCGTAGGATAATAAAATACAATATAAGAAGAAAGAAAAATAACTAACTAAATCAGACAGATGGATGAAGTAGAATGGAATAGAAAAACCAAATCGGGACCGCCGCTCAGTAATGATGACAACACTCAGGCAAATTAATGCAGTGACGCGTGTCTAAGGCGCAAACCAAAAAAAAAGATACAAGAATACAAAAAAAAAAATAAATAAATCCAAAAAGAAGAAAAGGCAGCTCACAAAAGCCAATGACAAAATCTGTCGTGGCGATAAGCAAAGTAAACCAAAAAAACAGCAAAACCAACGCCGCCGCCAACATCTTGATAAGCAAAATGTGGGACAATGTGGCAATGGATTGAATTGGATGGATTGGATTGGATTGCTTGAGTGCAAGTATTGGTGTTAGTTGCTTATCCTTTTCTTTACCATTTACCATTTTTTTTTGTTCTATGTTTGTTTTTTGGGTAAAAAAAATCCTTTCGCGAGAAAAGACCACACAAAACATTGACAAAGGATTCGTGCCGCAGACAAATAAACGAATGAGTAGACAAACAAAGCAAACAAAATCCAGTGAATGAGTGAATGAATGAATGAAGGCAAATGCATAAAAGTGTAAGAAATGCTCGTGCGAATAAATAAATATTGTATACATAGCATACAACTAGGCGCTGCGCCAAATGCTTTCCTTTCATTCATTTTGCTTTCTGCTTTTTTTTGTGTGCTTCTGCCTTTGGCTTTGATATTCTTTCGCTATGCTACGGCAAAGGATTATTTGCTTGGTTTATTTCCACTAGTGACTTTGTCTTTAAGCATCTTTCTACTTACTACTACTATTTGTTGTAATACTAGTAGCTCTTTCTTATATCCTTTGTCATGCTTTTGCACTTCCATGTCCATGTATTTTTGTTTTGTTTTTTTGTATTTTTTGGCAAAAATTTGTTTTCTTTTGTTTTTTTGTTGTTTGCATGGTTTGAGCTTATCAGTGCGACCTTGGATTTGTTTATATTAGTTGTTGTTGTTGTTAGAATCTGCCTTTTTCTTTGAGTGTCTAAGTTGTGTGCGAGTATCTTTGAGTGTTTATTTAGGTCGCGTTTTGTGGGTTAAAGGTCGAGCCTTTGAAAAGCTACTTGCTGGAGTTAATCCAGATTGTATAGAGTTCATTGCTTAACGTTTGATTTTCTTTTGTATTGTGTGTTTTTTGTTTTCATTACCACTTAAGTTTCACTTCACCCGATACCCTTTTTGTTGTTCGCTTTTGATATCGTATATCCCCTTTTGGTGTTGAAGCATCATTAAACTCTGCAATTTGTAATCCTGTATGTTATCCCAATCATTTTAATGTTCAATTTTAATGTTTCAACAATAACAATAACAACAAGAACAACAACAACAAGCAAAAATTGCATTAAGGATGATAATCATGAACAGGATATTAAAGACTAATAAATACTTAAGCCAAGTGTTGTGAGAGTCAATTCAAGTGTGTAGAGCAGTAGGAAGAGGCGGTCAGGGAGTTTGCTCCTTAAGGCACATTTGGATTGAGGTGACCGACCACTTTATGTGAAAGATTTATGTTCGAAGACATGAAATTATGTCATTTGGTTTGATTGTAATGTCCTCGATGCTTTATACACAATGCACCGTTCCCACACCCTCACATTACTTTTGTTACTTATACTTCATTTTGTTATTATTTGTTTTTTTTTTTGTTTTTTGCTTTTTATATCTTTTTCCTTTTTTATTTAGTTTTCTTTTATTTTTTTTTTTCTTTTGGTTTGAGGATATTTTTTATATCATCATAAGGAGTAAAATATTAAAAGAACAAAAAAAAAAAATACTTAAAACTAACATAAGAAAACAAATTTGCATAAACTCATTTCGTGCGCCATTTTGAATTGTATTTTTATGTCTTCATTATGTATGTATGTATGTGTATGTATGAAATGTATATGTGAAAGAGAGTGTGAGCGCCGGAAATGGAGGCCAAATGACTGCACATCCGTTCCATTTCAATCTGTTTCCTTTCCTTTGTTCGCTCGTTTGGTTATTTCAACGACGATGATGACGACTGATGACTGTCATTTATATTAAAACATAATTTGATTTCCATTTTGTTTTATTTTATTTTGGGGACATTTAAAATAATATAAATTTCAAAAAGAAAAGAAACAGAATTTTTACTTTCATTTGTTGCCTAAAAATTAACCAAAAAATATATTCACTGAAGTGAAGTGAAAATGGAAATGGAAGCAATGGCGGTGGCGACACTTTGACTCTGGGGACAACAAATAAAACTTGATTAAGGACAAGCAAATGAAACAAAACAGAGAAAAGCAAAGGAAAGGCAAGGAAAGGAAAGGAAATACAAAAAGATTAGTTGTGAATGGATAAGAAGGATCTAAGGAAGGACACTGGGAATGGTGGGATAAAAAACATGTGCGGTTTTGTGGTAATAAATTTAGAAAGGGGACAGAACTGAACAGAAAACAAAAAAAAAAAGTGAAGAAAAATCGTTAATAAAATGCTTGTAATTGTTGTTTTTTTGTTTTGCTGTTGTTGTTATTCAAATTGATGTAGCTGTTGTTGTTGTTGTAGTTGTTGTTGTTGCTTAGCTATATGCCCATATTAACCCTTTATTTTCTATTGTTGTCCCATCATTCATTGTCCTTTCAAATGCTTTTAATGCAAACGCCAACGCCAAGGCTTTAAAACCAAACCAACCACAAAGGGCTGCGGTCGCCATCATCGCCGTCATGATGATGATGATGATGATAATGATGATGATGATCATCTTCGTCACTGTGGCTTGACCATTTTGTTTTTTTCTTTTGTTTTCGTCCTTAAGTAGCCGCGTTTTATATTTTTTTTTTTTATCCTTTCTTCAATCCACCAAACTGAAAATTGTTGACCATTTTCTTTTATTTTTTTTTTTGTTGTTTTGTTATTATTGTAATTTCTTTGTTTTTTTCCACATTTCTTCTTTTTTTTTGCCAGCTTTTCTTTTGCCTGTGCCTTCGCTTATTTATTAGCAATTTTATTAGCTATGAATTTGTTTGCTGTTTTTATCGTTCGCTTTAAAATCCGCTCAGCGGCAAAAAGAAAAAAAAAAAAGGATTCTAAAAGGATTCAAAGAAATTTCTCTTTCTTATTTTCACACTATTTATTGTTGCTTTTTATATAGACTTTTATTTCGGTGCCTATTTTATTATGTTTTGCTTTGGTGTAGAAGGATTTCTTTTTAAGGAACTGGTTTTTTTTTTTTTGTTTAGATTTTAAGGCAAAAGTGATTTATATTTTCAATAATGAAAGTGACTCTTTGAGTAACTTAAAACATTTGAATTTAAATAATTTTTATGCGGTGATTTATATTTTTGGTTGTTGTGTTTGCTTTAAGGGTTTTAAGTACCAATTTTGAAATGAAAGTTTTAGCTCTGATGGGTTTGAAAATTTAGTGTTGTTTGGTAGATGGTTGATGGTTCGCTGGGTAGAGTGTGGCAAAAGGTGTGGTGGTTTGCTAGAGTGTGAGACTATAGGATGATAGAAAGGATAAAATAATGAAAAGGTTATTTGGAAATTTAACCAGGAAAATGGAAAACAAATTTAGGGAAACTTATTTTCATTTCTTCTTTTTTTTTTTTTGGTAAAATAATAAATTTATTATATACAATACATAAAAAAGAACTTACATTAGTATAAAATAAAAAAATTTATTGAAGGAATAAGAGTGGGATAAGGTTAACCTATTAATTTATGGGTTTTCAGTTCTGTGAACCAACTGAAAGCATTTACCTTATTTTGTTTTATTTTTTGATTAATTCAACTTTAAGTTGAAGGTTGACCAATGGATTAACAATTTATTTGATCAATGGAATAAATCATTACAGTACTAGGTTATCTAGGGAAATGTCTATCAAAAAGACTCCCAAGATGTTTCTTGAATGAAAAAGTACTTTTTTTGTTTTTAGAATAATGAACCCTTTGTCTAGAATAGTAAACCAACCATTGGATTGAATAAGATTAACAATTTAAATTCGTTTTTAACTTGAATCGGTCAAGGTCTTTCAAATGCTCTTCCATTAAACATGGAATATTTAACTTAACTCAAAAATACCATAAAGAAATGTAAACTCAAAACTAAATCTAATCTTATCAGTTCATTTTAAATTAATGCAAAAGATACAAATTAAAATGTTGTTGTCCTTTTAACGTTTAGTTAACAAATTGGATTTCCCAATGAAAATTTCAAATAAAATTAAATTTCCGACAAAAGAGATCTCTTTTCCTTATTCTTCTCCTTCTGCTTCTTCTGTTGTCAATTTCCGTAAGCAACAGAAAGTCATGGCAAAAAAAAAAAACAAAAAAATAAAAAAATGGGCCAAGTGCGAGTCAGACTCTTACAGGGAGGGTTCCGTACCAGATTGGTGTTTGTATGGGAGGTACTTCTCCTAGTTATCCTATTTGACTGATTTCAAAGAATGTACCGCATCTATATCAGAAACTTATAGTGTCCAAATTTCTGTTCAATAGTCCAAAAAACAAAAAAGTTTTTCGAATAAGAACCTGAATTTTAATGGTGGGTTTGTATGGGAGGTACCCCTCCTAGTAAGCCGATTTGGTTGATTGCAACAGTGCACATCTGTGCGCCTATATTAATAACATATAGCGTTTCAATTGCAGTTCGATAGAACAAAAAACAAAAAAGTTTTTCTGATAAGAATCTGCATTTTATTGGGGGGTTTGTATGGGAGGAACCCCTCCTAGTAATCCGATCAAACTGAAATTTCAATATAAGTTTCTGATGTGTTGCGACTAACCTTCCAAATTTCAAGATCGTGGAATTACTGGATCGTATAGCTGCCATACAAACCAAAATGTTTCTTGTATGGGGACCCCTTTAAGTTTTTGAAAATATTTTAGTTTTAGTACTTGTTGCTGATGTCCGGACAGAACTACATATTTTGTGAAAATTTCAAATCTCTAGCTATTGCGGTTTATGAGATATGACCCGAGGACGGACGGACGAACCACGAAGTCTCTGCAATAGTGGTCCTTTTTTTTACCATTTGGGTTCGGAACCCTAAAAAATGGAAATACAAATATCTATCTGTCAGTATGTTTATATCCTTTAACTCTATAAAGTACCAAAATCGGCTCACGCACATCATTACAACAAACATATAACCACCAACAACATGTGAGAGACACTTAAACAAATACAAACGAACACATAACCTTACCATTCAATCGCAAGTTCTGCCAATATACTCGTACTTACGACAATGAGAATGCTTCAAAATTGTATTTGGCCTTGACTCTCTATTTGTAGATACACATACACATACACACACATGCATAGATAGATAGACACATTTAAGTGAGGTTTTTCATTCTGCGTTTGGTTGGTTGGCTGCTCTCTAAGTGGCTCCACTCAAACGCAACATAGTCAAGTGGCGTCAGAGTTAACAGAAATTCCGAAGCCAACATAATTCCAAAGTCGATTTCACTCAAACCTATTTCACATGAAGTGGAGTGGAGAGTATCACATCCAACTTAGTGGGCCCTGCCACCTACAACTGCTACTCAACATGTAGGTCCTTTCTCAAGGGTTTGTGTTAATTCAACGCCCAACTATAAATTTGTTAGCTTTAACATATTAAAACGTTTATTTCAATATGAAGACGGTTGGTTGCCTTATAGGCGTCTCCTGCAAGGATAACGATGTGTATTGTGATGTGTGTTTGTATTTGCTTAAGCAAAGTTAGCTAGATGATGGTTGACTGGCTTGATGGCTGGCTGGCTGGCTTGGTTGGCTTGGTTTGGCTTGGCCTGCTGGCCTTGCTTTCTCATGGATGTAGTCGAGCATATGTTGGCAACTAAACTAGAAAAAAACACACACACACACATACTCACTTTGGAAAACTCGAGTGTCCTGCGAATGAATGAATGAACGTTAACTAGCCATAGCCTTAGCCAAGCATAGGAAAGTCGAGAGTTTTGTGCTCTTAAATTGGAGTCCTTTCATTCGTTTCGTAGATTTAGGCACGCAACGCTTATAATCTCGTCTGTGACACTCGTTGAACTTGTCGCCATTTAGTTAAATCAACAAAAATAATTTCGAAACGTTAAAGTGTGCATACTTCTAGGACAAGGATAACAACGAAGCGCGAATGATAACAACAACTATGACTATGACGATGATGAACATAGAACGATCCAGAGTCCTTACGTGTACTCGGACTCTGACTTTATCACGTAGTAGTAGTAGTAGTAGTTGTTCAGGCGTCAAAACGGAAATAGGTTATACTTAATACTACTATGCCTTCCCTGGATTTGAGTAGAAAGAAGTATGTGGTATATTCCTTTCCGTGTGCTTGCCTTGTCTGCCTGGGGTTAACGTGACTTTCGAAATCCCATTTTTATCAGCATAATTTAGTTGTGGTGTGAAGTTGTCACAATTGTTTTAGTTTTGTTCAGGTTTGTTCAGATACTATGCTTGACTGAGATTGGCTATGGTTAGCCTAAAAAGTTCTGTGGTGTTGTGTGACTTGATTTTGGGTGCATTGGGTTGAGTTAACTCAGAAAGGGCGTTAAGTGAATGACTTGACTTGGCTGGCTTGTGGTGTCTGGCTATTGGCATTTTTTTGGTTTTTTTTTTTCATATTGGTAAAAGTGCTTGAACAAATTAATCGAAAATGACTCAGACAATTAATCAAGGACACACGCATGCACACTCATCAAATTCCAGGCATCACAATTTGCTCCAAAATAACCATGTTTGTTTTTTTTTTTGCGCAAAAGCAAGAAAGCAAATTATTTTATTTCTTTTGCGTCTTGAGAAATGAATTATTGAATTTTGCCTTTGCCTTTGCCTGCCTCAAAAACATGCTGCGTGCACCTGCTGCGTTTACCTAGTTACATAATCAATTCTTGTTTTAATGAACATTGGTGTAATGTTGTTGGTTTTGTGTATATTTCATCTACTTCTCTCCGTTGCCTTTTTCATCATCATTTTATTCTGGTTTCTATTTTATTTATTGTTATTTGAAGAAGTTCATAATTTTAAGAGAAACTTACTTAGCATGAAGAAACTTGAATGTTATGTAACCCTTGGGTTTACAGGATATGCAATGCCGGAAGTAAACAGTAATAAGAAGAATAATAATAATAACAACAACAACGATAATTTTAATGCAACATGGTCAGGTCAAGCGCAAATAATTTGTACTTTAGAAATCTTTTGTTTTATGAAAACTATAAATATCGACTGAACTACCTACAAACAACTAACATAACTTAAGGCTATAAAGAATCAGAAACAACAACAGCAACAACAACAAAAAACCACAACAACTATAATAATCCAAGAGCAATAACAACAACAACAATAACAACAACTTAGTGTAAAGTTTAGTAATAATCATGATCATAATAATAACAATGGCGTCTTTGGCCAATAAGAAGAAATTGTTCTACTATAAGTAGTACAATCTAATAGAAATAACTGAACTCCAATACATACAATATATAGACAGAAGTAGGAGAAATGGCAGGCAGCAACAGGAAAGCAATATCAACAACAACAACAACAATAACAATAACAGCATCGTCAGCAACCAGAAAGAAATATATGTATGTAAAGCTCCATTGTAAACTACAAGACTATTATGGTTCAAAGTACTTACTCCTTCCTACTCGAACTTGTTCTTGTAGAAAAGTTAGGTTTTGTTATTTGTGGGAATATACAATAATAATTTTATTAAAAATTACACTAATCAGCATGATTTTGATAAATAATAAATGCAATATATTCAATATACATATTAATTTATTTAAATGGAAGAACTTAGTCCAAGAAAAAAAATCAGAATCATTCCTATTCATATGTTTTTCTCACACATCATTTATACAGTGGACTCTAGCATTCATTTAGTTATGCGAAACGCTACTTAAGCAAAAAGATTTTCTCTACATAAATTGATGTAAAATAGAATAATGCCAACTCAACTTGTAATGATTCTTTTGGATCGTTTGAATCGAACTAAAGAAACCAAAAAGTCGATTGTTTTTGTTGAGCGATACATTATTATTATTAATCCTCCGATTAGTGAGTCGAGGTACAAGGCCCACAGGGACCTATTTCTTTCTATTTGTATGGAATTTTGTATGAAAATGCCATTTATTTTTAATTTTTTCGTTTTGTTTTATTATCATAAACTAATTATAAATGTATAATGATTTTTAGAAAGTAAGTATTAAAGGGAAAAGTATGAGAAGGTAACAAAAAGTTTGGGTAAATTCAAACAACTCGTATGAAATGTGTTCAAACAATAAAACAATTAAAAACAAGCCAGAAAACTAATCACCTTTAAATCTCAAAACTATCCGATCGCCTCGATCTTTCTTTAAACGATTCTACATAAAATTTCATTTACATGTGGTGGTCGGGTATAATTCCCATAGACCATCAAGGAGTAATTTCAGTTTGAAAATGAACCCCAGAGACCTTTTCACCCATCGAAGGGTTAAACAAATGTGTAACGTGCTTAGCCACCTTATAGCCTTATTAGTGTGATGCTTCTTCATGTATGATGCCACAGTTTTCCATGCTTTTAACATTTTTTTTTTTGCGCTGGAAGACTGTTGCTCTTCTATTACCTCCTACACTGACAAAGTTTCCTTTACATTTTCTTACTGTAAGCTTTTTTTGGTAGTCACCTCTTAACTGCGCTCATTTCATAAGCTCATCGCTACTTCGGGGGCAATCATATTAACCGTAAAATAAAATTACATAGACCACTGGCTCCACAGACCCTGCATCGAGTCCACTCAAGTCACATTAGACGACGCATCTGTTGCCAAAACTTCTACCAGGAAGATGTGAAGGCTCTCTTGGTTAAACGAGTCTTGTTTTTAAACAAAATTGCTTTAGGATTAGACTTTCAATCAACTTGAAATATTGTACTTTTCAATCAGATAGCAGCGTTACGTAAAAATATGTAAACTTTTTTAAAGTTTGAGGTGTAATGATAATGATCTATGTGAATACTCCTTAATATGGATACCCAATCAGTGAGATGCCTACAGTCTCAGTCAACCTCATGCACCATCATTCTTCGATCGTTAATGCATTTTATATACGATTTCTGGAGTCACGTCCTGAATTATGATCACAACGGAACTCAGTAAACCACTTCTTCGCCATAGAAATTGATGGTGCACAGTCCCCAAAGTAATTATGAAGCGTTTCCTAGGTTTCAGTGTTAGTTTTTTGTTTACAAAATTATACTTGATGAGCTCACGAAATTAACTTTTTCCAACCACGAGGTTGTCTGCTGTTAAACACAAACTAAATGACACAGCTTGCTTCAATTTTGACAGAAATCTATTAACAGATAGTAGTCGACAGAAGCAGTGTTGCACTCAATGTTACCACTGCGGGGTATAAGAAGTTTTTCCAATATTCATTTAGTTTGTTTTATTACGCTTATTGGTAAAGAATCGAATATGTGTGGATTTCTTGTTATCAGAGAGATAATGGAAGACCTAAACAGGCAAATTCTTTAGTTTTTTTTTTTGGACCACAAAAGATGATTATCCACAAATTTGCGGTCAACCAAAAATGATTGGATATCACTTCACAGACTTCAGTTGTTGACATTTTTCTTTTTCATCTCCAAAGTTTGTAATGCCCTAAATGAGTTTGTTTTCAGTTGATTTGATTGATTGATTTTTGTATTGCCAACAAGTTCATTGAAATCCCTAAATGATTGAGTCGCCATCCAAACATGTTGAATTCAAATTGAATTAAATTAAATATTAATTCCTTTCCAATCTTATGTTGTTTAGTGTAATTTAAGACTAAGCACCTTTACTGAATGTTCTAAGAACTTAAATTTAATAAGCTTTTCAAACAGGTGCAAGTAATAATAATAACAATAATAACAAGAACTAGAAAAACAAGGGACTGTATAGTATGTAATAATTCTTGTAACATCAGCTTCGGTCCTCATTCTCTCATTGAAAATAATTTATTGAAATTACATTTTGATGGAAGCACAAATAGTTTGTAAAAACTCAAACACAAACAAACAAATTTACACTTTTTAATGAACAAATGAGCTATGATGACGATGAAGATGATGATGATGATGATGACGATGATGATGAAGTGGAAGTGAAGGGCGAAAAGCATTGAATATTTTGTGAGTGAACAAACAATTGAAACACTTTCATTTAACATTAAGCGGAAGTGAAACTTGTTTGCTTCTAAGTGATGTGTTTGTGTCTGTATAAGCGTGTATATATATATGTGTGTGTGTGTATGTGTGTGTGTGAGTTTGTGTTTACACATTAAATGCTGATTACTAGCATAAATGAGACAAAAATGGACGGGACGACGACATCATTTTAGCTTTAGTTTGGACTAAAGTTTCCAATGGACAAACATGAAAATCAAGTAAATTTTATCTTTTCTTGTTTTTTTTTTCCAAAATTTCTGGTCTTTTGTTTGTTTTTGTTTCGCTTGTTTCTCAAACAACATCAACAAGCGAACGAATGTTGGCTCTTCCTTATGAACAATGAGTATGAAAACAACAAAAACATCATCATCATCATCATCATCATCATTATCATCATTTCACGAAGTATAACAACATCAGCAAGTCGCTTTATTTTATTTAGCAAAAATTACAAATTTTCTGCCAGGACCAGCAAATTTCGTTTAACACCCACAAGCATCGCCATCCCATCCACCTCTCATCTCCCTTTGGCGGCCATTGCCTTGCATGTAACAACATTTTCACGCTTTACAAAAAAACAAAAAAAAAAGAAAATTTTTTCATTAGCGTTAATTAATTTGAAATATAACAAATTTTCTTTTTCGCTTTTTATGCGCGCATCTTCTTCGCACACAAATTAATCTTGTTTTCATCTTGTTCGCTTATTCGCTTACTGGGATTTTCTATCACACTCTCCTCGCTGGTTCTTTATGATGCAAAACAAAAAAGCTGCTGCTGCTTAGGTCTAAACTAAAAAGCGCATTTAATGCGTCAGCAAAAAAGTCCTGAATGAATTGAGACAAGTTACGGACATGGACGATGGTGGAATGAGAATATGAGTTAAGGAGATTTGGCTTTCAGGCAAATCGTGGCCTTAGTAAGTTGCTGCTGATGCTGATGCTGGACGTTAAGCCAAACAAGAATATGAGTCCGAACTACTAAAGCATGAAGCAGTTAAACAAGAAGAAGTCGAAGTTGTTTGAAAAAAAAAAAAAAAAACTAGAAGTTGGGGGATGATGATGATGGCTTGCCACAATTTTTAATTACGCTAAAGCGGCGGCAACAGCGTTGAAACGTTTACAGCTTTAAATGAGATGAAGGAGAATGGTCTGAAACAAAATAATGATGATGCTGATGATAATGCTGATGATGATGATGCTGATGATGATGATGATGGTCTAACTAATAAAAATAAACTACACACAAAGCAAGTGAATGGTAGATGGTAACTTAATGTGGCATGATAAAGAGTAAACTTGCTAGTAAAATAAAATTAAAGTCAAAACCAAAATCCATTGGGTTGCAAAGATTTGCCGCAGGACACGAAACACGAAACACGAAATAACAAAACAATGCAACCAAAATAACAATAACAACAACAACAGCAAGGATAGCAACTGGAATGAAAAACCAAAAGAAAAATGTAACACAAAACTATGAGGCATGCGATTAATTAGTTTTTTTTACAAAAGTTAAAGTTAAAATTGGCAAGTAAACTTAGATTTTAAATAGTTCACATGTCAATTCATTGATAGAGAGATAGATACTCGTACTTATAGTAATGGTGATTTGTTTTCCATTGCTTACTTGTTGTTGACAAGACAAACAAGGCAACATTTGTTGAAACAATAAGAAGAACCAACAATAACCGCAACAAGTCAAAATAGCAACAAACAACAATAAACAAGAAGGAAGGAACAGCAGCAGAAGCAGCAATAGAAACAAAAGTGACAAAGTGTTGAAAGACAAAATAAGGATAATATATCAAGTCACGAAAGAACGTACCAATGATAGAAATAAGGAAAAAAGGAAGGAAGGAAGGAATGTGAGAATGATAGTGAAAAGGGTTTTTAGTTTTAGATGATGAAGTTAGTGAAGGCAAAATGCATAGCAGCGAGGCTTAAAGCGTCTACTATGTATGTATGTATGTAACTACAACAATAACAAGTCACACATCACATGCTTGACGCACTGAAGCACACAGATACATACAAGCATATAAACATACATAGAAATAAAAGGCAAATATGTATATTCTTGCATGTGCGTGTGCTTCAGAACAACATGCAACATAAGCATTGCTTTGTTGCAGCTGTCATTTCGCGACAACGACAACGGCAACGACAACAACATAGTTGATGATGATGATGATGATGATGACAATAATGTTGTTGCCGCTTATCTTGTTGTTGCTATTGTTGCCTTAACTTTAGCTCTTGTGACATTTGTGGTGACATTTAAAGTGGCGTCCATGGTGCAGAATCAGCAGCATAGAATCAAAAGCAACAGATAAATATACTACATGTGGCATTGTTAGACAGTTTAAAATTGTCACAGATACACAAATATTGTACAAATACTTCATATACAATACACAATACATGCACATGACACCATCATCATCTCTGAGTTACTAGTTTCTTCTTTCTTTTTTTCCAAGTCAAATGTGACAAAATATTCTTTTGCAGTTAACTTTTGTGACAAGTTCGTGTGATGCAACCTACACACATTTTTATAGCGTCTATAAATACTTAGAAGCTAAATTCCTTTGTAGGATAATAAAAAAATAAAATTGGCCAAGAGCGAGTCAGAATCGTACCGTACCAGATTGGGGTTTGTATGGGAAGTAGGAGGGCTAAATGGCTGATTTGGCAGATTCTAACAGATGTGCAAATTGAATTTTCAATTTTAAAAAATTCACTATGCTATGCATAAAAATGATCAGAAAATTGTATGTGATTTTATATACTTTAATTTATTTATTATGACAAAATACTGTTAACTAACATAATAAGTGATATTAAAACAAAACAAAAACTAGAAAGGAGGTTACCTTCGACTATGCTGAAAATGAAATACTCTTCACGGGACGCAGTGAATGTTTCATTGTAGTATTCAAATGGGTGGTTTGTATGGGAGGTACCCCCCGTAGTGGTCCGATTCGGCTGGTTCTGACAAATGTCCTGGGCCTGTCTTGGAAACTGATAGTGTTCAAGTTTCAGTTCGATAGGACAAAAAATAAAAGAGTTTTTCAAATAAGAACAGGAATTCAAATTGGTGATTTGTATGGGAGGTACCCCCTCTAGTGGTCCGATTCGGCTGGTTCTGACAAATGTCCTGGGCCTGTCTTGGAAACTGATAGTGTTCACGTTTCAATTCGATAGGACAAAATATAAAGAAGTTTTTCTAATAAGAACATGAATTTTAATGGGGATTTGTATGGGTGGTACCCTCCCTAGTGTCCCGATTAAACTGAAATTTCGACAATACAAGTTTCTGATGTATAGTCACCAGCATATTAAATTTCAAGATGGTGGGATTACTGGATCGTATAGCTGTCATACAAACCAAAATGTTTCTTGGATGGGGACCCCTTTAAGTTCTTGAAAATATTTTAGTTTAATTATTTGTTCTTAATGCCCGGATAGAACTATACATTTTGAGAAAATTTCAACTCTCTAGTTGTTGTTGCGGTTTATGAATATGACCCTAGGACGGACGGACGGACAACGAAGTCTCTGCAATAGTGTTCCTTTTATTACCTTTTAGGTCCGAAACCCTAAAAAGTGTCTAAGTAAAGGGTAACCGACCAACCGAACGGTCTGAGTGATTCATTTGTCTAATAAATTGCGCATACGCAGCGTGTGATTTGTACTAATCATTCTTTAGCATGGCTAACAAAAAACATTTTAGACTAATAAGGACAACAACAATACTAAAAACAACAGCAACAACATCTGTTGCTAATACTAACACAACAAACGTTAACACAAACAAATGTTTTCTTATTCTCTTCTGTATCCTGTGTATCCTGCTACTATTATAGTACAAATACTCTCCTGCTGTTGGCTTAGTCCTATTAAGAGGACTTTTCTCATACTAATGTGGCCATTTTTTAAGTGCGTTCCTCATGATTAAGCGCACCTTAATGCTCGACAATTGTTTCGTACAGTTTGCGCTGACACTTAACACTGAAAAATTATGAATTATTATTGCGTTGAGCATTTGAGCTTGTTTTTACTTCAGCTGGTTTCAGTTCAGTTTCGTTTCGTTTCGTTTGGTTTGGTTTGGTTGGGCTCAGCTCAGCTCAGCTCAGTTTGGCTCAACTTGGTTATACTTCACTAGACGACGACCTGGTGACTTGGCTGACTGCCTGCTTATTTACTTGCATGCATTCTTGGTGATTTGCCCTTTGTCTCTCTCTCTCTTTCAGTGTGTTTGTTTGTTTATTGTCCTTTGGCTTTTGTTATTTTTTTTTTTTCTTTACATTCTTCCTACTTCTTAACCAAAAGTGGCAGCATGTCGTCGTTTATTGCTGCGATTTGTTACGCACCATTGTATATGTGAGTTTGTGTTTGTGTGAGCCACAAAAAGGCAAAACTTAACCACAAAAGCAAACGACAACATGCAGCTAACATAAATGTTTATAGGGAAGCTAACGGCAGCAGGAGCAGCAGTTAGCAAGGAACTAAGTCAAGCAGGTATCTAGGAGTATGTTTTACTTTGATTTGACGCTGGCGACTATTTTCTCTATATGCTATGACACACGGCTCGGCTGGGTTAGTTGTCGACGAGGTAAACAAATAATTCAAAGTCCTTGCGGCATGGTGATCCTATATTTTTTCTGTGTATTTGTGTGTGTGTGTGTGTGTGTGTGTGTGTATTTGTGTATTTTTCCGCTTGATTATGACACTAACAAAAGCATCGTCGACACTCTTGAAAAGCGTAGGAGAGATGATGGCTTAACAGGACTTGGCTCAGTATCTCGTAATCGCACTTGTCCTCGTACATGTTTGCAATGTGTTTGTGCAATTGGATTAGTGTAGATCGTGTGTCTTAAACAATATTATGAGTTGTTGTGCTAACATTGTAAAGGGCCTTTCTTCATCGTTGCCTTTGTGAAATTATAAAAAGTGAATAAGAAAAAAAAAAAAAATAAACGAATGAAAAGAAAAAGGAAAAGAAAATATGAAAAACTTCTTTTTAAGTTGGACACACATTCATTTGTATTTGAGTGTGATTTACTAAGTGAAAAGTTATGTTTGGCTTTGATTCGCAAAATATAAAGGAAATGAGAGATGGCTATGATGATGTAGATATACAAGTAGATGGTGATGATTGCTCTGTCAGTATGATACGAGTTTTTTGTCTGCGTGTGTGCGTTAAGTTAGTAAAGTTTGACTAAGTTTTTCTGAAAATTTACCCAAGGTTTCTTAGTTTCGTAGACTTTGAGAGAAGTTTATAATGAAAAGTTTATTAAATTTAATGAAAATGAGAGTTCTACGATATTCAAGAGATTCATTATTATTATTTATTGTAGCTTAGAGTTTAAACTAATTTCATTAGTCAAAATTTACTATAGAAAACAATTAATGCCTCAAGTTTTGGTAGAAGAAAGCTGGCAAGTTGTTTTATGAAATTTTATTATTTTTATTATCATTTTAATGCCTAGTTCTTGCGTTGTGAAGGGGTTAAGCATTTTAAATGATTTGAGAATAGAAAGGTCTATAGAACAGGAAAACTAAAAGAATTAAATGATTAGTTAATGTAGGAACAATGTTATCCAGTTGAAACAAATAATATACAAATAGCGGATTATCTATGAAATTTAAAAATCTGAAAGAAATTGAAAATTTGTTTCATTTAGTTGCGGTTAAGTCATCTATTATTTTGTTATCATATCGATGAATATTTTATGAAATCGTCTACCTTTCTTTTTTATCAAGGACATTGCAACATTCACAGTTTCTCAGTCAATTGTCTTTCCTTTTCAAAATTTTGAATATCTTCTAATCTTATACAATAATAAAATAATACTACAATAATATGTAAACCTCATCGCTTGGATTTCAATCTTTAAAACGCCACCAATTATTTAAGCTGCTGTTGCCGCTTCTTCTAATTTCAACGCGCTTTTGGCTTCGACAAACACAAAAAATCTCATTAATCCATTAAGTACATTCAACGAAAAACAAAGACACAGAGAGAGAGAGAGAGAGAGAGAGAGAGAGAATACAAAAAAGCAAATAAAAAAAAATGGAAAATAGCAAAAAAAAATAAAAAAAAATTAAGAGAAAGAACAAAGTTGAAGAAGAAAAAAAGTTCAAAGCGTCTGCTTCAACGCCTCTGTGTTGGTGTAATTCACAAACCCACAGATTCTCACTCTCACAGATACTCTAAAACACCTACACCTTTACACCTAGCTTAGCATCGCACCGCATTACTTGTGAGGCATTTAGTATTTGTGCTGTTGGTTGGCATAAAAAAACCCTTTGGGAACACTAATGAGTTTGACATTGTTTCCTACCAAGATGACGGCAACGCCAATGCCAACAATGTCGTCGTCGAGGACTAACAAGAGAGCGAGCTGCGCAACCAAGCAAAAGATGACTTGGCACAAGTAAAGACAGACAAACAGACAGACACTCAAATAGACAGATACATATAGATATAGTAGGAGATAGATGGCAGTGAAAAAGACAGTTAGATAGGAAAGAAGGCACAGAGGCAGGCAGGCAGGAAGGCAGGAAGGCAGGTACATAATAGAAGAAGCAACAACAATGTCAGCTAAACGAACAATGGCAGTTGGACTAGACCAGATCAGACCAACCAAACCAAACCAAACCAAACCAAACCAAATCAGACTCAGATGCTAAGGAAGAACAGCAGCTTCACCTGAACTAGAAATGTCAGGCAAGATTGCAAATGTCTTCCACTGTCTACTTCTTACTTTTACTACTTATGCCTTATTCACCTTTCTTTTAGTTGTTACACTTTTCTATTTATCCTATCTTTCTTTTTCTTTTCTTACTCTACTATGCTCTTTCTTCTCCTTTGCAACAAACGAATTTCTTAACGAATTTCGGAAATTTCGCACTAATTAAAAATGTTCGTTCTTGTCGCATTTTTCAATTTAGATGCGAGTTCAAGCGGGCAAAACTCAAGGACCCTACTGATATTTTTGTTGGTTGAACGAGTCAGTGTGTGTGTGTGTGTGTGTGTGTGAGTGTCTGTCGGTTGTCCAACAATAAAATAGGTTAAGTCAAGTGAGCATTTGTAAAATTTAATATAACATACTACATATATATTTTTCTTATTAATTTAAGACGAATTTCCGTTGTGAACTTGTGCATGAAAATCCTTTTTTCTTCAACGTATAAAATCTTTAATGCTTTTGTTTTTGCATTTTGCGTTTCGTTTCGTTTCGTTTCGTTAAGCGATGAATAATGTTTCCCTTTTGACTCATTTGCTCGGAAGTACACACTTCAACATCTCTAACAAGCATACACACATGCTATCAAAATACATCCATCCATATCCATGCTTCAGACAAATATGCTCCTGCCATTTTCATGTGTGTTTGTGTATAGAAACTTACTCCCTTTTGTATTTCATACGTCTGCATTTGATTTTCAACGCGTGCATTTTGTTCGCATCAAATTCTTCCTTCTGTTTTTTTTTTGGAATATTTTGGGGCAATGTTTCTTTTACAATTCACATCCTTTGCCGATTGTAAATTACGCGTAATGCGCCCATTTGTATGCTACAAAAATGGCTGCTTATTGAATATTTAGCGTGAAAGGCAAATAAAAAATTCAGGCAAAATAACAAGAGAAAAATTGAAAGCGCGGATACAACGAAAACGATGCCATTGGCTTGCACCTTCTACGAGCGCTTAGTTATCCGAACATTTGAGAGTTTAGTTTTTTGTTAAGCTTTTAATGAACTCATTTGGGAATATTCACTTATTCACTGTTGGTTGGTTTAACCTGTTTTGTGAAAGACTTTTCATTCTTGCTTTGTTTTTAAATAATTAAATGGCGTATACTTTTGAAGCGTTTCTTTTTCGCAATACATCCGGGTGCAATTAGTAAATCAATGTTGTTACCATTTTTTTTCCTGATGTTAAAATTCGAACAAAAATTTGGTATTTTCAGAGAGAAAAGAAATCATTTCTTTTTACCCAAAACACAAAAAAAAAAAAAACCAAAAACTCATGAAAAGAAATCATTTCTTTTTACCAAGAAATAATCATGGGAAAAGGCTCATACTAGTAGCATTGAAGTCATTACCATTGACTAGAGTTGGTTGGTTGTTTGGTTATAGTCGAAATCGATACTTCATTAAGATATCCTGTTTTGCCTTAGTCGCTTTCCGTTAACATTTCCTTGATTACTTCACATAGTTATGGCCTGACTGACTGAGTTGGTCTAAGTCTTGACTCCCTCAAGTGTTGTGGCCCTGCTCAGACCTCAGTCAGACTAACTGACTGGCTGACTGCTGCATAAATCGCAAAATCGTATTAGTGCCGTAAGAGACCTCACAACACCAGTCTGTTGAAAATCATTTGCCGCAGGATATGTGTGTATAAAAGTGTATATATATATATATATATATATGGCAGCGGAGAACTCGTCGTCGCCTTCGACCAGTGATATCTCATTTCGCTTGAGTAGAGTTCGGCAAGCAGACATGCCGTGGCAAGTTGTAGGCCTCTGATTTGTTTGTGTACCTAGTATCTAGTATTTCTTTGCTCCTTCCATTGTTCATTCACTTGTTCTGCATACGTCGTTGTTCGTCTTTGTTATCGTAGTTTGGTTGTTGTTGCATTGCCATCACTACTCAATCTAGTAGAACTCAATTCCTGCTGTCTGCAACCATTTGTTTATTTGTTTGTTCATTCATTCGTATTAGTTTGTTTGCCGGTTCTTTGAATTTATCTCACGAACACAATCAAATTAGCGCGAATCGAGTTTGATTCCATGTTGCTGCTTGGCATCGAAAACAAATAACCAAAGATAGCCAAATACAATAAATGGCCCCAACAAAATGCGACCAAACCATACCAAACGAAACCAAACCAAATACAAAGGGTGGTAACAGTGGCCATGGGGACCATCTTTCTATCTTCAGTTCAGTTGTTTTGTCCTATCGTGTCTTGTCTTGTCTTGAGTTCAGATCGGTTCAAACTCATTTCTATTAATGCGATGAAGTGCTTCATAGCAGTAAATGGAAACTTTGTTCTTAGTGATTATTCAGACTGACTGAGGAAGTGAGTGAGTGAGTTGAAATAAGGTTTTAGTTTTAAAGCCCAAAATTGCCATGTTTACATGATTTCTTGCTTGCTTGTTAGGCTTTCTTTGATTTGTTTGATGATGTGATTTTGGAGTTTTCTAATACTAAAATTGAAAATGATTTTAAATCCTTTAAACACTTGCTCAATTATACAAATAATGTCATTTTTATTCACTTAAATTTAAATAATGAAAACCAAAAATAATGAGAAGGTAAAAATTATAATTCCTCTGTCTAAATAAGAATTTCAAAACTAAGGAAAATCTAATTTTTACAACTTTCAAAAAACTGCCACAAAATTTGATTAAGAAAAATCTCTTTTTGATTTAGTTTTGAAAGTATTTTGTACTTAGCAAAAAATATAAAACTCAAGTAATTGCATCATTCTATAATATGAAATCTACTACTACAAAAGCTAATTGTCCTAGTTTTGTGTAATCTTATAAAAAAATAATCTTGTTTTCTCTTTGTTTTATGGCATATGTACGTGTAGGTTTTTGTTGTGATTCTGATTGTGATTGTATGGACAAGTCCTTTTCCTTGTTATTATTGTTATTATTGTAACACATACTCATAGTAAGAGTAGTAGTAGTAATAGTTCTTTTGGCTCAGGTTTGTCCTTCGTCATTGCGGCATAATTTACTGCAGTCCTTTGTTTCAGAGATAATTATGTTTTTATTCTCCAACTTTTTTTGTGTTGCCCCTCTTCTTATGAGGTGGTGCTTTAACATCTTTGTTCTACTTAGCAAAAATATTGTTATTATGGATGAAGCATGGCTTTTCTTTTAGTTTATAGAGAAATTTATTTATTTCAATTTATGTTTGAATACTAAAAAATACTATTCTCAAAGAAAAGGATATTAGAGTCTTTCTGTATGGGATTTCTTTCACAATATTTTTCGCATTTTATAGTTCTAAATGGTCCTAAAAACTTTTATTACCTTTTATTTATAAAGCTTCGGTGATTTGGTGTCCAAAGGAAAATCACATTCCGTTTACTTTTCGCATCGTTGTTCCTACATTTGGTAAACTGTTTCAGTCATCGAAATTTTATATATTCCAATATCTTGTGTCCATTGTGTCATGTAGTATGATGGCTGCTTCAGTGATAAAAAAACTAATATCCGCCGCAATATTCCAATACTCTCTAATGCTCTATTTCAGGCAAGTATTCAACACTCCAGCAAGGATATTTACAATATATCTTCCTGTATTGCATACTTTAATATATTGTTGAGGATTCTATCTAGGATCCCATTGTTATCTCTTTTTTTAGAGACGTCTATTTTTCATTTGTGATTGGTCTGCACGACATGTTTTCTAGAGGTTGATTTCAATGGCATTATGGACCTGACAAATGCCTTCATGTTAGCATTACCCAACCGTTGGAAGTCCCTTCAATTATAAAAGGGGACTGCCCCGACCATTTCTTATCAGCATTGGTTAGCTTAATTTATTTGATTTTATCTACTGATCTGTTCTCTTTATTCATGTGATTGTATCAATTTCTAGGCTTCTAAATATATTTAATTTCTGGTTAACACATAATATTGTACACATATCACAAGTACGAATATGTGCACCTTTCTTGTTCTTCTCTTCTTCTCCTTAATTTGTTCCAAGGACCATTTTTTGTAGTAGGTATATTTTCTTTTTTTCTACTCATGTTCTTGTTCTTGGTTGTATTGTTGTTTAAATTACAACAAACGAAGTGCAAGAGACATAATAAAAAATTGGATCTTTACATACTTAGTTAGTTGGCAACATTCGTTCGCCAGTTGGCAACGTTTGTAGTGCAGTACAAAATGCAACAACAATGGAAGACAAGAAAATGCTGACAAAAAAAAAGAAAAAAGTAAACCAAAAAACGAAATACATACATAATATGAAATGGAAATAAAAATAATAATAATAAAAGAAAAATAGGGGGGAATTGAAATTAAATTTCGCATATTTTTCTTTGCTTTAGTTTGGTTTGGTTTCATATATTTTTCATCTTTGTCTTTGGCCTTACCATCTTCATCTTCATCTTCATCACCATCAGCATCCTTTTTCACAAATATGGATGGGGTAAGTTACTTTTTATTAAGAACTTTTCGATTCCGTTTCGGTTTTCGTTGCATTTGTAGTACTACAATTTTTTTTTTTTTTTTTTGTCCTTCTCATGCCACATGTCGCATGCAGTTCTCTGAGTTATTGTGCCTTTAGTTATTATTATTTGTTGTTGCTGTTCTTGTTGGCTTTTGTCTTACAGCTTTTCCTGCCAAAGTGAAATTGCTTACCACAAATTGCGGTAGTTGATGTTGAGTTGTTCGGATTGGGTTGTTTTGTGGGTTTGGTTGGGTCGTCGTCGGGTTTGAATCGACTAGAGTCAAGTTGAGTCAATGCAATTCGATTGGAGACTTTTGCTTGACTTTAATTTTATCTTGCATTATGAAATCTTTCTTTTTGAGTTATGCGAACTTGAAATTGTTCTAGTTTTCCTATTCTATCAAGTTTTTCTTTCTTTCTTATTGGTAAATGGGAAAATGAAAAGAAATGAAGAATTGAATGCATTTGAAATGCAGCATAACTTGTTTTCTTCTCTCTTTTTGATCTTATTTACCCTTTTGGCAGCATCAAAATTTATGGCATACGAAATTGGCCAAAACCGCAACATGCTGTGTCACTTGATTTTTGCTGCGACTCCGACGCAGATTTATGAAGACAAATCAAATTTGTCTTTTCTTAAAATTTCTCGTAGTTTTTTGTTTTGCCTCACTAAAATTGTGTCATGTATTTCATACATACATACATAATCAAGCAAAAGAACTTACAATTACGCTTCATTTTGTATGTAATGTATGTACAAAAGAAGGAATTGTGTCCTTTAGATAAACAAAATAAGTGAACACGAGTAAATTCTCTGCAATCTAATTAGTTTGCCTACTCTGTGGTGATTCTCTATTCCATTATGTAAGTGTGTGTCTATGTGTATACCAAGGTGTCTATGTGCGCCGAGCATAAAGTATTAAATCGAGTTCATTGTCAGTGCTGCCGGAAGCGGAAGGTTGCTTTGCTATTGTCGCTGAACAAGCGCGAACAAGCTTAGCCAATGCGACCGCCAATTAGCCATAGAATACACTAAACGTAGTGACCAACCGACCAACCATCCAACCGACCGAGTGCTGTGTATCCTTTTGATGTGGTAGGCCTTGCTTTTGTTGTCCCCTTGAATATCCTGGCATGGCTGACTCTAGTCTTTCCTTCCTTCCTTCCTTCCTTTCACTTTAAGCAAGTAATGAGTGCCTCGCTTTGGCTGAAAACAAAGCCAGGACATTATAAAACTCAAAATAGGAAAGGACTGACTGGTTCTGTCAGAGAATGGAAATGGAATGGGGGACAGAAGTTTACTAAGCTGTGCTTAATTGTTGTTTGTTTTTTGGCTTTAATCATCGCCTTCAGTCATTTACTAAGTTCCGCCTTTCATTTTGCGCGTTATTAGCTGCAGGAAAATAAAAACAACCATCACAGGAAGCAACAGGATCTTAATACTAATATCCTTAGTCTCTTTTGTTCTATTTTATTGTGTTGATTATTAAAAATTAATATTCGAAATTCATTACTTTTGCACATTTTAAATGGAATAATTGAGTTTGGGTCGCTGTTGAAATTCTTAAGTCTCCTTGAGCAGCTTCAAGTTGATTTTCATTTCAGTTTTGATTCAAAGTTCAAAATCCTTTAAGTCTCACATGTCTTGCCTAAGGTGCGCTAAACATGTTTGTCATGTTTCATGTAACAATTTCATTACATCTAAGTACATGAAAAGGAAGATCAAAAGATATGAGGCAGTCGGGTGACGTCAGGTTTGTTCTTTGTTGTCCGTATTATCCTGTTGCTGCATTGCAATGCGTTCTTAACTAAGTATTTAATTTTGATGTTGTTGCTGTTTGACACAAAAATGTAATGCCTTCTTCGTACAGTAACCTGTCTACACATTTCATCATCACCAGCATCAACATCAACAGCATCGTCATCATCATCATCATCATCATCATCATCACTGGCGCTTGAGTCGCGACATCCTTATGCTCCTTGACTGCAACTCTCAACTCCAGTTTTGAGACGACATCGCTGCAATTCCCAAAATGAGTTCAAGCTGAAAAATGTACAGCTGCAACAACGGCGACGACCATCGTTGAGGGCTTAACGAACGATGAAAAGGACGATAAGAAGTAATGGCAAGGACTTTACTTTGTTTCGCACCCGGCGACACATGATGCGTGTAAAGTGTGGCAAGTGAGATGCTATGCTCTCTTATGAGGAGGAGCTGTTCTGAGCTAGGCTCAAGCCCTGCTTGTTGTTGCTGCTCCTTGCATTGGCTCTGACTTGGCTTTGATGGTCGTGGTCCTTGTCAAAGGAATTCCATTTACGCTTACGCCACGTTGCTCTGTTGCTGAAATAATTAATTTTGATTTAAATTTTTTTTACAAGTTTTTTCTCTCCCTATTTTTTCATTTCTTTCGGAGTAGTTTCTTACACGCTTCGTTGCCCGAACACAAAAGCAAAGCATAGCGAAAATGCCAGCACTTCCGGTTATTTCTTGATCGAAACGAACTGACTGACGATGAGTTCAGTTTAGTTCGGTTCAGTTCAGTTCAGTTTAGTTTGCTTTCACTTGCTCGGATGTGGGAATTTTCTGTAATTTTTTTGCTCTCATTTCTCTACATCTTTGAATCTCTTCTTCAACATTTTCTTCATCTTCTCTGATGTCCTTTTTGGCTTGTTGTCTTGAAAAGTGCGTAATGTTAATTAGTGTTAATTGATTTAAGCAAAAGTTATACTGATTAAAAGTTAAACGCAAACATACGAAGAATGAAGATGGAAAAGATGAGGAAATAGAAGAGAAGTAACATGGAAGGAAGAGTACTAAAAGTGTGTAATCACATTCTTTGAAACTTTAAGTGCACTACTGCTGCTTATACGAGTAGAAGTTGGTCCCCATCTTCTTCTGTCATCTTTTACTCCTCTCAGTTTTCATATATTTTGTCATGCCTCGTCACACTTCTGATGTCACACTTTGATATTTGAAGTTTTGCTTTCTTTCTTTCTTTATTTCTTTCTTTTTTATTTTTATTTTTGTTTTTTATTTTTTTTTTACTTTTGCTCTTTTTTTATGCTTCAAAACTGGTTTTCGCAGTTGGTAACATGACAAGAGTGACAAGCGCAACATGTACCTCACTTGCTCCACATGTCACTTTCCTCTACCCCACCTCTTATCTTTAGCTGCTTTCACAACTCACTCTCTATATCTTTCTTTCACTGTATGTCATAAACTTATAAGAATTCGTAATTTTATTTTTTGTTGCCTTATTCTCATTTTTGACTCGTATTTTTTCGCCTGTCATATGAAGATATGAGAAAAGTTCATGCAGTGCACTGCAGCGTCAAAACAACACTAACAACAAATAATATTATGCAGGAGGCAGCAAGGAGCAACTGGCAATGGGCAGCATCAGTAACTGGAAACAGCATCCACAGCATCAGTAGTAGTAGTAGTAGTAGTAGCATCAAACAAACACCGACACCAAATATCATGTGTGGCGTGTTGCGTTGCATACAAACAAGAGCCAAACAGGAAATGCTCGGAAAAGTTCATTTTAAGCACAAAACAGCATGTTGCGTAAAAGTTCTTTATCTTCATATGCTGCTACTATTTCTTCTTCTTCTTCTTTTTCATTCTTTATATGGTATAAAATACGGCATATGGCGGCATTTCGTCCCTTTTTTTTTTTGTTTTTTTTATTACAAGCATATTATACAAAGAAGGCAAGGAGGCTGGAAACTGAGGAAGAGTAATAAAGGATGGAGGAGTAACAAAGTAGTGGAAGTGATGGAGAAACAAACACTTTAATTACTCAATGAAATTCATTTGTTTATTATGTGTTATTTTGTCTAATTAGTGGACCTATTTTTTTCCTATTCCTATGTTTTCGGGGCGTTTACTAGAGTCTGAGAAAGTTATGTTTCTAGATTTTAAAGATTTACAACAATTTTCTTGGAAAAGAATGAAGAAAACAAAATGCTTTAATTTTATCCAAAATGGATTTGGTAAAGGTTTTTATGCTATTCCCATAATAAGTAAATTCCTTGTAATAACAAGATATAAAATATAAAATAATACTAAAAATGATTGTTTTATTTAAATATTTTATTTATTTAATACGAAATACAAATTATAATTTTAAAAACAGAAAATATTCTTCATTTTCTTCATACAAAATCAATTTTTGTTAAATTTTCCGTACAAATACCTGTACAGGAGATTAGATTCAATTCAGTTTTATTTCCTTCAATGCGCCTCTTTTGGTTTAAGGAAATCTCGTAAATGTTCAATTTACTGACTAGATTTGTGAAAAAAGTTGTCATTTGTGGACATTTTGCCACAAATTCCATCACGGAATCTAGGCTATCATCGTTTCCTATATACCAAAGACTTTTTAAAGACTTTATAGCCGGCACATCCAAGTCAAAATATTCTTTGTTTGCTGTTGGTCTATTATTTGTTTTCAAGATCAAACTATTCAAATTTTGGCAATCATCCATTGCGGATTCCTTAAGC
Source organism: Amiota minor (assembly GCA_037043295.1). Lineage (NCBI taxonomy): Eukaryota > Metazoa > Arthropoda > Insecta > Diptera > Drosophilidae > Amiota > Amiota minor. The sequence continues at coordinate 139,371 of JBAMAW010000382.1, forward strand.
CAACGCGGTGGAAAAGAATCTATCTGTGTCTGTATCCGAAAAACAGATTCCCCTTTGCTTGCTATGATCATTTTTAAAATTTCATTGGAATCCTCACCATCGTCGTGGTGGCAAATTTCCAATCGCTTCAGATTTTTCAACAGAAGCATATTGCCCAAATAAAAAGGAGCAATTGGGTGGCAGATCCGTATATGTTCCAACGATGTGCACCTCATTAAAAAGTCAGCAGGGGTCAGCTCAGATAATTTGGAGTTGAAAACTATGTACAGAGTTTCTAAAATGTTTAGTTCCAAGTTTTGCGTAGCATCGTTGAATGCTTGGAAATCCTTGGGAGATATTTCAAGCGAATGGAAATTTTTGGCATTCTTGCATATAAAAAATGTATTAGCATCGCTTGACAATTCGTGTTCATCGTTGAGGTTGTTGTGGTACGTTGTATCTCTTTGCCACAATTTTGCACAAATGTCTTCAAGGCATTTTGATTTGGACGCTAGATCCACCATTTGTCCCAAATTTAGCCTGCTTAAGGCTTCTTCCAGCTCCTGTTCGTTTAGAATTTTTATATTGTCGTTTTCAGATTCTTCTTTTATGAGAACCATTTTAGTATAATTTTTATTGTTTTAAATGTTCCGTGGTAGAATAATTTTTAGTAAATGATGTTTTCTGATGACTCTTCGAATCGATACTGAAGTTTTGAACACAATACTGCAGGTTTATATACGCAAAATAATGCAGCCGTCCTTAATTACTTCATTAGAAACATACTTAAGCAGGTACCAAAAAAGCTCATTAAGAATAATTATGAACGTTTGATTGAAACACCAATTAGTTCTAGGAAATTGGAACTCAGTATTAATGTTTGTAAGGTGATTATCAAACTTAAGTAATTAAATTAATAAATTCAGAATTTTTTTATGAAAATTTTGCAATATTTGTTTAAATAAAATATTGGCATTATCAATTCCAAAACATAGATAAAATGGAAATAGTCTTGCTTGAAAATCAATACTTTTATCTTAAGCTTAGCTTATCTTGCGACTTCAACATATTGGGTCATACCTATAAAATGTATCCGTGGTTTTTGCCACAAGATGATCTTCATGAAAAAATTGTGCAGTTTACGGTGAGAATGTTAAGAGCGAACGCCGGACCCAGGAGTGGCTTGCTCGATTCCATTCCGGAACTTTCGATGTAAAAGATGCTCCTCGATGAAATTTTGCTACTGATGGAATAAGACCGGCACGTAAGCCATCAGGAGATAGCGGAGGTACTAAACATCCACCATATGACAGTTTAGAATCATCTAAAAAGAGCAGGCTACACAAAGAAGCTCGATGTTTGGGTGCCACAAGAATTACCTTAAAGAAATTTAATTGACCGAATAACCATCAGTGAAACGCTGCTAAAAGGTAACGAAGTGGAACCATTTTTGAAGCGAATCATAACGGGCGATGAGAAATGGATTAAATACGAGAACAATGTTATGTTTAGTGTTTGGTGGAATTGGAAGGGAATTGTGTTTTATGAGCTGCTAGAACATAGCGAAACAGTCAAATCTGTCCTCTACTGTAAACAAATAGGACGTTTGAATTTAGCAATCATGAAAAAGCGACCAGAATTGGCCATCAGCAAGTTGTCTTCCGTCATGACAATGCTAAGCCACACACATTTTAGATGGCCCGGAACAGATTGACGAAGCTTGGTTGGCAAGTTATAAGGCATCTACCGTAAATGCTTGGACCTTGAACCGTCTGACTATCATATGTTTCGGCCTCTATAAAACTGTCTTCATGGTAAAAAATTGGCCGATCAAAGAGTCGCTAAAAATCACTTGGCCAAGTTTTTCGCTGATAAACCACAAAAGTTTTACATCGATGGAGTATTAAAGCTACCCGGAAAATGGCAAAAGGTCATTTATACATATAATAAAATCGTTGACTGTGTTAGTTTGTTTTTTTGTTGACTAAGTATCAATTAAAATGTACTCATTTAATTCAAAATCACATTACTGAAACACAAGAATCTTTTCTTGGAACAAAACATAGACTTTATTTCATAAAAAACCCACAAAATATGAATTAAACGAAGTACCTCAAAAAACATTTTGTCCCTTCTAGTCGGTTCTAAGACCAATTCAGACAATAGTAGTCGTTGGCCGAACGTGCTAACGCGTCGGTGCATAACAATACGTCTGAGATCGCGCCACCGATTCGATCCCCAGATTTATATTGCAAATAAAGTGTTTTTTAAATTGCTGGCAATTTGATTAGTGTAATTTTTTTTTTTAAATATTTTATGCAATATAAAATTATATTTTAATTCAAAATCGCCTTTTATTGCCCAAGACCTTTAAATATTATATTGTTTTTATTTCGGGCACGACAACGTTGCCTACAAATTAAAAAAATAAAATTTTTTTTTTTAATGTAAAACCTAGTTTGCCGGGTCAGCTGGTATACAATATAATAATGGCCAATATGTATGTACTTGATTGAAAATGATTTTGAATATAGAAAAATTATTTGTTCAAAAATGTATCTAAAAACCGCGGAGTCTTTTTATATGACACAATATCTTACGATTCATTTGCTACACATTCTCAATGATTTTTCAAACTTTAAGTTAAGTATGCAACAATCGTTAGCAAGGACACCTTCTGGTTATTAAAGAAATATGATTCCTATAAACTGTTGTAATTCTCTTCTTTAAAGATTCATTTCCTTAAGCAGTTTATAGGATCAGGGAAATTTGAAACAAAATAAAATAGAATCTTTTTCTTGAGTTTGAGCACTTCGACCTACAACCTACAACTTTTTAATTCCATCTTCTTTTACTATTTTCTCATACTACTACATACATATTCGTACAGACAATTGTCATTATTGCTTTGCTTTACTTCTGCTACGTGTTTGTTGTGTATGTTGTGTCCTGTTAACCTGCCTCTTTTATGTCTCTTGTACTTGTACTTGTTTTTGTTGTTGTTGTCGTTGTCGTTATTGATGTTGTAGTTGTTCTTGGTTCTGCTTATGTTGTTGTTGTTGTTGTTGTTGTTGTTACTGTTACTGCTGCTGATGTTGTTATTGTGTGTTTACTTAAGTGCAGCCAAGTGTGCAACGTGTTTTGTTCTAATACGTTTATTATACTTTAGCGCGATACTTAAGTTTAATACAACAACATACTACTACTACAACCTTGTTGTTGATATTATTACAATTGTTGTTGTTGTTGTTCTTGTTGTTGTCTTCATCAAAAGACATTGTTGCACAACAACAAAACCAACAACAACTTGTAAACAAAAATTGTTTTAAATTGGTAGCTAAACATGAAAGAAGAGAAGAGAAGAAAAAATTCATGTAGTTTTAGGAAAGGAAAAAAAAAGGGAAAAGGAGGAAAATGAAAATGAAATAATAGACGAAGTAGCAAAATAAGTTAAAAAAAAAAAAAAAGAAGAAGGAAGTAAAATAAAAATGGTGAAGTAGCAACAGCAACGAGGACATATAAAAATGGTGTATGTGTAATGATTTCGCTATAAAAATGAAGAAAAAAGAAGTGGTAGGGCAAAAACATCAGCATGAATAGGAAGAGTGAAGAATGAAGAATGAAGAAGGAGTATATGGTAAGTGTGGGGGGAGTTTAGTGCTTAGGGAGGGAGTGACTTAAGGAGCAAGTGATGGATGGAGTGACTTATGCAGAAAGTGAGGGAGTGTGGACTTTCTTCATAAAAGTGTGTATGTGTGAGTGTGTGTGTGTGTTTAGTTTGGCAAAATGCCAACAAGAAAATAACTAAATATATATATATACAACTTTACATACACAATTCACAATAGTGAAGAAGGACAACGATAACGAAGACGTAAGGACACCAAAACACATACACGAAATGTTTTATATGCGTTTTCTCTATGTGTTGTTGTTGTTATTGTTATTGTTGTTTTTCTGTATTTATTTATTGCAGACTCAAGCAGCTGCTGGCTAAACACTTTCACAATCACAAACACACACACACATATACATACACAGATACACATACATCTGTATGTTCACATATGAATATCCTAAAGAAGAAGGCGCATTGTTGCTGGCTGTTGTTTGTTGCCCTCCAAAAAAATAGAAAAAAAAAACAAAAAAAAATAATATAAAACATGAAAAAAATATTCATTTTTGGAAGGAAAAAAGAGGAAAAATAAAAAAGAAAAAAATAGTCAACGTCAGCGCAACTAAATATGTATTTTTTATATTTGCAGAAATTAAACTTGACTGCGCAGCTTGCGGCGCCTTCTGCTTTCTTTCTCCATAATCTTCAAACCATAAACATCATTCTACATTCAACATTCCACATACTTCTATCCATTACATGATACCTCCTCCTCCTCCTCCTTCTACTCCTCCTAAGCTTCTTGCTCCAAGCTGCTGTAAATGCTCCTGCTGCTGTTGATGTTGCTTCTAGTGCCAAAAGCAAAACAACCCTTTTTATATTTTCATTGCATGTGTGTGATTTTTTTTTTCTTGTTTTTTTATTTTTTTTATTTTAGTGTTGTGTTTTTCTTTTAATTTTTTTTTTTGTCTTTTTTTTTTGTTTTGTTTGTTTTTCTATTTATTTTTTCATTTTTTTGACTTTTAACTTTCTCTAAGTTTTAGTGTATTTAACATTTTCTCTAATGATACTCGACACAAGTGGCATTTGTTTGTTTGTTTATATGTCTGTCTGACCGACTGTTTGTGTGTCCTGCATGTGTATTGGTCTGCAATGTTTATTTGTTTGTTTTTGTGTTTGCATGTGTCTCTCTCTCTCTCTCTCTCTGCCTCTGTCTGGTGTCTGTAGAATGTCTATTTTGCGTTTTATAATAAGTTTTGTCCTTACATATGCACTTCTTTCCGCTCTATCACTTAAATGGATTCTTTCTCTTACTTAAATGATCTTCCCTCTTCTCTCTTTACATTGCCTCTTCTCTCATAGGTATACCATAAGTACTCTACCCACTGTTTCACAGTTTGTATCTCTGGATATGTCACATGAACATATCAGTTAACTGTTTTGCGTCTCAAAAAGGACATCCTGTGGTTAGTAGCTTCTGCTTTATGCTGTCAAAGTGACCTCAAAGCTGCTACAGCAAAAAAAAAGAAAAACAAACAAAATAGAAAAAAATTTCGGACATAAACAACTTGCCCTTCCATTTAAATACTACAACCATCACTACCACCACCATCACCACCATCTTCATCACATGGTTTTTAACTTGATTCAACTTTCGACTTTGTCGCGTTGACCATTTTCAATTTTGTTTCTTCTCTACTTTATTTTTTCATTTGTTTTTTATTCTTTTTGTTTTGCTTGTTTTGACTTACTAAAAAGCTCATGTCCTTCTGTCTGTCCACTGTATGTGTGTGTGAGTGTCCTGTCGTTAACAAATGCATTTAGCTCTTGCACACTGTAACACACATGTGTTTTTAACCTATGAGTGTGTGTGTGTTTTTTATGTGTTTGTGGTTACTTTAATGAGCTCAAGGGCAATAACAAATGCCTTTTTAGCATTTCAAATGATTTTTTCGCAATAATTAACTTTTATTTTCTTGACAAAAACCAAAAAACAAAAAAAAAAAACAAAAATATAATACAAGTCCCTGATACACTTTACTCTGCTTGTTGTTGTTGTTGTTTGTGAAAAATAAAATTTACAAATTGCATAAATGCATAAATTTCATATTAAATTTTCTTATATTTTTATGCAAAAATTGTAAATTTGTTTAAACATTTTAAAGAGAAAATTTTCTTATATTTTTATGCAAAAATTGTAAATATGTTTAAACATTTTAAAGGGAAATAGAAGACCTTAAAAAGATCAACGTAATTATTTCTTTTCTTTTTCTGGAAAATGGTTTAAATGCCACAATTTGAGGTAACACTGAGATGTACAAAGAAATAATAATAAGAATAATAAGAATAAGTAAGAAGGACATTTAGTAGTAAGAAAAAATACAAGTCACACACACACACACACACACTCATCAGATACTAACAAATACGAGTGTGGTATCTTGTAGAAGAAACCTCAAAACAACAACTTGCAACAACTAAGGAAAATCCATAAAGCCCTTTACAGAGTGCGTGAGTGAACGCCACGATTTCCAAGTGAAGGAGACCAGAAGGTAAAAAACAACAATGGTAACAACAACAACAGCAACAACAAGGAGAAGAACTCATTTGATTTACTTTTCATTTCCTGTTGCCAACTGCTTCTGCTTCAGTTGATGTTTCTGTTGCTTTTGCTGTTCCCGTTTAGCAATGACGCAATGTCTTTCTTACTTGTCTTCCTTGGTTTCCTTGTATCTCGATGAAGCAACAAAGTCAATGATGATGGTGACGGTGATGGTGATGGTGATGCTAACGAAGGACTACTACTATACTACTACTTCCATCAATCTTCCCAGTCCTTCATTTTCAAATTCTCTATTTCATATACATTATTTCTCTTTGCTTCGCATCTCATCTTGTCGTTGCTACTGTTGACAGTAGTCAACCTTAAAGTGATGCTTACCTTATGCAAGTATATTTTCCATTCATATGGTTGCTATACACATACTTACATACAATATATATTGTACATAAGTTTGTGTATGTGTTATGTGTGAGCGTGTGTGAATTCTTGTATGATGAGCGTTATGCAATTATAACTTTTGTCATTAGCAACTTAAAATGCAAATTGCTGCAATGAAGCGTTTTTCGGTTATAAAACTCGCTTTCGCGAGTGCGACACTCTAGAGTAAATTACACACACACACACACACACACATGTACACATTCATACATATATCTATATTCACTGACAATTTCACTTTTGCCAAAGGCGCTAAGGGACCATATAGTGAGGGGCTAGAGGTAGATTCCTAAGTTAGCCAAGAGCAATGGTTTTTGGGTTTAACATGACTTGACTCAACTTGGTTTTTAGATTGAAATTTGGGCGCGGTAAAGTGATACCCATGTACATCATATAGGATGTTTTTAACATTGAATAAATGACTAGCATGAGAGTTTGTTATATGAATAAAATAAGTAAGTGAGATACATATATGTATGTATTATACATACATACGATATAGTGTAGTGAGTGAATTGATATGTGAGAATATGAAAAATATTTTCATTCGTTAATTTAATAAAGTGTGTGAGTTTTTATTTAATGGTAGTTAATTTTTAAGTATGAACAGAAGGTTTTATTAAAGGTTGCTGTATAAGACTCCATTAAATGAACTGCAAACTTATGTACTCAGTACAATATTTTATGAGATAATCTGTTAAGAAAATATTTTTAAAATTTATAAGAATTTATCTTATCCATAAAGGAAGTTAGAATTTTATTATATAATAGTTTTGAATTCAATATACCCGTGGTAATTTGGAATTAAAATATTATCCTGAAATTTGAAAGACTAAATTTTATGACAATTTATTTTAGTTTAAACATTAGGTTAATTAAAATTTTCATGACTTTTTAGAGCGTAGCTCTTTTATGTGCATTACGGCATGAGTGAAATTTCAAAAAAATATAAATCTAAAAATAAAATCGTAGGTTGTCTTTCTACTGGTTAAAGAGTAGGACTGGCAAACCGAGGGCATTGGGTTCGAGTCCCGCTCTGGGAATATTTTTTATTTTCATTTTTACATTGAAAATGATTGTTTTTTTTTTAATTATATTAGAGCTATTTGAGCAAACATGATTAAAATGTCTGCGTTGCGTAGTGGTTAGAGAGTAGGACTAGCAAACCGAGGACATGGGGTTCGAGTCCTACACTGGGAATATTTTTGTTTTTATTTTTACTTAGTTCAGTCGTTCATTGTTTTGTGTTTTTGTTTTTAAAGAGAAACAAAATAAATAAAAATATGATAACAGTAGTAAAAATGAATCAAAAAAAATGAAATTAAAACATAAACTTTTCAATTAAGAAAAATAAAAATATTAATTAAAAATTTTGTTCTGAATGGAGCTGCGCTCTACACAGGTGTCACAAGACACCTCTTTATTTTTAATGCTAGTAAGGAATTTTCAATCGGGAATAGTTTGTGTGTGCATTTTTTATGTTTATGAGACTTTAAATCTCATCTGCCTTTGGTAAAACATCTTGTAATCTCTAGGTACATGCAGCAACAGCATCGCCATCTTGCTACCATGGGTTTCTTCTAGATGTGTTCAATTTTCTTTTTCCTGAGCGGTTTTTATTCATTTTTTTACTACTTTATTGATGTAACTTCTCATAATCTCCTCTTCAGAGGATTATCTGTTATGTGAGCTACATAATAATACCCATTTCTACTTGACTTTAAAGACTAGTTTGATTATGTCATCCGCTTTTGATTTGATGTTCGATCTCGTCATAACAATATTCGCGAAATCCCATTCTTAGTTGGAATGTTAGCAAATTTAACTAAAATACAATAGTAAACAAAGTTGGGTAGGTTAGATTACACAGGCTGCTTGCGAACTCATCCAGAAGCCTTGCAGCTTATTGTGATGCCTGTTTAAGGGAGTTAGATGGGGTGCGTGAGGAGATTAGATAAGCTGCTCTAGTTAACCTCAGAAGGTCTCCCCTAAAACCAACCATGAGGCGAGCCAAGTCCCCCAGTGGAACTTTTGCCAATATGACCAAATAATCAAAGAAAGGTCACCTGAGAAAACGGATTCGCTTACCGAGAAGAACAAAGCAGACACATAGTAGGCGTTGTATGCTTTCTGATTCCTCTTCTTCTTGATAGCAATGTCAGAAATTTTGATGTGGAGAGTGCAACCTTTGGGTCATTAGTCCAAATTAGCAGTGCCCCGTTAAAACCCCCGTTATCACCAGCATCCTTTTCATATTAAAGTGTAGGTATTCGGAGGGCCTTTTTGGTTGGCAACGAGGCCAGAGTGTCCTAGGGATAGTGTAGCCAGGCTCCTTCGCTGACTTCGTATCTGCTAGCTCCCTTATCTTGTAAGAGTCTCCTTAAGATTATATATGTTAATAAATATGTTGAGATCCAGAGCGTTACGTTATGAATCAAGAATGACAAGTCCAAACAAATTAAGTAAATGATAATGGGAAGTATACATTGGTCATAGGCTCCTTTTTTCAGACATTTATTTTTTGAAATATTCCACTTTCTATGCATCATTAAGATGATTTAAAAGATTGTAGGTATATTAATAATCCATACTGTTGATATACTCTAATGTTTCTCATGGAAGCCATGAGTTTCGTCATGTTTCAAGTCTTAAAATTGCTATCAATATTGAAGTTCTTTTGCTTGCAATCTCCTATAATCCGATTTATGTTCACTAAATTTGAAAAAGTTGATTTAAAGGTAACCAACAAATATCAACTTTTGAATTTTATCACTTCAATATAAACGGAAAAATGCAAAAGAAATGCTAATATCATTTTATTGACTACACTTCAACTTCAAATCAGTGAACCAATCTTATGAGTGAACTTTCTCTTCAATTTCTTCTTGTCTGCAATCATTTTTGGCAAATTTTTGAATTTCTTCACTTTCGTGCAAAAAACTTAACATATTCAAGAATGAAATAAAAAGCGAATGAAAGTAAATAAGTGTGAGAGAGAGAGAGAGAGTCATTGAGTGAATGACTTCTTAGTACTTGTGACATACTTTTTCATAATATTTCTGTAGATTTTTTGTGCCACATGCAACAATTTCGAACAAAGTTGCAATTTGTAAACCACAGAAAAATGATGAATACAATAAAGAAGGAAAAAAAAATTAAGAAAAAAGCAGCCAAAAACGCGTAAAAGTTTTCGTAGACGTTGTATTACTCATAAGAAGAGAGAGCACGGCATTTTTATTAAAAAAAAAAGAGTCACGTTTGAGAAATTAAATACGAAATTGTTTGACGTAAGAATGTAACGGAACGCAACAAAGAAAGGAAGTACCAAAGTAAATGAGTGAGTGATATGGTTGCTAAGGGGAAGGTGAAGAAATGAAAAGGAAGTGTGAAGGGCCTCCTCATATATTCAGTCACTCAGTCACTCACTTGATGCTTACAAAGCTAGTTAAATCGTTTAAGTGCATAAAATGCTTGGAACAATGTACTGAAAACACATACTCACACACACACACACACACACACACACACACATACATACATTCAGACAGAGAGACATGTGTGTTATATCTAGGAGTTTGTGTGTGTGTGAGTGTGTTCAATTGTCGTATGTTTCTTACAACATTTCCTTTATTTGTCGTTGTTTCTTCTTGATTCTTTACGTTAACAGAAAACAAGCATAATTTGGCGTGTTGGCAATAAAACGAAACGATTTTATGAGCGTTTTAATGCCTCTAAATGAGTTCTTAACGAAAAGGAGTGAATGTGTGTATGTGTCCTGCCTATGTTTATATGTAGATGTATGCATGTATATTTTGTTATTGTTGTATCCGCCTTGCCATGCCTTCTGTGTGTAAAAAAAAAAAAAATGTTACCAATAATAATATAGGTTAAGACAGAAACATGAAAAAGGACATGCAAGTAAGGATCCTGACAATGATGGCTTGGCAATGAAAATGCTTTTAACGACTTGATTAAAATAGTGTTAAAATGGTAAAGTACGCCAAGCCATGACATGGCATTAGACCAAACTAACTCTAAAAAAGAACAGAACATATAGAAAAAAAAAAGGAAAAAAAAAATTCAACTTAAAGAAAAATTCAGAACTTTATTTATTACATATGTTCAACTTAAAGTGACCTTTAGGGTTACAAATTTAATATATCTTTAGTAATATATATTCGAGATAAGAGGAAAAGACGGAAATCCTTTTTAAAAGCTTCGCATTCATCAAACAGACAAATAAATTAAACAATTGCGGAAATATGCTTGTGTGGCACGTGTTTAGTGAGCATTGTTTCTTTTGTTATTATCTCGTAGTGCGTTGCAGATACACAGCCAAAGTGAGCTAGAGGAATGAAACCAAACCGGCCGGCATGATTTGTCTATCTTCCTGTTGCATGCTACATTGCATCGATGCACGCTCATTATTATTTATTAGACATAATGAGAGTTCATTATGAAGAGAAGGAGTGAAGGAGCGATCAGACTCAGTGCTCTCAGTGCACATAAGCATCCCCCATGATACTCGCATATCTGTTCATGCATACATGCATACATGCTTGCTTGGTTTGCTTGCTTACGCCCTAAGTGAAAACATTTAGTTTGCACACTACTGCTGCTGCTGCTGATGCTGATGCTGCTGATGCTGACACATAAGTGCATAATAATCTTAAAGCGCGAGATTGTACTCTCATCATTCTCATACCATATAGTACATAGTATCATTCACAACCACTCGTCATATCCCTTTGCTATGCTTGCTTCCTTAGTATGGTTTTCTTGTGGAAAGTGAAAAATTTTCAGCTGCACTTGCTAAGTGCTTCTATTTGAATAACAGAGCGAGCAACTGAGTAAGCAAGTAAATGAATGAGTGAGCTTTCCATAACATATACATATGTATATCTGTGTGTCCTGTTCATGTCCATGTCCATGTTTATGCCTTGTGCGTGTGTTGGATAAGTGCGCTTCAAAGCATACATGTGTGTGTGTGTGTACGAGTGTGCCCTCGTTGCATAGTTAGTTACCCAGCTTCCTTTCAAATTAAGTGTTTCACTTTCCCTCAATTCGTTTCGTGCATTGCAGCTTAAGCTTGAACAGTATAAATATGACGCGTGTATCTTGTGGTTAAATGCAGCTCCGTTTTTAGTCAAACTAAGTTTGGTTTGGTTCATTCTTCTCATGTTCATGTTCATGTATGTATGTCTGGGTCTTTAGGTCAGTTATACCACACTCATCTCGACTCATTTCATTTCATATCATTTCAACTTAACTCAGCTCATTTCTTCTCTTGCTTATCATCATCATTATCATGATACTTGTACAGTCCATCATGATACTAGTATCTTTCACTTATTGTACTTTACGTTCGTATGCAGTTAGTCAGTCAGTCTCAGTCTTCAGTCTTTTGACTGACAGTTTCCTTATAAAGTTTAGTTGAAGAAGCAACAGTACTTATGCATTGGGGTGGATAGTCCTTTCTCATTTAACTAATGCATCAAGCTCAATGTTTTACTGTTAAGTAAGAACTACAAACAACAACGAAAGTATGGAGTAGTAAAAGTAATATCAACAACTATAACACTAAGTCACTCCTCTTCCATACTTGTCATAAGAATTAAGTCACTTAGCTGCCAAAAGTAGAATAGAAAGTCAAAGGGAAAATAAGCAAACAACTATAATGAGAGACAGTTCTTAAGAAAGTAAGACATTTAAGTAAACATTAGACAAGAATAGCATTTAATGATGGAATGATTAAGAAAGGTAAACCCAATTTAATGTACAATATTTTATAGGAAACATAATAATTTAATTTTTTGATTTAATAAAGCATAAATTAATTAATGTATTGTATCTATTATGGCAATTTAAAATCATAACATTTTATTATCCATTGTTTCATTACCAATTGTTCCTAGTCATTTAATATATTTCTATCGACTAACAGATTCCTGTCAGACTGTTATTTGTTTGAATTCTCTTAAAAATTTAAAACAAAATACTCTTAAATGTTAACTCACTGTTAAATCTTGTTTCATTATTAAGAGATTACAGTGTTTCATTGCCACAATGTTTCCATATCATATAAGTATTAATACACTACATAGGTTGTGTTGTGAGTTTGTTCATTCCTTATCCAATATTTCTTCCTCCTTTATCATTCTTTATACTTAGTTTCGATAATTTGAAGTCATTTATAGTATCCTGCCTTGCATCTTTACTCGCTTATATCTTATTGTATTTTAGAGACTCAACAAAACAAAGATTAATTCACTAAGGTCCTTATGGTTTATGGAAGCAACATAAAATAAAATTAAAAATTCCTATTTAAAAAAAAAAACAAAAAAATGTTCTATTTGTTTTGGCAAAAACTTTGATTTGTCCACCTTCTACTCCCTGAAGTAATTTTACATTCTCATATCATTCACACACACACACACACACACACATACACACAAATAACCAAAACTTATTGTTTTGTCTTTTCGCAAAAACTAATAAAACTTTTCTTCAATAGTAAAAACCAATAAAAACAATAATTTTGAATTTATTTTGAAGCCTCCGCCACAATTCTCTGCTCCTTTACTTTATTCACTAGCCTCATTCCATTATTGTTTTTCAAAGTCCAGTTTATATTTTTTCAACCTCTTGAAACACACTTCACACCTAAGTTGGTTGGTTGGTTGGTTGGTCTGTCTGTCTGTTATTCCAGTTGGTTGTTCAGTCGGTCAGTTTAGAGGTTTCAGGTATTTTCACTGATAAATAATAATACAAAAAAAAAAAAAAAAATTACTTGCTATTGAGACAATTTCTCGCACGTGCAACGCATCACAATTGGGAAAAATAAATAGGAAGTTTTCATAGCAAAAGATAGAAGAAAAATTTTTTTGAAAAGGATAAGGCTTAAAGTGACAATACTAGACTACATACAAGCACACGGAGTCAGAGTCAGAGTCAGAGTCAGTAAACCAAACAACAACGACGACAATAAATAAACTCAAAATAATATTGTATGAAAATAAAATACAAACAATTGTTGACGACGACGACGACGACGATGAAACTTTCAATGATTTCATATTTCTTCACTTTACACGTTTCACAATCTCCCACATCTCCACCCCACCAAACCCCACCATATCAGTCTTTGTGTCTCTCATTCCATTTGTATCTTCTATAGATTTATTTAGAGTATAGAACATAGTTCAACTGAACTGTAAATTCTCCTCACTGCGCCTTTATCCCGGATCGTCTTCAGTCATTTTAGCCATTTTGCTTTAAACAAATTGTCTAGGTAAGTGGACAAACACAGTCAAATAGATTACTTTAGGGAGTTGGTTTTGTCAGAAAGTTGTCTCTAACAGTTGTTGTTATTCCTATTGTTGTATTTGTTGTTATTGTTGTTGTTGAAAAGTAGAGCATGAGCTTTGACAAAGTTTTTGGAAAGCAATGAAAAAGTTGGTCATCTTTATTTTCTCCAACTTCTTCTTCTTCTTCTTCTTTTTCTATGTATTAAGCCTCTGCCTCCTTTTAGATATTCCCTTTTTTTTTATGTATTATAGTGCTTTGCTTTTTTGATTTTTCCCACTTTTTAAAAGGCATTGGAAGTATGAGGTAGAGTTTCATTACAAAAAAAAAAAAACAAAACTTAATGCTTCACGCGTGTCTGCCAAGCAAAAAATGTTAATGTCATTATTATGTGTATCAACATCTAGTCATCATTATTATTATTACCATCATTATCAGCAACAGTCAAAAAGTAGTAGAAGTAGTAGATTTTTGAATTATGATAAAAAAAAAATGTTCTTAAGCATTAAAAGATTCAAAATTCATTCAACACAATATTTGTTTTAAGAATTACAAGGCTTTTAAAGCCAAGAAAATTTCTTTTTTTTCTTTCATTTCCCCCTTTCCCCCTTCTTTTGCTTATCAATATTGCTTATCATTATGCGGTTAGGTATATAATTTTATTTTCTTATGAACTGAAGGCAAAATTCGAAATGCCCAAAATACAATAAAACATGAATTTAATGAATGAGAATATAATGTTCAGTTAATTATTACCAAAAGACATGTTTCACTTCTGCTTCTGCTTATATTATAGATAGAAGATGTTGTATCTCTTTGATTAACACAATATTATTCAATAGTACAGAGAACAGAGATCATGTGTGTGTGTAGTAGTAGTAGTAATAGTAGTAGTAGTAAAGTTCATCAAATAAATTATGTCAAAGAGTAATTAAATTAATTAGGATTAATTTTAGCGAAACAGAAACACATTAAATTGAACTTTGATTCAAGAATTGTAGTAGTTGCTTCTCAAAGTTTATCTCTTTGTTGTTTGAGCTGATTTAGTTAGTCTATTTTATGTATTGTATATGTGTATCTATTTCTTATTGTAGATAAGTCAGTTAGTTAGTAACATTAATAAACTTAGAGACAAGGAGCATAATATAAAGCATGCCAATCCTTTCCTTCCTTTCCTTCCTTTTATCCTTTCTTGTTTTCTTCTTCACATAATCATTTATTTTTGATCATCTTGAACTCATTCTATATCCTTGTTCTATTTATTTTGTTTTTTTTTTTTTTTTCAATAATAAAATACTTCAATCTTTATTTCTCCGTAAGGCACTCAAAATCAAGTGAATCATTGAAATTTTATTACGTTTTTTTTTCTGACCGAAATATGCTCGCGCCATCATAATTTTTAACTGTCATAATAATTTTATTCTTATTTCTTTTGTTTTTTTTTGTTTATTTTCATTTTCATTTATATAAATTTTTATTTTCTGTTTGCAATTTTATATGTCAACGCCATTTATTACAGATTTTTATTATTTCCATATTTTTATTGACAACATTGAGAAAAAATAACAGAAACACAACTATAACAACAACAACAACAACAACAAAGGGATTTCATTCATTCATTTTTAATAAAAATATAAAAATAACAAAAAAAAAAAAATATCATTCACTTTTTAAATTGCCACGAAAAATGTTGTTAATTGCTTTTATGCACTTTTGGTTTGATAGGGAAAATTTTCATTTAATAATACAAAAAGAAAACAAAAAACAAAGAATGCAGTTTTGCGCTGAAAGTATACAAGGCAAATCAAATTTTAATTTCTGTGTGTTTTTACATGAATTTGACCAATTCATTCGTTTCGCTCTTTGTGATTTTAAGTTTAAATAACATTAAGTGGTGATGCTATATACTTCAATCATTTCTTCATTCATTCATTCATTCATTCTTTTAGTCATTTATTCATTTAGTCATTTAGTCATATATATGTACATATGTATTGTGTTTATTTCTTTAGTCATTCATTTACTCATTTATTTATTTGCAACAACAACAATTTTATGTTGGGTTTAAAAGAGTCTTAAACTAATTTTAAGAAAAGCATCTTAAGGCGTTGCCCAGACTAATTTATGTGGCAAATAAATGTGTCGCAATTCATATCGCGAAACATTTTTCTAATGTTTTGTCCTCACTAAAGTGGCAGCTATATGGTGGCGGCTACGATGGCTATATCGGTGGCTGTGGCTTTGGTTATTCTTGCTGTTGTTGTTGTTGTTGTTGTTATTGTTGTTGTGGCTCCTATTCCAAGTGTCAGGCGCTTAAGTTAATGGTTTGGAAATATAATGAAAAAATGAAAGAAAATTCTAAAATAAATATACTAGTGCAGAGAAAGAGAAAGTTGTACAAAAGGGACACCCAGGCAGAGGCAAATTGTATAAAACAAATACCTAAATATAGACACAAATCACATACAATAACAATGCATGTGTTTGTTGTTGGTCTATTCCATAGACCCACCCGGGAGGAGAATCTGTGGTATCTGTATGTAGAATGAGCATATTAAATCAAAAGCAGTGCATAAAGTGAGGCGCAAGTGAATAAAAGAACACTAAGTTGTTAGTAAGGGGCAAAGCCATTGTGGTACGGAAGAGAAGGGAAGAGGAAGGAATGAATGAATGAAAGCAAATAATGGAAAGTAAAAAGGAGCGTTAGTATGGAGGATTAAAAGCATAAAGCAAAGCAAAGTGAAGTGAAGTGTTGGCGGCGAAGTAAAGAAATAAACAAGAGATGAAGAGGGACGGCAAACATTTAACGCCTGCAGGATATTTATGATCATGAATTTTCTTATTGTTCTTGCTTATGTTGTTGTTGGTGTTGTAAACGATTTATTAAAATGTAAGCAAAACACACAATCTCACACACTCAGAGTAAAGTAGGCAAAGGAAAGCAAACAACTAACTATGGGGAGCCAAAGGACCTTAGCCATCTGTCTACTGCCAAAGCATTGAACCTACCAAACTGAAATGAAATGAAGAAGAGGACAACAAAAAAAAACAAAAAAAGAAAATGAAAATAAAATGAATTGAATTGAGAAAGGAGAAGATGATACGAGGATGCCAATACGCAGCAGATAAAGTTGTGACAACAGCAACACAACTAAACATCATGTGGAAGAAAAAAAAAAAAAAAGGAGAAGACCAGATCTGACACCATAGAAACAGAGGCAAGAGTATGAGAATAGGAGAAGTTAAAGTAAAATGTGGAATTTGAAAATGTTTGCTCATTTATTAGAATGTGCATCGATAAGTACGGCAAAGGACGACGTCATCATCTTACTTAGCTAGCAGTCTTAGTAGTCATTTCGACTGACTCAGTAAGACGACGACGACGACGACAACGATGACAACTACTCTGTTATTTGCCTCCTGCTGTGCCACACGCTTTTCTAGATCCAATGAACAAACGAACGAACGAACGAACAATCTCACAGAGTGTCCCGTTTTCATCAATTGGAAAAAAATGAGTTATAAAACTTCAATAATCTCTGCGAAATATTTATTTGCGTTTAGCACGTTATGGTTCTTCGTCATCATCATCATCATCATCATCATCATTCCCATCCTATATGGAATACTCGTATCGACTATGCAAAGGAGCTGAAGCCTTTTAAAAGGAGGAGCAGAATAAGAAAAATGAGTAGCAGCAACGAAACGCATACCCGCCGGGCAACTGAACGCGTGCAGCTAGAGCTCCATATCTCTCTGTGGAGTATCCAGCAGGATACCAAAGCTGAAATGAATGAGAGAATGAATAAAGTAAAGTAAATACAGTATGGACAGGCAGACTGAGAGGTGTTAGAAGGAGGAGTAGAGCGCGCGTATAAGAAGAATCAATAACAAAATAAATCGTTTTACAACCGCAGGACATTGTATTGTGTTACTTACTGAATACGATAAACTAAAGTGAAAAGAAAAGGAAGAACAGTAGATTGGAACAGAAGAATGACGCAGGGAAGAATGCAATGCTAAAGATGAATAAAAAAAGAAAAAATAAAATATACAAAAAATGAGATTGAAATGAAAATAATAAGAGAGAGAAGAAAAGGAATCTCAACGAGCAAAAATTTATATACTTATACACACACACACACACACACACACACACACACACATACAGTCGCATCAACATCACAATACACATTTACTTTATCATAAGTAAAAAAGGATATAATGGCTCTGCTTGTTGTAGACTAGGATGACGATGACGATGACGACGGTGAAGATGATGATGATGATGAGGTGGTCTCATGATGCAGGACAAAGTAATTGTAGAAGTAGGAGTAGGAGTAGAATCAAGGTGCTACTTCTACCATTGTTATTATTATTGTACTTGTTGTGTTGATTCCTTTTTTTTTTTTTATTATTTTTCCATACCAATCCGATCCGTTTGGTGTTCGCACGGACACGTTCAAGTCCGTGGCACAAAATATTGGTATTTATTGTACTATGTATATATCGTCCGTCGATAAAGTGAAAGGAAGTAGAAAGTATAAATCGTCGCAATCAATTTTTCGTGCGCCTTCATAAAGTGTGTGTGTGTGTGTGTGTTGGAGTTTGAATCGAAATACTCGAAGATGCCGCCGATGCAAAGGTGATAGAGGCAGCAGCGGTTATGGTTAGTTACTAAAGGTCATAATAGAAAAGCAAAGCAGCCCAGAAACCACATGGTAAGTAAAGTAGAATTGAGTTGAATCGAATCGAATCGAATCGAATTGAGTTGAGTTCAGTTCAGTTCAGTTCAGTTGAGTAGAGTAGAATTTATAGAAAAGTGAACTTGGTTTGGTTATGTGGATTTCATTGGCAAGGTGAGTGAGGATGACAAACAATTCAGTTTTGAAGGTATTGAGAAAGCATACACAGTTATTGTTCATAGTTGTGGTTTATTATTGTTATGTGCTTATGAAAACAGAAATTGTATACATGAAAAAGATGAAGATGAAGATGAAAATGGAGAAATATAAAGTAATGGAGATGTTCGAATTGTGTGAGTAAGAGAAATGAATAAGCAAAAAAAAAACGCTTCAATATACTTTTTGTTGATGATTGAATTTGGGTTTCTCGGTTTTTTGCTTTGTTGTTTGTTAAAGTAAAGGGAAAAATGAAATGTTGCATTAACACACACAAACACACACACACAGTTACATATATACTCACTCGTCTATAACTTTTAATTCCGCCTGGACTTTCAATATATCAATAGCATAAAACGAATTGTGTTTCATAAGTGATTTTCGTAAAAGCAAAACCACACTCAAATTGTAAATCAATCAAAGTATAACAGCATTGACTCATTTCCAGCACCTTTTTCCTAGCATTTCATTTAGTTTTTTCTCTCTTTACTCGTAGTATGATTTTTGTTTTTTATTATTTTATCAAATAAACTTAACTTTGCACGCATAAAGAGCGTAAATAACAAAGTATTTTTGCCTGCCCTCTTCTACTCACTAACCTCTCGAACTTTTGTGTTCATCATCATCATCATCATCTTTGAGTGTTTGAGTGAGTTTTCCGTCTTTATCAACGATTTCAGTTTTATATCATTTTTTTTTTTTTTTGTACTCTATTCGCACTTTTATGCTTCATTTTGGTATCATATAAAGATCAATTGAAAATGATTTTGTGTAATAAAGAAATTTATGTTCGTCTTATTGTCACATTCAACCTTATAAATGATAACAGTGGCAACATTGGCGACAATGCAAAAAATGGAGAATGATAATAATGATGAGAAGAGGAAACGCAGCGTATGCGTAATAATAAAGCAAAACTGATGCTTCTTAGTTGTTTGTTGTTGTGTTTGGTGGAATGTTATTGTTATTCGTGTTGGAAATAAATATTTTATAATTTAATCAACATAAAAGCAAAACAAATGCCAACAACATCATGCAAACATTCAATGGCCTCCCACCATCATCCACCATCATCCACCATTACCAACATCATCAACCATCTCCAACACCAAACTCACTCACTATCACTTGTTTTTACTTAGTTGTACGGAAGTTATTTCAATTTCATTGCTGTTACCATTGCTACCATATTGCCATATTGTGAGAACAACGCCTTTGTGGTTAACATAGCATCAATAACAATGGCAACAATAAAAGAAATTCACTCTGTGATTACCAAATACAGACAAACATTGTTTTGATGTTACCAACTGATAAACGACAATGAAGGCAGTTTTTGACTGGTTTAGTCAAAGATTTTTATACATCTTTCTTTACTTGTTTTCCATTCTATTCCATTGTTTGGCTAGTAGGCAAATGTGTAGAGAAATTCTCTGTGCTTATGCAATAGATGAAGATGTTTATCATAAGAAATAAGTGCGACAATAAAAAAAAAAAATAAAAAAAAAGAAGCAAGAAATCTATACCAAATCTACCCTAAAACCCGAAAAATCTGTGGACAAAAGGTTACCCAACCGCTGACATGACTAATATAGTGAATGAATGTGGACTTGGACATTGACATGGACATTTAAACGGAAGGCGTCGTCGTCGTTGTCCATTGGTACAAACAGATGCCGTCAACGATAGACGTCACCACCACTATGGTGATGGTGGATAAAAGGCAGAGAGATAGAGATAATAAAAGATATATACATAATATATATAGAAGAATGGTAATAGACAAGTTTATATTTGCATTTATTTCTATTATACGCGCATTTGTCAAAAGTCATTTATATGTCATTCCTTTCACTTGTCTAATCTACGCACATGGTGAATGTGTTATAAATGTTCTGCCCAACTGATTTTCTTTTCTTTTTTTCTTCTTTCTTTTTCTATTCTTTTCCTTTCTCCTCTTTTCTTTTGTTTTCCTTAGGTTGAATGTTTTGTATCATTTTTGTCTCTTAGCTTATAAAATATATAAGATTTTTGTCCATAGAAGAAAGTGCAAATCCGCTTTAAATCGGGAAAAGTGTTGGATACTTTAAGGTGTTGTCAGCCAAGCGAGCAATAAAATATTTATATGACTCTGTTGCGTTAAGAAACCAACCTTTCCTTCTTTTTTTTTTTTCTGTATTTTTTGGCTTTGGCTATTCTTATTTTTTAGATTTTTTTTTTTTTTTTTTGTATTTTGTTGTTGAACTAATAAACAAATCGAAAAAGTTTGTTCCGGAAGTAGACACAAAAAATCAGCTGAAAAACAAACAAAATTGAAGACACAAAACGAAAAAAAAAAAAACAACTAAAAGGAAAAACAAGAAAAAGATAAAAAGTGAAAAGAAAAGTTGCGTAAAGCGACTTATTTAAGTCATAAAGTTTTTCACACGCACAAACACATAAACATTTAATATAAAAAGTGTCTATCTCGACATAAAGGAGAAGAGTTTTCTCTAAATAGTATATGTACTAAGTATCTATGGGTGTATGCGTATGTGTGTGTGTGTGTGTGTGTTTGAGTGGGCGTGTCAAATTTAACGCCTTCGTTCGCGCGTTCATGCGTTTTCATAGACTCCCAAATAAAGACACTTCTTAGAAAAGAAACAAAATAAAACAAAAAAAAAAAAAGAAAATCAAAATCAAAAAAAATAAAGGCAAAGCACAACGCAACACACACAAAAATATATGGCAAATAAGTCCAAAATAAAATGCTTTTTCACTCAAAGAATTGGTTAGAAGAAAATGAAATGAAATGAAATGATGATGGTGGGATACAATACAAGACGAGAAATAGAAATAGAATGGCATACGAAAAGGCACATAAATAGTCGCACGCATCGACAAATTTTGTGTGATTTCTTCTTCTTCTTTTTTTTTTTTTGTTTTTAGTTCCTTGCCTTTTGTTTTTTGGTTGAGATTTTTTCATTATTTCTTGTTCCCCTTTTTTTTTTTTTTTTGTGTGTTATTTTGTTTGTTTTCTTAGTCGTTTAAGATTTTTCCTTGGGGTTTTTTTTTTCTTATTTCCTTAAATTTAAATTTTATTTTTATTGCTTTTAATTTATTTCTCTCTCGTTTTGTAAGTTAAGCATGCAGATATTTTAATCTTCTTTTCTTTTAATTTATTTAAGTATAATTTAATGTTTTAATTTATTTTATTATAAGGAAAAGTTGGGAACAGAGAAAACCTTTTTTTTTTTTGAAAAAGTTGACAAAACTTAAACTACTCATTAATACTATGATGATGAAATAGTGATTTTGGGGCTAAAAGAATCTGTCTATATATTCTAAGCAATATTAAATGATTCTTAAATATATTTACTATTTGTTAATTTGTGAAGTTGAGAAAAAAAAAAAAAAATAATATTGTATATTAAAAATCAACTTAAGAATTCTTTGCAGCCTTTGAGAGAGTAAGGACAGCCACCCCAGACAATGGAGTCATAAGAATTAGATGTAGAAAAATTTACTTATATGCAGGGTGCTCAGGTATCTTTTTTTAAATTTGTTTCCATTTCTTTTACAGTCACAAGATTATATCAATGAAATATATACATTTCGATTAGTTAAATTGGTTTGCTATTTTGTAGAAGAAAATTAGTATTTTTTCATAGAAACTCATTTAGAAATTGGTGGCAATGTTAACAAATAAAACTGTCGCATTTGGTTTTGAGAAAAATCCTAGAGAATTCAGTTTAAAAAGCCAATGAAACCAACAAAATTACTGTATATTGTGGATTTTGGTATGGTGGCGTAATATTTTTGCGAAAATCAAAATGGCAATGCAATTACTGCGAATGGAGTTCGATATTGAGAGATTATTAGAAATACAATATTTTGTGGAATCAAATGGAAGTTATTGTATTCTATTCATTTCACTATATTGTATTCAAAAGATAAATCCGACTCTCGGCTGATGAAGGGTAAAGAATGCAACTTGTTTTGTTAGATTTGTTTAAAGTTTTAGCTAAATTATTATTGAGTTTTAACTCGAGTCTAATTAAAGAGGAAGAAGGTACGTGTACTTTAGATAGTAAGTATTCTCATGGTGCCAACTAAAAGGTTAAAACTTGATTTCTTCGTAAAATATAAAGCTTTCATTTTATTGTACTTGCATTCAATTTGAATGTCCAATTTATGAAATAGATTAACAAATTATTTAGAGCAATTTGTAAAATACGTTTAAAGAAAGCAAATTTAGTACCTGAGAAATAAATTACAGTGTCATCAGCAAAGATTGATGCGTTACGATGCTCAGAGATTGGTATAACGTGAGGATAGATATTGTAAAGGCTATGAGGCTGAGCACAGAAGCCTGAAATATTGTACTTCAGCAATAATGTGTTTCCTGGCTAATTTTTGCTCATCCCGGAGAAATATCTCTTGGTAAATAAACTGATAATAAATTTGAGGAGGTAAATAGGGAAATAAGCGCATTTCATTTTATCAATTATGTCACCTATGTCACGCGCAATCAAATTCAGCTTAAACATCTAAAGCGAACAATGGATTTTTTTATTTTTTTATTTTTTTACATTAATGCTTGTTTGAGGGACTTTTGTCAACTATTAAGTGGATACAACTAAATTGAGATGGAATGATATTTAGTTATTTACAGAATCTTTTAAGCTAAATAATGTTATAAGTAATACATATGACAATTTTTAATTCAATTCGCTGTTATTTCAAAAGTATTTCAAATGCTGTCAATGTACTACAGTTTGTTTTGAATAAGTTATAATACTCGATAGGAATACTAAGAACAAGGCTAGAGGGGGTGCATTGTTGTTCAATTGGTAAGTCACTCGCCAGGAAAGGATTTGCAAATGTCCTCATTGGGCCTGAGCCATTCTGTGGGCTATCTTGGAGCACCATAAAGTTTAAATTTAAACAAATGTTTGATGAGAAATCGTACAGGCTGAGATTGAGTCTATCAGAGTAGAAAAAATCTTAATGCCATCTAGTGCCCGCAAGAGAACACAAGAACTACTAAGACTGATACGGAAAGGTGTTTGCATTGTTTTTGGTTTCCTGACAGGACATTGCGGAGTAATAAAACATTTGTCCAACATGACGATCAGACAAAATTATCAGTGTAGGCTTCGTTATGAAGATTAGGAAACACTGAGTACTTGCTGTGGACCTGTGAGGGCCAGAGTGCGCTACTTGGGTAGCCTTTACGTGGAAACCAATGAAATTGCAGATTCGCCTACGAAGAAGATTTTGGAAGATCTGTAATTAATTATTGGCAATCAGTTGCTGGAGCATCACTCCGGATATAAATACTTTGGTGTATATTTGGATAGGCGGCTAACGTTTAAAACCCATATCTCAAATATAACGAAGTCGCTCGGGCAGAGAATTAGGAAATTGTATTGGCTCCTAAACAGTCGCAATAAATTGTCACTAAGAAATAAGGTACACATCTACAATGCAATAATTGCTCCTGCTTGGCGTTATGGCTTACAGGTGTACGGCATAGCAGCAAAAACAAATATTGCTAAGGTTAGAGTTCTGCAGGCCAAGACATTGCGCATGATTTCTGGGGCCCCTTGGTTCATGCGCTCAGCGGACCTTGAGCACGACTTGAAAATACCAAAAATTGGCGACGTGATTAATCATCAGGCCAAGGAATACATTAATCGGTTGGCAAATCATCCAAACGATCTAGCCAGGCGGCTTTTAAGGCAACGCAGAAAGGGAGGGGTCAGAGTGGCGAGGAGGCTGAGAAGATCGCATCCTGTCGACCTCCCTACTAGATCATATTAAATGTATTAGTTTTATTCCCACTTGTTAATATAAGTTGTTTTGTTATTGTTTTGTATATAGTTTAATTTAAGTTGTTTCAAAATAACAGTATAATTAAAGTTTTAACAGAGGAAAACAAAAAAAAAAAAAAACAAAAACAAAAAAAAATAGAGGTATGTCACAATATACTCGTACGTTCCCGCCCTTGTTTCAATCTTATCTAATCTAAGTCAAAGGTAGTTTTCATGTGTTTGTCCTTATAATTTTTAAAAAAATATTTAACATTTCGTGAAATTATGTTTTATGTTTTCTTTATTAAGTAAGTTTATAGATTTTGGTATATTTTACTTTCTATTTGGATTTTTGTATAATTTTTTTTAAATTCTTTTTATATTAAGTATTTTATTTATTATTTTTTCTTGTATTTTCCCTGCAATATTGTACTTTTTTAATTCTATGGTCTTATTTTGTAATTTTTCTTTTGATTTCTTAATGTTGTCTGATTGATTAATTTTGCTTTATTTTATGTCATTTACCAAAATCATGTGTCCCCAAGAGCCCCAACGTGCAAGCATAATAATTTATCGAAATCATTGCATACTTTGTGGGGCGTTGGAAAAGTGTTTTTGTTTCTCGTTTGTGCCTGTCCAAAGCAGCAAAAACAAATGAAAATGAAGCATGTGATGTCGCAAGAATCAAATATTTCATGCAATTTAAATGCCACCAAGTTTATTATTATTTTGCATATACGAGAACACGCATGAGGCGTGGTTTTTTATTATTTTTTTTTTTGGAACCTACAAACAAAAAACAAAAAAAAATTAAGTACAAAATATAAAAAAGAAAAACAAAAACGAAAAGTAAATAAATAAATATAATAAAATAAGAAAGGAATGGAAACAAACGAAAACAAAAAAGAAAATATCAATCTCAATTTCATTGTCATTTGTTGTTTTCTGTGTATCTTTTTTTTTTTTGTGAAGAATTTTGTTTACTTTTTACTCTTTTTCATTTTCTTTGTTTTTTGTGTTTGTTCTTGTCATCGTTCGTTTGTTTGTTGGGTTCATTTGTGTTTGCTCCTTCTTCATTGTAGTGTTGTACATGTAAAGTATATTTTTTTTGTTTTTTTGTTTGTACTATTATGTTTACGTTGGCCCACTTATGTTGTTGTTGGTTGTTGCTGTTTCTACTTCGTTTTGTTCTTAATATTTTTTTGCATTATGTGTTGTTGCTGTTGTTGTTGTTGTTGTTGTTCGCTTTACTTCATCGTGTACCGGGACAGGCGTGTACTTACGTGCTACGCATATAAATTATTGTATCTCGAGCGTATTAAAAATGTACGAGTGCTCATCTTGTTATCCTGTTGTATAAGCGGATTATGTCAGGCATAAATGTCATGAGTTTTTGCCTTTTATGCGGCTACGGTGGCCTTGCCATGCCTCGATTTGCTTTGCTGTGCGATACCACATTATGCCTGCCATATACCATAATACAAAGTGAACATAACTTCTTCATGGCGCTTCACTTGAGTTTGCTTCGGTTGTTGTTGTTATTTTTCTGCGATTTTACTGTTTCTTCCTCCCTCCCACATTTCTCTATTTGTTTCATTTTGCTTTCATATTTCTTCTTTTTCTTCTTTGTCTCATTGAATTTTAAAGTGAGTTTTTCAAGTAATAAAATATAGTTTTTCTTTAGTCCTTTCGCATGATGATGATGATGATGATGATGATTGTGATGATGATGATGATGTGATGCTGCACTTCAATGGGAAAGTGGAAATGGAAATTTGCATAAAACACATGTTTTTGTGGTTTTAAATGTCATTCATTTATGGTAATTAGGTCGACTAATGCAGATGCTTATAAGTATCTTTTATTTTTTATGAATTTATAGAAATTTTCCATTATTTTTCAATGTTTATAGCAAAAACAAAAGCAAACAAAAATAAAAAACAAAAAGAAAAAAAAAAAAACCAAGAAAATGTCGTCAGTGGTTTTTATTCAATGAGTTTAATTTTGTAATGTTTATTCTTTGGTAAACGTTGCGTATGAGAAATATAAAAATATTTGTTGAAACGAAATGGAGATTCTATTAATAATTTTTATATCTCCCACACTCATACACAGAGCAGGCATTAACATATTAGCTTGATGTTTGTGCATAGGATAATGAAAGTAATCAAAGAGACAAAGGTACCAAATCAGTCCCAGTCATTACTTTTCCCCTATGATTTTGAACAATTGTTTTGAATTTAAATTAGTATACAGATAGATCTTATTTCGTTATACAGATAAATCAGAGTTCTCTAATTACCAGAAAAGGTAGATCATATATAAATTTATTAACTCTTTGACGTGAAGTTTGTACTTAGGAATTTTTTCGTTTTTTTTTTTTTTTTGTTTATAATTTTGTATTATTTATTTGGAATCTAACAAAACATTGTGTAGACATTAGCTTCATTTTATGGGGTAATCATTTATCTGAAAGTTTTAATAGGTAGGATATGGATTACGTAACTGCTTGAAGCAAGAGGGCAGATCCCAACGATGATAACGGTTTAGTCTGCAGAGTTGCTGACTGTTGTCCATGAGTTGCACTACGAGGACATGTACGTGGTTTTCTAGTTGGTGTTCATAGCGGCGGTGATGGTCTCTGTATTCTTGAGGCTACAATGAATAACGTCGTTGGGAACATAGAAGGGGCATCTCCTAAGGAATATGAAAATGATCAAAGGAACCAATCAGGTGCAGTTTTTACTTTTGCTCCTGTAGCTTTCAAATATTGGGCTGAAGTTTGGTACAGAAAGATCTTATTGCAATTAAAAGATAATATGAGAACTGAAAAGGAGTTTCAGAGCTGACGATAGATTACATTTATTTCATTTCAGTTCTTATAATTCCTACATATTATGTATAAAAAACTGAAACGACTGAGAGAAGTGAAAACTGAACGAGTTGTGTACAAACCAACCATCTTCGTAACGAAACGATACGAGAAATTGAACTGATATGCACATAAATTAGATCGTCACCGAGCTTCTGTCTGTTTCTCGTTCTTTTTTCTTCGTACATTCGCTTGTTTTTGTACAAAACACAAGCTGTTTGCTTGCATGTTGTTGTCATAAACATTTTTATACACACAAACTGCATGTTGTTGTTGTGTCTCTTTGAGACTTTTCCAGTGGATTTTCGTAATTTTTTTTATTGTTTTTTATTGTTGGGGATATGGCAATAGAAATACACATTCTGTGAAAATTTCAAGTCTCTACCTAGTGCGGTTCATGAGATACAAATGAATCCAAAACGTGACGATTTGTATTTTTTCACTGAAATTTTTAGTATAAAGAAGTTTTACTTATAAAAATTGACTCCAATAAAGCAATTATTTCATATGACCACAATGTGATTATATATGAATTTTTGAATGAAAAACGATTACTTGTGCTAAGATGTTCAAGCGAAACTTTACAAATCAATTTATAAAAATATTAAAGATGAAAGGCATCTAAGCTTCGTTAATGCGATTTCAATATTTTATCTCATTTTAAATGAAATTCTTTCTAAATATATTATTATTATTTTCATTTTTTTTTATATTTTTTATTATAATTTTTTTTTTATTTTTTTTTTTCGCTATCATTTTACTTTGAACTTACTCACTCATGCCAGCAGTGGCACATTTGTTTATCAAAAGTCAACACAATTTGATGATGATTTGCTCTACTGTTGCTGCTTCTGCTGCTTTTTAATATAATTTTTGTTATTGGAATTTGTATTTATTAAAAATAATAATAAACGAAAATGGAATGTAATCGAGGCCAAAATACAATATTACAAATACACAAGTCCATGCAAACAAGCACTTCAAAGTCATATGCCATAGATAAATATGTAGATACACATACGATGAAGAACATTATTATATTATACACATGACGATATATATTTTGCGTTTTCTTTTTGTTTTATTTTCTGTTAAACCAAAAAAGTACCACATATAAATAAAAAAATAAAAAAAAAAAACTGGAGAAACAAAGAAACAAAACTTGTCGATATTGTTTAAAACCACATTGGCCAATGTGGAAAAAATAAAATGGGGTTGTTGTTGTTTCCAGTTTGGTGGAAAAAAAATGTGCATTGTGTGTGTGTGTGTGTTTTTTTGTGAGTGAATGGACTGAGTGAGTGAATGTAACTGCATTTGAGTCAGTATATGAATATGTATCTAGTAGATACATGTTGCATGATAAGCATGCTTATGCGCTGAACAAGCATTTCTAAGCGTATAAGAGAGAGTCATGCTCAAGGAGTTGCTGTGGTCACTCACAGATACTTATACAATCATACACTCATACACATGAAACAAACTGACGTGCTTGGACATAGTAGACAGTAGACAGTAGTGATATTCATATTCATGACTACTCAAAACACTTAAACAGACGAAATAGATACAAGTCAACTATTGTATGAATGGAATGAGACAAGTGTATGAAGCGAATGATGAAAAAGAGTCAAACAAATAGATTGAGTGAATGACGTTTGGTTAGATAGACAGTTTGAGAGACATGGTTACCACACTTAAGCAACACACACTTGAATTGGTACTCCACTCTCTTTTCACTTGTTACTAAAAAAAAAAGAAGCAAGTTAGATTCACAAAGCTATTTTTTGAATAAGGTGGTGGCACTAAAACAAAACAAAACAAAAAAACTGATAATAAATAAAAAAATGTTAGCATCAGAGAATTTGCTTACAAAACGAAAAGCCTATAAAAATTGCGAAAAACAGCCACTTCAACGATAAGCAACAAATAAAATATACGACCGACGACCGTGTGTGTGCCTTATGTGGGTGACCAAATATATCTCTTATGTTGTGTGTAGAGATTTAAAACGCGCTCAGACCGCTCACCCGCATCATTGTGGCATTAAAACGACCAAGCAACTAAGACTAACTAAATATTGTAGCAAAGGATATTTTCAAAAAGATACACACGCTACATAGTATATAGAGACACACAAAGATAAGACGCGTGGCAACGTGTAGTAATCTGAATGAGAGCTTTGGATGAACGGCACCACCTTATCAAGCATTACCATCATTCTATGGATGACTATGTGACTTTCTTGTTGTTTTTTTGTTTTGTTTTTGTTTGTTGTCAGTGTTTCTTTAGAATAAGAGTCGAGTGTTAGCATATTTAAGGCCTCCGAGATGACATTGAGATAAACTCTTCTTCTCTAATTCTCTATTACTATTACTTGAACAAAACAAAAAACAAATGTTGTATCTGAGATTTCAAAGCTTTCAATATAAAATTGTGGTCAATGTGGCGCCCTTAAGTGCTTTCGGTCGTTCGTCGGTGTATGTAAGAAAAACTGATGCCAGCAGACTATTAGAAAGATAATTGTAGGCGCTAAATGTTCATAAGTAAGTAAGTATATACATACATATGTTGTATCTAGATACATGTGACACTCATAAACATGCCAAGATAACAAAGCATGTTAATGCTGACAGAAAAAGAAAACACAAAAAATAAACGACGAATAATTCAACTGTGAGTTAGATTACGCCGAAGGAACAACAACATTATTGCTTCGACTTAATGTTATCATTTTTGTTTGTACAATAAATTTTCTTTTCTTTTAAAATAAATTAATTTTGAATTAATTGAGTGAAAAAAAAAAAAAAATTGTAAATATAAAATAATTAAAATTTCTTTAATTAGTGTGACATCAATTAGTTGAAGGAATTATCACAATTTAATTTCGTTTACTTAACTTTGCTTTGCTTGAATTGTTGTCTTCTTTTGAATGTTTGTTTTTCCTTTACAGAGAAGAAATGGCCGGCAAAGCAAACGTTCAAATGAGTGTCAATAAGAATCAGTAGAAGACGAAAGGCACAATTCCTCCAAGCCAGTGAAATGCTAATTAATCACTTTTATTTTTTTGTTTTTTGTTTTAATT
Organism: Amiota minor; assembly: GCA_037043295.1. Classification (NCBI taxonomy): domain Eukaryota; kingdom Metazoa; phylum Arthropoda; class Insecta; order Diptera; family Drosophilidae; genus Amiota; species Amiota minor. Next base: position 169,928 of record JBAMAW010000382.1, read on the forward strand.
TTCCCATTTTAATTGATTTATTATTGCATTGAAATGTGCAAATAAGTTCGCTTTTGACGTTTATTTAATTCGTTCAAATACAAAAAGAAAAAAAAAAAATATTCAAAAACCAAAATGTGATAATGAATGAGAAGTGATAAGTGATAACTGACGGGAATAAATATTGTTGGTGTTGATTGGAAGGGAAGGAAAGAAAAGGAAAGGAAAGGGAAGGGAATAAGTTAAGACCAGAATTAATTTGTTTATTATTTACTTATGCGCAACAATAATTTTTCATTAAGCATTCATCGTTTCCATGGTTGCTCATCGTGTATTTACAGCGAACACTCAAAAGCGCCTTAAATACGCAATTATTATCCTTTAAGTTTTAATTTTTATTCGTTAAAATAAACTTTTTAATTCACACAGACACACATACACACATGCAGATGCAGACAATAAACCGAAATAATAATAATTGCAGAAGAAATTATAAAATAAATTAAAAAATAAATATATATAAAAAAAAAAAAAATCATCAAAAAAGTATTTCGAAAATATTGTACATACAATATTCATAAATAATATTTTATACATTTTATATTTGAATAAAAAGATGCATCTTGTTGTTGTTGTTGTTACCATAACTAGAAAGCAGATGAAAGTAGTTAAAAAGGCAAACCATGTCAAGCAAAGGGATAATGTTTGTAGTTATTTGTAATAACAGCTTAAGTATGAAAAGATACAAAAAATTTATGTAATCTGCCTCACCCTTTAGTAAATCCAAAAATGAGAAAATAAAATGTGACGAAAATCAAAATGCGATGATGCTTCAGAGACGTAGAGAATGAATGCTTATGCATGAGTAAGAGAAAAATAAAATATGCTTTACTGATTGCGTTTACTTTACAAAAGAAGGTACGAACAAGTGGCCGAATGACCGATAAATAAAATAACTCTTTTGTATTGAAACATTAGAACACTACAATATTCTGTATTATTACTTGACCATCTACTTTAGAAGTATCACTTCCATATTGTATTTGCCTAAATAGCTCGAATATGATAATAACATTGTCAAATTTTGATTTTCGTCACATTTCATTTTCATATTTTTTGGATTTATTCCCCTCCGCGATATACAGAAGATTGTTAGTCCTTTTCTTAAGGGTAAATAAAGAAAAATGATGAAGTATTACAAATTTTAGTAAATAAAACTACAATTTTCTATAAAAATGTATAATTTGTGCATAGTGTACACATTGTCATGACCAAATTGAGCAAATAACTTGGGATTCTCATAATCAATTGAAGAACAATTTATATGTATCTAATAAGAATACGATAGATATATATTGTAAAAGAAGATGATGTGATCCAATTATATAAATAATATCAATTTCAATATCATAGACACAAATAGACATATGGTTTTGACGAGATACAGCAAATGGGCACATACATACCAAATGTAATAAATTGACTATAACATGATAAAATGGGCACATACACATGACCAAATTGAGTAAATTTGTATTCCTGTTCATTACCAATTGAATAACAATTGATGTCTTTTAGGAAGATCACATGTAGCCTCAGCCTTCTTAACAGGACATTACAGAATTATGAAACTTGTTCATAAAATGCAGATACATAAGTCGAAATGATCTATATAGATTATGTCATGAAGAGGAGGAGACAGCAGAGCAATTGATATGCCACTGTGAGGGCTTAATTTGGACCAGATTCCGATATCGAGGTAACCAATAATTTGAAGCAACTGAAATTGCAGATTTACCTCCGACAACAAAAAAAAAAAAAATGGATTTCTTGATAATTAACAGAAGCTCAGAAGAACTATAATAATAAAGGTTGTCACAATAGGCAGAGACAATCACATCCCGCCTTCTAATCTCCCTAATCTAATCAAACCTTATTATAGAAGAGGAAATTCTTAAAATAGAAGTATAAAGATAATCAGATACAGTAAATGGACACTTAGACATGATCAAATATATAAAATCAACCATCAAGCACCATACATTCAATGATCTTGGTATATACTAACAACGAAATGATAAAAATTGTAACCTTTTCGTGACGAAATTGATAATTGAACACTAAAGAACAATACAGAATAAATAAATGGAAATATTCTCAAGATCAAATTGAAATTATTCGACTCATTACTATGAGTTATTGCTTGGCATAAACACATCACTGAAAAAAAAAAAAATATTAATGAAATGACTATGAATACATTAAAGATCCAATATTTCTATCAATTGAAGATGGAATTTAATCCCAATCTTTAGATCTATTTGATATACAATATTACATATTGGAGACTATATCAAGATGTTAAAACAAAATAAAAATCAAGTAAGGGAAAAAGAGAAATAAGAAAAAAAAAAAGAATTAAAAAGCAGCGAGTTGTAAATTTGGTAGCAAAAAAAAAAATCAGCAAAAACTGAGAAACCCTTATTAAAATTTTAAATTAAACATTACCAATACACAAAAGAATATTCACATATGCATACGAATACACCCACATGCAAGCATTAGATTATCTACACCTACGTACGGATGTTTGTACGTAACAGACCTCAGATACCTCAAAAAGCTTTGGTGGTGTTCCATCGTTCGCTCGCTCGCTGGATCGCTCGTTCGTTCATTTATTTGGTTGCTTGTTTGTTTGTTTGCTTGTGTTGTCCTCGCCATTTTGTTGTCGAGTTGCAAATTAAAACACTTTTAGTGGAAATTCGCACATACATAAGTATGTGTTTCTGTCTATATAGTAAATCATATGAGTAGCCCAAGCACAGATTTACAGGTTTACGAAAGAAAAAGCAAAATACAAATAAAAAACAAAATATAAAAATAGTAAACATGGTCGCTAACATGGTGGACAACGACACCAAAACGTAAGTAAGCTAAAGCAAAGGACATCCAGCAAACGATGACCAAACTATGAACAGGATAAACAGACTTCCTCTCTCTCTCACACATACACACACATATATATATATATATAATCATGCATGTAGACACAGAAACAAACACACAAACACTTGCACTTGCACTTACACTTCCACTTGCATATGACGGGATGATGGCGGTTCTTTTTTCTTTTCTTTTTTTTTTTTAGGTGGTTCGGTTTCATTTCGGGGTTTTCGCAGTATAAATTCATAAATTTCATGTTATTATGAAGTTTGTTTGTTTATTTATTTGTTTGTTGTTGTTGCCGGTTTTTTTTTTTTCGCTTGAAAAACCAAAGCCGCAATGCACAAGAAGATGAAAAACCAGGACAAGGAAGAAGGGAAGAAGTTGAAGTAAAGAGCAATAGAAAAACCAGGAGGATTTTCCATCGTAATTACAATAAATAAGAAAAGTTAAAAAGGAAAATGAACTACTACATATTGCAATTCCTTTTTTGTGATGAAGGTGAAAGATTCTGTTCTGTTCTGTTCTGTTCTGTTGGCAAAGGGTGAAAGATTGAAATTGTGTTGTGCAATCTGATTTTAATAACTTTGAGAATGTTTTTTGTTTTTTTTTTTGTTTTGCTTAGTAAAAGAGAAATTGTAAAAGTATGGTAAGTAAGTAAGAGAAATGACACGCTTCAAAGCAATTAATAAATTTATTGCTTTAAACTATTTAAATTTAATGCGTTTTATTTACTTTAATTTTGGTCCATTACAAAGTGAGGGAAGAAACCTTTTTGGTGTGTGTTTCTTAAAGAAAGTAAATGAGGGAAATTCTGATGATGATGAGTATTTATTTTGGGATATGAGGGCGGAGCATTAATAGTGAAGGCGTGCATTTGTGCCTTAAACTGTGATTAAGAAACAACAACAAAACAAAAACATTCGTGATAACATAAATAACAAACAATTATAATTTTCTATATCAAAGCAAACAATTGTAGCATGAGCCATTTAGTATTGTATTTTATGAGATTTTCTTCATAATAATATACAATAAAATGTTCTTACTCCATCACTTTGACTATCATCTTACGTTGCACATAAGTTTCTGATTTCTCATTTAAATGATTTTTTTTTTCTGCTCTTGTTAATTTATGCTAATGAAGTCAATCTCTCTGTAAATGCATAAAATTATACAAATACAAAATTTATATCTGATTCTCACACCTTCTGTTGCCTTTCTCTTCTTCCCTCTGCCTAAGCTTCGTGTCTATTTGTATTTGTATTTGTTTAGTTTATTTACTTTTTATTGTTTATGTTTAAGTGCTTCGCATTTCAACAAAAGATGCTTTGCATACTTTTAAGCGCAGCATTGCTTGCATTAGATAAAATTGGTTTTAATGGTTGAGTGTCTGTTTGTCTGTCTGTCTGATGCCACTGCTTACTTTAATTAACACACAATTTAATTAGCATTTAATAATAATTTAAGTAGCTTTACATTATAATGAAAATATTGTACAAACAAAGACAATTTTAATCCCTGCGACAACGCAAATGTCATGCAATGATGATTATAATAATGAGAAAGATGATGATGATGATGAGGATGATGCTTAGAACAAGGGTCAGACGACATACATACATACATACTCGTACATACATATGCTTCATGAAGGATTTTGTTATTTGTTTTGGTTTTTAGCTATAGAGAAATCTTTTTATGAAACGAACACTCACACAAAAAGACAATTTTGTGTTGCAATGAAACTTGTTGCAACAAAGTAAAGTAAAAAGTTCTACTTCTTTTTCTTTTCTCAAATTCTATAATATTTTTGTGTGTTTCATATGTTGCAGCTCAGTTGGCTTCATGCAACTTTTGGTGTTGTTCTTCTTTATCGCTTGCCACATTAATTTTACTTTCGTTCACATTTACCCTTGCAGCTTGTTCATCGCATCAACAATATTTTTGTTTGTTTTACTTTAAGTTTTTCAATCGTTTTCTCTCTTGTTTTCTCTATCTCTTTTATTTAGCACTACTTTCTTTGTCTTGCTTAAGCTTTAAGTTGCTTTTCACTTAGTGTTTTTGTTTTTGTTTTTGTCTTAAACTTTTGCTGCGAAGAATATAAATTTAGATTTCATTTCTTTATAAAGAAAGTTGATTTTGTTTTTTGCCTTTCTTCTTTCTTAATTTTCTCTCATGATTTGCTGCTCCTGCTGCTTCATTTCAATTTATGATAAAATAGACAATTTGTTATCTTTTTTAGTTAATTTAGTTCTCCTACAATTTTCTACTTATATTAAATTTGTTTTAAAAGCTTTAAAAATTCAATTTCTTTGTATTTTTAAATTTCAATCCTTTGACCAAAATTTGAAAAAAAAAAAAAAAACCAAATTTATTCATTTCGTCATTCAATCGATATTTAATAAGTGAGAAAAAAAGAAAAACACTGCTTTCTGTAACCAGAATCCTGGCGTGACAACGTGGTTTTTATATAAATAGCCATGTAAAATATTTATGTATATACATTTGTTTTTTTTTTTTTTTTTTTATTTTTTTAAATAAGCCAAAAAGGATGTGGAAGGAAATGGAGAGGAAAAAGTACTGAAAGCCTCAAAAATAATTTTAAATCATTTTTCGCTTAAATACGCAATGCATACTTGGTGGCTTTTATTAACGATGTATATCCTTGTTAATGTTGATGTTGTTATCCTTGTTATTATTATTGTTGATGTTGATGTGATGTTGTTGTCATTGTGGATTGGCTTTAAACTAAAGTCATAAAACAATCAAAGGAGCAGAGCAGAGCAGAGCAGAGCAGAGCAGAGCAGAGAAATCAGAAACGGAGAGATAGCACAGAGAAAATGAATTCGCGTAACTAAATGACAAAAGTTTAAATACTCAAGTGTAAATAATAAATAATTTCCCAAAGGATTACAATAATAAGAACAACAACAACAACAACAACAAACAATCACAATTTAATGTGGTCGAATAAGAAGCGAATGACTTGACACGATGACGCGACACAGGACACAGGACACAGGCACGAGAAACATAATGAACATTCAGTGATGATGATGATGGTGATGATGATGATGTAAATCAAAGTGAAAGTAATAGCATGGTAAAGAGAGAAAGTAGTAAGTCACATGATTGAAGAAAAGGGACATTCTAGTAGTAGTAGAACAACAAAAACAAAAATAACAACTGTCTACAGCGAAATATGCTGAAGTACGTGAGAGGCATACGATATATGGTATTGTATATTTATATGATGGCAAACAAAGTTAAATCGTTTTCTAAAATCAAACAACAGCAGCAGTAGCAGAGCAAGCATCAAAATACAAGTAATCAAACAAACAAACAAACAAACAAACAAACGAAATTCAAGTGCTTTTTGCCTTAGGAATTTTGCCATAGGTAAGAGTGAGATAGTAAAGCAGTGTGTTTGTGTGTGCGTGTGTATGTGAGAGATAGAAAAACAAATAAAGACTCTATAAAAACAGTAAGGAATTCAGTTAACCGAATTTTAAATACCTTTCACTTACAATTTTGTTTGTACTTCTTAAGTAAGTTTCCAATTTTAATCGAATATTTGAATATCTTGAGTTTCCGATACAAAAACTCAACAAAAATCCATATGTCAGTTGTAAGAGATCTTGTACCATTCTTCACTTAGAATTTAAGAACTCAAAAGTACTGAAAATTGTATTCTATATGAAGTTTATATTATTGTACATATGGATTCCATCAGAACTTTCGTCTTCAATTTTGTGCCTTTATTTTGTCAATTGACAATAAGTCACATTAGAATCTCTGTAGGTTCAACAAAAGTCTATCAAATAAGGTGAGGCGTCAACTAAATCATATAAATAGTTAATCTTAATTCTTAGTTGTAAAAAGAACAAATCCTTTTATAAAATTTAAATATATAAGTAATATTTTTCCTTAGGCCACAGCTTTAGTAATTAAGTCCTAAAAATTGTAAAAAAAAAAAACCAAAAAATATTCAAAACAAAAAATAATTATATAGATACTCGAGAATACGACTAAAGACAATGTGTGATGTTATCAGTAAGCCACTAGTATTTCGAATAGGGGAAAAAAATTATATATAATTGACTGGAAATAAAAAAAAATTAAAATAAAAGAAGAGGAACATTGGAATCTCTTCAGTTTTCTAAAGACAAGACTCAAAAATATTCAAAGACTTATATAGTATCGTCAATAAAGATTTGTTTGATCGGTCTAATTTTTGTCTATACAAGTGTTCTTCAATATTGTATAATAGCATTACCCGGCGTGCGTTGCTTCGCCCTCGCCATAATTGTATGTCGTCAACATTCTAAAAGTTCTTTCTCTTGAATGAGTGAAAAGTAAACAATTTGTGTTCGGTTCGATTCTTCATTTATATCATTCGCTATTATGTGTCCACACTGATTATACTTCGATATAGTAATGAGCTTTATGTATGTATTTAAAGTGACAATCAATTTGACATAATGAAACTTACATTAGAATAAAAATATATGTGCTTCTTATTAAATAAATATGCAAACCTTCTGAGTTACAACAAATTGAATAACATAAAAACATTTTCCATAAAGAAATACATATACGTGCCAATTTTGATGGTGATCGCTAAAACGGTTTCGGAGCTTAGCACCGTCAAACATTTTTTTTGTTTGTTAATTTTTATATATATAAATGACGCCAAGAAAAACACTAATTTTGTTATCAAGAAAGGTAACATGCGCATTCATACAACTTTGATATTGAAAACAAATGATTTTATTTGTACCAACTATAAATGGAGAACATCTCTTCCAAGAAAGAGAGAGAGAGATAGAGCACTCTGATGTCCCATACTCGTATAATATCAGTGTAAGACAATATGAGATAAATGTATGTTGAAATTTCACCTTATTAGTTCAAAAATTGAAAGACTATGAAGCATAGAAGCAAATAGACCACTGAACAGTCTAAGCTTCTTGCTGATCATTAGTCTCCCACTCACGATTCTATGCATTACAAACACCATGGTCAAGTGATAACGCTTAGTCACTCTAGTGTGAAAGGTATGAAAAGTGAAGCACAGTTTTAATTTATATTTTTTTTTCTAGAGAGAAAATTTAAGTTTTGGTTTGACTTTTTAAATAAATTAAAAAATAAAATATATATATATGTATATATATTGGTAAACAAGTAAAATAGCACACGCATCCAATGAAAGATATATACATATATATATAAATATATATTTATAAATTCTCTTATAGTGACCACATTGAAAAGCTATTGAAAGTTCGAGTAAATAAGTAAGTAAGTGAGTAAGGCAGACAAGCAGAGGCAGGCAGGCAAAGTGAAAGTTGAGAAATGCCTTTAACATGCAATAAATTAAATTCAACGAAGAGAACGGCAAACAAGAAAGCAAGCAAACAAACAATACATTTTAGAGCTCCATTGTGTGCCATTGTAAGAATGATGAGATGTTGGTGGAGCAGAAGTAGGAGTAGAGTGTGGGGCTTATGGAGGAGACATTTCATGTTAAGGCTATCGAAGCAGGAACGATTTATTGCGGCCTCTCAAATACTTTGCGCTCGAAATGCTTCACTTTCTTTTTTCATTTCTTTTATTATACTTTGCATTGACTTCTGTCTCTTCTTTTATAAGTAGTATAAAATTTTTGTTTTTTTCTTTCTCAATTTCTTTTTCTCTGTCTCTTTCTTGCGACATACTCAAGGGAAATTGTTCAATGGCAAGTGATATTTGTGCCAAATAGTTGAGCTTATTTTAAGCTTAACAATGACAGCCAACAATGAGAATTAAGAAGAATATAAAAAGGTAGGATACTTGCAGCTTTTTTGCTTCACACACACACAACATGAAAAATACTTAAAGTAAAGTATAAGAAGCATGCAACAAACAGTAAAGAACAGAAATATGTATGTGTAAAAAGCTAAGGAGATTGAAAGGAAGAATCTCAAGTTTAAGCTTCACTTGATTATCGTTTCACGCTTTATGACTTGTTCGCGTTTAATTCAATGACATTTCACAATGACTCATGACATATTATGAATGAATTCTGAAAGTCCTTATACAGCGCGTGGCGCGTGGCCAACCAGTCGGACATCATTTAATCGAAGGCAATAAATTTGCATTTAAATGTAATAAAGCCATGAACAATATTTTTTTTTCTTTTTTGTTGTTGTCATCATCATTCTTTGTCATCTCTTAGCCATTTTCCTTTCTACATTCTCTCATATACGTGGGTTTGGTTTGGTGTGATGTGGTGTGGCGAATTCAATGCCATTAACAATGGCCGCCAAAAATGACAGCAAAGTGACATTCAACGGTTAATAAGCCTGACAGATTTACAACTGTCAGTTGGTGTGTCGGTCAATTCATTGACAATGCTGATTTGTCTGCTTGCTAAATAACTTGGTTAATGCCCATGGAAAAAAAAAAAACATGGGCTATGATTGGAGATGATGATGGTAGTAGAGGAATAGCATGACATAATCGAGCGTACAGCGCAAAAGATGTCCGAAAATCAAGATCAAGTTGACAGCTCGGAAATGTGCGTCGATTTAGATTTAAGCGTTGAAAATTTACTACTATGACATATGAAATAGTAGCACACAGATGACGCGAAATGAGATTATCTCTGAAAATGGGTCGAAGGAACACAATAGAAACATAAATATACATTTGCTTATTGAGACAAGTCAACAACATTGTGATGATGATGATGATGATGATGAGAATGACACTTATTTGACTCTTAAATACTCTTTGGGAAGCCATTGAAGAAAAGAATCATGCTGCTACTCTCATAAAACATAAATTTAATTTATGTACAATTTTAGTGAATCGTATAAATTTTTTAAAAATATACAAAATGAAAAACAAGAAAAATTATGCTGCTATTCAGCAAAAGGCGAAAGCTTTAGGTTTGAGTAACATGAAAGTCAAAAAGAGAATAAGTCATTTAGAATAGGAAACAGCAGAACAGTAGTAAAACTGTTGAAATCGTCCTTGAAAGCGTCGAGAATATTGTGTTTGTGTATGGTAGTGTCCTTTTACATGCTGTTATTGTTGTTGTTGTTGTTAATGTCATCAACGCCATTTTAGTTCCGCTTTTTTTCTGTAACAATGAAAGAGTTTCTAGTTTTGATGACAACAACAACAACAACAACAACAACGACGACGATGACGACGACCATGTCTGGTCGGTTACGAGTCTGAAGGCGAGACAAAGGATACAAAATAAATGTAGAACAACATGAATTTCTAATGAATTGTTGGAACAAGCAACACAGACAAGAACACGAACTAGAACAATCATAATAACAATAACATTAATAAAATGAAAACAAAAAAAAAAAACCAATTTAAATGAAACAAATTCATTTTTTGGTGACAAAGAAAAGAAATAAAAATTACTTTTTAGTGTTTAAAATGATTGTTTTTTCATTTTCATTTTTGTAGTGGCACTTGGGATAGTCCCAAGAAAGAGTATGAAAAATTGTATTTTGGATAAAGAGTGTGCTTAAAATAGAAGATGAAATTGGGTGTATAAGAGAAATTCAGAACGAAAGGAGTGAAGGAAAAGTGATAGGAATACAGCAAAGTAATAAAGATTAAAACGTTAATATTGAAAAAAAAATATGTGAATATTATTAGATCAAAGGAAGATTGTATTTCAATTATTTATGATTTATTTATAAGCAATACGAACTATGCGTATATAAACCAAGTATATTCCTGGATTCTTTCTTTAGATTATATGAAATCAATTTTTGTTATATTTTCCGTACCTGTACCTGTACAGGGCATCAGCTTTAATTCAATTTTATTTCCTTCCAACCACCTCTTTTGATTGAATGCATTTTCGTAAAAGCTCATCTTATCCACAAGATTTGTGAACAAACTTTTCACATTTGGACATTTAGCCACAAATCGCATCACAGAATCAACACAATCATCAGTTCCAATATACCAAAGGCATTTTAAAGACTTTATTCCCGGCATTTCCATGTCAAAAAATTCTTCAGTAACCATTGGTTTGTTCTGGGCCTTCAAGATGAGACTATCCAAGTTTTCGCATAAATCCATTGGGGATTCTTTGAGCCAACGTGGTGGGAAACTCTCAATTTGTGATTGTATGCGAAAAATAGATCCACCTTTGTTTGCTATTATCATTTTGAAAATAACATTCAAGTCCTCACCATCTTCGTGGTGGCAAATTTCCAATCGCTTCAGATTTTTCAACTGAAGCATATTGCCCAAATAAAAAGGAGCAATTGGGTAACAGATCCGTATATGTTCCAATGATGTGCATCTCATTAAAAAATCTGCCGGAATTAGCCCAGATAATTTGGAGTTGAAAACTATGTACAGCGTTTCTAAAATGTTTAGTTCCAAGTTTTGCGTAGCATCGTTGAATGCTTTGAAATCCTTGGGAGATATTTCCAGAGAATTGAAATTTTTTGCATTCTTGCATATAAAAAACGTGTTAGCATCCCTTGATAACTCGTGTTCATCATTGAGGTTGTTGTGGTACATTGGATCTCTTTGCCACAATTTTGCACAAATGTTTTCAATGCACTTTGATTTGGAAGCCAGATCGACCATGTGTCCCAAATTTAACATACTTAAGGCTTCTTCCTGCTCCTGTTCATTTAGAATTTTGTTATTGTCGTTCTCATATTCTTCTTTTATGCCAGCCATTTTCGTATTGGAGTTTAAATGTTCAATGATAAAATAAATGTTTTTGGATATGATGAAAGTGAAGTGATTCTTTATTTCTTTATTAAAAACGTAATTTTGCAGTTCCTGAAAATACTCATTAAGAATAACTACAAAACGATCGACCCATTAATTCCGGGATACACAACTTACAAATTTGGCTGCTGGGTAATTTAGTTGTCCAGCTAGATCATAAATCTCCAACCACACGTCGCTGTGAGTAGAAGTATAACTAGCGTCTTGCAAATAAATCTCCCCCACTGGGTCAGAGACGAATTAATTATCACAAAAATTTTTTATGCTCTAAGCTTTTTTTTTCAATATGTTTACTCTAATTTCCTACTGAAGTTTTTTTTTTTTATTAGTTTTAAGTTGACAGAAATTTGTCAGATCAATTGACTAACTAATCTTATAAAGAGCAAATGACTGACATAAATATCCAAGTTAAGTTTCCCTGTTTTCTGACTTAAAAGCCACCATAAATAGTAGTAACCTTCCACAAACTTAAGTAACTAAATTAACAACTTGAGAATATGTTTACATGCAATAACGTATTGGCGTTATCAATTCCATAAGATTGAGGAGAAAATTACACCAGATAGAATGGTACAGATCTATCATATGTTATCAAAACAACAGTTTTTGGAACATTTGATAAATACAAAATTAATAAGCAAAAAACTAAAAATTGACCAAGTACCAAATCAGAGTCGTACATGGAGGGTTCCATACCAGATTGGGATTTGTATTGGAGTTACTCCTCCTAGTGTTCCGGTTTGATTGATTCCAATGAATGTACCGCACCTATATTAAAAAATTATTGTGTTTAAATTTCAGTTCAATAGTCCAAAAACCAAAAAAGTTTTTCGAATAAGGACCAGAATTTTTATGGTATGGGAGGTATCGTCTCTAGTGGTCCGATCAAACTGAAATTTCGGCAGTATAAGTTTCCAATGTATAGCCACCAATCATCCAAGTTTCAAGATCGTGGGATTACTGGATCGTATAGCTGCCATACAAACCAAAATGTTTCTTGTATGGGGACCCCTTTAAGATTTTGAAAATATTTTAGTTTTAGTATTTGTTGCTGATGCCCGGATAGAACTACACATTTTGTGAAAATCTCTAGCTATGATGGTTCCCGTGGACGGACGGACAATGAAGTCTCTGTAACAGGGTTCCGTTTGGTAACCTTTGGGTATGGAACCCCAAAATGGACTACTATGTGAAGCTGAATATCCTAAGGGATGCAGTAGTGAAGGAAATATTAAAGGAATTAACTCTTAAAGTGCGTATTTTGAGCGAAAATTTGAAAAATTCATCATACATATCATAGTAATTTAAATAAAGACCTTACTGGTTGTGGGAAGTGCCATCTGCCTGAAGAGTTTAACAAGTTTCATTTTGAACTCTCGTAACTTGAAGGATGATATCCAATTGAATACTGACTTTGTCAATTGTCTTCTTGGCAAAAGTTCAATAAAAGGATTGTAAAATTGTTATGATGCGATTGTGGGAAGTGTGACCTATATTGAGTTTAGTTGGAAAACTTAAACGATCGAACTGATTTGTTATTCTACACATTTTCCATTGTTAAATTTAGAAATGGTGATATGTAAAAAATTTTGTCGTAACTATTCAGTAGCATTCACTGGTGTGGATGTTTGAATGCTTAGGACAATTTGCTTATTGTTCCCCACAAAGAAAAGAATACAGTTTATGCATCCCTTACAAATTATTAATAAAAAAAAAGTTTTTGTGTAAATCTTTTCTTAATTTTTGGTAAATTGTTATACATAAATTTATATTTAATTAAAAAGTGCAAATAAATCAAAAAACCTTAAATAATTTTTTTTTTTGTATTTTAGTTTGTTATATTTTCATTTTTAACAGTTTTCATTTTTGTTGGGAAAATATTGTATCTTAATTCGGTTGACAAATTTAGATATTTTTACCATTATTAATATATGTGGAAAATTCTACATTTCATTTATTGTAAAATATACAGTTACAAATCAACAACAAAAGCAACAAAAACATTTCTGCATTTGAGAAACTTTTTGTTTAAACAATAAAAAGTTGAAAAGATAAATTTATAAATGGTTGTTCGGCATTTTAGTTTTTTTATTACACTTGGCATTAACAAAAATATATTTGAATAAATTTAACATAACAAATATTAAAATTTCAATGATTTCTTTATATCAAACTTGAGCCATCCATCAAATAGTATTGTATTACCACCTAGCAGCACCAGCAACGTTGTCATCATTCCACCACCAAAGCCATCAAAAAAAAAAAATCAGTTTAAACCAGAACGTATAAACCAAAACAGTGAATCAGACAAAACTTTGAATATTAGATTTGCGCCAACGGGGCCAGCGTTGTGGAACTCGTCGTCGGTACCGCTTTACAACGATTGGCACAATTAAACGAGACTCATGTTTGTCTGCTTTCGAAAATTTGGGTTTGGTTTCTTGCCATATGTTTAGTGATCGTAGTACTCCAAGAACAAGGCCTATTATGAACAGTAAACTGTCTGAGTTCAATTTGAATAATGGACTTATGGTTATTATTAGCACCGTGATAGCCACGAATTTTCTGGGCATAATTTCACGCAGTTGATCGGAAAGAAAATGATACATAAATCTTAAGTACCCCATATGTGATGAGTGCAGCCAATTGGAATATCCAAATTCTTTCGATTTCTTACCTCTAAGTGTTTTTATATTGAAAGTATTTAGTATTTTATTTTTTTACTAATGTGATTGAGATTGAATTTAGCTGGTAAATATTTCCGAATGATTTACAGATTTGGCTAAGTATACTTTGGTCAAATATTACTACACCAAATAATATATTTTATCATTCATTTTGATATGTTTTCTCACGGACCAGATAAGACCCTAGTAGTAGTTACAGAGAAAATGATAACATCAAATGATAGTGGAGTAATAATATATACAACATGGTTCGAATATTTTGAAACTTACATTTTAAAGGGAAGCGAAAGTTTTCACAGAGGATATGCAGATTTTACCTTTCTTTAGCGCCACAAAGGATCTTTTTGTTAGCTAATGTCATTATATTGTTATAAACAAATTTGAATTCCTGTCCGTGCAGAACTTCTAAACTATACAACGGATTTTAATATGGGTTTCTCAGTCATTTAAAGAATTGTTTCCGAAAGGTTTACATGTAGAACAATAAAAAATATTCAATTCATTTTCAGTCAATAGTTCATGAAAGAAGCATGTCCTGCCAAACAGACCAATCTGAAAGAATGCATTATATAATTTGGATATGTTATAATTTGTGATGGGAAATTTTGGGAAATTTTTTTTTTTGGTAGGATATTTGTATCAATAAATAAATAAATCATCATAAATTATGATCTCTTTCCATCCACTCATTCGAACTTATGCTTTATGTAGTCAAATTGTAGGGCATACAAATTGTTATTTATAAAAAATTTACAAAAAATAAGAAGAATGGAAAGTACAATAATAAAAACAAAAGTTTACATTGCATGTTGAAGGGCTAAGAGCGGGTGACATGGAAAATACTTTTTCTAATGGTAGCATTTTTAGGAAATGATTTAAGAGTTAGGAGATGTGCGTAAGTGCCTAATAGAGGCACGTACTCATAAGTGCTTTGAGCTTAAAAATATACTTTCTACATACATATGTACATAACAAGTACGAGTATAAATGATATTAAACGCAAAGTATGAAAGAGGATAGAAAGGATATTTAAATAAAAAGCAGAAGGCAAAAAGCATTTTACAAAATATTCCAATATATAATTTTCTTTTATTATTTTGCTGTTGTCTTTGGTCATTTTGCCATTGTCAACGTTTTTGTTGTTAGTTCAAGTATTGTTATTGTCATTGTTGTTGTTGTTTTTTTTTGACTTGTCAACAATGTTGAGTAGCCAGTTGGCTTTCGTTTATGCTAACTCTTTTCTTTCTATTTTATTATCATCATTTCCACTACCAATTTCTGCCTTTAATATGTGTATCTACCCACTTCTATAAATACTATATACTATTTATATACAGTATATCTACATATGTACATCTCTATCACATTTTCAATTCCCATTCCTAGTTCTACTTCTAGTTCTAGTGGTGCTACTGCCTCAACTTCTTGCTGTTTCTGTTGTTGTTGTTGTTGTTGTTGTTGTTGTTGTTGTTGTTATTTCAATTTTGTTACATAAACTTTTGTCGCAAATAAATAAAATTGTTTTCAATTGCTTGACAAGATACAACATGACAAAAACAACAATAAATATAGAAAATAACAACAAATAAAACCAAATAATAACAAAAAAAAAAAAAAAAGGAAAAAACTGAAAATTAAATGAAAATGAAAATGCAAAGCATGACAGAAATGAGAAAAAAAAAAATAGATTATAACATAGGAATAAAGACGTTAAGAGGAGAAGAGAAGCTTCAAGTTGAATGAAAAATGTAAAATTTAAAAAATATTTTGAAAAAAAAAAAAAAGAAAAAAAAAATAGAAAAAAAAAATGTGCACATGTTTCTCATAAGTGAAAATTAAATGTATTTTGTTGAGTACAAATTTATTTTAAATGTGCCACGCCCTTTGAAAAGAGGCGTAAATTGACTTTTGAACTTATGTTACCATGTTCGTTAGTTAGTTAGTATCTACGTATATATTTTTGTATGTGTGTGTGTGTGTGTGTGTGTGTGAGTGTAATAAACATTTTCATAACTCTAGCAGTACTTTAATAATTTCCTTTTTATCTGTTAGTTGTATCTTATATTGTTGCTCCTTGTCCAAGCAGCAGCAGCAGAAGCAGCAGTTACCCATTGTTTGTTGGTTGTTGCTGCTTGCCATTTAATAAATCGCTTGACATAACAACAACAACAACAACAACAACCAAGTACAACAACAATAAGAAGTAGCATTATAATACTAACAACAACAATTTATTTAGAAGAACTAAGCCAACTGACAAACAAACGGGAAAACTCTGTTGAAAATACTTAGTAGTAGTAGTAGTAGTAGTAATAGTAATAGTAATAGTAATAGTAATAGTAATAGTGATGCAAGAGTCAAAGAGAGTAAAACAAAGTTGGTTGTATATTCATACTAAGTAAAATAAGGGAGAAAGTCTAAGCAAAAAGTAGAAAGTCAGGACTGAGTGTGAAGGTTACAAAAAGTAAAGAAATATGAAACATGGCAATAAATATCCTGCAGGCATTAAATGTTTGTTGTCTTGCAACAAACAACAACCAACACAACAACAACTACAACAACAACCAGTTTAACACCAACAATGAGAACAAAAACAACAACAAAAACGAACTACAAATAACAACTACAACAAATATAAGAATACGAAATTGTACTTGAAATAGAAGAACAACAACAACAACAGCAAACACCACAAAAAAAAAAACAAAATTTATTGTTTGGTCTCTTATGCTATGCTTATCTAGCATCTAACCAACCAACTAAACATCTATTCATCCATCCATTCATTCATTCATTCATTCATTCGTTCATCTATCTATCCATCTAACTATGGTATCTACTATTTTTATGAATGTATGTGTGTATTTTCATACATATCATTTTTGTATTTCTTACTGTTGTTGTTACTATTATTGTTATTATTTTTGTTTAAGCTGTAAAAGGACGCTTTATTTATGTGCGAATTTCAACAGTTTACATTTGTATCTAGATACAAGCATTTCATTTCTTATGTCACATCTAAGAATAGTAATAGTTGGTCGTTGGTTTGTTTGTTGGTTGGTTGGTTGGTTGGTTGGTTCAGTTGTTTGGTTGATAGGACAAACATTAGATAATAAAATTTACTAAAGCATTTCCGCACCATTAAATTGACAATGACAATATCAACAACAACAACAACAACAACAATAACAACTGTAACATCACCAACAACAATAATAAAGGAAAATTAAGTTCAAGAAGAAGGCACATTTCGTTTACTTAAAAGGATGTTTAAGTATTAATCTAACAACTATTCATGAATGAAGAAGAAAATGATGAAACGAAAAACACACAAAAAAAAAAAAAATAGAACGTAAATGTAAATAAAATTTATATTTTAATGAAGGCAATTTGGTAGTTAAATTGAACAACAACAAACAACAAAATCGACAATAATTTGTCTTTCTTAATTATTAATTACCAAAATTAGGTAGACTATACACGAAGTAATGTTCCATTTAAGACCATTAAGATTTCTATATAATTTTAATTATTTACAGTAAAGATTTCTATATAATTTTAATTATTTACAGTAAAGATTTCATCTGAAATAGAGAAATGTTATGCTCATTTTTAAATAGAAATTTATTCAATATTTTTAGAACATGTGTTGGTATATTTTAGTGAAATTTTAGCCATAAAAATATGAAGTTCTTACAATTCCATAAATCTGTTCGAGCTGTTCCTTTTTAAAAAAAATGCTTTTAAATAATGTGATGGTTAGAACAAGATATAAAATAATCAGTTCAGTCCCAATTTAAATTCGATAACAGGTTTGTTTTTTGTTCAGTTTTCAGTGTTGTCAATCATGTTAGTTTTTTGTACAACACTGAACACTGTTTGAAGAAATTCATTTAATTTAATTTAATTTATATATTTTGCTATTAAGTCATATGCAAAATCATGATCAAACTGAACTGAAGCATATAGGTCTGACTATCAGATTAATATTCAGTCTTCTACTCCATTCACACCGCACTGAATCACTATGATGCACTTTGGCGTTCAGATTGGTATTTTTGAATCATAAACAGCGTTTTTTTATGTCGTTGGCACAACAAAATTTGCTGTATTTATGTTGGTACGCAACAAAAAAAGAAAAACTTACCAAAAAGCAGCCAACTTTAATGAAAAAGTTGCCCAACACTAGGCTCATCTAAAAATTCAATTCTTGGCGATAAGTCGTGATTCGACTATGAATCGAATCACATTCTGCAAAAACAGCCCCTAAATGATTCCTTGTGGTTATTGTCGAATCTGTTTCGAATCAATGGTCAAATCATGATTGATTCACATCAGACCCTTTATGAATACAGCATTAGTCTCAGTCCGACAGCTTTTTACACGAAGGGAAAACTGATAGTTGGGCTGAGACTGAAGTGACAATGTAAAATGCGTTTTACCATTTTTTAAATCATTTTATATATTGAGTTGCTTAATGGACACTTTTGAGAGACATGGTTGCTTCGAAATGAATGATTATACACCAAGAAATAACCCAAAACTGACAAAAGATAAGATATATTTTATTTAGATGAATGAAAATGAAATAATTTACTAGTGTGGCTGGTTATCATAACTCAGAATTATGATATCTGGAAGCTTCTTTAAAAACAAAAAACATGACCAATTCCTAATTTTAATTTTTTTTTTGAAATATTAATCGCATAATAGCATAAAATATTTTTCTGGTTAGGCAATAGTCGTGTTTCATCTTGGGTGAGAGCTGTCGCCATTATAATTGGATGTGCAGCCGCTGAATGTAGGCATTTTTAGTTCCCTGCATATGTGGAGAAGTGTTGCGGACAAACCATGAGGCTTCCGTGAGTTGTCTCAGAGTTTATATAAGCGGCAGTTATGCATCAAGTTTATATGCCATAGATCCAAGTAGTAAATGAGTGTTTTATTTGTCAATAAAAGTTTACTGGTTAACTGGTTCCATGACTGCGTAGTAACATACCGTGATGGATGATGTAACATGTGCAGCTGTGACGTTTGTCCTGGAATATACTAGGTACTGAACTTGGTCCACCTATGGAATGATCTCTGAGACGTATGCAATAATTGGACAAATGCCTTGTATCAGCATGAAATCTAATTGGATGATTTGCTTGAACTAATGGAAATATTCCAGCGCTTAGCCAAATAGTTGATCATTTGTACTGTAAATTGACTAAAATCATTCAAAGATCAACTAAACAATTAATATAAATGCACTTAATTCATGGTTCATTTATAATTAGATTAGCAGTAGATTAGTTTTAGATTCACAATTAAAAAAACTAAAAAATACAAATTCTTTCTCTCATTTTTTTTTTTTATACAATAGAATTGAATCTATAATTTACTTTAGAGTTTAATAGTAAAATATTAATGACTCTTTCCATTTTCATTGTATCTCTTTCAAGTCTCATCTCATGTCTTTATTGCATTTCTTAAGCGTGCGCTCATTTGTCTTCTCTAGTTTTACATTTATTTTGGAATCCTTTTAAAAGCAAAAAAAAAAGAAAAAGAAAAAAAAACAAGAAAAGAAATGAGCATTTTAAAGTGCAATTCCTTGAATGTTGAAGGTTTTTAAATATTTCAAAATACACACATGAATGAAACAAGCAAATCGTTTAGTGCACTTAACTTCCGTTCTTCGTGAGGAGCGTGCAAGCAGAATAAAAGTAAAACGAATCAAGCGGCAAAAAGAACTTAAAACCATGCATACATTCATTCATTCATTCATACACAAGTAGATGTACATATGTATGCAGATATTTGTATATGTGTGTATGTTCGTGAATGTGTTGAATGCAATCACTGCTGACTTGTAACAGTGCCTATAAGTTTGTGCATGTGCCAGTGCATACTATAATCGCAGCTTACTGTCCATGCTTGGCAGCTGCAATATGTCAGATAGGAACACAACAACAACACTACCAACACTATCCTAACTTAGGCGCATGGAATCAAGTTTCAGACATGAATTCATGAACACCATGCACAGAAGACACTATCTATAGCATATGCATGTATAGTGGTAAGTGTGAGTATCTATGCGTATGAAATGCTTAACACTTGCAATGCTTTTGATACTTTCGACTTCGTCGGCACAGCACCTTATGCTCAAAGTCCATACGATTTCAGCCGAAAAATGATGTAAAAAAAAAAAAAAAATAAAACAAAAGAAGGAAAGCAATGAAAGCAATGAAAGCGAAGGCTGTTGCAGTCAGAGGTGTTGAAAGCCGAAAGCCAAAAGCGTTAGAATGAAATGAAAGCAAACATTATGATGCTTTAAATGAGTGAGAAATAGTAGACCGTGTATGGGTGTTCAGTCTTGGTCTTCAGGTAGTACAAGTAGCAAAAAATTTAAAAAAAAATTCCCATCAGTAGAAGCTAGAAGGCTTAGAAGGCAGGGAAGACATATGCACATATATGCTTATATGTTGGAGGCGGCATCGATAGCAAAGGCGACTCTTTGTCTCTAACTTGGTCCCTCTCCCTGTCAGTCCTTCTGTCTAACTAACTAACTGCGTCTTCTTGGCCTCTTGGCCTGGTGTTCTGTCTAGCCAAAAAAAAGTGATTTTTCGTTTTAAGCAGATTGTATGGAAAGGTAAAATGAATTGCGTGTCTCGCGCGTTGAGTTAGTGCCTCCTCTGAGTATGTTTTGAGAATATGAGAACACATGTGTGGAGATGTAAGTTCCTTGCATGGTACTTCGTTCGTATATATTCATGGTTGATGTTTTTTAGAAGCAAATGAAAGATTTTTGGAAAATTAAAAAGAAAAAAAAAAGATAGAGAAATGAAAATTTTACCATGTTGAGTCAAAAATTGCAAATATGCAAAGTGGAGCATATTTTATGTGAGGGAGCTCTCTCTAAACAGTCAAGAGAAATATGAAGAAATGAAAGAAGAATCTTAAAAAAAAAATAATTTTTTTTTTGGTTATTTGTTTGTTTAAAGCAAATAGGCTTCTTTCTCTCATTTACTATATACTTTTGTGCCCTTTGTCACTAAAAAAAATTTCTTACCAAAAGTCTACATATGTGTGAATGTTTGCGTATCTGTGTATCTAAATAAATGTGTATAAGTGTGTGTGTTCGTGAATGTTAGTGTAGATAGGCGCCTGTTATTGGCGTTTACGTTGCACATTGATTTGTTATTCATGGCGTTGAGTTATAGTCTTCCCTTCTTCTCTATTCTGTTGTATTCGGTTCATTTCAGTTCACTTCAATTCAAATATGCACAAACATTCAGCGTCATCGTCATCGTCATCGTCATCGTTGTTGCTATTGAAACAAGACATTGCCTTATATTATACTATCTAGTGTGTAGGAGTAATATATTAAACTGGAGGAACCCAGGACCCTGGGCTATGTAGAAGGCGTAAATGCTAATGGTGGTTGGGGGTATACATATGTGATATGTGTGAGTGTGGTTTATTCAGTGAGGTGATGAAAAACTAATAAAATGCTAGCAAAGCGCATTTAAAGCAATTTAGTGTGGCATATTAAAATGCCAACTCATGTTGTTTTATAGGTAAAACTTGTGATGGTGATGATGATGGTTGGTGGAAGAAGACATGAAGAAGGTGTGGAGACAACAAAAAAAAAAAAAAAAAAAGAAAACAAGGGAAAGGTTGATAGCTAAGTGCTTTTGCCCGCCATTTAAATACATAACGTATTTGCAATGTTAAGCGAAGTGAGTAAACAAAGTGAATGAACGAGCTAATCGACCCAGCAACACCAAGCTTCTCTTTCATTTCCATGCTACCCACCAATAATACTTTGTATATGTTCTGAAAAAAATGGGCCAAGTGCGAGTCAGACACGTACACGAAGGGTTCCGTACCAGATTGGGGTTTGATTTGATTGATTCCAAAAAAATATACCGCGCCTATTTCAGAAACTTATAGTATCTAAATTTCAGTTCAATAGCCCAAAAAACAAAAAAGTTTTTCTATAAGAACATGAATTTTAATGGTGGGTTTGTAAGGGAGGTACCCCTCCTAGTTGTCCGATTTGGCTGATTGCAACAGAAGTACTATATCACGCCTATATCAGAAACTTAGAATTTCTAAATTTCAGTTCGATAGAACTAAAAACAAAACCGGTTTTCTAATAAGAACCAGATTTTTAATGGAGGTTTGTATGGGAGGTACCCTCCCTAGCAATCCGAACAAACTGAAATTTCGGCAATACAAGTTTCTGATGTATTGCGACTAACCTTCCAAATTTCAAGATCGTGGAATTACTGGATCGTATAGCTGCCATACAAACCAAAATGTCTCTTGTATGGGAACCCCTTTAAGTTTTTGAAAATATTTTAGTTTTAGTACTTGTTGCTGATGCCCGGATAGAACTATACTTTCTGTGAGAATTTCAACTCTCTAGCTATTATGGTTCATGAGATATGACCCGAGGGCGGACGGACGGAAGGACAACGAAGTCACTGCAATAGGGTTCGTTTTGGTAACCTTTGGGTCCGGAACCCTAAAAAAATAATAGAAAGAGTGGGTATATGTGCAAGTGAGTGAGTGAGTGAGTGAAATGGCATATAGCATAGCAAACAAATTACAAATTAAATCATAAACCGGAAGTGACAGCGTACAGATTTAGATTTATTACGTGACTAGAAAAGTTAAACGGACATCGAATTGTAACGAACACAAAAACCAACAAACACACACACACGCACCAGCGCCAGCACACAAAATTGGACACAAAATGGACGTAGATTTTACGCATTTTAGTATCTATGTTGTTTGTATGATGTGTTTTATGTTTGTATTGTCCCTTCCGTTTTGAGTTGCCATGATGTTCTCTTCCGTTTTTTACTTATTTCCTTTGCATAGCAACATTAAACAGTTAATTGTGTAACAAATGCCAAACGATTAGCCCATAAATGTTGTTGTTGTTGTTGTTGTTGTTATTGAAAAGTTTTTATTTCTTTTATATCCCGTAATATAATTTAACTTGACTCACTGAATCTCATCTCTTTTCATCAGATCAGATCACATCTCATCTTATCACATCCCAACTCATTTCATCTCATATCTTTTAAATGATTTTCTATTTGGTAGCCACAGTTTGTGTTTGACAGAATGTCAAAGTGTTTAACTGTTTAAGTTGTTTAGTTCTTCAGATGATTTTTTGGCAGTTTATTTGTCTGTTTGTCTGTGTGTGAGGTTATTGTGTGTTTGTTCATTTATGTGGAAATTCCTTTTGTTTCTTTCTATTTATTGTAACTGAATATATATCTTACTCAATTAAGATTCACCGTGACCTATAAAGACTTCATCAAGTACTCAAGTGTAAACATTTATTTTGCACTTAATTTCTTCTTTCATAACTGAACTGACGAATCAACCTTTCATTTCAATTCTTTCCACTTCTCTTCATTGACTCAAATATGTATTTTCTTTTCACTATTCTATCACTCAATCATTTTAACACTTGTTTCACTTGTCTCTTTTCATTTATTTATTTCCAATTGAACTTCCGTCTTTCATAATCTCTTTGACAATTTTATGTTTTGTTGTATCCTTTGACATTTGAACCATTGTGACTTTTGACACACAATTGCATATTTGAACTCTGTCATATTACATACTAAAACATACTTTTTAGGATTGACAACAGACTCTTTTCCTTTTTGTGATAATATTCTCTATTTCTTTATGGGAAGTTTTGTTTAGTTCCTTTAGTTAATCATATGCTAAATGGAAAATTTGAAAATTTCAACAGATGTCAAAGTTTAAATAACTTCTTGTGTATTATATTTTTATTTTTTTTTGTTTGTTATTAATGCTGCAAATAAACAAATGGAAGTCAATTGTTTTGACCTTCTTCTTTGTTAGTTCATTCATGTTCATTCATTTATTCAATCATTTGATCAAGTCTTATTTTTTACTTGAACGGAAGTAAAGCAAAAATATCTAAGTTGATATTTGGGATTTGTTCAAGAATGTGCGTTTGTTTCTGTGACTAAGTGTGTTTGTAAATTTGTGAAGCGTAAAATGTTTGCAAAGTATAAAGTAATTTTCATTTAATTGACATAATTACGTACACTTCACATATTTAATCAATTGTGTGAAATGCTGGCAACCTCGAAAGCGACCCCAAACCCGAAAAACTTGATAGGCGACGACGACAACTGAAACATGCAAAGTGTAGAAGACCAACAACTGACAAGCAAATGAACAAACAATCAAACAAATAGACAAAGGACAAATTGAAGTAGCTGGACAGACATTAGACTTTCCATATCTAACACTCTCTCTATCTATTTATTTTACCTCTCTGCGCCTCTGCCTCTCTCCTTATGTAAGTACTATGAAACTACTTATAAATGCTTCATGTTGCTCATATAGCAGTTTAGCTGACAACGACAGCAAGAAACAATAATAACATGAACGACAGCTTGATGTTGGCTAACAATGATTATAATGATGATGATGTTAATGATGATTGTTGTAATAATGATGTTGATGGAGGTGTTGAAGAGGAGAATGGAGGATGGTTAAAAATGGACAGAATGGTAGTGAAATTACAATGATAGTCAAGTTGGCTGGCAAACTGGCCAATAGCATGAGTAAATATTTGTTGGCAAACCAATAGCAGACACACGTACACCTCTGTCACATACACACCACACACACACACACACACACACACACACACACATACACATTTACATTTTCACTCTCACCTAAAGGGAAAGAGCGTTTATAAATCGCTTTTATGCTCATATCACTTTGACCATATAGAACCACACTCCCTGAATCCCTGAATCCCTGCCTCCCAGACTCACTCACTTCATTCACTTATACTAATGCATTTATATAGTTACACACACACACACACACACATGCATCTATAATAATGTACTTTTATCTTTTGTTGACAACAGCAACAAACAATGGGGCAGCAATGGCAATGGCGCTTGAACTTTTGCACATTTTGACTTATTCGAATGTCATACACTTGTGGCGCCTTTACTTCCGTAAACACAGATAAACACATACACACATTCATTCACACACAGATGTCACACATATATAAACACAAACACTGACACTCACTCACTCACTTGTTTGTAGAAAGTTGCATAGATGTAATGAGGGTTAATTAAAAAGTTTTACTTAATTGAAATTTGAAGTGATTGAAAGAACTTTAACGCTATTGAATGTGAAACTCGTTGCTTTTAGCTACTTATTCAGATAAATAAATAATTCAAGGCAAAACCACACCACCGCGGATCGTAGTGACATTGCAAATTCTTTTCACTGTCAACATTAATGAACACTAATGAAAATTGATTTATGTCACAATAATATTGATAAAAATAAAAACAACAAAATCTTTTATGCTGGTCTATTGAGAAATAATAAGGCAATAAAAAATCAACAGGAAAACTACATTATTTTATTCACATCAGGGTCATCCTCAATTCAGGAAATAATCATAATAATTCAAACCTATAAAACTTGATTTCTCAAGATTCCATAATTCATCTAACATTTTTATTAGTTAAATGATCAAATAAATTAATTGATTGATCCTTGGGAATGACAAGTCCTTACTAATTATTTAATTGATTTATTATTGTAATTAACTTAATCTGATGTATGCAAAAAACCGCCCACTTGCTCCTTAACTGAGATTTATTTTCTTAAAATCAATAACAAAAAATTGAATACTTTTAGAAAGAAAATACTCTTTATTATCAATTAATTTTACATATTTAAGTTTTACAAGTGCTAAATGAAAATGAAATGTATAAAGTGATATACAATATAATAATAATAATGTTTTCACGTTCGTTACGTTTGATGTCTCCTAAGGAAGTTCTAAGCAAATTCCATATAAGTAACACTTCCGACTATCGCGTCATTGCTTACCATTTTCAATGGTGTTTGCAATCCTTTTTCTGATCTTTTGGTCATAAGATTGTTGACGAAGTCAGTATTCAAATGAATTTCATCCGAAATAAGCTCCTTCAAGTTGCGACAGTTCATAATCAAACTTGTTAAACTCTTTAGGCAGACGGCGGAACCCACAACCTGTAAGGTTTTTAGAGACCCCAATATGGGCATTTCATTTTCTTGAGGCAATTCCATGACCTTACGTTGCCTAGTATCGATGGCTAACTCTTCTAAACTTTTACAATTCATCATTGCTTCTTTACTTAGCCACTGTGGTGGGAATTGATCAATACGTGTGTATAGAAGCTTTATATTCTGACCTTTGTATTGAATAACAGCATTTACGAGACCATCGACTCTATCGTCTTCATGTCTTATTTCCAACGATTTGAGAGTCTTAACATTTATCACATAATTGAAGTATAATTTCATTAGTGGTTGCGTTAAGCGTAATGTTTCCAGAGCGGTACATCGATAAAGGAAATCTGGAGTCAAGATACCAGCCACTTCGCACATTTCCATATTCAAATGAAGACGGAGCTTCTTTAACTTAGGAAGTTCTAAGTTTTCGGTCTCTGCATTGAATTGCTCAAATACACTTGTCGCCAATTGAAGTGAATGAAAATTGGCCGCATTTTTGCAAATAAAATATTTATAGAAATCTTCATAAGCACTAAAGCCAACACTTAAATTACTATGATATG
The DNA here is from genome assembly GCA_037043295.1 of Amiota minor. NCBI lineage: Eukaryota > Metazoa > Arthropoda > Insecta > Diptera > Drosophilidae > Amiota > Amiota minor. Next base: position 196,962 of record JBAMAW010000382.1, read on the forward strand.
TAGGATCGTTTTCCCAAATTTTAATGCACAATTCCTCAAAACGACTGCATTTCGATCCAAGATCGCACATTTCTTCAAGAGTTAATTCTTTTAATATTTCCATCACAACTGCATCGCTTAGATTTGTCAGATTCACATAGTAGTCTATTTTCATTGCATCCATTTTTGCAGTTTACTTTTTAGTTTTTTGTTTGACGTTTTAAATAAATTTTTATTTTGTATTTATCAAATATCCCGAAAGCTGTTGACTTAATGGCGTCAAGAGCACAAGTGATGCATTTGTACCAATCATATGTTAGTGAAACTTAATAGTTTGGCTATATTGTCACACAAAAACTAATAACTAGGTGGCAACGCTAATTACGAAAATTGTTGTAGAAGAGTCAAGAAATATTTAAATTTAAGATTTGTAAAATGGTATAATTTTTTAAAAATGAAATTATGAAAAATGTAAGAATCTATTCTGATGTATTTGTAAATATTGAATCAGCTGTTTTCGTATTCACAAACATAAACAAATAATTTAAAATGCCAAGAACGAATTGAAATAAAGAAACCCTTGAAAATGCCATTGATTTGGCGGATTTGCCCATTCCTTAAACATTCACAGAGTTGGCAACATGGAGTATTAACAGTATAAAGTGCCCAAGACACGATACAACGATTGTAATTCAAACTTTACGTATGTTGCATACAACGCATGCAACGAAGTTGTTCGTTCATACAGCCGAATAATTCACACTTGCCGACGGTACTTCACTAATCCAAACACGTCTGCTCACTTTAAAAATTTCAATTTTTTCACTCAAGTTTTTAGTATAAAGTTTTGCCCAACGCCGCTAAAGACCTTTTACTTCAAAAACTCTTTCGTCGTACGAAATATCCAAAAGCATTGGATATTTCATATAGCCACGTACGTGAGACTCTCATGTACATGCTGCACTAATACCATGATGAATTTCACTCAAATTTCCTTTGGAGCCGTTGTATCGTGTCTTGGTTGTTTAACACTATGATAAATTTCCATGAAATTTCCCTTACCGCCGTTGTATCGCGTCTTGGTCACTTAAGCAATAATAATAATCGTAGATTATTTTTAAGCAATTGCTTAAACTCTATTTGTATGGAGTTAGTTTGGCACTGTTAAACAGAATCTGATAAAAACAATATACGAGGCAAATACACGTTTGAGTGAAGACCGCTATTAATTTAGTTACTTAAGATTGTTGAAGGTTTCTACTATAAGGTATATGCTGAATTGTAATTGGAAGACTGATATATTTGTAACACAGATAAAAGGAAAAATAAACATGGATATTTATGTCAGACAAATGCTATCAGTGATTTTGTCATGGTGGGTTCATCCTTTGTTATCCGTTTTAATCATTTTTATAGCATAGAATGCTTGTTCCATAATGAACGGAAGATGGAAGAAGCCTTAAGCCGGCTAAATTTGGGAAGCATGGTCGAAAATTTTATCTAATATTAAAAATAATAAAAATTTAACCTCTAATACCAAAATGGTTGTCAGAAAACAAGAATCTCAGAACAACAATATAAATATTCTAAATGAACAGGAGGCTAACAAGCTCTTCTGGTACCTGCTTAATTATATTTCTAATGAAGTAATTAAGGATCGCTGCATTATTTTGTGTATATAAACCTGCAGTATTGTGTTCAAAACTTCAGTATCGATTCCAAGAGTCATCAGAAAACATCATCTACTAAAAATTTATTCTACCACGGAACATTTAAAACAATAAAAATTATACTGAAATGGTTCTCATAAAAGAAGAATTTGAAAACGGCAATATAAAAATTGTAAATGAACAGGAGCTGGAAGAAGCCTTAAGCAGGCTAAATTTGGGAGATATGATCGATCTGGCTTCCAAATCAAAGTGCATTGAAGATATTTGTACAAAATTGTGGCAAAGAGAACGGATATATCACAATAATCTTAATGATGAACACGAATTGTCAAGCGGTGCTAACACGTTTTTTATATGCAAGAATGCAAAAAATTTTCATTCGCTTGAAATATCTCCCAAGGATTTCCAAGCATTCAACGATGCTACGCAAAACTTGGAACTAAAAAATTTAGAAACGCTGTACATAGTTTTCAACTCCAAATTATCTGAGCTGACCCCTGCTGACTTTTTAATGAGGTGCACATCGTTGGAACATATACGGATCTGCCACCCAATTGCTCCTTTTTATTTGGGCAATATGCTTCAGTTGAAAAATCTGAAGCGATTGGAAATATGCCACCACGATGGTGATGAGGATTCTAATGACATTTTAAAGATGATCATAGCAAGCAAAGGGGAATCTGTTTTTCGCATACAGACACAGATAGATTCTTTTCCACCGCGTTGGCTTAAGGAATCCGCAATGGATAATTGCCAAAATTTGAATAGTTTGATCTTGAAAACAAATAATATACCAACGGCAAACAAAGACTATTTTGACATGGATGTGCCGGCTATAAAGTCTTTAAAAAGTCTTTGGTATATAGGAAACGATGATAGCCTAGATTCCGTGATGGAATTTGTGGCAAATTGTCCACATATGACAAGGTTTTTCACAAATCTTGTCAACAAATTAAATATTTACGAGATTTCCTTAAAGCAGAAGAGGCACATTGAAGGAAATAAAACTGAACTGAATCTAATCTCCTGTACAGGTATTTGTACGGAAAATATAACAAAAATTGATTTTGTATAAATAAAATGAAGAATATTCTATTTTTAAAATTATAATTTGTATTTCCTATTAAATAAATAAAATATTTAAATGTAATAATCATAATTAGTGTTATTTTTTTTCTTCCATTAATTAAAATGTAGAATAATAAGCTTATTAAAAAGAATTATTATTACTTGAACTATGTAGCACTTGGATACGCTGTTCTTACCTATATCAATTATTAACATATATTTATCGTAAAATATTTTGGAAATATTGGGAAGAGGAAATCTCATTTAGCCTTCATGTTCACAGATCCGTGTGTTGAAGATTGTTGGATTGTGAATGTTTTTTAAATAGGGTGAACTGACTGCAAGATGTCCAAGTTGTATGTTGCAAAAATTCCATAAAATTGTTCTGCATTTATTAATTAAGTTTGTTAAAAGTTTCTATTTGCTGAATTGTAGTTACATGACTGTTGCATTTGGTAACTCAGACAAATCGACAAATTATCATGGGTTAAATGAAATGATCATCGTGGCAATTAAAATTGATTTACCCATCTCCTTCTACCCATCGTTGTTGTGCTCTCAATTTTAGTGATATATAATAGATTAATCCTTATTAATCACCTTACAAACTTTATTACTAAGATTCAATTTCCTAGAAATAATTGGTTTCTGAACTGAACAGTACATATTTGTGAACTTCAAATTGTCTGTGCTGAGTCCGGTAGAGTTTTTAATACGGTGTACATCATTGGAACACGTTATATCTGCCAACCAATTGTTCCCGTTTATTTGGGCAAAAACTGAAGCGATTGGCAATTCTAATGATATTCTAAATATGATAAAAGCAAGCAAAGGTGAATCTATTTCTCGCATACAAACACAAATAGATACTTTTCCACCATGTTGGTTCAAGCAATCCGCCAATGGATGCTTATCGAAATTGGGATAGTCTCATCTTGAAAGCCCAGAATAAACTAACGGCTAATAGAGATTATTTTGACATGGATGAGCCGGCAATCAATTCGTTGAAAAGTTTTTGGTTTGCAGGAAATGATGATTGCTTGGTCCGTAATCCGTGATGGAATTTGTGGCAAAATGTCCAAATATGACAAGTTTTTCACTAATCTGTAGAGGTGTTTGTACTATTATTTTAAACATATAATTATTATTGCGTATTAAATAAATTAAACAAATAAAACAATAATCTTGAGTATTATTGTGTTGATCTTATAAGTATTTTATAAAGGCAGTCTTATGTACATATGTATGTATGTATGTATGTATGTATGTACGTAAGTATTAATCTCTCTCATCTCTCTCACGATAACTAGCTGCTTCGATTTCAGCATTAATTCTTCTAATGATGAATGAGAGACAGACGCATATCGGTTGTTTGTGCGGTCTGGTTCGGTTCGCGTCGTCGTGTAGTGTCTGTCGTGTGTTTAACTAATATTGAACATAATTTTTGAAAATTTTTCAAAAAAAAAATTAAATTTAATCATAATTGGCAACAATAAAATGTTGTTTTAATTTTTTATAAGAATATTTCAAGTAAAAAAGTTCAAAATCAATAATATTAGTTTTTTTGTTTGTGCTAAATTTGCTAGAATTTCAATTCGTGCAAGAGTAGTTTTCGTCGTCTTCTTATGTCCGATACCGTTACTTTTCTAGTTAGTGTGAGAGTCAGTGAGTTCTGCTAATGATAAATAGAGAGCGAGAGCGTTTGTGTGCTTGCTGTGAGTACAAAACGAAGATTGCGTCAAAACAAAGTAAAAAATAAAATAAGGTAAGTCATAAGAATTTTTTGTCCTTCTTCCACTGCTATAATATTTTTTTGTTTACAACTGGTCGAGTGCGGAGTGTGGTGGTGGTGTGGTGATATAGAGTCATCATATTTATGTTGTTTTTCCTTCTCAATGTCATTGTTCTTTTTTGAAATGCAACAATTAGGGTATTCACAGCATGAGATTAAATGCTATTTAAAGTATAACAATTATTTTTAATGATCTTATTTTCTTTTATAAAATTCACTGTAAGAAAAGAGTCCATTTGGGTTTAAGAAAAACATTACTAAAAATGATTATTTTATTTAAATATTTTATTTATTTAATATGCAATTCGAATTATAAGTTTAAAAACATAGTACATTCTTTATTCACTCATTTTGATTATATGAAATCAATTTTTGTTAAATTTTCTGTACAAACATCTGTACAGGAGATTAGATCCAATTTAGTTTTATTTTCTTCCAACCGCCTTTTTTGATTTAAGGCAATTTCGTAAATCTTCAACTTGTCGACTAGATTAGTGAACAAACTTTTCACATTTGGACATTTAACCACAAATTCCATGACGGAATCAAGATAACCATCCTATATCCTATAAACCAAAAACTTTTCAACGACTTAATTGCCGGCACCTCCATTCCAAAACAATCTCTATAAGCCGTTAGTGTATTCTGGCTTTTCAAGATGAGACCATATAAATTTTGACAATCATCCATTGCGAATTCTTTGAGCCAACGTGGTGGAAAGTATCAATTTGAGTTGTTGCGAAAAATAGATCCACCTTTGCTTGCTATTATCATCTTCAAAATATCATTAGAGTCGTCACCACCTTCGTGTTGGCAAATCTCTAATCGTTTCAGATTTTACAACTGAACCAAGATGCCCAAATGAAAGGGAACGATCGATTTGCAGATCCGAATGTGTTCCAATGATGTGCATTAAATAACAAATCAAATAAATAGCAACTGACTGGCACAAATATCCATGTTAATTTTTCCTGTTATCTGAGTTATCAAATGCATTAGTCTTAAAATTACAATTCAGCAAATATGGTTGAAACCTTCAATAAACTTAAGTAACTAAATTAATAAATTAAGAATACTTTTATGGAAATCTTGCAAAAATTTATTTAAATATCAATTCCATGAGATTGTTGAGAAAATTACATTTCAGTAGAACAAATCATATTATTTCGGATGAAATCCATTTGAATACTGCATTCGTCAACGATCAGAAAAGGAATTGCAAACACCATTGAAAATGGTTAGCAATGACATGATTGTTGGAAATGTTACTTTTGTATATATAGTTTGCCTAGAAAATGTTTAGAAGACATCAAATGGATCAACATTTACACTATGATTATGGAAATATGCTAATAAGGCATTCGATGGATTTATTTATATTATTATACCGTCTAATTAAGACGTATAAATAAAGAATCTTCCTTTTTCTTTTCTTATCAAACATAATTAATGATTTGAGGAGGACAATTGGTTTATTGTCTTCTTTTAATGCTCATCGTAGCATCAGTTGTGTCCGATCCTGACGACGATCTTATTGCAAGTGAATGCTAGCTGACTTGTGTCTAATTACTTATATTATTTAGATTCTGTTTGCAAGTAACGGTCTTTTCTTTACTTCTGAATTTTATTAAAACCGCTACTTGCACTTAGAATGCTAACAAATACATAGTGTAAGCAGAATAGCAACAGCTTAAGTTGAAATTGTTGTTACTGCTCAGGTTGTTACTGTCCATTGTCTTGTGACCTTATTGTTATGCGAGTACTCTTCATGCAGTGAATGTGAATGTATTATATGTTTTTCATGAAGTTTGTAACAGACTGAAGGGGCACATCGGAGGCCCTATAAAGTATATAAATTCTTAAGCATATCGACGAGATAAATTAATTAAGCCATGTCTGTTGATTAAATATTTCTGAATGCTCAATCATAGAGCGAGGGCAAAAACGTTTTCTAGGGGTGTGTGAAGATTATATAAACTTCGTCATAGCCAAACTTAACCTTCTTTATACTTTTCACAGGAATAGTATGAATAGTATTTAAGTTTGTCATGAAGTTTGTGACAGCCAGACGGAGCCAAAAGAGACCACATAAAGTATATATATTCTTGATCAGCTCGTTTAGACGAATAGATTAAGCCATGTTCGTCTGTCCGTCTGTTTGTATAAACTAGTCCCTCAGTTTTTGAGCTAGAGGGCTGAAATTTTGCATGAACCTTTGTTTTTACTTTACGCAGTACATTTGTCGGAACCAACCGAATCGGACCACTAGACGAGGTACCTCCCATACAAACTACCAATTTGAATTCATGTTTTTATTAGATAAACAATTTTTTTTTTATCCTATCGAACTGAAACTTGATCACTACCAGTTTCCAAGAAAGGCGTAGGACATTTGTCGAAACCAGCCGAATAGGACCACTCATTTTGTTGCGAATAAATCTGAAAAACTACAATGAAACATTCACTGCGTGAAGAGGATTTTATCTTCGGCATAGTCGAAGATAACGTTCTTTCTAATTTTATTTGTTTTATATCGCTTTGATTTTAATGTTATGTTCAAAATATATAAGTATCTCAGCTTGACTACAGTCCTGTTCCCTACAATTATTTTATTACTGAAAGAGGAATTAAGCTGGATTTATATCAGTAATTATTACGTTATCTGATTATATATACATAAATATTATTATGTTAAAGTTTTAGTTAATTAAAAATTAAAGGACTATGTGTTTCTGGCTACTTGTCCTTAAGTTTTTCTATTGTTTTTGATTCATTTTTGTTATTTTTTATTCTTCCATTTCAAACTAACACTTAGCTAAATTAATCTGTCGTTTCGCGAAATTTATTATCATCATACACAGCTCAGTGGTATCATCATCATCATCGTCATCGTCATTTTCATAGCCTCCGGCAATGTGCCACAAACTTAGGCTTATTTGGGTTTTGTTGTTTTCAATGCTTTTGTTTTTCTGTCTGTCTGCATGTCTGACTATCTGTCGGTTTATATGTCGACCTGCTTGCTTTTACTGTGTTTTTTGTATTTGGCTCGGTTTTTTTTCTTATTTTGGAGCCAGTCATTGTCACGCTGACTTCAACTAAGCCCGCCTGCAGTGTCATTTGTCTGTCTGTTTCTCTGTCTGTCCGAGAATCTGGGTGTCTCTCAACCTATGTGCTTATACTATATCCTTTGTCTACTGTTCCACACAAGTTAAGTACTTCAAGTCATCCATATATGTACGAGTATCTATGTAGTATGTATGTTTGTTTCCGTGAGTTTCCATTCAGTGGAAATCCAACTGTAAACTTGAACTCATCGCAACCGAAGTCAAGTTGAGTGTCACTTTGTTTAAATATTTTCCGGTTTTTTTTATACATTCGCTGATTCATACAATTTTGATTTTACGCGCTTTGTCCTTTGTTCTTTCTCACTCTCTCTTATTCTAACAAACCAATCAACTCTGCACTTCTCTTATCATTTCTCTTTATCTCTCGTACCCTCATCTTTTCAGTGAGTCTTATACTACTGGCAACTTGGCAGCTTCAGTCTCGAGTCTCGTTTTGTGCTTCATTTTGTAGCTAATTCGCAGCGGGTGACATAGTAAATTATGATATTCGCTTCCTGTCTAGCAGACGTGTACAGTTAAGTTCACTTCACTTTTTGTCCATTCACCATTTCCTATAGCGTTTTCGCTATTGCTTTAAGCTGATATTTTCATTATCTACGCCTTTTGGCCTTTGTTGCGTGAGTGCATTTTCCTTTTATGCGCCTTGCTTGATTTCTGATTTGTTGCATTGCTACGCTATAGAAATTTAAAATGCGTTATCCACCCACACAATACTTTCTTTTTACTTACTTTCTTCTTTATGGTATCTCGTATCTGTTTTTGAATTGCAATGCAAATTTTGAAGATTTATATCCAAGTAGTTTATTTTCTAGTCCTATGAAATTTTCATCCATTTGAAAAGGCATTTGTAATCGTAGAAGTAAAAGAAAGCCCAAAAAGTCTAAAACAAATATTCTAATAATGAATCTGGTTATTAGGGTTCCGGACCCAAAGGAACCCTATTGCAGAGAATTCGTTGTACGTCCGTCCGAACGTCCGTCCTCGAGTCATATATCATAAATCGCAATAGCTAGAGAGTTGAAATTTTCACAGAACATGTAATTCGATCCGGGCATCAGCAATAAATACTAAAACTAAAATATTTTCAAAAACTTAAAGCGGTCCCCATACAAGAAACATTTTAGTTTGTATGGCAGCTATACGAACCAGTAATCCTACGAACTGGAAGTTTAGATGATTGGTGGCTATACATCAGAAACTTATATTGTCGAAATGTCAGTTTGATCGGATTACCAGGGAAGATACCTACCGTACAAACCCCCATTAAAATTCAGGTTCTTATTAGAAAAACTTTTTTGTATTTTGCTCTATCGAACTGAAATTTAGAAACTATAATTTTTTAATATATGCGAGTTACATTTGTTGGAATCAACCAAATCGGCCACCTAGGAGGGGTACTTCCCTTACAAACCCACCATTAAAATTCAGGTTCTTATTCGAAAAACTTTTTTGTTTTTTGGGCTATTAAACTGAAATTTAGACACAATAAGTTTTTGATATAGGCGCGGTACATTTGTTAGAATCAGTCAAATCGGACCACTAGGGAGAGTACCTCCCATATAAACCACATTTTGGTACGGAACCCTTTGTGTAAGAGTCTGACTCGCACTTGGCCCATTTTTACTATTCTATTCTGTTCTGTTCTGTTGTTTTGGCAAATCATTTATAATGATTGTCTAGAGTGAAGCTTACTGGCATAAGCCAGCGGATCAACAACCTTTCCTTTATCTCTTTTTGTTTGGACCGAGTTTATTTTTCATGATTTTTGTTTGGTTGAATCAACCAAATGACGCGGATAAGGCCATCAATTGAGGATTTAAAAAAAAAAAAAAATAATAGTTTAGATAAAGAGAAAAGTTTCTAGTTTATTATATGAACTTCTGGGTTTCTGTTTACTGCATTTTTAATCCTTTACAAAGTTATTCATTTAAGTCTGAGATACTAATTTCTTTGCATGTACTTTCTGTCACAACTTGCTGTAGTTTTAATTCTTAGTAACGCGCTATGCATATGTTTAGCTCCTAATTATGTTAATTATGCTAAAAGTGCAACTTAAATATTTATTACTTAAGTTGTTTTTATGCAAACAAATTAAAATTAGATAGCAACAAACACAACAAATCTCTTCTTGTGCGTCTTTAAGAAAGTAATTCACGCCTCTCATCTGTGTGCTTGTTTGCTTGTTTGCTTGCTTGCTGACATCATTTGTTATCCTTTAACTGATTTGACTTTTGAATGATTTATGATTCCCAAAGGATTCATATAAGCAGAAGCCCAGACCAGATCGCACGCCTCATCTCTTATTTCTTTCACTCAATCTCTTTTAACTTTTTACCCCCAAATATTTGTTAGCGTATCTTAGAGTACAATAAAAAGTATCTGCATGCTTCAGTGAGTGAGTGTAATCTGTGTGCGTGTGTATAAAAATTTGTGGCATTTGCTCGTTTTTCATAATTTCAAAATGTAATTTACGCTTCATCGTCGTCATAGTCAAAAAAAAAAAACAAAATAAAAAACGAAAAGAAAATCAATAAAATTATGTAAATGTTCTTCTCTTCCCTTTTTTTGTTCATGGATTTTCTTTTTGTTTTATGAACAAAATTTCTACAAGAAAAAATAAAATAAAATAAATTTAGCTAGAGATTTATCAACAGGTTAACAAGTTACTTAGCAGATGCCACTGTTCCTGCTGCTAATGCTCCTATTGTATCCTGTCCTATCCTGTGCCATCATCCATACTACACATGCTTGATTCCTGAAGCCTTCTTTATGCTTCTTGTGCCCTAACCTATCTAGGTTCAATAACTTTGCCTTTTGACTAACGATATACTTGTTTAGTTAAATTTTATGTCGCCTTCATCAATTTTATTTTTGTTTTCCATGTTTAGAACAACAACAACAACAACAACAACAAGAGGAAGATGAAAATCATTTTACGCATCATTAAAGCTTTTGTGTTGTTGTTTTCCCCCCCTGATATTTCATATGCAAAATACATGATTCTTGTTGGCTTCTTCATCGTCGTCATCATCATCGTTGCTTTGGCCAATGAAACTTAATTTGCTTGACTTATTCAAGGATATGAATATCTGTGTGTGTGTGTGTGTGTGTGTGTGTGTGTGTGTGTGTGTGTGTGTGAGTTAAGTATTTTGCTGTCACAACATTTTGTTGGGTTCACTGAATCGCCTTTTCACACAAATATAAACTGAAACAGACTCATTCAAATACACATGCATAGTTGACTCCTGAAGTCTTTGAATTTAGATACTCGTACAGTGATACAATGTGATATCTCTGAAACTCATTTGACAAGCCAATTTTTTGGGGTTGTGTGGCATATTCTTTGCAGGCAATGAGCCTTAAAATTGCATTTAGGTTAGTTTAAGTTGACCGAAAGTTGGGCTCGTTAGGCTTGATAGGTCTTGGTTTCAACAACATCATGCTGATGATGATGATGATGATGATGACGAAGCTCAGAAGCATCCAATAGTTTCTTTTTCAAATATTCATTTGGTGTTAAGTAAAAGTATTTATTGTTTGAACAAATTCTTTGTTGATTGGTTTTGCATTCTTTAGTGTTTTCAATGTAGAACATGCATTTTATTTCACCTGAGAACACATAAAAGACGTTTGACGATGACAACAACGAGACATTAACAAAAAAAAAAAAAAAACAATTGATTAATTGTCATTAAAAAAAAAAAAAAAAAAAGAACAAGAAATATTCATTCATTCTTTCTCTTTGCTCTCTTCATGCCATCACCATCACTATCCCCATCGTCATCATCTTCATTATCTTCATCATCATCTCCTTGGAGTCCATTTGTGGTAGTTTTCATTATTGTATTGGATGCACACAAATTGTGGCCATTGATTGAGCTGCATGGCATGGCATGGCGTCAGATGGCTTTGTTTGTTCGATTCAATTTCGAAGTGAATTCAATTGATTCGCTTAAGTGTTGTGTTTGGTCATTCTTCACTTCCATGCACGCATTATAATGACTTGAGGCTTAAGGCATGTTGCCTTTATCTATGTGTATCACTGTGAACATGTATGTATGTGTGTGTGACATAAATACAGAACAAAAGCCGCAAGCATAAAAGCTGCCTTAAGTACAATAGTAATGATATAGAAGACTCGCGAACGTAATGAAATGAAACGTAGAAACCGGAAACGGAAGTGGCGCCCATGTTGCTTTTTAATTTAAACACCAACAAAAGCAGCAAGCTGAGTGAGACACACTTTCCATGCCATACTGCAATGCAATTCAATTCAATCCAATCCAATCCAGTCCAGTCCAGTCCAGTCCAAGTCAAGCCAAGTGTGTTAATCAAGATTGATGATTATCTTGTGTTTTATCATATTGTATGAGCACCGAGCATGTGTGTGAGTGTGAATACAGATTGATACACGCGCTTAAAACTTAATCGTTGCTGTCTAATTAATTATGCGCATAATTGATTATAGCCCTGTCAGCGGCGCCACTGAGTTCATTGACCAATCAACCAAACAAGCAACCAATCAACCAACCGACCATTCCACCCACCCACTGACTCATTGACAGACTCACTTACACGCAAATCCAATAAGCTTTTGGCCAAAAGGGATTCATTTTATTTCATTTTAATAAATCGTTTATAATGACAAAGAACCATTTTCGGTTGCTTTATGACTTTAAACGCACCAATGAAGAAGTTTTAATTAATAAGCAAAATAACATTAAGTCAAGATGTTTTCTTCTCTCTTCTTTTTTTTTTCCTTTCCATATATTTTATGGTTTAATAATTTCGTTAATGGTCATTTCTTTATACGAGTATCCTCACGTTGCCTTTTAGCCATTTCCTGTATGCCATTTGTGTAGCAAGTACTACCGCAATCTCATTTCCTTTTGTTGTGTTATTATGATTACGATTGCTTTCTTTATTTCATTTCCCATTGCTGCTTGTTGTTATTTCAATATTTCGCAATTCAGTTAGTGAAATTCTCTTGTTATGAGCTTAAAACTAATTTCAGATTAAGTTCAGAGATTTGCTTGCTCACATCAAATCGCATCTAATAAATTCCGCAGAAAAACATGCGCCAGCGGTGATGGCAACCATGTCCTCAATAAATACATAAAACCATCAGCAGTAAGCAGCATCAGCAGGAGTAATAACAAAAACGAACACGAATCCGAGAGATAAGAGAAAAAAAAAAATTAAATCTAATAAGTGATTTACATGACTCGCAGGAATTTCAGCACAACATACACAGACTTACAGAATATACTACAAGATACAAGATACATGCATGGCATATGACCCTCCCATAAGTTAGTTAGACACTAAATGTATATGTGGTGGCACTTACTACAGATACAAATGAACATGTGAGTGTGTATAGTGGCACCTTCTTAGTGGCACAGTTGTGCCAGCTTGTTTGCCTGCCGATGCCTAACTGTGTCTGTCTGTCGGTTTGTCTTTTTGATTGCGGGCTCCCAAAAGCAATAAGAGAAATCGATACTTCATTAAGATATGTACGTAACCAAATGCCAATGCGTTTGTGTCATCGTCATCGTTGTCAACATCTTGCCATCATCATCATCAACATCATTGGACTGGCAGCAGGCAGGCAAACCGGAGGCTTTGAGAAGGCTCAGTTTCAGTTCAGTTCAGTTCAGTTCAGTTATGCGACCATTCGTATTCGTTTTATGAAATGGACAAGTAGATGAAAAGAAATGTTCTTCTCTGTTGCTATACAGAGTTCTATTTTCCTTTTTCTTAATATTGTTTTAACATCTTAATTGAATGTGTGACATAGAAAAAGTATCCATTCAATAGGGATATTTAAGAAATTGATCTTCAATGGATCTTAACAAAAATTGTCAAGGAGAATTCATTTCTTTGTAATAAATAGTATGATGATATAGTGTAAATCTTAAAGGAATGTTGTCAGTAGTTTAGGTTATTAACAAATTTTGTTCATGTTTCATAATTCTTCTGTTAAAGGTGGTCAAATATTCGCATCTTGATGTCCATAAGATTTGATGAAAATATTAACAATTTTGCTTTGAATCTTATATTCTAAAGAAACTTGATTGGAAAATCATTATGATTGATTTTAATGTTATAGGAAAGATTTCTAATAAATATATTAATGGAAAAATTGTGTCATGTCATTCTTTTATTACTTGTTGACCTAAAGATATCAAATTTGTTAATCAATTATGCCAATGTAGTATTATAAGATTTAAAAGGAAACTTGTTCCATTTTCGATATGAATAAAATTTGTAGTTTTTCATTGCTTAGACTGCATTTGCATTATATTTTATATATGTGCTCCTAAATTGAGATGTTAATACATCATGTTCCATATGATTCCTTGCCAACCACACACACACTCTTTTTCTTAGGTTGCTTCTTATTTCGATTTTCCTTTTTCATCCGATAGCTAACTGGATTGGATATCGAATTGATAATGATGACGAAGATGATGACAATGATGAGAATGATGTTGATCTAAATTTGGTTTCGTTTTTACGTCCTGCGGCTAGACAGATCCAACAAGCAAATATAATAGAAATGAAGTTATATCAAGTTGGGAAAAAGATTCAATTCCTTGCCTTTCCTTCATTTGATGTAAGTTTTTTTTTTTTTTTTTTGAGTAAAATGCCAATATGCGAATAATCCAATTGTCAGGGAAAAGGAACCATCAACGATTTTAATTTGTTGTTAATGCATTAAGCGCCTTTTGACAACCAACATGCCGTGATTTTTTTTGACTAACAGAAATGAATATGTCATAAAACGGGTTAAATCAGGAATGCAAAATGTTCGTTTAAATATTTTATTTGGAAAACATTTATTTTTTTATTTCGTATTTTGGTTTATTAAATTTTTACATTGCTGCTTACCAACATCAATTGATTGTCAAATTTTATACATATGTGAATCGAGGCTTAACAAAAAATATTTATAAAATTTATGTTGGTATATTGTATATTGTTGCATGAATGATAACTCGAAAATGTGTGGCATGAATTATGAAAATAATTTAGAATGTGGCAAGTTTATATTGAATTTAATATGTATATGATTGTGTAAGTTGCTGTTAGAGGAGTATTAAGAGATTTAACTATTGTGACAATATGTTTTTTATACATATTAAAAGAGAAAGAGAAGTTGGCATAAAGGTATACTAAGGATGATATATGGTAGAATGCATGCACACACTGGCATATTGTATTTAAAATGGGAATGAAAGGAATGAAACGAATAGCAAAATATTAATTAATATGAAGTGAGACACTAATTGTGTGGGTGATTAGACTGCCAAAACAAAGACTTATGGATGTGTATGAGACCTGGTCCACTATGCATTGGAGAGGTTGATCTTAAGATAGAAGATGCTGAGGAGGCTATCTAAAAATGAATTCATTTTATACATTTTCAGGGTTCCGGACCCAAAGGGTACCAAAAGGGACCATATTGCAGAGACTTCGTTGACCGGTCGCCCTCGGGTCATATCTTATAAACCGCAATAGCTAGAAGGTTGAAATTTTCACGGAATATGAAATTCTATCCGGGCATCAGCAACCAGTACTAAAACTAAAATATTTTCAAAAACTTATAGGGGTTCCCATACAAGAAACATTTTGGTTTGTATGGCAACTATACGATCCACGATCTTGAAATTTGCAAGGTTAGTCGCAATACATCAGAAACATGTATTGCAGAAATTTCACTTTGTTCGGATTGCTAGGGAGGGTACCTCCCATACAAATCTCCTTTAAAATTCTGGTTGTTATTAGAAAAACTTTTTTATTTTTTGTTTTATCGAACTGAAATTTAGAGACTATAAGTTCTGGACATAGACACTACACATATGTTAGAATCAGCCAAATCAGCCGACTAGGAGGGGTACCTCCCATACAAACCCACCATTAAAATTCAGATTCTTATTAGAAAAACTTTTTTATTTTTTGCTTTATGGAACTGAAATTTAAAGATTGTAAGTGTCTGATATAGGCGCTGTACATCTGTTGGAATCAACTAAATCGGCCATCTAGGAGGGGTACCTCCCATACAAACCCACCATTAAAATTCAGAGTCTTATTAGAAAAACTTTTTTATTTTTTGTTTTATCAAATTGAAACTTACTGGACGCTACACATCTGTTGGAATCAGCCAAATCAGCCGACTAGGAGGGATACTTCCCATACAAAACCACCATTAAAATTCAGGTTCTTATTCGAAAAACTTTTTTGTTTTTTTTGGACTATTGAAATGAAATTTAGACACTGTAAGTTTCTGACATAGGCGCAGTATATTTTTTTGAATCAGTCAAATCAAACCCCAATCTGGTACGGAACCGTCCGTGTACGAGTCTGACTCGCACTTGGCCCATTGTTTTATACTTATAATTCGAATTGCGTATTAAATAAATAAAATATTTAAAGAGAACAATAATTTTTAGTGCTTTTTTTCAAAAACCCAAATGGATTGAAAGATTTTCCTTTCTTTTTCTTACAAAAGTATGTTTACAAATTTGTGAATTTCAATTTCTTTCTATTTCTTTGGTTCAATTTTACCTTTTTTGGACATTGTTTTCTCTACTATTTAATTGCACTTTTCTCTCACGATTTCCATTTTTATAAACTTGACGTGCAATAAATTCGCTTCCCATGCATAACATGATTTTGTTAATAAAATAAAACACTATTTTTTTATTGTTATTAGGTATTATTATTTTTATTATTTATTTTTTTTAGTGATTTGTGCTAAAAATAATAATAATAACATTGCGTGTTAGTGGGGAATTCATGTTTGTAGTTATTTACTACTTTTGCTCAATACATTAAATGAACCTTTCAAAATGGTGTCGATTTGATTTAAGCTTTTTATGATTTGCCACAAAGAATTTTATAATAAAAATAAATTGGGGAAAAGAGAAAATTTCTCAAAATTAAAACCATTTAAAAATGAATTAATTTAAATACCATTTTGAGAGCCATTAAAAAATATTTATATACAAAAACACACATATTATTCTTTGTTACCCTTTCCTCTTTTTACTCAAGTTTTTTTTTGTTTTTTCCCCACTCTTCACTCTCCATGTACTCAACGAAAATTACCTAATTTCCGGCGAAATTCAATTTTGATAAAAAAAAATGCCAACATAAAAATGAATGGATATGCATGTGTCATGCATATGGTGGCAGTGGCAGTGCAATGCATGAACAAAAGAAAAGTAAAATAAAACAGAAGAATATAAAAAAAAAAAGAGTAAAACTAAACTCGAGTCAATTCAACTCAACTCAACTCGAATCGACGAAGTGAACTGAACTCAACTCAGCTAAAATGATGGCACTTTAACAACAATAAAAACAGTTTCGTGTTCACTCCATTATGATGTGGTACAATATTTTTAAAACTATTTTCCTCTTTTAATTCTTATTTTTACAATCATTTAAATGGGCAGTTTAACTATAATATAGTATAAAAATCATAAAATACAGACGAACTTCCATAACTCGAACTCTTATTATGTATAACTTGAACTTGATCGAGTTCCAGGAAGATTAATCTATGAGAATTTTCTTCCATAACACAAACTTCTATAACTCGAACTTTCATTACTCGAATATTTTCATAATTTTAACAGACGATTAGATGAAAGTTCTGGGTTTGATTAGTATTCTGTATGGGACAATAAACATGTCAAAGGATTGCCTAATATTAATTCTTTTTTTTGGGACTAATATTTATAAAGATCAAAATCTAATGAAAAATGATTACGACTCATGGATTAGGTTGGATATTATTATAACTTCTAATGCTTAGCCTGACGATTGCATTCCTCAGTGAAGTGATGGCCCATAAAATTTGTTTATCAAATTATTTCAACTTGAAGCAATTATTATACTTAAATGATGGTAAATGATAGAAGGTGATGATGATGGTTTAACAGATTTCCAGGACTGTTGATGAAGATTTTTTGAGAAGTTTAAATTCATATTTACAAACGATACAACTAACGATCATTATACTTATAAATCATTAAACAAAATACAATCTCATTATATTGAAACTTACTGGAACCTAAAACCCCAAGTTACTGAATATTTTTATAAGATACACAATAGCTTGAAGCAGTAAAGGTTCAATATTAGATAGAAACAAGAACCTAAAAATACCGAAAACCTTCATGACTCGTAGCTCTTGCAAAAATAGTCAAGAAAGGCCAATTTTCGTTTACTTTCAGGCTTCTTAAAAGATAATTGTAGAGTTACGAGGCACTTATATAGATGGGAATAAGTTTTAATGAAGAATTTTGCAAAATTGGACTAAAGTCCCTCGATATCTAGGCCAACCATTACCAAGTTCCAATAAAAATAGCAGACTTAACTCTGCTAAAGTGAATACGAAACTCTAAACTAATCTTCTGATCTACTCATTGCATCTACAGTACAGTATTTTATTTGCAGTCTCCATAAGTTGAAATATTATACTACTTTCTATTGATACTATTTCGATTTATGGGAAGTATGACTGTAATACGAAAAAATTAAAACAAAGTCAACGAAATTCTCGCTTTTCCGTCATTTTTCTTTTTTCTGTAAATTTTTGTATTCAAAATAATTTTTGTTATTTTTTTATAGCAATTTTTTTTTTTGGAGGGTTTCCTTCTTTTTCTTTTATTTATTTGTTATTGCGACAAAATGTTGTAAGCACAAAAATCATGTTGTCAACTTATTTTAATGAAGTGTCTACTCCAAGCGCAGATTGCACTTCTCTGTTAGTTTCTCCCTCATATTTTTTTTTTGTTTTTTTTTTGTTGTTCTTGTTGTTGCAACATTTACTATTATTATTGCAGTTGTTCTTGTTGTTGTTGTTGTTGCTTTAGTTGAAAGTTGCAAGTTGAGCGTTATAGAAATCCCGTTAAGCCCACTTAATTCAATAAAACACCTTGCCACACACACACACGCTGATACAGAGATTTATACAAATATAGAGAAAAGGTAATGTGCATTGGCATGAAGCATAAGCCAAGTAAAGCTTCATATACATATATACATATATGTGTGTGTGTGTATGTTGTTCATACATATATATACACATATATATATATATGTGTGTGTGTAACACTAGGAAAGCTGATGCAGCGAAGCCACTTCACGGCAGCAATTTACGTTTAAAGTTGCTTAAAGTTGCTAACGACAAAAGTTATAATTGCATAACGTGAGTGTATTAGTGCGTAGTATGCGCTACACATGTGCACGAGTGTATGAGTAAGTGAGTGAGTGAGTGAGTGATGTCACATACTCACACAGATACATGTATGTATATGTACATATGTAGATAGTCAAACGAACGTTTAAGGAAACTAGCTTTAGTTCGCAATGTCGTCGCTATCGTCGTTTTTGTTATTTTGTAATGTTGTTCTTGGTGTTGTTGCTATATAGAATTGTTGTTGTTGTAGTTGTTGCTATATAGAATTGTCGTCTTTTTTGTTGTTGCTGTTGTTGTAGTGAGTTGTTGTTGTTATTCAAGAAAGGCAGTAACAGCAGATGGCAGCCGGAAATGAAACGTAAATCAAATAAGAAGCGTAAATGCGCGAGTCACACACAACCACACACACACACACACACACACACACTTTCATACATTCACACATGCATACTTCAAATGTATGTGTGTATGTCTATAAGTTTGTATTGTCATTAGCGAATCTCAGCTTTTAGTATTTCAGTCATCATCGTCATCATCATCATCACCATCACCATCACTCTTTCTCTTTTGAATGATTCTCACTCGTGTTTGCAGCTTTTCGAAATTGAAAAGTTTTTGAAGTGCATTTTTCGTTAAAGTGGCAACGCTCATTTTAGTCAGAGATTGTAAAAAAAAAGAATTGAAATACATGCATCCCCTTTCCCTCTGCCCGTTGAACTAAGAGTGAAAACTTGTTGTAAAATGTGTAAAAAGCAAAGTTTGAGAATTGAAGAAAAGAATAAAATAGAAATAAAAAGAAGAGGCGCAACACAAACGAATTGAATGAGCGAGCGAATACCAAAAGGAAAAGCGGAAGTCCTACACACACACACACACACACATGTAACCAGTGTCGCACATGGGCTTCCCCTTTCCCTTTGTTAACATATTTCCTTCACTTTCCCATGTCAAAGCAATACGCATGGAAAAATAAATGAAATGAAGAAAGCAACAACAAACTAAACTAAAGAAGAAAAAAATATATAAACTAAATGTCACAAACATGTGAAAAAAAACTGAGGGCGTGTTCGGTTGGTCGCCTGTTCTTGCTATTTTCATTACTTTGAAATGCGTTTTGCCTTCCAAAGGAGCCAGAATCCGAACCCAAACCTTTCCCGTGTCACTTCTTAATGGTACTAGCCATGTTACCCCTTATTCATTCTCTCTCTCTGGATTTTCTTCCATTTATTTAGTTTTTTTTTTTCTTGTTTTTGTGTTTTTATTGTAAGTTAAATGCAAGCATCGTGGGGCGTGTTGCAAGTTGATGACGAAGAACAAGCAGAAGTAGGTGTTGCAAGTGTTTTATTTGTTAATAGCTTTGGATTCTTTTGATTTTTTGTAAAATATTTCAAAAGTGCCTTTGACATTTTGTTGTTATAGTTGTTGTTGTTGTTGTTGTTGTTGTCTGAACCCTCATTCATGCCTGTTTAACATTAAGTGTTGTGTCCTGACTGTTCTATTTTGTCTATCCAATATAGTCAGTCTGTCTGAATATCGTTTTCTCTGCTTGTATTGGGCGTACAAATAGAAAACCGCCGTTTTCACATAGATGGCGCCAGCGCCGCTAATCGGTCGATAAGTACGATCAGAAACATTACATAGCCAGCTGAGGTATCGGTCAACAACTCTAAATAATCTCGCTTGTGTATTTTCACTGTGCTTTGTCCTGTTCGTTAGCGAAAATGGCAAAATTCGAGCCTACAAAGGGCCATTTGCGGGAAGTGTCGCTTTTTGCATATCATTCGAAAAAAAATGCTACTCAGGCGCATCGAATGATTGTAGAAACTTATGGTGAAAGCTATATTAGTGAAAGAACGTGTCGGGAATGGTTTCAAAAGTTTAAAAATGGCGAATATGGCGTGGAAGACAAGGAACGTCCCGGTCCCGTTAAAAAGTTCGAGGATGCAAAATTAGAGACTTTGCTGGATGAAGATTCGTGTAGAACGCAACAGGAACTTGTAAGTTTATTGGGCGTGACTCAGCAAGCCGTTTCTTATCGCCTAAAGAGCTTAGGAATGATCCAGAAACTGGGACATTGGGTGCCGTACGAGTTGAATCCGAGGGACATCGAACAGCGCCTTTGCATGTACGAACAACTCCTCCAACGGCAAAACAGAAAGGGTTTTTTGCATCGCATCGTGACCGGCGATGAAAAGTGGATACACTATGACAACCCGAAGCGGAAAAAATCGTGGGGGCTTCCCGGCCATACATCAAGTTCGACCGCAAAACCGAACATTCATGGCTCGAAGCTGATGCTGTGTATCTGGTGGAACCAGCTCGGTGTAGTGTACTATGAACTCTTGAAACCAGGGGAAACCATCACAGGAGCCCTCTATCGGACTCAAATAATACGTTTGAATCGAGCGTTGAAGGAAAAACGCCCGCAATACTCGGAAAGACACGACAAGGTGATACTTCTACATGACAACGCTCGGCCACATGTTTCCAAGGTAGTGAAAACATACCTGGAAACTTTGAAATGGGACATCCTACCCCACCCGCCGTACTCTCCAGATATCGCCCCTTCTGATTTTTATTTATTCAGATTGATGACGCATGAACTGGCAGGACACCACTTTCGTTCTTTCGAAGAAGCCAAAAACTGGATTGATTCGTGGATCGCGTCAAAAGACGAACAATTTTCCCGACGAGGAATTCAAAAGCTGCCAGAAAAATGAGAAAAAGTTGTGGCTAGTAATGGAAATTATTTTGGAGTTGAGTATGTAACGAGTTTTTTATAATAAAGCCTCAAATTATGAAAAAAACGGAGATTTTCTATTTGTACGCCCAATATTTTTGCATCTTTGTATGATTTTTTTGTTTATGTTTTTGTCAATATTTTCGACGGACTTTGTAATTGAAATAAAAAATGTTGATGATCAGTTAAGTGATCAGTTAAACGTATGATCGATTCTTGCCCCATGTGCAGTCTTCACTTATTAAAAAAACAATTGCCAAAGCACTTAATTACTTTATTCTTGCAATTAGCTAAAGGTTGCAAGTCATCTAAGCGAGCAACCGAATGTATACTAGTATCTATGAGATTTATTTTTAAAAATGAATAACAACAATTGAATACTTTTAAAAAGAATATAAAACATTATTTATTCGCAATAGATTTCAATTTTAAAAGTCCGAAAAGAGAAATATTCATAGCAAAAATGTGATGTATTATAATAGTGTTTTTAAGTTCAATCCTAAACGGATATATGTATCTTCATATCTTCAAGTTCTAAAAAAAGTCCATATAAGTAACATTTCCGTCTGTCGCGTCATGCTAACCATTTTCAATGGTGTTTGCAATCCTTTTTCTGATCTCTTGGTCATAAGATTGTTGACGAAGTCAGTATTCAAATGAATTTCATCCGAAATAAGCTCCTTCAAGTTGCGACAGTTCATAATCAAACTTGTTAAACTCTTTAGGCAGATGGCGGTACCCACAACCTGTAAGGTTTTTAGAGATCCCAATATTGGCATTTCATTTTCTTGAGGCAATTCCATGACCTTACATTTCCTGGTATCGATGGCTAACTCTTCTAAACTTTTACAATTCATCATTGCTTCTTTACTTAGCCACTGTGGTGGGAATTGATCAATACGTGTGTATAGACGCTTTATATTCTGACCTTTGTATTGAATGACAGCATTTACGAGACCATCGACTCTATCGTCTTCATGTCTTATTTCCAACGATTTGAGAGTCTTAACATTTATAACATAATTGATGTATAATTTCATTAGTGGTTGCGTTAGCCATAATGTTTCCAGAGCGGTACATCGATAAAGGAAATCTGGAGTCAAGATACCAGCCACTTCGCACATTTTCATGTTCAAATGAAGAAGGAGCTTCTTTAACTTAGGAAGTTCTAAGTTTTCGGTCTCTGCATTGAATTGCTCAAATACACTTGTCGCCAATTGAAGTGAATGAAAGTTGGCCGCATTTTTGCAAATAAAATATTTATAGAAATCTTCATAAGCACTAAAGTCAACACTTAAATTACTATGATATGTAGGATCGTTTTTCCAAATTTCAATGCATAATTCCTCAAAGCGACTGCATTCCGATCCAAGATTGCACATTTCTTCAAAAGGTAATTCTTTTAATATTTCCATCACAAGTGCATCGCTTAGATTATTCATCTTCACATAATAGTCTATTTTCTCTGTATCCATTTTTGTGGTTTACTTTTTAGTTTTTTGTTTGACGTTTTAAATAAATTTTTATTTTGTATTTATCAAATATTCCGAAAGCTGTTGTCTTAATGGCGTCCAAAGCCACATGTGTTGCATGTGTACCATATGTTAGTGAAACTAAACAGTCTGGCTATGTTGTGACACACAAACTAATAAAAAGGTGGCAACACTAATTACGAAAATTGTTGTAGAAGAGTCAAGAAATATTTAATTTTAAGATTGGCACAATTTGAGGTAAAATCGATTAATCGATTTGACTTCAAAAGCAAAATGTATTAAATATATCGTTGCCAAAGTCAATGGTTTCATCTTAAAAGATCAGAACAAACCAACGATTACAGCAGCAGAGATTATTTTGACATGAAAATTCCGGGAATAGATGTTGTGAAATTTCTTGGTATATAAAGGAAATTTCTTAAATATTTTTACACTATCAACACTATTATTTGCTTTTGGAAATCTATTTATAATTTTTCTATTCTTCCCAAAATGCTACTAAGAATTTTCCTTTTTAAATGAATAAAATTCCATATTGAATCGTTTCATCACTTCTTCTACCTCCTATCCCCTGGTTGAAATTCAAATGTTTTTCAATCCTCTACTTTTATAAATTAATATTTAAATTAACTTGAAAACACATAATTAGCGCTATTCAAATCCACTCAATGACTAAACCAATTTGGTAACATGCGGCGCCAAGGAGCCACTTAAAACATTGTGCTTAAGAACTAAGAACCATTGAAAGGCGACTTTTGTGTGCATTAATCCTTCAATGGATAAATAAGCACAGTTGATGGTAGGGATGATGATGATGAGGATGATGGTGATAAGGATGAGGATGTTAATGATGATGGTGGTCATAATAATACACAATAAATGTTAATTTTGTTTGCACAACCTCATGATAAATTCAATTCATAAGGCGAACACTTGAAAAAATTTAAAAAAAATATTAAAAAGGACTCGGCACACTTGACAACTTCACACGCTTGCGGCAACAGTGTTAGGTTGATGATGATGAAGCATTAAAGAGCTGCAAATCAAGAAAAAAAAAAAAAAGTGTGTGCACCCTATAAAGGATAGCAAAAGTTATTGTTGGCACTTAATCTCCTGTCGGGATATATTTCATTAAAAGGAATATCAAACAAAACGTCATCAAAACGAAAGAGGCAAGGAGAAAAAGTTAAACGTAATTGAAATCAATGTGAAAAGCGACGGGCGGGCGGGCAGACAGTCGAACAGTTGTTGGTTGCCCTTAAAAAATATTGTAAAATAAGGGAGGCGAAGGTGAGTGAGTGAACAGTTTTTATGCCTATGTACCAATGAGTCATGATAACAGAGAGTATGAGAAGGAAGTGAATTGAATCGTGATGCCGACAATGTTGCAATGTGCAATAATAACAACAAGAACAACAACAACAAAGAATGAATCACTGATTGAGTGAGTGAGGCACAAGTAAAGTTGAAGGCACATCACTTTGTAAGAGGCAATCGGCAATCGGCAAAACGGTACTTTACTTCAGTTGAGAAGAGGCATTTGCACTCGTTTAGGGTGTAATCTGGCGGAAATCCTTTAATCCTCTTCAGAGAGTGACACTGAAATTAAAACAACGACAACAACAGGAGTAGCAACAACAAAAATGATAGCAACATTGATGACAATGAACGAGAAACAAAGACCAAAAGCAAAATGAGGATGATGAGGAGGATGGAGAGCAATAGCAGCAACAGGACAAACACTTTAAATACATTCGGAAATGTGAATTCATTTCCGTTCTCTTCCTTTCACAGACCTTCTGTTGTTACAATCAACCCCCTTTTTTCTTGTTATTCTGTCATCCATTTTTTGGGCATTCAAATTGGCTGCTATCGCAATTATTCATATGACGTCGCGACATTCATAAAATTGTTCGTATTCGCGCAACCAACAAATGTTCACAGCCTCCTCGACATGGACAGGACAGGACAGGACAGGATAGTAGACAATGTTAGGTAAAATTGTACACAATAGATGCGAGAGAGGAATGGAGGATGAGCTGAGATGAGACAGCGACAGAGACAAGGACAGAGAGGTAAAGCGTTGTCAGTTTGACAGTTCACAACACAAATGCAATTAACACTTTATTTTAAACGATTTATCGAAGCACAAGAATGAAACGCGATGGAGAGAACAGAGACACAGGATTAAATAGTAGTTGAGAGAAGAGACCAAGTTACAGACAGCAAACTAAAAAGAGGTGGTTGGATAGTAAAGGCATAGGACAATGGACATGATGGAGACAACAATTTGCAAATGCAATGGCAAGGACACTCATATGCAGCAATGCATTTGAAGTGGGTTTATTAAACTTTAGAAGGCAACATCCTTACGACTTCAAATTTTGATGAAAGATACCCATTCCTGTACAGCATCATTTACAGGATATTGCGCGCTTTAATGCAATTTAAGACGAAGACCACCACCAATGTGACAATTGAAACAGATTTCCTTACTAAATTGCCGCTGACATAAGGTTAATAGTGCAGTTTTTCGTTGTCGTCGTTGTCCTCCCTCCTGCGGCGTTTTGATGCTGCATTAACAATTTAACACCCCACTGAGTGACGCCCCTCTTGCCCGCAAAAAAAATATTATATTATATTAAATTGGATTGCGACATATTTGCACACAAAAGGAAGGAGGGAGGGTGCACACATTAAAGAACGCAAAAGAAAAAACAGAAAGGACAACAAAACCCATAGTAAAATCAAAGTTAAAGATCAACGGGGAAGCATTATAAAAAATCAGAAGATTAAAGATAGACAGAAAGAGAGAGAGAGAGGGATGGAATGAGTGTTCAATCCCAGCCATTATGAATGATTATGTTTTGTGGCAAGTATCAGCAGCATCAACAGTAAAGTGTTGCGAGACTAAATGCAACATTTGCTGCGTGAACACACGAAAATGGTAACAATTGTGCAAGAGAACAAATAAAACAACTATGAATAAAAGTGGAAAGAAGCTCAGGATCTCTATCGAAACTTACCAAAAAAAAAAAAAAGAAAAGAAGTTGCATGTGTCAAAAAACTCACCCCTTGACAAGAGACACTTGGCTCATACACACACACACACACACACACACACACTGACATTTGGAATGCAAAAGAAGAGAGTAAGGATAACTTGAACTAATACAATGTAGCAGGCAAGGACTTTCGTAGTGCAGCGGCAGCTTATCAGTGGCCCCGGACCATAAATCACTGTCAAGTGTCATTCGCCTTGCATCATTCGGTTTTTCCTTTTTTTTTTTTTTTTATGCATGCCACACTTGCCACTGAAAACGCTCACTCGCGCGCCATTCATTCATGATGTTGCTCCCGCTGCTGGCTGCTGATACTGATGGTGATGTTGGTAGTCATTGTGTCATCTATTGAAAACTTAAACTGAAAACGTATCAGTTTTCATGTAAAATAACCTAACTTTCTTTTCATTTTCTTCATTCTTTATCTTCGTGTTTTGTGCATCTTTCTTACTCTTTACCTTCCTTCCTTCCCACATATTTTGCTATCCAAAGTGTTTGCTTTCTTTTCTTTAAAGGGGCATCATAGTTTTCACATTATGTTGCTACTCCAGGAAGGATATAAACGCATAACAGCGGAACTGATGCCTGAAGGCAACAGCTAAGAGGTTCAGAGTATAGAGGGAGAGAACATGTGCCTTTGAGTAACGAATCAAGTCGAGTAAACTCGGAGCAATTTGTTGATTTTGGTATTCGCGTCGTCGTTGTCGTCCACATTAAGTGTTGTGAGTGTTAAGCTACGGAAAAAAAAGAGGGAAAAAAAAATATAAAGTTGCTAATTAAAGTGAATATTGTTGCTATGCAAGTACCGCAGGTTCGTCATCATCATCATTATCATCATCAGGAGCAACAACTTGCAACCTGTCTTGCAAAGTGTGCCCCCAAGCGACCAACAACAGCAACAGCAATAACCAGCAACAAATGCAGAAAGACAAAGTTCCTTCCAACGAAATACTCTATTCTCTAGTTAAAGAGCAAGTGCATTTTCTCTTTATTTGATGGCACGCGTCACACACTCGTGCATCCTTAATCTGTGGTTTATTGTTGTTGTCCCATTGTTGTTTTTGTTGTTATTTTTGGTGTAATTCGCATTCGTTACGCTTTGGTTAACATTTCGTTATGCTGTCACCGTCATCGTCGCCAGCTTCGAAGTCCTCATCCACTCATCACCACCAGTACCATCAATGCAAGCAAGCATCATAGTCATACGAAAGGATACGTCAGAGGGTGTATTGCCTTGCTTTAACCTTGTTCCTCCTCAACGCATTGACTTCATTTTGTTCTTTCCTTTCCTTTGTCAATTCCATTTTGTTCCGTTTTGCTTCGTTACCCGCAAAAACTATCGCCCTCGTCAACATGAGCCGCTTCGTTCGCTTCTTTTAATTTCCGCCTATTGTTGTCCTTGTTGTTGTTGTTGTTGTTCATAATTTTTATTACGCTTGTTGTAAATTAGTTTCGGTTTCACTCGATTCTCTTTCTCCTGTGACGCACTTTCCTTAAATTCCCGTTCTTCTCATTGTTGTTGTTGCAGATTTCTATATTTTTGCGAATTGCAGGATGATTTATGAAATTCAGTTTAGGGGTGAGTTAAGTAAGTCCTTTTACTTTGTACACATATTCATTTGATGCTGCTAAAAGCAATTACTATAACAACAACAACAACAATATTCCAATTAAACAACTTCGTATTAATGTCCTTGTTCCCGTTGCTGTTGCTATTGCTGTTGCTGTTGGTATTTGTGAGGAACTTTCATTTTCCCATGTTAATTGTATTGTTATTGATATTGTACTTTTGCTAGTATATATTTAGGGACTTTATTTCAATAACAGATTATTGTTATTACAGTTGATGTTATTCTTGAAAGAGATGTAACAATTTTATGTGCAAAATAACATTTGATTTCATTGTTAACAGTTCACAATTCTTAGAACTACTGTTAATTATTGGGTTATGCAAGTCAAGTGGAAGATTCTAAATAAAAGCTCTGCGTAGTCCTTATATGAGATGGGTATATACCATGATTTCATTTTACTTAACTTCACTGTTCAACGAATCTGTGTTATCCTTAACTTTCTGAGTTAAAGTTTACTTTATGTCTTTCACAAGGTAAACATTTTAACATTCTTCTTTTGAGATTACGAGATATCTCTACATAAATTACATGTAAGAATATCCTTCACCAAAAAACTTTTGGCATTTTATGATTACAAGACATTACAGAAAGAAACAGTTCAGTATTCATAGTTTGATGGACACAAATGTTAGTTAAATTATTTCTCTAAGATTTCTACTTAACTCCACTGTAAAGCGAATCTCTGTTATGTTCAAATTCATTTTGTTTCATCCAAAAGGCAGCTATTTAACATTCTACTTCGAATGATTGATTTTCCCCTCAATATAACATAACATAACATATCAAAATATCCCTCTACAAGAAGCTGTTAAAATGTTATGTCTAAATATTAAATTGACTGTTCCTTTCATTATAAATACTTATAAAGAATTGTTAACGGTTTACAACTCTTCGAACTACAGTCCATTGACTGGTTATGAATGATGTTGAAGCCGTGTAGACCTCCTATCTTTTCTATCCAGTCTATGAAAGGTCATAGTAAGAAGGACTATTCATCTTTAAAATATTACGTAAGTTACTACTAAACTTCAATTTTATACCAAATCGCTGTTATTCTAAAGTTCATTTGTTTCTGTTAAAGTAATTAAAGTTAACAGGAAAACATTTTAACATTCTCGTTCGAAATTCTGTTACCAAAAATTAGTATGTACACATAAAATCCTTTATTTGGAAATTAACAGACAACAGTTTCTTGAAATACCGAAAAAAATAACTTTAACAGTTCAGAATTTATATTACCAAACTTATAGAACATACAGAATTCTGTTAATATCAGTAAAATATCAAACTAAAGCGAAAATTAACATCTATTAAATTATTTTCAAGTTCTTTTAATTGCTCAGTTTTAATTCACTTTCAGTTTATATCTTTTTCAGCTGAAAATGTTTGATACGCCCGATGGTAGTTTAGAAATGATTGTAACACTCTGTTTCATTATAGAAGTTAGACATGTTACGGTTTGTGTTGATTTGTTAATGTTAAAGTCCTTCTGTTAACATGTTATTATGTTCAAAATTCTTTTCTTTATGTTCATAAGGCAAACATTTCTAATCGCACATTTAATACTTACTCCTGTAAAAATTACAATTCAAAATAACCTTCTGCAAGAAAGGAAATCCAACAGTTCTTTTCATTATAGAACACAGAACATAAAAGTGCAGTACACACACTGTTGGGTTCAAAGAGATTATGATACTGTTAAGAACTGTAAATAAGAAGTCTATTTCATTTGTAAATTGTCTTGCTAGAGCTAAGTCAACTGTTCACTGAAATATTCATTAATGTTATGTCTGTTAAAATGTTACTTTTACTATACCGTGAGCTACTATTGAATTCTGCATATAATCCGATTCTCTGTTATTTTACAGTTCCTTTGATTCCCTTGATAATTTAAATTTGTTACATATATTTTCACATTGCATAGGGCAAACATTTTAACATTCTTTTTCGAACATTTGATTACCCCGTTTCATATGTAAATTGTCTAACTAAAGCAATTGTATAGATTTAACTGTTAAAGTCTAAGTATTTCATTAGTGTAGTACTTTTATTTATCGAAACAATGTTAACAGTATGCAATTCATAGAACCAAATCAATCAAATTTAGTTGCTTTATAGAACTTTTAATAATCTTCTGTAAAATGTCTAGTTATAACTCTTGATTACAGAATATTTACTTATGTAAGAAATAAATACCCTTCAAATATTTCTGTTATCATAACATTCTACTTTTTGTACTACACAGAACTTGTGCTTATCATAATGTTAACATTTTAACATTTTCCTCTGAACATTATTCCCCTGTTAAAAATTTTATGTGAAAATAAATATACTTCTGTTATGCAGAATCTTTTAGAAAAAACCGATATTGTTAACGTAGCAAAAAATTAATGCTCTGTTTAAAATTTTTCGAAATCAAAGTGGGGTTGCATGAATAACGCTAAAATATAAAGAAAATATTCCTTTCACTTCGAATTCGTTTAACTAGATTCTGTTAACAAAAGCTAAAAGCTGTTGAAGCCAAGGTACTGTCATTTATTGTAGTGGAAAAGTTTCACATTGTGCATAAAAGGGAAATTGATTTCGGTACTCCAAATTCAGGAACATTTAATTATGTTATATTGATAGGCAATTGTGAAAACTTTTATTCATTTAAGAATATGTGTAGCATTAACAGAAATACGAAAGTGTAGCATGTAAGGGGAAGCACAAGACTCTGTCTTTTTATCTTTGACTTAGGAAGTTCTAAGTTTAGGCTCTCTGCATTGAATTGCATGAAAATTAGCTAAATTCTTGCATCTAAAAAGTTTATAGAAATTTTCATATGCACTTGAATTACTATGATATGTAAGATCATTTTTCCAAATTTTCCTCAAAGCGACTACATTTCGATCCAAGTTCAGACATATCTTCAAAAGATAAATCATTCACGCCTTTTTCTAAGGCGGCATCATAAAAGTGATTCAAATTTATGTAGTAGGTAACTTTCTAGAAGGTAGCGTTCTATTATCGTTTTAATTCGAACAATAATGACACACACAAATGTTTCGTTTATAACACTCGCTAAAGACATAATTATTAAGACTTTTGCAAGCATTTTTACGAGTCCGTATGTCGTCTCTCTTGTTTATTATTTCTTATTTATTACATGTTTGCTCACGAAATTATCATATTTGCGAATATTAAGCGGATGTTCAAGCAACGCTCGTGTTTTTGATAAAAAAAAAAAAAGCCCTCGTTTCTGAGCCCGTTTGCGATAGTTTAGGCTACCGTTCGCTCAACATTCACTGATTCGTCCACTAGGTTAGCAGCCAACTTTACAATTCGTGTTTCCCAGAATTTTTTAATAGGTAGATCGGCCGAACGTTTTTGAATTCCTCTTAATGAGTTTTTTCTGCTTAATTATCTTTCTAATGAAGTAATTAAGGACCACTTCACTATTCGCGTTTACCAGATAAGCTACAGTGCTGTGTTCAAAATCTTAGAATCGATTCGAAGAGTCATCAGAGAACAACACTACTGACAATTTATTCTGGTTTTCAATAAATCATTTGTCACACACTGATTTATTTATTTATATTACAATGTGCCTTTGAAATTTTAATCAATAAACACTAAAAACTGTAACGAGCAGAGTAAAGAAAAACTTTATATATAAAAAGAGAATTGAAAAAAATTAC
The DNA here is from genome assembly GCA_037043295.1 of Amiota minor. Taxonomy (NCBI): domain Eukaryota; kingdom Metazoa; phylum Arthropoda; class Insecta; order Diptera; family Drosophilidae; genus Amiota; species Amiota minor. The sequence continues at coordinate 228,414 of JBAMAW010000382.1, forward strand.
AGTGTAGAGAAAGAAAACGAAACGCTAATAGTGGCTAATCAGTGGCTTATAAAATAAAATAGTAAATTATTTCGAGATTATAATACAAATGGCTAGTGCTACATTTAAACGTACTTATGATGGGGAATCACCTAATCACCATCCCACAAAACGTCGCCGCTGCAATCCCTTTAGCCAATCAGGCAGTTCAACAGTGCACGGTAGCAAGAATGCACACCACAATTGCTTGCCTGGTACATGTGGCAGCAGCGATTTTAATTCAGTACCAGAAAGCAAGAACACCGAGGTTTTGAAAGACTTGGAGTCAAGTCCCTTCCTCGAAATTTCTTCAGGAAAGATATCACCAGATAAAATATCGGAGAACTTGCGTCACGAGATTAAGAAACCGAGGAAAAGGAAGTGTTTACCCTTCCCATTAGCCGCTATAGAAAGGATGGATTCTGTGTCAAGTGGTTCGCAAAATGGACCAGAGAGTCCACGCCGTCCCGATTATCCATCTCATATGCAACAACGTTCTTCGGATAAAGTATTGTTCTCATTCAATCAAGTGGAACTTATATGCGAGCGAATGCTGCAGAAGCGAGAAGATAAACTGCGTGAAGAATATGATAAGGTGCTCACGACAAAGTTGGCTGAACAATATGATACATTCGTCAAATTCACCTATGATCAGATACGGCGTCGTTATAAGGCAGCACCAAGTTATCTATCATAATTTAACAAACATCACTTAATCATCATCGTTGTCGTCTCTCACACTTCCTTTCTTTACATATTTATACGTGTGGCAGAGACTCTAAACTTTCGCGGTTATTTGCAATTTAATAAGTTTTTAAAAACATACAAATTTAACAATTTGTGAATAGGAAAACACTAAAGAAGAGCCAACACAAGAAGAACAGTGAAGAAGTTAATGCAAAGAAGTCATTCCGTTTTTGTTCGTTACTTTAAATTTGTTATTTTTATTGTTTTATTTTTGCAAAGTAACCAATAAACTAAAAAAAAAAAATATATACAATATATTTTACCATTGTCATTTGAAGATGACAATGAACACATTCTTAATGAACGGAATGTAGCCTTAAGGCGGATAAATTTTTAGGTCTTCAAAGTAAACGTGTCTTTAAGATAACTGTGTCAAAGTGTGGAAAAGGGATCACATGCATCGCAATAATATCAATGATGAGCATAATTTTTTACGCGATCCAATAACAATTTTCAAAAAATTTATGTTTGGTACCAATATCAGTGATTTTAAAACTACGGAATACTTGGAGCCCAATATCTTAGACACACTGTACATTCTTATGAACTCCAAATTGTCTGCTGATTTCTGAGTGCAGTTTACACCGTTGGAGTTTCGAATCTGCCAATCGATTGTTCCTTTTTATTTGGGCATTTGTGTTTGGCGTTGTTTAAGCACAATCCGGCGGAGTTCTTGCGTCGTTTCGTGACCGTCGATGAAACATGGATTCACTGGTACACACCAGAGATGAATCACCGAACGATATTGCTATTTTTCCATTTTTTCTGACCGATACGCTCGCTTCCATACAAAACAAAACTAATGAAGGGAATTGACTAAAACTTTGACAGTAGGCTACTAAAAGAATGTTCTGCACGATGGTAATACTCTTTTGTAATAGCAGCGGCATCGGGCGGTAAGGCTAAGTACTTGTTGATTAACCCTCGTATTTAGTAATAGTATTTTTGGATTACAGATTATGTTACATATTAAATAAGGAGATAAAGAGCGGCTTCTTTTAGGTATTTTATTATTCTGTCAATATCTTACCTTTTGATGGGTAAGTTAGTAACGTAAGTGGGTAATTGTTTGAGAAGATTCCGGAGCGTAGGTTAGTTAATAGTGGGGATGGACAGTCTTTGAGAAGGTATTCTATTGATAGAATTATATTGTTTTGCCAATTTGTACAGATGTTTAGTATGTTGGGGTCAAGGTAACGTTGATGTGTGATTTTTGTATGACCGAGTCGTAATATAATTATTTTAGATTGATCAATTCTTGGGATGGTATCTTGGTCAAGATTTTTGCTAAACTTTTCAGCTGATTTTTTATTTGGGTTTATGAATTAGTGGCTTTGACTTAAGTAATTTTCTTTTAAGGTGTTTGTTAATAGCAGACATGTTAGCATAGTGTATATACATGAGAGGTATATTGAAAACGGATTTCGCTTGTTGGTCAGTAAATTCATTTCCTTTAATCTTATTGTGACCTGGAATACGCTTATTACTTATGTATGCTGTTTGTTGGAGATTTTTTCTATATATTGGGTGTTGTCACAGTTTCATTAGGATTATTTATAGACTCCTTCTCTCTTGCAATCTATTATATCTTTATATGCGTTTTGTAAGATAAGTTTAGGTTTTTTGATTTTGAATTTTGATGAAGCGATCAATTTCTGTCTGCACTGCAGCTTTTTCTTCTTGGTTTACCGTTATGCACTTGTTTACTGTTTTTGTGCTACTTGTTTGTTTTGGCATTGCTGAATTAGTATTATTGGTTGTTTCGTTTACTGTTTCTTTTTTCGAATCAACGGTTGTGCTTACAATTGTAATGCAAATTTGGGTTAGCTCTGGTGTCAAGCATTGTACACTTCACGACTCCTTTCAAGACTTTTGAACGCTAGAGTGTAGCAAAAGCAGAATTTAGTTCGTTGCTCGTTTTTTTTTTTTTTTGTAAGTATCCGTTTTGACCTCTTGGATGGGATTCTATATTCACTAGAAGAAGAGTGGTTCATTTTCCTCAAGTGAAGCGTATTCAACGGTTGGAAGAATTGTCTCAACTGTAAATTTTTGCTAGGAGCGAAGCTTCAAAGGCACTTACTATAAAAGCAACATCCAATATAGATTTATGCTAGTTAGAAAAAAGGCATCCGATCGAGTCGGTTGCCGGTTGCTAGCAAGCGAAAAGAAAATTGATTTTCAGCAACCAAATAATTTACATTGACTATTCATTTCCGAAACTAATAAGTCATTCGTTCGATTGATTGGAAATTACTCTAATTGAAGTTCATTAATATTTGCCAAATTATATATTTACTAAAAAACCCTAATAAATTAATTAAGAATTGTTTCACTTTTCCACATTTGTGTGCACAATCTCAAAATCGATTCGAAAAGTCTTTAGGCAGCAATAACGATAGAAAATTTGAACATTTGAAATATTATTAATCCAATTTCTAAAGCAAAAATGGGTTTCTATACTAAAACGGGCAAAACACCAATTCTTTACGAGACCGCACTGGCAGAAGACTTAGCAAAGCTAGATTTAGTAGACATGATCAAACTAGCTTTAAATTCAAAGTTCATTGAAAATATTTGCATGAAAGTATGGGACGATAATCCTCTCTTTAACAATAATTTTGAAACTGATCACGGTTTATCACGAGAGGCCGAAACATATTTCATCTGCAAGAATGCGATAAATTTTTATGCCCTTGAGTTGGGTATCAGCAACATACAAGCATTTAACGAAGCTACGGAAAATTTGAAACTCGAAAATTTGGACACGCTGTTATTAATTAATGACACCAAATTCTCTAATCTGGTTCCAGCAGAATTTTTGATTCGCTGCGTTGAGTTGACTGACGTTCGGGTATGTCATCCGATTGCATCATTCTATATGGACAGCATACTTGAGTTGCAAAATCTTCGGCGCGTTGAAATCTGCCACCATGGAGATGGTGACGACTCGACTGATATTTTAAAAAAATTAATAGCAGCCAAAGGTAGCTCTATTTCGGTCATACAGGCGCATGTAGAAAGTTTCCCACCACGTTGGCTAACCCAATCCCTGATGGACAAATGCCAAAATTTGAGTGGTCTCATTTTGAAAGGCCAATTTAAGCCCATGACAGGTATTAAAGATTATTTTAATGTGGAATTACCGGCAATAAAATCTTTAGAAGTTCTTTGGTATATAAGAGGTCATCCTCATCATCTTAAATATATAATGGAATTTTTGGCTAAATGTCCGAAAATGAGAACTTTGTACACTGATCAAATTGACGTCATGGACGTTTACAAGTGTGTCCTACTGCAAAAGAGGAGATTGGAAGGAAATACAACTCCATTCGATTATAAAGACACTTCAGTAGTTTTGGAAAATATTACAAAAATTGATTTTGTATATTAAATGGAATTTCTATGGAAATTTGTACTTATTTATTTATTTGAATAAATTGTATATTCTCCATAAAACGAAAAAGGAACAATTAATAGATTTAATTAATAGAGAAAATAAGTTTTTATCATAAATCAAAACGAATGAAAATGTATTTTTCAATACACAATATAATTCTACAGACCTGAAATGGTGTCTAGAGTATAAACATATATTTAGAATATAAACATATTAGGTTAAAAAACTTTTAAGATTAGATATAAAGATTGATTATAAAGATTTTAGTTAAAAAATTTATAGGTTTGTGTACAATTCCGCTTTCGCTTTGTCAGAGGATTGTGTAATTAATATTAGATGAATAGACTATTTTATATTTATTTCTCTAAAATATACAATAACTGGGAATTAGCATTTTTGTTGGGTTCCGGACCCAAAGTATACCAAAAGGAACCCTATTGCAGAGACTTCGTTGTCCGTCCGTCCGTCCTCGTGTCATATCTCATGAGCCATAATAGCTAGAGAGTTGAAATTTTTTTTGCAGAATATATAGTTATATTCGGGCAACAACGACAAATACTAAAACGAAAATATTTTTAAAAACTTAAAGGGGTCCCCAAACAAGAAACATTTTGGTTTGTATGGCAGCTATACGAACCAGTACTTCTACGATCTTGAAATTTGGAAGCTTAGTTGCAACACATCAGAAACTTATATTGTCGAAATTTCAGTTTGATGTGATTGCTAGGGAGGGTACCTCCCATACAAACCCCCATTACAATTCTGGTTCTTATTAGAAAAACTTTTTGTTTTTTGCTCTATCGAACTGAAATTTAGAAACTATAAATGTCTGATATAGGCGTGGTACATCTCTTGGAATCAACCAAATCGGCTATCTAGGAGGGGTGCCTCCCATACAAACCCCCATTAAAATTCAAGTTCTTATTAGAAAAACTTTTTTATTTTTTGTTTTATCGAGTTGAAACTTAGACACTATAAGTTCTGGACACAGACGCTACACATTTGTTGGAATCAGCCAAATCGGCCAACTAGGAGGGGTACCTCCCATACTTACCCACCATTAAAATTCAGGTTCTTATAGAAAAACTTTTTTGTTTTTTGGACTATTGAACTGAAATTTAGACACTATAAGTTTCTGATCTAGGCGCGGTATATTTTTTGGAATCAGTCAACTCAAACCCCAATCTGGTACGGAACCCTCCGTGTACGAGTCTGACTCGCACTTGGCCCTTTTTAATTTTATAATTTAGATTTATATGGTTATAAACACTTAGAAGGACATTATTCAAATGATTTTTCACACAATGCTAATCGAATTAATATAAATAAACATCAGATTCATGTGATACAATACCAAATTGATCTATTAAATACTATGTACATACATATGTGTAATATAAAACATTCTACTTACTAGGTAATTGATATTATTACTAACTTAACTTTTACAAAGTAAAGTTTTGCATTTGCGTTTCCTTCCTCAATATACAAATCAGTGCGTGTGTGGTGGGTGTACTTGGGTGAATGCATACCAAATGATGATTTCATTCACAAAATTCCTTGTACCACAATTGCTCTACTAAAGAACTGAGAATGTAATGTCCATAAAAGAGAGAGAATAAATAATCTACTTATAATAAAAAATTTCTCTTACAAACTCCCACGCAACTCCTACAAAAGTTTCAGTCAGTTATCAGAGCGCGGCTTATCACTAAAAATTCACCATGATGTAATGAAAAGAAACACTTTTCGGAGTTGTGTGGTGAATTTCAAAATGAAACTCTCTTTATATTTTGTGTCGCCATCCTTTCTCTCTCTCTCTGTGTGTTTGGCGAGGCAAACACCATGGATTCTTGTGTTCGTTACGAAGGGTCCTTTCGTATGTTGTTTCATAACATGATGATTCCTTTGCCTTAGATTAACATTGCTTTGCTTAGAGGGAACAAAATGAAATGAAACATCATCGTCGTTGTCATTTACCGATTTACCGCTGCTACTGCTGCTGCTGCTGTTGGTGATGATACGAAAATTTATTTGTGGAAAAAACGAATGAATTTTCATTTCTGTTTGTTGTGAATCGTGAATCGGTAAGGATGTTCGTGCATCGCGCGTTCGATGTACGTTACGTTCGCGTTTAACGGCAAATAAGTTACTAAGTTCTAAATAACGGTTAAAATTGAACTTCGAAACAAAATAACAAATTAAACAAAAAAAAAAGTGTGTGATGATAAAAAATTGAGAAAAAAGGAGAAAAGAAAATGGAAATCTTAATAAATCTTATAGAAATAGAAATAAAAATAAAAATGTTTCTTTACTTGAAATGAAATATAAAAAATAATTAAGATCAAAAAAGATCAAGAAAGAAATAAAGAAGTTTTAAGAAGAAGAAGAAACAAAAAGCTGTCAAAGGTTTTTTTGATTTGTGTAAAATAATTTAATCTAAGTTTTTGTTATTTGTGTTCCGTGTTGCATTTTTCTGAATGCATTTTTAGTGTCGATCAAAAGAATTTGTGTCAAGCAACCAGTTGCTGTCTTCATTCATCATCAAAGGAAATAATATGAAAATAAACAAACAAAAAAAAGGTGCTTAAATAAAATAAGAAATAAACTAAAAAACAAATGATTGAAAAATTTTGTTTGGCTGCACTTTTTTTTTGTAAAATTTCTTACACTTTTGTACACTTTTACTTCTACTTCTACTTCTTCTCACTTTTGCACTTGTTTCTTTAGCTAGTTTATTTGGTTTTTTTTTTCCTTTCCTTGTTCTGCATTGTAAACAAAGAATTGAAAGAAACAACAAATTCTTAATATTAACCATGCGAATTGCATTACAACCTTCATCTCAATGCTTCACTGGTCCTTGCTTCACTTTTATGCTTCGGTTTTTGCACTGTTTGTTGCCTGCCTGCCTGCCTGCCTGTATGCCTTTATGCTTCAGAACTACACTCATGTGCATGAGTTAACTAATTTTTTATGTGCGTGCACGGCGTACAGGACTTTTGTGTATCGCACAACCAACCGCAAATTATGCTTGAGTATGCGGCAAACTGATGACTGACCTTCACTTCTCACTGAGTTTCTTACTGAGTTTCTGCTTTTGCATTTATGAATTTCTTTTGAGAGAAATTTTGTGTGGAAAACATACACACACACACACGCACACATAAAATGAACTTGACTTCTTTAAAAATAACTAGAAAAAGTAACAAAAATATAACACACAAAAAGTACATTTTTTCAATTTTCTCTTGTTTTTTTTTTTTTAATGAAATAAAGAAAATATTTCAAGCTTCGACAAGCAGATGCTGCCACTGGCGCCACAACTGGAATTTGTTGCTTTCCTTCTTCTTCTGGCACACAACAATTTTGTAAGCTTCACTTCTCTGAAAGAAGAACAACCAACAAGAAAAATGGTTCACTTTAACTAATCTAAAGCTCAGTTTGCTTAAATCAACCTCATCTCCTACTTCCACCCTCTCCACCTATACTTAATTTCATGTTGTATTTTTTTTTTTTACTTTTATTGTTTTTGCTATTGTTTGTTTTCTTGTTGGTTACCATTTTCTTTTTTTTTTTTTTGTTTACCGCAAGCTTGGTCTGCCTTTGGCCTAATTTTTTAGCCATATTTTTGCATTTTAGCGCCAGATTTTCTATTTCTGCTTCACTGCGTGACCCAGTTTTCTTATTTCTAGATATATTTTTTTGAAATCGTTTTTTTTTTTTTTTTTTTGTTTCGTTTTCTGTAAGTCTTTTCCTTTTTGTGTTTATTTTTTGTTCAAAAACAGATTATTATGCTGCGGTTAATTATTCAAATTGGTCTACTGCGCTAAACTGAACTGAACTGAACTGAACTTTTACCCGCCTAACAGAAGGCTTTTGGAAAATATTGTCATTTAAATAATTTTTCTCTTGGCTTTTTCCACCTTAATTTGTTGTTTATTAAGATTATGCAGAAAGAAAGAGTGAGAGAGAGAAAGGTTGTTTGCTGTTTTTATATTTCTTCATTAACTTGATTTGATCTGATGGACTCTAGAGAACAAATCCACTGACTCAAGAAAATTACATCAATATGCATTTAATTTTTCTGATTTCTAGGTAGTTTTCCTGAATGAAAATGCTAACAGGTTTTTTTGTTTCCTAATTTCTCTTCAGAATTAATATAAACAATTTAAATGAAACTGATAATGGAAATGGAATATTTTATTTTAATCATTTCTAAAGAAAAAAAATTAAAACGTTTAAAACAATTGAAGTGAAGTAAAGTAATATTAATTTTATTTCTTTTTCTGAGCTTTTAATTTATTTTATATATATTATATATATATTTTTTATTAATATTATGGTATAATATTGACTTCTTTCTATAGAAAAATGACAAAATAACAAAACACAATTAAGTTTAAGTTAAATTGTTAACAAAGTCAGGAGATATTTTTACTTGAACCTTGCACCTCTTCTATGTTTTATATTTTTTAAATTATTTACAAGTCCTGCTATATTTTGTTTTAATTATTTACACATTTTTTTAAGGTTTTCTTAAGTGATTGTGAGGCTAGAAAAATTTATTATTATAATTATTATTATTTAGTTAATTTCCATTATTATTGTTTTAAATTAAAACAAATTAAAAATAAATAAGGCCACAATTGCTTTGCAGAGGTAATTGGATCTAAAATGGAATTCAATTAAATGAATAAAATTAATTTTAAAATTTTTTGTGAATTGTGAATGACGAAAGTGTAAAATTATATTGTATTCTGCTTATATTTCATTTTAAAAATGATGCTCAACGTTCCATTTTTGTACTCAACACCGAGACTGCACTTTGAAAAAAATGTTCAAATGATCCACAATCGAATTTCACGCGCAAAAACAAATTTCAACATAACAAAATATAATCTCACACAATGATTGTGTTATTCAGTATTTTACATACTATCTGCTCAGCTAATTCTAGTCGATTGTTTAAGATTTTCCCAATTTTCCTATTAACGGAATGAAAAATACATCATATGAAAATAATATAGTGTAAATAAGTAGCATTGTTCATACTAGAATCTGTAAATATAAATGTAAATCACCAGATTTTAAAGGAAAAAATGAAGATTGATCATTTGATTTAAAAATTTGAATAATAATTGTATTTATTGTTTGTTTTCTAAACCTGCGAATGAAAGAATAAATGAAAATGAACAATTTTCATCTAGTTGACTTGATGATTTTGATTTTCTTTCAAATACAAATATTTTAAATTTTCATTGATTGATAACTTGAATTTGAATAAGTGAAATAATATCTAAATATGCCACAAATATGACTTTGTTTATGCGTTTCCATTTGATATTTCTTAATGCTTTTCAATAAGATATTTTTCATTTATTTTTCACAATATTTTATTTGTTCTCAATTTTGTATTTTTAAATGAAAATCTTTTCATTTTTGTCTTATAAAATCATGTGTTTGTTTGCTTTTTTCAATTTATACATTTTACCCCGATTTATTTCTACTTAATTTATTTTTTCAATTTTCATTTCTGTGTGTTTTTGTGTCTAAACTTTTCTATTTATTCTTTTTAATATTGTTTTATTGTTTTTTCTTTAAAAACTCTTTACTAAGTTTTCTCATCAAAGTCTTTTGCTGTGCCGGTTGCCTTCTATTCTTAGACTATTGGCTATTGAATGAAAATCATCAACTTTAATAGCCTCACATTAGAGTAGAGCAGGAGCAGCAAGAACAACAACAACAACAACAACAATTATAATATCATCTAAAAAAAACAACACAAAATAATGTCAAGCATATTAACCCTTTTTTTCATCAATTTGAAGCCTTAAGTCGCTCACTGCCCACTCACTCACTCACTCACTCACTTCCTATATAACAAAAATGTTTAAAAAAAAAACAGAAATTCAATTGCAGTCCATTTGCTGCAAAGGACAAACACTAAAGGATTCAGAAGAGCAAAACTTTAAGTATCTCATGTAACAACAACAATAACAAAACAAAATATATAAATTTATTTACTTTACCACTAAATTTGCGGCGATTTGGCCTCAATTTTTCAACTTGGTTTGCTGCTTAAGAGTGTCCTTTAGTTGAATTCGAATTCTTATCGTGCTGCTGCTTCTGCTGCTTATTTTGTTGTTGCCTTAAGTCATGCTGAGAATCTTTGCTTCCTTGCTAGCTACTTCTTCTTTGCTCACAATATGTTTGTTCTCGAAGGTTGGTTGTTTTGTCAACAATAAGCAACGAAGCTTGAAAATATTTAAGCGGCACCGGCAACCTTTTCAATGGACAGAACCACATTCATAGCTGCTTGCAACAATATAAAATTTTCCTCATCTTCTTTACCTTTATTTCTATTTCTTTCTTTTCTATATCTATGCTCTATTTTTTTATTCTCAATCTTTGGTTCCATGTACTACGAGTATAAGAATAAAGTAAACTATGTTTTTGGTCAAGATTTTTGTTTGAAATTTACGGCACGTGCCCAAAATTGCAAACATCAGCAAATAATAAATTCATTTGTGGGTGCAAAAGGCACAAGAGAATGAATGAATGAAATGAAATGATGTGCTGTGGATGATGATAAAGAGAAGGAAGAGGATCACGGAAAAAGAAGTTCACAATTTTGAAGGCCACTTTGGGCGCAAAGCAAGCAAACAAACAAACAACCAAACAAAGAAGGGAACCATTGAGTTGGTTTTGGGTTGCTGGAGATCTGAGTTCAGGGTTTAGTGTATTCAGGTGGTCAGTTTATAAAATGATTAGGAGACCATTAGTGGTGTCCGTGTGAGTGAGTGTGTGTGTGTGTGTGTTCATATGAGTTAAAGTATAGCATGTGGCATAACGATTTCTTACTGTTATTATTATTATTTTTTTTTTTGTTTTTTCGGCGGCAAGTGTGAAAAATCTGTGGCAAAATTTGAAATTACTTACAAATATGTGCGGAACGTGCTAATATAATATGAGTAAAGGATATTATTTGCTACAGCAACAACAACAAGAACAACAACTAAAGTGTAAAATGATTGTTATTTTGTTGTAGGAAGAAGCGTTGGTGGTAGTCTTAGTAGTCATCATCATCATCATCATCATCATCATCATCATTTGAGGCAAGGAAGGAGCTCAAGCAACTTAACTTTAGTCAACTCAAGTGGCATGCTTTATTTAGCTGGTGGTGCTGCTCCTCCTCCTGCTCCTGCTGCTATTACTATAGATGCAATTGCTGTGTCTTCTGTTGCACTGGTTTCTGTTGTTGCATTTATTGTTATTTTTGTTCCCATTGTTATTTTTGTTGTTGTTACTGCACAACTACGTGCATGGCATAATAGTTATTACATTTTTATTATTATGAATTTTTCTTTTCATTTTTTTGCATTTACAATTTATTTTTTCTTTTCTTTTTTTTTTTACACACTTCACTTCCACTAGTTCTTATATATCTTCTATGTTTTTCTTTTTTTTTTCTTGTTCGTGCGCTATTTATTTACACTGCTACTTGAAAAACGTTGCACTTGAGCCACTGCAGCTGCGTCATCACCATCACCATCACCATCATCATCTTCATCACCATTCTTCTCATAGTCAACATTTTTGGTCTGCATTGCAAAAACAAGGAAGAAGTTGCATAGGAGCCTCGTTTCTCCTTATGCACTCCAACTTCACTTCAATGCTTGCTTGCATTCACAGTATTCACTTATTTTGAGAAACATACACACACACACAGACTCACAGACACAGACACACCTACTCACCTTACTCATCTACTCTTGGAATGGAAAGAGACACACTTGACACTTGTGTTTGGTGTCATCTTATTTTATTTTATTATTTTAGTTTTTCTTTCTTCTCTTTATGTTGCCTGTAATTTTTCTTTTTATTTACTAGTTATTTTTTTTTCCTCTTTTTTTTTTATTTTTGTTTTGATGAAATTCTTAAGACTAATTTTCGTATTTATTTAAGAATTTCTTTTTTTGTTTTTTGCTACTTGTACTTCTGTGTTTGTTCCAATTTATGTTGCATAGTTTTGTGCGACATTTGTTGTCTTTAGACAGCAAGAGACAGTGGAGACACTGTGTTGAGACAGTCTAGTATGGCTACTGTCCGCTACTTAAACTGGATTAACCTGTACGAGGTCGTGCCTATTTACAGAGTCTTCCGTCTTTTTAAAATATTTTCTTAGTTTCTTTTATTCTTATTCTTTGTGCTGCTTTCTTAAATTGTTTACTGTATTTACTGTGTACTTTGCTGCGTTGGTTTTACTTCGTAAATAAGCTGTAAATTACAACAAAATACTAAGTTCTGTTGTTGTTCTTGTTGTACTTACTGTTAGAAAAATTGTTGTTGTTATTTATGATTAGTTGCAGTTATTTGTCTTGATGTTGTTGCTGTTTCTGTTGAGGCTTTCACTAATTCCTTCATTAGTCAGTAACAACGTCGACGTTGTTATTATAATTGTTATTGTTGTTGTTGTTGCTGCTATTGTTGTTGTTGTTGTTGTTGTTGTTGTCTACAACAATTTAATTTAAAATTTCTACTCAACTTTACAGGTTAAGAAATGTTTAGCTTATTAATAAAGTAGAGAAAATATTGTAATAGGGAAGAAATTGTAATTATGAATCTTTAAACTGATTTATGAGATTGATTTACTTTGTTTCAATTCCTAGTTCCTCCAACAAAAGTCGAGGTCTATAGGGTTTTGTACAAATATAGACAATTCTATTGAAGGAGATTATAAAAATGTAGTAAAATAATAGTGAAGAGTATCAAAGCCACTGCAATGGAATATTAACCTTAGCCATGAGACTGATTAGAAATGAATAAAAAATAATGTTAATTAATGTTTATTCTATTAACAACAGAGATCAATTGCTTTTAATGAAAACCTTAAGAAGTGACAGAAGAATATTATTAGAAACATATCATATCACCCAATCAATCCTGAAATTGACAAATATTGTACATGAAGATATTAATTAAAATTTTATGTGATTCTCATTTAGAAATAAATATGTCACACAATTTATGATTTCTCTAGAATCAACCAAGAACAAGGGACTTATTATTTGCTCCATTCTCATGCCTTTGTAATGAAATATTTCTATTCAACTCAAGAAATATGCATTTTGAAAAGAAATAATGAGGTAATTTTCTTTCCGTGTATATATTTTTTTAGTTGCATTTAACTTTGCTGTCATAATTTTTTTTTTTTACTACCATTTCAAATCGGTTACTGACATTTTCTATTTAGTTTCTTCTTCTGTTCTCTTTATGTCATTTTTTTTTGTCTTTTTTTTTTTTTTTTTTTTGGGTTTCTCAATGTTTCACTTCTATTGTCAACTTAGTTGGCTTGGCATGACTAGAGGAATGCATGAATTGTCTTTTGTTTAATTAAACCGAACTCGTGCAGCAGCAGCAAAAGAAGAAAGAGCAAAACTATGCTCAGGTTATATTGTAAAGGAAAAGAAAATATTGTTAATTAGTTGTAGAAGAAATAGGAAATATAGATGAAATAAAGGAGATTAAAATAGAGTAAAAAGGAAGACATGCAGACAAAGAAACAAAATAGAAAAGAATAGTGATGATGAATTGACTAAGAAAAGTATAAAATAGAAAAGAGAAAGAAGTCAAGTTTTCTATAAATCATGTTTAACAAGGGGGAAACTCTAATTGGCTTCGACATGTTTCCTTTCTTCCATGGACAATATTTGAGCAAAGATTAAATGAATATCAAAGCGAATTGACAAGAGAAAAATGAATATTAGCAAAGAATGAAGATATAATTTTAAAGAAGAATTTAAAATTTGAAATTTAACTACAGATTATAAGCTCATTTTGCTGAATTCTATTAAAATCAACCTGGAAAAATGAATATTGACACTTTTATCAGACATAAAAGAACAAAACTACATAAATACATACAACTAAGAAACTTATAAACATTTTAAGTAAATTTTATGAACATAATTTTCTGTACACAAAAAAAAACATTTGAAACAAAAAAGATTTAATGAGGAAAAATGAGAAAGTCTAGCAACAGAAACATGAACAAGTATAATAAAATACAGTTAAGGACAACAAACAAATAAACAAACAAATAAAGAAACAAACAAACAAAGAAGCAAACAAATAAAAATTGTAAAAACAATTGCAATAAAACTTCCTGAAATTAAAGTGAAAATCGGAAACAGTAAAGGCAGAGCACAGCATTGCATTCTAGTAGAGTAGAATAACATAAAGCATTGCATGCACACAGGCGCAACATAACTAAAAACAGAATAATTAAGTGTATGAATAAGTGTTAGTGTATATGTATTTGTGTGTATGTGTGTGTGTGTGTGTGTGAGGTACTCATACAATGTAGATGAGATTATGTTTGCAAGTGAGTGTTAAAACATGTGCAACTTTAAATGTGCAACATTGAAATTGTACAACTGAACTCAACTTGCAACTAGCAACTTGCAATGTTGTTGCTCCTCCTTTCTACTGCTGCAAGGCAAAAAAATCTATTGGGATAGGATGCTGGTGATGGTTAGGTGATGAAGGCGAGTGAGCGAGACTTCCAGCATTTTAAATAAAACATGAAATGTTATAGTGAATTGTAAAACCAAAATATCTACACGCACTCATTTTTACATAGACATAGAGGCAGGCAACAAACGTGTATTGCATGAAAAGCGAAAGCGGAAACGGATATTGTTTGAATGTATGTAAAACCGTGTGTGTATGTATTTGTGTTTCAAGTGCTTGCTTTGGTTTTGCTTGCATGTGTGTTTAATGAAAGTAGTGAAAGCTGCTTAGTGTACAACTGTGTATGTATGAGTTGCACCTGTGTGATGGTGATGGTGATGATGTTGGTGGTTGCTTGGTTGGTGGTGTTTGTTTGAGGAATTTATTTAAATTTATACTGAGGCAAATGTATAAAAACCTGTTAACGTAAACAAAGGACAATCGCATGTACTACAACAGTACGAAAATACAACACTTACAACAAAGAAAAAAAAAAAAAAGAAACAAAAGAACAAAACAAACGCAAACACAAACACAAAGGAATCTGCGTAAAACTATTTTAAAAGAAATGCGCTCAAGGGTTTGGTTGGTTTCTCTGTTTTTTTTTTATGTTGTTGCTACTATTAAAACACTGTAAAAATAAGAAAAAAAAACCAAAATAATAAAATTAAAGGCGAAGAGAAGCAGAAAAATGGTAGCGCGTAACAAAAGTTTTAAAAGCCACCGCAATGCCAATGATGCAAGTCATGTGGTAATAGAGTTTTACTTGTTTCATTCATTCATTCAGTTGAGTGCGAAAATCTCTATGTGTATGTGTGTCTGTGTATGCACATGCCACAAAATAAACAAACAAACGCACACTTTCATACTCATTCATGTACACAAATGTACTCGTTGTATGTAGAACAACCCATAAGTTCCAAAAATGTTTAACACTGCCAACACCAAAATGGTAACAAAAATATAAAAAAAAAAAAATAAAAAAAAAAAAATAAAAATAAAAGCCAAAATACCACGGAGAAGTTTTTAACTGCTTCAACATGTTACGTATGAGGATGTTTACTGACAAGAAGATGACGTCGTCGTTGTTAGATCCTTTCTATTAAGAAGTTGACTGTTTGTTGGTTGCTCTTACTGCAATAGTATTTCTGAGCCATTCATTTCGTCAGCCAGTTAGTCAGTCAGTCAGTTAGTTAGTTTTTCAGTTACATTGACATTTCCTTTTATGTGCATTGCACTTTTACCCTCAATTTTTATGGTTTTATGCAGTTTTACCAACCTGTAAAATCTCAGCGCCCCGTTATCGGTTTTTCTTATGTTTTCACATGGTGAAAAGAGCAACAATAATTTTTACTTTTTATTTTTCTTCTTTTGTTTAGTCGAAATTTCCACATTTAGTTGCTTTTAAAAGCTTTTAACAATTTTGTTGCAGTTTTTCATTCCTTTGCTTTCATTCCATTTCCTTTCCTTTCCTTTCCTTTCATTTTCTTACATTTCTTGCTTTGTTACTATTTGTGATGATTTTATTTTTCGTTAAACACAAAAAGTCATTTTGTGAAAATGGCAACTAAAATCAGATTTTTTATTGTTTTCACCATAATATTTAATGGGTTAATTTTTGTGGGTTAAACGCGCTGCGATTTTGAACTTGTAAAATGAAGATTACTGTAAGTACATAGGATTTCTTTTGTTACAATGAAAAGACAAGTAAAATGTCAAGTTGAAGAGTTCTGATGTTGTGACTTTGAAGAAAAAAATCATAGAAAATTGCATGTTCTAGTTAGAGGTAAAAATGAAAAAAGGATTCAATAATTTTAAGTGTTCAACATTTTTAAGAAGACACTTGTTTTTATTGAAGTGAAACTTCTTTAGCGAAGGGGAGTAAATCCAAAAAATATGAAAAACAAATGTGACGAAAATCAAAATTTTAGGATGATATTATTATATTGGAGCTATTTTGGAAAATACAATATGGAAGTGAAACTTGTAAAATAGATGCATTAATACAGAATATTGTAGTGTTACATTTTTTCAATACGTAAGAGTTATTTTATTTTTCGGTCATTTGGCCACTTTTTCGTACGTTCTTTCGTAAAGAAAACACAATCAGTAAAGCATTTTTTATCTCTCTCTTACTAATGCATAAGCATTCGTTCTATACTGCACAAGACAATGCGCTTTGTTTTGATTTTCGTCACATTTCATTTTCTAATTTTTGGATTTACCTCCCTTCACTAAAGAAGTTTCACTTCCATATTGTACTTATGAGGGTGAGGCACACTACTTAAATTTCTTTTTTTTTAATACAAGGAAAGTGCGATACTTTTTGTACGAGTACAACATGACAGAAGATCTAAGGCCTTTAAATACAATTTAACTTGAAGTTTATGATTATTTTGTTAAATAAGAATATTCTATTGATCATTAATTTCATTTAACATTCTTCAAAAGTTTATCTAGTCATATTACTCTGTTAGGGGATCATAGTCCTTTCTAAACGAGTCTGCATATTCAGATGAATGTAATTTATGTTTGTCCTAAATTAAAAATAAACGAAAAATATAGACATGTAACAAGTTTCCAGCCGATGCAGGAGTAATAGTGTGCCTTACATATACAGTCCTAAATTAAATTATATTAAATTAAATTATTAGCATTTAACTAGTTTTTTACTCTCATTATGATTTTTAGACCGAAAAAAGAAGATTAATGATTCGTTTTTTGTTTTTCATTACAAATAGTTTCAAAAGGATTTTAACTAATGGTCAATTTAGCACTGTGATTAATTACAAAGATATTATTTACTCCTATGAATTGAATAACCTTTTTGCGTTTAAGCTTTGTTTTTCAACCACTTGAGGCCAAGAGGCTTGAAGCTTCACTATTCATATGCTTAGTTAGTCTTGGAGAATGCGACTTCACATATATCTGTAGTTAGTAGAGGCAACTGATTCGTTCGCGTTCAATGTCACTCCTAGGAATGTACCAGGGTTCATGCACAACACTCTCAGCACTTTGTGCTGAAACCTTTCTAATTGCATTATGTTGCTGGATCACAAGCAGCTCCATAACTGCATACTATAAGTCCATACTGGTTTTAGAATTTATTTGTGTACTAGTATTTTGTTACTTGCCTATGAGCCAATAGAAGTTTCTGAATATTAGTTCAAGTTTGACCATTTTATCTTGAGCTTGATATCCAAAGTCATCTCTAAGTACAATATTTAGCAGTATTATGGTGCGTAATTTGAACACCATTTATAAACAGTGGGAGGTATCGTGTTTGTTGAACGAGAAATCTGTATGTGTTGATTCTGTTTGGTTGAGTTTAAAGCGCCATATTTCTGTCCACTCAAAGATTTCGTTGAAGGCGTTTTGAAATTGTGCAATAGATTCGATTTGTTTGCTGATAGTATGACTGTATTTTTAGAAAATGTTGTAAACACTTAAAGGATGTGCCCCAGAACACAACACTGGGTAACTCCAGCTTTTATTGCCTTTAGTTCTGAGTGTGTATACTCTTGTTAGACATGGAAAACATGATCTCAGTAAGTGATAATATTGTTTTGGTCAATGGTTTAAGAGACTATTGACCTTGTCAAATAATAAATAATTCGTTACATAAAATAGCCTTTCTTTTAGTATTGAAAAATCTTTAAAAACTGTTTTTAACTTATTTTCTTTTCTTCTCTTTACAGAGTAACAAAATGATCACTTGAGACATTTCGAAAAGTTTCAAGGAAACATAATTTTTGCAGGCAACATTCGCTTAAAATGTAAATCAATAATAATTAAGATGAATATGAAATAAATTGCAAAACCAAAAGAAAATCAGACAAAATTTAATAAAAATCATAAAAAATTTAAATTGGCAAATAAGAAATAATCACATAAAGTTTATATAAAAAAAAAGAAATTTATTGCAAACAAACAAACAAAAACGAAACCCAAACGAAAACCACCGTAACAAAAAAGCAAATTTAAAAAGCAATTCCAATAACAACAAAAACAATATAGGTTTAATAAAAATAATAATAAAAATCATAAAAGAAGAACAAGATGACACTGCGAATTTCAGCGAAATATAAAAATCATCTTGGTCTCATCATTTATGGTTTCGCACTGTTGCTAACAACAGCAATATCGACCATCAAAGCAGGACGCATATTTGGTGAGTACAAAACAAGGATATGCCATATAAATTATAATTTTTTATTAATAAAATATTGGCGGGATCAAGAACTAATACTATTATTGATAAAATACAAACAAAATTTGAAGAAATGAAAGGAATCTTACCTATATGTAAGAGTATGTCCTGCTCGTCCTTAGTATTTTCTTCATTGTTGTTAACTACATAATTTGATTTTGCGGCATTGCAAAGTATTTTGTATGTACAATAGTATTTTTTTTTTTGTCTTTTGTCCTTGACTTCTATAGAGAACTTGAATGAAATGAAATTGAAACAAGACCAACCGCTGTGTATTTGTTATTCAAGGATCCATGTTGTTTTGCATGGTTTATGTTGCTAATATTATTATTATTATTGTTGTTGTTGTTGTTGTTGCTGTTAATTAGCACAAACATTTACGTAATAGAATTTTAAATTAAACACCCAATTGCGTGTCGTTGACATTGTCGTCTGTGCTTCTACTTTTGTTTCTACCATTATCATTATTCCTAAAGCCTCGACTCAAATACTACTACTACTACTCTCAACTAAATCCAAGCAAAAATACACAAGCAGCTATGCATAAGTAGCAAGTGACAAGTTCAACAGAACAAATACAATTACAACAGCAGCAACAGTGAAAGCAACACCAACAACAGATTGACATTGGACAGCTGCCAAATGAATTTGGTTCGTTTGTGTTACATTGTTCATTGAAACAATTTTTAACCTAAAATTATATGTTGAATTATGCAGCAACAGCTGCCGTTATTGAGATAAGCTCATGCCCAAGACTCATTCCCTTTCAAATTTTGTTTTCAAGCATCTCTTTACCTGGCATTTATCCCCAAATTTTGTCTCTCTCATATATAGTATTTTGTTTTTTAATTCTTCTGGTTTTTTTTTTTTTTGGTTTATATTACAATAATTAAAAACAAAATAACCGCTGCTTACACCCACTTTGTTCTACTTCTTGCTATTGTTGTTGTTGTTATTTTAGTTTTTCTTTTTCCACTTTGTCTGCCCTTTATTAATGAGAGCACATTTTTTAATCTCATCGTAACGAGCTGCGTTGTTGCGTACCTTCTTAGTTAACCTTAATGTCTTTTACTATATAAACAAATGCGTATGTATGTATGTGTATAAGAGTGTGTATGAGTGAACTGCTATATAATCAAAACTAATTACATGTTTGTTGTATTGTAATAAGCCGAAAATGACAAATGTTTTACATAAAACAAATTGACCTAAAATGAAATGAAATAATGATATTTTTTTTGTAGCATACTTTTGTATGCTTTGGTTATTTATTTAATCATTCATTCATTCAGTCTTTCAATCATTTATTCTTCCATTGAATCAATTTCTCAATTCCCCGTCCCCGTCCCAGTTCCCGTTTCTATATACATTCCTCCATTCATTCATTTATTGAATTCTTTCAGGTTTATTTGTTTTTGCTGTGTATAAATAAACAAAAAAATTAAATACAAAAACCCACAAAAAAAAAATTGAAAAAATAAAAGAAAGTTATTGAAGGTTTTTTTTACTCTTACTAATGAAACATTAATGACAACATCAACAACAGCAACAAATTACAAAACAAACAAATAGCTTCAAAAAAAGAAAAGACCATTTTTTTTTTTGGAAAAGTGTAAATTGTCATTATCATCTTCCTTTTACCATATGAGTGATGGATTAATATTGTAACAAAAAAAAAAGGTTCATTTTGTTTTGTTCACATGTCATTTTTCTAAACATTTAGCACATTTAAAAAAGTTTTGTCATCACAAGTTTTTAATATTTTTCGGGTGTTAAACTTGTTTTAGGAATTTATGTTTTGACCTTTTTCTTTATTTTTTTTTTTGATTATTCATATAATTTTTCATTTAACCTACTACAACAGAAATTTGTCAACAACTTTCAGCAGACAAATTATGTATATGTGTGTGTATGTGATTAAAAAAAAATCAACACAGAGCAACTGTTGTCATGCCCCTTGAAAAAAAAAAACAGAAAAGAAAGGATAAATACAACTAAATTTGTCCTTGTTGGTTCTATGTGTGTTGGGTTAAGCTTAAAAGTAAACAATTTCATTAAATGCGCATTTAAATGTCACAAAACTAAAGTGTAACTAAAAAACACAACAAAACAAGAACAATAAATGCATGAATGAAGGTCTTTAAAGTTAATGAATGGTAGGCGTTGGGAAGGAAAGAGACTAAATTGAGTGAAATACAAATCCCGACTGACATTGCAAATAAACGTCAAGTAATTTTTGGTGGCATCTGTTTTGTCTTTCATTCGCTAAAAAGTAGAAGAACCAAACAAAGGGTGAGGTGAGCTGCAATAGAATAGCATAGAATAAAGTAAAGTTGGCCTGAATTTTTGTTATGCACGAAAAATAAAGTGAAAAAAATGTAGGGCAGCAAAATCAAACCAAACCAAACCAAACGAAACGAAATGAAACCAAAACTGACTGTCATAATGGCAACATTATACATTTTATTGCATTGGTATTTGTTTCCACATGTCCTATGTTTGTATTTGAGTGTTTGTAACCATTTGTTAAACGAAAAATGCTCACACAAAAAGAGTAGTAAACAAGCGTACGCCGAAAAGTATGCAACGAAAACCAAATGTAAGCAAACGAGTACGCGGCACACAAATGAGCACCATTTTCTGCGCCAATAATACTACACATAGCTTGGATGAATGAATGAATGGATGGTTGGATGGATGATGATGATGAGAAGGGTAATGAAAGAATATAGTAGAGTAGGAATGTGGGTGGATGGTTAGAGGAAAGAGGCAATGACAAAAAAAAAAAATATTGTCCTACACAAGCAGACAAATATAAGTATAAAGAATAAATGAATGAAAGAGAGAAAGTTAGTTGGGGACTTAACGAACAGAAGGAGGGATACAAATGGCTATAGAGACACACAGAGGGACAATTAAGCAAACACACACAAACATACATACACAGACACACATGGCTTGTATGCACATAAAGCGCTCAATTGTGATTTTCAAGTGACGCTGCCATTTGTATTTTATATGCAAGCATATGAATAGACACAAGCACATACATATAATTATATGTAGGGTATGTGTATGTGTGTAAGTGAGTATGTGCCTGTATGTATGTTTGTATTATTGTCATTGTCGCCGGTGCACTATTTATTTTTTTTTTGTTTTTTGTTTTTTTTTTTGCTAGTTTTTTTCTGTTTATTTGTCTTTTTCTTTCAATTCTGTTTTTTTTTTCCTGTTTGTAGTTTTGTCAGCCATTTTAATATCGCTTGTGCGCAATTTTACACCAACAACAATAACAAATACAACAAAAACTACAGCAATTAAACCAACAGACAACAAACCAAAAAAAAAATTAAACAAAAAAATAGGAGAAAAACTAGGAGGAAACACATCAAGCCAAACAGAAATAAGGAGACAAGCATTTTACCAATCTGTGCAAAGACAACAACAACAACAACAACAAATAGGTATAGTGTTACAATAACAACAATGAGAGTATGTGAGAATTGTTGTTTTTGTTGTTGTTGTCATTATTATTATTATTGCATAGCATTTCACAACGGCAGACACCATCATTATTGTCATCGTTCCCCAGTTGTTGGCTTCATATGAAAATGGCGGAAAAAAATTGCCTTAAAAAAGTGCAAATATACATAATGAGTATGTGTTTATATATGTATTTATATGAGTATGAAATCATGCTTGTGTATGTTTGTGTGTGTTACCATACTTTTGTTTGCATATAATTTCGATCGTTTTCACATCGACTATTCACATTTAAAGATACCCAACATGTGAACCAATTTGCAAAAGAATGTAGATTTGCTTATGTAAAAAACTATTGTATTTAAAGCTTCTTACAGTTTGTTGCAAAAGTATTCACTATAATTATTTTTTTGTCTTTATAATAAAGACAAAAACTGGTCTATTTTCTATGTGTTTAGTTAATGATCTAAAGTAAGTAAAGTATGTCAAATTGCTAAACTTAAATACTGTACTATTATTCTTTTGTTTTTCCTTCTATTTGTTTCCTTTTGATTTGTAAATATGCAGATTTAATGAGCATAATTATCACAGCCAATTTAATGAAGAAGTATACAAAAGTAGCATAATCCTCATTACAATTCTATAAGCAAAAGGTTTCCTAAAGAATTGAATTTTTTTCTATTATCTCAAGAAGTTGTTAATTTTCTCTGGTAAATTGTTATAAAATACAATAATTGAAGTGAAAATCTTAGAATTATCTAAAAATAGAATCCTTATGTTAAATACTTGAAGTTCATTCATCGTTCGATTTACTAGCTAAAAATTAGCTTCAGTTAGATCAAATGAATCTCTTCAGATGAAGTAGTCTTGCAACTCGCAACTCCTTGTTAAGTTGGAAAATAAGAAAATATAATAAACTATTTCATATTTCTTTAGAATTATTTCTAATCAATATTAATATTTACATTCTGTTACTATGTTTCATATAAATACAAATCAAAACTCACCAGAAGATCTTTGCTTTAAATGCATATGAAATCATAGAAGAGATTCCATTAAACGTTTAAATTCCCCAGAATCCTTATTGAATTTAGCTTCAATCAACTTCTTATTTCCTTTCTACATATAAATTCATAAGCGTTGCCAATTAATAAACCTCAGCTACAACACATTTGATTTTATTTACTTCATTATGTAAGTACTTCAATTGTGAATGTGCTAGAAGACTAAAATCATCATCATCATCATCATCATCATCATCATCATCATCACCATCATCATCAAAATCATCAAGAACATTTTCTATTCTATTGAGTGGTATGAAAAACAAAAAGTATTTGCATTAGTTAAGCACAATCATTGTGAATAAAGTACTTAACGCAACTGAAGGTGACGACGTAAAGCGAAGGAAACCACGCTAACTGAAAATAATTGGCATAATGCGAATTTAGCCAAAATTAAAGAAAGGAAGATGATATTGTATGTATGTGTGTATGTATGTATGTATGTATGTATGTATGTAGAAGAGAAAGAGTGCAGCATGTCTAAGAACATGAATGCCGCTTAAGTATTCTCTCTATCTATGTGTCTATGTGTGCCTCATATACTTACATAGACAGAAGACTAAGTGTATTAACAGCATTTGCAGCACGTCGCAAATTGTTTTTGCTTTAAATTATTCATGCGGCAGCATTAGTAGTAGAGAAGCAACTTAGCAACTGGCATGGGTGGCTAAAACAAAGACGATGACGTTGACAGCAAGGAGCAAACTTTACTTCTGATTCTGATTCAGTTTCTTGTATTTTGCTTTCAGTTCCTTTCCTCTTCTTTACTTTTGTTTGTTTTCCCTTTTAGTAAAAGATTTTCATTTGCTGCTTAACGCTTTTATTTTATTTTTTTCTTTCTTCGCTTTAATTTTCGCTCATTTCATAATGTCCTTAGTTAATATTCTGTTCATTACGACACACACACACACACACACACACACACACACACACACACACACACACACACACTAGATCTATTCACATATAATGAAACAATGAAGGCATCAAACACACTGTAACGACAAACACACCAATGAACAACAATAATGCTCTGTAGTTGTTGTTGTTGTTGTTGTTGTTATCCTTGTGATTTTATGTGAATGTTCTTGTAATTTCTTTTTTCTTAAGTATTAAATTCTTGTATTCACGGATTTCCTTACTTGGTTTTAATTTTCTTGTATTGAGATTTTTGTCATTTTGTCCTCTTTGTTGTTGGACTCCTTGCTGGTTGTATTCTGTTTTGTTATTTGTTTGTGTGTATGGGTGTGTGTTTGTGTGTCTACTTTGTAATTTCTTTATTAGATTCATTTGGGAAATCAACACAAAAAAAAAAAAACAACAAAAAAAAAAAACAAACCAAAATAGAAAGAAATGAAGGAAAACAAGCTAAAAATAAATAAAATGACTTTAGCAGCAACTTGGAAAAACAATTTCATTAATTGATTTCCATTCAATTTTCAATTTTAACTTCAATTGAAATTGAGAAATTTATATTTTGTTGATTTTTAAAGAAAAAAAAAAAAGAAGAAAATATTTTAAAATTAAACAAAAATATTTAATTTTTGTAACCATTTTATATATTTTCTAATGATTCTTTTAAGTAATAATTTTTACTACAATCTAATTAAAGATTATTTTTTATAAACCTCAAATTTGTTAATATTTATTACAATTTTTTTTTCTCTTCTCTTTTTTTTTGTTTGTTGTGAAGTAAATTAATTCATTAATTAAATATAAAAAGTAATGCAAATATTCTGTTACATACTTTTGCTTGTTGCCGCATACTTAATTAACATTCTAGAGCACAGAAAAAAAATAGCAATTAAACAACAAAAAGTAATAAAAAATTATTAATAAAAAAAGGAAATTTAATACAAAAAAAAAACATACAATATAATATAAAAAAAAAATAAAGAAATTAATATAAATAAATAATAGATAATGCGATTTAAAGAGACGAAGACGAAGAGAAAAGAGAGGAGGGTTACAAATAAAACATGAATTGAGAAAATAAACTATGAAAATAGTATATTAAAAATATGAAAGAGAATTGTATAAATACCCATAAGTAATAAAGGCGTAAATCCAATAAAATATTTAATGAAAAAGAAAATACAAAATTAATAAAAAAAAAAAAAACAAACGCTATTAAAAAAAATTTGAAAAGCTTCTTAATAAAAATGAAAATAAAATAAATATTTGAATTACAATCTTCATAATAAATATAATATATCTTACAATTATATTAATTGCGAAAAAACGCCAACTATTTCATTAATATTTTTGTATTCACACTTCATTCTGTATATATTTTTGAAATTGGTACAATAGGACGGTTATTATATTTTGAAGATGACACTCTTTTATATCACCTATTTTAATGTTTTTTTTTTTTTTTTTTTTTGGTCTTAGTATAATGGGTTTCCGTAGTATGACTTAACATACATATGTCACTGACAGATGTAAAGAGAACTAATTTAGGTTAAACGCAATTTATGAGAGATCTTTCTAGTGGACCAGCAATATGCACTTCATTCAATGTTAGAGGAATAGAAAATTTTAGACTCTAACAAATAAAGGGACCAAAGCAAAACATAACATGACACATTTCATAACAAGAGCATAACATACCAACATCACATAACATGGATAACATAACATAGCTGTTTGGTTATAAGCTTGATCGAACTTGTATTCTCCGACTGATAGATAACACATAGCATAACAAAAGCGAGGAAAATTATTGGGAGTACAATGAAGTACCGGAGTTTTACGTGCTCGCCTGTCTGTAAGAAGACTCCAGAAAACGGTGCCAAGCACATGGATTGAACGTCAATCAACGTCCCCTTGGATAAATATCCGCAGGTACCAAATTAGAGTCATATTAAATTTGGAATATGACTCCCTCCTTGGTGGGGAGCGAGGCCCACCTTAAACCTCTACTGCTCTCTGGGTCACAGCACCCGGTTGTATAACGCAACTCCACGTCGAGTTATTACTCTACCCGCATTTGGGTATTAAACCAAAGCCACCACGATACTCCCACAAGGGGGCCGTACCCGCTGGCCAGGACGGAACAAGTTCCGTGGGCTCCTGACCACCCGTGGTACCAGAAAAGCCTCTGGTCAGACTTCGTACCCGAGGTACTACCAATTCGAACCCCAAAAAGTCCATGGGTTGGTGCCCCATTATGTTTTCATTCATGTAGTAGACAAGAAATCCAATTTATAGAGAATAACCTGGATCACAAATTATAAATGAAAATAATGTTCCCTCCAGTTCTATACATAAAGATATAAAACTCAGAAGAATTTCCCGGAGGGGGAATTATTGGGAGTACAAATTAATTCGGTCCGTTTTTTTGTGTTTAAAAAAGTGTTTTTTATTGAACAAAGAAAAAAATACATCATTCAAAGTATTGTCCGCTGGAAGCGACTACTTTTTCCCATCTCTCTAGTAATTTTCGAATACTATCTCTAAAAAATGAGTCCTCGCTGGCCTCGATCCAATCATTGAGCCATTTTTCGATTTCTTCAAAAGACCCGAACAGGTGACCCCCCAAATCGTTTGGCATCTGTCGAAAAAGCCTGTAGTCGAAAGGAGCAAGGTCTGCAGAATACGGCGGTTGGGGTAAGACCTCCCATTTCAGCGTTTTCAGGCAATTTTTAACCATTACAGCTACGTGTGGCCGAGCGTTGTCATGTTGCAAAATCACCTTGTCATGCCTTTCGTCCGTTTCTGGCCGTTTTTCACACAATACACTGCTCAAAAGCATTGTTGTTGTCAGAAACAGATGATGATGCACACTAATTATTGTTGACAGATGTAAAAAACCTCTCCAATGGAATAGGTAATCGCTTCCAAAATCGGCCACAACCATCTTTTGAAAACGGACCGAACTAATTTGTACTCCCAATAGATTTCTTTCGTGGTGTCTCGTAGTGCGCACGACGCGGGCTTGAATCCTCCCGAAGCAATATTTTCCGCTTACTTATCACATAGATTTGAAATTTGCTTATCGTTCTGTAAATATTCGTACAAAAAATCTTTCTTTTGTATTTGTTACTTTGAGTTTTAATGAAAGTATTTACAAAATTGCAAAATTATTTAAACTTTGAGAATAATTTTTTTTTTTTTTGTAATTTTATTGTAAAATATTAAAATTTTCTATATTTTTTTTTTATAGATATTAATAAAGCGTTTTATTTACTTAATATTTTAAGTATTCAAGTGTTTTTTTGTTTTTATTATTTAATTTTCTTAATTTAAGTTTATTATTTTAAATTGTGTTTCTATTTTTCCTTGTTTATCTTTTTACTCTTAAACTCTACTTCAAAGCTGTTAATAATAACTAAAGTGCGGTTTTTTATTAAAAAAAAAAAAAAAAAAAAAACCGCATCAAAAAAAAATTAAAATAAAATTGATGCTTAATTAATAATAAATAACTTTAAATGCTTTACGATTTCTTTTTTTTTTTTTACTATAAAGAACAAATATCAATTTAATGCAATATAATAAATAAAGTTTGATTTCACTAAGCTAAACTGCAAACAAAAAATTTTAACAACAATAATGAAGAATTTTTTAAAAATAAACAAATTAATAAACTCCACTTTTATTATGATGATAATTTGCTTTTTTCTTTTTATATAAACAATATTCAAAAAAAAAGAATACATTCAAATATTAAAACATCATAATGATGTGATGAGTATGAACTTGAATTGAATCACAATTCCTACCCCAATCATTATCGAGGTTCCCCATGTTTTCAGGCAATTGAATAAAATTTAATAATTTTCATTAAATTTGTAATGAATATTTTATTTAACATGTAAATGGGAAACTACTCAGACATGCTTATAGCATAAATACAATACAAATAAAGGCACACACACACACACACACACAGATACTCAGATATCATAATCATAGTCACGCATGTTAAATGTAGACAATATAAAATCTTTTAGTTTCAATGTATGATAAAGTTTCAATATGAAACGCTTAAGCCACACGCACGCAAAGGGAGTGAGTAACTACTAGGAGTCATGACCAAAGAACGAAAAGACACACATAAAAAATAAATATGCTATATATAGACATACATATTGTATATTTTCGAAAAAGTCGAAACCGAACGACCTACAGAGCGACCTGCACATGTCCTAAACTCTGCGCACGTTCAACTTCAACTTTAACATCAACTTCATTGTCCTTTGGCATTTTACTTTTGTTTTATGCTGTTGACATTTTTAATTAATAGGAAAGTTTTTCTTTTCTCGTACATTTCTGTTTTATACAATATTTTCTTTGTTGATTTTTTTAATATATTTTGTAATTTTGTTTTTTTTTGTTTTTCTATTTTTTACTTAAATGAAACTGACCCCGAGGGTTAGAGCATTTTTTTCTTTTTGATTTCAACTTGACTTTTTGAAAGTTTTCCTGCTGTTGTTATTGTTGTTGGAACCATTTGATATACTCGTACAATATATAAATTGACATATGAATGAAAGAACTTTTGCCTTTTATGATTTTTCTTTAAATTTTTTCTATGCTTAATAATTTTGTAAGCCAACAGGCCAAGAATCGAAAGAAGGAAGAACTTTTCATTGCCTGTTTGTGAATTTGTGAGTTTGTGATCCTCAACAAATTAAAGTCATAAAGTTTATGATATGAGAAATATTAGAATTCTTCTTTGCCCAATTAAAAAGCTTCAATTATATTTCCTTGTTTGTTGTATTGTTGTTTGTTTGCTGATGCTGATGATGATGATGATGATGATGATGTTAATTTAAATATTTTGTTAAGCAATATTGCGTATACGCCACCACTACTCACACATCATTGTGAAAGAAAAATATGTACAAATTTGTTTATTTTATTTTGTATACTAAAAACAAAGTTCTATATTTTATTTTTTTCTAAAACAAAGTTGCGCGCAAAGTTTTATTCAATTTCTTGTCTTTTTTTTTTTTTTTTTTTTTGTTGTTGTTACTGCTGCTGTTATGTCAATAAACTCAACAATTTATTGGAATTATTTTATTTACTTCATAAAGAATCAAATGAATGAAGTGAAAAATAAAATAATATTAAAATATAAACTAAAATTTTCTAGAAAAACTTAATCAAATGTCGAATTTCATTGAAAACTCTATGAAGTAAACAATATGCAACGAAATATTAAAAATTGTTGAATTTTTTAAAACATTTTTTTTTTGATATATTTTTCATATTTGGGATAAATTGCCAGAAATTTGGTAAAAATTTGTAATGCAACAACAATAACGATAGCATTGAGAATTCAAGAGATTGATAAGTGATTAGAGATTTTGAAGTAGCGTCTATCCAAAATGCAATAAACTAAAAAAAAAATATCATCTAAGTTCACTAGAGTGCAGCAAAGTCGACTACAAAACACCTTCAATATTTAAACATATTGAATTTTAAGAAAGGAAATTTGTTAAATATTATAAATACTGATTTATATGATAGCAGAAATCATATTTCTAGCAAAATAATTGTCACAATTTTTATGTATTTGCCAAGTTTTAACTACCTTATAATGTTGTGTCTTGGTTTCAAATCTAGTTCACCCTTCATGTTGATCGATTGAGTTGATATTTTACAGACACCTTCAAATCTGATGTCAATATACAATAATATGCTTGAATGAAAAAGGCGGAATTTGTGTAGGAACTTAGCTTAGATTGTGTCAAATCTAGTTAAAAAATTTACATAAATTTCATATCAAAATCTGAAAAACTTTATGAGTTCTGCGTGTTTGTTATTCTGTGACTCTAGTGAGACTGTGACTATTGTAAGACCATAAAGAAAATTTCTGTACAAAGATCAAGTAAAGTTAAAGTGTTTTTAAATAGGTTTTCTTAGAAAGAGTAGGAAATGTTGGAAATTTACAAGAAACTAAATGTAAATGTGGTTTGAAGCTTAACAATGCACTGGGTCCTTATCAAGACTTTTGTCACAGCTGCGAAGTTGTAGAAAAATCAGAAATGTCACTGCTTCTATTCTATTGGAAGAAAAGTTCATCTTCTCGGGGCTTGGGCAGTTTGGCAAAAATGGTCCATGAAGGACTTTGCTTTTTTCGTTGATTCTACCCTTTAGCTCCAGAGGTTCAGTAACAAGGGATACCTTACGGTCATCTATCTTAAATCCATTTCCTCCTTTTCTAAATTCACGCATCACAATAGGCCCTAAGACTTCTGGGTGTAGGCCTCGCGTTTCTGTGACGAACGGCCTCAGTAACCTGATCTTCCTCAGAACAATCCACAGTATATTATTATTATTACAGCTTGTATCTCTTAAAGTTTCTGAAACAGAACAGAAGGACTAAAAGATAAGCATTCCTCTCTCGTTCATTATCAAAGAAAATTCTTCTCTGCATCTTTCCAATTATCAGTTTTTGTACAATCCACTTATTACTTACTATACTTCTATGTAATCTACTTGACCAGTTTGCCTTTATTTTTCTTTGCTTTTTTTGTTACATAAATTTCCATAAAATTAATAAACATTTTTTTTTTTACACAACAAACAAATGCAGGAGATTAAAAACAAAAGAAAAACAAGTTTTATTTCATAAAGAACCAATTTGTTGTAGTAAAAAACATTCATCCTATATGCAATTATACTATTGTATTGTGTAGATGGTTTGAGTTCGATTGCATCCATGGCAACTAGAGAATTACAAAAGCGTGTAAATATTTTAATAATTTATTTTCTTTATTTTATTACGAACATACATTTTTTATTTGTTTAGCTTTGTTTTTTGTATACCAAACAATTATGGCAAAATTTATATTAAATTAATATTTTATTAAAAAATTTAATTCAATTAAAAGTTAAATTAAATTTAAAACAAAAATATTTTGTTGTGAGTTTATCTGAGTTGAGTTTGTGGAAAGGGACCCCAAATAGTAAATATGAATTCTTTACTTTTTTGGAAATTTACAAATATAGAAATATATTTTTGCTTTTATGTTCTTTCGTGTTTGAGAAGTTTTCGTCAATGGTCACAACAACAACAACAACAACAAAATTGAGTCGCCGAAATACTTGTGTTTTTGTAAAATTAATAATAAATTCCATTTACATATGAAAAGTTGAAAGTTTGAAATATTTTACTTAAATTAAAAAATGATTAGCAAAGTTTAAAAGGATGGAAAGTTTTTCATTTTATTAGTAATTTTTATTTAATTTATTTAGTTATTTTTAGAATTTTAATGTTTTCATTATTTTTTGTAAAGAGTTTTTTGGCAAGAACTTATAATATGAGTGGTTAAAGTAAGTGTTTATTGTAGATTTGGTTATAGATATTAAGACCACTATGCTCAACTCACTTAGGCTATCAAATGCCTAAGTTGGAGTGTGTGTTATTCCCTTGGGGGAAGAGTTTTGGGAACAACTAACATCCATGCACAAATACTATGAAACAAACCAAGGCTGTTTAACTGCCCAAGGGAATCATCAATGTGCCCTAAAAATATTTAAAATTGCTGAAGCATGTCCAGAAATATTTTTCATTCTGTTGTCCACTCAGCTTCATAGGCAAGGAACTTTTCTTTGCTGCTCAGCTGCACTGCTAAAGACTTTTGATTTTGCTTTATTTCACTCGTTGGCTATGGTTATAAATATGAGGTCCAAATCACCATGTCTTCTTCCAATGTGGCTCAAGAAACCATTGTTGTGAACCAACGAGATATGAGCATGAGAGAAAGACGACTGATTGTCACCTCCTTCTATTCACAGTCACAGCTTCTACAGAAATCTCTTGATTTTTACATATTTTTTGTTATTTTTATATTACGTGAAGTCAGAACTAGAGACTTTTAGAATCATGAATTGCGTCGATGACAACAATATTTTATAATTATTATTATTATTATAGTTTCTATATCAATGCATCATCTACAATCAACATTACATCAAAACTGCAAAGGACTAATGTAGATTTTTCTCTTCTGCAATATTTTCAAATATTTTGGATTTCAATTTAATTTTTCTTATGATCAAAATTCATATTAATAAATATATTTTTTAAAAACATTTTTATTAAAATTCTCTAAAGAATCAAAATTGAAAATTCTTTACAATAGAAAATTTCGCATTCCCTGCATAATTTCAAATTAATTAAGCAATTATTTGTGTATACTGCACATATTTATTTTCTGATAACAGAAATAAATTAACATAAATTTATATAATTTACATATTAGTTTATTTAATTGTTTGCATTTTTTTAGACAATTTTTTTCTCATTTAATAAATTTTTTTATGTTTCTATTTTAATTACACAAAACCAAATAAATTTTCCAATTTTAATTATAATTTTTATTTTCTGTTTTTTTTGTTTTTTTTTTTTTCTATTTATTTTGAGAGATTTTGAACTTAAAATCGCATTCTGTTACACTCAATTAGGCTTGTGCCAGCTTTTTACCTAAGCTAATCATCATCATCATCATCTAGTATAGTATTGTATTTAGTATTTTGAATGAACGTCATTGGAATCAATGATTTCATATTTTATAATTAATTATTATTCAACAGAATAAAAACAAGCGGAATAATGACAATAAATATGGATCATTAAGCCGAAACAAAGCAGTTAAGCTAACAACAATGCCGATGGTCTTTTATTCATTGATTTTAGCTTTATTTTTCCTACATAAATATAATTTTTCATTAAAATACAAAATAGAAAATGGTTTAATGCTTTATGAAAACCGTTAAATTTAATAGTTATCCAACTATAAACCACACCATGTCCTATCCTGTCCTGTACAGTCCAGCCCAATCATATCAAGCTATGGCATGCGACCAAAACGACAGCGAAATTTAAGCTGGCGTAAGCTGAAGCGATTATTGTCTATGCCATGTACACTGACTGCACTGAACTAAAGGAAAGCATAACAGACAGAACAGAACAGAACAGAACAGAACAAAACAGAACTGGACAGAATAGAACACAATAGATCAGATCAAACTGTTGGACTCCACTGAACTCGTACTATACTCATTGTGCTCATAAGCTAAACGAGCTGCCAGTTTGGTTCATAATTTCATTTTAGCCACCGTTCAGTGCTGGCTAACAAGGCAAGAGAATAAAAGATATATAAAAAAAAAAAACAAAAAAAAAACAAAAAGTAAAATAACAAAAACAAAACAAAAAATTGGATAAAAGTTCAACAAAAAAAAAAAAATATAAATAGTGGTGGCCAAGCACCTGAACTGAACTGAACATAGACATCGCGATTCATGTCAAACAATGTCGACTTTGGCTTTGACTATGACAACAAGGAGGAAGGAAGCAGAACAACAACAATGATGTGGAGAAGGCAAAAGTCATCATACCTAATCTGTCAGGGGAACACGAGCGAATCAGGCTTGCATTAGAAATAAAATGTGCAGACAGATAGGAGAAGAAGCTCAAAAATATTATAAGTATATATATTCTATATATTGAAATCCCCCAAGTTCTCATTAAGTTGCTGCACGACCATCAGAGGAAGGAAAGCATTAGTGAGGAAGAACGAGAGATAGAACAAGGCAAGATGCTGATGATGATGATGGCAGCAACAGGAAACATTGGTGAAACGTCAAAATATTAGTAGTGGTTTTTTTTTTTTTGCTATTTTTGGCTCAGATTCATTCACATTTATTGACAATGTCCACATAGATAAAGAGAGAAGATATTTGGTAGATAAAGTGGGAGATAGGGGGGCTCGGAAAGGAAAAGCCACAACATCAACGACAAATTGCCCAAGGCATACGACGGCCATTGTCCATTGTTTGGTTGAAGTCTCTTTGAGATTAATTCCCAGTAGTGTTACCTATCACCCTATCCGTGTCCATCCATCTCCATTCCTCCATCTCATTCTCATTGTTGTCTTTTATGGTATTCAAGTTGACGTTGTCAGCGCGCACGTCATTGTTTTAGCCATGAATGAATTAGTCTGGTCAGCCGCATATAAATCAGGTTTCAGTTTTGTCCTCGACAAGCGTGTGTTTTTGGATGTGGATGTAGTTAATATTTAGGAGTAGCCTTCGACTATCTACATGTGCAATATTTGCCTTCCACCTCCCGCCCCCTCCTCTTATGCAACCTGATTCATTTAGTACTACTTTATGGCTCCATGGCTCTCTTGCATTATGATATGCTTGGCCCGAAGGCAATCTTACTCTGCTCTACTGCTATTGCTGATGACGATGACGATGACGATGATGGTGATGGTGATGATTATGATGATGCTTCCGTTCCATTCGTCTCCAGTTAGTTAGTTGTTGGTTTAAATTGAACTGGTTGCCTGGTTGCCTGGCTGCCATGTCTGTGATGTCTGAGCCTAGTTTGTTCGATATGCCTGTCAGGTTGTAGATTATGTTCAACAATCTCAACTGTATTCAGTTCAACATTGAAATTAGTTTGTCGCGCATGAATGTCACAATTTGGTGCGCTCAATTTGTTCAGAAATTATTCAAAAATGTAATCAAATTCTTTAACTAAATTTTCGCTTATAATCTTCCACAAATGCCCAAAAGGCTTTTAATATAAGCAAATGGAAGATATTTTACAATAAGAAACGAAAGAAAGAAAGAAAGAGAGAGACTTGATGAAAGTTCCTTGCATAAGTAAAAAGGCGGCCAAGGATGTAATGAAAATGAAAAAAAAAAAAAAGAAAGAAAGAAATAATGAAAACCTCAATCAATGAAAACTTTTGCCTTAAAGCGTTGTTAGAACTTTAAAAATCATGAATGAGATAGAATTTCTCTCTTGTAAAATGAATATGTGTCCTGTACGTAGAATGAAAGAAAGTCATATACAAAAAGGGAAATGCTTTTTTATTGGACTCTAAACTTATGCAAATTAAACACATTGCAAACAAAAAAACCAAAGAGAAGAAATTGAAAAATTTGCTACAAAAACACAAAAACAAAAAAGGAGACGGAAAACGCGGCTAAAAATTGCAAGCTGCTTAAAAACTTTGCAACTTCCGGCGGATGCAGGCTACAAACTGTAAAAACACTGCCAACAGCAACAACAACAAGAACAGTTAGGCACAGAAAACGCCGTCATTGGGTGTACAAAATAAACAAACCGAAAGTGGAAACGTTGAAGCGTTGATGAAGCAAGCGGGTGGTAGAATCATGGGACAGATATTCAGGCAAAATACTTGACTAAGTTGGCGCAGTTATACAATTTCCGCGAAAAGCGAATGTTGAAGTTGGTAGTCCAAATAGAAATTGTAAATGGGACAAGGAGAGGGCTGATGCGATCTTCTGCTACCAACTACTATCACAACCAATTTACTAACGAAGCAGATAAATCCAATTTCTGGCCAGAAGCATCAGCCCAAGCAGCATTCAGCATGAGCAAACGTTGGCAGCATCATCAACATCATCATCATCAGAGTTTTGCCACCCCTAACTAAAAAGGACTAAGGATATGCTCGGCCTCGGAGGCTTAAGTTGCGCGAAACCGGAAAAAATCACACGCACACATAGATACACACACACAAACACATTCATATTACATCAGGGAAAAAGGGCAAGAAAGATACTCAAAATAAAAAAAAAAATAAAAAACCGGAGTGAAAATAAAAATAAAAAATAAAAAGGACCAACGATGACGACACTTGGTCTTAGTAGTCGTCATCATTATAAGCATCATCAGAATCAGCATCATCATCAGCCTCAGTCTCTTCAGCTTTGTTGGGTCGCGAGTTAAACGTCAAAAATTTTTGTGACAATTTCCGTTTCCGTTCTTAGGCTGCCGTTTTACTTTTATCCTTCAACCACCCAACCACATATATTTTCATTTTTGTTTTAGACCTAAAAATTGCTCGTAAATGGCTCACTTGACGTGAATTTTATTGAGTCCATCTCCTTATGTTCCCACACTTTGCCTAAGTAAGGGTAGTCAGAGTGAGAAAGAGATGGAGAAAGAGAAAGAGAGTAGAAGAAGGAAGCATGGAAAATGGAGCAGCAGACTTTTAGGAGTTTATTAAGCTTATCAGTGAAGGAGTCTATTAGCGTTTTATAACATTTAACACCCGGAAATTGTAGATGACCGCCCTTCTTGTACTTGCTGCTTATAAAATATAAAATCTTGTTTTTTTTTTTTTAAAACAAATTTCAGTCTCCCCCAAATTTATCTTCACTACATAATAATTGGCTGATTTTTAAACGTTTAACAACTTTATCTTTCTTTTTTTGTTTTAAATTAAACAAAACAAAAAAAAAACTTTTCAATTATTCAAATTTAACTAAATTTTTCCATTGCTTTACTATTTAAATCCTTTTATCCTTTTCAACTGTCACTTTCATGAAATTCTTCCTTTTCGGTTTATTTACAACTTTTAAAGATGACAAAAATTCAAAAAGGAAAATGGAAACTTTCTTCAATTAAATTAAATTAATTACTAAATGAAACTTTTAATGCAAACAACTCAGCGTAAAAGAACGTAACCAAAACCGTAAACGAAACGTATCGTAACGCAATGAACAAAAAAGCCTGTTTTCAAACACGAAGGAACGAACGATACGAATGCATCTTTCGCATCTTCGTAAGCATCCTTGCTATGTGAACTAAGCAAATAACAAAACGAATGAACAGACCAACAAACGAAAGAAGAATAAACAACGAAAATAGAAAAAAAGAAGGAAAAAAAAAGAAAAAAAAAACACTCAAAGGCACAGCACTGTTTATATTTACCTGTAACAAACTGTGGCAACTATTGTACTTCTCGGAATAGTACAATAGTAGAATGTAGTAGAATAGTTAGTTCCAATGTGGTTAGCAAGTAACTACAACATACTAAGTAAATGAGTAAGAATATTATGGGGAGAGTGAAAGTGACATGAAAAAGAGGGTTTCAGTCAGAGCTGTAAGAAAGTGAAAAGTTTTAGTTTTTATATCTTTAGTTTTACAGCAATTTTGTTTTTATTTTTATTGTTTGTTTTTGTTAATGTTAGTTTTGGTTTTTGTTTTTGTTTTTGTTTTGATGCCACCACGTAAGGTGGCAAGTAATCAACAAACAAAAACAAAAAAAAAAAAACACAATACAAATAAAAGAAAAACAAACGAAAGGCTTTTGTTTTCAAAACAACACCTTTTGACTATTTGTAATAAAAGTTTTTAATGTTGTTATTAGTCTTTGATATTTATTCCTTTTTTAAAATGCACTGAAAATACATTTTCACTAAGAAATAAATATATAAATTGTATACTTTTCATGTTAGAAACATTTCTAAAATGATAAATAGGAAATAGGAAATAAACCAAATTATGTTGAGTTATGTTAGCAGCAGTTGAACCTTATTTGGTCAAGATGTTTACTACATTATGTTCCCCCCATGGCAGTTCTGTAAAAAAACCAATTTGTTTCCCTTAAGAACTTGGCAATATTACAGTTTCGGTATTAATATCGAGATCAGAAAGATTTCTAGGAGATGATTCCTTTTTACATACTAGCGCAGGACAGCAGCAAATAAGACAAGATTAGTCTCTTGGTCATAACTGCCTTTAAAGTTATAACCCACCATGCGATAAGTAACCGGTTTGCGAAAAATATATTGTATTAAAGCTGTAACGTACACCAACAACCTCCAATAACAATAATCAATCACATCATCTTTATTTCTACATATTTATTATTCTCAGTACTTTCGTGTTACGACCGCATCAACAATACACGTCCTCTTGAACCAGTCGACACCGTATGACTCGTTCGCCCTCCTTTCATACCCCTCGGTCACTTCACGTCATTTGTATTTGACAAAGCTTGGTGTTGGCTTGATAATGCAAGAAAGACCCACAGCAGAGTCTTACCGACAAAATATGTATATTACCCAATCAGTTAATACTTTCAGTAAGAGATAAAAATAGCTCCGACAGCAATAATGCAGCTGACAGTTTTTTTCGGAAAAGTCAATGATTTTAACCTAGCTACTGGAACCTTCGAGAATCGTGATTTTAAGATATCAAAAAGCTTGTGATCTGATGTATACAGTGCTTTTCGCAGAAGGCTTGAATCTCCCATGATGTTTGCGACTTTAGAAGAAAGCAAGGAAATTTGGGAAATTTTAAGCTACTCTCTACTATGAGCTGTTTTAAAAGATCAAGCCAAGTTGTATACTTCATACTTCAAGTGAAGTGACTGAAATAAACTTTCATCATAATTCAGTTTTTCCTTCCTCAAAGCCGCATGAACATTTTTGCTTTTTTTGTAATAAGCGCTATAGCAAAAAGTCCTGGAAGCTTGTCACTGATTTCTCAGTATAAAATGGTTAAAATTTGAATAAGAATTCGGAATCTTGGATCAACAGTTTTCTTTACACTCATTCCATCATAAAAATCCATTAGCTTCTCTCAATCAGCATTGGAAAACCAATGAGTCCTCGACATATCGAGTTCCAGCCGAGACTCAAGATATATATATTTTTTTCTTTTTAGTTAAATGTTATCTATAGTTATCTTTTAATAGTAAGTTGGCACAACAAAAATGCTAAGACTGCTTTGAGAATTTAATTCTTCGAAATTTTATTAATAAATTATTATATTTTATTGAAAATAAACTATTCTACTATTATATTAATTAGTTCTATGTGTGTATAAACTATTCTATTCTGTTAGGGGGGCCTATAAGGTAGATCAAGAACATGTGTTCCTTTTAGTCTGTGAACCATTTCACTATTGTCTAACCAATTTAAGGCTGGGGTATTGATTGATTGATTTTCTTCACTATCCTGGTACCTAGTACTGAACTTATGGATTTCCTCTTTAACTTTAAAAAATATTAAGATCTTTGTGAATATTATAATTGGTAACAAACCACGGAGCATTGCATACTATTCTTTTTGTAATGTTTTTGATTGATATCTTTGTATTATCTCAATATTAGAGTTACTTGCAGTTCCCCATAGTTTTGTACAACAATACTTGGTTTTTTAAATTGAATTTTGACTTAAGATTAATAAGCCAGTACATTTTTTTTAGTCTTCATTTTTAGTTGTTTAGCTTTTGCTTTTATGTGAGGTTTCTAAGTTAATTGACGATCTAAGTGCAATCTAAGGTATTTCACAGTATTGCTGACAGGTATGAATGACTGATCTATTGACACCCTAGGGAACTCCTGTCTTTGTGAAATTTACTTGGGTTGACTTTAATGTTCCATTTATTCATTCAATTTTACATCAAATTCAGCTGACTTTGGATAATGTAAGAGGCATCAATAGACTTGATATTTTTTATTACAAGTTATAGTTTGTATCCTTAATTTCCTATCAATTTTTTATTTTGTTGATTTTCATTTATAAAAATTTGAACGAAACAAAAATCTTAATCAAAATTCAATTCAATATTCCTAGAATAAACAAAAGTTGATTCTACAATTTCTATTGCATTCTATAGATTTCTATTGATAAATTTAATAAAAGTAACATTTTACTTGCTTTTTACTAAACTAAACACAAAAGTTTATTAAAAATTGAAGACATTTTCCTTGAAGGCTTTAAAGTGAGAAAATTGTCATTTTATTATAAAAAAAAAGAGGAAAATAAATATTATAAATAAATTTAATTAAATGAAATGAGTTTCTTCAAGACTACTAAGCAGAAATATACATTAAAAAATAATATATAATAAATGGAAAGCCAAGCTGGAAAAATGAAGAAAATGAATTATAAAATAAATTAAAGGCAAAAAATCACTTCACTTCCAGCAGCTGCAAAGTGACCTAAATACTAAATATAAGTAGAAAGAACCAGACACCTAAGAATATCTAGAAAAATAAAATAAAAACAAATAACTAAAGTGCACTAGTCAACCAACAATAAGGATAACAATGCGAACAACAACAACAACATCAACATCAACATCAACAACAACAACAACAACATCAACAAGAAAAAGAACGCATAAAGCACGAAAGCAAGACAATTTCATTGTGCGTGCTTTGATGCGCGCGGTTTTTTTTTACTTACATAAGGAAAAAAGAAATCAAAATCACTCACATAAATTCATACACTGATACTTACATATAATAAAAATAATGATAAAAAGTGTAGTCCAGCGAATGGTTGACTACTGACATAAGAAACGCATAAAAAACAAAAACTATAATAGATTGTCTAGTAACAACAACAACAACAACAACATCCACATAAGACAAAGACAATTTCTACTGCCACTGACTGCTGTCCTTACTGCTGCACATTACATACCTTCATTAATGCATTTATATATATAATATATATATGTTTATATGGATGTGTATCCATGTGTGTGTGTGTGTGTGTGTGTGTGTGCTGAGTATGTCATGTTGACTTTTAGCCTGAAAGCATGCAACAGCAAACATTTCACAAAAATTAAGTTGAAATGCTGTTGATGAATTACTTCAGCTCACAGAGATAGAGAAAGATACAAATGTTTAGCTTAGTTTAGCTTTGTTTTATTTTATTTTCATTTCCTTACAACAACAACAACAACAACAATTTTAGCCAGCTGTCATCCTCTGCATCTTCATCAACATGAATAACATTTTACACTGACTTCTATTGCGTAAAGTTTTGCTTATAAACATCCAGATACATCTTCTCTATCTTTCTCTTTCTCCCCCCATATGCAACGCACTATGTTTTATACATACATATGTATGTATGTAGAAACACACACACACACAGACATACATAGATGGGAAAACCTTTCTTTTATATATTTTCTCATTGCAAATGACAAGAAGATGACTTTATGCGCGTGTCTTCATTTCATTTCAGTTTCTTTTTTTTTTTTATTATAATATATATATTTTTTTTGTGTTTATTTTCTCTTTAAAAACTGACTTAGATTAGCTTTTGAGCTTTAAATGGATTTTTATTTTTAGCTTATTTTTTTTTTTTTTTTTTCTGTTTTAAAGCATTAAAATCTTCTTTATCCGCCCTCTTAGCCGTCTTATACTTATTTGTCAGTTGGCCAAGAGCTGCACATAAAATTCGATTAAGTTACGTTTGAGGGCAAATAATCTGGGTGATGCGGTGCGGGTAGAAGTATTATGTCGTGTAAATATAATAAAATTTTTTATAATTTAATCAAGTTGAAAGCTACTCTCAAGTCTTAGGATGCAGAAGCACAAAGCATTGATGAAAGATGAAAAAAAAAAAAATAAATTACAAAGAGACACGCACAGTGATATTTGGCCTTTGAGGGCTCTTTTTTTGTCTTTGTTGTTGTTGTTGTTGTTGTTGTTGTTGTTATCGTTATTGTTATTCCTTTTGCTATATGCGATTGTCGTCTTTTGACTTAGGGATTAACATAAAAATACTTTGCTAGGAGCCAGGAACAGAAGTAATGCTAAGGACTTGTTTGATGTGCGTGAAAATAAAAATAAGTGCGACAATAAAAAAACAATGAATGAACAACGAAAACAATGCAAACAACAGCAACAAGCAATGATGATAAGAAAACAAAAGTAGTAGATAGAAGAAGAATAAAAGGTTATAAAGCATATAAAGCTTTATAGAGAACATAATACTCTCTCCTCTCCTCCTCATGTCATATGTGTTATAAGGCAAAGGGGAACCACGACTGAGTAGCAAAAGTTAAGATTAGCATTTGTTTTTATGACAAACACACACACACACACACACACACAAAGTGAGACTGATATACTTATCATAAACACATACAGTGAGATACACACTCACACTGTTGCACTAAAGCGCTTACTCATATTTACATCTGTCAAACCACTTTTCATGTAATAAAAAAAAAAAAACAGAAAAATGCGCCAAATACAAGCAAATGTATTGTAAAGATCTACTGCTGTTTCTATTGATATTGTTGACTGGCATGAGATAATCTAAGGGCTGGGAATACGAAAGGATGGGGTACATGGGTGATTGTGTATGATGGGTTTTTTCTTGTTTTTTTTTTTTATCAATGATGTGATGACATGACTTGGCATTTGATATTTTTATTGCCAAAGCAAAGCGTTGCGTTACTTGTCAAAATTGAAAATTGAAACATGGCAAAAGACTGAGACTCTTTACACTCAATTCTTTCTGTAAAGCCTTTGCATTCTTTCTATTTTATTATGATACAATACTTTCATTCATCATCTTTATCAGTGATGCTTAAATCTGCTGAGAGTCATTACATATATATATATATTTTTTTTTGAGAACATTTTATGTATTTTGGACCTTTCATTAAGAAGCCATTAGTGGAGTGACAAGAAAAATCACGTTTTCCACTTCAAGAAGAAAGAAAAAAAAGAAAATATTAAAGTCTACTTTTGTGCGTGCATTCGACATTTTCCTAATCATATAGATTTCAAATGCATAAAGTGGATTTATTTGTTACTTTGGCAAACCAATTATTTACTATGGCATATCTATATATGTATTTATATGGGTTTCTATGTGTGTGTGTGTGTTTGGGAAATGATAGGTTTACTTCCCAAAAGTGTTGAAAGGTCAACGCACGACAATCACTAATTGCAATACACACATGCTCAATCATGCTTACTTAGGGTAGTAATCAGATACACACACACACGCACGCATACATTGATTTATTTGCATTTCTCCTCTCAATCTCAATCTCAATTTGATTTTCTCTCCATTCCTCGCCAGCATCAACGCTTTGCCCTTTTACTTTCACATTTGTAACATAATGTCTAGTTAGGTTGCCAATTCTAAGGCATCTCTCTTATTGTAACATAACGACCAAGATGAGTAGTCAAGCTTCCATTCTTCCTGCGTCGTCTAATGAATAATTTGATTAATTGCGTAAAACACACACGTAACATACACTCAAGGGAGCAGAGGTTTAAGTAAAGTGAAGTAGAAATAGAAGTAGAAGTTGAATATATGTATATGTGTAAGTATCATTACATAGTAGATATTTAGTGGGTAAAATGGAATGACGGACCCAATAAAGTATGTAGGATTGAAGTATGAAGGTGCTCAAGGCACAATGATGATAATGATGATGATGATGATGATACCATACCCCATCTGCATGTGTATGTTGTGCTGCCATTAAATTTGATCGAGTTACAACATTTTGACATAATTTAGTGCTCGGCTCAAAGTGAAAGTGTTATTAATATTAATAAAATTACGCATACATCATGTTGAGCATGGGAAATTTTTCACTGAAAAAAAAAAAAAACAGAAAGGAAA
Source organism: Amiota minor (assembly GCA_037043295.1). Taxonomy (NCBI): domain Eukaryota; kingdom Metazoa; phylum Arthropoda; class Insecta; order Diptera; family Drosophilidae; genus Amiota; species Amiota minor. The sequence goes on from JBAMAW010000382.1 coordinate 272,023, forward strand.
TTATGTAAGAAGAAAAGGATCAAAATAGAAAGGGAAGTAGTAACAATATTAAAATGTGAAAAAAGGTGCAATAATTTATGTAATTAATTAATTTAAAAATATAGAAAAGGTTAATTTTCATAGAAAACAAAGAAAAATGAATGTTTAATGAATTTGAATTCAATTTATTTTTTTTTTTTTATTAAATAAACACAATTACAAATGCTTTTTGTTGTATGAAAGTTAAGACTTCATTTATTGATTAATCAAATCAAATTAAACTTAGTGAACTTCTCTTTTAGAAATCAAAAAAATTTCCCTTTTCCTATTTTCTTATTTTCATAAAGAAGCCAACCAAAAAAAAACCAGAAAAATAAACCTATTAACAATGAAATAAAATTTTAATATGAAAACGAATAGAGTTTACCAAGAAATCATAAAATGTATTCATCAATTGGCCAATAAATATTCTATATAAAAATATATTATAAGTATAAAAAAAAGTCACAAAACGGAATAAAATACACACATGTAAAAAATACAAAAGAATAGAATACAAAACATGAGAAAAATAAAATGGGAAAAATAATGAAAATGTGGCATACACAATAAAGCAGCTTACCTAGACTAAACAAACCATTTACCATATGATTCTCGTAGGCATTGAGCCACTTGTTATGCGGCATGTAGTCTATGATTTATATCCGATTTAAATATTGAATTATAAATACAATCACATACACACAGAAAGGACACATGCACACTTTCTCTTGCATATAAAATCAAAAAAGTAAACACAAAATGAAGTTGATGCTTAGTAAAAATGGTTGAAGATTATGATGATGATGATGATGATGATGATGATGATGATGTTGTTGATGATAATGATGATGGTAGATGATGATAGTAAAATAACAAAAACAAATACTAAAATGCAACTTATACTTAGAATAAAAAAAGGGAGATATTCCTTATTATATTTTTTTTATGGGAAGAAAATCTTTTAAAATTATATTTCTAGTATCGAAAAAAGAAAAATTTACTTTTACTTTGAGTTTTAATTTAATTTAAAGTATAAAAGCATAAGTTAGTGATTGTTATTTTACAAAATCCTATCCTTTGCAAATGGAAACAGATCTTAAATCAATCATTTCATCAATCAATATTTCAATTTTACTTAGCATAACTTTATGGATAAATAAATACATAGACATACATGGGTATAGCAAAGAGATGAATCTATCTGACAAGTGATTTGCATTTCATATTGTATTGTACAATATATCGATTGCAAGTGAAATGGACTATAAAGTGCAACAACAAAATTATTGTATTGTAGTATAAACAACAATAAAAAGATGGTATGGTAAGAAGTAAAGATACTCGTACTGAATACAGATTCATGAAAGAAACTTTTTGGCAAACAATTTAACAAAGTTTGGCGCAATTCAAACGCAACAGGATAACAAAGCCAAAGGCAAACTTGAAAAAGACCCAACAGCATACAAAAAAAAAAAAAAAAAAAAAGAAGCAGAAAGAATCTCCAGATAACAAAACAATAGTTTTGTATTGAAGAAAAACATGCCCTTAAAAATTGGGTCAACATCGATTGCATCAAAATCTGTTATATGCAAACTTACTTAATATTTCTATATAAGTATTCATGCAACTTAAATAATCCAGATAAATTTTGAAATATACTATGATAGAAAAGATAGTAAAGTCATGCATATACATGAGTTTCATAAGTAATCAATAGATGAAATCCATTGAAAGTGGAAACTAAGTCTAATGCGCTTACTGCAAGTGGCACTACGCCAACTATATGCATATTTTATGTGCCACCACAATCCGTTTACCCTAAACCATCCTAACCATCGTCATCATCATAATCATAATCATCATGTATGGTACTTAACTTGGACATACATACTTCAAATTACCGCTAGATTGGGCTTAATACATCAATTGTTGTTTAGTCGCTAAAATAGTAAACGAACATTAAGCAAACGATGCCATAAATGACTGACTAACTGAATGATTGAATGAATAACTGAATGAGTGACACACACACACACACACACACACACTCACAAAATTGACTCTCTAAATGTGAATGTGTGTGTGTTATGCATGCACATCCACATTTGCATTATCCTTGTTCATTGAACAAAATGTTAGTAGTAGTTGATGGATGTATATGTATTGCATGTGATGTTCTACTGGTGTTGTGTTGGTGTCATTCTACACACACATACACATACACATACACATATTTCGTGGGTTACGCGGTTGGTCTCTTGAACGCTTAAATGCCCAATTAATTTGGACTTAGACACAGTCTAAATGCTTTCAAGTTTAACCACAAAGTCAAAAGCGCCTTAACATGTCTTCATGCATGCAGTAGGCCACAGGATAAGCAGTCAAGTGCAGTCAAGTATATTGGAGAAAAGGAAAGCTTTCGAAGGACATCATGGTAAACATAATCAAGTACAATCATGTGTTACTGTTGTTATTTTGTTTATTATGAATTAGTGTTGTCCAAAACGGTATAAGATTTTGCTATCCATGTGTGTGAGCGCGCGTCACTTCCGGTTCACTGTTAGTTAATAAAATGGCGTTTTGTATGCATTTAAATTTTAAAGTATTGTATTTTAATTTAATAAAATGAAAATCTGATGTATTGCTTAATGTACTTTACTAATTTAAAGAAAGCATTTGGTTATTTATTAAGTCCACCAAGCACATGAACTACCTGCAGTTAATGTAAAGAAAACCACATGATTTGTCGTACAAATAGGCCACAAATGACATAACATAACAAACGAATGTTTGAATTAGTATGGAGGACATGGACATTTGCATAGAAACTTAAATGAAGTAAAACCAAAACAAAAGACTCAAGTAGTCGAAAGCAAGGGAAATTGAAAGGAAAATTGGGACAAAACCAAAAACCAAAATTTCTAGAACAAATATAGATACAAACGTATGCACACACATGGACTATATGTATGTATTTGTGTGCAGCAAACAACATAAACTTAACTCTAAAGAAGAACAATAGCAAAAGCAATAAGTAAATAGCTACAATAGCAACAACATCGTCGTTTCTTTTGTAAATTTGGTTAAATGTCTTAAGGAGGACATTATAGTAAGTCTATGCACATATATATAGAAAATGTGTGTGTGTGTGTGTATTTGTGTATAACCAAAGTTTGTTTCAAGTTTCAATAATTACGCCCATAACCAGCAATAACAAGAACAAAAACCCATACCATTTAGATATTAAATAAATATATGTTAAATTGAAAACATATGAAAACTTCTTCAACATATCAAACTTAAACTTATTAACAAAATGAAATCCATTACGATTTATACTATATCCAACATATGCATAGGATATAGGCTTTGAGGTTTACACTTACTTCTCTATTCTGAAGCGAGATCAGATCAGATATGTCATGACACTGGAATAGCCATACGTGTACTAAATAATTAAATTTGTCTATTTCCTCGTATATATGACTACTCTACTCACATGACTAACCAAATAACACGGCAACGATTTCCTTCTTACATACTCGTACAATATGGTAAATACTCTTTATGAATGAATGAATTGAATGCATAAATTTACCTAAGGATTTAATTATCCATCTATCTACCTTATTCACTCACCTATCATTCTCCCTTTTTTGGACTCCATTAAATGTATGTATGTATGTATCTATGTATGTATGGTATTTTTTATTCAATTAATAATTTATAAGTGATTTGTCAAGCCTCCAGATTTAGGCAGAAACCCCAAAAGGGAAAATGTATTCATAGTAGAATAGAAGAGACAAGAGCAAAGGACAAATTCTATTAGGCAGAATTTGTGATTGTAGTTAGTGATGTGTCACAATAGTTGTTATTGTACTGTACTTGTTGTTGTTGTTGTTGTTGTTGTTGTTGTTGTTACTGTTAACAGTTTTGACACATTTCGGTCATGCCGGAAATAATCTATGGGAAATTTATAGTTTCAAAACAGATGCTTCAAAAGTTTTCATATGCAGAGATAGGCAGATAATTGGACAGAAAGACAGAGCAGAGAGATAGATAGATGGACAGACAAATGGATAGTTTAGTTAGTTAGATAGATAGATAGATAGATATAGTAACGAAAATTAAGTATGCGTAAAGCAATCACCCGCAACAACAACAACAACAAGAAATGCTACTAGTAAATGAAGCTGAGCTGAGGATGTAAAATTGTGAATCGACGTCGTTAAACATTTTCATTTTATATATAAAGTATGATGATGATTTCGATCGTTCAACGTTTTCAGGAAAGTGTTATTGACATACAACGGAAATAGTTGTCTCCATTTCTCCAATTCACTATTCATTTCATTTCATTTTATTTTCTTACAAGTGAAATTGTTTAATAAACATGTGTGGACTATGCATGAATATACTATACATATACATAATATGTTTATATGTTTGTTGTTATTATTGTAACCATATAATCAAATTGTTTTATAGTACGTGAGTATGTGTATTGGTTGTTTGTTTGTTATTTTTGTTGTTATTAATTTGTACGCAGCTTATATTAGATGTAACGATGATGTTTACTTGCAGAAACGAAAAACAGTTGCAAGTTGTATAGTGAGGAGATAATTGAGTTTTGACAATGACAATTGATAAGGTATTTACTTAAAGCTTCAAGGCTTGATAAGCTGAACCAATTAGTAAATGAGTCAAAATTAAACTATAAAATGCATAATAAAGATGTGTTCAGAATATAAGAAATTGCAGAATTTAGTGAGACTTCTATGGGACAAAAAGATTTATTTTTTAATCAATCACACATCTGAGGCAGATGAAGAAGACTCCCACAACATTCTTGTAAAGAAATAATGATTTGTTAGCGAAGGGAAGTAAATTCAAAAAATATGTAACTGAAATGTGACGGAAATCAAAATGTGATGATGCTTCAGAGACTTAGGGAGACGCACAAGAAACAAACCAAAATTTGTCTAATAAGAACCTGAATTTTAATCGAACTGTATGGGAGGTACGCCTTTCAGTTGTTCGATTTCGCTGATTCCAACAAACATATAACGCCCATATCAAACAAATGCCTAAATTTCAGTTCAATAGTACACAAAACTTTCTAAGAAAAACCTGAATAGGGGTTTGTATGAGAGGTACTCTCCCTAGTGGTTTGATAAAACTGAAATTTAGACACTATAAGTTTCTAATCTATTTCCACCAACCATGTAAATTTGAAGATCGTAGGGTTACTGAATCGTATAGCTCCCATACAAATCTGTAATATATGTTTCATAGATGGGGGGACCCAATTAAATTTAAATGTTTCATTAAATATTAGTTTTAGTATTTGTTGTTGGAGATAGAACTACACATTCTGTGAAAATATTAACTTTTTTCCTATTACAGTTCATGAGATATAGGACGAGGACAGACGGACAGTGTGGCCTTGGGAATAGGGTTCTGTTTGGTCCGCTTTAGGTCTGGAACTCGACAAATAAAAAAGACAATGTAATGACAATTTGTATTTTATCACAATTAACAATATTCGATATGATCTGCTCCTCGAATTTGTATTTCATTTGCCAAGTGGACTAAAAATTGGATGGAGAAACAATATCCCATGGCCTTGCTTAGACTCTTTATTATTATTCCTGTGAATATGAATCATGTCCTGAGGCTTTGCTTAGACTCTTAATAGTTGTTCCTGTATATGAAAAAAAAAATGCATATGTGAGCTCATTACAGAAATTCAGGAACTCATAACAACGCATGCTTTTTTTCTCGTTGATTGATCCAGAAAGTTGTTATATTATAATGATGGCAGTCAATTGATTTTTGTCTTTTGATGTTTTCCAATAAAAATTAACCTTATCAGTGTGAGAGCATGCACACACGTAAATATTCTCATCACTTTCATTTTAGTACGGTAGTAAAAGTCAATAGAAAAGATAACTGGCGACTGTCGACTGCCTGAAAGTATGCAACAGCCTTAGGCATCAATTTTTTATTAAATAAATATCTTCACAACAGACAACATACACATACACACACACACACACATACAAATATATAATGCATACTAAAACACATTTTTGTCCTTTACTATTGTATATACAATACAATATTTGTTATAGTCCTTTGACATTCTCTATGTATTAAATTTATGTTGTGGGTGTGGTGGTGTTTGTTGCCTGTTTGCTTATAACTTTAGCCCATTTTATCCTTCTTCTTGATCTTTATGCTGATGTTGATTTCATGCTACATGTGACTTTTGTGCCTATTTGAGTCCTTTAGTTGTGAAGTCCCCCCTCAACTTTTTATTTATTTCCATTCTCCTTGCTACAAAAGAACTTTGTTCATACTCTTTTACTTTTGATGTCACAAAACGAAGTCAAGTCTCAGAGCCAAGTTCACAATTTGGTGCCATCATTTTCATCTTGAGGCGAGCTTAAGTTGCGCGCCATAATTTCCTGCTTTTGGCATATTATTTCTTTTCATTTTTTTGTCCTGTTTTAAAAAATTCTTTTATGGCTTTGTAAATGTCCTTTGCTTTATACATATTTACTCAGTCAGTCACTCGTTCATTCATTCATTCATTCGGTCACTCTGTCATTTGTTTACTTTTTCATTTATTTACTCATTCATTCATTCAGTCAGTGAGTTGTTCATTCCTGGGTTCATTCGTTTCTTCATTTGGTCACTCAGCCATTCTATTCCGCATTCAATCATTTATTTACTCAGTCAGACGTTTAGTTATTCTCTCATTCATTCGTTGAGTCAACATCATTTTTAGATTATCGCAAAATCTTTTCGTTTTTAATTTGCATTATTTTCTATTTTTCATGTTTTTTATCTTATTTTCTTTTCTTTTTCGTTTCTTTTTGTATTCACTTACTTTCATTCATTTTGTTGTTGTGATTTTTCTTTTATTTTTATTTTTTTTTTTGTTTTGTTGCTTTAATGAATTGCTGTTACTGCTGCTGCTGCTGCTGCTCTATCCAATTGTTGTTAAAATACTCTAAGATAGAAAAATTTCATTTGTTCCCTTACTAATATAATGAAGCGGAAATCCGAAAATAAAAACCTTCAAGTGAATTAAAGAAAGATTTGACTTGATTTGTCGCTGCTATACACCACGAAGGGAAATGGAATGGAAAAAACCCTCATTAGTTCTTTAGGTATATCAAGTAGAAGGATATAATTTGTTCTTACAATATAAAAATCAAAAGGAACAAATAGAAAAAATAGAAGAAAAAAAACCCCTGTTCAATTAGTAATTAAATGATCGTTTGCTCTTTTCATGTTCAGCAGACAGTAAAACTTTTCTGGAGAAAACAAAAACAAAAAAAAAAAAATACAAAAAATGTTGAGATAAATTAATGAAAATAAAGAAACAGAACCAAATAGAAATAAAGGGAAAACAGACAACTACTACTAGATACAACTTATAGATGTTTGTTTTCTTGTTATTGTTGTTGTTGTTGTTTGCAACATTTAAACGTAATTTAACACACCTGCGCATTTCAAAACTATGAACAAAAAATAACACACATAAAAAGAACCCAAACTAACCAAGAATTCAGGGAAATGTAAAAGTAAGAATAGAAAAGAAGGCAAGGGAAAAAAAAATAAACATTCGTAAAAGTTTTTGCAAAACACAAAAGTGCAATTCATAAGTTTTAAAATGTGATGCCATGCAGCATGTGCCGCAACTAGCATCAGCAGCATCAGCAGCTCAACAACAAAAATCATATACAAAATGAGTAAAGCATAGCCAAACACAACAATAGAAAGATAGTTTTACTATCTGCACTCTAGGATGGAACATCATGACAAGCATTTCACTCTTTCTCTCTCTCTCTCTCTCTCTCTCTCTCTCTCTCTCTCTCTCTCTCTCTCTTTCATACACATAGAATAGTAAATGTGTTTGTGCAAAGGTTTATTCAGGTTGCATGAGGAAGAAAAGAAGAAGAAAAACCGTGTGACGCGTGAAAATTGTATGGGGAATCATGAAAAGCAAAAGTGCATTTAGTCGATGAGTTACACACACAAACACACACACACACACACTATGGTTCGTTCTTATAAATGGAATATACATGGGTTTGGAAATTTCATAAGCAAGCATACAAGTGTAAAGAGATGAAGATGAAAGATGAAGCAAGATCAGATCTTGGGTTAGTAAACAAATAAGCCATAAGTAAAATGAAAGTGGATACAATGAGAAAAACTAAAGAAATTAAAGCTAAATATTAAAGTTTTTAGAATTTAAAGACTTGCAATGTTGATGGCTAAAAGAAATTTAAAGAGAAAAGTGTAGAATGGAAGGGAATATGACATTATATATGGGTCTACAAATATGGATTCATTAATTGATTCAATATAAAAGAGTGTTGAGTATAAGACCAACGAAAATAACTTTGATTTGTTAATATTTATTAGTATGTTGGCTCCTTAAGGTTCAAAGAATCATAAGATAAGATCTTCAACTCTTTTGAGTTTTCTGAAATTAAACTAAATATGATTTTAAAACAATGAAATACCCAAAACATGCTTCATTCTTTAGAATTGAAAGTACCAGCATATTTTCAGCTCCAATTAATTGTTAATACAGGTTAGTTGAAAAGTATTGAAAGCGGCAACTATTAACCTCTAGGAAAATGAAAACTGCAATCGTATATTAATATTTCATCTTTCATTTCAACACATTAAAAAAAATTTTTTTTATTGGTCACTTTATTCTTTGTTTACAAGCCATTTGAAGTTGACGGGTCGGCAATAAAAAAAAAAAAACAATTCTTTGTTTTGGAAGGTTTATTAGCAACAGAAATCCACAAAAAATTGGTGGCAGTCTTAAAAGAATCTGTTCCATCATTTCCAACTGTGCATCGATGGGTTTTGGAGTTTCAACAAGGTCGTACAAGCGTTGCAGATGAACCACATTGGACGGCCATAAAGTGCAAAATCATCAGAAATTGTTGAGCAAGTTTATATTATTGTATGTAAAGATCCAAGTTCGACTTAGCTAGAAATTGCTGATGCCATAGACATCTCAGATGAACGAGTACTTTACATTTTCCATGAAATTGCTTGAACACCCACAGTATTCAACAGAAATGGCTCCTAGCGACTAATAACTGTTCAGAAACTTGAAACAATTTATTTGAGGAAAGCGTTTTCCGTCGATTGAAGAATCTATTGCAGCCGTAGAACAGTATTTTGCAGATCTTCTGGAAAATCATTACAGAGATGCTATAAAATTATTGGAAGATCATTGGAATAAGTGTATTGAAGTTAAGGGAGATTATATTGAATAAAAAAACTTATTTCATTTAAAAATTAACATTCTTTAACTTTTACTTTCAATACTTTTCTACCAACCTGTTTAAAATGCTCATCAGTATTCTTTATACATTTGGGAATTCATCAGAAACCCAATAGACTGAACTGGCATAACTTTGTCGCACCCATTTTAATCAAAATAAAATACTGCTGATTTGAAGATTTCTCTGCAGGAATAAAACCAGAAAATATTACAATAATGGAAACCAAACTAGTATTAAGTTTGTGGAACATATAACTTTATTTATCAAATTCAAGACTCTCAACAAGTGCATCAGCTGCTCTATCTAACAAATTTCTTTCCGAAGCTTTCTACAGTCTAGTCTTATCAATCGGAGCCTATTTTCTTTACACTCCACACTCCTTAGTCTTTATTGCTAACTTCTTCAACCAAGTTGGCCTAGATATTTATTCTAAATTAAGTTTATTTATCATACAGCACAGAAATACCTAAAAATTCTTATTATCTTTAAACTCCACACTCCTTAGTCTTTATTGCTAACTTCTTCAACCAAATTGGCCTAGATATTTATTCTAAATTAGTTTCATATGGTAACAAAGGCAACCATCATACCTAAGATATCTTTTTGAACAAATAACAATTGTATCTAGATAAATTTTTCTATTTAATATAAAATTAAATAGGCTTTCATTTACAATTTTTTATTGATAAAACTTACTCATGTGTATGAGTTTATTTTCCAGACAGCAAAAAAAAAAAAACAGAGAAATCAACACAAAAACTCAGTGAAGCAAAAAGTGGAAAAACAAAATATAATAAAAGAAAATAAACAAAAACAAAAAAAAAAAAAAATCAACAAATAAAAACATGTGATCCACCACATACACGTTTGCGGCTTATGAACAATTTTTTTTCTTTCCTGTTGATTTTCCTTGTGTAATTTTCTTTGCTATTTATTTATGTGGATGATGATGGCACCAAAGATTACACTTTATTAGCAGAAATAATTGCATGATAATTAACATGGCTTACATAACACACAGTCAGAGATGTACACACACACACACACACACACACACACAAAGACTAAGTTCTGAAAAGAAAGGAAAGCAAAGCAAAGCAAAGCAACAAAGCAAAAGCGTTAATTTGAGTAAATAACAATAAACGTTTTCATTTGCATAACTTTAAGCCATGCCAAGTTGATTCGCTCCAATCGAGTCTAGTGAAGTCAATACAAGCAAAGAATTGTTAAAGAAAAGTTAAGTAAAGCAAAGCAAACGTTTCATTTTGAAATGCCACAAACACACACACACAGATACACACACACACGCACACACTCTCACATACACACTGACATACATACAAACAATATAAATGCATGCATTGTACAAAACTTTCACTTGAAGTCGCTCAATTATGCAACAACAACAACAACAGCAACAGCAACAATAATAACAACGAACGCACTGCAATTCTAAAGAAACAAACAAAAAAAAAACAGAAAATAAAGAAACAGAGGAAAAATAAAGGAAAAATCCTCGGAAAACTTGAAAGAAAACTTAAGAGGAGAAAGCGAAAAAAAAATGGCAACCGCCAAAATGCTTAACAATTTGTTTATATGCCAATTGTAAATGTTGTTGTTGTTGTTGTTGTTGTTGTTCCACTTTCATTTCATTTCGACAGACGTCGCCGTTGTTTTCCCTTCATCATTATCCCCTGCTTTCTCTGCTTATTTGCTTTTACTCTTTTTTTTTTGTGTGTTGTTGTTGTCTGTCTTTTTCTGTGACTTGCAACCAATTGATGGCGCCACCGCTTTTGGACGCTTATTACTCTACATTGCGCTCCCCTTTCGACATTAATAAACCCCTGGAATGCAATTTTCATTGAAAAAGTGGTGGGCGTTACGAAACTATTAGCATAAAATTCATTTCAGACGAAAATTTTCAACATTCCCAAACTACAATACTAAAAAAGAGAACATCTTTTGTTTGTTTGCTTAAGCAATACCAGACGTGCATCCTTTAATCCTTGCTTACTCCCTTGAACTGTAGCATTATTCCATCATCAGTTTACCAACAGCTGCTTTTGCTTTTGCTTCTTCTACTGTTACTGCTACTGCTACTGCTACTCCTTCCTTCCTTCTTTCATTTTGTTTACTGATTTGGTTCATTTTCGTTTTTAAATTTTTGTGAAACTACTACTACGAATGTCAGTGCCAAGCGAAAAATGAATAGTCACCATCATCATGGCTGAAGCGAAAGGCTACAGAGTCGTTGAAATGCCACAAACGGAAATGGTGCACCATGGTTGCCATCATCATCTTCCTCATCGTTGTTGTCGGCGGCGTTGTCGTTGCTTCTATGCTTATTTATATTTAAGAAGAGAAGAAGGGACAGTGAGAGAAAGTACAGGAAATTGTGTTTTTATAGGGTAAAGTACCAAGAATGTTATGCTTCATCGTCAATGTCCTGTTGCCTCTGTACCTCATCATCATCATCATCAGCCATTCTTGTAGTTTCAAGTTGAGAGACTCCATCCACTAAAGTCAATGGTTTGCTGGCTCAAATACTATGAAGAAAGAAAGCAAACACATTGGACAACGAAATGAAAATCTGTTTATGAAGTCCTAGTCCTGCAAGTCCTTTCCTGACCTCCACCCTCCTTTTTAGTATACTTCTTTAGCTTCCCTAGCAATTTCACAGAATGAGACCAAAGAATTTCCTGTTTTTTTTTTTTCATATATATTTGATTTTGCTGCACTTTTCTGCTATTTAAATAGGAAATTTTCGAGTGCCACGAATCACGAATCATGAAGTCGAAAACGAATCAAAATCTGTGCAAAGAATACAATGCGCGAAGTATTTCAAAAAGAAATGAAAAAAGAAAATAAGGAACAGAAAATGAGAATAAGAAGAATAAGCACTTGCTGCACTGCACTTGTTTATGTAAGATGATGAGGTGAGTGATGACAAACGGTTGCAGGCAAAATGAGTGAGGCAAATGTAAATGCCTCTTGAATCAGAAGGGAATGAATGAAAGAATCAGGAATGAATGAATTTTGTTGCTGCTGCTGTTGCTTCTGTTGTTGTTGACTTAATGACTGAATACTCGTAGGTTGCTATGTAAAAGAGTGAAAATTGGTGTATGATGATCATGAAGTGAGTGAAGTGAGTGAAGTGCAAAGGCTTGGTGAATGATACTTGGAGCTATTTAAGTGAAGAAACCCTGCGGACAATGGCAGATGATGCAATTTGATGCAATTAAAAATGTGTGCCAACAGTGTGAAAGATACTTGCTGAATGATGATGATGATGAAGAGAAACAAAAAGAAAGAAAGAGTAAAAATGCAAAATTTAAGCAAGCCAACAACAAATAATGAATGTAATAAAACAAATATTAAACAAGAACACAGGAAATTGAACAACAACAACAACAACAACAACAATTCATTCAAGAATGCAAATAGACAGAGGAAAAGGAAAACAAAGAGACTATCGAAAAATTCTTATTTGGCAATAAATTAATTGCATTTTCATTTATGTAAACAATTTTCTCTATGAAAATTACTTTAATTGGCAATTTGAAAAGAAGAAATATTTGTTTAAGAAGGAAGAAATGATAGAAAAAAATTACTAAATTTAGTTGCATTCTTTAGGAAGAGTCAATAAGCTGCTTGAAATCAAGGAATGTATTATTAGTTGAAATCAAAAGAAATAAGAATAATTGGAAATGCTTTTGGAAACCTGACAAAACTGCTAAAAGGGACAAATTTAAGAATTATGATCTTTTCTTGTAAAAACTTCGATTTCATTAAGACAAAGCATCATTCAATGAAAGAATGTGATTAATGCAGGCAGAAAATGAAGAAAGAAACCTTCATCAACCCAATATTCATTGACATAGGTTATTTAAATGAATTTGTCTGCTCAGTGAAGTAGTAAAGACTTTACAGTCAATAACAGACTGATTCTCTAGGTGGAAGGACTGTTATCAAGCTTAATCAATTCGAAGTTTAGAATCATAAAGAAAAAGTATCTACAAAGTAGATTCTAAGAACATAAAAGCGGACGCGTGGTAATTGACAGTAACAACAACAAAGCGATTCTTGTTTGGTGTTGCTTGTTTATATTTACAGTCAGCAACAGTCGGAAAGCAACTATTTGGACATTTCCCGCTCCCTCTCACATCCCTTACTGTACGAAAACCGAAATACACGAAAGAAACGTCGTTGGGATTGGTTACTGTTGCTGATACAAACAAATGTAGCGAGAGAGAGCTCTGTCGCAGAGTTGCTAAATATAAACCGAGACTAAACAAACAAAAGTCCGTTGCTCCACATGTGAAACAGACACTGAGATGATCAGTCAACTTGCAAAAAGAACAGCGATAAGATCATGCGCAGTTCAACTCGACTGTGTTATGATTTTATATCTCCTTATTATATGAAACTTGATCTGATGAATAGGTTTGTGTCGAGTAGGCAATAATAACAAATTTTCAGAAGTAAACCATAAAACTGCAGCATCAATAGCATTCAAAAAAAAGTGACATAAAGCATACCTTTTTTTTCATGATCATTTCTTTCTAAAATCTATTTATGCAAAAAAGATGACAAACAATTTCAGGGTCCTTGATTTTAGAATATTTTTAAATGGCAAATACATTGTCGATAGACACACGATGGACTCATCAATTGTCAATAATATAATTTTACTAAATTTCTATCTTGATCTCTTAGATGATGGTTCATCATGATGAAAACATAATCTAAATAAAAAAAAAATATTTCTCAATATTCAAAAGCTCAAAAAATGAGACTAATTAATTTTTTATCACAAATTTATTTTATTTTCTTTAAATAAAATTTATTGCAAAATGCAACAATAATATTTATTATAAAATGTTGGTAATAGGAATAAGGAATAAACTCTCTATACAAATGAAATACAATCGACTAAAAATTAAGCATACGCAGCGTAAAACTTCATTATATCGTTCATTATAAATGAACCTCATAGAAAACGTAACGAAACGAAATGAAATGAAAGAAATAATCGAAATAATCGAAAGCAACAATAACAAATGTACAACATTTACACCAATTTTACGAAATGCATAATTTGAAAATAATTAATTGAACAGAAATAAACAAAAATTAAACGTAAATTTATGCAAATGCAAAAGGAAAAAGAAAGGATACGATAGAAATACTAAATATACTTACTACCTCAATATACAATAATATACATGAATATTTTAGTCCAATAGCCACAGAAATTAAATTGAACTGAACCCAATCTACATTAATCGAGCTAAACTAAACTGAACTGAACTTAACTGCACAGTTCATACAGTTCATTTGTACAGTTCACACGGCATAAAATATACAATACAAAAAGTATTGGATGAAACGCGTAAAAGTAAACTAAATAAAGCGATTTTTCAAACTGTCGCTAATTTGTTGATTTGCATAATTCATTCATTGTTGTGCACATGAAAATGATCATAAAATTTTCAATTCAATTGTTGCTTCAGTTGTTGTCCGTGTTGTTGTTGTTGTTGGAAATTAAAATTGCTCCTCAATTGCAACTAACGAGCATCGAATGTTGTCAAAATATTTTCACAATAGCAACAAACAACATTAAATATCAACATTCATTTGATGGAAATAAAATGAAAACAAGAAGAAAATACACAACAAAATGGAAAAAAAAAAAACAGAAGAGGACTGCAATGTATAGTAAACACTAAATAAATAAATAAATGTTGGAATAAATAAATTGACAATTTGTTGGAAAATCAAGTTGAATTGTTGCCAAGATATCGACACAATACAAAACAAAAAAAAATTGTACTAGAGAAACCAAAACTGAAAATGAAACCGACTTTGATGCTAAACAAATTGAATTAAATCCAAAGAGGAAAAGAGAAATAGAAGAAAAAGAAGCAAAAACAGCAGAGCAACAATCAAGGAAAAAGCAGAAAAGCGACCAAGAAATAAAACGAGGTATTAAAAATAAAGCGGACAATTTTTTTTTTGGAGACCAGAAGAACAAATCGTTTAATTTTGTTTTTTATTGTATTGAAATTGAGGTCAAATAAATCGTCGCCACTAATGATGATGCACGAGTGGCTAAGACACAAAATAAACTAAAACTAAACGCAGCAGGATTTTCTGTATTGAGGAAAAAAAAAGGCTAGAAAGGAAACAAATGAACGAACGAACGAACGAACGAAAGAGTCATTGACTGACTGACTGACTGACAACAGAATAAACCCAATAACCGCAACTCATGCAGACGAAATCAGAAGGCAAAATAATTGAAGCAACAACAAAGGATAACAAAAACAAAGACGAGGATGTTAAGAGTAAAAAATCACGTTTAACATCCACGCCCACGCTCTAAACAAACGCCTACAAAATGATTGCCTGAACTGGAATTGCATAAAAGGAGACACTAGAGAGAAATGGCAGAGGACTACAAATTCTGTCTGAATACGCGAATTCAAAACATCCAAAAAAATAAACTAAATATAAAATGGCGCACTGAGAGTACAAAAAGATACAGCGCAATTTATCAAAATGAAGAAAAGCATTGCAAATGGCAAAAAAAAAAAGGGAAAAAAAAGGAAACAAGACAAAATAAAACCAAAAAACGAGCATAGAAAAATTGCCTCAGTTGAGCACGAAAGTGTTGGGGGAGACACGCTCCGCGTATTTGCTTAACATTTTATAAGCAATTTTTTTTTGTGCAGCTTCATTTCTTTTCTATTCTTTCCTTCATTTTCGTTTAGTCTCTCATTGTCGTAGTTAGTTGCAAGTAAAACTGATTGTTAGTGGCAGAGTATGCCAAAAAAACAAAAAAAAAAAGAAGGATGAAGTTGGAAATGGGACCTGAGTAGGAGATGAGATTGTAGTTGGCACGTGGGTGATGGCAACTTGTAGTAGTAGGAAATAGCGGAAGCGGAGATGCTAACAATAAGTACAAGTAGCTTTGCCTGTGTGTGTGCTTGTGTATGTATGTGTCGCTTCGCAATTCATTTAAAGCAAAATGTAAAATGATGTTTCTCTTCTTGTTGCTGATGTTGCTTACATTTTTTTGCATTATCTCCGGACAAGCTTTTGTCCTCAACGCAACAGCACACACACACACACATTATCATTGTTGTTTCTGTTGCTTTTGTTATTTTTTGTTGTTAAGCGTGAGATTCAAAGTCATTTCTCGTTTCATTCATTTCTTGCATAAAGGACAAGTAAAGCAAATGCACTCACTCACTTGCTTTATTCATTTTATTGTACTCACTTGCAACATCAACAACATCAACCTCAGCATAATGAAATTGTGTTGCAAACAAAAAAGACACTAACACACACTAACACACACACACACACACAAACACATTCATTTAGAGAAGAAGAAGAAGAAGAAGGTAGAAACTGGGGAAAATGCAAAATGTCTACATTTTGTTGCATTTATTTGATTATTATTTGTTGCTACTTACTTTTCTACTGTTGCAGTTGCTGCTCCTGCTCCTGCTTCTGCTGCTGCTGCTGCGGTTGTTGCTGTTCATATGTTGGCCATTTCATGTTTTGTTTTCTTTTCAATGTCACTTTTGTTATACAATAAAAATATGTACATGTGTAGGAAAAATGTTGAAAAAACATGAGTGGAAAACAAATTTATAACATTTTAACAAAAAAACGCTAAACATAACAACGACGACGGTGATGATGATGATGACAATGAAACCAAATACACAAAACAAAAAAAACAAAAAAAAAAAACAAAGTAAAACCATAGAGAAATAAAATCCTTGTCAAAAAAGTTGGTTGAACAAACGATGAAGCTTACGAATTTGATTTTTAAAAACAACAAAAAACAAAAAAAAAATAGGAAAATTTTAAGAAAAATAATAGAAAATGAAATTGGAAAAGAAAATATGATCACAGCAACAACAATAAAATAACATTTGAAAAGAATAAATAACAAAAAATAAATAAAAATGAAATGAAATGAAATGAAATAGAAAAATGGTTGCAACGTGGCGTATGACAAATGAATTTGCATCGCTTATCTTTTGTTTGACTGACTGAATGAATGAGTATGTGATTTTGTTGTATATAAAAACTAAATTAAGTTGCATATGAATACAACAATAAATGAAAGTAAAGAAAGAGTTTTAGAAGTGAGAACAATACCAAATTATGAAGAAAAACATTATAAAAAAATATTTAAGAAGATATGAAAAGGATTTCAATGTAATCATGTGTTTAAGAAAAATAAATGATTTGTAAAATTTGAATAAAGTCGTGGCAATATGAGTAGGAAACTATTCCTGTAGATAAAGTTATAAGAATGAAAGAAAAGAAGAAAGTTTGAAGACAAAGCAACGGCCGATCTTTATCCATATTTCCCTTCATATTAGCAATTCAGGAATTCATAAAGAATCATCATGTAAGGTCAGTAAGAAAGTTATATTGTCAGAAGAAATCCATAAAATAACACATCTTGGTCTAATAAAGAAAACATAACTTTTTTAGTGAAATTTAAATTTCAACATTTAACATTTCAATGTCTTTCTTAAACAACGAAAAATCTTTGGCCTCAAAATAAGTTTATTTCAGCGTTCACCTGCTTTGAGCCAAATCTCTTTCCAGAGAACTTTTTTACTGGGGCCCATTTCTGGATAATTCTGCTTGCAGAAGCAATTTAAAGTGTAATTCGTTGCCATGGGTTTATTGTCATGATGAAAGATCACTTATTCCTTTGCTTATGGGGTCGTTTCTTCAATATTTCCTCGTTTCAACGATCCAGTTGGGCCATAATTGACTATCATGTCTTTTTCCAGGTAGTCGATAAACATAATTCCGTTCGCATACTAAAATACAGACGCCATAACCTTGCCAGCACTCTGTCGGGCTTTTGGATGCATTGGTCCAGGTTGACAGACTGCTGTCTATTCAGCTGACTGGAAATTTTACCTTTGGCGATTAATCATGGATCCAAGTTACGTCCATCGTTACGTATGAACGTAAAAATAGCTCAGAATCACCAAATCGTTTTTATTTTCAGACAACTGTTAACCCACTTCGAAAACAGTTTTCTCGTAGAAAAATGTTCATTCAAAGTAGTGTAGGTTACACGTTCCTTGGATATCCTTAGAGTGTCTGCTACCTCTTGAAACTATTGTGCGACCAGAGGTGTAGCGCATCATCAGTGCTCGTACGTTTAAATTCAGCAAACCAGTCAATAATGGTTGACTTTCCTGATGCAGAGTCAGAATAACACATATCAACCCTCGCCTTCGCTTCAATTGTGGTTTTGCAAGTCCTACTCTCTACCCACTATTCCACTGAGATATTTCAATTGTATTTGCCTAAATAGCTATAATAACATCGTCAAATTTTGATTTTCGTCACATTTAATTTTCATATTTTTTGAATTTACTCTTACTCCAATAATATTAATTCTGCATTTGTGGTAACATCTGTGTGTCATACCAGGAACTTATCAGCCGATATTTTAAATTAGGTAGAAAGAAAATTTGACTTGCGTCCGATTTATTCGGGATTTTAAGTAACTTGACATCAGTTCTGTATGCCCGATGGCATCTGCATTTATGTTACTACCATATAAATAATTAATAAAAAGTAAAAGAAACACAGTAAATTCTCTAGTCGTGGATATCTTCGCCAGAACAATATCTTTGCTCGGACAAATTCATTGGAGTCGTAGCTGTTCGCCACGGGAGATTTTAATGTAACCACAAGTCAAAGAAAATGGTAGGAAACTAAACTAGAATGTAGGTAGAGATGACAATATGTGACTTAGTTAACAGAATGAAGCAGGAGTGAAACTATAGAAGAAATATTAATACAAATGCGGAAATAGTCAGAAGGATTTAGAAGGTGGACAAATATTAAAGATTAGGTTATAAGTAGGAAAAGAAAATTCTAAGAGAAATATTAATAAATAATAGTAATCCCATTGTGAAAATGCTGTTATTATTTTTCACTTTCATAAATAAACCAAAACATGGTTATCATTTCTCATTAAAGGAAAAAATATTTCTTACTAAAAATGACCAATATACGTTTTACTTTATGACTGACAGTCTTCTGTCCTATTAATACATATAATTCGTTGCAAAACATCAAAGGTCTTAAGGAAGATATCTTTGTATCTCATAATTCCGATTTGCTTCTTTTCAATTTTCCATGTTTATTTTTTTGTACTAAAACTAACTTTTTTTCATTCTTATGATTTGACAAACTTGACTTTTTAATGCTAATTAAAATATTATACAAATAATATTTGCTAGCATAAGAGAAGGGAGGAAATTTATAAACAACAACAAAGGAGGGAACAAAAATATTATAAAATATATTGTATATATTTAAATGATATTAAGAGAACTTCATTCATTTATTCATTTATTTATTTCAAACAAAGACACTTAAAAGCCAAGTGTCATTGTGCCCAGCGCATGTTTTCAATAAAAACAGAAAGAAAAAAAAAAAGGAACACAAAACAAAAATATTATGAAAAGAAAAACCACACTGAAGATTTATATTTTTGCTTTTATGTTGAATTAAAAATCATCAGCAGAAAAATAAATATGAAAAATAAAAAAACAAGAGAATGTTTTTGGTATAAAAAGCCATTGAAATATTTAATATGTACATAGATACTCCTGCATATGTGTGTGTGTGTGTGTATGTGTATTTGTATGAAAATGCAAATGTCTGAATTCACTTAGGCATATTTAAGAAAAATATTTTAATGTTGATTCTGGTGGTTCTGTTGGTCCCTTCAATCCACTCTCAGTCATACTACACTTTATCCTCAACTTGAATGAATCGCCAACGTGGCCTTGGTGAGTTTGGTGATGTTCGCCAGCTCATTCACTCACTCGCTGAGTTTGTTTATACGCATTAATGAGAAGCAATTTTCATAATTGAAGAAACAATCAGAAAGATGGAGAGGAGGTAGGGGAAAATAGAGTAGGTTTGTGACCAATTGAAAAAGAAAAAAAATTTATAAAAATATAAAGAAAAACTTCACTTGTTTTTTTTTTTTTAAATATTGATGCAAACACATTGAAGAAATGAAAGCAAAGTGAAAGTAGCTTAAAATTTATTTGTATTTATTTTTATTAAAATATTTTTTGTTTTTTTTCTTGTTTTCATTTCCCTCACCTTACCTACCCACAAATTGTTTAAATGACAAAATGCTCAGACTTTCGTTATAAATAAATAAAACATTTTATTTGATTTCCATTTTATTTATTTATTTTTGTATATATATTTTGATTTATTGCCATGAAAAAAAGAAATATCTTTATTACTCTTCAAAAAAAACTTTGTTTTCAAAAGTTTCAATTTATTTATTTTGTTGTTGATTTTATTATTCCATTTAAATAATGAACGAATGCAAATAAATCTGGGACTGCTGGCTGACTGTGATTGGTATTTTGAAGTCCCCGTCATCAGTCTAAAAGAAAAATATTAAGTACGAAGAAGTATTAATATAGAAAGAATTGATGAAAAAGAAGAGGAGAAGAATAATTGGTGGAATGCATGTAGTATGAGAAAACTTTTCCAGACATTTTATATAATAAAAAAAAAATATGTATATGTTTCTTCACTTTAGTAGAAACAAATGCTAATTAACAAAAGCCGTGGGTGGACCCACATGTTTATCCCCTTAAAATTCTAACTACAATAATACTTAACAATAACAACAACAACAACATTAATAAAATTAATAATAACAAAACGGAAGAAAGCAGGAAACAAACTTCTGTTTTCTTTTCCTTTTGTTTCTGTCTTTCTGTTGTTTTTTATTGAAATTTTAGTTTGAGCCAAATTTTTGTCTTTAACTTTGGCTTTGCTACTATAATATTTTTTGTTGTTGTTAATAAGTATTTTAATTGTTGTTCTTAGACTTGTTCTTATTGTTGTTTTGTTGTGACTGCTTGTGCTCCCTCATTTTATACATTTATAGCCGCTTAACGTTAATTTCTATTATTTTCTATGGCACCCAAAAGTCTTAAATGTCTGGAAGCACTCACAAAATCACATACACTTTCCCTCCGTTTGTCGATTTTAATTCTCTTCATTGTCGAAATACTTGAAAAATAAACAATTAAAAGAGCACAAATGCTGCTGCGCCCAAGGGTATGCTACAAATTGAGGTCAGCTTTGGCGAACAAACACCAGAAGTATTGTACTATGTACTACACAAATACATTGAATACTCGCTCGTACATGAAGTGATTGAGTCAGAAGTTTGTATAAGTATGTGTGTATGTATGTGGAAATAACAGTTAAAAAGAAAATTGGCTACATTTACAATAACAAACACACACAAAATTGAAGTCAAAACACTTTTGGATAATTTTAGGTTTTTGTTTCTTTATTTTTTTGAAGCAATTAAAAACATAACAAGGCAACTTTCTATTACTAATTAACCTTGTATGAGTCTGTGATTCTATGTATGTATGTGTGATTGAGTGTGTGTGTATAAAAATGTGTGCATGTGATTTGCTTACTAAGACTTCCTACATCCTTACATCTTTAGACTTGTTCACCATTACGATTATTACATTTTATGATTATTTTTTTTAGGAGTCAATTACGTTGATTTTGTGGTTCTTCTTCCATGTTGTTTATAATGATTGTTGCTATTGTTGCTATTGTTGTTGTTGTTGTTATGGTTGTTCCTGTTGTCTGTGGTTTTGTATCTTACATACTTTTGTCTATGATTTTGCGGTTGTTATGCGTGTAACATGACAAGGAACTTCATATCGAAGTAAATACAACAACACATTCCACATACGCCACATGTGCCACTATGTCTCTGTGTGCTTGTGCGTATAGCTTTACCAATGCTCAGCTCATTCATGTTTGTGCCTTCATTTATGTTGATGACGTTTGAACATAAAATTATTAGTAACATAACCAAACTCAAAAAAATAAAAATAACATAAATTTTATAGGCACAAAACCAATTTTATATGCAAAAAAAAAAAAACAAAACTTTATTGTTGTTAACAAGTTTTAATGCCTGTTTGTCTCTCTGCTGTCTTTCTGTCTCTCTCTCTCTCTCTCTCTCTCTCTCTCTCTCTCTCTCTCTCTCCCTCTTAGTTCAAGTTGGCTTTTGTTTAATTTGTTCTATGAATTTTTACTAACGTAGGCAAAATATGAACTGGCGCCGAATTTGAATTTTTATTGAAAGCAACACGCAAACCAATAAACCCAGAAATATGAAATAGGAATTTCTAAGCACAAAAATAAACCAAATGAAACTATTAATCTATCTGTCTATCATCTATCCGTCTATCCATTTATTATTATGTAAATAAGTGAGACAAGCAATAAACGGAAATCAATTTATCTACAACAAAGAATATAAAAATATAGAAAAACATTTTGTTTTAGCATTTCAAGTACTAAAATTCATAGATTTGATTCTCTTAGTTATCAATGTGAGATGAAGGTAAGGGAAATGAAATGGAAAATAATTTAAAGCTAAGATTTCATAGATAATATTTTGTATATAAATTATCAGTCGATTAATTGTGATTTAGTAAATTAACTACACTCATCCTAAGATTTATGAGGTTTGATTCAATATTCACAATTTCCTTTATAAAATATCATACCATAAATTGAAAACAACTTTCGTGTTTGTGTTATTTACCTTAACTTGTAGACTTTTGATTAATCACATTGGATATGTCAAGGAGTTTCTTGTTTGACTACTTTAATACCCTAAAAATATCCTCATACTTATGTACTCAAGTATTATATTTTCATCAAGCAAGACACATGTGTCCTTTAAGGAAGAAGATTTCTTCACTTCATAAACTAATTTCGAAATATTAAATTCATCAACCACAAATTAAAGTAACATAAGCAATCATCACTCTGTCTATTGCTTCTTAACAAACATAGAACTTTTCTACATTAAGGAGATATGACAATATGTTAAGATTCTAAGATACATAAACATAGAAAATAATATCAACAAAACCACCTCCCACCCCTCCAAAAAAAAAAAAAAAAGGAAAGAAACAACCAAAGTTGAGTGAAAAGTCAAGCCAAAGCAATACACATATTTCAAAAACATCTTCACAAAACCAAAAAAAAAAAGAAAATAACTACTTCATATCTATACAAGTATACGAGTATCTATGTACATCTGTCTATGTCTATATTTGTTAAATTGTGTGTTTGTGAATGAGAGTCTCGATTATTTTTCGCCTTTATGGTTTTCATCTTTCTTCATTTTTATTTAGTTAAATAGAAAATTCACCAAAATCGCATGATAAATAATATCAAAAATCCATTAAGAGGGCGTTTTAACATATGTTTGGTTGTATCTACCTTCTAGGTACCTACATATGTATCTATCTATATATCTATCTATCTATCTATCTATAGCATTGTATCTAAGTGTAAACATACAGACAAACATAGTCTCTTGCCTCTTAGGCCTTTATCTTAGACTACATTTTGTGTGCCAACGGTAGGTAAACAAGTCATGACAACAACAACAACAACAATGTGGAAAAAGGAAAATTGTGAAGCACCCAAGACCAAACAAGACCAGGCAAGACAAAGTTAAACTCAGAGTAAGCAATGCCAAAACACAAGCGTAACAACAAACCGACACCTGCCCGTCTATCTATGTATGTATGTATGTATGTATCTGTGTATCTATGAAGCTTGTGGCTATAAGCATGTATTATTAGTTTAGTGTGAGTGTGTATATGTGTGTGTGTGTGTATGCCCAGGATGTGCGTGCTTAAGCTTGGTATTTCCTGCTTCTTGTATTATTGCTGTTACCGCCTTTGCTTACTTCTGCCGCTTTGCTGTTGTAACACATTGCCACAAAGTCATTTGGCGGCTTATGTTGACTTAAATTCCTTTCGCTATTAGATTTAAGGTTGACAGGAGCCAGGCCAGCAGCACAGCTATAGAAGCCAAGAAAGCAAGTAAGACTGTCACCTTCAATACAATAGAATACAACTTGGGTGTTGACTGCCTATAGCCCGAAAAGTGTTCAGGTTTTTTGTTTTCTATCTTTTGGTTTTTGGCTAAAAATTGCCTATGCAGAAATAAGCGTAAAGCGATTCATTAATAATGTTGATGGGTAGACAAAATGCCAAACAACAAGACCAAGAAATTGCTTCTTTAACAAGAAGTAAAGTAAAGTTACAATGAGAGAGAGAAAAGAGAGAGAGAGAGAGAGAGAGAGAAAAGGGAGCGAATTGAAATGATGAAAATGACGTACAAAAAACGAAAAACGCTTTCAATGTCTTAGACTACATCAATATGGCGTATACGTAATATTTTCTGCGTGCTTTACTATCATTAATGTTAAACTTCCTTCACTGTTCACTCACTCTTTTGCTCTGACTATTGGATTCTTTTTCTCTATGATTCATTATCTCCTTTACCTTTCTCTCTCTCTCTCTCTCTTTCTGTCTGCCTCTCTTTCTTTTTTCTTTAAACATTCACTATTCCTTTGCCTCCCTTTTACACTTTATAGCTTTAGTTCGCTTGGTGTTTGTCTGTCTGACTAGTGATTTGTTTGTTGGTGGTAAATAAATAGACACTTTGAATATTGTGGTTACTAGAGTATTTTCTTCTACTTTGCCATCTCCATTTTCTGTAAGTCCTTGTTAAAGTTGTTGTTGTTGCTGTTGTTGCTGTTGTTGCACACTGTTAGACATTGATAAATTAATTGGCTTTTTATTTATGATAGTCGTCGTCGTCGTCGTCACTGGCCCATACTGAGCACCGAGTCTGCGGTGCGTTCAAGTTGAAAATAAGATTTCAGTTGTGCGGTGTTAATTGATTTTTATTATAATTTTTTTGTATCTTTCGTGTCTCACAACACTCCAGATATATATTTTTTATATCTTATGCTGTTGTTCTTGGTTAATATTGAAAGACTCCAAGCATCATGGATATACAAATTTGATGGGGAATTTAAATGAAATGTTAATTTTCAATGACTGCACACACCTTCTGTATCTTTAGTCCTCTTTCCACATGTATGTACTACAATATATTGTATATATATATCTTTCTGTTTATGTCTGTCAGTGGTCTTTCTATCCTGAGTTTAAGTAACACTAAGATCTTGTAAATTATGTTGTCGCATGATGCTGATATTATGTATTGTATATTATGCAATGTGAAAGGAACTTTGAGCTTAAGCTTGAGTTTGAGTTTATATTACAAGGAATGAGGCAGTTTATAGTGCAACAAACAATTAATCACAAGAACAAGAACAAGAACAACAACATTGAATGTTGTTGATAGCAAAGTTTTGGCAACTCCTAAGTGCTGTTGATGATGATGACGACGACTGTGATGATATTGATGATGAAGTTGGGTGATGACGACGATTACGATGATGATTTTGATGTTGTGTTGTGTTGTGTGAAAGGAATAAAGGAACATGGAAGATTCTCTGAGCAGGGAATTCACGGTATAGTCACATGTAAATTAAAGCAAATTATTACAACGATATCTCTAATGCTTATATTGTACTATATATTGTGCATTGAATAGATGTACATATCTAGATACATTGTATTACTTGGAGCTTATTACTTTACAGGCTGACGACAAACAGGTTGGTTGACAACGATTTCTAAAGCAAATGTAATGGGTAAAATTAATTATTATTACTTGTTAGATATAAAGGGAGAGTGAAAAGCAAGGATTCGCAACGATTTGTAAATGTTTGTGGTGATGGTGTGTGTGTGTGTTTGTGTGTGTGTCATTGGAATAGTGGAGTGTCTTTTACATAAGCAAAGATAAACACTTGTTATAGTTAAAATTATAACTGAAACAATAACAACAACAACAACTGTAACTACAACTACAACTACAACATAATTTCATAATAAGTACACTCATACACACATACACACAGATACACATACGTAAATCTAATGTAGTTCAACATAAAGACAATTTGCAAGTTGAAATTATTATGAAGTTCTGCTCTGCTGATAAACTAAAACAGTTCAACGCACATAAGCCAACACACAAAACTCATTTACTTACTGAATCACATCACACAACTCACAATTGTAAAATACTCGTCATACAGTTACAGATACAAATACAGTTGCAAACTACAAATAGACAAACAGACAAACAGACAAACAAATAAGCGAATAAACAAATAAACAAATGCATAAAATGAATAAATGTTTCAAAACGTAAAATAGTAAATATGATGATGATAAACCACGAAAATAAGTAAACATTTGATGTGTGCATCAGCTCAGTTTCCTTCAGTATCCTTCCGCATCCGCATTTAGTATTTTACCTATATTTTTCATATTTTGTTAGCTTTTCCACAATTTTTCTATATAATGTCAACATTGAAAGTTTCCCTCATTTGCTTTTTGTTAGAATTTTGTATCAATAAGAACTTCATTGTAAAATTATTAGTATTGTTTGAATGGGAAAATTATTGCATAAAACATTACATTACCATTGGCCTTTCTTTTTTTTTATTGTATTTAATCTACTATTTCCATAATTTTTTTTTTTTTTTTGTTTTGCTGATGATTTGATAAATATAAGTAAGTCTATGTGTGTGTCTACATATGTATGAATATGTGCTTATGATTGTCTGTGAATGTATGTGATTTGGCATTACTAATTTGTTGTTTTGCACATTCATTTATTGTTAAATCAAATGAAAAATTTACAAAAATAAATGAGACAAGAACAAAATGACAAAATGTGGGCATGTGGGCATGTGAAACAAATGTTTGGTTGTCAATGGTAACAGTGAAAAATTTTACTGATGCAAGAATATAGAAATAATTGATTCAGACAAGTGATTAACTCAAAAATAAACATTGTAAACAAGTTGATAATAAAAAATTCATGGAAATTTAACATTTATTTCTGTTAAAATTGAATAAAGTAAGATTTATTATACGAGTATAATAAGAAATGTATTAAATCAAGGGAAGTCATTTATTTTTTAAAGAAATGGGACTTCTTCCTTTTCCCCATTTAAACACTTGAAGGAAATCAATCACTTTTGATCTTTTTAATCATCTCCTTTCTGTAGCTCATAATATTGTACATACTTTAATTGTCATGTCTATTATAAGATTCTTTAATGTCATAAATTTCAAAATTTAATATATTTTTTTATCTTATTTCTATATCATATGATGCTTTAATTTTTCTATCTCTAAGATTCTTCGGTTTCTAGCAGTGATGTAGGGAATTTTCACATTATATATGTTGTTGAGTCCAAGAGCTTTTTCTGGAACTATTTATGATACAAAAGTTACTTCTATGTGTGTGTTCGAACCCGTGTTATGTGGTTCAACCACGGCTGCAATTTAATCTTTCTCGCTTATGTTTTGCTTTGTGTTATGAATCGAGGACGACAAATTCGAACATGCAAAATCAAATGTTGCTTAACGACAAGTTCGAAAAAGCGTATAACCAAACATATGAATTTCTTAACATGGAATATTTATTTTTTATGTCTTGGGTGAATAGTGATTAGCATTTTTTAAACATTCGCGTACACGTTCAGTTTTAAAACCTGGCACCATGTCTAGAGTAAGTGTCTCTTACTCTCAGTAGCAGATGTTGCTCACTTTAGACTTTCTATCTATTTTAGTTATAATGAGAAGTTGATATTTTTTAATGTGAATGAGAAGAAATATGCGAATATTCGTGAATTCATATACAAATCTTCGCTACATCACTAGTTTCTAGACTTGTGAAGTTTGATTGCCCTTGCCCACCTAAAGTGAACAATTCAATTCAATGAAGAAATGTGTATAATTTTTCTTTGTTTCTGCATCTGTTTGTTTTAACACTTTAAGTGTTTTATTGTTTACATTGTAAATTATCAACCTGCAAATATAAAAAAATGGGCAAAGTGCCAGTCAGATTCGTACACGGAGGGTTCCGTACCAGATTGGTGTTTGTATGGGAGTACTCCCCGTAGCTGTCCAATATGACTGATTCCAACAAATGTACCGCGCCTATATTAAAAACTTATAGTGTCTAAATTTCAGTTCAATAGTCCCAAGAAACAAAAAAGTTTTTCTAATAAGAACATAAATTTTAATGAGGGTTTGTATGGGAGGTACCCTCTCTAGTGGTCCGATCAAACTTTAATTTTAACAATATAAGTTTCTGATGTATAGCCATCAACTGTCCAAATTTCAACATCGTGGGATTTCTGGATCGTATAGTTGCCATACAAACCAAAATGTTTCTTGTATGGGGATCCCTTTAAGTTTTTGAAAATCTTCTAGTTTTGGTATTTGCTGCTGATACCCGTTTAGAACAACATATTATGTGAAAATCTCAAATCTCTAGCTATTACAGTTCATGAGGTATGATCCAAGGACGGACAGGAGGCGGATAACGTAGTCTCTGCAAGAGAGTACCATTTGGGTACGGAACCCTAAAAAAGCATTTCTTCAATTGATATTTCTAAATTAGATAGAAGAAAATTTAGTTGATCTACTACTAACTGTTTAACTGATTATGACAGAAATGCTGTAAAACCTTCAGAATTGTTGATTTTAACATGCAAATTCTCCTTACAAAGGATTGTGTGTGTGTGTGTTTTAGTATAATGAGATGTATATTTTTGTTCACTTAAAACTTTTGTTTAGAAATTAAATGAGGAAATAAAATAAGTTTTATTTATTTAATAAAAGGAAATTCTTTACTTAAATTAAGAATTTCATTTCGTTTACTGTAAAATTCTTTGATCGAAGTATTTTAATATTTATTTCAATTTCAAAGTCCAGAATTTTTAATTCATAATGGTAATTGGGATTATATGGTCAATATAAATCGATGAAAATCCATTTTATAAATATATAATTTCGAATAACAACAATTTATCATTTTTGACTTAAATACTATAATATTTTATTATTGCATAGATGCGATTTCATTATAAACACAATAATTAAATGATTAATTATTAATTCATAATGAAAATATGTAGTAGAAATACACAATTCAATGGAATTATATTTATTTAATAGTTGAATATAACTCAATATGCTAATAATCAAATATTTATATCATTATTATTATTGTTATTAAAACGTTGGAGGCTCATGATTTTAGGTGTTTGCTTGTATCCTTGCTTGGAACTTGAATATGAATATAATTTGCAAATTCTAAACCAAATAGAAGCAAATAGAGAAAGTGAGTAATGTTAATGTTGTACAATCGTACAAGTATAAGAATATGATATCATCATCATCATCAGAGAATCATGATTAAATGAGACTAATAAACATTAATTTCTATTCATTTTAGTCTAAATGTTTGTGTGAAACTAAGTAATTTATAGATGAAGACGCATTTCTACTAATATATTTTGTTTGCATATTTTCTCTGTGTTTGTATGTGGTTACGTGGCTCTAATCTAAATTAAACGTGCACTTCATTAACACTATTTTTTTTTTTTTTTTTAAATAAAAATCAACCCAAACCCAATTTAGAAGATTCACAAAGTGATATTAACAATGAAGGCTATTAAAGCGAAGATAAAACAAAATGGTGGCAATGATAAACCTACAATACATTAAAATCCTTTTTAATTTTGCTTTGCTGTTTGTTTATTGTTCATTCATTATTTAGTTTTAAAAGGCATTCAGATGTTGAAGAAAGATTTTTCACTTTTTTAAAGCAAAAACATTAATAAAATGAAGGCATATGGATAAGTCCTTCTACATTATGATAAAAAAGATTAGATTTATGTATATGAGTATTTGGAACTTTACAAAAAGGAGCATAAGAGAAAAGAAAAATGTAAAAAAGAGACAAAAGTTCAGAGCACAGTTCTGAAGCCACTTTCAGCTTTTTTTTTTTATTCAGAAAAGAAATTTTATTTACCTTCAATCCTTCAAGAAATTTAAATGCTTTTCATTCAGGTCCGCTAAATGCCATGGGGGCCTACGTATGAATGATTTAGTCCTGGTAAAGTTGTAAAATTTGTTTATTTCATAAGTAAATAAACATGGTTCATAACGGAGCTTTTAATGTTGTTTATGTTTGTTTCTCTGTCTAACTTCTATCTCTCCTTCTTTCTCTCTCTCTCTCTCCCCATTTATTTATACACCTTTTTCTTTCTTTAAATATTTATCTCTCATATGTAATAGGTATATTTCTATTTTTGCTCTGTTGTTTTATTCTTTGTATGGTTGCGACATCACGCACGTTTACAAATCAATGGTCAAATTTGATGAAGAAGAGAAAGAAGGGACCAACGAATAATATTATGTAAAGTAAAAACTTTACATTAATAAAAACAACACCAATGGAAAAATCAAAAGACAACAAATGAAAACTAAACTAGTAAATCCGCATAATTAAAATAATAAACACGCACGAAAAGTCTTCAAAATTCATTTCTAAAAAAAAAACAAAGAGATTTAAGAAGGGAATACAACAAAAATTAAATAGATTATAGTTAGTAAAGAAGATAGAACATATAGGTACAGGGAGAAAGAGAGAAAGGACAAGAGAAAAAGATTTAAAATGAAAAGCGACAATTGCTAAAGTCAAGTAAAACGATGACAATTGTGCAACGGTTTTAGTTATTTATTTATTTGTTTTATTTTGTTTTGTATTGTTTGTTTGTTTTGTCTGTTTGTTTGTTATCTAATAAAAGTAAAGTCATACACACAAATACTTGTGTGTGTGTGTGTGTATATAGATTTGTATGTGTAGCACGTTTTATGTCACGCATGAGAGTCACGCTAGCTAAAGCACTTGCACAAATACTGTGTACGAGGATGAGGCACAACAAGTCATGGCGTCGTCCAAGACCAAACAAATCGTGTTGCGTTTTCTTTGTTTGTTTGTTTGTCTTTACTGTTTAACTGAATGTGTTCTCCTGTTACTGCAACCCTCTTAATGTTGTTGCTGGTGTTGTTGTTGCTGATGTTGTTGTTTTTGATGCAACGTTAACATTTACCACAGGTAAGAAAGAGGCAATGCAGGCAGCTTCTGGCCTAAATCAACAATACCCGTACCGCACCGCACCGCACCTTACCTCACTAACACTTATCCTCTCTAACAATCTCTCTGTTTCTCTATGCCTATTTGCTTATACAGTGTGTATGTGTGTGTGTGTGTGTGTGTGTGTGTGGCTGTGTATTATACACTTGACCTGGTATTAAAGTATGGTAGAACACTAGAGTGCAAGCCAAGAGCAACGGAAGCTGAAGCGTGTGACTATGCTAGAGGCTACATAGCGACACAGTGCTAGGTTACTAACTCACCTACGCCGCCATTGTAACGCCATCGTTGCAACCACTTGCATTTCCGGCAATACAAACACACACATACACTAAAGGAAGAGTCGGCCAAGAGGAGTGAGTGGTTTGTGTGTATGTGTGTGTTAAACATTGTTAAAAATTTCAAGAGAGAAAAAACAACAAGCAACAAAAACAAACTATACTCGTCGTAAATGTTAGTGCTGTGTGTTATGTCATCTCATCTCATCTCACATGAGAATCAATATGGCAACTACAGATGAAGAAGAAGAAGCAGAAAAATACCATCATCAACAATAACAACAACATCCATCCGCTGTTACTGATAGTAAAATTGCAAAGCTTCACTTAACCTTTCTCTTCTCCATCAGTTTATCTCGCTACCCTTGACTCTTCATATTATGTACATACTTTTTGTTTATTTGTAGGCATGCAATGATGACTGCAAGTGTGTGTGTGTGTGTGTGGGTGCAATTGTATATATCTATATGTGTGTATACACTTAAGTGTCACTGTGTCAGCAAAACACAACAACTGACCCACATTTTTGGCAAACCAACCAGCAACCAACAAGCAACAAAACACTCACAATTGATTTGATCGCCAGCTGCCTCCATGCGTTGTGTCATGTTCTGTTGTGTGTTTAATGAGAATAAAATACATACACATAAAAAAAAATGTGCTGGCAGCTTTTAGGACACAAATTGCAAAACAAAACAAAAAAAACAAAAAAAAAAAACAAAAAGAAACCAGAGAATTGCATTTTAAGCGTGAATTTCCTTTTCATTTGCTTTTGCTTGTATTTTTTTTTTTTTTTTGGGACAATTTGTCAACGCTAATTTCACATTGATTAACATTCAGCGACAGCTTAGTGACACATATTATCCTTGGCATATCCTGGTTGAGTTGTTGTAATTGGATAAACTAACCACTCAACCAAACCCTAACCTTACTTAATTGTAGTAGTATGTTGCGTGTTTGTAATTTTCACTTTCATTTCATTTCATTTCATTTTTCGTTTGGTGGTCAATTTCGCTTTTCATTGTCAAATGCCTTTCACTTTGTACTAGTATAGAAATGAATGTTTATACAACAATGGGCATGTGTAGGTATATACTGACACTGTGTGTGTGTGTGTGTGTGTGTGTGAGTACGTAATACTTTTGCCAGCTTTTTCTTGTTGTTTATACTCTTTATTCATTCGTTTTGTAAGCGATTTGCCGTTGACAATTAAATGAAAGTAAGATAAATTGCTATTTGGTGTTTCTGAATGAGTATCTATCTATGTGTGTGACTATGTGTATGTGTGTATGTTCATTCTGTATTTACAGTTAAACATTGTCGTCGCTTTTTATTTAGAGTTCAAGTGCAAATGGTTGGTTGCCGTTGCCATATTGTGCCAGCCTGTTCTCCTTTTTGTTTTCTATTATTCTTACTCAAGTATATTGTCCTTGATATTTGAAGTAAAAGGGGGGAGCAAAGGATACAATGCGTGTCAGTGCGTAAAACAAAGAAATTCTTTAATAATATTTTTCTTTTTGCTTTCTTAGTTTGGCGCATGGTTGGCACTTGGTTGTTCTTATTGCTGCGGTCTACTACACTAATAATATTCCTTAATTTATTATAACAGAACAACGAAACACTAAAATGAACAACGAAAGCAAAAATTCTTATTCGTAAATACATACAAACATACATCAAAAGAGAAGAGTACTGAAGATAAATGTCTGAGCGATGTAATATTTTAATGCTAAGCGAAGCGATTTTGTCTTGTTCTTTATGTTGCTATTTTTGTTACTTGTGTGTATGTGTGTGTGTATATATTATATTCCTTATATGTGTGTGAGTGTGTTGCTTACTTACCCATTCATTCATTTTGTTAGATCCTTCTTACTTTTAGTTTTATTTATTTCCTTTAGCCATTTTTGTTGTCTTCGCTTTAGTTTTTAGGCTTAAAGCAGTTGCGAAATTTGTTTTGTTTCCTTCTTATTTCCTTTACGTAATGTTAAACCTTTGATTGTATTTAACATTTGTTAAAGGAAGCTTATATGTTCTGTGTCCTTGATATGTCCTTATACAATAAGTATTTTGTAGAATAGAATTTAGCTTGGACAATGCATAAGAAGCCTTGAAGGAAAACTTGAAATTATGTGTAAATTGAAGACTTCTTTGCTCTTCAAGAAGATTCTTTCATAAAAACAAAAATTTAAGTAGTGTGCCTCACCTTCATAAGCACAATATGGAAGTGAAACTTCTTTAGCGAAGTGAGGTAAATCCAAAATATTAGAAAATGAAATGTGACGAAAATCAAAATGAATGAATGAATCTGAAGCATCAGATAGTGGAGACAATGCGCATTGTCTTATGCAAGCTAGTCTGCAGCATAGAAAGCGAATGCTTACGCATGAGTAAGAGAGAGATAAAAAATGCTTTATGATTGTGTTTACTTTACGAAAGAACGTACGAACAAGTGGGCGAATGATAGAAAAATAAAATACATTACTCTTTTATATTGAAACAATATAACACTACAATATTCTGTATTATAAAAGTTTCATAACTCCAATATAATAATAACATCGTCAAATTTTGATTTTCGTCACATATTATTTTCATATTTTTTGAATTTACTCCCCTTCGCTAAAGAAGTTTCACTTCAAAAGCAAAATTTGAATCTCTGTAGAAAACAATAAATTCACAATTTAATTTATTCTTAAATGAAATCCTTTTCTCTTTTATTTTGGACCAACACATATCCTTGAGCCTTTATTTAAAGCTACACACATCTGTGTGGCTGAGCAACTTAACAGATGCTACTACCGCTACCAAGAATTATCTTTTGATAATTATTTATAATGATGAGGGCTTCGTGAACATTCAAGCAACCAAATGAATATGCAAAAAGATACTCGTACTTGCAACACCATTAACAACAACAATAATAACAACTACACCATTAAATGAAAATAAACTCCTTGAAGCAGTTTTAAAACTCGTTAATTTTCCTTAATAAATGTCAACTAGTTAAAAGCTTGAAGTAAATTTGCTTGCAACAACTTGAGCACAACACGATGCATGAATGCACATGAAAAAGCAGCCACTGGCAAATATCACCACCATATCTCAGTTTCACAACTATATCATATCTCCTCACTCTTATCATCTGTAAGTGTTCCTTCCCATTCTCCGTTTTAACCATCTGTTTATGTCTGGTCTTGTGAGAGCTTTGCAGGTGGCATGTGATGTGCTATTTAAATCGCAATTAAAGGACATTAAAAAAAATTAAGTACCAGAAAAATATACAATTTCTCTTCCGCCCCAAATGTGTTTATGTTTTTCTTCTCTTCGTATCTTTAAACGGCGCCTGCATTGAAATGTAAATTTGATTAGCAAAAGCGCAAACATTTGCTCAGGACATTTGCCTACCCGCGTGCTCACGTGCACGTTTGAGCATGTCTTCTAATATTCTTCCTTGCCACTCATCCTTATCCTCAGTAGACGCATCCTTATCACAATAAGCGCCACCATCTTTACCATCCACCAGAACCATCACCATCACCATCATCATCAGCACCATCACTACTCTTGTTTATGTTCTTTAAAAGCAACTTATGGGGGCTTGAGTGGCAAGTAAAAATTTCTGTCTGTCTGACAAATAGACCGACAATGAGGCAGACGGACAATTAAGCGGGTGTCTAAATGTTTTGGGGCGGAGTAACGGTCGTTGATTTTGTTGACATATTTATCTCGAAATTGTTGTCAGCCTCCTTGTGTCTGTTATTTTGCATATATTTTATTTAATAAAATGATTAATTAAAAAGTTGTCCACTAATTTTTTATAAATTCCTTCAATAGAATAAGAGAAATTATTTGATTCTCATCGCCTCATCTCCTGTTTTTTATTTGGGTTTATTTTTAACAAATTACAATGAAATTGAAAAAAACAAAAAATATGTTTTTTTTTTTTATCTATTCTTCTTCCTTGTTATTGGTGTCATGACTGACTGACAAGGATGTTTGTTCTCTGCCTGTCTGCCTGCTAATAATGAGGCGTGAACATGAACATTTACTAATGTTTCGAGGAGAAGATAAAAATGAAGAAGATGAAGATGATGTAATGATGTTCATGTAATGCTGATACTGTTTGGTTTACGCCATCGGATTTCAACTTCTCATTAGGCTACATCACATCATGTTGTTTGTGCATTTGTTTGTTTGGTTTGAGCAATGTGCGTGTGCCACTGCCACATTATAGCGGCTTGTGTCAACATTGCGGCACTTAATGAGAAAAAGAACAAACCTTGTTTGTACAATGAATGAATGAATGTATATTATAAGATACACATACACACACACACACACACACACACAAGCAAATATATAAAGGAAGGAAGTCAAAGAGCAAGAAGAAGAAGACGAATAACACATATCCTGTCAACTGGCAAACAAACAAACAAACAGACATACAAAGAGATCATGAGTAGAGACAATGACACAAGACAAGTGACACAGGACAAGCGTTTGTAATTACTTTCACACAAACAAAAGGACATTAAAAAAAAGTTTCTCATTCTGCTCTGCTTCTTCATTATTTGCTATTTTTAATATGTGTTCTTCTTTACACTTTAATTCTTACAATACTATGACATGCATTTCTTTGCTTTGCATGTTTTGTTGTTCCTTTCATGAATCCTTGCTTTAATGGACAAAACATGTAAAAAGTTCAAGACTTCAAAGCCAACAACAAACCAAAAAGTGCATCAAAATCTCACAACAAAACAAGGTAAAACACAAAAAACTAAAGTCATTAAAGCTAAAAATGCAGGAAGCTTAAAAGGTAAAAGAAAGAGTGAAAAAATTAACAAAAAAAAATGACCAGGACCAAGTCAAGTAAATATGCTAAAAATACACACAGAGATACACAAATAAACATATGTATGAAAACCAAGGCTATGTAAGTATCCTTTTCTCTACTATTTAGGTATCTTTCTCTCTCTCTCTCTCTCTCTCTCTCCTGGGCACACAAATTTCTATGCAAAGGAAGCGTAAGGAACACGTTCCACGATACTAACACCACTAATTACTTTCACATTATGCCGGCTATTTAGCTTTAATTACGCCAAGTGCGCGCGCCAGTGAACCTACAAATGAGCAACTGTTTGCATGGGGTGAAGTGCCACAAGGGGCAAGAACAAGAACAAGAACTGGAAACAAAATATAACAAGAAGTAGAAAGAAAGAAGCGTGTGAAAAAAAAAGTAGATACACAGAGATACATAAACATATACACACATTTATACACAATGATGAACATGAAATGTTTATAATGATGAAGAAAAAATGGCAGAATAAGAGGAAACAGCTTGCTTCACACCTCAAGCAACACGGCAATTTGCGCAAACATTGAGGCAGTAATGCTGTTGCCACCACCATGAACATCAACATCATCAACAACTTCATCATTATCATGATGGTGTACTTATATAGTGATCATTGTGTTCATCATCAACGAAAGCAATTTCTTCTTCATCATTTTAAAGGACATTAACATAGACACGCGAGCAGAAAGAAAGCAAGCAGGCATGCAGGCAACATTTTGTAGCCACAGCAGGTGCTGATGTTGCAAGCAGACGTGGCAAGTGTTTTTCCATGACACAAACACACGACTTCATATACCATACCATTCAAGTATTTAGAGTAGCCAGCTTCAAGTTATCCTTCTAGCATATACAGTATACATACATATAATTTAATCATTGGACTTATTTGGCGCCGATGCCTGACTGTGGCAAGTAAACAAATAAAAAAAAGAAAAAAGAACATCAACAACAAAAACGACAAGAAGAAGAGAAGGACATGCAATTCAATAAGTAACGTGTTGCAATAAGCAACAACATTGAAATAAATGAAATGAGCAACAGCATTGCAACCTTTGGGCATATTTTAAATGGATTCTCTGATATCTCTGAAAGTGTATTTGAGTAGTATGAAACCGGAACTTATGATTGCATTAATAAAAATTTCAACATAAAGGAAATCATTTTCCACTTTCACTGTGTATACAATAAACTACAGAAAATTCACTTATGTTCACACATACAAAATGATGCAAATAATATTGTATTTTCGTCCAACATAAAGTTATTCACTTTTCTTTACAAAGCAGGAGTACAAATTATCACGTCCCTCTGTTGTTTCTATTGCCTTCTCTCTCTGTGAATCCAGATTCCATTCAGCTTTTATCTCATTTTCATAGATACAATATACACAATATCAAGCTGCATAATTTCATTATTTGCACCGTTCAGGCATAAAAAAGGATATCATCGTTGTCGTACTTGCCACCAACCAAGGATGCTGTTCTTTGTGCTGTTTGTTGCATCATCGCTGTACATAGGCTGAGCATCGGGTTCCGGATGTGAAGTGAGGCGAGAGGAGTCACAAAAGTGTGTTGGTGCCGGTGCTTGTCATCCAACAAATCTGATGTTACCTGCTTCATCACAACAGCTCACTTACGCATTTATTTATGCGTAGCCATAGTAGTAGGTAGCATCAATATTATTTTTTTGTGTTCTTGTTGTTGTTGTTGTTGTTGTTGTGGCATCAGTTCCTCGATTTAATATACACATACATTCATAAGTCATCGCCTACGTGTGACTGTCAGTGTGTCTTTCAGACTCTCTCTGTGTTTTCATTTCGCGATGTTTGCCTGTCCATACACGCCCCTGACACGTGCCGCAAAGCATGCAACACTTTATGAACAACTGTCGCAAAAACGTCGAACGCAGGTTGAAAGGATAAAGTTGGATGATGGAAATAGTTTGAGTTGAAAACTTTTTGACAACGAATTCAATTCAATTGGATAATTATTTAAATACTTTTAATGGATGATGGTAATTACAATATTTATGCAAAATATGAATAAAGGATACTCAACAAAAAAAAAAAAGACTATAAAAAACAAGAATGAAATTAAAAGACATTAAAATTATGGAAAATGAAATGAAATAATGGAAAAATGAGAAGAAAAAAACCTTAAATGATTCTCTCTTCTTTTGTTCTATGAATGATAATAAATTTATAGAGAGAATCAACCAATTTCATGTTATTAAAGTTATAAATTTAATAAAATTCATAAAGTTCCAAGTATGCACTACAATGAGTAACATGCTGCATGCTGCAACAACTGAGGCCACTTGCTTTTGCTTTGCAGCATTTGATTCATTTTTATTCAATAGTAGTAGAAACACAAGAAAGATACACACACGAAAGACAGATGGACAAAGCAAAGCAAAGCGAAGCGAATGTCGCCAAAGGGCACTTGCCACTTTACGCCATTTTGAACAATTTCCAGCAATTTCACTTTGTGAATGCAACCAATTTTTTTACAGCAAGGAATATATGTAAGTAGAGAGGAAGAAGGACATTGCAGTTGTTGCAGCAGCAGTAGCAGCAACATCAAGAGAAACAAGAAACTCAATCGCTAGCATACACACGCACACAGAATATGAATCAATTGCTGCTGCTGCTGCTGCTGTTTCTGCTGCAACCCTTTGAATAAAAAACAGTCAAGAAGATGGAATGGGGGATGGAGAATGGAGAATGAGATGAGGTGAGATGAAAGAGTATAGATGCTATACCTTGTGACAAAGTGGCATGCAATAAAAATGGCTAAAACTTACAGCACGCATGCATGTAGAAGTAACAACATAGAAAAAACACAAAAGATGAAAGGAAAATTGAAAATGCATTGGAAAAACCATTTGACTGAGTGTAGAATAAAGTGGCACAAACGAATGAAAGCGACATTGTACAATATAAAAGGAAGCAAGATACATACATACTAAACCTCTAACACACACCACCCAATCAAATATTGTGCATCGCATGCAATGCGTAATCGAGACTCAGAGACTACAATTGACTACAAAAAAAAAAAAAAAAAAGAAAGAAAAAAAAATCACTTGAATTGGCAATATGAACATCAAAAGTAAAACTTAGACATTTTTTTTATTATTTTTATTATTATTATTATTATTATTATTATGATTGGTAATAATCAACTATAAAAAATACAATAACAAAACAATATAAACTTTTGAAGGCATTTCTTTTCATTTATTAACAACAAAAACAATGATGACTTCCGTTTCCGTCAGAAAAAGCGAATACTCAAAAGAAAAACATTTCATAGCACAAAGTTTAAAGTTCTTTAATGACTAAAATAAGTATAAATATAAAAACAAATTTAGTAAAAGCTTAAACACTTTATTCTTTTGCTTAACTTAAACTTTTCTTAACAAAAACTTGAAAATTTCAACAATAAAAAAATTCAATGATCAATAGAATTTTATATGAATTCCGTTTATATTATGAAACTTTTGGTTCATTTTAATTTTCTTCTATTTTTTTATTTTCTTGTTTATGTTTTTTTTTTTAGGGTTCCGGCCCCAAGCGGTACCAAATGGAACCCTATTGCAGAGACTTCGTTGTCCATCCGTCGGTCCTCGGGTCATATCTCATAAACAGCAATAGTTGGAGGGCAGAAGGTGTAGTTCTATTCGGGCATCAGCAACAAATACTAAAACTAAAATATTTTCAAAAACTTAAAGGGGTCTCCATACAAGAAACATTTTGGTTTGTATGGCAGCTATACGATCCAGTAATCTCACGACCTTGAAATTTGAATTGTTGATGCCTATATATCAGAAACTTATATTGTTGCAATTTCAGTTTGATCGGACCTCTAGGGAGGGTACTTCCCATAAAAACCCCCATTAAAATTAAGGTTCTTATTAAAAAAACTTTTTTGTTTTTTGTTCTATTGAACTGAAATTTAGAAACTATAAGTTTCTGACATAGATGCTACACATCTGTTGGAATCAGCCACATCGGCCAACTAGAAGAGGTGGCTCCCATACAAACCCTTTATTAAAATTCAGGTTCTTATTAGAAAAATGAACTGAAATTTAGAAACTATAAGTTTCTGACATAGATGCTACACATCTGTTGAAATCAGCCAAATCAACAAACTAGGAGAGGTACCTCCCATACACACCCTTCATTAAAATTCAGGTTCTAATTAGAAAAACTTTTTTGATTTTTGGACTATTGAACTGAAATTTACACACTATAGGTTTCTAATAGAGATGCGGTACATTTGTTGGAATCATGGAAATCGGACTACTAGGGGGAGTACCTCCGATACAAACCCCAATCTGGTACGGAACCCTCCGTGTACGATTCTGACTCGCACTTTGCCCATTTTTTTTTTTAATATAATATTGTGTAAAACTAATTTCATTTTATGAAATATAAATTCTATGTATTCTGTTGTGTTGTGGCCTCCAATTAGAATGTTTAATCACACGTAAAGCACATCAAAAATCAGTCAAGCAAATGCCAATCTGTCGAAACCCCAATAAAGCGAAAGGAAAGAAAGAATCTATTTTATATCTTTAGATGCTGCCTGCTTTCTAACCGTTTTTTCATTTTTTCATCAATTTGCTTGCGTCTGCATCTGTCTTTCCTTTGCCTAACGACGCACATCCGCCGGTGGATTGACTGAGGATTAAGTTAACTTTTTCTATCTCTCCTACATCATCCCGTCTTTATTTCCCACTCACTACACTGTCAGTTGCCAAATCTTTTGCTATATGTTTAAACATTTGCCAAGGCAACACTTTTTATATATTGCAATTTTTTCTTTTGACGTTTTGTTATTTGATTCTATTTTCATTCTCTTCTTTTTATTATACAATATTTTTATAAGAAAATTAATTATTTCTTTTTGCACTATGACAACCAATACCTTTTTTCTGTTTTAAGTCCTTCCTTTGTTGATACTGTGTTGCTAAAGGGGT
Organism: Amiota minor; assembly: GCA_037043295.1. Classification (NCBI taxonomy): domain Eukaryota; kingdom Metazoa; phylum Arthropoda; class Insecta; order Diptera; family Drosophilidae; genus Amiota; species Amiota minor. The sequence continues at coordinate 313,533 of JBAMAW010000382.1, forward strand.
TGGTTGTTTCTTTTCATTTGTGTTCATTCGTGCGATTGCAATAAATTTCATTATTAGCCACTGAAGCAAAATATGACAACAACAACAACAACAACAACAACATTAATAATGATGATGATCATAATGATAATGAGTACAAGCAATCTACAAGCTACTTATGCAACAATTGTTTGACTTTATACTTTTCTGGTTATTCTGTTCTGGTTGCTTTTGCTGGTATTTCATTCATTATTTGGGGTCGCTTGCTGGCATCATTTAAGTGCTTTGGTGGTGTTGGTCGTTGGTCGTTGGTCGTTGGTCCTATCTATCCCTGTGTTTCTTCTAGTTTCTGGTCCAGCTTTTTTACTTTCATCTTTTATGCCAACTAATTTTCCTGTTACAGAAATCACTCTAGGGAAATGAATGAATAAATAGACAAATATGTTTTGTGTGTGAAAGTGAGTGTGTGGTAAAAGCTGAAAAAAAAACCGAACAAAATAATAATAGAAAATAATCATAATTTATTTATTGTCAGCATCTCTGGCTTTGAATTTCAGGACAAAAGTTAAGAGTCGCAATCATGGCGGCAGTCAATTTTAATTGCTTGTGCTGCTGTTGTTGTTTTGTGGTTGGTTCTCAAACGCATTTAGTCCTAAACGAAGCTCAGTGGGGACAAGCAGAATGCAAAAAAAAAAAAAAAATTAAGGGAATAAGTGAACTGAAATTGAATTGCAAAACTATCAAAGCAAGGGGGAGAATGTTAAACATGTCCAACTCTCATGTGGTCTCAATTGAAAGCCGCTCAAGCTTCGCCAAAGATACACGCTCAGACTCAAACTCAAACTTGAAGCAGGTAGAAATAGGCATAGACGAGGAAATGAATAAAAGAAAATAGATAGTAAGAGGAGATGTGTAACTGACTCCCTGTCTGGCAGTTAACAGGTCACATCAGTCAAAATGTCAAGCAGCAGCAGCAGCAGTAGTAGTAGCATGACAGGCTTCAGACACAAACCAAAGTCCTGCATTCAAACATCCACCAATCTACCAATAGACGAAACGAAATAGAGAATCCAACAACAACATAACAGAACAGAACAAATCTGCCACATTTTATGGCAAAATCCATGTGTTTTAGGCAAAACTACAATCAGAATAACAGTTGAGTTTCGTTTTTGTTTTTTTCATTTTGTCTGGGATTCATAAAACTGACCACCATCAACATCATCACCATCTTCATTATTAACATCAAAATGATCATGATCGTCATATAAATTGGCAAAAATTACATCCTGAACTTTATGAAATCCACTTCAACAATGCAAAAAAAAAACAAAAAAACAAAAATAGTAGAAAACCAAACAATTGCAATCACAAAAATATGACATCTCGATACGATACTCGTACTCTGATGTTGCATGCAATGTTACTATTGCGGCAGATGCAACATGCGCGTTGTGGCATATTAGAATTATGATGTGCGCATGGAACACTCCCCATACTCTATGCCATGTTGTCATGTCATGCCACCACACCATAGGACATTTATAAACTCTCTCTCTCCCTCTCTCTCTCAATGAGTTGCCTGCCAACTCTTGAGTTGGTGGCTGAAAACCGGCGTCGAGATTCTGAATCGAAAAATGATCAGGAAATTAAACTCTCGTCGCTCATCAGCATGCGGCTTTCATAAAATGCAAAACAGGCACAGACATCATGCAGCAACATCATGTGGCACGCGGCTGACAACATACACAGCAAATATGCGATATTGTGTGTCCTCACCCCACCCTCAATCCTGAATCCTCAATTCTGAATACGGAATCCTTGGTGAAAGAAACTCTGAAATCACCAGATAAAAAACTTTGTTTCGTTACGCTTTGCTTTGCTATGCTTTTATTCGTGGACCATTCATCCATTCATGGTGGTGAATGCTTGGTTGTGTTGGTGAGAGGTCACAGGGTCGTGACACGCAATTTTTGGAACCGTTGAAAACCATAAATTACACAAAAGTGACCACAGACAGATAGAGATAGTGCGAGTAACACAACGAAAATGGCATAAAAGAAACAGAGACAAACTCATAGCAAAAGAGAACGTGCGTACGAACGATGACTGCCTCATTCATGATTGTATCTCTTCCTTTGCCACCCAATTATTTGCCTGTTGTTGTTGAGCGGCGGCGACGGCAATGGCATCATCGTTAGTTTATAAATATGCAAAATACGCGTTGCGGTTGCAAGTACTTCAAGCAGCAATGCAAATGTTGCAAGTACATTGCAAGAAGGAGAGCCAAGCCAAGCCAAGGCAACAACAACAACAACCATTCATTTGCAACTGCTGCTGCTGCTGCTGCTGTTGGTGTTGCTGTTGTGTTATTTTGCTACTTTATGCTGCGGCTTTAATCAGGCGCACGCATACAAATAAAGATATATTTGCAACATGCAACATAATGCAGCTTGTGGCAAGCAGCAGCAGCAGCAGATGCAGAAGCGGCAGCAACAGAAGTACTACTAGTACGAGTATGTTGAAGTTTTATTACAAATTGCCACGAATTCCAAATGTATTGTAGATGTGGAGATGTGGGGCTAAGCGATTTTTGCTTATGTTAATGTTAGATGGTGGTTTTGCTTGTTGAGAGTTCGAGAGAATGATTTCATTTCATTTGCCACAAAATGTTGCATTCCGTTTGATTTTTCATTACATTAGCAAATGTTAAATGTGCATACAGACAAACAAAATGAGTGAGAGAGATAGTGTGAGAAAGACAGTGCGGGAGAGGGGAAAAGAGAGAGAATTTTTGGCATAAGTAATAGGAAAATTGTAACGAATTTTAAACTCGTTTTAATGCCTATTTACCAACATTGCCTGTTAGCAATTTATTTAGCTCAACTTGAGCTGCTTACTTAAGTTTGCTGCTTGCTTGCAACAGGCTTCAGAGAGGGAGAGGAAGACGAAGAGGAAGAGGAGGGAGGGTAACACCATGCATGAGCATTTTGTCGCTATATCAATTGTTGTTGTAAGCTGTTGCTATTGCATGATGATGATGATGATGATGATGATGGTGGTGGTGCTTTTGGTTATTTTTACAATTTTAATTGAAGCTACGTGCCACATGTAAAAGTCAAGCAATATATGTGTACAAAAAAAAAACACTAACAACAACAAATATGTATGTATGAAAACCGAGTTACTGCTGCAGCAATACTCGAAGCAGTAAAATGCATTTTTGGCAATTTGCTAAACAAATATTGGTCAAAAGGATCAAAAGGTAAGTGGCCAACAAAGCTTCTGAACCAAAAACCCATACACAACCATCACACACACCCACTACATAGTCACATACACAATATACACATACATTATACATATGTGAAAGTAAGGAGGCAATTTTTGCTTATGCAGTTCTAGAGTTTCAAGTAGAACGACAAGGACAATCAAGCAAGTGAACCTTAGCAATGGAGAGAGACCCATGAACATGGGCGGCTTAGGCAGGTTAAGTGAAGAATCATTGCAAACTTTATGTGCATGTGTTAGATTCCCTTTAGATCGGTCGCCTTGTTTTTACTATAAAATTTGGCTTCCATCAAAGTTTCTCTGGGTCTCTGTGTGTGTGTGTGTGTGTGTGAGAATTTGTATTTTCAGCAAACATGTTATGTAATTAAAATGCCTTACAGACATTTTCAACGAAACTTCAATAACAAAATTTTAAAATAAACGTAAAAAGAAAGAAAGAAGAAAGCAAAACTTTCAGCTTCAACACGAAAAATCTATACATCTATAAGAAATAAAATTGCTAAAATATCTTAAGCTTCTTAAACGCTTCGAAAACTACAAAGACAACAAAAAAAACAGCAATAACAAAAGCATAGTAAATATATCTGTAAAATCTATATATCTATATATATGTATCTATATCTACTGTGTATATAAATATATTTCTGCAATTTTATTGAATTTTCATACAAATATAAAAAAAAACAAAATAAAGCAAAACAAATCCTTATTTTATTTTCTTGTTTCATATTTTGATTTTTCTCTTCGTTCTTATTGTTCAATCTTTTTTGCAGATGTAACAAATCTAGACTATGTGAAAGTGATAGCCGAAGCTGGCAAAAACATAACAATACCATGTCCAGGAGTTACAGAACATTCATTGGTAGATACATTGGTCTGGAAGACAACATCAACAACAATAGCACAGTTTGCGAATCGGATACCATTGCTGCATAGTCCCAGGGTAAGTGTAAACTAACATGAATACTAAACAAAAAACAAAGTTCTGTATTCAAAGAGATTTTTATACAATCTCAGTGTACTTGCCATTTCAATTTGAATCTTTAAAATTGAATTCAAAGTCATTTATTGTATGGATTTTCCATTTCTATAATTGATAGTCAGACAAATTGATGAATTTGAGAAGAACAAATGGAAACATTAAATGTCGCTTTGTGTACACTTGATTTAATTTGAATTTTGTTTTTTATGTTTTGTATTCAGAGTCATTCGTTCCTTAAGTATTTTATAGTTTTAAAAATGGTTTAAGTGGGTAATTTTAAAGTACAATACTAATGCCTTGGCCAATGTACCAAAATGACTATAAAAGCCACTTAAACGTGCACAAGGGAACATTGAAAGAAGAAAGAAAGAAGGAAAGAAGGAAAGCAAAACATTCAAGAAAAAGATGATGCTGATAATAGTGGCACTGATGATGGTGATAATGATATAGTACTATAACCCTAGCTACGAGTAGCCTTAGTAACTAGTACTACAAGAGCACGAACATGGACATGGCAAGAGTCTAAAATCGTTTGGCATTACAAAAGTCAAGCAAAAAAAAAAAAACAAAAATGATAAAGAAAACTGAGGAGATGAAAAGGGCGAAAGGTGTAAAATGAGAGAGTAAGAGTTTCTAGTTGTTCTAAAGCTCAAAACTAAGTGCTAAATAGCATAGTGGGACACTTGAGCTTGCTTTTCTCCCAATACACTTGTCTTCTTCTTCTTCTTCTTCGTGATAAATCTATCTATGCTTGTTATAACTTGCTTTAGACTGAGTCCTTTGTATCCATCTACACATCTACATCTTCTCCTTATTCTTCTATTTCTATTTGTACTTGTTGTTTTTTTTTTTTTTCTATAGCATCTTTAACTTGGCCTCTACCATTGGCTCCATTATGTGTATTAAAAGTTTTCACCTTGGAGTCATTCAGTTTTATTACAAACGAGTACGGACGACACGCATACAAGGATACAATTACTTCCTTGTTTGTATGTATATATGTATATGTATATATGTGCAAGCGATCGACTCGCACACTCACATTCATTTAGCTCCATAAGCTGCTATTAACTTTTGTTTTATGGTCGCTAAAATGATTCATATCCCATGACCAAGTGTTGAGAACTTGTCTTGCTTTTGCCGTGCCGTACCTTTAGTTAAGAGATCTTTCATCTTAAACGTGCTGCAATGAAGTGCTAAGAAGATAGTGAAAAAGCAAATCAAGAACATAGCAGATAGAGAAAATGGAAAGTAGCAAAGATATTGAGTAGTAAAGCAGCTTAACGTGGCATTAGTTGAAGCAACCTTAGGCAATACCATATCCACCATGGTCACAATTCGCCGCAGGGAGGCAAAAGAACGCGAGCTATTAAAATGATTTGTTGATGTTGCCATCGGCAACATTGCTGGTACTATTGAGGCGGCTTATGAGCAAGCCTCAAGTGCCATAGATATCCTATCTTTAAGTTTCTATGTATGTTCTGTACTGTACTTGAAGAAATGCCGTAAAATCAACTAGATAATGAAGTAATGTTGCTACTACTATAAAACAAATTCCAAAGTACACTAAACCCAACTGAACCGCACCGAAGCAAACCAAAGTAAAGCAAAGTAACAAAAGCTTTTAATTTGTTGTCTACTGTTGTACGTGTGTTTTGTGGCTACTAGCAAATTGCAACATATTCACAGATGACACGCACACACAAAAAACACAGAATAATGACAAAAATTACAAAAACAAAAAAAAAAAAAAGAAAAAATTTAAATTGGAGAAGAAAAGAAAAGAAAAGAGGAAAAAGTTAGAAGCAATTAAAATGAAGAAAATTGTAAAACAAGTGAAGCAAGTCAAAGCAATGAATCAAAGTAACTCAAGTGGGTGGTTTCGTTATTAAATGAAAAATCTAATACTTAGAAATGAAGAATGAATGAATATAAGAGTGTAAGAGAGAAATGAGAAATGTATCTCATATATTCTATTTTGTTCAAAATTCCAGACAACTCTAAATACTCTCCTTTTTTGAAAAAATATTTAAATAAAATACCATCGATGAACAAGCAAGAATTTTCTAGCAAATGAGAATCGACCCAAACCCAATTTACAAATAGAAAACTAAGAGGGCAAATAGATACGAGTAGTTAAGAATCTCAAGCTCAAGTAATTTTGTGGCATTGTTTTGGTTGATTTTCAGTTTGTTGTTCTGATCATTATTGTTGTTGTTGTTGTTGTTGTCCATTTGTTATTGATGTGAAGCTCTCAACAGATTTGGAGCAGTAAATAATTTTGAGCTTTAAACAAATTGCGAAGCACACACAGACTCAATCCTGGATGAAAGTCAAAGTCCAATAAGAAAGAAAGAAAATCAATTGCATTTCATCTCAGGTTGGTTTTCCACACTTCTTCTTTGCTTTGTCCTCTCTCTCTCTCTCTCTTGATTTATTTGTGCTTTGTTCAAGGATTTTATTTCTATTATTTTAAAATTACAATGCAATGAAGTAAAAACATGGCACGCATGCATGCATGCATTCATGCAACTTACAAATTCATCATCTCCCCCTCTCTCTCTCTCTCTCTCTCTCTCTTTCTGTTTACCATAGAATTCATAGAATATAATAAAGATATAGAGATAAAGAAGAGATCCTTGTGGCTATTGCCACTTACTTTGTTGTTTGTTGTTTTCCTTGTTGTTACTTATTTTGTCTTATTTTAATTGATTCACCACAAAATCCTTATTAAATTTACTAGAAAAACCCAAAAACAACAAATATACTTACATTTATTTAAAAGCTTTGAAAATACTGGCAAGAAGAAAATCATTTATATAATTTTTTTCTCTTACTCGTTTGCTTCATTGGACTTTTGTATGAAAAGTGCTCAAGCAGATGCAGTTTTTCCTTTATTGGTATGAGTAAAATTTAGCATAGCATACTTTTGTGCGTAAACAAAACTTGTATAAACACAATAGACTAAAATTAAATGCTTTCATCAACTTAGATAGATGTTTTTCGAGAGTGGATTCAAGAGTTTACCAACTCAACTGGAAAGGAATCCAATGGATTTATCAGATACTCAGAATTTTTATAAACTTACTCTAAGTTTTAGAGAAGAGGTCGAACAATTCTAATCGAGTGCTTAAATTTAAAAGCCTCAACATTTAGATAACATGACCGAGCACAATATATTTCATTTGGTCATTAAATTAACAAATAACATGGAATTAATATAGTCAAGTATTTCTGTGGCCCAAGGCACAAGGCTCAATTTGTAGTTCGAGGCAAGTATTAATGCGGAACAGAGAAGAAACAAAACAGTTGTAAATTCTCATTCTGTTTGCGTTAATCGCTCAGCTACACTGCCAAAGATATTGTTGTTTTAGTTTTGTTTTTCTCATTGGCTAGGGTCCCAAATTAAGGTGCACCAGGGAAAGAAAATCGTTGGACCCCCTTGCTCTCACCTTTTCGGAATTATAGCCCAAAAATTTAAGTGTGAGAGTCGATTAAAGATTAATTTTAAGAAGATATAAACCATTTTGACATAATTAAGGCCTGTTGCCACAGAAAACAGAAATAGAACCAGAACGTAAACAATAATTCTGGTTCTGTGTTGCTTTCTGTTCCGGTTCTGTACTTTTTTCTGTACTGCTTCTATTTTTTGAGGTTTTGTGTGGCAACAGGAACAGGAACAGCTATATATATAGACTAAAAATAAAAACAAAAATTTTATTATTAACATGAATTTTAAAAAGAGAAATGAGCAAAAATTTTAACAAATATTTGATATTCATACTGCCGCCGACACTAGAAAGATGTGAAAAGAACTTGTTTCTGAGCTCTGTTCTAGTTGCTTTTGCAGCATGGCAGAACTGTTTGTTGTATCCGTTTCTGTTCTGTTTTCATTAGCAAATGTACTGAAATCTTCAAATGTTTCTGTTTTATGTGGCAACAGGCCTTTAATTACTTATTCTTTTAGATCTTATCGATAGTTTCTTTCCATGTTAGACATAAATCTATGGAAAAATAATGGATTATTTAGACTCTCAACTGAGTCTGAGATTTACAAAAATATCTTCAGTTCACTATGGATTTGTGGCATTTCCTATTGACAATCTTATATCTATACTCCTAAAACACGGACTCTTCATATTCTTATCTAGATTCTCTAATACTAAATATTAAGCAAATAACAACTAAATATTGTGTCAAATACTTTTCAACTTTCTCTCTCGATCTCGGTCTTTCTCTGTGTGGAAATTATTTTCTCATGTATTTATTTTCAAGAAAATCATGAAAAAGGAAAATTTAATATGCTTTATTTTTCATGTAAACTAAACTCATGCGTATCATGTACATTTATTCCTATATATCTCTCTAGCTACAAACAAACATCTTTCTTGATTTTCTCCTTTTTCAATGTTTCATGCATCTCAATATGCAATTTACTTGCTAAAAATCTTAGCAGACTTTGGCAAAAAGATTTGCTCAGCAAAGCATGAAGCCACTTAGACTTTTAACTCATTTACCCGCTTGACTATCAAGGCTCACATTGACCACACAACTAAATACTTCTATTTATACTTCTCCTTCCTTTTTCTAACCCTAGTGATGCGCCTCTTTCAATGTTGTGTAGTTGCAGTTTTGATAAGCATTCGATAAAGTTGAAATTTATTTTCACAACTAAATGCAAAATCTTAACAAGACATCATCGTATGTGTATGTAGTGTGTGTGTATGTGTGTGTGTGTGTGTGTGTGTGTGATGTATATAATTTTTGTTATTCCTTCCTTCCGTCCTTGGTTTGGCTTATTTCGTTTTAAAGTTTGTCCTGGCCTTTTCACTTCAACAGTTCATACTCCTCCGAAACTTTTATTCATTCATTTATTCATTCATTCATTTGTTGCTTTACTCTGACATTTCTTCGTGCGAAAAAGTTATTTGTCTTTTGTATTAAAAAGTTTGTTTTTGCCTAAAGTAGAAACTCATGTTGCTCGCCATTTACAAAATAACAACAACGACAACAATAACAGTAAATCAATGTGGTTGTCCACTCCTAGCTGAACTTTCCTACAAATATATACTAATTCGTATTCTTGAAATGGCTAATACTTAAAATTGGATCCTTGATGATGACAACATTTAAATCTTCATTTATAATATGATTTTGCATACGTTTGTGCAAATTTTATATCTACAAAGTATAAAAATCGGCAAAGTGCGAGTCAGCCTCGTACACGGAGGTATGAGGTACTCCCCCTAGTAGTCCGATTTTACTGACTCGAACAAATGTACCGTGCCTATATTAAACACTTATTGTGTCTAAATTTCTGTTTAATAGTCTAAAAATCAAAAAAGTTTTTCGAATAAGAACCTGAAATGTAATTTTGAGTTTGTATGGGAGGTACCCCCAAAAGTTGGCCGATTTGGCTGATTCCAACAGATGTACAGCGCCTATATCAGATACTAATAGTCTCTACATTTCATCAGTTCGATAAAATAAAAAACAAAAAAGTTTTTCTAATAAGAACCTGAATTTTAATAGGGGGTTTCTATGGGAGGTACCCTCCTTAGTGGTCCGATCAAACTAAAATTTCAATATAATAAGTTTCTGAAGTATAGCCACCAAAATTCCAAATTTTAAGATCGTGGGATTACTCGATCTTATAGCTGCCATACAAAGCAAAATGTTTCTTGTATGGGGACCCCTTTAAGTTTATGAAAATATTATAGTTTTAGTAAATATTTGTTGCTGATGCCCGGATAGAACTACAGATTCTGTGAAAATATCAACACTCTAGCTATTGCAGTTTATGAGATATGACCCGAGGATACCCTCTGGGTGCGGAACCCCAAAAATTTAAAGTAAAACTTTAAAGTATTCATAATTCTAGTTTCTTATCTAATTTTTGTTTTGTTTTTTATTTATTTTTTCTTTATAGATACAATTGCTGTCAGATAATTTTGGTTTACAATTTTCACCTGCTTTGGCCGCAGATACTTCGGAATATATTTGTCTAGTCAATGACCGTCATATACCAGAAGCAATTGTTGATCTATTGGTGCAAGGTAAGTAAATTTTGAAATCAATCAACTCTTGCTTTGATTTTTTTTGTTTTTACAATTTTTTTTTCTTTTTGATTAATCCAAATTTACAACACAAAAAAATCAAAATACATTTAGGCACAGATAGAATATAGATTTCTGTAACTTTATTTCCATTTATATTTTCTAAATTCTTAACGAGATCACAACACGGAAGTAAAAATGAGTAATGATGATTCAGATACTAATACTTTAATACACCAAACGTATGCCAATACAGATGAAGATCATGATGATGATAATTTTAAAGTCACTTTTATTAAGGATGTTAAGAATCTTCATGAGCCTAGACGCAATACGATCGATATGCATCTAGATACTGATGAAAAATGCAAATATCTCACTACTTGCAAGTCTGTGGACGTTCTGTGTGTCGCCGCACTCGTCGATTCGATTCTATGTCGTGCAAAAACATTGATAGAGTCCGATCCACGTAATCTTTTCGTTTACAAAATGCCATCGGCCACATTCATCGATGCAAATCCTGATGACAAATTAGACGATAACGATACCAACCTGTCCGATTCAAGTTGCATTTACAAGCGCAAATGGTCAACAATTAAGAATTTCGATTATGACAGCACCGTCGGTGATATCCGTGACTTCATTGGACAATGGCAACTCTCATATGCAACCAAATGCATTGTTATGAGTAATCATAATTTTGAAGATATTATGGATAAAGGTTCACGCTACTTTGTTGATGCACATTTCTCGAAACCGACGCCCAAGTGTCCGAATCCATTGGCTACCGCCAAAGTACGTTTCATTATAACCGTTTCGAACCTCTTGCCGAATTATTATCCCATTATGGTAACTTATTACTTTGAAACGCATAAGACTCTTTTCTTTGCTGTGGGTGAACGTAAGCGTCCTGGTAATGCGTTCCAACGTTGCTTTATTGATGCCATTTTGCATGCAAAATTAGCATTTTTCGCTTCGATCTGCGAGTGTCGTCATGGACCAATTGAAAGACTAGATAAGCATCATGCCAAGAAAAACTGCAAAGAACGGAAGAAAGACGATGAAGAAAAGGAACCATCGGAATCAATAGTTCCATGTGCAAATTTTGCTATCCAAGAATCGAAATAGAACAAGAATAAGATATAGTCAAGAACAAGGAAGCTGATTGTTTAAAATTTTGTTAAATTTAATTTGAATTTATATATTTAAAATTATATAATAATAAAAAGGATTTAAGGATTCTAAATAGAATTAGAGATATCTAAAAACCATTGATGATGATCCATGCCTTGTTTGGTATATTTTCCTAGATCAAAAGTGTGTTGTTGACACCAGAACAATCAGACTTCATTTATCTCAGTTTGCGTGGTAAAACATTTCCTTCTGAAGACCTCAACAACAGCAATTTGACCATTTTTTTTTTTTTTTGTCGCAGAACACCTCATTGAAAAAATACCTGAGATTTGTCAGAAATTCCTAGATCACTTTTTGAAAATTTTTTTATAAACTTATTTTCTTGAAAAATGCATTACAATTTTCTGAATTTTCATTAGTTTTAATGTTAAATATTTAAATAAATATTTTCTTTTATCCTGTTGCTCATTATTCCTTCACATGTTCTCTTTAATGGAAAATGAAAACATGATCTCCTCCTTCTTCTCCTGCAATCTTTCGTTTTTGTAATTCTGCGTTCTGAATTTCTTCCATATCCTGTGTAGCTTCACCATCTTCGTCACAGTCATCTTCCTTTATCAAATGCATGCAGATTTCATTTACTGATTTCCATTCCCTTTTCGTTTTCTTATTATTTCATCACCAGTTCCATTTCCATGGCTTACTTTTTCTTTCTCTCTTTCAGTGACACACCCCACTCCCACTTACTCTATCTTTTCTATCAATTTTCCTTGCCTGCATTTACAATATTTCCCAACATACCTTTTTCATTAAACATGATTTTCATTTGCATTTTTCTCAACAACATTTTCCAAACTGATAACATTTTCTTTTCCTCCTTCCATGTTCACTGTTCGCATTGCTCCTCTATCTACAATATATAGTTGTGTGACAGTGTGCATGTGTCTTCGTCATTATTTATACTTTGTGTCCTTGTGTTTGTGTATTTTCATCATCGCCCCTTATGTATGTGCTATGCACAATATTAATTTTATGTTTCCTTTTTTTGTTTCTCAACGTTTTTTTCTTGATTATCTCTTGCAGATGTACCCGATCCACCAGAGCGTCCGCTGTTGATAAGTTTTACCTCACGCTCCGTGAACCTTTCGTGGGCGCATTCGCAACATCCACGAAATGCGCCCGTAACGCATTTCATTATTGAAACGCGGTAAGTACACACAACAAAACTGAAAGAAAGAATCTGTCATAGAAAGAGAAAGGGAAACGGGGTCACTATTTAAAAATTGCATTGAATTGTATTTGCTTATTACTCCAAATTTTATGATGCACAAATCAGAGAAAGCCGACTGACCTCATTCACTACTCACGCGTTACTGATACAGACAGAATAAGAGTGAATGAATTGTAGAAATGTATGAATTGAATGAATGAAAGAAAGAATGATTGAAAGGATTTCTATTACATAACAAACATAGATTTCACTTTTCACACTCCAATTCACGCTTTTGTCGTCCAGCATCACTGTGTCGCCATCATCATCATCATCATCATCATCGCATTATATCCGGAACTCTGGATCTATTGGACTCAAATTTGAATTCGAATCGAATGACGGGGCAAGAAGGCAGTCACATTTGGTAATGGATGCCAACACGAATTCAATTAAAATCATGCGTTTATTGCTTTCCGTTCATTCGCGTACGCATTCGCTTTTACATCATCATGTCCTTTTTATCCTTTATCCTTTTGAAAAGCTCGCCTACAGAGCTTCGAGGCGAAGACAACAACTGCCTGAAAGTGAATGTGCGCCAAAATTAAAAACAAAAAGAAACAAAATAAACGAAAAGTTCACATTGACTGCAGCAGGCCAGAGAGCGCATCCTGTTAACAAGGAAGCAGAGCAACGAAAGAAACGCAAAGATCCAAAGTCCTTTTCATCCTTTATTTTAATTAATATGTAAAGCGATAAAGCCCAGCGAACCGTATAAGCGAAACGTTCGCATGCCACCACTTCATGTGCTCCATTTCCAAGTAAAAAGACTCTGTAACAAAGTTCAAAGAGAAAGGGTAAAAGGGAAAAGTGCAGCATTCTCCTTCGTCCTGCTACACTTGTTGTTATTGCATGTTGCATTTTGGAAAGTGTTAAAAATAAAAGTATCTCAATGCTGGCTTGTGTTTTTTGTATCTGTGCGCGAGCGAATGCATTCAGTCGTTTGGCTATTTTCCGAATAACTTGCGCTCAATGCTTGATAAAATACAAAAAAAAGAGGAAAAATCGAAAATATCGTTCACCCATCAATGCAGTTCGAATGCCACAGGCTAAGCATACGCACACACCCAACCACATACACACAAACAGACACAGATACTTTATACATACATACATACACATCTCCTGCATGAAAGTTTTTCAATAAATTTCCATCAACAGCGAACATTCACGACAAAACCTAGTGACAACACCATAGACAGGCAGAGAGACAGTCGGACAGGCGGACTGACAGACCGAGTGCCAGACAGACAGTTAGGACAACCAGCAGATAGGATATACAATACATATACAAAGTACCAAAACGTGGACCAGCACCAGCACACCAGGAGGACCAAGTGTATTCACTCACCATTGCAGTTGAGTTGTGGACGACGCTTATGCAAAATAAGAAATAAATATATTTAACATAGCATACTTTTCGACGCGCATGAAATTACTTACGAAAACGAAACGAGCCAACGAAGCAGCGAACAACGAAACGAAGGAGCCAACGATATCAAGATGCAGTCAAAAGCTAAAGAAAATTGCAAAAAGGAAGAAAAGAACATAAATACAATGTGTCCTACACAGTTTGGGTGAATATATATGTATGTATGCACATAGTAGGGATGCTGAGTTACTGCGCCTGCATAATATGCAACGTTTTATGCAAATGCACATTGATCGATGATTGTAAATAATGAAGCTGATAATAATGAAGTCAGTGATGATGCGTTGACGATATTCGAATCGAATTCGATGCGATTCGATTCGATTTCCTTTCCATTCTGCTCTCTTCATCCAAGAACAAGTCAGACGCAATGCAATCCATTGCACTGAGTCAATCTTTATTTGCATTTTCGCATGAGTTGCTTTATTTGTCCATATGAGTATAGTGCATATATTTTGGTCATAAATGACGTTAAAAGTAGTGCAACAAAAAAAAAAACAATAAATTTCCAAAATAAAAAAGTAACTAAAAATCAATCGAAAGAAGAAAAGAATATTTTAAATATTTCTGTGGCATACTTTTAAGGGCTTTTATGCTTTACAAAAAACAAAATTAAAATGTTATTGAACAAAAATATGATAAAATCTACATAAAGCCCACAAAAAATGTATATAAAACTTTGTGTTACAAATTGTGAAGGCCCCACGAAGCAACAGTTACTAAGCATACGCCTTGTTGTATGCTACAACAAAAAAAAAAAAGGAAAGAATATAAGGCAAGCTGTTATGTTTGCATAAACTGTCATAAAATATATATATATATATATATATATATGTGTGCGTGTGGGGGCCAAAAGAAACTTGGGATTTTCGATTCTTTTTGTTTTGTTATCAGTTTTGACACTTTTTTATTTCTTTTATTTTTTTTGCAAATTTATTGACACAAATTCCAGGCTTTGGTTCATCTTGATATTTGTGTTGGTGTTTAACCAAGTGTACATTTGTATTTGTATATACATATATCTCTGTTTCTCTGTTTGTGTATTGTAGTACATATTTGCAAAATATCGAAGAAGAAAATCAATATCGCATGCTAGACTTCAAACAATTGCAATCGCATGATAGTTAGAGATATGTATGAGTATGTCCCCAGAGAAGAGGAGATAGTGCCGTAATATGAATGAGTATTCGATGACATAGATTTGTTCTTTCAACCCTCAACTTTGCATAGGAATGATGATGATGATTTGAAAATGAAAAGTGTGTGAGGACAATAACAAAGATAAAATGCACTAAATAACACAAGTAGAATGAATGACACAATTTTGTTGTGACTTTGTTGACGATTCAACTGAATCGTTTTTATTTATTTTTGTTTTTTTTTTTTTTAAGAAATGTCAAAAATAATCTATATTAAAATGTAATGAAGCTTTAAGAGTAAAACAAAGTAAAAGCTTCGATTCCCTTTTGACTTTTAGTTGTATGTCTTTTTTAATCATTAGAAATAAATAAAAGGGGTAACGTAAGAAGTTCTTTAGTTGAAGGTGACAGAAATTATAGCATGAGAGATTTTGTTTGACAAAAAGAAAATATCATGCTATTAGAATATTGTTTACTGACAAAATATGATATTTGGTGGATGGGGAGAGGAACAATTATAAGTAGATGTAGATTGAGCATTGTTAGTTGATATTTTGTTATCAGTTTATGTCGATGGAGAAGAGGATGCTTGTTTGCAATCATTGAATAGCATGACTACTTGACTGTGAAGGAACTTAAGGGAGTTCACCATTTATAAAAGTTGTATTAAATTAAAGTGTTATTCATAATAGTGGTAAGAAATTTAATGAAAGTAGAAGCACAATCTGTTACTGTGTATTAAAAGGGGTATGAACCTAAGTTATATAGCTTTGGGCCACTGCTTAACACCAATAATGTGGAAATTCTTTAGATGTTCCAATCAAAGCTGCTACGAAAGTTTTTCGGCGAGCCGTGATACTTTAGAAATGCACTCATTTTGCAAGATTCTAACAATCAGAGAGAAAATCCTCAGGCACAGTAACAGTCAAATCTCACAGTTGGATGACCATGGTAATCAACTTGTAACCAATCTGCTAGACAATACCAGACATACGCACCGTCTTTAAAGACAACACCCTCTAGATCTCCCATTCCGCTTTTCACCGATGACTCCAAAGCACACCCGGCAAAAATAAAAATAACAAATTCGCCTACTGTCATCTTTTGATAGATAGATTGCAAATATAAAGGAGAAGAGAAAAAATATGTGTATGGTGGTGAGGCAACTATTAATGAGAATTTGTGCAAATTGATTGATCGAAAAAGTCCTTTCCTTTTTAAGGTGAATTTATTCATAATAAAACAAACTTTTTTTAAAGTCTATTTCATGCAAATTTAATTGAATTTCATAAGATAGATTTCTTTGTATTAGTTTTATCACTATCTGCCTAATGTTTCGCAGTGTAAAAACAGGGAAAAGTAATATAACTACACAAAAAAAATCTTTAAACGAAATGAATAAATGTTTCTTTAATTAATCAAAATAAACTTCACTAAAATACAAATCACAATTTTTGAATCATATCATGATATGTTGTTATACACAAATATACTCGTATATAAGTCTTAATCTCTTCTTTAGTCCTCTTCATTTAAACGGGCGAATTATGTTCAATGAATTTGTCTCAATTAAGTGCTGTGCACATTCACAAGCAATAAACTCATAGTTGGCGCAATGAAATAAACCTCGGAATAATAACTACAACATGCAGCAAGCAAATGCAGCATACAGAATACTGAGAGAGGCTTAAAAAATACTGTTTGTTCGTTTGCTCGCCTTTGATTCGTAATTTTCATGAATGCTCCGTGTGTGCGTTATTGTGTTTTAATCTTTTTCCAATTTAACAATATTCGGTACCACAAATTTATTTGCCACTGTGGTTGGGTTCTTTTGTTTTATGCTATTGTTTTTTTTTTTTTTTTGTTTTTTTGTTTTGTGAAAACAATCTCCTCTTTTCTTCCCAAATTTGTTGATGTTTTTGTTATTCTTTTTTCTTTTGTTAAGCGGTTTTCCAACACACAACAGTTTTATGAATTTTTTTTTCCTCTTCGGACACGTTTGGTGACGGCACCAATGATAACCCTTTCATGAGCAAATGTCCTGATTTTTTTGTTTTTCCGTATTGGATACCATGCATGTTTTTCATGAAGTCAAAGGATTTTTCGCTTGTTTACATATACATTGCATACTTTACGGCGTCGCTGGGCAAAATGAACGTACGAAACATGATGCTACAATGGTATTTGCACGTTTCCAGGGCCCATAAGCGGCAGTAGCGCATACAACTTACAACCATTTACATGAGCATATAACCACAACAACAATAACAACAAACAATAAGGATGTGAAGGCCAACACAAAAAAAAACCCCAACACACACACACATAAGCACACAGACACAAACACAGACATATTAATTTTAATGCATTTTCACACAAATTTAAATGTCCGCGACGCAACAAAGGACGAAAATATGAAAACATAAAAAAATATATATGAAAAAATATAAAAATAAATAAATTAAATAAAAATTGTAAGGGATTTTTCTTATTTTTTTTTTTTGCCATATGTGTGGATTTTAAAATATTTTTAATATATTTTTATGCTACCATTTACGCATTTGTGTAAAAGGCTTATCACTGTTATGTGTTGTTTGTAACGATTCAATGGAGATTTTCCTGTAGAGGAACAGCGTTAAATGGGAAATCAATTTTATATTAAAATATTATTCAAAGGGTCTATAATAGACATCTGTGTGTTCTCTGCCTATTAAATGTTTCATTAAGTGATTCAAATATCAGAAGAAATAGCCTGCATGGAAAATTGAGAATGACAGATGAATTTAAATGGGGAAAAGTATTGAAAAATTTAAAATTTGGAAAGCAAAAACTTTAAAATATATTATTTTTTACGTAATCTAAATAATAATAATAAGATCTATTGGTTATTTATGTACATCTTAAAGTCTTTAAATATACTTGGGATAGAATTATTTTTGTATAGAAAAAATATTTATAATGATTCAGGTTAAATTTTCCCATAAATTATAAGCATTAAGGGAATATTGATCTTAATATCTTCTATTTGTTGTTCTGCATATAAATACTCGAACTACTTTGGAATGCAAAATGTTTATTAATAAGAAAAAATTGAAGAATCCTTACATTTGCAAAAGAAAATTCCTAATATAAAAGTTTATTAGGATAAATTCGATAACTGGGAAAGTATATTATAAAGTCTGCATAAAGAAGATGTAGAGTGGATGAATTTTAGTAAAGATAAATTTTATAATTTTTAACTTTTTTTAAATCAACTTTGCATTAGCTGAACATCTCAAATTTTACTTAAAAAATAATCACAGAAGTATATACTTATTAACATAGTATATGCTCCAAAAAGAACGAATGACTATCTATTATAGTATAACCGATTTCTTTAAATTCTGATTGAGGTGTTTAATATTCGGTAAAACTTAAGTTTGCCTTCAATTTCATTTTGTTTCACACATTTTCCTTTTTCCTTTTTGCGCATTTAATGCATTTTTAATCATATGCACAAAAATATATTTTTATTTATTTTGAGAGCTCAACACCCACACACACACACACACACACTGGCATAAAAACTTATGCATCATACACAAATATGCATGAAAGATACAAAGGCTCATCGACAATAATCCGTAATAACATAAAAACTCATGCATTTCAAAATTTATGATTTTAGTGGGTGAATGAATGAATGAGTGAGTGAGTGAGTCAATGAATCAATGAGTAACTGCGAAAAGTGGGTGAATGAATCTGTGAGAATATTACTTGATAAAAGAAAGGGGTACATGAAGTATAAAAACAAAAAAAAAAAAATTAAAATTATTATTCATAAAAGCAAAATGAAAATAAAATAAATTCATAAAAAATCGGCCAAGTGCGAGTCAGACTCGTACACGGAGGGTTCCGTACCAGATTGGGGTTGTTATGGGAGGTACCCCTTCTAGTTGGCCGATTTAGCTAATTCCAACAGATGTATTGTGCCTTTATCAAAAACGTATAGAGTCAAAATTTCAGTTCGATAGAACAAAAAACAAAATAGTTTTTCAAATAAGAACCTGAATTTTAATGGGGGTTTGTATGGGAGGTACCCTCCCTAGTAGTCCAATCAAGCTGAAATTTCGAATATATAAGATTTTGATGTATAGCCACCAACCATCTAAATTTCAAAATCATGCGATTACGGGATCGTATAGCTACTATACAAACCAAAATGATTCTTGTATGGGGATCCCTTTAAATTTTTGAATATATTATAGTTTTAGTCCTTGCTGCTGATGCTCGGATAGAACTACATACTCTGTGAAAATTTCAAACTTCTAGCTATTACGGTTCATGAGATATGACCCGAGGACGCACGGACAACGAACAACGAAGTCTCTGTAATAGGGTTCCCTTTGATACCCCTTTGGGTCTAGAACCCTAAAAAAATAAGCTCTAAAAATTCAAGAATATTTAAAAATATTTTGATGCCTTTTAAAATTGACTTGTCGCAAAAAGCATTTGTTTGCTAAACAGAACAAGCAGCAGTGCAACAGGAAGGGGAACCAAATTTAAAGCATATTTTAGGCACGTGTGTGTATAAGTTTATGGGTGACTGTGTGACTATGAGTTATGTGTGGGTGTTTATGCATACGTGGGTATAGTATTTGTGATTTATGTGCTCATTGTGTGCCGAACAAAATGTGTTTCTCCTACATCCAACAAAACAAAAAAGAAGTGCACATAAATATTTTAACAATTCATATTGTGCTTAAGCCAGGACCAACCAAACCATCAGCCACAACAACAGCAACATAAACCAGGATAATAACAACAATAACAACAACAATAACAATATGGGTAGCATCAACAAATACACAAAACATTTAAACCACATTCAATGTCATTTTTTGGGTATCAAAAAAAAAGAATAAAATAAATAAAAGGAAAATAGAAAATTGTGTTCTCATATTTTTCATCATAAATTCATTTTTAATGCATTTAATGCAATTTTCTAAATTATTCGCATTTGAATTGAAAATTATTGCAAGCGCATCACATGTAAAGGAACATTTGTTCACACATATGTCCCAGTCAAGGAGCTTTAAAAACTATATTACTTAATATAATTTATTGTACTATTTCTCTTTTACAATATTAAAATTTTTTCTATTATATAATAATTTTCTTTTCATTTTCTTTCTTTCTTCTTTCAGTGAGGGTGAAGATGGTCCTTGGGATCAAGTGGCACGTA
Source organism: Amiota minor (assembly GCA_037043295.1). Classification (NCBI taxonomy): domain Eukaryota; kingdom Metazoa; phylum Arthropoda; class Insecta; order Diptera; family Drosophilidae; genus Amiota; species Amiota minor. The sequence goes on from JBAMAW010000382.1 coordinate 334,040, forward strand.
TCTATACGAAAACGAATGCAACATCATATCATGTCACGAATTTGATACCCTTCACCGTTTATAGTTTTCGTTTGTTGGCAGTCAATAAACTTGGAGTATCGCCACCATCCAAGGAATCCTATTACATTGTGACATTACGTGAGGGTAAGTCATCTGATGCGCAATATTATGCAAGAAAGGAATATGAAAGATCGGTTTTTAAGAGCCTCTTAAATGTGTTTATCACTTACAATGCTCACTCACTATATAACGGCAATTTAACACGCATTAATTTTTCATTCTAGTTCCAACCGGGGAAGATATTCAGTTTAATTCATTTTAAGTATGCCGCCGTTGCTGGTGGTAGTGGTGCCTATCAAACTCTAGTTTTTATGTTTAAAACAGTAGTAACTAGTAGTATTATTGTTGCTGTTGCTGTTGCTGTTACTGTTGCTGTTGCTGTCGTTATTGTTGCCATTGCATGCACACCGTCAATTAAAGCACCATAAAGCAAGCGTTGAGGCAGAGGCAGCTAAGGTTTAATTATTTTTCCGTAAGCCAAACAGTCGTCGTCAGTCAACCGCAGTTTCACAGAGTCCTCTACTCATCTACTTCTCCATTCTAAGTTGTATATCCATCTTTATGCAACATTAGCCATCAGGCAGGCTGGCTGGCAGGCACAGCTTCTGGTGTTGGCGGCTACCGCATCAATAATACCGCAACCGTAAAGTGAATTTTGCATCGGCATCATAACACAAAACCTGGAAACCTGGTCCAATGGCATTGTACTTAAATTTAGAGCCACGACATGAATGAGGCTCTGTTGCCTATCAAACTGCATTAAAGATCTTTAGAGCACCTATAAGGCTTCTACTGTTTTTGTTGCTTTTGCCTATGCTATCCGCCTCATTTTCCTACTCCTACTGCTCTTGCTGCTTCAGGCTAACAAACATCAAAAACAACCATAACAATAACAGTAACAAAACAACAACAACAACAACAACAACAATATTGTGTATAAGGACATTTTGCAATACAGAACATAAGCCCATTAAACTATGACGAAGACAGCAACAGCAGCAACAACAACATTTTTATGTTTAGTAAACTTTCCGCAGCAACAATAAATTGACAACGTTCGCAACATTTTTTTTTTGCCAGAGGCAAATTTAAATTTTTTACAAGCGCAACTTGTACGATACTTTTAGACATTAATTTTGTTGCACAAACAAGAATTAATGAACCCAGTAGAAGAGAAGAGTGGAGAAAATGCAATTACATGCAACCGCATTATATATATTTTATGTATTTCTGTGTGTGCGTGTGCGTGTGTGTGACACTTGCAAGTGCATTGCGGTCATCAAAGTGTTGACCGCAAATTAACAAATATTGACAACTGAACAAAGACATTAAATGAACAACAGAATCAGAATTATGGCAAGTACACAATACTCTATTACACAATATTTACGATTAACTTAAGTAAACAATTTTATTGAAAGTCTTAATGTCATGATTTTGACCAATGACCAAAATGATGAATGCAAGGACTAAGCAAAGATAAAGGAAAACAACAACAACAACAACAACAATAATAATGAAACCAAATGAAAATCACTTGCCACAAGTCAAGGGAAAATAATCCATTAACCTTTAACGAAGGCAATTTCTTAAAAAAAAAAAACCAAAAAGACAAAATAACAAAAAATAAAAGTCTTCTTACCAATTAATCACGTGCAAAAGAATTCAAAAGAAACTCCCACGCAACAAATGAAAAAAAATTTAAGGGAAAAATCAACAATTACGTTTAACTGTTTCAGGCTCAGAAGAGAAAGCAATTGTTTTCTTTTGGTTGTTGTTGTTGTTGTTGCTATTGTTGTTGTTGAATGTCATTAGTGAAGCATTTGTCTTGTGTTACCGTTTGCTTTATTGTTGTGCCTCTTTATTGTTGGCACTAACCTTACAAACAAACAACATGGTAACGACAACTAGAATCACAATAGAAATGCGCCATCATTGTCCTCATCATCATCATCATCATCATTATCATCAACATGAGTTTCATTATCATTAACATTGTCAATGTGTGTTTGTTTGTGTGTGTTTGTGTGTGTGTGTGTCGTGACACATTCCATTTATGCCACAAATTACATAGCAGAGTCACCAATTGGAATGTTGAACGTTTACGCACTTTTGTGGTGCAACAAACGCATCCCGGTGTGGTTTCAAATTAGTCAATAGAAACCCCACATAAGTTACATCGTTTAGGTCATAAACCACACTCAACCAAACCAAACCAAACGAAACGAAACGAAACCAAACCCATTTAAATTTTTTTCCAACACAAAGAGAGTGTGTGTGGTATGTATGTTTCTATAAGGAATGCGACCATTTTGCTGACAAAGTGTCTAATTGCTTACCAATAGAATATGCACACACGCAACTAGATACAATTATAGGGCAATAGATACAAGTGTCATTAAATATTGTTGTTATTGTTATTGTTATTTTGCTGTTACGTAAATACATTTCAATTGAAAGCAAATGAATTAAGTTCAAATGTGCATATAACTCACTAAGAAGACTAACTAACATACATAAGTGAAAAGAGATGAAGATGGTTATGGAGAAGCCTCCAGTGAATGTTGTCAAATTTACTAAAGAAGATGACTGGCATTACAAAGACAAACAAACAAACAAACAGGTAGATGATGATAAAGTTAGAGACAGTATTAGGTAAAGTGTAGACGACAAAGTACAACCGCTTACGTAAAGAACATACATAATGCATGAACTTCTGACATTAAGTCACTCACTCATTCACTCAGTCATTCATTCATCCATTTGCACGCATACAATCATAAATATACACTTACAGATAGATAGATACTCCAATATTAAGATACTTCATACAAACTGAAAGTGCCACAAAACTTTGCTTTCTTTCTTGTGGTCTTTCTTTTTCTTAGATAGTCACTCTATAACTTTCTTTCTATCTCAGTATCTTTCTTACTTTTTCCCATTAATATGCGCTTTCTTCTCTTTTTTTTCCTCATCTTTTACTCCTTGTTCTCATACGAGTATATTCTTTACACCGGCAAAAGTTAAACATTTAAATAATCCTCCAATCTTCCAATCCTCCAACGACAATGTTGACGACGACGACGACGAAGACGATGACTTCTTTTTGGCATATTTTAGGGCCAAAAGTTTTCAATTTACAGCTAAGAAAAAGTCGACAAAAAATTATCTACTTTTGGCATATCTTAAAAGTTTGCATCTTGTTTTTTTGCTTTCACTTCCTTGCTTGGTTTTTAGGAAGCGAAGAAGGGAGTAGGGGTAGGAATAGGAATGGGGAGAATGCAAGTGTTTCTTGCCTCAAACCAAATATCAATGTCAACTATGCGTTATAAAATACCTTTTAATTTATTTATAAACTCATTCAAGTATGCCAAAGGTGAAGCCAACTCCAAGTTCCACCGCCCCCCCTTCTCCAAAAAAACACCTTCAATATTGTAAGAGTATAGTACATTTGACTTGATCATCAACCATTCCACATGCCACATGCCACATGCCATGTGTCTCTTCTATACAGTTTTTGATAAAATATTTTGTAACTAGGAAAATGGCGCGCGCGACATACGCATCATTTAACTTAAAGAGCTCAAGCGCGCTTCGCACCTCTTTGTATAACATCAAAAAATCGCATAGCATAACCTTAGGCGCACACTAGAGCTAGATGTCACTCACTCAAGCAAGCATAGCATAGCATAGTAGGCAGGCAGTCAAGCAGCTAGATAGGCAGACTAACAGGCAGTTAGTCGGTTTGGAGAGTGAAAAAACGAGTAACAAGCAGCTGCGCAACTTATGTTGCGTGACAACTTGACAATGCCACAGACAACGTAACTTTACATGACATTCAAGCCAACGTTAAGTCAAGCCAGCTCAGTGGCGGCGTCCTGTCTCCCATTCCCTCCACAGTTTGATAAGTCAATAGGGAAGGGGGTGAAAATAAAAAAAAAAAAAATACTTTTCCCAAAAACACAACGCGTGGTTTTTAATTTAAAAATCACAAAAATAAACTTTTTTAGGCAACCAAAATAAAATCAAAAAAGAAAAATGATATCCGCCGGCGCCATTTTTCACTTATCTTAACTCTTTTACACACACATCTCTCACTCCACTCCACATCACCCACTGACTGACTCACTTGTTTTAAATTTCTTTCTTTCTGTTTTTCTCTCATATCTTTTATAGCGCCAACGGGGAAACCGATACCAACAACGGCTCACAATACTTCAGCCTCATCGGTTTATATATCATGGAAACCGCCTCCGCCCGACACGATACTTGGTGAATTTCTTGGCTATCGTATTACGTATCGACCACGCGATCGAGATCCCAATGACACAAAGGAAATCTATATACGCGACAGCACTGTAGAGGTAAGTCAGTCAAATATTCAACTTCTATACACACATACCAGTTGAGTGAGTAGTAACAACAGCCGCAACAGCCTAGATGTATGCAAAGCTAAACTGAACCAAACGAACATCAAAAACATGCAGAAGAGCCACAGGCGACGCCTTTCATTTCAGAGTAAAGTCAAGTTTTAGATGGAAATGACGATGATGGTGAACAGTGAACGGTAACCGGTGAAAAGTGAACGCTGAACAAAATGATAGACAGTGAGAGACAGTAGACGAAGCTCGCTTACAAGCGAACTTAATTGAATTTCATGATTTCTGACACTTTACCTTCGATTGAACACAACACACAAAAATACAGTAGCAAATGGGTAGAATGGTATACATTTGAATATACATAGCCTACAAATTGATGGTAGGAGTAATTGTATCTGGAGATGCCTGCAAGCAGGTACTGTGGTTTTGACTAGAAAGAGTCTCTCTACTTATTTCAGCTTCATTGATTTTTATACATATTTTGTTCACAAAAAGTAAATACTTACATACAACAATAGAACAAAAGCAGAACAAGTAAGACAACATGTACATATAAAGGTGCCTGACATTTGGCAGCAGAATATTAAATTATAAAAAGAAATTCAGATCTGTACAACTAAGAAATACCCTGCATGTTTATAAGATTTCAAAATTATGCTTTATTTAGGATGAAAATTGTTTTCTCTTTAGTCTTAAAAATGATTCTAATTGATATAATGATTAATTATGAGTCTCATAGAATCACAATAAAGATCACATACTCTTACAACAACAACAAAAAAAAAAAAGGCTAAACTGAAGTAATTTACCATAAAGTTCCATGAGGCAATCATTTGTCTGTTTCGTTGACCCTTTTAGCACGCGTTAACTTCCTTTCTATATGCACACATACATAAGTCTAAGTAAGTACATATGTATGTATGTGTGTATGTCTTTAGTCAATAAACATAAACTGTCTTGTCAGTCTGTTTGTCTGTCTGTCTGTCTGTCTGTCTGCTTGACTCATTGACTGACGTTTGTGGGCGTCTTTCAATTGTCTGCCCCCTTTACGAAAGCTACATTCACACACTACACGTTAATACTTTACTTTGTTTTTATTGTTTTTGCTTAGTGTTCTCATTTCTTGTTGTTTCTGTTGGTTGTTACCATGTTTTCTAAAGTAATTTACACCTGCTTCACACACAAATCCATTTGTGCTAAACGTTGCATTTATCAAGTCTGACGGGCGGCTCACTGCTCACTGCTCACTGCTCACGGCTCACGTAAATGTTTTTGCTTGGTTTAAATATAAGGAATGTGTAATGCAAAAAGAAAAAAAACAAACCCTTTTCAAACCGAACTAGTTGTGGGTGGGTGGATGAGTGAGTGAGTACATGTGTTTTATATGTGTATGACAGCATGTAATTAAAATCATTCAAGTCAACGCTAAGTTCCTATGCCATTCACTCAGTCACACTCACTCACTCACTTACTCACTTAGTCACTTTTACAGCCGCTAGCTCATTTATTCAGTCAGTCAGTCAGTCAGCTAGTTAGTTACTCTAACCCATAAATGATTAAATACCTGAACGTTAAACATGTCGTATGCGTAATTTTGCTTATATAAAATTTATTCATTCATTGAAAATTTTCCTAAAAACATTTTCATACAAAAGCTACATATTTTATGTTCAAAATACTAAACATGAAAATATGATTTACTTCTCCTTTTTGTTCATCTGTGATCAAATAAAATATTCAAAAATTATTAGCGATAATACTCACGTACGCATACGAGCGAAGAGTGCTCGAGGCGAGTACTTTTTACGTTCTTCATGTTGAGAAGAGATTAAAAATAGAAAAAAAAATAAAAAAAAAGAAAAGAAAACTGCACAGTTCTGCCTTTTGCACTCGACTGCATATTTTTGCGCTTATCTTGGCATTTCTTTTATTTTTAGTGAATTTATTTTTTTTTTTTCATCCTTTTTTGCTCTCATCTACTTCCATTACTACTACGACTTCGTAGGGCTGCCACATGCTTTTTGCATGTCGCCTGCCATGTTGAAATATTATGCTTCAAGCCAGAAACGTGTGACTTCATTTCACCATCACTTGAATGTGAATTTGTATGTGGGTCTACATGTTGTATATGTGAGTGTTTAAAAATGTGGAGAGTGAATAGCGCGCAGTAGTAAATTTTTTTCATTTTTTAAAACGCGCTCCATGAACAACGCGTGCTTATAAAGCTTGCACAGTTAGTGCAGTTGCCTGCGAAATGTCTTTAACAGGTCACATACACACACATACATACAGATACAATGATGTAGACTACTCCTACACTGTCACATGTATTCAAGTAAATGGCAAACGTTTTCATTTTCCACTCGTTTTTTCTATGTAATTTTTAATTTTATTATATTTTATTTTTAAAATTTTTCTTCTTTTGTCTTGTCTTTTTTTTTTTTTTTTTGTGTTCTTATCAAAGACAAAAGTCGCTAAATGTTGCCAGTAACACGTACAAATGCCACAGCAACGCAATGTATTTCATACAACTTTAACTCACCACCCCGCAGCCACGCCTATGGGAGGCAGCATTCCTAGACAAGCAGAAAAAAAAAAACAAAAAATATTAACTGTCAAAGTAACATGTGAAGCGATTCTACTTTTGCTCTACAACCAACCAACATATTTTTGGTCCTATTTCATTCATATATGTATACATACGCGTATATGTATGTATATACATAGATAGTATCTCTCACTGTCTGTCTGTCTGTCTGTCTATTATTCTTCATCTCTCTGGCTTTGGCTATGCGCTAAATTTGCCAATTTTCTAATTAAAATTTCTGCGCCGTAAAGCATAAATTTGCAACTTTTACGCAGATAAAAATTTCACAAAGGCCTGGTATAAATCCACCACTGCCATCATACCCTTTAGATAAAATACTCCACATCAGATAGAATATCTTTATGTTTAGTGAGAATTCTTTTTTCTTTTTTTTTTCTCTGAAAAAATTCATTCGTCGCCTTTTGCGTTCAAAGGTCTTTCGCATGCAAAAATTAAAAGAAAAAATTTTACACAAAAAAAAAAAGAAAAAAATAGGGAAAATACACAAAAAAAAAAACAAAAAAAAATATATGAAATAAAATTCAAAGTAAAGACGAAATTATTATAGACTTGGTTGCTAGGACTCAGAAAAATTTGTATGTTCATCAGCATTGAGTTAAGGGGAAATGCAATAACATCATCATTAAACAACCGAGATAATTTGAAGTCAAATTAAACAAATTTTGTGTTACAAATTAAACATAAAAGAAAAGTTTATAATGAAACTATTTTGATTTGCTTTAAGGAATAGAAATTACAAATAAAGAATACTTTTTTGTTGTTGTTGTTTTTCCCTAATTAAGCTTAATTGTTTTGTTTTTTAAAGAAAACAACAATTGAGAAACTTTTGTTTTTGATTTAACTTGTTTCATCTGTTTTGCTTTATGTATTGTAGTATGTTGATTGGAAATCAAAGAGAGATAATAGTCTCAACAATCATATGATACTAATGAACTTGGTGCTGTTGCTGCCTTTGTAAATTTGTTGATTAATAAGGAAGGCAACCAAAAATTTCATAGAATTCATTTTTGACTTAAGGCAAGGATAACCAAGAAATTGTGATTGCAAAACCAAATGAAAAACTAGCGAAAACATAACAAAACTAACTTACATACTTGTACATTGAATGCGGAAGTACCTTGGGTTTTTTTTCCCCATATATTTCTGCATATACATAACAGGATAAAAGAATAACTAAGCAACGAAAATACTAAATAAGCAAAAGAGAAAGGGAATACGCAAGTAAATCTGTCTTAACCAAACCAAACCAAACCAACACAAAACAAAACAAAGCCAAACCAAAGCAAACCAAACTAAACTGAACTGAACTGAACTAAACTAAACTAAGTAAAACCACTCTTGACCCTTTTTTTTTTTGTTGTTGTTGTTTTGTTGTTGTTCGTGAACTACTCTACTCTTAAATATCCACATACAAATCTACATACATATCTGTTTGCCCCAAAGGACTTTTCCACTTCTTAGTTGTGGCTTCAAGCACAACATATGAAAATCTACCAGACTTTGTCTGTGGTTAACTATTCGTATTTGGTTTTATAAACTCTCTTATGCACACACACACACACACACACACACATACATAACTTTTGACCTTTTGTAAAATTTTAATTCGCACATATGTAGATTTAAGCATCCAAAAAGCGCTTAGCAACTAAGTACCCGCTGCCATTTGAATCTCCCAAGTGTATCTACTACCTACCGACAACTGATATGCATGCACCTTAAGCTGATTTCATTGTCTTCGTCTAGGTTGCCTTTTGAAGTATTAAAAGCAGCTCATGAAATTTGAATTGTTTGTAATTAAAGCAAAATTTTTGGAATTTACATGAAAACATATCATTTATTTTTTCTCTTTTTTCCTTGTGTCTTACAGAGTCATGAAATACAAAATCTTCAAACATACACACAATACAAAGTTACTGTGCAAGTCTTTAATCCCGAAGGCTTGGGTCCGGAAACAACTATACTTGTTATGACAGATGAAGGAGGTGAGTACTTTCAACTTCTTTATATTAAAATCATAATAATAGGGAAAAGTACAATATAAGTATAAACCATATAAAAGACAAGACAAGAAAGAAAGACGAAGAATATAAAAGTCCAAGCATGATAAGTCACTTAACTCTATCGATTGTTCGATTGGTTTTGTCTATCATGTTGCAAGTGATAAAGAGAAAATCTAAAAATAAATTGAAAAAATCATTTTAATACAAAAAGAACTGATTTTTAAAATAGACAATCTAAAATCATGACCCAAATTCAAACTGGTTAACGCCAACACTCTCTCATTCTGTCTGCTTGATCTTTGAGACCAACTGATACTGTCACGAATGCAATGCAGAGCATTTTAAATTATAGATAAACCTCAAGTCTTCGATGAAGTGAAAACAAAATAATCCAAAGCAAAGCAAAGTTAAACGAACAGAATAGAGGAATAGTAAAACTAGAAATGTCAGTTCATTAGACATGACAACGAAGCAAACTGAAAAGAAACAGACACAGAATGAAAAAGGTACTCGTACTTATAAAACTGCAAAGTCAAAAGTTCAGTGCAAAAGTGTTGTAAGGAAATACTACACACACTAGAAAATCCTTTATAAGAAAAATTACAGAGAAAAAAAAACTAAGAAGAAATGAAGACGAAAGTGAAATGTGTGTAAAATAAAGAACTTCAAAGTGAGTGTCAAAGTACTAACATAAAATAGATGAAATGAGTGTGTGAGGTAGATCAAAAAAAAAAAAAAGCCAAGTGGAAGGAGGCAAAAAATATTGAAGTGACTTTGAAGGCCTTGAAGGCATTTCAAAACTCTATTTCTGTGTCTTTGTCTTTGTTTGCCTTTCTTGCCTTTGTTAAATGACATGAAAAGGATGTGTAAGAAATAAAGAAAAAGAAAAAAAAAAATGGCAATCGTAGAAGAAGATAAGAAACTAAAGTATCAGAATAATAATAAAGCTTTAAACTACTCAAAATAGTAAGCCAAAGTCATTGCAAGTGAAGCCTCATTTTTATTTCGATGGCATATGGCAAAGGCCACCGATGATGATGATGATGCCAGAAGGCATGTATTTGAGTCAAGTTGAGGAGGAGAAGGGAAAGGAGAAAGAAAGCGTCAATAACAACAAGAATAGAAAACCGTCTATGTCTCCTTTGTCCTTTCACACACTTCACGTCATGTATTCAACCTTTGACAAAAGGCAACAAAAGCTTGGCAACTAGTGTGTCTTCGGAAGAAGCCCTAGGAATTGTTTTAACAATTGCAATTGTTTTGCTTCCTGTAACCTTTTCTTTTCCATTGACTGACTATTGACTTTTTTTTTTACTAGTTCCCCTGCCTTTTAATGTGTTCCCCTTTTTTGAGGTTTTCTTTTCTATTTTTTCGTGTATTCACATAAAATATCTGAAACGTCATGAATCCTTTTCAACTTCTTACTAGTTGCCTGACAACTGGTAGCACTCAAAGGCTTTAGCTTGCTTACTGTGACTGTGTGTCTGTCTATCTGTCTGTCTGTCAGAGGAGTCTCTGCCCAGCTAAGCAGTTTCCTTCAAGCACTTATAATTTTCACCGCATGTGGTAAACGACGGAATGAACACGAGCACGACGAATGCCTTATGGTATTCCACGCTTGCCGTCGTCTGTCGCACACAGCAGGACGCAGCTTATTCCTGCTGTTCCCGACTTGCTTTTTTCCTTGCTCTTTCTCATTCTGTTATTGTTGTTTTTTGTTTTTTTTTTTCGTTTCCATTTTTGTTAAGCTGTTGACATTGTTAAACAAACATTTCTGCGTGATTGCTTCTTATAAAAGAAATCAACATTTCTTCTTTGCTTTTTAATTCTTTTTGCATTTTTCTAAGGTTTATTTAAATTTTTATCGAATTTAGAGTTCATCAAGAAAATAATATAATAAAATAAAAAAAAAAAGGTGATGACATGAAATGAAATAAAAATGTAAATCAACTGACTTCTGTGAGTTGTCACAATAAAGCAATCAACGTTGTTGCGTCAAATGATGAAAATGATTTATGAAATCACATTAATTAATATTTCATTGCCATCAAGCAGAAAATTTTCTTTCCTCATGTATTTCTTCGTTGATTTCTGTTTTTAACTTGAAACGGAAATTGTTGTTGTGTAATTAATCAAGTGCGAAGCAAGTCAAAAGAAAAGTAAATAATTTTCATTTAATGAGTATGAGATTTCTAGTCCATTCTTCTTTGATAAACACCTTATTCCGCGTACAACACCTGCCTTTTTCTTGAGGCAAAAGATATGCGAAAGTGGAATACTTAAATCGAAAAGTTTAAACATAAAGAAAATAAAATGTAAAAGTACCACGCCTATTTCTCTAACTACTTAGTTACTTCGTTTTTTTTTTTTTTTATCTTTTCGCAATTCATACTTTGTTTTTCTTAACTTGTTTGTTTGCTGTTTGTTCCATCGTATGATTTTATGCTAATAATAATTCCTTTAAGCCTTCCAAGTTTCTTTTTTTTTTTTTTTTTAAGACTCGCATTTCACAGCTGCTTCTTCAATATCTTCAGGCTTCTCTCATATACATATTTGTTCCTTATTTTCTCTATCTTTACTTACTTGCTTCCTGTCCCTTGTTTCACCATCATCACCATTACCATCATCATCATTTTCACCAAAAATGCCAAAAGCTTTGCTGAACTTTTAAGCAGATTTCCCAACGAATTTCGTTGATTACTTTTGGCTTTGCTTGCGACTTATGAAAATGAAATGAAACCACGACGCGACGAGGCGAAAGCCAAAAACCAACCAACCAACCAACTCACTTTAGTTGGTATGAAGATGGGCCGGAGCCAAAGCCAGAGCCGAAACAGAAGCCAAAGCCAAAAGCGTTTTGAGTGATCCACAAGCAAACGTTTGCAACAATGCAAAATGCTTACTTTACTTATATACTTAGTATAAAGAAATATATATAGAAATAGAGAAGGAAGAGAGTTTCAGGAAGAATGGTTATCCATATGTTTTCTATAGTTTTTAGTGAGTGCAATTCAACTCAGGGACTTTGTTGTTGTTTCGTTTTGAATTTCGTATTTCTTACTACTTGCCACCATTGAAATGTTATTTTTGTATTGCACGTCGTCGTCATCACTTCCGTCCATATGACGGAACGGAAATGCACACGTTAGCCGTGCAAAGCGGGAAACCAAACAAAACCAAACTAAACGAAACTAAACCGAAGCCAAAGCCAAAGTCAAGAAAGATGCTGACGAAGCACAGCTGCTGGTTTTGCATTCTCAGCATAAGGAAATTTTCTTCATATGCTATTTCTATTTCTATTTCGATATTTATTATGCATACTCACATTTCACATATCCATTTTACCCGTAATATAATATTGTATGTATGTGTGTATGTGTGTATGTATGTACTTGCATACTTGACCGATACGAAAAGTTTTCAAGAAATGCATACAAAAGATGAATTTCATAAGAATTTAAAATGTATGGCTGGCATGTGCTGACAGAAGAAGAAGGAAACCAAAATGATTTTCATATAAAAGAAAATTAATGGAAAAAATGAATAAGAAACAAAATAAAATTAATGTTATAAAGTGTGAAAAGCAAAGCAATGTGGTAAGCAATTGAAAAATTATTGAATTTTCTTACTCATTTTTCACAAAATTGCATGCCGCCACTGCTGGTGTTTCTGCCACTCAATTCCAGCTCATTTGTCGAACAAGTAACAAAAGTTCAGTTCACTTCATTTCGCAAACCGAAAAGAAGGAAAAAGAAAAAGAGGAGAAGAACGACAACCAAAACTTAAGCTCAATTAAACACGACCGCAACGCAATAGAGCAGCTGTCAGTGCCAAATACACCGCACTGCTACTTCCTCATCTTCCTCATCATCACAAGAGACCAAAACCAACTGCCTTCGATAAATGAAACAAACTATGGTAAAAGAGTTGTAGGGTAGAAGGTAGAAGGTAAGGAAGGATAGGACCAACACCACGAACAGACTACGCTTGAATGAAGTGCAACTATTTATCATGCAGCTTCCGTTTTTCTTTTGGTTCAGGCATTTTGGCGCTGGTTTGTCGTTTCCGTTTCCTCAACCAACAACGACAACGACGACGACTGTCTGGTGGCCTCTTTTCTCTCATACTCTCATGGGTCTGCGGCAGCAGCGCATCCCACACACACAAAAATTAATACACAAAAATCGTGCAAATTATTTTGCAAACCGCTTCTTTCTTATTGTGAATTTATTTCTTGCACTCAGCGGACCTGAACGACAACGACGACGACGACGACGATGATGACAGCTGGGGAGGTAACCTATGCTACCTTGTCCTTATTCCTTGATGCTACAATTGTAAAGATAGATAAAAGGAGTAAACATGAAGAACTTTTGGATAAAGTGCATAAAAGTTTAAATGCAATTTGAAGAAGAACCCGAACTGAAATTAAAATGCGCTAACGAAAAAGAAAGAATCAAATCAAATGAAAGGAAAGGAACGGAACGGAAAGGAAGGGATCGAAAGAAATGAAGGCAAAAACCGGGAAGCAAAACTTAAATGAAAACTAAAGTAAATGGAAAATCCATTTCCGTTTACCGCTTCTACCCATGTCTACCACTATTTCTACTTTCTTTTCCTATGTTCATCTTCACTTCACTTGTTTTTGCAATATTCTTTTTTTCGTTTTTGTTCATTTTCTCTTTCTATTTCATTTAGTCAGCATTCAGTCAAAAGCTTTTTGGCGCTACTCTGCGGCCTTTGAATCCTTTTTCTAACCTCTTTCAACATTCTTACTGTATTTCATTGCTGCTGCTGCTGCTTGGCAACTTTTCATTGCATTCGCTTTAGTGGTTCCTTGGATTCGCGGTAGCGTATCCTGTTTGTCCTTCTTCATTCTCATGCCCTCGCTGGCTAAAGTTTTTGAGAAACAATTTTTGCTTGAAATAAAATTAATTACCTTTGGCTACTTGCAACTTACTCAACCAACATTCAGCGCATCGCATCTTGCTTTCATTCCTTTGCACTTAAAGAAGTTGTTGTGTGTCTTATTGTTGCTGTTACTGTTGTTGTTGTTGGCCATTGGATCTGGATAACCAATGTTTGCATGTCGCGTTGAAAGGTGTTCATCGTCATCGCGTCGTTGCCGTTCTCATCGTCGCATGACAGCGCAAAAAACCGCAAAGGAAGCTTCAGAATCAACAAAAACCTCAAATGAAAATAAAAAGAATAACTAAAAAAAAAAAAAAAGAAAAAGAAAGTATCACACTAAATGAAAAGCTAAAGAAAGAAAATAGTAAAATGTTAACCTGAAAAATGAAAAAAAAAAAAAATGGAAAAAGTATTGTAAAAGAAAAAGAAATCAACGGAAGTCGGAAGTAGCTGCGAACAACAAGAACAACTATGACGACTATAAAGGCAATGAAATGAAGGCAACAATATTAAATGAAAATATATATACACCAAGACAGCGACGAAGACGACGATGATGTCTCAAAAAGTATGTTTTAATAAAAACGGAAATGATGCAGCGTTACCGTTATTTCCTGTGTGCCATACAGTTACTTTCCACTCTACTCTTCCGCTGTACTTTGGTTTCTCATTCTCTCTCTCTCTCTCTCTCTCTCTCTGTTTTCGACAGAACCTAACAACTTCAATTCAACTCATTCCAAAGCAATCAACGTGATGCTTCCAACCAACCAACGAACCAATTCACCCAACCCTTTAACAACTCTTTGCTAAGTTTATTTTTTTCTTTTTTTTTTGTACTTATTGTTGTTGCTTTAAGTGGCTTGTAGAAGGTCCTGAATCTGTTGAAGCTGTTTGTTTTAGTTGTTATTATTATTGTTGTTTCTCTCTACAGTATCTTGAGCTCTCTGCAGTAGTCATTTACTAACTGCTCCTGTTGGTATGCAACGAAAAATGATAAACCGCAAACCACTTAAAAAAGTTGAAATTTCCACTAGAAAATGGAAAAAGAGGGAAGTAGGTAGCAGGTAGTAAGTAGTAAGTAGCAAGCAGTAAGACAAACCAAAATACCAACATGAGTAGAAAACTTTTGTAAATAGACGAAATTAATGAGCAGCAACAAATACAATTGACGTTTGTTGTAGTTGGCAAAATGAAGGAAAAAAAAAGTAAAGTAAAACTCATACAAGAAGATGAAAGTTTACTAAAAGTATCTTTGAGTATCTTGACTGTATGTCTGTACTGTTATAATGTTGCTTACTTCTACTATTAGTTCTTCTCTTATCTTGTTCTGTTTACGTATTGATTTCATGGATAAAGTTCATGTAGCTAAAAATTCATGGAATTCAATAAGCGTTTGCTTAATCAAATTTGCGATAAGCTTTAATTGAACGAACGAATGAATGAATGAAGTTAAGTAAGGAAAGAAGAAAGCAATATAGATATAACATGTAAGAGGGAAAAAAAAACAAGGAAGGCAAACTACAAATGAAGAGTTGAGAGTAGGAAAACTAATTGACTTAAAAACACTTGAACTTGAATGATTTTATACTATAAGCATAATAATCAGTGAATGCGAAACGTTTTAATAGACAGATACTTGAAAGAATTTGAAGGATATGAAAGGCAAAAGATAAGAATTCCTATAGGTGGTTAAATGAGAAATGAGAAGGATAGTGGAAGAAATAGTAATGAAATTGTATATAAAGAAATGTAAAAGATAATCATCATTCATCATTTTATATCGAGAAAAAAACTTATTCTCTGTTTGTTTGGAAATTTTAAAGCAACTAGTAACTGCTGATAGAAACGATGATATGATAATTGGAAAAGAGTTTAAAAGAAAATCTAACATCTTCCATTAACTAAATGATAATTGCAACACAACTTTGTAGATCAAATCATCAAAGCTTCTAAATCGAAAACTGTTTCCAATTAGAAATTTTCCATGTCTTGACACTTTTTTGGCTTTTTGCTCTTTTTTATTGCTTCTAACTTGAGATTTTTTTTTTCTTTACTCAATCATACATCATCATGTTCTTCAATTCATTGGTACATCATTTAAACATCAAAAAATTCACATTGTGTGTTTTCTTGAAATTTAAACTGAAAAAGGACATTTATACAATACATACACACATATATGCATGCACAGATACATTGATATCCATCACCATCACCACCACCACCAGTTTGGCATTAAAGCAAGTTTTTGAAAAGTAATCAAGCACGTAACTGCTCACATTTTTTTCCTTTGCTCCTTCTTTTATTCTCTTTTTTTTTTGCATTTTATTTTTCCTGATCCTTATTTTTTATACAAAGCTGCCTTAAGGGACACACACACACACACACAGGCACACACACTCATATGCTCACAGATATAGTGTGAAACCACAGCACATGACTACACACAAAGTCAAGGTACATTACCACCAAACATTTCAAGCAAAGCATGCCCAATTTTTATTTTCTCTTTCTCCTTTAACTTTTTAATCTTGCCAACTCACTCGGCTTTTTGACTACTATGTAAAATCAAATCAAGGCAACAGGAGTAAAACTCCAAAAAGCACACACACACACACACAGATACAAATGAAAAGTTAAAGACTTTAAAACCTGTCAAAGTCTTGAACCCAAAAACAAACAAGAGAAAAAGAAAAATGAATGAATATTAGAAGAAGAAGGGAAGAAATGAACGTGAATCTGTCGATGGCATCATTTCACAAAACCAAATGTACTCGTTCGTACTAGTAAACGAGCTACAACTTTAACTTCTAACTCTAACTACAATACTATTCCAGAAGAGATATTCATGTATTATCTCTTCCTGCTTAATAGACTCTCAATAGAAGAATGCACATGCACATACATATATACGACTATATGGTGAATGAATGAATGTCTGTGTATCCTTGTGTGTGTATCCATAAGACTTGAATTCTTCTTGAAAAGACTTTGGGTTTTTGCGCCTTTTAGCCTTTCTCGTAATATCTAAACTCTTTCTCTACTCCTGTTCTCTTCACTCTATACATCTCTCTCTCTCTCTTTCTCTTTCTATATATCACTTTGTATATAAGTATGTCTATCATTGAGTAGTTACAAAAATGTTCCTATACATTTTTCCGGCTGTCATGCTCAACAAATTACAAACATTGCCCCGCTTACCAATTTTTGTTCCACCAAACTGCCTGACGCCGCAGCCTTCGAAAACATTGAAAATGAAGCAAAGACGGCAAGAACGATGACAACATCAACGATTGTCATTGATGCTGAAATTTCTAAGGATGTAAAATTAAATGAAATTGATCTTTTTTGGCAAAAAGTTTTTGCAGACAAGCAACCAGACTAAAAGATACAGAGAGACACACAGAGACAGACAAGCTGTGATAGAATCCTTGCTCTCAGTCAAATCATGTCTATCATGAAGATGATGCCAATGCTGATGGCGTATTACTTTAAGAAACTAGACTATAAAAGTCTTTGTCGTCGTCACCATCATCATCATCTACATCATCATACATAGTAGTGTCTTCGTCTTCGTCATTGTCGTTTCTGTCTTTCTGCTCGTTTTATCTAACTAACTTGCTTGGCACATGATATGAAATTATTTGTCATCGTCATTTTCAACAACTTTACGAACATTTCATTTCATTTCATTTTTATTTTAAGTTTAAGTAAAGCACATTCCCATCATACCACCACACCACCACGTCACCACACCACATGCCATCCATCAGGCAATAGACAGGAAACCGGAAACGCTAGACTAAGAATAGCGCTCGCGTTTCTCAACTAGAGCAGCAACAATAATGGCAACTAACTCCTTCTTTAGCATCCTCAAACTCTCATATTGTTGTTGTTGGCTTTCTCATACCCTCTTTCCTAGACATCAATTGATGAAGCATGCAACTTGTCTATAAGTTGTGATTGCTTTCCAATTTTCAATGTTGTTTCCATTGTTGTAGTTGCTGTCATTGTCATTGTGGCATGCAAAGTAATCAGCCATCATTGGCATACTTCTTCGAATTGTTGTCATCTTTGTCGTCATTGTCGTCTAGTACTTGATTCTGCTTTACTTTACTTTTGCTTTACTTTGATTTGACTTGGGAAAACTTTTCTTTCTTCAGTGTTTTCTCTAGGCATTTATAATATTTCTCTATCTCTCTCTCTCTCTCTCTCTCTTTTTCTCTCCCATCATCCTCATTGAGTGTCTAAAAGTGTTTATTGTCATTTCAAAAATTTGCGTGGTAAATTGAATATCCTAAATAAGTGAAAAATTGAAGTAAAGTAAAGTAAAACATGAATTTGCAATCTCAAAAATTGTCTTGTCTTGTCTTGTCCTACGTGGCTTGCACATTATGCAGAATAACTTTTCTGAGATTGATTTACAATTAAATTGCATTCCATTCCAATCGAATTGAATCTATACCAATTCACTCCTCGATTTGATTAGATTAGCTTAAATGCTTTTAACAAATTGTGGTCATTTTTAAATCTTCTCAGTATAAAATCAACTCAAATCAATCAAAATGAATGTACAAGAATTTATTCTTCCTGCTAGTATGTCCGTGCGTGTTGTGTTGTGTTCATGTCATTGTTTGTTTATTTGTTTATTTGGAAAATTTTGAAGGAAAACAAGGTGATTTTATGGTAAAGTAACACATACACAACAGAGATACAAAAGCATAGCAGAACAGAACAGAACAGAACAGAAAGGAAACAAACTATTGATGCAGGTGTCCTTAGACAAGTTCTCTTTGCAGACCTAAGGCTAGCTATCTTTTGGAGTATCTTTGTCTTTGCCTTTCCAATGATTTGTCTAACTTCTTGTTTGTCTGTCCATCGCCTCCTTATCATGTCATTCTTCTTTCTGGTCTTGGCTCTTTACTACTATGTCTGCTTATCTGCCTCTCTAACCCGAACTACTATACAAATACAATGCATATGTATGTATGTATGTACATATCTATGTTGTATGTATGCATCTGTATAGTAAGTAACATGAATCTTTAGCTTGGATGTAACTTTATGGTTCTACATTTTGTATTTACTTAAGCTTTAGTACAACATGGCGTATGATAGATTTTTTATACGTTTCTTTCATTTCATTTTCTTTTATTTCTATTTCTATTTTTCTATTTTCGGTAAGCTTGTCTTATTTCATGTTGCACAAACATGTGCACACAAGTGTCTGTCTGTTGGATTTGTAGGTGCAGCAGCAGCAACCAACTCCATGTGGTGTTCACTTCACATTTCCATAGTCGTTGGAATCATTGTAGATGTAATAGCTGTTATTGTTGTTGTCAATGATGCCCTTGCACTTGTTCTTGTTCTTATTCCTGTTCCTGTTCTTGTTCTTGTAGTTGTAGTAGATGTTGTTACTGTTATTGTCGTAGTCGTAGTCGTCATTGCTGTTTTTGTACTCTGTGAAATTAGTTTTGCACTTTGTACATTGTCAGTGGCATTTCTTTTTCTTTTCATTTCTATTCGTTCTTCCTTTTTTTCGGCAGTTCTCTCAATGTATTATTTGTGTGAGTGCGAATGCGTAAGTGTATTTGATTGTCGAACTCCACTTGTTCATTCTTTCGTCCTCCCTCAGTCAGTTAGTTAGTCAGTCAGTCAGTCAGTCATTCTTAGTCGTCTCAGTGTCAGCATTTTCCTTTCATTTGTTCCTGCTTTGCTCTCCTGGGAGTACAAACTGAGAACCAACCCATGTGCATTGTGTGGCTTTGCTGTGTATTAGTGCCTGGCCATGCATCCGACCGCAACGCCAAGTCGTCCTTTGTTCACATACTAACACTGCATCCTTTGAGAATGCATGTACCAAAGTGTGGGTTTCTGCTGTTGCTGCTGCTGCTGCTGCTGCTACTCCTTGTCATGTCAACGACGACAAGTTGCATGCATGCATGTATGTATTAGTTACTTCAACTTCAATTCCGGCTTCAACTCCTTCAGCTACAGATGTTGCCTTGCCTTGCTCTGCCTCTGATCCTTGCCATGCTTGTGGTTTTTGCATGCACGCCTTACACTAAACTCTATTTAACACGTTTTACATGTGTGAGTGTGTTAGTGTATGAGTGTAGTATTGTATCTTGAGCCTTGAATAAAACCTTTTCAACAAAAGCTTTGGAATTTATTTTAAATGCCTAAAGCTTGATATAAAATCGTGCCAGAACAAGAAGATTTATGAGTTTCACAAATGAAGTTATCCTGTTTGTGAAACATTTAACTTTCAACACGGCACACAACCATCTCTCAACCTCTCAATCTCCCAATCCCAATTCAATCCAAACAACCCATTCAATTCCATCAGCATAACATCACCCAAGTATTGTAAGTTTACATTTTCTATTCTTTTCGGGGCCAACATTTGAAAAGATTTACAACATTTCAAATGCAAATGCTAAGCGAAATACAAAACTAAGCGCATTTTAAGTTGCATTTCGTTGTCGTTTCCATTCTCGTTAAACTTCACTACAACTTTCTTCCTAGCATAAAATAGGAAAATGAGAAAGTGGATGAGTGTCAAAATGACTTCAATATTGGTCGGTGCGTGGGTAAGTTGGTGAAGTTGCTTGAGCCAGTTCAGTTTCTACATGTTTGGCTAACTGTGTGCTATATGTTTTATGAGCTTAAATTGTGCATTTCAATGCTGGCGCCTTTATTTAAAGTCCTCGTTCTCGGACAAGAAGAAAATGAATCCTGTCAAGCCAAAAGCTTCTGTTTCTGCTGTGGCTTTCTATACAAATATCTACGAGTTATACGAGTATTAAATGTATTATTCTAATATGCATGCTGCATGTTACTACTTCTTTTGCTCCTTCTGCTACTGTTCTGCTGTTGCTTCTATTGTGGCTTTTAAGAAGATTTTACTATAGTAGAAAATTCTATAGTACAAAATAAGAGAAAAGTTTTATTAACTTATTTGTGGTTTGCTTTGTAAGGAAATTAAACAAGAAAGAAATAAATGAAAG
Organism: Amiota minor; assembly: GCA_037043295.1. NCBI lineage: Eukaryota > Metazoa > Arthropoda > Insecta > Diptera > Drosophilidae > Amiota > Amiota minor. The sequence continues at coordinate 355,014 of JBAMAW010000382.1, forward strand.
AAATTATTTTTTCTTTACTTTCAAAACCAAACCAAAAAAAAAAAAAAACACATCAAAAACATACAATTTTACAAGTTAAAGTAATAAAACTGAAAGAAATCAATTTAATAATTTAAATGATATATTTTTCTATATAATTTTTTGAGAAAATGATTGAAGAAACAAAATGAGAAGAATAGGTTTTTGTATAGAAAACAATTGGCTTCGCTTGATCACTTGGAAAGGTTAGGTTAGGTTATGTAAGGTTAGATTACACAAGCCACTCGTGAGTCTTAGTCGGTTTTGGGGGTCTCCCTCAGTCTCTAAAATCAACCTGAAGAATCCCCCAGTGGCAATTTTTCTAAACTGCCCAGATTATCAATGAACGGTTTCCCGAGAATACGGATTCGTTCTCCAAGAAGAGTAGAGCAGAGAAGGTCTTGAATACCCTCTGATTTTACCTAATCTTCATAATTGCAGCAAAAATTTTGATGTGGAACGTACTTCCTTTGGGCCATCAGCCCCATTGTGCAATGCCCCGTAAATGAAACCTCTCACGATTCGAATTTTTTTCTTATTAAAGTGTAGGAGCTCGGAGATGCGTTTCGGTTGGTAACAAAGAAAAGCAAAGCACGCTTCCAGTCGTGAAAGGATAACTTGTAAAGATATCAGCAACTACTAGAGAGGCTGGCAATGCTAATCTCCTTCTAGCACAATTATCCGCCTGTTGTTACCTGTTGCTTGGTTAAGAGCCACCAGAGTGCTACGGACAGTTTTGTCTTTAATGATGTGAGCCGACAGAGCCTGGCTAACATATAAATCGATAAGCTTCTAGAAATCTTACTCATAGTGTTTATCAATTTTGCTGCTTGCCAAAAAGCATAAATCTCTGCCTGATAAACTCTGCACTAGTCTGAAGACGGTAATATAATTGAGCTGTTAGCTCCTCTGAAATGGTAACAGCACCAGTACCCTGCCATCTATATAGATTGAAACTCGTCTTGCCTCCGAGGCTACTCAAAGTCACAAACAATATAAGTATGAACAAAATATATTAGTTTAAATCAGATTAATTCATGTTTATTATAATGTTTCTAGTCAATTTTTTATGTAACATTTTCTAAATGATTCTTCTTAAGAAAAAGATTCTTCTTTGATTCGTTTCTTGTATTTTATTTAGTCTATTTTACAAAACTTTCCATCAATTATAAGGCAATTGCTGCTATAAACTACAATCATACTAAGTCAGACAGTAAAACGATCAAGAACTTGAAGAACATTCATTTATTCCGTCATTCCATGGCTTCATTTCTTTATTTTTTCTCATCTGTCTATGTGTCTGTCCAGAAACACAAATGTACACACGCACACATACTTAACAAAATTACAAAGACGCACCATGCAATACAATGTCAAATGGAAAATATCCTTTACTAAGGATATTATTGTTGTTGGTCTACGCAATCCTCGTCGTCGTCGTCGTCGTCGTCGTAAAGCGCTAAAACCGCATTTTACACTCAGAAATGAAGCATTTTCCAACCACCTTGTTACCTTTGCCGAGTATCTTTGTGCGTGTGTGTGTGTGTGTGTGTGTGTGTGTGAGAGTATCCTTTTCGTCTTTTTAAAAATGTAAATCCAGCAAAAATTTTATGCAAAACGTCTGCAAAACACCTACACGAGAACAACACTACCTACATAAGGATGGATACTTGTACTATATGCAGATCCTTGCACATCTCAGTCATACTTACTTACCATTGTACATAATGTTGCACAATAAAATATTTTGTAAAATTGCATTACACCGCAAACACATTTGCATGAAATGCATTTCTAGATTCAAAATGTCAGTCGACGACGACCATCCTTTTTACCTTCCTTCTTTGCCTGTTTATCTGTCTATTCTATCTCTGTATCTGTCGGAGTGTCTGACTGTCTGTTATTTGCCTTTAAATGTGTCTTCACTGTCTTGCAGTGCAAAATGTCCAAATCTATTCCCTTTTGCCCATCATCTCTTTGTCTTTCTTCTACTACTTCTTATACGCTTTTCTACTTTTGTCTCTCTGGCTTTGCTTCTTTCTTGTTGATTTTGTTATCCTTTCTATATCATCTTTTTTTTTTTTTATATGTATTTCTTTAACAACAACATTGTTAAGTGCCTTGTAGCCTGGAAATCCTGTTTAGCAATATCCTTAACACATACACACAGTAGTTACAACTGTAACAGCCGCAACAAAAACAATGTAAATGCCAAGATCCTTTGCGTCTTGTCTTTACTCATACAAGCAAACAAAAATAAACATTTAAGGATATTTTCTTAACAATTGTCATACAAAATACAATTGTTTCGGTTGTTGTTGCAATAGCAGCAGCAGCAGCTTGTTGTAGTATTTTGTTAGCCAATTGTATTGCTGCCTTCTACTATAGAAGCATGAAATACGATTTGCATTACATTCTTCTTCAAGCATTGTTTTAAGGTCCTTAAGGTCCTTCTACAACAACATTTATAGTACATTGTGTATAAATATCCTTTTCAATATGCTTGGTATTCATCTCTACTTTGGTTTTTGAGGTTGCATAGAAACCATCATCTTGTGCCTTCCGTCAAGAATTTTATGGCTCCGTCATTTTGTTAATTAAAAGAAACCTCCAAAATTTCCCATTAAACTAATTTCACACCTAAAAACAGGCAATAAAGCAACCACAACAAAAATAACACAAAACTACAAGAAGAACAGCAAAACAGCAAAACAGCGTGAGCAACAAAAGTGAAGTATTAACTTACAACAATAAAAGTGTCAAACAATCTTAGCGTCAATAGCAACAGAAACATTAACGGCAACCAACAGCAAAAAACATAATGGAAAAAAATATCAAATATCAACGGCAGGACTATGAAAGCTAATGCTTAAGAGTAAAGGAAGGATACGTTCAGGATTTAACAGAGTTCCTAGCAACAATCCTTTTAACGTACCTTAGTTCATCTTCATCTGCTCTATCCTTGGCTTGACTTGGCTTGGCTTGGCTTGGCATTGGCTTCACTTTTATTATCCATCTACAGGCCACAATTTAATTTTAAACGCTGCCAATTATATTACAATATTATAATGATCATCAACATATGATAATATTCATGATGATGGAGCTGTGGATGATGATGAAGGCGTGCCTGACTCAAAATACTTAACTATAAAAATATGACCAATGACAGGACGCACAAAGAATTGAAGAACTTCGTCTTCTTTGTCTTGCCAACTTTCTTGTAAACTACCCAAAATATAGCAGACACACTTGATAAGGAAATACGAAAAGATAAGGAAAAAGAATAAAGACAAGGAAGACTAAAAATACAGTTGAAAAATGCTCAAGTTCTAGAAGAAAAAAAGACCACAATGCAATGGAACAAGTTTTCATTTTAACGCACTTGAACAGAACAGAAAGCAACGGCTACAACTTTGCTGCTTTGTTAAGTTTCCCAGGACAATCGCTGATGAGAGCTGGGGTTTTTTTTTTTTTTTTTGTTCCTTTTCGTCTTCTAGATACAAACTAAAAGACAAAGGAGAAGGAGCAAGCGAATTAAAAGTAGATACTCAACGGCTTAACGAACTGCATATACTCGTATGGCAGAGTACAAGTGAAAGCATATTTAAACTTAAGGATGTGGCTTTATCTTACTCTCACCATACAAGGTATATATATATATAAGCAAGCACATGTCTGTGTACTATATTTTTGAATATATGTAGTATGCCCAAATTTATGTAGTCCTACTGCTGTTGCTGTTGGCTTTAACTTTGAGCTTGAGTAGCGTTAAATTATTAACCATTCAAAGAGCAACGCATCCAGCAGCCAGAGGCAGCAACAAAATTATGCAGAAACCATTGAAGTGAAGAATTTTGGCTAGCAGAGGCCACTTTCTCTTCATTTTTTTTGAAAGTTCATTGTGTACAAACAATACAAGCAAACATGTAAAGAGTGAAAGTTGCTTTCTCCTTAATCCTTTCTTGAGATATATATTAGTATTTTAAGGAAACAACATCCTCTTTGTCTTTATCATATTTGCAACAACAACAGAATTTCTCTTTAAATAAAATTTCAAATAAATTCAAAGAATTTTATTCAAAATATTTAAGCAAAAACACCTTGTTATTTCTTTTGATAAATTTAATTAATAAAATTAAAAGAAAATTCCTAAAAATTCTTTAAAAATAACAATAAAAATAAACAGAGACACAAAATTCTAAACATAAATGATTTTGTTTGTGAAATTTATTCTAAAAAAAAAAATTAAATTGAATTAAATCGAATTAAATTGAATTAAATAGAATAATAGACATTTTCCTCAATTAATCAAACAATGATGACGCTAATTAATTGTCAAAACAATGAATGCAACAACAATAGCAACAACAACAACAACAACAAAACAACAGCTTGCAGCTTTCTGTTTCTGTATCCTTGTTTAAAATCCAGAAAATGCAATTTCATAAGCACAAATATTTTGTTGCAAACGAGCAAAGAATGTAGTCGAATTTTACAGATAGCAAAGGAGCAAACATACATAGATACATACATACATACAATAAATACTCGTATATGTGTATCATCAGCAAGCAACAAGAAAATCAATTACTAAATCCCAGTAACAAAACAAAAAAATATAAACAGAATAAAAGAAAATGAATACAAATGAAATAAAATGAAATTGCAACTGATGAAGGGCGTTTCTTTCTGTGTGTTGTGTTGTAATAGTAATAGTAGTAATAACAATTGTTGTTGTTGCTGCTACTGTTGATGATGTTAAGCTGCAATTTAAGCTACGTTGAAATGCATGTTGCTGTGCAATGTCAATAACGCTAATTCACGCTTAGTATGAAGAGTAACAGCAACAGCAACAACAGCAGCAACAACATCAAATTGTTGAAAATTAAGCTGAAGCTGGAGTAGCAACAGAAGCAGCATCATCAGCAGCCAAAAGCAACAGCAATAGCAACAGAAGCTAAAGCTGAAGACAATCCACACTGAAAGAAGAAATGTTGTAAAGCACCGGAAGCGGAAGGCAACCAAGAAAGAACATGTATATGTATATGTGCATGAGCATTTGTATTAGCGCGTATTATATCGCAGTTTCTATGTGTGTCTGTCTGTGTGTGTGTGTGTGTGTGTGTTAAGAGGGTGACTGAATTGTAACTTGAAGGAAATAGAATCATGATGACGTTGACGATGTAGCAAGAATCAAGCTCAAGCATCAAACAAAATACGAATTCACTTCAGTTGAATCCTTACAAAATCAACAGCAGCAACAGCAACAACAACAGAATGCAATCATAACAACAAGAATAAGAAAATTGCACAAAATCACTCAACAGCAATATAAAACTTGATCAGCATTGAATGAAGCGAAAGTGTGAAACAGTAATAAGGCAATAATGGGGGCGACAACATATCGGGGGAGATATGGTAAACGAACTGAAAGAGCGCTTGCTAATGTATGCGCAAAGATTTGTTGTTGTTGTTGCAACTACTGCATAATATAACAAAAATTGATTTGCCTCATTCATCATTAGCGTGCAACTGCAACAGTAAAAATGAAGAAGGCACTAAAGTAAAAGTAGTGGCTAAGTATTGTAGCATTGAATGGATAAAGTTTCATGATGATCTCAAAAGAAGGGTCATACAATACAATAATATGAGTTCTCTTCAAACTCGTCATACTCCTTCCTTCCTTCGTTTCTTCCTTCTTTTCTTTTTTTTTTTTTTTTTTTCTAAATTCTATACAAATCTCATGTTACTGCAACCGTGTGGAGGAGAGCAAAAATTGACTATTCCTTGCTCCTGTTAATGTTGCAAATACTTCAGCCAGCAAGGCGGTAACATTGAAGCATCATTAGCTGATGTAAGCAAAAAGTACCATGAAGTACCATGAATGGCTGTCAATGAATGAGCAAATGAATAAATGAATGATCGATTGAATTGAATTGACGTGAGAGTGGAGTGTGTGTATATATGTGTGAATGAAAAAAGAAATAGTTTTAAATCAATCAAATCTAATGAAATGCACAAGTAAACAAAACTTTTGTAGTATTTTTCCTGGTTTATTTCCCCAAATTGACTAAAGTTCACTTGACTTGAAGAGCATTTTACATTCTTTTGTTGTAATACGTGAATTGAAGGATGACGAAATAACAACAACAGCAACAACAACAACACAACAGAAATAACAACAAATAAAAATAAAAGAAATAAAAAATGAAATGAAATGAATATATTTATTTACTTAAAGAAAAAAAAAAAGAAAAAAATCAATTCAATCGCTAAGCAAAAATAAATATAAGACGTGTGAATTTAACAAACAAACAAAACAAAACAACAAAAAAAAAAGTGAAAGTAAAAGTAAAAGAAACTGCGAACAAACAAAAAAAAAAAATACAAAATAAGAAAATAGAAATTGTGGGTGAAAATAATAGCAAAGAAGTGCGAGGAAAGCTTACGTGAAAAATAGAAAAGAATAAGAAATGAAAGTGTAGCATATGTTGCGGCTGACTTGTTTCCGTTTCCGTTGCCGTGTCGTTTACTTCGCTTCTTGTCTGCCAAAGGGTCTCGAATACTGATGATGACGACGAAGATGACGACGACTATGACGGAATCACGTACGCTAATGCGACAAAAACGCAAAGAAACGATTCCGAATACAATACATGAATATATGTAGATAAATGTATCTGTGTGTGTGTGAGTGTGTGTGTGTGTGTGTGTTGAAAAATTTACTTAGCTTTGCTTCACTTTAGCTTAACGTGATATGTGCGTTTTCCTATGTTTCTTTTCTTTATGGTACGCTTTCGTTGACTTTATTTGAATGCTTTACCACCACATCCGTTGATGTTTCCTTTTGCTCGTATGCCACATAACTTTTCTCCTTTCTCACACATATTATTTTTTTTTTTTTTCATTGCTTTCTTCGTTTTAATATTTGTGCATATCTCTAAGCATAAAATTCCTTACCACCGCATTGTGTTGCAGTTTTTGAAATAAAAAGCAAGAAAAGGAAAGGAAAGCAAGACAATATTTTTGTTTGACGATGAAGATGTTGTTACTTATACGACATGTGTGTGTGTGTGGGAGCATGCAATTTAAAACGTTATCAAAATATAGACAACCAGAAAAACAACAACATCATCATGAAACCACAAATGCTTTGCATCTGTGTGTGGGCTTCACCATTATGTTGATGATAATGATGATGATGAGGAGGATTCTCAACTCAACTCCTTGTACATAGGCTTCATTTTGTATGCCAACATTTGTAGCATACTTTCAGGCACTGTCAGGTGCCGTGTACGCAACGCAAAACGGTTCAAGTGATGTGTTTATATTTTCAAAATGACAGAAATTGAATAAAATTTATGCGTTTTCATTGGTGGCAAGCGGGCGTTAGTAAAGTTCTTTGGTTTTCGTTCGTTTCATTTCATTTTGATTGAGGAGAAATTGTGCCCTAAGCACGTTTCTGGAACTTTGGTCCCAAAAGGGCGTGGCAGCATTACCGCGCTATGCATTCAACGTCAACAACATCATCATCACCATAATCATCGTTGACGATGGCATCGTGTGGTTCTTGTGGTTCTCATGCCTCACTTACAAACACATAAAATATTTTCCAAAACATTCTCCAAATAAGGATTTTGGAAATGAAATATGTGCTAAGGTCGTTCCTGGCTTATGGTTAGCGAGCGTATTTACATATAAACACATATATTTTGTAGATCCAAGTTCCTGAGTGTTTGTTGCAACATTTTATTATGTATTTATCATAGCTCCTTTTTTTTTCCATTTCTGTGTATTGGTGGTGTAGGTCAGGAGAAGGCTACGACATAAAATGGCAAATCAAAATGAAAAATAATTTGTTTGTTTTTTATTTATTTATATTTTTCTTTTTATTTATGGTGTATTGGGTTTTAAGGATTTATGTATTTTAATTTATATTTTATGAATTGAAATGAAAGGAAAAACTGAAAATTTAAAATAAGGAAATTCAGAAGAAATTGAAATGCGAAAATATTCTAGGAATTTAGAATTTTTAATAATTCTCTTGGTAACTTTATAATTCTCGTAATTTAAGATCTAAAGAATCAAATAAATGGAAACAATTTAAAAGGGAAAATATTCAAATCAAGCATGAAATTTGATATTGTAAGTCAGCATAAGTTATTTGATGTCATTGAATTGAAAAAATCGCACTACGTCTACCTTTTTTTTTTCATAGCATTTCTTTCTTTCTTTCCCAGTTTCTGCTTTGTGAATTTTATTATCTTTAAGATCTTTTAAATTATTTAAAGGTTTCATTTATTTATATATATATCTGACTTAATTTCATGTTCTTCTTTTATGTATCAAAGAGGGTCTTTCCATAAGTATTTGACCCAACAATTAGGTTCAATATACAATTTCCTCAAAGGCTGTCAACGAGGAACTTATTCACTATCTTTTCACACTGTGACTGATTAGTTCATGTCTTTCTGATTTCTAATCTTTATTCTAAAAATTTAATTCTTCAACTAGAACTAAATAAAATCTAGGAAGCTAAAAGGATAACTTAAATATCTTTAACAATCCCACATGATTGGTGTGGTATTACATCAATGGATTCTTTTGCATATAGTATAATTGTTAAATAATAATCCTACAATTGTTTTGATGAATCATCTCACAGAAATCATCATTTCTCCCCTTCATATTGAAATCAAATTCTTTTTAAAGGTCCCTCGTTTATATTGTTTGTCTGTGTCCTTTTGTAACAATCTTATGTTATATTCTATTATTGTCCATTTTCTATTTCCTTGTGCAATTTGTTATTTTAGCTAATTTAGTTCTTTATCTTCTTATCCCAATACAATAAAATTGACAAAAGCCACTCGAAGCTTTCTTTAATCAACAAACAAATACCATAAGTGTCTTAGCAGAAATTTTCTTATTAACTTGTTTTTCTCACTTTTCCCAAGTTCTTTCATTCCTTTTTTCCACTGACTCTTCTTCTTTCTTTCTCTTATACTAGTATGTGTGTATACATGCGAATGTTTTTCTTATCTTTTGTTAGATTTTCAATGAGAAAGTTCTACTTCCTTTTGCATCGCATACGCAATCTATAATTGAACTATGACAAACGCATAAAGTCAAGTTGACAATCAATTGCTTTGCCATAAAATACGACAAAGACAACAATTCTCTTGTTGTCCTTTGATTGCTAAACATACACTCCAACACACACACACACACACACACACACACACAAACACACACAAATATAAATGCAAAGACATATACAGGCATATGCAAACACAAGCGTAATTGAAAATCAAATTGAGTTCTTCATGCAAAGAGCAAAAAGGACTTGATTCTGATGCTGCTGCTGCTGCTGCTGCTGCTCCTACTGCTGTTTCTGCTGATTCCTTTATGTATGTATGTATGCTTTTGACAGTTGCCTTTTGTGAGCATTTCCGAATGTATTTTCTATATATGTCACACTTCCTTTTGCACACACACTCACACACACATGCTCAAAGAAAATTCCAGTGATTTGAAAGATTTTTTTTAAGAGATTTTCAACACGACGAAAGCAAAATAAAGCAAAGATATAGATGAAGATAATAGTATTGTAGAATGTATGAGAATGCGAATGTGAATGTGCGTGAGAGATGAAAAACTGTTACATTTTCATTTTAATCTTATTAAAATGTTCTATTTTTGTGCGTTCATCCATTCATGGGATTCGAATCGTTTCAAATGTTCTTGTTTTCTTTCTTATTTATTTTCTTATTTTTTCTGTAATTCTTCTCCCATCCTCTCCTTCTTCTCGCTATACAATTTAGTATGCGAAATAAGTTCTTAAATTAAAATTGAGTTTTTTTTTTTTTTTGCTCGATTTGAAAATATATAGGAAATGAAAGTTTTCCTTTTCTTTCTTTTTCACATCCTCATTGTTGTCATTATCATCATCATCATCATCATCGTCATCGTCATCGTCACCATTGTCCTCGTCATATACTTGACAACGAAAAATCTCCCATCTGGTGGGCATTTTGATGAAAACTTCTATAATGAGTTAGTGAGTAAATGAATGATTTGTTGAGTTGTGGACTAGAGTCTACTACTCAAAATTGACTGATTGATCGATTGACTCATTGGCTAACTATTTGTTCAATTGATTGATTGACCGACTGACTGACAATACAGTTTCAATATTGAATTGAAGTGAACTGTAAATGTTAGGGCAAATTGAAAAACTTTTAATTTCTTCGGCCATTCATTGATGATTGACGACATTCATGTGCACACTCATTGAGAGACTTCATGATTTCATCTACTTTTGGTATGAAAATTAAATCTGAAGTACATTTAAAATTGTTTCATAAATTGTATATCTTTTTATGCAATTGTTTTCTTTTCATTTCTTTTATTACAATATTTATTTATTGGTTTCTTTTTTCATTTTTTTTATTTGTAAATGTTACAAATGAATGCTTTCATAAATGAATAAATATACAATTATTTTGTACCATTGTATTGAATGAGAGAAAATCGAAATCTTGTTACGACAGCTAAATTAATTATACGCCATGTTGCATATACAAAATGTATGAGAGTATCTATCTACATATAATATCTTTACAATGTGTTTGTGTGTTTCTGAGTGCATAAGCAATATGGATTTTAATATTCAATTGATTTCGAACTTTTGTACATTTTTGTGTGAATTAAACAATTTTCCACACTATTTAACAACAAAGCGACAGACATAAAGAACTTGCAAATGAAACCAACGGTTTGGTTTCTTTTTTGTTTTGTATGTTATTGATAAGTAATTATAACAGAAATACAATTCTTTTTATTTTATTGAGATGAACTATAAAATAAATAACGATACAATGACCTTACCATAATAGTCCAAAACAAGACAATTGTGTTAGTTGGAAAACTATTTAAGAAGCATAGTAATTCCATATGAAATTCTATTTATTTAATAGATTTCTTAACAAAGACAACAGTATTAATTTCGTTAACAGATCGAGAATGATCAAACTATTCAAAATAGATATAAATTTATATACTTTTGATCAAGGAATAGACATATTACAGGACACCTTTTTCACTTGAAGTGTGCAAGAAAATAATTTGTGAATATCAATCAAAGTTTGTAATGAAAAATCTGATATTGAACAAAAGCAGCTTATATCTTGTGAACTACTTTTTTATATTCCAATATTCATCAATTTGAATTTGCTTCACTGTTTTATGTCCGCAACACATCTCTCGTTTTCAATTCATGATTATTTCTTGTTTCTATCATGTCATCACGTGTCATTTGGTTGATCAATACGAGTAGTTTAATATGTCATCATTTAAATTCTAATCTCAATGCTCCCGAAGATTTCAATCTTGATAAGTAGATATAGAGAGATAAAGCGTTCCAAGCCGATTAGGCAGCTGGTTAATATCAAAGTCAAAGGATGAAAATGGATATCTGTACTTACATCATAAAGTTTAATAATAAAAAACATAAACACCTCAGAGAGCAAATCACTGAAATACAATTCCATCATATTACAGTGACAATAATGTAAAATAAGAATCATAATTTAATGTTACATGCTCACCATTATTTGCAATCAAATTGGTAAATAGAAAATAATCTTTAAAATTTGAAAATAAAGTATCTGTTTCTCCCAAAGTTAATTTTAACTTGCCTTTGATATTGGTTAAACTAAACCCTTTGAAATTAATAGCTAATATTTGAATATTTCCAATTTCAGTATCATTTGGCATCTTCTTTAAATTAAAACATATACTTAAAAACATGATCAATTCTAGTGTTTTCGGTGTAAATGACTATCATAATTTAGAGCAAAAAAAACATACTCTTTCACCAGAAACGCGCAAGAAATCAATTTTAAAATTCTAATTCTAAACTCACCGGTTTTTGCTATTGCAGTGTGTAATCGGCTTTCATCTTAGGAAGAATAATCTTATGTCTAATTATTTAATCAATTTCTACTTCATGTCCAATGTCTGCTGCTTGGATCTGTCATTGATTATCCATTATCATTTCTATTGTGATCAACTCAATCTACATTCAGCTATGTCATTGTTCTTCATTCTGCCACTCAATGCTTAACCATTGAACACAAAAGATCTAGTTATCCCAAAGTAATTTTTAGCTTGGCTTTGATTCTGATTAAACTAAGCCCTTTGAAATGAAATTTACATAAGTTTCCATATATACAAGTTCACTATCAAATAAGGTTTGGGTACCGGAACGCCCTCCTCCTGAGTAGTTGATAAATTTTCCAATTTAATAAAATTGGTTTTAATTAAATAAATTTTCCATGGAAATCTTTGATTAAATATTCCTATAAATCAAACTCCAATTTATTTACCATAAAATATTTACACCAAATTTAAATTTCTCCTCAAATTCTCATATTTAAATTTTTTCATTTTGCTTTAAAATTGAAATTTCTGTGAGTTTTCGAAATTGTTACAATGTTGTGAATTGTGAAAGTGCCAACAACACCAAAAATGGCTGAAACTTAACTACGCGGCATAACTGCGAATGTATGCCACACTCACTCATTCGCTCACCCATGCATTAGAATTTCCACTCGTTGCGGAAATTCCCTGTAAATTTAAAATGAAAAACAAAAACATTTAAATTGTGAAAACAAACAAAAAAAAAAAAAAAGAAATAAAAGAATCTAAATGCAAACTCAGCTTTGCTCAAATTTAGTCTGCGCGCGAAAAAACAAAAAAACCCAAAAAAAAAAAATAAACAGAAATATTCCACAATTGTGTGTTTATTTATGAAAATGTTTTTGTTGAAAATTCTTCTAGAGTATGTGTCAGTCAATTGTTGGCAAACATAGACACAGATACATACCAACCAGTAAGTAACTCACTCTATCATATCATAGAGAAATAGGCTACATCACCACATTTGTTGTTATTGTGTTGTATGGAGTTCATTTCTTTTTGCACGTTGGTTGCTTTGGTACTCAACATTTTTGATTTGTACGCAACGCGTTCTATGTATTTCGTTTCATTTTGCCGTTTGTTTAGTCATTTTTTAGATGTTTTTGTTGGGTAAAAAAAAAAAAAAGAAGAAAATATCATAAATCACAAACTCAACATTGAAGACTTTTATAGGCCTCTACATAGATACAAAGATACTTAGATAGATAGATAGATAGATTCATGCATGCATACTTTGTTCAGTTGAGTGGCATGTTTTTTGTTTTTTTGTTTTTGTTTTTGTATGTTTTTGTGTATTTGAAAGTGACACCAACAACCAACAACCAACAACGTAAAACAAAACAAGTTTGTGTTTAAATTATGTTCGCCGCAAAGTATGCAATGAATAATGTAATTGTGAGCTTTTGTACACTGTCTGTGATTGAGAGTGTATGAGTGTGTGTGTGTGTGTGAGTATCTCTTATGTTAAACAAAAATCAAATCAAAATACAATGATAGACTAAGACACACAGATACAGAAGAATGAGACCGACAAAAATTTGAGTTATTACAGCAAAACGTAAATTTTGATACATGGAATTAATTTTTTTCTTTTATTATCCTTATTACAAATGCTCTTCTTCTTCCTGTTGTTACTGTTTTGTCAGTGACTTAATGTTTTTGTCAACTTTACATAAATGTGGTTTACACAATTCCTTGGTTGTTTCAATTGTTGTTTGTTTTTGTTTGTTCCGCTTATTAAATTTGATTTGCTTGGCGACCAACATAAACAAAAACTCAACTCGATTTTGAAATGTCTATAAAAGGCCTCCTAACTCGACAACCTAACGAAAGGATAAACAAAAAGTAAAGTAAGCCAAATAAGAAAATGAAAAAATCTTAAGCTGTCAATCAGTGACAGCTTTAATGTGATCTTTTTCAAAGTCTTTTAAGCAAAGGAAAAAAATATTAAGACTAAATTCATATTGAACTTGGTGTAGAAGGAAATATCGATTGGATATTGACAGAAGAGTAATGGATTTTCGGGTTTATATAAAATTGTTGGAAAAAAAAATGAACAAAAAAAACGAACTTTGAAACAAATACCAATCGTTTGAATTGTGTACTCGTATAATAAAGTTAAAAAGATAAAGAGGGACGATGATGTTAAAGGTATAATAAATATTAAGAAATATGTACTTTAAGTATAGAATTTCAATGGTTTCTAATTTGGGAAAAGATATATGATGATACAGATAATGATGAATGTAGAGTTGGTTATATCAATTGTTAATACAATACATGGATAGAATTACACTTATAAGAGTTTATCAAAGGAACACAAATTATTTGTTAACTAAAAATAGACTTCATAAAAGTTACATGTTCCAGGGAACTTGATATATTTAAAAGTTTTATAAAATTAATAGCTATTTCGGTGCGCCCCGGCATTGATTGGTGTCTCTTGATGTTGGCTTGTTCAAGTCTATATTTTTGTTGTTCGGGTGTTTCTGCAGCTCTCACTTGTTTGTCTTGCTTTTGATGTTTTTCATCCAATTGATGACATTGATACCTTGACAAAAATCTTTAAGCTCAAAGAATCAAAAACATATATTTCACAAAGATTTTAAATAATATCTCTACGCTTTTTATGCAATATTTGATGCAACAGAAACACTCTCCGGACTATAATAAAGTTTCCCTTATCATTTCATCAAAATCGGTCTAGCGGTTTCTGAGTCCATAACAAACATACAAACATACATCCAGTTTTATATATATACGAGTATAATATAATCGTTAACTCTATAAAGATTTTCAAAGGATAAATCAAGCAAGATTCTTTAAAAACTAAAGATTGGAAATTTTGGAAGCTCAGAAAAATAAGAAGAAAACAATGTTCAAAAACGCCCATCTTGTATATTTGTCAAGTATATAAAGAGAGGAACTAAGGATCAAAACGTCCTATAAAGTCTCCTTAGAGATAGTCAGTAGAAGTAAAGAGAGATTACTCTGAAAGCAATATCCTATAAAATCTAAGTTTGTTAAACAGTGTAAGCTCGCGACAATTGATATCGGTAATCAATTTTGTAAGTATATAGTTATTTATCAAACAGAAAATGGAAAATGAAAAAGTAGCATCCGATCGATTCAATGTTCATTTCACAAGTCTGGATAAACTCAAGTCGAGTTGATTTGCACATGATCTTCTCAACTATCTTTTCGCAAGTGAAGTCATATGATGAAGCCAAATAATGCTATATTTTATAACAAAGCCCAACAAGACACAAACATTTATCAATTGGGAAACGTTTAGGGCAAAATGTGTTAACCAATGCTTTGCAAAATTTACCAAGTAATCAAATTTAATGGTTGAGAATTTGGAGGAAAGGCAGAGACTAAAAGTAAATACATGAGGTGCCAGTCAATGAAATTTCCCTATAAATATTTGTTACAAAAAACACAATTGTGGTCCGCAGTAAAGTGGTGATTAGTTATGCGTTTCCCAAATAACAAAATAATTTTATAAATTACACATATTTTTTTCTTTTATTGTAAAATTATTTAAAATTTCTTTAGCCCCATCCTCTATTTAATACTGAGCCTAAAACATACAACATTTATGTCAATACTTGAATCTATGATTCAAAGCACAAAAGTCCTTTAATGCACAAACATTTTGAGTGAACTCATTTTCTCTCTTTTAGTCTGAAGAAATTAGAATTTTATATAATTTAATTAATGACTCACTTAAATTAAACACAAAATTCATTTTCCGAGCTTTCCATTTTCCAAATTTACGTCTCCTTTTTAAATGCTCTTTTTTCACTGTCATTTTCCATTTTTATACTTCGCACAGTTTGGTGAGAAGAGTCCTTCTTTACTTTTTTTACGCAAATTTTTCAATTTACTTTACTTTGTGCCAATTTTTATTCACTTTTACCCAAGTTTTTCTTCTTTTAGTTTAGTGATGCCTTTACTTTTTTTTTTATTTTTTTCGTTTCGTTTTGTGCTGCTGTTTCTCACAAATGCACACAACGTAAATTTACACATTTTTATGCCACATTAAGCCACATTTTTCTTTTCACATTTTTATTTTTTTTTTGCCTTTTTTACCATTTTTTTATACGCGCGCTTCATCACCAAAGGATATTCCCAATAGTGCAATAAACATGCGCACGGAATCAGACTCACACATCACACACGGATACACACATTCACACTGGCATACACTCACATTCACACCCACACACACACACACTCAGAAGCTGTAAGCCATTTAAACTAAGCTAAGTGGAGAAAGTTCTCTTTTGTTGTTGTGAAGAAAAAAAAAAAAGGTAAACGAAGAATGAAAAAGGAAAATAAAAATCATTGACTAGCGCCTCATGTGCCTTCGGTCTCTACCTATTTCTTCCTATTTCCCAACCATTAAATTCATAACTAACTTCGGTTTAAATAGGCTACGCTTAGAGTTTTCCTGCTTGCCACCAGTCTTTCCCACACACATCCTCAATCAGCCGCTTTTCTAATTCCCTACCCTCAATCAGTCTTTCTCACTTTCATTCCATATAGTTCGCATATCTTTTCTTTTTATTTCCTTTTACATTCCCTTTTCAATTTGAGCTATCTTAAGCTATTATTTCTCGACGCCAAGTGGGTCCATCCTGCAGCGCATTTTGATTCAAACCTTTTTTCATTCTTTTCTTGTTGTTTTTTTTTTTTTTTCAATTCTCTTCTATCCTATCCTTTCCTATTCCATTCCATGTCATCCCATCCCAAGCTGTGTCTATTCTGTTTCTGTAGCTCATCCTTTGCTTCATGTCGCTCCTATTGTTTAAAGCGCATCGCTTGTGCTTTGCAAATATTTATTGTGTCATTGATTTTCCAGTTAAGTCTCGAGTCTCAACTCTATTTTTATTATTTACTTTTCTTTTTGTAACAGGCGGCAGCCGCCGCCATTTCTCTACACGCGTGCACATCCTTTTGTCTTATGTGTCTATCTGTGTATGTCTATTTGCCTTTCTTTATTTATATGAGTATGCGTGCGTGAGTGTCCATATGTGTATGTGTATGTGTGTGTTTGTGTAAATTGAAAAAGGAAAAAATGGAAAAAATTATATTAAATTTCTCACATAAGCAGAAAATATGATTCTCGATCCAAGGACAACTGCTTTGGGCAATAAGCCGTATACTTCTTATATGTATATAAAAAAAAAGGATGAAATAACATTAGGAACATAACAAAATAAAATCAAATGAAATAGAACACAGAAGAAGAAAAGAAGTGAAAATAAAGTGAAAAGAACCAGCAAAGAATTTATTTATTTATATTCTTCTTATTGTTTCTATCTCTCTCCATAATCCTTGTTTGTTGAAATTTAAGTAACTTTTATTGCAAATCATATTTTCCTTATCATTTATCTCATAATCATAATCTTTTCTCTTTCTCTCTTTTTGTCATTCCAGGTGAGTGTTTTTTATTCTTCTAAATGTCATGAATATCCTTTGTAAGCCTGTGAGTATAAAGTAAATTATTTCATTATTAAACCAAAAAAAAAAAAAAAAAGAAAAGAAAACAGGAAAGAGAAAAAGATAAATGATTATAATACGTTGTAACCAGAGTTGTCAACATTTCATAAACTTTTCATTATGGGATAAAAATTTATTAAATAAGTGATGATGCATTCATAAAGTGTCAACATCACAAATGTCATAAATAATAGATAATTTACAATACCACAAAAGTGAATGAATTTTATTAAAAATTTGTCATAATGTGTCAATTAAAGTAAATATTTAAAAAGACATTTTTCCACACATTGCATGGTTTTTCTGTATTAAAGATACAACGCCATGATCACTTCAAAGAGAATTTCTTTGTAAAAATTAATAAAAAAAGATTTCATTTTTCATTTAACTAAAGAAGATTCTCTCTTCTATCAGCATTATGCATTTGTTATATTGTAAAAGTGTATTAAATAATCAAAGACATGACCAATTTAGAAAGATGATAAGTTACAACAAAGTGGAACACTTTTACGGAAACATAAAAACTCATTATTATAATGACATGACCATTTTAAAAATAAAAACTCTTTATAAATATAAGCAAGATGTGTTTATTCTTTGATTATTGTTGGAATTTAATTGGTTTTTAAAGAAACAATTATCGTTAAATACACACTTAAGAATATTTTCTCTTCAATCTGTATTTAACTTTATAAGTATATCAGTGTATTAATGCCATAATTACATGACCAGATTAGAAAGAATTTCCTTGTAAATAAAGTCAAGATGAGTTATGTTAGTAGTTTATTTCAATAACCTTTTCATCAGGTATAAAACCTTTATAAGTTTAGAATACTCTCTTCTCGCTTTGTTTCTCTCTCTCTCTCTCTGTCTAATCATCATCTACAAATACATATTTTTGCATACATATCTGTAATAGCACATGACCAATTTGGACAGATTTTTCTTATTAAGTATTATATATAAGATTAGTTGAATTGTTGTTGTTTAGTTTATGATCATTTCGTTATACTTTTATAAGTTAAAAAGATTCTCTCTTCAATCAGCATAGACGCATTTATATGCTGACAATAAAAGTGTATTCGTGACATAAAGACATGATCAATTTATATAGAAATTCCGTGTAAATATAATATGATCAGGATGAGTTTATTCATTGTTTGAATTGTTGTAATCTATACACATTCATATTCGTATTACAAAACAAAGTCACTTCGCCATGTCTGTATGTTTGTTTAAACGCGATAAACTCTAAAACTACCGAACGGATTTTCATACGATTATCACTAATGGACGGATTGATTCCTGAGGAAGGTTTAGGTATATAAATCATTAAGGTTTTGTGTGAATTGTCTGAAATATGACGATGATTGTTAATCACATTACCAAGGTATCATAGAATGTCGTAGACAGCAGAGAGCAGTATAGCTCATGCATGCATTGTTATGTGCTTAAGACAGTTCACTGCTTTCGTTTTTAGTCGCATCATCGAGAATTGCATGAAAACTACTCAAGCTTCCGTTGAATGCACACCAGACCGAATAAAAGACATGCAACATTAACAAAAATTCTGCCATCGTCATAGTTCTTAAATCATACAAGATTATAATTTGGGACAAATACACGATAAAAATCGATCATGAATCACTTGACTGAAGTCTGTTAGAAGGCGTAGCAATGCACGACGCTTATGACTAGTATAGTCTATGATTTAGTACATTTTAATACTACTGACACAAGCACATGATCAACTATTATCATGACCCAAATCTCGAATAAAACATACATACCTACATCCATATGTTGATTATCTTTAACCTGACTTCATTTCAAATGTACATCTATTTTTGATTTGAAAAATAGTTTTCATTTTGCTTTGGCTTATGTAAATCTTTATAATGATGTTAATACATTTATACACATGGACACACACACACACACACATACACACACAAATCTATAGTGAGTTATTTAAACCATAAACTGAAATGTCTTTGACCACATAAATCAACCGCAATTTCACCAGTACAAAACCAATAAAAACAAATATGAATAACAACAACTACAACAACAAACACAATAATAATATCAACAGCAAAAACAAGTATAGTTATGAATATCATTCATAATTATAAATCATCAGCTTAAAAACAAATATGAAAACCAACATAAAATGAAAACAAATATCACAAAATCAAAAAAATAGAAAAAATTATAGAAAAATATTGTATATAAAATGGAATTGTGATGGCTAAAGAAAAACAAACATACGAAATATGACTGCGGGTAATTTAATCTAAATTTGTATCTGTGTAATATATATGTTTATAATATTTTTTTTTTTTTTTTATATTCACAATCCAACAAATATTATCAGTCTACATCACACTACTCTCTAGTATTGTACTTAGGCCACAACCTTCACTTGATGTCCCCCTTATTATCTGTGTGTGATGTATTTTTTGCTCATTTCATATCATTTTATATTTCTCATTGTATACGCATCAATAAATTATGTTATTAAATAATTCAAATAATTGAATGCATGACATTGTCATATGTGGAGTCAGCTTCCTCCATCTCCCTCAACTGAAGTCATGTTCCTAAGCATCATCATCATCAACATCATCATCATTACCATGAACATCATCCTATAGTATTTTCACTTTAGCCATAGGACAATGTAGTTTTTCTGTTTGTATGACATTTTCATGTCACTCAAAACTCCACAACTGTGTATTATTGCTTACAATTCTTCTCATACTCTTCATAAATACATACATACAGATATTATCTCCCCACAAGGAGTGTATGAGTGTCTGTGTTTTTGTATGAGTATCATTGTGTGCGAGTTATAATAAATTAAAATATTAGCGCTTAATTAAAATTATCAATTGACTCAAACCGCTCGAGGTTTGTCAATGACTCCATGAACATACATAAGTATATTGGTGTTGCTTCACATGTTGCATGCTTTGCCACCATGGCAACATATGTAAGTATTTTCCTCATCCATACATACATATATTTATAGCCCTCAGCAATATTTTACTCTACCAAAAATATCATAAAATATTTTATTTCATTTAATGGACAAAAATATAAATTAAAATATGTAATATTTTTGATTAAAAAGTATTGAAATTTGAATTTGGGTCAACCAAAATCGCGCATTACGCTTGGTTTATTAAATTTAATGTTGACACATGAAGTGAAGGCACCCTGCCAGGCCAATGCCATTGGCAGCATGCCTCCCGGATGATGGCAACCACTAAATCATGCTCATCATCATTCTGACAATGATAATAGTGAAGTGCTGCTGCTGCTGCCACCGCCACCGCCACTACTGATGATGATGATGATGATGATAAAATTCAATTCATGTTTCAAAGTGTAATAAGTCAACAGCATCGATTTCCGTCAGTAATAATTCAACATTCAATATGCTTCTGCTGCTGGTTCTGTTGCAACCAAGTGAAATGAAATTCAATCTACTTTGCTCTGATGGCCAACACCATCCTCATTTATTTGCCATTGCCATTACCTCAAATATTGCATCTTCAGTTTGAGTTCAGTTTCAGTTCAGTTTGATTTCAGTTTGAAGCTTTTAAATCAACAGACAAAAATGCCAGATTTCAAGTGTTTACCGTTGTAAATCTGATTATATTTAGTGAAACTAGAGCAAGTGAAGGGAATCACGAGGGGCAGCATTGATGATGAGTAGCTTAAAGTTGTGGATATGCTGCCAAAAAAAAAAAAAAAAGAAGGAAGATGAAAGAAGCAAATGACAATGATGAAGACGATGATGATGATGTTGATAATGATGATATTGGTGATGGTGACGAAGACTCATAAAGTTTACAGCAACCAATGAAATGCGCTGTCATACCATAGATTGCTCAAAACTTTTCAAAAGCATATGTCAAGGCGTATGTATGTACATGTATGTATGGTTTACATGTGTGAGAAAGAGGTGTGTAAGTCTGTTCATCTGACATTTTATCAATTGACAACATGACAAGTGAGCAACATGAGACTTCAAGTAAGTTTTCTGCTCCTTTCACTCCATTGCCACTGTCACTGCCACAATTCAAATGTAAGACTCGTTTTAATACCCATAAACTTTGTACATCTATATGGCAGAAAAGAGAAAAAGAAAGTATTTTACTCTATTGTACATACACGCTTACATATGAGTTATGTACATATGTATTTCAGTTTATAAGTTTAAATGTATGTGTATGCGTATGTTTGTGTGCATGTGTCTCAGTATATTCATCCGTTTGTCCTTAGTCCTTCTACTGTCAAACATTCTAGGAACACAAAGATTTAATTAATCAATTAAATTGATAACTTTTTGACATCAACAAAATGAAACGAACAAAATATGTCACAAAAAGCTTTGCATACTTTTGGGGGTTGCATACAAATTGGCTGCAAGCATCAACTAAACAACACCAACAACACCAACAACAACCAACCAACGAAACAACCAACTAAATAACCAACCAACCAAACTAACCAATGAAGCAACGATCCAAGCATCAACAGCATCAGCTTCTGACAGTTATTAATAGTTTTTATTGGAATTTATGCTTTAAGTTTTTGGATTTTTAGTTTTTAGCTCAATTATTTTTGCAATAACAAAAAACACAGAAAAGTAAAAATATTTCAAGGAAAAAAGTAGAAGGAAAGAAGAAAGGATTGTGTGTGGATGCAACGCTCGCAATGTTGGTGACGACAACGATATAACTATGCATAAAATATGCCAATGTATATTGTCCCAGAACGCAGCATTCATCTCCATTTACACTGAGATAGTGCGCTAGTGTATACAGGACTATACACTCTTCGTGTCCTGTCCTTTTATATTATCTCTTTCTTCTTCAGAAAGCATTCATGCATGGTGCATACTTTTAACACTCATACGCTCCTTTAGACGAACGCAGAGCAATTCTTTTGCATGCAACATTGTCCTTTATCTACATTTTTTCGCTACCACTAACATGTACACACACACAGTTGCAGATACAGGCACAGGCACAGGCACATACATAGCCACACTCACAAGATACATGACAATGTCCTGGCTGGCCTTTTAGCCATTTTTGTTGTCATTGTTATGTTTGGTTGGTTTTTTTTGTTTTCTTTTTTTTTTTTTTTTTTTTTGTTTGTAATGTTTTAAGGTTCATCAAAGCTTCAACATTGTTTGCCACACATACACACACAGACACACACACAGTATAACGCATATCATACTCCCCTACTCCTCTAACTGAGGTTGTGCAACATTTTGTTGTCAGGCAAATGTTTCTGCTGATGATCAGCCTTCTTAACCTTTCCATTCCATTCCTTTGCCTTGCTTCTTTTCCATAGCCTTGTGGAAATTTTTCCTGCGGGAGTTGACACAGACTTTACACTGACTTTTGCTACTGCTGCTCTGCAGTTTATTGGATTGGATTCTTTTCTCCATTTTTCTATTTGTCCCCTTAACTAAAGTTGAATAGTTTAGTTGTTGCTGTCCTGTTGTCCTGCTGTCCTGCTGTTGTGTGTAGTGTGAATGTTGCTTACACTTGAGCAAAATATGCGGTACATGTGGCATACATAGACACTTCAACAGTGGTGTCTGGTGTCTGTTGTTTATGGTCTTTTCGTCATAATTTTGCTATATCATCATAGTCATGGTTCGGTCTCATCATTCGTCTCGGTTTCAGTTCAGTTCAGTTCAGTTCAGTTCAGTTATGTAACTTCAATCATGCACATACACAGTTGATTTGGTTTAGTTTGGTTTGGTTTGCTTGGTTTGGATGGTTTGGTTTAGTTCATTGGGGACTATTGAGTGAAGTCATTTTAGTCCCATGATTCATGTGCTGCATTCATAATTTTTTCAATCTGCTCCTCCGCTCTCTACTCCCCTCCTTTCATATAGCTTTTTATAGCTTTTGATGGTAATAAGTTCTTTGTGATTTTTAAATATTTTTCGTTATTTTATTAACATGTGGTATTTTCTCTTCAATAGATTTTTGCCTAAAACTCAAAGTTATGCTATGATTTTTTTTTTTTTTTTTTGTTCTACGAAAATCAAATTTTAGTATAATTTTTTTCAGATTTTTAAACGCTCATCCATGATTGTCAGTCATTTCTTTTGTTACTCTTTGATATTTTCTATAAAAATAAACTTTCCATGCTTGTCTTGTCTTCCTTTCAAAACTTTTTGATCAATGATATTTTGAGCTTACAATTTTCTTAGCCATTAATATCCTGCTGCATACTCGTACATTCATGCATAAACTCATAAATATTTGCTGGTGGAATATGCTTCCTTTCAAAACATTTATGTCACTTTGGCATTCCACTATAAATCATCGTGGTTGAAAGTTGATTTAATTCTATTATAGTCAACTATTATTTTTATAACGAAAAGCTTAAAGTCTTTTACAATTATTAGCACTAAAATTTCGTGTGAAATATGTTGCCTTTGTTAAATACTTTTTAAAAATTTCTCTAAACCACAAATCAGAATCAGTAGAAGCGAAAAGAGAACAAAATTTGCAACTATTTAGCATGCAATGCTTAATCTGCTTTTTTTTCTACAAGTTCTACGTTTTCCTATATTGTTTCATTTTATCTTTTCTCTTTAATCGTCATTTGTTGGAAAAATTCGCACCTTTCTGATTTGATGCGTTTTTGTTGAAAACGCTGGAAGGCAACATCATGTTGATGATGATGATGATGATGATGATGAAGGTGATGGTGATGGTGATGGTGATGGTGATGGTGATGGTGATGGTGATGATGGAATGAATTAATGCAACAAAGACTGAAGAGAGCTGTGGCTAACCTCTTGCAGATGAAATATTTTTAATGATGGAAAATGTTTCCAAAAGTTTCGCAATAATAAAATGCACGCAGAAAAAAGAAATATTTATAAATTATTAAAATGACTTAAGACTTTGAAAATTAATTGAAATGTGCAAAATTAAATAGCAGAATGAAAAGTGGCTCATACTTAGTACAACTTGAAATTCTTTAAAGTCGTTTGATGTATGAGTGAAATTTTAAATGGAGATAAATTATTAGGCATAAATTCTTGCTTTTTTTTGAATAAATTTTACTAAAAGTGAATATAAAGAAATCACTGTCTATTCAAGTTGCATCAGGTTTGCTTTTCAAACAGAAATGAACTTTCATATGCTGCTAAAATGATATTTCTATTGAATAGTATTATAAGTTTGTCATACAGTTGGCACCACACCCTAGGCGCCTTCCACACTAACCCAGATTCAAATTCATGTTCTTATCAGATAAACTTTTATGTTTGTTGTATTATGGAACTGAAATTTGGATATAATAAGTGACTAAACCATATTCACTAGCCTTGCAGATTTCAAGACCCTCAATACCCTCCCATACAAACCCAATATCAAATTCATATTCTTATTTAAAAATATCTTTTATATATTTTGTATTATCGAACTGAAATTTGGGTAATAAAAGTGTCTGATTCTTATTCATCAACCATGTGAATCTCAAGATCCTAGGGTTATTGAATCGTATAACTCCCATGCAAACCCAGATTCAAATTTTTGTTCTTTTTAGAAAACATTTTTTGTTTTTTTTTTTTGTATTATCGAATTGAAAACTTTTTTGGCGATGGGGAGTAAATCCAAGAAATATGAAACTGAAATGTGACGAAAATCAAAGTGTGATGATGCTTCAAAGATGTAGTGGGGATTTTGTTTTATCGAACTAAAATTTGAATTGTTAAAACTATAAGTGTTAAAATGGAAAAATGATGAATATGAGTATTGACTCTACCCTAAACATAAGTTTTATCAATACTATATATACAGCAAATTTCTTAATCACAGGAGCATGAAGAGTGTTACAACTTCTTTTTTCTCATTGTGGCAAAATGTCTAAATTTATCTCAATTAATCATAAATGCTTCTTTCTTAATTTCTTCTTGAGAAAAGTCCTGTTCGAAATGAATGTATCGTTTGGAATATTTCTGATGTCTAAACGATCATCTCTATATAATTAACCAACAATATATGCATATTTTAAGTCAACAGAAACTATTAAAGACCCAGAGATTCATTGACATCTATCACACAGCATTAGAGCCCAAGAGAAGATTGACATTACTTAAGAAATCCAAATTTTTATTCGCTACAAATTCTACATATACAGAAGAAATAATGTCAATTGTATAAAAATTTCATCCTTATCAGTTGAAAACAAACTAATTTAGAGGAATCAACTTACAAAGCATTTTAGTATTCTGAGTTTGTCATTGACTCCCTCAAATGATATCAATATTACCATTAAATATCCACCATAGTCCACATTTTTATCACTCGACTTAAAAAGCAAGTATTTATATTGAATAAAAAATTAAATATTTTTATTAACATTTTATCATTTTTTTTTTTTTTTTTACAAAGCTACTATTATCTTCAACTCCAATTTACTCACCAACATCAAAGCCTCGCACAATTTTCATGAAATTAAATTCCATGTCAAAAACAATGATACCAACACAGAAACGCAACAAATAAATTGAATTGAATTTAATGTCAAAAGTGCAGCACATAATTGGCTTAATGTGCGAACGCAGCAACATCCGCAGCAGCAGCAGCAGCAGCAGCAACATCAGCAAAAGTAGGTGCAACACCAACAACTAAAACAGAAAGGAACATCAACACCATCAACAATAGCAACAGTTTTACCTGTCGTAAATTGTCCTCCTATCCAATTCAGTTCAGTTCGGTCCAGTATCCAATCCTATGTACTTTGATGATGTACTGTTCTATCTGTAGAAGATCCGTCCGCAACAGCTAAAAGCACACAAAAACCGTGCTGAACAAACTGCATTAAATATTTCTGACATTAACGCCGAACAGAATACAAGGAAAGGAGGAGGTGATGGGAAACTATGCTGCAACAACCAATGCATGCATGTCCAGCTAAATCCTGTTGGTTGATCGTTTGGATGCTTAGTGATGATGTTGATGCTGTTGCTGGTGCTGGTGCTGGTGCTGGTGCCAAACGCCAAAATTCAATTTCATTTTATTTTTGCGTTAGTTAAACATGACTTTTCTCTCCGCTGACGGCATCTCTTTAGTATATGTATACATTACGTTCATCATTTTGGTTTAGCAGCTACTCTGCCTTTGCCTCTTGACGCTTTGCCTTTGGCCAGCAAAGCATCCGCAATTGACGACGACAGGACAACGACGACTATGATGAAAACTGCGTATGTGTATGGCTTGGCATTGCTTGGCATGTCCTTGCTGTGGTTGGGCAGCGTTAGCAACAGTTAATGGATTTTTGCGTGGCTGCTTACAAAGGCTATTAGTTGCTTGCCTTGTTTTCCATGATGTCGTCATCATCATCCTCATCCTCATAATCAACATCATTGTTCTCATCGTTATCCATGTTATAATATACCCATATACTAACAACGCACAACATCATCATTGGTACTTTTATTGTCGTTTTTTTTTTTTTTTTTTTTGTTGCCCGTTGCTGTTATTGTAATGAAACTAATTTTCGCTTGCGTTATAACCGATAACAACATAACAACACCAACAACAACAACAACAACTTGGACAAATTTAAGAACAACAAGGTTGGTGAAGGTGAACATTTTCACAGTTTTCTATTTTGATCATAATGATCATGATAATGATTATTTTGTTTCATTTCAATTGCATTCACTTTTGGGCTCATGTTCATGTTCATGGTCCTTGGTCCTTGTTTGGGTGTTAGGGTGTTAGGGCCTTCCATGTGTTATTCATTCCTTTTTCGTGTTAAATTAATGTTTTACACGTTTTTATGGAGACGCAATCACACTCAAACATCGACTCAACCATTTGTTTCTGTGTGTGTGTGTGTATGGGTGTGTGTGTGTGTGTGCGTACAAAATGGTGTTTTTATGATTTCCGTTAAATGTTTTTCTTCTCTTCACTTCAGTTTCTTTTTTTTTTTTTTTTGTATTTTTATTCATTTTTATTCGTTTACGCGACTTTTGTGCTAAATTTATTGGCTTCACACGTATACAAATACCCATTCATATATATATGTACACACACGCACACATGTTCGGAGTATGTGAAAATCGTAAAAACAAATTTTCCGTCCGTTTTGTTTTGATTTTAGACAAAAAGAAATTGAAATTCCTTAAAAGGTTTCTTTGGAAAAAAGCCTGAAACGTTTTGAGGAAGTGAAGTGAACTGAACCTTTCTTCATATTTCAAATTAAATATTTTTATTTCATTGACTTGAAAGGAAAAAAAGAAACCACTTTTAGAATTTCCACCCATTAAAATCAACCAAACACATATGTTTGCCTTACATATGAAATTCAATATTCAACCGTCGATCAAATTTCCATAAAATTTATTTATAGAAATCCTGAGAAAAGGTTAGCAATTAAAAACAAATTAAGTAAGCAACAATTTGAACCATAAAATATATTCATGAATATACGAGTAATAGAATTAGAAATCAAATTTCAAAACACATGATTAAATGGAAATTTAGAACGAAGGATTATCAATCAATTCTACTTTAGTAACAAACCATACATTCTTTCCGCTGAACCCAAGTTGAAATTCTATTTTTTCTTCTGAAGAAGCCTGCAAAGTCAAGACAAGAAATTTGTCACAAATTATTTTTACAATATAAACGGTAACGAAATATACAATAAGTAAATCTAATTTATATTCATGAGCTTAACTTTATACATAATTTTTCTTAAATTTGTATTTAATGCTTACAAAAATTGCATCCAACAATGAATTTTGAATTTCTCTGGGAAAATTGTATCTTTCTTTTCTTCATTTATGTATATAATTTTTGTCCTTGTTTCGCCTTCGGCTAAGCTGAGAGTTTTCAATCTAATGACATCATAAGACTTTTAACGCTTTGCGGCATATTTTACCTTTTCCTTCCTTCCTTCTTTCTAATCTTCATCTTTATTTCCGGCTTTTACTTATAAAACTTCTTTTTTTTTCTTTTTTATTTTCATTTTCAAATTCATTTTAATTTCGCGACTTATTAGAAAACACACAGCACACAGGAAAAATACAAATTTTTTATTAAATAACTTGATGTGTGTTTTGAATGAGTTTCAATGAAGAGAAGAGAGATTTATGCTCTTATATGATGAAACATAAAACTCCGACGTGTTTGATTTTTTTATAGCATACTTATGGGCGCCATGCAGTAGGTATTCAGTATAAGTATGTACGTACTACTCGTATATTGCTAGTGGCAGTCAGTCAGTCAGTAAACATATTCGTCTTGAATATTAAAATTACTTAATGGAAAACAGATAAGTCATAAAATTTTAAATTAAAATCTGCTACAGGAAGATTATGGGAAGGAGATTATGGAAGGTTGATAAAAGGAAGATATAGATACTAATCAAACACAAAGGATATGGAAAGAAAAAGGTCAGAATTTCATGAATTTTATTTATGCTTTATAAAGGAAAATTGAGATTTATATGTCAATAACTATGTCTTTTGATCATCTTTCAAGCAAAAGATACATTTCATTGACATTAGAATATCATGCAATCTTTCAACATTTTCAAAAGAATTCAAAGAAAACCATTTATCATTGACAAATGGTAGAAAATCCAGTGTTTCCTTAATGATTTTTACCATATTCAGTTGATCATTGTCACATAGCAAAATTAACTTGTATTGTCTTGACTTATGTTAAATTCTTGTCGTCTTTGGCAATTTCTATTCAGTTCAATCCTTTTGTTTTGCGATAAGGATCCATTGTGAATGTTTAGTTGGATATCATAACACATCATGACACAGCACAATTGCATGGTTTATCCATTGTCATATGATATAGGAGTATATATATTTTCTTAATCTTGTATATTAATATTTTATTCTACGTGTCATGTTATTTATTTTACACATACTGACATACATCTCTTGGCAATCTCTTCTAATGTGCAATAACTCTTTAATCGGTTCTTAAAATAGAAAGCAGTAAACACTAGTATTTAGATAACAGTTCTCACTATAAACCCAACTTAGATAGCATAAAACTTAAGAGTCATGAAATTTAAAAGCTATCAAATTTTATTACTCATATTAACAAATTTGTTTAAGTCTAGAAAAACATATACCAGACTCTTAGTATATCAAACTCAACTGTGAACTAGTTTAATGTGAATGAAATGTAAAATATATTTAAAGGTTTCAGGATTGAATTCAAATAGATTTATATGTATTAAAAATTTTTGCTCTCTCTCTCTCTCTCTCTCCCTTTCTTATATTTAATGATCTGGTAAAGTTGACAATTGAAACCAAGCATGACATCATATTAGGAGATTTACTCAATCGTTACCTGTCTGCCTGCCTGCCTGCCTGCCTGCCTGCCTGCCTAAATTGTCGATTCAATTGTCATTTCTCATGAATGCGCTTAAAGTCAAGTAAAGAAAGAATGAAAGACAATTTCACTTTTCATTTCAAATGCCTAAAGGTCTTTACAATCTTCTCTTCTCTCATTAAATTCTCAGATATATTATTGTACATACCACAGTGAAAGTTGTGCGTTTAACTTTGCTTAAGCAACCATGTGGCAATGTATTTTCTTTATTACAACTTTTCATTTTCCCCTGCCAAAAAAATGAAGAAGAAAATAAACAAGAAAGTGAAGAAAAATCCGCGCAAAATATACGACATAAGAAAACGAATTCACATAATTTTCGAGTTTATTGTTGTTGTTAGGCCTGATGTTGCCAATACTCCTGGTCCTTGTTCTGGTTCTGATCCTTGCGCCTCTTGTATTCTAGAATTGTACACCTGGTTGTTTTTAATAACATAAGTAAATGTATTTGCGTGTGTGTGTGTGTGTGTGTGGGTGTTTGTGAGTTTAATGTACGCTTGTGTGGCATTTAAAAGAGCGCCACATTGAAGCGCCTGCCATAAGCAAAAAGAAGCCTCTACAGTAGCTGAAAGGAAGCATAAACATGTCCTAATTACCAATTCGACTGTTGTTAGTGTAATGCTCCTCCCATGCTACTTTTGATGTTGATCCTGTTGCTGCTGTTGTTTGTGCTGCTGATGTGTTGTTTCTGCTATTTGCTTACGCAATCCATTGCGGTGTGTTTGTGGCAATGCCTTTCCATATGCCTGCAAGGCTCCGACTCCGACTCAGAATCAGCATCAGCCGCAGTCTTCTTCGGCCATAAAAATATAAATAAGAATCATTCATTTTCAGTGCACACAGACAAACACAAAAATACCATCAGAAAATAAAAGCGGCCTACCTTGCGGCGCAATGGCCTATGACTTCTTCGACATTTTGTCAGGATCTCTTTCGCTCAGGTTGTGGTTTTGATTCGGAACGATGGTTTCTTCTTACTTACATTTATGTTTGCTTACTTGCTCGCTTTCCTTGCCTTGCCTTCGCCTTGCCTGGTAATGTTTGTGGTTTTTGTTATTTTAATGTGTTAAATTTTTATAGCATACTTTTGGGCCTGCATCATGATGAGTGAGGCAAGCAAGCGGCGCATTGTAAATACAAACACATAAAAATGCGGCAGTTGCGTAAACGTAAACAAGTTACTGCCACTTAATGAATTAACATTATTTTGATGAGTTTTACGATATTTTCAACGCCCAAACGTACGCACACGCACACACACACACACTTACAGCTATTCAAATTACACAAACACGGTTTTATGCCATTTTACGCCGGAAATTTCTGTAATCTAAGAAACTCCCTGGAAAAGTTTCAAGTTTATAAAAATTAACTTTTCTTATGGTTTTTTTTTTCTTACCTTTCTTCTTTTTTTCTTCATTGTGGGTAAATCAACAACCAAAACAAAAATTTATAAAAATGAGCTTCTAACTTTTTAATAAGGTAAAAAATGTAATTCAAATAATTTCATTAACATTAAGCTGTCCTTCATGATGAAGTAGGCATAAGCACTCCATCTATGTCTCTCAGTGACCATTTTATGGTACCCTAAACTGTTGCCCACTAGACTAGTATACAAGTAAGTATGTAATTCATTTATAAATGTGTAATGACTTTATAGTGGTGTAGAGAGTAGGACGAATGGGGAATAGAAGGGTGTCCAGGACCTTATTGAAAATGTGCGTGAATGAGTTTCCCAGACCTCAAAGTGAAAATAACATTTTAAGTGGTTAAATTCCTTCCTCTATTTACCCAACCACTCTACCCTTTTTTCGGCCCTCCAAAATTTTTACTCTTCTATGGATAACTTATGGATGAGAAAACTCTAAAGTTTCTCTCCCCCAAATACAATAGTAAATAAGAATACCGAAAAAAGGGTTTGCCAGTCAGTCAGTCAGTCAGTCACTTTAGTTAGTTAGTTAGTTCAGATCCGGCAAGCTTTAGGCTCTTGGTATTTAGGTCATAATTTAGTTGGCGGTTTTATGCAACGGCATCATAGCAGGTTTGCGTGTGGCAATGTTAGTTTAGGTTAAAATTTGCCATTGGTTGCATGTCAAAAGTGAAAAACAAAAAAGTAATACAAAAGGAATACAAAAAATGAAAAGTGAAAAGCAAAAACTGTGTGCAAGTCATAATTGAAGTCATGTCAGAGAGTCTGAGCACATAGTTGGACAGTGGGTGCGATGTGGGTGTAATGAGTGATGGATTAATATGGAAATGAGTAAAATAAAAGGATTATGATAACCATTGGTTCACATTATAAAAGGGAAATAAGAATTATTATTATTAAACACATAACATGAAATTCACACTTTTGTAAAAAATTCATCAGATTAAAGTAAAATTGTAAATAAAATTGTATCTTACTAATTCTAATTGAATTTAACTCCTTATCAGCTTAACAATATTAGATTCTGTGACCAATTGTTTCAATTGCATTATTCCGATGATTTAAAATCACTGTCATCTAATGCATTTATTCTCTGATTTGATCTAATCTTTAATTCTCATCTAAAAAGAATATTAATTAATACAATATTTATCTTAAGGAACATTGACATTTGCATGGTACTCAATTGATATTTTATAAAATACCATTGACAAGACAATATTGTCTTTGACATTTCCAGCTAAATTGTCCATAACATATTTGTTATTTATATTAAGTAGAAACCAACTATTGTACAAGCGGATATAAAAGGATGCATCACCGGTCAAGAAAGACCTTTTTCAAGTCAAATTTGATTTGTCAAAGAAATTATTTATTAATTCTATTATGACTACGAATGAAGGCAATCCTGTGTCATGATTAAAGATCGGTGTTTTGAATCCTTGGATTTAGATGGGAGTTGGTGATCATTGGCCGACATACTTGCGTCCTTTTAAAGGCATAGACCAATCACCAGGGGAATAACAATACCAGCTCTCTATTATTAATCGAATGGATTAATAAGCTGAAGCTAGCCGATTAGATTACATTAGATTGAAACAAGGGCAAGAATATATACACCTCGTCACTGCGCCCTCAAACATACCCATTGGATTCCATGTAAAGGCAACGCAAGTAGCTAAATCTAGTCTAGATTATGCCTTCACAGGTGCGTAGCAAGTGCTCAGCTATTTCCTCTTCTTCATAATAAAGACTAAACTGATCTTTTTGACTGATCCTCATGTTTGACAGACGTTTCATTACTCTGCAATGAAAGGAAGCCAGAAACAATGGGAGTTGTTGTGCTCTCTTGTGGGATCTTGATGGCATTAAGATTTTCGCTACTCTGATAGACTCAGTGTCTAACTATTGTTTAAATAACAAAAAGCTTTGTGGAGGCACAAGGCAGCCCGCAGAATGGCTCTGGTTCAAAGCCCATGGTGAAATATAACTCAGTTTATCTATTTCTAAGAAAATCAATATAAAACTTATCAGAAAGACAAAGTTTCTGTTTAAAGAACAATATGTTAATCCACAAGTTTCACATTCATACCCAAATGTTTATGTTTATGTCGTCATACCACGCATTTCAGGCTCTCTTTGATGATACGCATGTCGGGTATAAAAGTTGAAAACTCCATAGCTTGCTCCATCGGAATGATCAGTTTTCTTTCCCTCATAGCTTCTGATTCGAATATTACAGACATTTAACTTTGTAATGTACAATATAATGTTTCTTGTTTTTGTTGTAAATTATATTCGGGGCCATTTGTCAATGATTTGACCTTATGTCACATTGACTCTCAACAAAATAGCATACTTACTTCCATTAAATATATTTATAAAAGAAAACTTATATGCCAATATTCCTTTTTGAAAGAGTTATTCCTAATCCTATGACAATAATAAATTCTATAATTTTAATTCATAAAATTTAAGAAATAAAAGCTAAATGGTAAAAATTTCCCTTGTCCAACACATAAGGGAAATTTTATTCAAAATCAAATTTGGCGCGTGCCAAAGTTGAAAGACCAAAATATCCCGAAATTGCGTGCGCATGAAACACACTCGTCGCTCAAACCATTCATTCAACCAAATTCGCTTTGCACGTTGTACCATAAAAATTCGCCGGAAAAAAATGTAAACAAAAAAAGAAAAGACAACAACAAAACGCATCAAGAACTGAACTTCAAAAACAAAGCGATAAAGCGAATTACTCGTATTGAGTACCAGCAGACAATGGCCAAGCGAATAGGAAAACAAAAGACAAAGCAAAAGCAACAGCAAATAATGCCGAACTTTGACACAGTGAATTGCGGCGAATAAAGCGAATTTAAGCGCAACGAATTCGCTGGCTTAAAGTATATACAAATACAAATAAGTAAACGAGCGAGTAACAAACAACACACACACACTTATGCAAATAGAGAGACAGACAGTCAGACCAAAGAAGAAGACTGAGCAAAGAACTGAGTGAGTGAATGAGTGAATTTCGCCCAGCGAGTTTTGTTTGACGTTTGTGTTCGCTGCCTTTTGCTGCGCTCGCTCATTCGAGTCGCCGCCGTCGTAGTTCGTTTGTAGGTTTTCTGATTGTTCGTGAGCATCAAAACGCAAAAAAAGGCGTTTTAAATAAAGGAAAACTTAATTAAGTTTAATAATTTGAACAATTTAACTAAAGATTGTGTTTAAGTGAAAAGTATAATATAATAATAAATAAATAACAAAACTGGTTTTTTGAAACAATAAAATAATAATAAAAACAACAAAAAGGTGAATACGAAAATTCTTGTTGGAAACATCAGCAGAAGCAGCGCGGAGCTGAAGCCGCCTTTTTTCTTCTTCATTTCTGTTCTTTCTTCTTCCTTTGCCTTGCCTTGTTTTCGGTATACAAAAGCATGGAAGCAATCATCCAACAAACCAACAACAACAGCTGAAGAAGTACCAGTAACAAGCAAACAACAAGAAGAAGAATAATAGGAAAAGGAGGAGGAAAGAAGAAGAAAAAAGCAGCAGACGCAGCAGAAATCAAAAAAAAATATACCAAATAAAACGACGAAATTTGTGTGTACTCAGAAAAACGGCGTGCAAAAAATAAAATTTATCATATAGAATTCAGGAAGGAAAAGAACACAAAGTAAATGAAATTTTGGAAAAATGACATGTGTTAAATTACATACATATGTATGTATGTACATATATTTTTGTGTCTATTGAGTGTGCGTGTGAATGTGTAAAAAATCTGTGGAAAATTATTAAAATGATTAAGAATTCCAAGTTCAAAAGCCGACACACTATGAAGAACAAATATGAAAATCGTTAAATCTTAATACAAAATAATTAATCATAACAAAATTAATAACATAAAACATAATTTGTTATTTCTATAGTTGTTGCTGTGACCATCATCATCATTATGATCATCATGATGATCATCTTTTGTGTTGTGTTGTTGCTGCTATTATTTCGCATTTTGTGTACCTTTTAAGAAATCAATAAAAAGAGCAGCCACTGACACAGCAGCCAAATTCGCTCACTTTTATGCTCTATCCAACTCATAAAATAAAATAAAACACACTCACATACTTCATATTCAGTACGAATAGCTTTCTCTCTCTCTCAGCTGTCTATCGTTTAGAGAGAAAACATGCTGACTTGAGTTTAAACTCACTCACTAAGTCAGTTGATTGTTTGTGTTGTTAAAAAAATATTTGCCGCGTGCGTTTGGCATTTCGTTTGTCTCTCTTATGCTCAGTCTCTTGTAACAAGTTCTCTCTGTATATGCATGCGTGTGTGTTGACATTTCTTTTTATATGAGATTTTTTGTTTTCTTATTGTTGTTGAGTTGTTGTTGGTCTTCTGATTTGTTTACGGCGACTACTTTGTTTCTTCTTGTTTCTTTGTAAACAAAACAATTTGTAGAAAAGTAGTAAATTATGTCAATAAGTTGTTGAGTTTAGTATAAACAAAAGAAGAATGCTTGGAAAGCAATAAACAAAACTATATAGTATAGTAAATGATGATAAATGTGCTTACACCACACTCATTTGAAGTGTATTTGCTCTCACTAACTGCTCTCTCTCTCTTTCTCTTATTATCTCAATTTCCCATTTTGACAGTTAACTGACACAATTCTGCTTCTACAGCAAACAGCAACTTTAGTTCAGCAGACGCCTTAAAATTGGATTTTTGTTTTTCTGTTTTTGTTTTTTTTTTTTATAGTGGATTTTCTTTTATTTGTTTTCCTCTTATTTAAAATTTCCATTTCATCAATTCGAGCTACGCGCAAGACGGTGGAAAATGCGTGATTTGAAACATGCTTCAGTGATTTTTACTCTACTTTTTCATCTTTTCTTCTTCTATTTGATTAACAAGGGATTTTCTTTTCTTTATTTATTTGTTTCAATATAATAAAACTGTATTAAGCCATTAATATGTTTCAATTCAATTGCATTCTATGTATGTATTTATTAATCCTTATAATAAACACACTCACTCACTCAGGCATACAAATGTATCTAGATACTCAGTACTAAAGAAGAGAAGTGTCGAGTCTGTGGTATATTTTATATTGATTTTTCAATGCAATTTTCCAGACATGTGCACATTCTCATATTCAGATCCTTATGCATTTGTTTTAAGTGCACTGACCTCAGCGTATGCAAACAGACATCACATGCCGACACATGACATGATGACAAAGATACATATTATATTGTATCTTAAGGCTTAAAGCCTCCCCCATCTCTCTCTTAACTCAGTCTCAATACTTTTTTTTTTTTTATGTATTTAGGTTGTATTTATTTTTAAAACAAATTAACACTGCTGATGATGGATGAATTGAGTTGAATGGAAACCATTTAGTATTAACAATGCTAACAGATTATTTTCGATATCTCAGCTAACGTGAATAACTTGACAACTTACAGTTAGTCAAAGAAGTATAGAGCATAGCATGCCATCATATCATTCTATTATTTTGTTGTCGCATCTCACAAAAAAGGAGGGGTCCATTGATAGATTTAATTGACCAAAAATGTTTGTTTAACTAAATTGAATCTCTATTTATAGAAGAGAATGTAATATTGCAATGGAATGCTGGAATCAATTCTTTTCTCACATCAAAGGTAGTTAGTTTTTCATTCCAATGTAATCCATAGTTCATCTTAATGGATAAAACGTGCCCAGTAAACCATTTAAACAATGTAATGACTTCTCAAAGTTTCTCTTTCAAGTGACAAGATTCCGAATCCCGCCTTTTTCTTGTACCATCTTCTATCATTCAACTTCTTCTGTTTTAATCTCCATTAAAGACATAAACACCTTTATAAGCCCCTACTTCAAAGAGCTTATGAATTGAACTGATCATGGTTAAATGGAGTTTATACTTTTTATCCAAATGAACCCACGTAAAAGAACAGAATTCTGTTCACTCTATTAAAAAAAAAACTAAAACAGACGCTTATCTTTTAACAAATAAATTCACAACTACTAAACAACGTAGAAAACAATAACACTGAATGTTGTGTCTCCCCGTCCGTCACCCACAACAATATCATAAATTGATGTCAATGAACCAAGTAAACAAACATATGGATAATATAGTGGACATATATATTATGAATAGATATTGTAGAAAATACTCTTACATAGATACAAATGTACACAAATTTGTATGTCACTATGCTTGGTCAATTGAAAGATAGATTCATAAGAGGGTCGGTTGATGCCTTTCTACTTTGCTGCTCTGTTGTGATAAATCTCGCTCAAATCTAATATTTTTTTAATGTTTGGTGATAGTTGATAACCATTGGTCCTTGCCACGTTTCAACCAGTGCATTGTTTTCAAGAAATAATATTTTCTTCATAACTAAGAGGTTGACATCAATGAACATTGCTTTGAAATCCCCTTGATCTTTTCAAACTTGATTCCTCATTAATCTACCCTCTTGCATATGTAGATAACTTGCAGACAGGGCCGACCACACCATCTCTACACTCAATCAATAATGTCGTCTCAGCTCATTCCATTCATCCATCCAACTATCCATTTTATCTCTTTGACTACTGCTAGTCAATCATTATTCAAATGTTGACAATGAGCAATTTATGCATTCTTATCTTTTTTTTTTTAACATAATCTCATTCCTCTTGCTCTACTCTTATGTTCCCTTCTTTGTGTTGTTGCCTGCCTTCATTCAACAAAAGTTTTACCAATTACAAATCAATTTTGAAAAATGTGAAAAGAAAGAAAATCAACCATACTACAAAATTGTCAAACTCATGTCAATTTTGATGGAACAAACAGCGGGGCAGCAGCAGCATTGAACTGACACACAAATAAGCACAAAATTGTTTGTTGTCAATAAACAAGAATATAAAAATTGTTTCATTCTATGAAAGAAAGAAATTGTCAATATTTTTTTTTTTTTTCGCATTTCACTTGTAACTTCCCCATTTTGAATCGTTTATCAATTGATATCTTTTCAATTCAATTTTCAATGTACCTATTTATTTGAGTCAGTGAGTAAAGAATGAGTGAGTGTAGTTTGAGTGAAATAATCGAATGTCGCTGACCGAGCGACCTGCTTCCGTTTCTCTTCTTTATTATAGATACAAACAGCAAACAAACATAATTTTATTTTATGATCGATTTTACGTATATTGTGTTATATTGTTATCATCATTTTTCCGCATTTACTATTGTCAATTAAATTGACAATTGCAATATCGACACAGCAGTAGCAACAAGAGAAATAACTTATATGTCAGTTAATGACAACAAATAATGGTCTGTCAATTGATTGACATTCAATTTGCATTGAGTCAACTGTTGTCTTGTTTGTTTAGTTTGGTTGTCTTCTTTTCGATTTTAATGCATATTTATAATTAAATTATTTTATTTTCTATTGAAATTATTCCGTTAGCTCTTCCCCTTTTTTATTATTGATTTAATCAAAAATATCCATAAAAACAAATGATCTGTGACAACAAGAGATCGGAAGTTTGGAATGGGGTGGCTTCAGTGTTTCCAAAATGGGTTTTTTGATTAATTTAAAATTCACACGGTGGGCGATAAAATGTTTTATGGGCTTCTAACTAATTTCTGAAGTTTTTATTTGGTTATGCAAATTTCTATAATTTTTATTGAATTTTTTCTTAATTAACTGGGAATTTTTTTGTTTGTTGTCAATAAATTTTGTTTTTTTTTTTTTTGGAGACATTTGAGAATCTTTTTGCCTCTTCGTTAAATTCAAAGTTCATGTTATTGAGATCCTACAGATGTTTCACAGATGTGTGCAATTTTTAAGCATCACTAATGAGTTCGTTGTGCTAATAATAACCAGGGATGCTTTAACACACAGTTTCATGCAGATACATCTGTATCTTCTTAATTTCTAAATAAAAATCTTTAAATCTCAATTTCTATACAAAATAAAGACTCATACATTATATTTTTTTTTTTTTTTTTTTTGCTAATAAAATGTTTCATCCCTTGAAATTCTTGATGATCTTTAATTGAACAAAAATAAAAGGGGAATAGAGAGAGATAAAATAATAAAGTGAACCCATTTGAACCCGCGGCGAATTTACTTTGGCCCAAAAAAAAAAAAAACAAACACACAAAAACCAATAAAGTGCAAAAAATGCTAAAAACAAAAATGAAAAGGTGTAGAGAAAGCAAGCAGAAGAATATAATGAAACAACAACAACAATAATAATGTGAATACAATAAGGAAAAGAGAGATGGAAATGGAAATGGAAATGGAAAGATAGAAGGAAACAAAACTAATGAAATGCAATAAATTATCAAAAACAAAAAGACAGAAAAATAAAACTAAAGCTAAGTGATGCACATAAAGAACTAAATAATGATGATGATGATGATGATGATGATTATGATGATGTGCGCTGCGGCTTTTGTAACAATAAAAATAATAAAATAAAAATCTTTTATATAAGCAGCAACAACAACAACAACAACATGTAGAGCAAAAACAAATTGATAGATCCACCATACAAAAAGAAAGAACAAACGAAAACAAAAAAAGAAAAGAATTATACGAAACGAAAAGAGAATAAAAAATGAGTCACCGAGGCTCGAGTCAACAGTAACAACAACAACGACAACAACAAATACACTGCAAAGGCTGAAGAACTAAAAGCAACAACAACAACAATCAGTAATACTAAGCAGCTGTCGTCATCACTGCTACTGCTGCTGCTTATGTTTGTTGTTGTTGCTGTTTTTATTTCTTGTCTTGTTGCAGAGGTTCTTAAATTGTGGCCCTTGGACTTCTAGGGCGAAATGATGACTGGAGTATTTTTCAATGATAAATGGGAGAAAAATAAGTAGAATTAGAGAATTAAATTCTAAAAGGAGTGTTGCCTTCTGTTGTAATAGCATTCATATACTTCTTAAAAGGCCTTTTACATGGTCATATCAGTCGTCAGTTCAGTTTCAGTCAACGTGTGACAAATAAAAACTGCAATGGAGACTGAAAACTGACATCCCATCACTTCATGATATGGCCTCACCTAATTGTTTCATTTCAGTTCTTATAAATCACATCAGTTCCCTTGAATATCAGACACGTTGGACAAATACAACTGTCTCTATGTCATATATTTGTTGTCAATTTCATGGAAATTTATTTAAAAAACTGAGAACTGGATTGTTCTCCAAACCTTTTTTCGAACTGAATTGAAACAAGAAACTGTACTGACGACTGATAGGAAAGTGTAAAAAGCCCTTAGGAAATAATCTCTAGATCAGTTTGGGTTCTCCGCCACTGTCCTAGGGGTATGTAATGCCATTACTAGGAGTCCATAAAACAATGTTTAATCATCAACTTCATATATCCTCCAAAATTTTTATAAATATGCAAGTGTCTATTTCCTGCAAAGAATAGAAGAAATTTTATTTCAAGAGCGGAAACATCATAGATAAGGAAATATAATATAGAAAAAAAATAAAGGTCGTTGTGATGACACAGATGCAATCTTAACGCCAGTTTAGGGCTCAAATTTCTTAAAAATATTTATGAAAAAGTTTAACCAAAAAAAAAAAAAAGAAATCTCGCCTCATCTCTGATCTATGTGATTATTGAGCCAGAAGTAAAGTGTTAATGTCCAAGGCAAAAAGTTTGTTCGAACCATTTTTGTCTAGGATTTGGATGTAATTCATGAAAATATATTGTTCAATGCACTACATAAGCTTAAGAACCCCTGTCTTATTGCATTGTTGTTGTTGTTGTTACTGCTGTTTGGATGCGCGCTTGGCTCGAGCCTCGATTTTGTGGTTTTGTGGCGATGCGCATAACGCATTCATTTCTGGTCGTTTATTTTACTTGTTTTACATTCGCAACAACTTAAATAAATGATGATGACGACAAAAAGTCGCAGTCGTTGCCACTGCTTCTGTCGACGTCAATGAAAGCGTCGCGAAACAACTGACGGACTGACAACAGCAGCGGACTTTTAGTTACTTAGTTGCATTGTGAATCGCCAAAGAGGCGAGTGAAACCGCCGCCGACTAGCGACAACTTTGTCGTGCTGCGACGACCATCGATCGAGGAGCCACTGAACAACTTAAGCGACCGTTTAAAATTATTCGTTCCAAAGCGAATTTACTTAATAAAATAAAATTCTGTGTGTTTTGTTTTTTGCTTCCTACAAAATACATAATTTAAATTTATAATTTTGTGTGGTTTTTATTGTTGTATTATTTCTTTTTAAAGCGCAAAAATGGCATTTCAATATTAAAAAATAAAAAATAAAATGAAATGAACTAAATGCACAAATTAAAATCAATTAAAGTAAAAAACGAAACGAAAAGTGTTCAAAGAAACTCAACAAAAACAGAAAAAATGTTAAACAAATAAATGTAAAACTAACGCGCGGATACAAATCCACTTCCGGTCGAGCACGCTCATGCACAGTGGATAGCAAACGCACAAAAATTGAAATAAAAATATACTCGTACATAGAAATTAAACCGCGCAAACAAAAACAACGAACAACTAAGTCTCCCTCCTCACAAAGACTACATACACACACACACTTCCCAATTGAAATCTCAATACAACGAACAAAGGATCGTAGGAACTTCAAAAGTAGTAAATATGAAGCGACGCCTGTGTTTCAGTCAAACTGTGCGCATGCTACTCAAGCTTTTGCTCTTCGCAAGCATCATTGGCGAAAATCTTGGTGTCCCAACACCACCAACTTCTCCACCAGTGCTTTCCTCACCGGCTCCCTTTACGTTAAAACCGACGCAATTACAATCAACAACTGAAACATTATTAGCAGCAGAAGCAGCAGCAGATAATGGAAAAGCTGTTGAAGATGTCGGTGCTGGTGGAGGTGGGGGAATGTCTGATGCAAGTAGCACTGCAGCAACCAACGACCGACAACAACAAAAAGAACAATCAACTCTAGTCAACATTAGTTATGATGAGAATGTACCCATCGTTGCCGGTTCCGGTGCTGGTGAAACATTTGAGACTGATTTCATAATGTCCGCACAAACGCCCGCCGTTGCCAAACCAACATCTCCAACTTCCATAGAACAACAGGATCAACCTCCCGTCCCAGCTACAACACTTGCCTTTGCTAATATTGCACCAGCCATGGGCAATGGTGTTGGTGGTGGTGATATGATGGAAAGTGGCAGCGGTGGTGGCAGTAGTGGTGGCAATAGTGGTGATGCTACACCACCCTATGCAGCTGTTGATGATAAATATGGTAAATATTAAACAATTCAAAGGGAACATTTTTTTTTTTTTTATTATTTTCTCTATTTTAAATTTTTAAATTGTCGACGCGTTACGAATTAAGCAATTTAAATGAGCTTAAATGAAGTAGATTCGCAAATTGAGCTCTTGCACAGTAGAGCAAATGAACAAAAAAAAAAATGTAAAATATTTACTGACGTTCAATGAACTTCAATCGTACTGAGTATGAGTATATTACTTTTTTTATAACATGTGCAACTAATTCATCGTTTTTGAATTGTTCCGCTTCAAATGTCAAAATATGTGCAGCAATCAATCAAAGTTTTTGTTTCATTATAAATACCCAAACACATACAAAAAAAAAAAAAAACAAACAACAACCTTCATTACAACAGTAAATGTACTTGACCTTAGTCACAGCTCATCGTCATTATCATCAGATACTTTGTTGTGTGGAAATAGAAGTTGAACTCAAAAGCGTTTTTTTTTTGAAAAGTAACAATTTTATTTTAATGAGTTTTACGTGTTTCAGTCTGATAGAAAACAGAAACAACTTGAAGTGAAGGAGGAAGTTTTCAGTATTATACTTGTATAACAAAGGATAGATACATATTTGTTAAGTAGAAGTTTAAAATAAATTACAAAGTTTACCTTGAATTTCTTATTGTATTTCTGAAAACTTGACACGCTCAATTGAATTTGAGAAGAATGGGACGGACACTTTAAGAATGTAAAGAAGAGATCTTTCAATTGATTCGCTGAAAGATTTGTTGTTCATTACCATAAGATATTTAAAATGATCTATAATTTCTTTCAAGGTATAGTGTTCAAGGTATAGTGTTAGTGAGGCTTATATGACATATGATACCTTAAGAATGAAAAGAATGAATGAAGAAGAGATCTATCAATTTATTGCTTCCCAGAAAGTTTTGTTATTCATTAACATGATATATTTTCTTTCAAGGCATAGAGTTCTTATCAGAGACGACTCACATGATATAAATCATAACCACACATTGTTTTTTTATGTTTTATTTTTTAATTTAATTAATTTTTAATTGAGCGGATTCACACAAGGGGATTCTCTTTCTTAGTTTATGAAATAATTATATAGCAATTCTTTTAAAGGCACAAAAAAACATTGGAGTTTCCCTAAATTTGATGACTTCTAATTGTTTCGTGTTTGAAATGCATAGTTGTTTGGTCAAAAAATAAATAAATTGCTTTTTTTTTTTGAAAAGTTTTTTTTATTTCCTAATTGCTTGAGGTTTTCCCATCGAGGACTGGGAATTCCCAAAATTAAATATCCTCTGATTCTTTGATGTTTAATTTAATTAATT
Organism: Amiota minor; assembly: GCA_037043295.1. Taxonomy (NCBI): domain Eukaryota; kingdom Metazoa; phylum Arthropoda; class Insecta; order Diptera; family Drosophilidae; genus Amiota; species Amiota minor. Next base: position 398,986 of record JBAMAW010000382.1, read on the forward strand.
AATTTATTTATTTTGAAATAATTAGTACAGCGTACATTTTTGATGGTTTAACACGATCTATTGGGGTTAGGAATTTGCAAAATTTAATATACTCGTACATATTGTACATATTCTTCTGATTGTTTCATTATTTGCTTTGTCAAAGTAATAAGTATTGTAACCATTATTGAAGCTTTTTCCATACCTATTCAGGTTTGTCTACTTAGGGCTGGGGGTTTCCGAAATTGAATATCTTTTGAGTGTTTCATAATGTAGGTCAATATTTGCTTGGTCAAATTTATTGAGGTTTCCTCATTGAGGTCTGTGGATTCTCAAAATTGATTATCTTTTAATATCTTGTTTTGACAGTCTCATTATTTTCTTGGTGGTGTCCGATCCATAGTCACCAATCATGACCCTAGGATTACTAGGAGGGGTACCTTCCATACAAACCCAAATTCAAATTCATGTATTTATTAGAAAAATTTTTTTGTTTTTTGTATTATCAAACTGAAAATTGGGCACTATAAGTGTCTGTTCCATAACCATCTACCATCTAAATTTTTAGAGCCTAGAATTACTAAAAGGTGTAGCTCCCATACAAACCCAAATTCAAATTCAAGTTCTTATTAAAAAAAACTTTTTTGTATTATCAAACTGAAAATTGAGCACTATAAGTGTCTGTTCCATACTCACCTACCAAGCAAATTTCCAAATCGTAGAATAACTGGAAGGAGTAGTTCCCATATAAACCCAAAATTAAATTTAGAAAATATTCATGTTTTTTGTATTATCAAACTAAAATTTGGACACCTAGTATTTCTGGATCGCTTACTTCCCATACAAACCCCGAGCAAAGCTATGTCGCCTGGTATTGCACTATTCTCATAAAGAGAAAACTAGTTTTAAAATTAAGAAACAATAAGCCACAGATTTCTTTATTATTGTACAATCAGTATTGGATAAAGTAACTAATCCGATATAGTATGTTTTGTTGATTTTTTCTACTGTAACAACATATCTTTTTCATATTATTAGTTCCATGAATTGTTCATAAAAAAAGTAAAGTTTATTCTATTAAAAATGATTCATTATATTAAATCAATTATTTACATAGAATTTCGTAAAATTTTCAACCAATTTCATTGATCAATTATAAGTTTTTCTAGTTATGTTTTTTAAATATTTATATCTTAATTCATGTGCACGAAACAAGAGAAAAATGTTGGTATAAAAATAAATGCGAAATACATATTCCCTTTATCAGAATAATTGAAGCATACTTACAGGCAATTAACAAAGTTTTCATTTCCGTTTAAATGCAAACCGACGCGACAACGTCAATGTGAATTTTACCGTTGTATAAATGGCAATTGATGTTGTTTTTTTGTTGTTGGCAATGTTCATAAAACACGCCAAATGTTGCCAAATGAAAATGTTCACATAAATAGAAAACAAAAAGAAATGAAATGAAAAAATAACAAAAACAAAACAAAACAAAACTTACAACATTTTCATCATGCCAAATGAATTATTTAGTTATATCGTTGTTGTTTTACTCATTATTATTATTATTGATGTTGTTGGTGTTGTTGTATGGCAAACCATTTAATAAAACAAGTTGCCATTGACAGCTCAACGTAGTCGTCGTCGTCGTCGTCGTCATCGTCATCGCCACTCACTTCATCACCATCTTTGTAACTACCATTGATGGCTTATAACACGGCAACTTAAATGAGATATGTATATGTACATATGTATAGACATAGTAAATACATACCTCCAACAATACCAAACTTCTTCAACTATCTATCAATCTATAGAGCAACAACCAACTGACTGACAAACAACAAACTAAGCAGCAAAGTGGGCAACACGTGTGTGGCATGTTGCAGAAAACTATGGTGAACAAAAAAAAAAAAAAAAAACACAACATGATGTAAAATCTCGTTAAAAGTTACTACTTATTTGGCTTCAACAACAGACTGATAGATAGATGATATGGGGGAGGCAACCATATAGTCTCTCTGAGTTTGGTTGGCTTGGCTGTTGGTCTAAAAGGCAATGAATGTGCATAAATGAATGAAGACCAACAAAAAAAAAAAAAAACAGTATTGAAAACTAAGCCAAAGTTTGACAAGCGGCAAACACGCGATCAAATGACGAACGTATAACATAAATGAATGAATGAATGAAGGCGTTGATTGAAGAAGTGTTGCTACTGTTAAATGAATGTTGAATGAATTAATAAAGGACTGTCTGTCGGAAGGGCGGAATGTGAGAGCGGTTGACCAAAATAAGGATGAAGAAGAAATGGGTTTGGTTGGCTAAAGGCAATTTGATACACAAGTATATGAAATGAAAACAAATAAACGAAATAAAAAATCGTTGCCTTGCGGTTGAAAATTAACAGCTTCAAGCCAAAAACAATTAACAACTTGGTTTTTTTTTTTTTTTGTTTTGGTTTTTTATTTATTTTCCATTAAATATTTGCATGCATTTTCCACTTGAATATATGAGTCAAATAAAAATATCATGACATGCCAACATAAAATACATAAAAAACAACATGTACTAGTACACAGAAAAAATTATGTTATGTGTAGTGTATTTTAAAGAAAACGAAATGAAAATATTTAAAACAATATAAAAATGTATGTGCTTCAGTTCAGTTAATTACTCACCAATCACCAACCACACCACCACCCCGTAATTGTTTGGCAAATGTTGTTTATTTGCATTGTGCAACAAAAAGAAACTCAAAAGGTGAAAGAAGTTAATCGTCACTTACAATACACATAATTAAAAATACAACAACATAAAATAAGAACAACTACAACTACAACAACAGTAATAATAAAACTACAACTATTTTTTTTTTTAATATGCAATTAGCGCCCACTTGAAATATGCTAAGATTTCTTTCTTTCTATTCCTTTTGTTAACTTTTAACCTTGTTTTCTATTTTAGAAAGGGTCAAATCCAATAACTACTACAAAAGTACAATATTTAGATACATTTGTTTCTATTTATTTATTTGCATGTTGCACGTTTAATCGGCATTTGCGTGTTGGAAACCATTTTACACTACTGAATAATGACTGACTTCAAATGCCTTTTAATAAACATTTCTCTACTCTTTGAGTGTCAGTTGGTTTGGTTGTTTTTATTAGTATTTTATTTCGGTTGCTGTTGAGAAATGTCAGATAGAAATATGCATTGTGTACATATGTAGAAGAAAGATATGGAGAAAATAATTATTATAATAAACACACACTACTGTGTCGAGAAATACTACATACATACATTCTACATTCTAAATTATACTCATACAAAAATTGTTATTGTTCCTCTTAATGTTGATGTGGATGTTGATGTTGATGTTGGACACGCAAAAGTACAATAAAGTTGAATTTTAAATTCTCAGTTGGCCAGGGATTTGCTTGTATTTACATGTATGTAGTCTGCACCAAAGTATGAATTAATCTAAATTAAAATAGAAAATTAATCTTCAACACACAACGAAAATTTGTTCTATGAAGTTAAAAAATGGTCGATTTTGAATAAATTTTCAGATAGAAATAAGATAAATCTATGCAATTTATATACAATAAAACAATAAAAAAAAATACACAACAAGGAAAAGGCGACCATTATTTATGATAGAATAGAGACAACAGGGCTGAGTTAAATGCTTTGTTTGGATTACCCTTAGCTTCAGTGTTCGGTGTCCGCCTTACCCAACCGATAGTCTAGACTACCAACAGCAATTCTCAAGATTCTTGTACTTTCATATCAAGAGAAGATGCCAATCCAACAAGAAGGTTGAATAAGAAAAAAGACAGAAAGACACAAAACTTTTATTTTCCAATGAAGGATTTTTTAACTTAAATCCTATTCTAAGATAGTAAAAAACTTGTTTATACAAAAATTATATTGTACATTTTATGGAAGTTTATAAGCCAAGGCAGCTACTTTCAAATCTCCAGACTCACCTTACTTAACCAATTGGCTTTTGGCTTGTTCCGAAGTCCAATAATAAGGCGGAGGATCCATGTACATGATCTCCCACTCAGAAAAAACTAATAATGATTATAATTAAGTACCACATAAAGAGTAGGAACTAAGATATTTCAGTATTGTAACAACAAACCGAACTTTTTAGTCATAGCTAGAATAAAGCAAGTATGGTATTATGTTTCAAAGGTAAAATAAGATCCATAAAACTTTTGGAACGATCAATAAATTTATCCATAGACTTTTTAAACTCGGTTTTTAGGAAGTTCTTTAGCATCTGTATGTCATGACTACTTGAATGGCTGTAATGTCTTCGTAAAAAGTTCCTATATTGGAGTTTTCAGTTTTGGGAACAGTTTGGTAGTGTGGTTGATGACACGAATCCATTTTTTTTATTAAAAAATTCTTTCATATTTTGGATTTTTCATCTTCATTCACATTCATTTGATAGGAATCAAAAAGTGCACAGACTTTCTTTTCCCCCAAATCTTAAGTTAATATTATGTAGATTGTACATTAATATGAATTTAAAATTATGACAGTGAAATTTTGCATCGATAGCGTTACTTTATCCCACTAATGATTATTATGATTTGAAGCTTCTTGTTGTCGATGTCTTGGATCATCATTAAAATCATCACGACTACTTTTAAATCATGTAAACCACATGAAATCTTGAGGGCGACTCATACAATCATCACTATAAACTTTCTTTTCAACAATTCGGAAACCTCAAAAGATTTTGTACTGAGTATAAAACATAATTTAATATTTGCTCTCTTTGTTTCATTAGTAAAATGTACGTAATTTTGTAATCTGTCTATCGATTAGAACGACCTTAGTTGTGTTCGAAAGAAGAAAAAACAACCAAATGCGAGTTAAATTCCCACTAGAGGATTCTGTATCAAATGGGGTTTTAAATATCAGAGAACAGCGTAGCGTTAGTAATAGTGTTCCGTTCAAAAGTTTTTCATATAAATACTGTTAAAAAAATTCCTTTGAGTCTGTTCTTTATTTATTTATTTTTTTTTTTTTTTATTATTATTCATTCAAATGGTTTTCTGAAGATGTTTTACTTACAGAATGTGAAAGTCAAGTAGGAGCATAGATACAGAATCTTAGTTACCACTTAATGGATGAATTGGTTTTTGTATTTGAGGGTCTATCTTTTCCAATAATCATGGAGCTCCAACAGAATCAATAAAAATATCAATAAAAAGTCTATGTATCAAATTCCTGTTCGAAACCTAAGAGACTAAATCACAAAAAAACTTATACGATCAGATGGATTAGAACTATTGTAATCTCTTTGTCAGTTATATTTTTTTATTTTTTATTTATTAGAACTAAATTATAATTATAAATTATATTAGTAACTTAGTATTTTTCAAGAGCAATAGCGTCAGAGGCCTTCAGCTTAGGCGAAAGTTAAGAAGGAAAGGAGAAAATTAGAAGACTTGCCTTGAGCGGGAATCGAACCCGCGACTCTTGAGGTGTCAGCCAGCGCACTAACCTCTGAGCCAACGAGCCAGTCATTTGTCAGTTATAATTTTCTTATTCTCATACAGGGTCTTCGATCCACAACAAACTGGCAAATAAACTAAAACTGAAAGGTTTTATAAAATCAAAAGACAAAGAGAAGAAAAAAGGCAAAAGAATTTTTAAAAAATTACTTATGCATAAAAAGCAAAAAGAACCTTGAACTTGAATTCAAAATAAAGAATAATAAATAAAGAAAATAAGGAACAAAAGAAAATTAACAACAACGACAAAAGAAAGAAAGCAAAAAGAAACACACTACATTTTAAGTAAAATGAAACCATTAAGTAACTTGAGGCATGAGTAATTTATTGTACAAGTCTTGATGATGAAGTCCATCCATGCTGATGATTATGGGGTGCTTTAATTTAACGCTACTTTAAAATAACAAAAGATAAAAGATACAAACCAACTGACAGTTTTAGAGTGAGTGACATCAAATGATCTGATCGCATTTCTAAGTAAACCATGACAATTAGTTCCCGCCAACATTAATGAAGCCGTCGAAATTATTATAATATTATGTACAACAACCTAACAATTTTTATTATTATAAAACCGAAACCAAAACAAAAATTAAAAAAACAAAAAACTGAACGTGACTCATAAAAATCGCTCAAAACAAAAAAAAAAACACTCGTCGTATTACAAAACAAGAAAAACTCAAAAGTCAATTTGTATTTAAATAATGAACCCTAAACACTCAGTCGACTTTTTGTTATGTATATGTAAAAAAAAAATACTTTTGTATTCAAAATCAACTGAAAATTAAATGTTTAAAATTGCATGCATCATGTTGGTGGAGTTGATGATGAGTTAAGGCGAACATAAAAACCAAAATTATGAACACGTAAGAGAAAAAAAGAAAAATAATAATTAAGAAATTAATAAAAGATTCACGCCGCTTTAATAAAATATAATGAAGCCCCGTCATACAATGAAAGCGTTAAGTATCTTTAACTTGTGGTGATGATGAAATCAACACTAAACAACAATGATTTTGTTTTTTCAAGCAAAATTGTATTTGTTATAAATCAATGATCGATAAACAGTTAGATCAATATTGACAAAAAGATAGAAATGTGAACAGTAATTTCTGCGACCAAACTATTATGTTATACTTTAAGTACCTTTAGAGAAGAAATGCCCTTGTCTTCTTCTAAAAGAACATTGATACTAAAATTTGTGTTTGATAGAAAGACTAGGGGAAGGACGGTAGCTAGTCAAGACCCAACACTGCAGTCTCAATTGGGTCTAATTTACAATCTCTTCCAAAATTATGAAAATCTTAAAGAATTTCAGGATTTTCTTCGGATATGAGTCTGCTATTATGTGTTTATTTCATTTAATGGTTGCCTAGATGTCAGAGTCTGTTCTCCTTATCTAATGTATATACCAGTACATCATTTTTATAGATTTCTTCACATTCTTTCGAAACCTAATGTTTTTGTTAACGTGACAACGTTTTTAAAAAGGCTGCCGTTCCCAATTCACGTGTAACACAGCGTTACACCCAACCGCTTTTTATGTTGCCACAAATTTTAATATACATATCTTAGTGACTCAAAAATTTTAGCGACAAGTAGTGTATATATTTTGAAAATAGACGAGTGTACGTCGCCTTTTATTGCATTTATGCTATGGTGCGTTTACATCATCAACGGTGAGGGCAGTCGAAAATGTGCATCAAAATTTATTTTAGCAGACAAAAGAATTCCTCTTAATTCCGCAACAATTTTTACCTCATCATGTGGAAAAAAAATTGACTTATGTCTTAATAATATTTCGGCTTTCGACTAAATCTACTCATATGTGTAATTTGATTTGATATCATGATCCCAAAGAATGGTATTAGGTCTTAACATTCTATGGAAGCATCCAAACAAACTATCCATTCTTAATAAACATAGATAAATGTAATATTTTTTTTCACGTTTACCAGAAAAAGCATAAAGAAATACGTTCATTCAAAAGACTCATCTTAAATTATACCTAATGGTTACGAGAAATGTTTTCACGTAAAAAATATTACGATATCTATATCTAGCAATACTAACTACTCCCACTTTTTGGAAATTTTTCTTTTTTATCTTACAAGAATCTTTAAGTGTGCAGCACACTTCACTTCAAACAATAAATTGCAACATTTGTCATATTGATAATGATGACGATATGATAATGATGGGGACATATAGTTTACTATGATTTACGACAAACAAATGAGACGCGTGCATTTGACAAATCTTACAAATTATAAGGGAGCAGCAAAGATACTTTTTTATCTTTTTCTTTCATAGTCAATAAAAGGCAACATTGTACTGCAATATTTTCATAGGCGTATCCAATGCCATTATAAATAATTTTTTAATTTATTTCAAATTTTTTATTACACTACTCTTTATTTTTATTTTCCTTGTCTATAACCTTCCGGATGGATTTACATAACGAAACTATTAAAATTAATGCAAAAAACAACAAAAGTCTCTTTAATGAGAAAAGTCTATAAATAATGAAATAATTAAAGGCCCCAGACACGTCTTTCATATGAATGTGATAAATTAGAAAATAAAATAATTTTACTATTTCACATTTAGTGTGGAACCAATGAAAAAGTACTAAAATGTTGTTGGAAACACAGCAAAATATTAATTAAAATATGTTTACAAGGCGGAAAATAAAAACAAACAAAAAAAATAATAGAAATTTGAAATGGGGTGGAAAGTTTTCAATATTCGACAAATCATTTTGTTTATTAATAAATTAATTATTTTTTTTTTATACTTGACGTGCGTTAGCATCATCATCATCATCATCTATACAAATTGATTAAAGTTTTCTATCTAAAAAATTGAGTTTTAGTATGGTGGCTAATTTGCTGTCATCTGCAGTCAGTAAGTTTCTTAGTTTTAGAAATTAGTTTTTCTAATAGTTGAGGAGTCTCATATAATTTTTGTTTATAAGTAGAAACCTGTAATGATATCAACAAACCTTCATCCATTTCAAAAGCCTTAAAAAATTGCCCTTTACATTTTGAAGAATTTTGTATTACAGTCGAATCGCGATAATTCGTAATTGCAAGGGACCAGCATTTTCTACGAATTATCGAGGTTTTCGAATTATCGAGGTTTCGATTTATCGAGATTAATAAGAGAAAAATACGAATTAACGGGGCTTTTACATTTCAGTTGATTTTCATCTATTTTTTAACTTTATTAGAACATAATAACTCCATTTACATATGTATTTACATCTTACATACTATTAGTTTAATAGAAAAATAAAAACAGAAACATAAAATAATTACAAAGAGAAAGACTAAGGTTTAAAAAAGTTTGTAATATTTGATTGCTTGAGGTTCTTTTCACCTATCTCTTCAATTGAATTTTCCAACTTTATTAAGCAATCAAAAACATTTTTTTGGACATCATGATTTGAAATACAATATCGAATTTGTTGAATGGCCGATTTAGCTTGTTTATTCGTTATAAGAATTTCTTCATCGGCGCTATCATCGTCATCACTTTCATTATTAATAACAGTAACTTCTTCCAAAATATCGTTGTCTGTCAACATACCGGATACAGCCACGTCATTATTAACATTCACGTAATCATCAAAGAGGGCGACATTTTCAGAGTTCTCAGATAAACGATTCCATAGATAATCTATATTCGATTGCTCGTCTTGAATTAATTTTTCGTTGCTATCTTTATTAAAACCACAAGCACGGAAGCAGTTTTGAATATAAGCTGCGTTGACACTATTCCATGCTTTATAAGCAATTTTCATTGCCGTAAATAGCATACATTTAAACTCTTTTTTGTCATCAATGCTATTAACCAGATTAATAACTATTTCCTTGCTGTATAATGATTTAAAAGATTTTATAATACGCTGGTCAAGAGGCTGTAGTTTGGAAGTGGTGTTTGCTGGTAAAAACTTTATTTCTATGTGGCTTAGATCAGGGGACCCATTATGCGCCTTACAATTGACAATGAATATCAATATCTTTCGATTTGCACTTTTCATGGTGTCATTCAACATCTGAAGCCATTCTTTAAAAATATCTATTGTCATCCACGCCTTTTTATTATGTCGGTAAAGCATTGGAAAGCTGCGAATGTTTTTGAAGCACCTTGGTTTTGCAGGCTTTCCAATTAATAGTGGTTCAAGTTTTTCGGTGCCATCCATGTTTACTACAAATAATAAGGTAACTCGTTCTTTACTATGCTTACCACCATGACATTTTTCATTTCTGAAGCCATAGGTTCGATCTGGCAAGTATTTATAAAACAAGCCAGTTTCATCTGCATTAAAGATGTCTTTAGCATCGTAATCTTTAATCAAATCACCCAACTTTTCTTTCCACCCTACACAAACTCCTTCATCAATAGTAGAACTTTCACCGCACAATTTTTTAAATGTGATGTTGTGTCCATTTTTGAACCGTTCAAGCCAACCACTGCTCGCTTTAAAGTTATTGATCTTCATTGCATTTGCAAAACACAAAGCCTTTTCGGTTAATAACTGGCCGCCAATAGGAACGTTGCTTTGCCGGCATTGTGTTAGCCACAAAAGTAGACACTTTTCTAAACCTGGATATTCAGATTGCTTCTGACGCTTTACGCTTTACGAAGATGCTCCCATAATAAATTCCTTTTTTTGTAGAATTGATGTGAGTGTTGATGGTGCGATTTCGAATTGTTTCGCCACCTCCTTTTTTTTTGCTCCATTGTCAATTGCTGCAATAATTTTTTGTTTTTGAGAAATTGTTAAGGTTTTATGCGTGCGTTGGTTTGGCATCTTGACGTTACAGCTTATTGTTTTGAATGAAAGAAGTACTAAGAAAAAACAAACAAAACAAACAAAGTCAGTTAGCCGACATGAAGGCGCCAAACGGTTAACTGAATCCCGATTTGTTTGTTTTTTTTTACGTTTTCATTACGAATTATAAGAGGTTTTAGAAATGAATTACGAATTATAAGAGGTTTTATGTTCATTGTATTCCAAAAAAAAAATACGAATTAACGAGGGGACCAAAACGTATGAAAGTTTTACGAATTATCGAAGTTTTTTCAAGGGACCAGCACTTTGTTACGAATTATAGAGGTTTTCGATTTATCGAGGTACGAATTATCGCGATTCGACTGTAGTTTATTATGGGCTCAGCCTAAAAATAGGCAATAATTTTAATTTTCTTCGGATTCAATTGAAGATTAATTTTTTTTTTTTTCATTGGAAAATAACGCTGATTGACCACTTGATATGATTTGAAGTTTAGTGGCGATATTGTATTGCATTTTTAATTGCAATAAAACTTTTTGTTTTATTTTAGCCCCTTTTTTTGATGAGGCTTAAATTAAGTAAGTTGACCAAAGCAAAAAGCACAAAAAAAAAAAACAACAAAACAATAAGAAGACAAGCGAAAAACTTATTTTTGATGCTTGTCAACAACAAACTTTACTTTTTTGACAAATTATTTTCGCTAAAAATGTAACAAAAGAAAAACTAAAAACAAAAAAACCAAAAACAAAAAGAAAATTAAGAAAAATATTAAATGCCAACAGAAAGAACTGTACTGAACTGTGGAGAGCAGAGAAAAGAATGAAAAAAAATATACAACTGAAAGCAAAAATAAAACTTCAAAACCAAAAGACGAAAAGTTTGATTGAAACTTTTTGACAAAACTTTTATAAGCGCACATTTTTATGACAGTCTTACTTATCTGTGTGTCTCACTCACTCTTTCTCTCTCTGTCTCCCATTCTAGATACAATTGACCATGCTATCTCAATTCCCCACATCTTGTTGTCTCACTCCTCTTTTATTTGAATTCAAGTCTTGTAGAAGTAAAATAGAACAAAATCACACAAAAAACAATTGAGCGTTACAAATTTTACAGGACACTGAGTTATGAACATGACTTGTCATAAAATGTATTTCATATAATGACAGGCAAACAACCATCTAAGGGTAGTGGAGATTAGTAGGGATTGGATTGTAGTACATACATAGAAGGTAAGCTAGGACAGGACAGGACAGGACCGGACAGGACAAAATCTGCTGCGCTGGTTGGTGTGCATTAAAATGAAGTGAACCAAACCGAAGTGATGCGAAGTAAAGTGAAGTCAACAAAAAACAATCATTTAGGTCAACAGCAACAACAAGGATATTTTGTTGTGTTTGTGATCCTAGCATAAATCATTAAATGCTTTTGCTGCTGCACAACAAACAAACAAAAAAAAACATAGTAGCAATCAATCATTTTTTGTACAATACATATTTTTTGTATGAAACTAAACTTTTATTCTTTATGTGTTTGTGGACTCGATGGATTGAAATTGAAAGAAATTCTTAAAAATATACAATAATTTTCATTAAATTAAAATTATAATTCTTAGAAACAGGGTGGGGAGAGAGAGAGAGAGGGAGATGTGTTTTTTCTGCTGACGAACAAAATTTCAAAAGCAGATTGTATAAAATAATTTAAAATGATCTTTAAATTCTTTATGTTGTTTGTTTGGACATAAATTTAAAGAAGATTGCATATTTTGAGACATGCAAACGTGCTAAAGTTGAAGAAAAAACCGAGCTTATACTGTGATAAGATAAGACCAAATGCAAGATGCATACTTTCTTCTTAGACATCTTCAAGTTTCATATGTTTCAGTTGCTTTTCATTCATTTCTACTTAACTCCAACTTTATCCCTTTTATCATGATGCTGCTTTTCTACTTCTCTGATTAAGTCCTTTTGAGTTGCGCTTTTCATGCGTAATCATGATGCCTGTCATCTGCATGCCTCTTAACTTGCGGTTTGTTGCAATATCAACATCATTCACATCGTCATCATCATCACCATCATCATCATTATTATTATATTGTCTTTACTTATGTAAACCGAAACCATCTTCATCATCATCATAATAAGCACTGTCAACATTTCTACTTAAACCAAAAGTACCACAATTTGTGTTCGTATGCATCTTCTTGCGGTTTCTTGTTACTGTTAGTGATTTATTGTTGTTGTTGTTGTATCATAATAAAGTTAAACAAAAATCAAAGTCATTAGTATTAAACGAAGACAATTAAAAACCATAGTAGCAGCTACCATCATCATCATAATCATCATTGTTGTGATGATGTGTGGAACAAGAAGCCGCTGCTTGACGGCGTCGTCTGCTAAGTTTCTTCTTAGATAAATTCCATAGATATTCATAGATCCTTTGTCATTCTTTGCTATTCAAGAACTCAGTAGCATCTGCTGCTATATCATATTTTAATAATAATTAAATCTAAAAATAATTAAAAATTGCATTAAAAAACAATAACAAATGCATGAGACTCTGCTGCTGCTACTGCTGACTCACAGTACTTCATCTATGATGTTTTGCATGAGATAATTTATTATCTTGTGTTGTCTTTTAAACTGTTTAACAACTCGAAAGTTTATTAACAGCGATTTGTAGTAAGACTCAATCTTGCAACACTTAAATCTGTCACCTCCTCCTATCCATATAAATTGATGTTAACAACAACAACAACAACATAGAAAGATAAACAAGGACAATGAAGAATGTTTTCTCTATTATTTTCACTCACTTGAATCATTGAAAATGGGAAAAAATTACTAAAAGTATGCGTTGCGAACAAGAAGAATATAAAAATAACAACACACAGAAGAGGCAAGAACTTCCGCCTAACTGCACTTCAACATGGGGCTATCAGGTATGAGGACTTGGGTCTGGTCTCTGACTAAGTGAATATCGTCCACATATCGCATCCTCCTTGATTTGTACAATATTTTATGCTTGGTTGGAATATGAAAAGCCATAAAAAGGTACAACAACCCCGGAAAAATTGTGTTGTTTTTTTGTCTTTGTTGTATGAAAAAAATGTCCTTCTACACCCTACGATGATGATACAACTTCTCCTGTCATTGTATCTTCAAAGCATTGGCATGTGCTTTTGTCTGCCAAGGCGCTTAGTCCTTACTCTCCCCACTGTTCCTTGTCTGTATGATGCATTTCTATAAAAAGAAATACAAACACCCATACTTTCTTGTTCGGAAGAAGAATATACCGCGTCTCCTTGATGTGTTGTGATGATGATAGAAATGGTGATGATGCTGATGCTGATGATGGCGACAACGATGAACGTGACATTGATGCCGGTTTCAATTTTTTTTTTTTGTTGCCTTTTAAACAATCACAATACAAAAACAAATACACGCACATTGTCATCACCCATCACACACTTGTAACTGTCTCAAGTTGTATGGCGTGTCGTGCCGGTTGCCCTTGTATTTTTCGTATGATGGTTGGTGGGTTGGTATCAGATCCTGTATGAATTCCATCACGTGTAGTAAGTATATTTGTGCTTTTGAATTGCATTCGTGCGCTAACTGACTTCCTGACCGGATGATGACGGATGTGGCATTGCTTCCGGCTGATTTCGGTTACTCTACACAGATTTAAGTATTTGGTTTTCATTCACAACATTCATTTTATGATTGTTTTTGTTTAACCTTTAAAAGACTTTAAGGTGAAATTTTTTTATATAATTTTAGGCATGAAATTGAAAATTCTCAACTTGAGTGAACCCTGCTTATTTCTATTGTTGTGTTTACATTTAATTTCTGTTTGTTTTTCGCTTTACTTTGGCTTTTACTTCTTCTTTTGTATTGTGTGTCCTTTTGTATAAATGAAACGATGCGTAAACTCCTCAGACATACAATTTTCACACTTTTGAAACTACAACAATAATAACACAAGAATATCAACTAAAAGAAAAACTATTATACAATTCACTTAAATCTTAGTGCTGCTGCCTTCTGCGCAAGCCAAATCCTCCATGACCTGACAGTCAGTGGGTCTCTTTTGTTATGCGCGTTGATATGTTTTAGTTTATTTTTTCCTGAAACACGGAAAGTCGTTGTCGCCTCGAAGCCGCCGCCGCCGCCGTCGCTGCTGGCATTTTTCCTGCTCTGCTTCTGGTCCTGCTGACTATACAAATATGTCAGTCATTGTTGGAAATGTTTATTTGTTTGTTTCAGAAAAAACGAAAAATAACAGAAAAGAAAGCAAAGAAAAGAAGAACGAAACGTTTATTTTACTATTGGGTGTATGCATATGATTCCGCCCTTTCCGATAGTTTCGCTAGTATCGCCGCTTACACTTGCACACTAAAATACTAATACTTGCATTCGATAGTGCCTTCTATCAGCTGTTAAACACAGTGTATAACATTCGGTGGAAGCATAAACAACAAATATTTCTAATTCATTGAAAATGTCGAGTTTTATCCCAAGTAAACATCATTTGCGGGAGGTTTTATTGCACTATTTTGTTGCAAAGAAAAGTGCAGCGGAAACTTATCGTTTGCTTGCTGATGTTTACGGTGAGCATGCTCCATCGAATACAACTTGCAAAGAATGGTTTCGACGATTTAAAAATGATGATTTTGACATTGAGGACAGAGAACATGGAAAACCACCCAAAAAATTTGAAGATGCTGAATTGGAAGATTTATTGACCGAAGATTGTTGTCAAACACAATCAGAATTGGCAACAACATTAAATGTTGATCAATCAACTATTTCAAGCAATGGGAATGGTTCAAAAAGTCAATAACTGGGTGCCACATGAATTGAAAGACCGAGACATCGAACGTCGCAAAACCATTTGTGAAATGCTGCTTCAAAGACAAAAAAGAAAAGGTTTTTTGCATCGGATAATCACGGGAGATGAAAAATGGATATATTACGAGAATCCTAAACGCAAAAAATCTTGGCTGAAGCCAGGTGAGGCCGGCCCATCACAGCCAAAGAAAAATATTCATTGTACCAAGGTTATGCTCTGTATTTGGTGGGATCAGAAAGGTGTTGTGCACTATGAGTTGCTGAAACCGTCTGATACTATCACTGGCGATGTTTACAGACGACAACTAATGCGGTTGAAGGTAGCTATAGAAGAAAAACGACCGGAATGGGTGAATAGGCATGACAAATTAATTCTTCAACATGACAACGCCAGACCGCATACGGCAAATGTTGTGAAAACATATTTAAATGGACAAGACTGGGAAGTGCTACCCCACCCGCCATATTCACCAGATATAGCCCCTTCAGATTTTCATTTATTTCGAAGGATGCAGTCTGATCTTACGGGAGAGCGATTCACTTCTTATGAAGATATCAAAATTTGGCTTCATAATTGGATTGCCTCAAAAGACCAGGACTTCTTTATGCAAGGAATCCGTAAATTGCCTGAAAGATGGGCAAAGGTTGTAGCTGCAGATGGGGCATACTTTGAATAAATAAATTTTCCTTTTTCTAAACAAGCAAATTTGTTTTGTTTTCACAAAAAAGGGCGGAATCATATGCATACACCCAATACATACCCGTTGTCGCCTCAACAGATCTCGTCCTTTGACTTCGACTTGAAATCGTCGGGACTTAGTTCAGTTCAACTCTCTCAGTTCAGTTTCGTTCAGTTCAACTGCTAAAAATGCTTTTGTTTTGCTTAGACGACGCGCTTACTAAAGACAAACAAAAAGCGCCAGGACATGTCTGCATAAATCCCAAGTAGGAACACAACAATAGCAAAAGCTTTAAGGAAGTAAAGCAGGACGTTACTGCTGCTGATGCTGATGCTTTCAGCTTTCTTCTATTTCTATTTTTCCTTTTTTCGTGCATCCAAGCGGACAACTTAATGCTATTTACTTTTCCTTTATAAGCAGACGCGTTGAGGCAGCTAAAGCTGAAGTAGTTGAAGCAACGACGATCTAAGTTTGTGTTGGCCAAGGAGATCTGCCTGCCTTCTGCCTTTACTCATATACACAAGCGACGACATACCAATGTTGTTATCCTTATGCTAAAACGAAGGCGCACCATTGTTTGCTATTTTTAACAACTTAAGCACGTCGTTTCTTATTAGTTTTTTTTTTTTCCTTCTCCATCCTAAGTTTCCTTTTATTGTCCTCCATCATCATCATCATCATCATCTGGTTCTTCTTAGTGCATAAATAATCACACACATAAAGAGAGATCTTGAAACGGCGAGTGGTGGTGCTGCCTCTTTCGTGCGACTTTCTCTAAAGGACATTAACTTTATCTAAATAAATTGTATGCATTTCATTTTCTTTGGTTCATTTTCTTTTCCTGTTGTTAGTCTGTTTTGCATATTTCTTCATATCAATTTAATCACTTTTTCTTCTCTTCTCTTCTAACACAAAATATGCGCTTCATTAAGTTTGGTATATTATATTAGTTCGCATATTTATTAGTGTAGTATATTTGTCTATTTACATAAAACCACTAATAAACTTAAAACATAATTAAGTTTAACTACACTTACACACACACATAAACTACAATTTCCCATTTTATCATTATGTCAATTCTTGGATGCGGTTGAGAAGGAGGAGCAATCGCGGAATCCTCTTTGCAAAGAGAACATTTGCTTTTATGCATTCATTTGTCTTACATGCTCAACTAAGCATGTGCCGTCGTTCCAGACTCACATCATCCACTCTGATTTTCTTCTCTTTTTCTTTATTTCTGAATATGTATATATTTTCATTATAGGGAAATGCAAAAAATATTATAAAACTCGCAACTCAATAAAAAGCAATCAGTAGTTATCAGCGACACCACTCTCTCTTCTCTACTCTACTCTCTCAATCTCAATAACCTTTGGATTTCATTTCACACACTTCACCAGCATATAAAACTACTTCAAACCAATTTACCCCTTCTTACTTATATAAAGTACCCTCATGAAGAGGAAAAGAAGAGTGCAGGCATTTTAATACTCCATAATTGACATTTCTTTTGCTGCTCGCTCAATCGCTTGCTCCTTTTTAATTTGTCGTCTGCAGCATTCCACTGACGCGCCTGAATGTATGCAACGCGATATGGCTGGCATTGCTTTCTTCCTATATATATAGGTGTGTGTGTGTGTGTGAGTTGGGATTGAAAGCTTCATTTGTTGCTTAATTGATTTTAATGCCGATTTTACACGCGGCGCCTTCGACCAGATCGAGCAGGTATCCTCCTCCTTTCCATACTTTTATCCAATACATGTATATAGTACATATATTTATTTATGTTACCGAGGCTCAGCAGCCAGCCAACAACATACGTCGACGTCGTTGTCGTCTCGTTATAAATATGTATTTTCTTATTTTCTTTTCCTTTTATATTTTTATTACAAGCATTTTTTCTTCGAACATTTCTCTTCTGTTTTGTGTTGGTGTTGGTGTTGGTGTTGCTCATTCGACCATTTGCCACTTTCGCCAATTGCATTGAATGCCATTTTTTATTTCATTTTCCGTTTGTTCTCATTTTCATTCCCTTTCTCCGCCATTTGTGCCACCCACTACTCATTGATTGTGTGCGCTAAGGAAAACGAAATTTATTGAATTGTATAAATTTCTTCGAATTGACAGGAGACTGTTTATTTTACTTGCTGCACAGCACACAGCTGCATGTGCTTGTATGTATGCATTGTTATCCTTTCAAGCATTACACGAACATTTACATACATAAACACAGTGAAACACACTGAAACTTGGTACCATCTTTGAACTTGCCAACTATTCTAAGGGTATCGTCATCGTGTCCAGCATTTGGTGCTTTTGTTGTTTGCCCGTTGGTCAACTCATTTGTTTGCCTTTGATTGTTTTGGCCTGGGAAAAGGATCTCGAATGCTCACATGCCATGTGTTATGTTGTTATTGTCCTTATTGCTATTGTTGTTGTATTAGTAAAATAAATTACCATTTAGTGGTGTTTCTACTCTTTCTCCTGTCTTACTATTGCATGCTGCCTGCTGCCAATGTGTTTCCGATTGGAATTATTTCTTATACTATTTTACATCCTTTTGTGCTTTCAAATACACTTGCATACATGCATATCTGGGTGTGTGTGTTTGTATACTAAGTGCACAATAATAAATTGTTAGCAATCGCATTTCCTTTTTTACCTACCTTCTACCCTTCTTCCTCATTGATTTGTATAAACCTTTCCACTCTGAATCATGGACTAACTAACTCTACTATGGAGAAAAAAGGATTTCATTCTTCTATACACCATTTTGTAAAATGTAATTGAATCTATAATAATTTTTTCTCTTGTACAATATTATTTTTGGTATACATCACATATCCCATTCTCCTTCATCCTGTGACAACAATACTATGGCGATGAGTAACGTTTTTCTGTCTTCTACTAAGTGTATGTATAGTAAAATAGACTGATTACTTGTTTCCGGTTTTCATTACTCAGTGTTGAAAAATGCATTATAATTTATTTTATTCCTCTCGTTTTTTTTCCAATAAATTACAATGTTTTTCTTTGAACTCATTTTTTATCATATCATATCATTTTATTTTCAATTCTTTACTCTTTCTCATAGTTTATTCATCTGTCTTATTTGATATTTCCCTTTTGCTTTGTGCCTTACTCCTTTGTATGCCTTTTCATTATTTCCTAGTTGCTTTTTTAGTATCCGCGAATCAACTCATTTTGTCGCTTATTCAACATAACACAACTCAAAGCTCAACTTCCGGTTCACTTTAAATTACATCCTTTGTGCGCAATATCCGCTTGGCCAGAGATTGGATACCCTGGATGTCCATGCTCCCTTGTAAGCCTTTTGGTTAGGCTATGTTTCTTTTTATTAAATTTTTCTTATTTTCTTTTCCTTTTTTTTTTTGTGTTATGTAAGCTTTTCTCGCTTCGCCTGTCAATGACTTTTCTTGTCTTTGAGATTTTACTTTGTCTATTTTTTGTTTTCTTTATTTTTGTTTTCGACATTTCTTTGGTTCACTCTTTCTTTCAATTCATGCTTGCTCGGTAGGTCATTATTGTCGTGTTCTAATCCTTGATGCCGCCCCTTTTCTTATTCAGCCTATTATTATATTGACATAAGCGGCGACTCCTTGCTGCTTAGCTTGGTTTACCTTTGACTTTTCCGCTTCGGTTGCAATTACAAGGCAACAAGAAGAAGAATAACAAAAACATACAGTAAAGGACTTTAGTTTATGCTTAGTGATGGTGAAGTCGTATAAGATGCATGATGATGATGCCTTCTGCACTGAGTCCTGCCACTTGCAGCAGGAACTTTGACTTTATTTATTTTTTAAGTATATTTTTGTGTGTTGGTTGGTTGTTTTTTTTTTTTTTTTTCGATTTTCTATGTCAGTCAGTTATTCTCCGCTCCTTTCTTTCGTTTGCTGTTTGTTTATGTATATACAATATTTTGCCAAAGGCTTAAGTTTGTTCTCTCTTATGTCAAAGTCTTAAGTCAATATGATACTCATATCATGAAATATCCTATATGTCGTGTGTCTGTGTATGTGTAACCACATCCAAATGCTTTCAAAATATATTCAAAGTTAAAGAACTGAAAGCAAATGATGCAGTTTCGTTTTGCTGTTTTCAAATTCAATATTTTTTTTTTTTTATAATCCTCAACTTAGACAGAAACTCACTTCATTCAAGCAGTAAAGTATCCTTTACATATGCATTTGTCTGCTATATTTCCTTGGTAAGTATGGTAGAATAAAAAATTTGGTTTATTTTACTTTTTGGATATATTTTGTACAAATTTAACTTTTTCTCTTCCTTCACCACATTTCTCACTTGAACTGAAGTTAGACTTCAACTTTTCTTTAGTGTATTTATTTACTTAATAAGAAGTTTTGGAGGAAGAAAATTGTATACTCAAATTAAAATTTATTAAATCTCTTATTTTCTTTTCTTTTTCATTGCAGTGCCAAGTAAACCTTTGAATCTCACCGTCTTGGATGTAACTGCCACAAGTATAACGATGTCCTGGCATCCACCGAAAAATCAGAATGGCGCCATTGCTGGCTATCATGTCTTTCACATACACGACAATCAAACAGGCGTCGAGATTGTAAAGAATTCAAGGAATGCAGCAGATACATTGATACACTTTGAGTTACCCAATTTGAGTAAGTACAAGAGCACAAAGTTTTATTTTAATAGGAAATGGCAGGGGCATGGGCATGGGCATGGGAAGCCCTAAAACTTCAATTATTAAACAAATTTCCAAAAGTATAAAATTCTCTGTGGCTTATAAAGATCTCAGGTATTCAAGTCATCATTGCGTCATCATTAAATGCGTTACGCATAATTGCTTTTCTTTGCCTTTTTCCTAACCAAGCCAAGCGGACGACGACATGCTGTCAATACCCACTTCAAGACGTTGTCAGTGACTTTTAACGCCTTCTTCAAGCTTGTCACGCCTCGCACTTGCCCGGACCGAGAACATACAATTAAAAACTATGCTGCCTACCTTCATGTGCATTGTTGCCCACTTTGTTGTAATTCGTCACCAAGCGAGACCAGACCATTTTTACCATCCAACCTTCCTCACTTACACTTACACTTACACTTTGTAATTAGTTTGAGGCGGTTTTTCAAAAACATCATCGTTTCCACTTTTAACAAGTTGACACGCTTTGTAATTATAACAGGAAACAGAACTGAACTGAACTCCTCAACTGAGTAAAACAGAACAGAAAACACACCTCTAGAAAAAAAAAACAAGTCACCATTATTTTAACTTGTCGTTGCCATTTTGTGAATTCCTCTAGTGAAAATTGCTAGCGGTTAATTATGTCCTTTTTTTCTCACTCTTTTGCTTTCGTTTGATAAACTAAATCCTCCTCCCACGTCGATATTCAAAACAAATGTCAAGTGTCAAGCATCTTTTTCCTTGCATCCATCCAAGTGAAATGTTTTGCATATTTTCAGTTGATCGGCATCTAGAAAATTTAAGTTAATTTCCAATTATTTTGTTTATTAAATTTTTGAAAAAAAAAAAGGTACAATATTTTGAATCCTTTCTTAATCATGTTTAAGTTCTAACTGTTGTCTATCTAGAGATTTGAAAGGTTCAAAATTTCTATTTTCATAAAAAATACTTTATTATGATGTTTGTTAATCAGCAAGGGAAAAGTATAAAAATTAAGTGAAATTTTAAAATATTTTCAATGTTTAATGATTAAAGGAGACAAGAATTGTGTTATTGTCCAAAGATGTGTTATAGAAAATCTATTTTTTGACAAGGTGACAATATTTCAATATCCAAGATATTTAAGTGATATTTGGAGTCCGCTTGACTTAATCCCTTATTTTTCCACATGCATTCTATCAATTTCTTAGCTTTTAAGCATTGAAATTTAGTAGAAAGGACTTGGATTATCTGAGTCCCTTAAGAGATTTCCAAGATACACTACTTTGAACCAGTTTTCCTATCTTTAACAAAACTCTAGTAGTATTTTGGATGCCGTATAATCTTCTCAAACTAAAATTCCATTGAGTTTTTGTTACATGATATGTAACATCATCATGTTAACAAACCACAAAAACCACAAAATATTTTTTATTTTTTTTGTAAATTTCACTAACGAAGCCAAAATCAAGACAAATAAACAACAAAAAAAAAAAAAAAAAATGGATAATATTTTCACTGAAATATTTTCAGTTGTTTCACCCCGCAAGATTACAAAAGCAAGGCAAAGCGATAGCGACGTAACAACACGAAAGCGGTGCACCGCACTTTGCGCTTTTTGCAATTAACTCCTTAGCAAAATGAGATGGTTTTGCGATAGTCTCACAGTCTTTCAGTCGATATATACGTATGTACACAAGTTTAATTATATGCGTATACACACTGCACTCCAGGATGTTGGTTCTGCAGTGAAATTTCATTTAATTTAAAATAGAAAGACCACAAACTTTGAAAAGCGACATTTTTCGCGAGTATTAATGCAAGTATGCAATGTTGTATGTCTGTCTGTCAGTCTGTCTGTTTATCATCATCTTTCAGTCAGGGAATTTATTGTTTCATTAATTAACCAAGACTAAGTATAAAACGAAAAGAAGGAAGCTTAGTGAGAAGTAAAGGAATTTGTCTATAATTTATATGTTGCTGCAATTTAAATAAAGGTAAAACCGCATGTCGCTAAAGAAGTTTTCAGACAAAGGAAGACTCACGTTGTTGTCAAGGTGACAATATATCAATGCTGTTTCAACTCGAAATACATACTCGTACATACATACATATGTACTTCACTTGCTCATATACTTAACTTATTCATTCATTCAGTCAGTCATGCATTCACTCAATCATTTACTTAATGTGATAGCATTGCAATATTTTATAGTCATCAATTGTTCTTGTCAACGTTGCTGTCGTTTAGAGTGGATTTCATTAACTTCATATTATATTTGTATATTGTATAGTCCCCTATAAGTATGCTATGTTAAATTACAATTAAACACTTCATATAAAAAACAAAATGGCTAGCGTGGCGTATACTTGTTTCCCTCATTTTGTTTTGTTGTTGTTGTTGATATCGTCGTAATCATCATCACTGCTGACAGTGGCTTTTTGCATTAATTAAATGCAATTATGGGCACGCATTTACAGGTTTTCATTTTGAGTTTTTTTTTTTTGTCTTTCTTTCGCATTTTTCACATTAATAATGTCAACCTTTTAAATGGCAAACATCATGAGCAGCAGCAGCAGCAGAGTCTATATTCTTTGGTTTGTTGTGTGTTTCCTTGTTTACCTTTTATTTTTGTTTAAATTATTAAATATTCTTTTGTTTTTTACGTGACGTTGCGCATAATTTGACTTGACCAACGTGAGTTTTCCACTCCTCTCCTTTTTGTTGTTGATGTTGTTGTCTTTATGGTTATGTTCTTATTGTATTAATTTTATAGCTTTGTTATTGTTGTTGTTGTTGTTGTTGTCCTGCTCGTTCTTTGTTACTTAAACTTACAAACATTGAACAATATAAAAACTGTCCTATTTGTCTGTCGCTCATACGACATGTTTGTCACTCTATAGACATTGTCAATGTTGTTATTATTGTTGCTGTTGTTGTTGTTGTTGCTGCTGCTTCTGTTATTGTTGCTGTTGTTGTTGTACTTCATGTTATTGTCATCATGTTTATTTGTTGTTTTTGTTATTGTTGTCATCACTGCGGTTGCTACTTAACATAAACAGTTATTAAGGTCCCGTCAGATGACATTTTAAAATGCCAGCAGAGCTTTCCTACTCGGTTATCATGCTGCATGTCACTTCATTTCACTTGACTCCTTTGCCTTTGCCTTTGCTTGGTGTTGGTTGCTTTTCTCTTGGCATTTTTTTAAATAAAAATTAATTATAATTATTCTTTATATGTTTATTGTTGTCGTTGCTTTTGTTGTAATTATTACTGACATCTCGGCCATTTTGTGTTTACTGTGTATAAACTTTCGTTAATCAAATAATTTTTAATGAAAACAAAACTGTTGAGGATCACAAACTTTTAAAATAAGTAATAAATTGTACAAAATTCAATTCCAAAAATAAAAATGAAAATTCAAATGACAAAACTGGACAAAATTATGGAAAAATCGGCCAAGTGCGAGTCAGACTCGTGGACGAAGGGTTCTGTACCAGATTGGGGTTTGTATGGATGATTCCAACAGATGTATAGCGCCTATATCAAAACCTTATAGTGTCTAAATTTCAATGCAATTATTTTTTTTATAAAAAACTTAAATTTTAAAGGTGGGTTTGTATGGGAGGTATCCCCTCTAGTTGGCCGATTCGGCTGATTCTAACGGATGTATGGCGCCTATATCAAAAACTTATAGTGTCTAAATTTCAGTTCGATAAAACAAAAAATAAAAAAGTTTTTCTAATAAGAACCTGAATTTTAATGTGGGTTTATATGGGAGGTACCACTCCTAGGTGGCTGATTTGGTTGATACCAACAGATGTACAAAAACTATATCAAAAACTTATAGTGTCTAAATTTCAATACAACAGTGCAAAAAACAAAAAAGTTTTTCTAATAAAAACTTGAATTTTAATGGGGGTTTGTATGGGAGGCATCC
Source organism: Amiota minor (assembly GCA_037043295.1). NCBI lineage: Eukaryota > Metazoa > Arthropoda > Insecta > Diptera > Drosophilidae > Amiota > Amiota minor. The sequence goes on from JBAMAW010000382.1 coordinate 423,446, forward strand.
TCCCTAGTGGTCCGATCAAACTGAAATTTCGACAATATAAGTTTCTGATGTATGCCCACCAACCATCTAAATTTCGAGATCATGGAGTTACTGAATCGTATAGCTCCCATACAAGCCAAAATGTTTCTTGTATGTGGACCCCTTTTAATTTTTGAACATATTTTAGTTTTAGTGTTTGTTGCTGTTGCCCGGATAGAACTACAACATTCTGTGAAATTTTTGAGTCAGTCCTCATAATTGTTCTGGTACAATGAAGACCATTGAAGCTACTTTTCTGGCGAGTTCATCGGCCTTTTCCTTCCCAAGCAATGACATTAGAAGGACCAATTTCCAGCTACAAACAATTATAATCTAACAAGTGAAGATGATATATATGTTGCTGCATTATATTTTCAAAACTTTCTATGGCTTTCATAGTTCATTTTCGATTTGATGTCTTTTGCATTCGATGCCCTTTTATTTAAATGGCAAACATGGTGTATGGGATAAAGAGATTATGTACATCCAATAATTGATTAATGTATAAACAGCAAAGAAATATTTATATAAAATCTCATTAGTAAATTGATATTCAAACAGTGGACAACAGCAATTCGAATCTGAACACAATTTCTATTCGCTTTGCATTTAATAAATTCCACTGTAACCCTTAATAAAATATCAAAATTTGGAGGTTATTATTATCCAACAATCAACAAGGCTATCATCTATCGCCAAAGTTCAGTGGAATATCCACTATGTGTTGACCTTTAACAAAGTTTGTTTGTTTTTGCTTCGCTCTAGAGAGATACCTCAGTGTATCATTATAGTAAAGCATTCAATCTGATCTATTGAAATATTCATAAACATATCAAAGTTAATTAAAATGAACAACAATTTAATCTTCATTTGGGTTATAATGCACTTTGATATATTAAACTAAAAGTAGTGGTTCAAATTAAATGAAACCCTTAATACACAAATACACATACACATGCATACATATACATACATAATACAATATGTCAAAATAAATAAACAGGAATAATTATAATACATAATAATAACAAAAATGGAACATCAGAATATTACAAAAAATATCTCTTGTTTTATGTTGTTTTTATTTTTTTTTTTATTTTTATAAAATTTAATTAACGAGAAACATAACAAATTTTTTTAATTAAATTTAAAAAAAATGTTTTAAACAAACAATTGAAACAATACCCCCAATATTTTATAAAATGTAGAATTATTAAAGATAAATTTTTCAATAATTTTCATCTGATAAGTTATCACCATAACCATGGCAAAACACATGATGTCATTCCTGTACGAGTATCGGCTGCTTATTCATTTCATTGAACTCTTGATAAATACATTTATTTTGTGTCTAATACATAATTCCATTATTTCATTCTATGCTTACAGAACCCTTCACCGATTATCGTGTCATTGTGAAGGCTTTCACAACAAAAAACGAAGGCGAACCATCCGATCAAATTGCTCAACGTACCGACATTGCTGGGCCAAGTGCACCGATTGTGGTCAATCTGACATGTCATTCGCATGATTCGCTTATGATACGCTGGAAGCGTCCCTATGAATTCTACAATACAATCGATTTTTATATCATAAAAGCACGTCTAATGGGTCTCGATACACATCGCGATATACGCATCAATGCATCAGCAAAAGAACTGGAAACAGCGGTGAGTAACAGTTAAAACAACACTGACATCCATACTTGATTGGGTTGGAATGGGTGGGGCTACACTGTCAATACCTTATGAAGATACTCCTGCTAACATTGCTAGAAGCAGCAGCCAGCAGCAAATCAATAAAATGCCAAAAACATTTTGCTCAAAATAAAATACACAAAAACAGGAATTGAAACATTGCAAACAAACATTTTCCAATTCACGACAATCTGTCATAGTCAGATCGTCGTCGTCATTGTTGGCTGCCTCTATATCTCTTCTTTTTTGTTTTTATTTTTATTATTTTTTTTTTTATGGCAAATATTTTGGCACAATTCGTCAATAAAAATTGTTATTTAGTTTCGGTTTTGTTATGTTTTGAGTGAGTGTGTATAGTCTATCTATCTATCTTGTATCTCTAAGCTTTGCTTTCGATATATAATATTTTGTATATTTTTTTTGTGTTTTGTTCACCTGTAAAATGTTTTTCGTTTATCAAAAAAAAAAGTTACCAAATGAAAAAAGGAATATCTTTAAATTGTTGCATACTTTTTAGGGTCCAAACATAGTTGTTTTCTCTTTCATTTCATGTTTCTCTGTTGTTTTAGAGAAAAAGAATTTATGGTATTGTATGTACGAGTATAAACCCTGAGGGGGAACCTGATGGCAAACCTATTGTTGTTTGTGGCGCGACATGAATTTCGATGTAGTTAATATATATATTTTTATTTTTTTTTATTTTTGTTATTGTTGTTTCTTTTAACTCGTTTGATATGTCAATCGCATGTTTTAGCTGATCGCATGCCAACGCGATAACGGAAAACATCTCCCTCACCATATTCCTCACCCAACCATCCATTCCTTTCTACCCATGTGTGATGGATGTATTTTGTTTATAGTTTTGTTATTCCGGGTATCGTTTTTCTTTTTAATTTTTTATGCAGCAAATAATTGCTTTTTTATGCACACCTCAGATAACAATAAACTAAAGCAACAACAACAACAACAACAAAATTAAAATGAAACTCGTTTGCGAAACATGAACAACAACACAAACAAAAGAAGTAAAAGAATGGAAATAATACAAAAACAAAAAAAAAAGACAATATAAAAGGAAGGAAAACGAGAATGGAAAATGACAGCGCGAAGCTTTACAAAAATGAAATAGAAAGAAGGAAAACACCAAAACAAAAAAATGAAAGACAATTTAGCGAAATCTATGTGGTTACATGGGTATGTCTGTGTGTGTGTGAGTGTTTGAGTCAGTGTTTGTATGAAAGCCAAAAATAAATTAAAAATGTAAATATTTTACAAAAGTTTATCTACAATAGTTTTGCTGTCGACTCTGCTGCTGTCGCTTGTTAGACGATGCGCTTTGTCATGATTCTTCGCTTTCTCTGTGGGCTTTAATGTAATCCCCACCCCCCATCCCTTACTTCTCTCACTCCTGTATCCTCTCCATAAATATTGCATACTTTCATGCTCTCAAATTTCCATAAACTCTAAGGTAAAGCAATCGGCAGAAGCGTGTGAATGTGTGTGAATGTATGTGTGTATGTACTTATTTGGTTTCGCTAAAAACATTACAAAGCAGCACAACAAACATCAAACAAAAATGAGAAAAAAAAATATACAATAAAATTTTGTTTGAAAATAACAAAAATAAAAAAATTTAAACAAAAAACTTTGTTGAAAAAAATTTTTGTTATTTGTAGAATATTTTTCCAGTTTTGTGGTGTGCGATTTTCTATGTTAAAATTAATACTTTTGCATTACACAAAATTTTTGTTTCATGCGCTTAATGGTTTTTCAAATTTATTTTTTAATTGAAAATTTTGTTTGCAATTTTGTGTATTTTTCCAAATGCCACAAAAATTGTAATGATAATGTTGCCATTGCTTTACTGCCATTATTTTGTTACTGTTGTTGGGTTTCATTTATAATTGTTTTTTTTTTTTTTTTTATGTCGAACCACAAGCAAAATGCTTTTATAATCCTATTTTTTTGTAATTGTAAAAATACTAAAAATATTTATTGAAGCGCATTTTGTCGAATTTGATTAAAATGATATTTCCAACATCAAAATCATTCAAAAGAAAAAGAGAAAAAAGAAATAATAGAGAAATTTAATTAATTTTCTATACAATTTTTCAACACGAAGAATTGATTTTTATTTTGAAACAATATAAAAAATAATAAATAACTGATACAGTACAGTAAATTGTGTCTGTCTGTCATTCCTTCATAAAGAAGTTATTAAAAGCATATTTTTTGTCAATCAATCAATTAATTTGATTTAATTTCTATTTCTAAAGTAAATATGTTGGACACATCATTGAGTTGTGTTATGTTAGGATAATAGAATATGATAATTGAAGTCCCAATTTGATGCCAGAGTCACCTCTTTCTTGAGAACGCGTACCACCTGAACTTTAAAGGCACCTGATGTCCATGCCTTATAGATGGTCAAGTTCCTTGTATAAAACACACGGATCTATGTATGCTAGGATATTAATAGAAGAAACATACTACTGTGAAACTTCTTTCATATATCGCACACGTTTAACTAAAGCTAATCATAGCAGAATTATCCTGCTTCTCACGCGGAGAGTATCTAAGTTATTAACATAAAATTACTACATTAAATTGTGACACTTTAGTTAAACCTGTACGTTGTATGTATATGAGTTCTTTCTGTAATCATTTTTTTTTAAGCTTGTGAAAACATTTAATAAAACAAAAAATGATTGTGACCTTAGTGACTCAAGGACTGGGAACACCGAGGGTTGACTCCTCTATGATAGTAAAGAGCCAAAATGTAGTCTTTTGAGCCTTCGAATTGGAATTGAATTGGTCAGTGATCTGTTGTATGCCAACAGACGGTCGTTATATCGGATATGCTCAAAGATGAACTGGGTGGGCCTCAAGTACCGCCAGATTCATGTCTCTGATAAATGTTGAGTTCATAATTTTCAATGGGCAACCTTATGTGCGCTTATTCCCAAGAGAAAGTAAGCATCACGTATTGATCAGCCAGCGAAGCCTGTTTACAATAATTTGTTTCGGCAGCTGAGTAATACCGACGTGACCGAAAGTAAGCCTTTGATTCAGGATGAGCCCTAGGTATTTCAACTTTTTTGATTGGGCGAGGATGTCCGCGAACAATTTTTCTAGAATCAAGGTTTTTTTTTCTTTATTTTTTTTTTTGACATGATTCCATATTCTTTGATGAATCAATTACCTTTTCGACTGAAGCATATTTGAGGGGTTGCAGCCGGTAACAAGACCATCTCACTAAAGCCATGAATTGTCTGTTGTAATGCTCTAGAATTCCAAAGTGAACAAATTAGGAACCGCAAAAGACACCTGACATCTATGCCTTTCAGATCGTTAACCAAGCATTCTAAATCTTCTTTTTGTTAGCACTGGACATGAGTAGAGAAAGTGACTGACTCCTACGTTTTATACCCAAAGTCGCCATAGTCCCTAGTCTAGTGGTATGTGTGCCAATTAGGCATTCCCTTGTTTTGACCGCCACAACTGTAGAAACATTCCTTCGCTTATGGTTTCCGATTGTCCATAAGAACTCGGATATCCTGCACATGAACAGTTGATCGCAGTGTAGGTTGGCTCTCTTTTCTGTTTCATTATTTTGTCAGTAGATTACATGTTGGTAGCTGCACGCACGCATATAAAATATCCATGAAAATACAAATTTCTATATACATAATTTGATAATACATAATCATTCAAAATAATATTAACAACTGTTAAATGTTTCTTTCTATTTCCCGTAGATGATTATACAAAATCTTACAACTGATTCACAATATGAAGTCAAAGTAGCAGCAGCAACATTTAGTGTTATAAATCCTAAGAAAATTGTACTTGGAAAGTTTTCAGAAGGACGCAAGGTAAGTTTACTATTACTAAGAATCCACACCTAAATCACAAATTGGCTACATTGACTTGTGTATATAGATACACTTCAATATATACATAGGTAAAGTATCTATCTATATATTTATGTATGTACAATCCAATCCTATCAGTAAGTCAAAGCACAGTATAATTTTTTCCAAGTAAAGTAAAGTATACTAACTCATCGCATGGTACAAAATATCAAATAAATTGCCAAAAGAAATATAAGGAAACATATGAGAAAATGAAGTTTTGAGTAAAAAAAAGCACATTAGGCAGAGGCATCTGGCTTTATAAACTTGCAGAAAAAAAGGAATATATTATATGTAATACAAAATGGCGTACGTATGCAATAAGTCGTGTCTGGGTGTGTAGAGGTAACTGTCAGTAAACAAAATACATAGGTTTTGATTAGAAGATATACATACATACTTATACTACAGACTATATATGTATGTATGTATGGAGATATAGTATAAGATTATGAAAGGAAAAACTTACAATATTTTTGAACTAGTTTTTCCTTAGTATTTTGGACTGTGAGTGTTTCTTGCATCAAAAACAACAACAACACAAAATGTCAACTTTGGCTGGCACAGATACTTTTCTTTCTTTTTCTCTTAGTTGCATTATATGTAAGTATCTATATTATAGTTTATATACTCGTAGAAAAAATTGTCTTTCTGACAGTCATACATAGAGTACTATAAGTAAGAGTAACATATTTTGTTAGCTGGCTGGCGACGGACGAAGGACGACGCTACTTACAGTTTTTGATTATTCATGTCAGTTTTCCACAACATGGCGTATCAATTTTCCGGTGCTTGACGTATTTTAGCAAGCAGGCAAGCAACGAACTGAAAGGAAAGGAAAGAAACTACACTAAGATGAGTGAGTAAGTCACAGTGAGTGCATTGAATGAATGAATGAATAAGGAAATCAGGTCGAGTTTAACAAACAGGAACAGTAAAATCATTTTCCATTTACATATTGCCACGTTTATATATTGTAAGTAAGATTCAGAAAAGTTTCTTACCTGAATTTCATTTATATTTTTGGCTACATGTCGATTTGTTTACTTGACGCATATGTTTATGGGGGAATAAAATAAGATAAACTATATATTAACATGGCGTATGAGTAACATGCATGTTATTTCATAGTTAAATGAAAGTTTTTTTCAAACTTTACAAATCGACAGTCACATCAACTAAGTTTTTTTGCGAAGAAGAAAAAATACAAAACTATGATCAACAATAACTGGAACAACAAAAACAACAACAACAATATTAAGTATTTCTTATTACAATAAAATGTAGAAATTATAACATAAATTACAAATTGTTGACGTCATTTGGTTGGTTTGTTTGGATGGTTTATTGAACATTTATTGACTGATGATTTCTTTCTCCTTTTCCTGTTGCTGTTTCCAATTTTTATTTACCACAAAACTTAAAGCATAAAAATACTTTTACTTATTGTATTTGCTTCCTTGCTTTCTTTCATTTAGAAAATATAACTGTTTTTTATCTCTGCGTATAGGAAAAGTTTATCCTTTTGCTAAATTTACAACAAGAAAAAAAAACATAACCTTAATGACATTTTTGCCACCCAAAAAAAAAAAAAAAAATTAAAATATAAAACGTTGAAAAAACTTATTTTTCACCGTTTTTTTCAGTTTTTGTCCTTTGAATTTGAGTTCAGTTTTTGTTGTTGGTGGAGTTTAAGTTTAGCTGAGTTGAGTTGAGTTGCGCGTGCATAAAACATGAGATCAAGCATAAATACAGCAATTTTGTGTATGACACACACACACACACACACACACACACATGCATGACTTCACCCACAAAAGAATGCAGCAGATTTTTTCCATTCTAGCATAAGAAACGGAGAACGGGAGAGAGGGAGATACACACACATGCATCAGCATAGCAGTTGACTAGAAAAATATTAAAATTGTGAAATAGTGGAAAAAATGAAAAGATAAAAGGAACTAAGCAAAGCGTTTGGTATTTTTTTGGAAATGGTTTTTATAATTTATTATTGTTTTTTGTTTGTGCGATGCGCTCCTAAAGTTATGCTACACATATTTACATACTTATTACATTTATTTTCTTTTATTACTACATGTTTTTTTTTTCATTTTTTCTGTTTTTTTCTGGCTAACAAAAATGTCCTTTATTTAAAGGAGAAACAATTTTGTTTAAGCCTTTTTTACTTTTTGTTTACCATTTTTTTTTTTTTGATTTGTTTTCATTTCGTTTGCAACAAAGACAACAACAACAATAAAATGGATCAGTTGATACAATAAGAAGATAAAGCATGGTGTGTATAAAAAAGAACAAAGGGGGATGAGGAATAAAAGCCATGTAAATGCGCACCTTAATGATATTTACATATGACTGTCCCAAGTATCTAGATACACATTAGAAGAGTATGTACGAGTATGTATGTATATGCAATGTGTCAGGTGTTCACTAACAATTTGTTTTTCATTTTTACCCCTAGAAACAACACACAGTAACACTACAAGTAGTTGGCTGGCAATGCCACCATTTTACTTAGATACATAAATCTCATGACATCGGTCACATGAACACATTTCTGCTTTTGCCCCTTAAATAACAAATACTTTCCTTTTACTCCACCATGTAATTTCCTTCATTTTTGTTTCTTTTATATTTAGTACTACAATATAATAATGTTTATATGTATCTACTTATTTTTGATTTAATTTTTCAAATTTATTTCTCTCGTTCCAGATAATCGTACAACAAGATTGCGAAAAGATACAACCTTTGTTGCGTCAATCGCATAGCGATTACAATTTGGCCGTCTTAGTTGGCATCATCTTTAGTTGCTTTGGCATCGTCCTCATTGTCATGGCCTTCTTTCTGTGGAGGTAAGTTGCGTTTCATTTTATTTTTGTAAACATAGAGAAAAGATAAAATCTATTTACAATCAGAATCACAATCTTCGTCAGTATTATTATTATTGACTATTTATAAATTACCATAAAAAGTCTTTTAAAACTAGATGCACTGGATGATGATGATGATGATGGGATCTTTTTTTGGCACACAGCTGGCTATCTGCCCATGCTCATCCCCATCCTCATCCTAGAACCATACATTCTCATCATCATTTCTGTTTCTGTTTTTCTGTGTTTTGTTTACCCCAACCTCCTAAGTAAGAGCATAAAAATGCAGTAAATAATCGTACTAAAAATATTTATAAGTATCTTTTCCAACTATAAATATTGAGATAAAAAGAGAAAGCGTAGAGAGAAACAGAGTTGCAAGTGGAGAAAACACAAAACATAAAAAATCAAGAAAACTTTATAAATAGCATAAGAAAGTTCAACTGAATGAAGAAGAAAGCAAGTCTAAAGTAGACAACGAAAAGAATATAAAGAAGAAAATTGGAATATTCTTTTTCCTCTTTTCCTTTTTTATTATTATTATTATGTTGTTGCATTTGTTTGTAGCATTTTTCGTGTTAATTTGTGGTTTATTTTTAACACTTTAGCATCTTTTTAAAGAAATAAAATGCACACTCAAGTGCAAGTGGATTGCTGAAGTCATGGAGTCATTGACGATAAATTCTTTTGGGTAAAACTAAACAGATTTCATTGTATGAATATATTGTACATATAAAGAAAAGTCTGTCAATGGGAAAAGGGAGTGGGGGTAAAGAGTGAAATGTTAAGAAAATGCAAAGGCATAAAGTGAAAGTGAGGCAAATAAAGCCATTTTAACACATTATTGAACACTTGAGTGGAAAATTGTTTAGGTATAAATATAAATATTATACTGTTTTGCTGGGGGAAATTATGAAAATCCCATCAAAACATTTGAAAACAAAAATAAAGTTAAATCCAAGCAAAGTCTAGAGGATTTGAGTTCCAAGAGAAAAGATTCATTTAGTCTTCATCAATGAAGTAGATTTGACTGCATAATTTAGTGTTTATTTCCAAGAAAATGTAAGAGAAATAGGATCTTAGAAAAGGTTACAGGTAATGAGACCATATAATAGACTCTTTCTTATCCCATTTTTAATAAACATAAAATGCAGAAACGAAGAGCGCAAAAAGTGCGTACTCAGAGAGGAAAAATACATCAATAACAATAACCGAAGCATTAAAAGTATTATTCTTGGTCTTGCAGTTGTTTTCAAAAAACTTAATACTTAAAAATATTATATAAAAAGTTAAAAACTGAAAAAAATAAGTATACAATGCTTTTCATTAGCATTCATTTGTCATTTAAAAGAAAAAAAATTAATAAAATCAGCTTAGTATAGTGTGCGCTGGATAAGAAATGTTATAAATTAAATAAAAAGTGCCTGTATTTCGATAACAGCGCAATCTACTGGTCTAACTGTAGCATAAACCATCTTGGTGACCCCATAAGTGAAACAAAAAAAATTTATCAAAATTGGTCTAGCCGTTTAGGCGATGTCAAGAGTCTCAAAATTTCGTACACTCGCATTTTATATATAAAGATAAACATGCCAACAATCTCATTGCATCCATGAGGAGTTTATAAAGCAATACATAACTATATTATTATTATTGTATGGAAAGTGTATTGTAAGTTGAATAAATTGATGGATATTAAAAGAGAAAGGATACGTTAAAATCTATCTTACAGATGTATACCTTCACTTGCAGAAAGAAACAGACCGCTTTCCTTTAACTTTAAGAACGACAACTTCATCGATTACCATCGGTGTCAGCATTTTGTGCTTGTAGCAAACATTTCCATTCAATTCATGAATTTTCTTTATATTTAAACAAAAAAATTTTGAAAATTAATTTCAATCGCAAGAAATTTCTCGTTTTTATTTGAAGTAATTTTTTATTTATTATCACTACTTGCAATTGTCCTCTGCCTCGTATTAGGGGCATTCCATATTTGCACTATTTTTATAAACAATATAAAATACTTGACTTCAATAAGTCATGCGTCAGTAACTTATGCAATTAAACAGTTAACAACAATAACAAAAAAAAAAGTGAATATTTCCGCTTGTAAATAAAAAGGAAAACAAAACAACAACAAATAATTGTATCTACTTATATTTACAATGAGTAATACTTAAGACGATGAAGTGGGAGAGAGAGGAGGGAGTGGAGTGGAGAATAAAAACTTGTATATTTTTATTCATTAAAAAATGTTCATTAAAATTCAAATCACAAAAAGCAATAAACATTAAAAATAAAAGGGTAGAGAGAGTGAAATGAATTAGATAGGAGAAACTGAATCAAAGCGAAAAGGGAAGTAAAATCAAAGTAACAACAACATTAAGTAAACAGTTTTAAGTTATGTACTTAAATATCTTTTTTATTAAATGCACAAAACACACAAAACCAATAAAAAAAAAGATACTCGTACTTAAACCTTTATTGCCTCAAGAAAATGAAGGCAACAATTTTTTTGTTTTTTTACTACAAACACACAGCAGATGATAGATGAAAATGAGTAAACTTGAGATGAAAGGATAATAAAAAAAAATAAATGGGGAAGCAAAGCTGAGTTGAGTTGGTCTTGAAAGAAAGATAAAAGTAAACCAAAAATGTCTGCTTTTCCTATTTTTTTTTTTTTTTTGTTTTAATAATTTTTCTATTAATTTTTATTTATTTTGTTTAAATTATAAACAAAACAAAAAAGAGGGAAAACGCTTTGAAAATGAACTGAAGTGTTTAAAAAGGATGAAGGGAAAAATCAGCGAAATGTGAAAATTCCTTAAAACTTTTTTGTGGTGGTGGTTAAGTACACAAAATAATTAATAGAGTTTCCTTGTTAAATTAACAAAAAAAATGTGGGGGAAAAATGGAAAGAGATAATTTTTTGTTTTGCCAAAGAGCTCCATATTAATTATACGAATAATATAACAAGGGGAAAATTATGAGTATGCTAAGTACTTTAAAGTTGTTCGTAACGTTAGAAGTTTTGTGATAGAAGAAAGTTACATTTTGCCCGCTCACATGGAAATAATGACATAATTTCAGATCATATAGATTTGAAGTTATTAGGGTAACTATACATGGCATTTAAATTACTATCTACTTTTACTATGTGTATCGTCTCACTCAAGAAGTGCAAAGCTAGTGAATACTCTTTATTTGTCTACCATAAGCAAAAATATGAGACATGGGTTCGATGTATCCAATGAATACGTATGTAATAGTATAATTTCAATTCCATTGTGTTGTGGAAGTGCCAAATATTTAAAAAAAATGGGCCAACTGCGAGTCAGACTTGTGCACGGAGGGTTCCGTACCAGATTGGGGTTTGTATGGGATGTACTCCCCCTAGTGGTCCGATCACACTGAAATTTTGACAGTATTAGTTTCTAATGCATAACCACCAACCACCTGAATTTCAAGAGCGTGGGATTACTGGATCGTATAACTGCCATAGAATACAAAATGTTTCTTGTATGGGGACCCCTTTAAGTTTTTAAAATATTTTAATTTTAGTATTTGTTGCTGTTGGCCGGATAGAACCACACATTCTGAGAAAATTTCAACTCTCTAATTATTACGGTTCATGAGATATGACCCGAAGACGATCGGACAACGTAATCTCTGCAATATGGTTCCCTTTGGTACCCTTTGGGTCCGGAACCCTAAAAGTGGTTAACTACGGTTATGCCAATTTGAATCTGACTTTGTATGGGAATTTATACAATTAATAGTCCTAATAATAATTAGTAATCCTATGGTCTTGAAATTTACATTGTTGTTGGACATGGATCAGAGACTTATAATGTCTAAATTTCAATTCGATAATACCAAAAACAAAAAAGTCTAATAAGAACATGAATTTGAATCTGGGTTTGTATACTAAGCACCTCCCTCCTCCCGATACGACTGGTTCCGATAAATGTATAGCGTCTGGTAAATAGAAAAGTACATGCATAATTTCAGCTCTCTAGCTCAAAAACTAAAGGACTTTTACAAATGGACATGACTTAATCTTAAACTTGTAACTTCGAGCTGATCAAGAATATACAGAGTCAGTCGTAAAGTAAATGAGGCGATTTCAAAATCTCTATTTATAGTGACGCTTATTTTGACGGTATGCCATAAATACACTGTCACTTATAGAGCAATAACTCGGATTCTAATTGTCCGTTGGTCATGAAAATTTTGACAGAACGTCAGTGAAGGATATACCTTTCTAACTCGTACTCCCGTCAAAGATAACGTCACTATAAATAGACATTTGGAAAAAGTCTCGTTTACTTTCCGACCGATCTTGGAGTCGCCTTCTGTCTGTTACAAACAGAATAAAGGAGTTATGATAAAATACAATACAAATGGTTCTCTTTGTATAATGACTCCTCTTCCTAAAATATCAAGGAATTTCACATGGAATATAATATCAACTTGCAGCAGATTGAAGAATATTCTTTGTATTCTATACCAAATTTCGATTAGGTCAGATAGTTTTGAAACTGCAAGATGCAATGAAGGAACTTACAAACAGGAAGTAAGGAACGAAGGACTGACATGTCTAAACCGATTCATCTCAACTTATGCTAAGTTCTGCTAAGACTGCATGTAAAATTATAGCAAACAAGCAAAAAATTACTGGTTACTCTTAAAATTCTTCTTCCTAAATCTTTTCTTTTGTTTTCCTTTCTTGTACTTATCTTTTATTAGAATTTTCCAAAAAACAAAAGAGAAACTATATTTGTTTTTTTTTTTTAAGTGAAAAACCACCGTTCAGGAAACTTGTTTTTCAACACAAAACTTAGTTAACTAAACTTGACTTTTTCTTTACTGGCATATTCACACACACATACATACACATGCACAGATATATTTTTGGTGCATTAGAAAGAGATAGTTTAGATGGAGAGATATGGCCAAGTGAAACTGTAAAGTTTTGAAACCGTTTTAAGTTAAGTTTTTTTTTGCTTTTTTGATTTGTTCTGTTTTCTGTTTGTAGATTTTTGACACCGCGAAAAATATCGAAATTCAAAAAGTTTTCACAGCAATTTGGCAACATTGTTTGCAACAACACACAGACAGGCATACTGCTGTTACATATACATATATATATAAGTGTGTGTGTGTGTATATATATACATTTCTTTTCTTTCTTTTCTGGCTGCTGCTGGGCTCTTTATATTTTTACATTGTTATCCTTGTTAAGTAAAAGAAAGAAAACAACGAAAGCTTTTGTGCTACGCAGTTCCAGGTTTTATCTATCTGCATATAGTTAGTAACCAACAACAACAACAACAACAATTACAAAACAAAATTTACACATACATATCTCTATTTTCATATTTTCATTCATGCAACATGAAGTGAAGTATAAGGAAAAGAATGAAAGAAGGAAAAATAAAACAGAATAAGCACAGAAGCAAGTTCTTTCTTCTTTGGCAAAACTTTGAAGCAAATCTAAGATTTCACTTCATCAGCTTCTTGTATCTGTGTAAATGTATGTGTGTAAGTAAGTATGGGATTCTGTGGCATATAGTAAAGCGATGTTAGTGCTTAGTATCAACAGCAACATATCGCCACATTATGTGGCAACATGAACGTTTGTGGTGGCGTCGGTGGCGGCATTTTTCTTTTATGCTTTCCTTTTGCGTCTTGTTGCTCTAGGCAACTTACTTTAGATGGTTCCTCCTTTAGCTTTCAGCCCAGACCGACCGGGGTATCCTGCCATTGATCTCAAACTCTGACAGAATAGCGATAAGTTGCATCACACATACGCATACATACATACATACATATGTATGTTTTAATACGCCCCGTATGCCTCTTTCTACCCTTTCATGTTCTCTGTACCCTTTTACTTGCTATTCTTTTGTAGCATAGTCATTTTGTGCATCTTCTTCATATTTTGCATTGTTGTTATATTGTACAAAACTGCGAAAAAATTTACGAATTTTGTGGCAAACAAAAAAAAAAAAAAATTAAACTAACTTTGACATTGTTTTGTTATTCTTTCTCTTTTTTGTTATTTTTTTTTTTTTTTTTGTTATTGTATTATTATGTAGGTATTATGTTTGTTGCTTCTTACTGCTTTCGTCGTTCATTGCTCTTTATCTAAAGCGAAAGAATAACAAAAGTAAAAACCAAAAGTTTTATTGTTTATGCGTAGAAGTTTTTGGCGTGGTTTTCTTTTTTTTTTTTTTTATATTTTTAGAGTTTTGTCAACGAGGAGAATATATGAGTTTAAAAAATTAAAAGAATTATCTATCGAGTCTATTATTTTATTTTAAAAATGCTTACAGATTAATTTTCTTTCTTTGAAAAAGTAATTAGATATCAATTTGCTAATCAATTGGAATTTTAATTGAATTGAATATCTTCGCGTGCCCATGCCTCCCTCGCTTGATATTGTCTCTTCTTTCTAACCGCAATGTGAATGCGGGTGGTTTTATTTATTATCTTTTTCAATTCAATCGAATGCGTTGATAAAATCAATTAGAAATAGCAGCAACAACAGCAACAACAACAACAACAACAAAATTGCTAAAGACTTGCTGCACACTTAGCAAGAAAACATTTTCATAAGAGTGAGCAATCAGAGGCGTGGCAAGCAATATCGACATGGGCAGAACAAACACTTGGCAAAGACGATAGCAGTGGGAGCAAGTGGGCGACAAAGCGAGCGCCATACGAGTATATACATATACAAAAAAAAACCGAAGCTGCATCACAGTCGTCGGGGGTCTCTTCTTATCATCAGCTGTTCGTTAAAATTACTCTCGCGCACTCACTCACGAACTTATGTTACTTGACAACGAGGTCGGTTGTTTGGTTGATCTTTGCTGCTGTTTGGCGCTTGCCTTCTCTCGTTTGATTCTCGTCACAAAATTGTTGACACTTGCTCTCTTTCCCCACATTAAACTCTCAAATGCATGCAAACGATCAACGCTTTTGTGTTTGTGTGTCAATTTGTGTTTAGCCTGTGCCTCTGTACTACAGTGTACACTGAGCAAGCAAGCGAGCGAGCGAACAGATTCAGTCAGTGGATCAGTTGTCAAATGTTAGGCGAAGTGTGAAGTGTGATTTAGTTTTTTATGATTTGATTTGATTTGATGTTACGTTGTGTTTGTGTTACTCGGTCTAATAAGTTTTATCAGTTCAAATCAAATATAAATGTGCCTACACATACAATATTTCGGCAAATAGTCTATGCGGTTTTTTTTTTAATTGTAATTCTCACCTTCTGCGAAATATAGACAGACAAGTGCGCGTCATACACCAAAATATTCAAGAAGAAGGAGATGAATCAAAATCAAATAATAAATCTGAAATAATAAATAAAAAATAAATGTGCACTTTTTGCGTTTTGTTTTAATTGATATTTTTTGTTTTGTACTTCAATTTATGCGTTGGTTGTCTTTATTTGTTATTTCTATGTTACGCGATCTTGTGGTTAGCGTGTTTGAGTGATTGTGTGTGTGTGTGTGTGTATTTGTATCGACGTTAGTTACCATTGCGGCTAATACTTTTTTTTTTTAAATTTTTTGCCTACGCTGCCGCCTCGTCTTCCGCGACATCTTACGTTGTTCGTCTAATGTGTGTTCGTTGTATGTTCATTTGACGTTGATTATTCCGACGAGATGCAGAAGTGAGAAGACTTGTCAAGTGCATAATGAGTAACTTGTGTTTTGTTGATTTTTTGTGAAAATTGTGAATATTTTTCCTTAAGCAAAAAAAAATGGTTGGTTGCATATTTGTAAATGTGCACAAAAAATGACGTAATGTCATGTATTTTGTATGAAATGAAGGAAAATGAATAGAAAATTTTGCAATAAAAATAAAATAACAAAACTGAAATTACACACACTAACAAATGCTTATGCCTGCAACAACAACAACAACAACAAAAGGCAACGCGACAGTTAAATGACACATTAAATAAATAATCATATACATATACAAAAGAAAGGAGGAGGGAGTGCGAAGTAATAGGATATAAGTTTCTTAATAAAAATACAAAAAGTGTTGTAAATTTTATTGTTTGTTGTAACACGTTTATAATGTCACAAAAACAACAAGAAAAACAATTGCTAGAACGCGATTCTTCTTTGCGTCGCAGCAAAACAAAACGTGGAAATTGGTTTACGTAAGTTTCTCGTTTTACTCTTAACCTTTCAGCTCTCCCATCATCTCTCTCTCTCTATCTCTCTCTCGATTGAATGTTGAGTTTCACTCTCTTCCCTTTTACTATAAGTAAAATAAAAATAATATTTTAATTTATTAGTTAGTTATTTTGCAGTGGAAATTTTACATTATTTTTCTAGAATTTCCAGAATTTTTGTTCACATTTTTCTGAGAAATATAGAAAATTTATTAGATTTTCTAATGTCATTGAAAGCACACAATTTGAACAATTTGTTAATAAATCTTATTGAAATTAAAGATTAATGAATCTTTCCCTACTTCATTTCAATTTCTATCAATTATTAAATTTAAATTATGAAACAATTTCCATATTATTTCATTATTTCATCATTCTATCAATTTTTTATTCTCTATAAAAAGAGGAAAAAACCCACAGCTGCATTACCATATTATTATTATTATAAACAAAATAAAATAACGCATCACGTGTTTTTAACTCAACTGAATCAAAAGAAAAATACAAAAATTATTTTAGTTATTTATTTTTGTTACTCTTATTTTTTTTTCTTTTTACTTAAACAGAATCAACAACAATGCATAAATACATAATAATAACAAGACAACAAAAATAAATAATTTAAAATTATAAACATTGTTTATTGTTGTTTCTGACTGACTGTTGATGCCTTTTTTATTCATGCGAAATTTGACACAAATTCAGAAAAATAGAAGAAGAAGAAAAAAACCCACAAAATAACAAAGTTAGTAGTGCGTAGTTTTTTTTCGTAAAGTAAGCAAAAAATTATATGATCAAGAAGGGGGAAAATTCATAAGAACAACAAAAACAACACAGTAGTTGTGCCGCCTTTTTATATTGTATTATTTTTATTGTAGTAAAGTCAATAAACAAAACAAAAAAAAAAAAACAAACTCAAAAACCCGCTGGCAAAAAATAAGCTTAAAATAAAAATGTACACAAAAAAAAAACCAAAAACAAAAATAACATGAAAAATTTGCGTATTTATTTTGACTGATAAGAAGAGCAGAAAAAAAAACCCGAACTCTTCATATTGACTCAATAACATAAGACAGAGAGGAAGAGATCTTGGAGAGAGACTAGAAGAATAATAAGAACAAGAAGGAAGGAAGATTCATTGAACTTAATGAGTGTGGTAAACTTTTAATAAACTTCATCTCACTTTACCTACTCTCACACTTTTTTAATCACATGTACGTACGGGTATGAGAGTCTTTTTGACCTCACTTTAGCAGCCAGTAGACATACAATATATTTGAGTAAAGACTAAACAAATTGTTAAATCTCTCCCCAGACACGAAATCTCGGGATACCAACAACAATTTTGTACGGTTTGCAACAACAACTTCGTCGAATTTGTTCTTGAAAACCGTAGAAAATTGTTCCAGACTTACTGTCTCGGAATACCAACACAAAAATTTGAATGACAACACAATTTAGTGAGCGAATTGTTCAGTCTTTACGTATATAAATAAGTATGTTTAATAGTCTTTGAGCAGTAAATTATCAAATCGCATACCAAGAAAAACTCTTCTCTCCCGAGATTTTACACATAATTTATTTTTGCGCATCTCGAGAATTGAAAGCTTTGAGAGGTGATTGATTTGATTGTACAACGATTGAAGGAAGGTGTAGTGATTTGTGCCGCAAGTAAATTGTAAAACTAGAAAAGGTCCGCAGATATCAATCAATCTGTCTTGTGACGCATGCGACCCGTGGAAGCAGGTTGAACAGCCCTGGTTTAGTCTATACAATATTCATAGTCTTCGATCAAACTATGCTATGTTTCCATTGCCGCATGCTTCAATGTAAAAACAAAGAAAATTTCTTCCCGAAATTTTGTTCTCAAGCAAATGATCTGACTTCTGTTTTTATATGCTCTTAGGAAATGTTTTTGATATTTCGTGTTTAGCACGTCATGCTCCTTTCATTTCCCACATCACTTACAATTTCATACGCTATAGTCTTTAAACTGAATGTCCCCAGAGCGATAAAGCCCAAAATTGGCCATTTCTACTGACATCGTATTTGATGGCAAAAGGTTAAAGACTTCAATTCTATGAAATATCATTGTCTTCATGACTGCATATCTCTTTTTTGCGTTTCCTTCTCTATTACTACTTATTATAAGTCGATCTTGACTGGATTCTATATAATGGAGTCGTAGCAGCGTCACCTGAGAACCTATGTATAATTCTTCAAGTTTTTCTCAAGACAATCAATGTTATTGCACAAATTCAAATATTTGGCAATAATTTAGTTCATCTACGCGCCGCTTTAAACACATGAAAGCATGTTGTCTGTCTTGATACTCATTCTTCTCTATTCTCTTAGTAATTAAAGCACGTGCTTTTGATACACTGCTTTGTTTGTTCAAAGTAATAAAAATTATAATAATTTTTTGCCAATCAAAACAAAAGAAGAAAACTTAACCCCAATTTCTAATATATGAGTACATAAACCTACTAATTCAATACAAGTATAAGAAAAAATTAACACTCAACGCACTTCTCATTTTTATGCTACAATGTGCAAGTGATGAAAAGTTCTACATCCTTTTTCATATCCTTTTCTTCATCATCATCATCTACATTCAATCACTCACTAACCAAAGACATAACTAAATCAGTTGAGTGAGGAAAACCTGATGATGTTGATGAGGATGGTGATGATGATGATGAGTGGCCAACTAACCTAAACATAACCTTAAACATTCTAATTCTTTATATTATGGCAGTGAAGGATGTTTGTTTGCCTTCCTTCCTTCCTTCCTTCCTTTTGCTATTCTTCACTGGCAAAATAATTTTTCAAGAGCTTAGAAATTTTCTTTTATTTTTATAAATAGGAATAAGAGTGTGGAGAATAAAGAAAATCAGTTTATGAAAATGTTGAGATTTATTTTATGTTCATATTTACTTATTTTTATTTTTTCGTTTAATATTGTGAGAATTTTACAAATTTATCATCAGGTTGTCGGTCGGAAGCACAAAACTCTTGTATTTAATAGAGAATTGCTAAGGGACTTAAATACTACTTATAGTGAATTTACACAGGCAAGAATCGATTCTTTATTGAATCGACCATTGAATCCTACAACAACCAAATGGAAAAATAGAAGTATTTGTTGTAAAATGTAAATCGATTCCGGTAGATTCAACAATGGAATCAGCTTTGAAACCCCAACAGGGCTGGCAAATTTCTGCTAGTATTGGAAAATTTTCGGTAATTACCAACCAGAACTGTCATTTTCGACAGACTATCGCTCCTTTGTTCTAAATAATGTAATTTCCACAAATTTTACGTTTGAAATTATCAGAACGTTCGCGTAATGTACTATGTATTTATAAACAAAACAAAAAACAGCTGTTCAATAATCAGAATCGCCGGTGTATGAATCACTTATCCCTATTACTTATATTCGAGATTGTCTCTCTCATTTTTCAAAAAAAAAAAAATTTTGAAGTTTATAATACTTTTCTTTCTTTATTATAGAATTTTTTAACACTGTTTCCAACATTTACACTTGACATGCTCTCTTGTATATTTTGTTTGTCGTTGGTTTTGTCATCATCATGGGTTTCTTTTCTTATTATTATTCTCTGTTGCCTCATTTTCTTTAGATTTTTCTCTATAGAACTTTGCATAGTTTCTACCTAACTTCTTTTCTTTTCATCTGTGCATATTCTGTTTCGTCTGTTTTAATGTAATGACCCCTGCAGGCAGCGGTAGAACTCTTCAAAATGTACTGTACTACGTATACTGCTTTTTCAATAATAAGGCCCTACCAGCAACCCCTGCATATGCCTTTATCCTTTTCATTGACGATACTATAAAGTAATATGGACGTTCATCAATAGTTTCTTTTTGTATAAAACGTTCATGCATTTTTCTGATTTTCTTAGTTGAATAGACATTCATTCACCTTCTCTCCTCTTGTCTTCTTTGAAGACCATCGACAATGTATTGACCATCGCCACCCACATCAGTCACTTACACTCTCAGTCATTCATTGAGTTAAATGCTATAAGCAAAATGCGTTTTTAGTTCTGAATGGTTTTTTGTTTTGTTTTGTTTTTTTTTTTTTTGCCGCCTTAAGCATAAATAAATAGTTTCTATTGAGGTTGCCTGCGACTGCCTGCCCGCTTCCGTTCTTCTTGCTTTCATTTACACTTAATATTTTGCTGCATTCTTTTGCATATTTTTTATTCTATTTCAACTCACATAGAATCGAATATTGTGGGTTGCCAAGAACATCAACAACATCAATATTTAATAAATCTTGTTGTTATTTTTTAGTTTGAGTTCACAAGCTTCAATTTTCAGTTTCAGTTTTCTCGCTTTCCTTGTTAGTTTGTTAGTTAGTCGATAGTCATAATAATATTTCATCATTTTTGTTCTTGTTGTTCTTGTTGTTGTTTTTATCGGAAGAAGCAATAACAATTTTTTCCTAGTAGTTTCCCATAAAATATTTTATGCTTTTGTTTATTTCAATTGCAAATAGTAGAGTGGAGTGGAGTGGTAAGCAATTTCATTCCATTCATTGCATTTTCTCAATAAAAGAAATTTAATAGGATTTTTCTGAGTCTTCCATGTATTTGATCTCTGGATTAGAGTAAATAAATAATATCAAGACGTCGGTCGGTCGGTCGCTTCTTAAGAAATTATACAAAAATTATAAGAGATAAAATTCTTTTATCCTGAAAAATGATCATTGAGTGCATTGGATTTAACAATATTTTTAAAATATCACGTATACGCTGTCATAATATACAATAGTTTAAATTGAAAGATAAAGAGAAGGGAAAAGGGAAAATAACCAAGAGAACCATATTATTAAAATGCAATTGTCAGACAGTTTCAGTTTTTATTGCACCCATGTGACCACTTTATTTTTAAGAGGCAAACAGAAATTCGTATTTCCGTGTGCGCACTTAAAGTTATTTTATTTAACGTTTTAGTCATGTGGTTGGACTTTATTATACGGCAACCGAATCGAATTTAGAAGCACCACGACATCATCTTTTATGTAACTCACCTTCTTATTATACACTCTGATTGTGCGTGAAAAAAAAATCCCATTAAAAAAGTGTTAATTATTTAAAAGCAAAATAATTAAAAAAAGAAATAAAAACCTGTTTAATACTTTTAAAAAACCCCACCAATGATTTTCAAAGGGATGAAATTGAGTAATAATATTTGAGTGCATAAATGAAGTTGAACTGGAACTAAGGAACTTAAGTTTTTGGTAGATGTTTCATAAGAGAAGAAGATGATGATCAAGAGTTTAGCCGAACTATCGAAATCATTAGCAACTTTTCTAATAGCGTGTCGGTGATTCCCCGTGATTGTTGGCTTGCCGGAGCGTCCATCATCATTTAATATCTTCTCGAGCTTCTGAGAAGAATTTGTACCATTTAAAAGCATTTTATTTTGTGCTTAAAGTAGATTTGGCAAATAGCACAGTCAAGAAATTCTTTGATCCATAAAAAAAATCGAAAATCGATAAGACAAGTCATCTTTTCTTAGGGTTCCGGACCCAAAGGGTACCAAACGAAACACTATTACTAAGACCTCGCTGTTCGTCGGTCCTCTGATAATATCTCAAAAACCGTAATAGCTAGAAATTTGAAATGTTCACAGAATGTGTAATTGAATCTGGGCAACAGCATTTAACACTAAAACTGAAATATTTTCAAAAATTTAAATGGGTCCCCATAAAAGAAACATTTTGGTTTCTATGGAAACTATACGTTCTGGTAACCCCACGATCTTGAAATTTGGTTGGTTGGTGGATGTGGATTAGAAACTTATAGTATTGAAATTTCAGTTTGATCGTACCACTGGGGAGGGTACCTTCCATACAAATGTCCATTAAAATTCAGGTTCTTATTTGAAAAACTTTTTTGTTTTTATGTCTATTGAACTGAAATTTAGGCACTATAAGTATTTAATATAGGCGCGGTACATCTGTTGGAATCAATTTAATCGGACCACTAGGGAGGATACCTCCCATACAAACCCACAATTAAAATTCAGGTTCTTTTTAGGAAAACTTATTAATTTTTTTTACTATTACACGGAAATTTAGACACTCTAAGATTTTAACATAGCCGCGATAGATTTGTTGAAATCAGCCAAATCGGACCACTAGGGGGTACCTCCCATACAAACTCCCATACAATCAGGTGCGGAACCCTCCGTGTACGAGTCTGACTCGTAGTTAGCCATTTTTTTAACACATCTTGCATTACTATTGTCCTTAAAAACCGATGGCAAGAAGGCATAGAGATTTACATACTCGTATGTATTTTTATTCACATTTAATTAAACTAAAAACCGAAACAAATCACTTAAAATATGCAACTAAATAATCAGTTTTAAAAATATATATGTCATCAAATCACAAAGGAAAACTTTTTTTTGTACATAAAATATTCCAAGTAGCATAATTATATTGAATTTTATTTTAGTAAAAGTTTAATTCCATTTCTCTTCTCCTTCTGGGTACACTGAACCCATTTTGTCTATGTGTCCAATTTATTTAATTGTCGTTTTTTTAATATTTATAATTTTATATTTAATTTAGTTGAGTGCATTTGAAATGCTCTTAAAAATGAAAGCCAACAACATCAACCCAACCCAAAACTTAATAGACTTCTTCTACTATCCAACTATCCACCTTGAGTGGAGGACAGAATAGAATAGAACAAAACAGAATGGAGTCTTCTCTTTTAATATTTCTAAATAAAATCCTCATCAGTTGTTTTGAGTAGCCTAGAATGGAAATGTGTTGAAAATAAGAGGAACAGAATGTAGAGATATGAAGAAGATGGTGAGGATGTCTGATGACTGACTTTCCACTTAAAAATTGTAAAGGTTACAACGTTTTTCATTCATTCATTTCTTGAATAGTATTTAATTTGCTCTTATTATTTGTTTATGAAATGAACTAGAATGAATTACATAAATGGATTGTAAAGAGAGAAATATCATTACTAAACTAGTGAAGTGGGTGAAGTGAGGAGCTCTTGTTTTAGGTAAAAGAAAGTTTAAAAGGGTAAAATATTATTATGAAGGAATAAAATTCCTTTTCAATTTTCATTAATAGAAAAAAAAATCATTTTTGTACTTTTCTCTACTTTCAGCAGAAAGTGCTTTCATGCTGCTTACTATTATCTCGATGATCCACCACATCATCCAAATGCACCACAAGTCGATTGGGAAGTTCCAGTTAAAATTGGTGATGAGATACGCGCTGCTGTTCCCGTAAATGAATTTGCCAAACATGTGGCCTCATTGCATGCCGATGGTGACATTGGTTTCAGTCGTGAATATGAAGCGATACAAAATGAATGCATCACTGATGACTTACCATGTGAACACTCACAGCATCCAGAAAATAAACGCAAGAATCGTTACCTCAATATCACAGCATGTAAGTAAATACAATTGGATTGGTGGATAGACAAAGAATAGCAGCTAGAACTTTCAGTAATCTATATTTTCTAATTTGTGTAGATGATCATTCACGCGTTCATTTACATCCGACACCGGGCCAAAAGAAGAATCTTGACTACATCAATGCTAATTTCATCGATGGCTATCAAAAGGCTCATGCCTTTATTGGGACCCAGGGTCCATTGCCTGATACATTTGATTGCTTTTGGCGTATGATTTGGGAACAACGCGTTGCCATCATTGTTATGATAACGAATCTTGTGGAACGTGGCAGACGCAAATGTGATATGTATTGGCCCAAAGATGGCATTGAAACCTATGGCGTTATACAAGTCAAACTTGTCGAAGAAGAAGTTATGTCCACCTACACAGTGCGCACACTACAAATCAAACATTTAAAGGTGAGTCAAATTATACAAATACAATAGAAGATAGAAAATAGTTTTTTATAATATTGTAATTTAAATTCCTTTATGTATCCACAGCTGAAGAAAAAGAAGCAATGTAATTTGGAGAAAATTGTCTATCAATATCATTATACCAATTGGCCGGATCATGGTACACCAGATCATCCATTGCCGGTATTGAATTTCGTTAAGAAATCCTCAGCTGCAAATCCCGCCGATGCTGGTCCAATTGTTGTCCACTGCAGGTATGCATCTCTCTCACTCATTCTCTCTGATTGAGAAGCTTATAAAGATTATTTCATCTCTCTTTTTATTTTAGCGCTGGCGTTGGACGCACTGGCACTTATATAGTTTTAGATGCCATGCTTAAGCAAATCCAACAAAAGAATATTGTCAATGTGTTTGGCTTCTTGCGACACATACGAGCTCAACGGAATTTCCTTGTTCAAACCGAGGAACAATATATTTTCTTACATGATGCCCTAGTCGAGGCCATTGCCTCGGGTGAGACAAATCTACGCCCCGAACAAGTGGAAGAGCTTAAGAATTGCACACCATATCTGGAGCAACAATATAAAAATATCATTCAATTCCAAACGAAAGATATTCATATTGCTTCAGCTATGAAACAAGTGAATTCGATTAAAAATCGTGGCGCTATCTTTCCCATCGAAGGTAGTCGTGTGCATTTAACACCCAAACCGGGTGAAGAAGGCAGCGATTACATAAATGCATCGTGGTTACATGGATTCAGGCGTTTACGTGATTTCATTGTGACACAGCATCCAATGGCCCATACGATAAAAGACTTTTGGCAAATGGTTTGGGATCATAATGCTCAAACGATTGTTTTATTATCGTCATTGGATGATATTGTAAGTTAATACCATCATAATAATGATAATCATCATCATCATCATCAAATTGAACAATCATCACATACACACATTCAGACATCCACAAACAAACATAAAATGAAATGACATTTAAAAGGAAATTTAAACTGAATTGGATTGAATCTCAATGTACCATACTTTACATAGTATACACAATCAGTTTTGAATGGTATTCTTACTTTGTAGAGATGTTTGTAACACAGTTATTGAAGTCTATAAATGTTACGAAATGTGCCTGTCTTTTGCCCATCAGTTGTAAAATA
Organism: Amiota minor; assembly: GCA_037043295.1. Lineage (NCBI taxonomy): Eukaryota > Metazoa > Arthropoda > Insecta > Diptera > Drosophilidae > Amiota > Amiota minor. The sequence goes on from JBAMAW010000382.1 coordinate 449,208, forward strand.
ATTGATTATTAGGAAGAGTTAAAATGACAATAGATAGAAACTTTGCAGAATGTTTAGAAATGTATCCAAGTACAAGTTATATAAGTTTATCTAGCTGTCAATCAATAAGCAGAAAAGTTTTCTATCTAGCTAGCAATAAGGTAGTAGTTGTGCCTCTATAAAGAATATATTGTATTAAAAAGACACATCAGCAAAAGCATGAAATAATTATGTAGCTATGTCAGTTCTGCAGTTTTTTAACCATTGAACACAAAGATTGCAAACAAAGTTCTATCATTACTGAAAAAGAAGAGTGAGATCATATAAAATATATTCAGAAATGAATCAGAAAACACTTTATCTGTCTATCAGTCACTTTTGAAGCAATTGATCAAAAGGATTTCTGATAAAGTTCTTCCATTACTGAAGAGGTTAGTAGTAGAGTAGATGAAATGAATCAGCAAATGTATGTTGTATTCACTTAGTTAGCTATGACTGATCTTTAGATTTTTTAACTATTGAGCACAAAGATTGCAATCAAAGTTCTCCCACTAATAGAAGGGACAAGTGGAAAATGTCTTTTTATTTCAAAAATGGAAGGTTTCTACACTTTTTATGTTAGTTATCAAATAAAAAAAAATCATCAAAATCGGTTCATGAAGAATGGTAAAAAACATAAAAAAATTAAACAGGACTTGATAAGCTTCTCCTTTTTTTGAAGTCGGTTAAAAAATGACATGAATGGGCAATTGTAACACACAGGTTAGATTAGTTTTGAGTGGCACCAAGATCAGCTCGCTTAAGTTATTAAATGTCTAAGGAAAAGAAGAATGGTAGAAGGAACTAGCGGAGAAAGGGGTTTGAGTGAATGGTTTATGGTAACAAAGAGTGCCAAAGTTACGCAGATCTTAACATTAGTAGAAGTGAGGCTATGAAAACGCCATAACTGTCCCTTATAGGTAAATTCTTCATTTGTTTCAATTGACATCTTACAGTTGACTGAATAATTCTAAATGATTGACTAAATCGCCACTTCTTTTTCTTCTTAACATTAAACTTTTCATTTTGAGTAAAACTATATTTCAAAATTTGTGTATGTGCATTTGTAAGGTATGAAATAGTCAATGAAACCTTTAATTTCATTTTATACTATTGTTTGTTCTTTTAATACAAAATTTCTGTATTCTTTTGCTTTGCTTATAGAATTTTGCACAATTCTGGCCTGATGACACGACACCCATCGAAAGCGATTACTATCGCGTTAAATTCCTAAGTAAAACGAACAAAAACGATTATGTGAGTCGTGATTTTGTCATACAATCGATACAGGATGATTATGAGTTGAACGTGAAAATGCTGCATTGTCCCAGTTGGCCAGAAATGTCAAATCCAAATAGTATTTACGATTTTATTGTCGACGTGCATGAACGCACCAATGATTATCGCAATGGACCAATTGTCGTTGTCGACAGGTGAGTTGATGAGATACATTTTACAATATATTGTACATTTATACAGAATCATAATTGATTGTATGTATGTATGTATGTATGTGAATGTACTGTTGTACTAATCAGCTTCTTATGTCATTGTTTGTTTAGATATGGTGGCGCTCAGGCGTGCACCTTCTGTGCCATATCCTCGCTTGCGATCGAAATGGAATATTGCAGTACAGCGAATATCTATCAATATGCCAAATTGTATCACAATAAACGACCGGGCGTCTGGACGTCTAGCGAGGACATACGTTTAATTTATAATATCCTTTCGTTTCTGCCGCGTAATTTACAATTGTTAAAAAGTACAGCATTGCGTACGGAATTCGAGGATGTGACAACGGCGACACCGGATTTATACAGTAAAATTTGTAGTAATGGTAATATTTTAATTCAACAACAACAACAACAACAGCAACATCAACAACAACAACAGCAAATGCTTTTGCAAATGCAATTACAACAGCAACAACAACAACAACAATTGCATAACCATCATCATCAACAACAACAACAGACACAATTATTAAATAGTATTAACCAAAATAACATGAACAACATTAGTAATAGTAGTAATAGTAACAAAAGTAGTAGTAACAATCATTTGAATCATATGATAGCAACAACAACAACAACAACAACAACAACTACACCATCACCACAACAACAACAACATCATATTAATCATGCTTCTTCTTCTTCTTCATTGCAAATTATATTGCCAACATCGTCACCACCATCATCATCATCATCATCACCATCACCATCATCTCCTGCAGTAACACCCATCAACAATTCCCAACCAAATACACCCATCATGAACAACATAAACACAACCACCACCATCAACAATGACACATTTGTAGGCGCTTCAACAACAACATCAACAACAACAACACCATCACCACCACTACCAACAACAACAACAACAACTAATCTTACTAATACTAATGTTAATTTCACTACTACATCTACTACTAATAATGCTGCTAATGCTGGTGCTGCTGCTGATGTCATCGTTGGAATTCTTCCTTCTCCGCCTGCTCTTGTAACTGCTGCAACAATTACAACTCCAACTTCATTGGCTCCTTTGTCAACAATTGCTCATGATTTGGATTTGGATTTGGATATGGATTTCGAACAACAACAACAACAAATGTTGACACTTATGCAACAACAATACAATCTGCAACAACAACAACAACAAAATAATATTACTGCATCATCACCAACAAATCAACATCATCATCATCATCATCAACATCAACAACATCATCAATTGATGGATGACGGTGGTTTAATGCCACTTCTACCACCCGCTGGCATTGTCATTGATAATGCAACAACAACAACTTCTGGTGGTGGACAACAACAACAACAACATGCAACCGCTACTACCATCACCCGCAATAATAACAATACCAATAATAATTTAAATGATCTACTCACAGCGGTTACAGATGCACAAAGCTTAGATATTGTAGGTTAGTTTAAATTAAATTTATGAGAAATTAAAAAAACAACACAAAAATTACAATTACAATTAAATTTAAATTCAAAATTAAAAAAAAACAACAAAAAGAACACAAAATGAGAGAAGAAAGAAATTCACAAGAAGAAGGAAAAGATTGCAAAAATCGCATTTCTTTTTTAATTTTTTGTATTTATAAAAATAAATTTAATTATAAAATGCAGCATAGTATTACAACAACAACAACAACAACCATAACAATAGTAACAAAAACAACAAAACAAAAAAGAAATAATTTATTATAAGTTTTTATTATTAATTAATTTATTTTATAAATATTTGTTTATTTTATTTAATTTTTTTGTGTGTGAATATGTTTTTTTTTTATTTTTATTTTAATTATTTTTTTATATTTATATACATATATCAAAATACTATAAATATTTTATTATCTTGTCTTTGTAATGTTTAATTATATTAATTAATGCAATACAAAAGTTTTTATTTGTTTATTTTTAATTTTATAAAGAAAAAAATGTGAAAGAAAAGATTCAAGGAAAAACTTGAATAGAATTAAAATAAGATTTAGTAATTAAAATTTATAAATTAGTCGCAAACACACAATGTATACCAATTATAAAAAAAAAAAAACACAACAACAACAAACAAGAACATAAAAAATACAATAACAATAACAACCCACAAAACTGATTAATTTAAATACAATAAAAAAAAAAGAAAAAAGATTATTAAGAAAACAAACAAATTTCTATGAAAAATGATAAAGAAAAACAAAAATTGTCTCAAAAATAAAGTGAAAAATAAAAATTTAAATCAATTTTCATTTTTTTTTTTTTTTAATTATAATTTAAGAACAATATAATGTTAATTGTAATTTCTTTTCATATTCTGCAAAGTAAGTTAATTTTGTAAATTTATGTATTTTTTATTTAACTTACAATTTATGTGTTATGATTCTAATGTAAGCAAATGTATAATTAGTTTATTTATTTATTTATTTAAAGTCTTAATGGATTTAAGTATCAAATTAGTCAAAATATTGATGTAAGAAGAACATAAGGGAAAAATTAAGTTAACTTTATATGTATTTGATTGGGTATTCACGCAAACTTATTAACAAATGTAACCTCGTATTTGTCTAAATTTATAAGCTCAATTTCGTGAATGAACCATTTTTTTTTTATATTGCATAAATCGCGGTAATCAGTTGTTCTCATATGGTCACTCACAATAATTTCACAATGTTTGCCAATGTTTCTTATGCGCTTAAAGCAGCTCAATTTTATACTAACATGAGGTTCGATCAATTACTTAATGCGGGCTTAAATTTAATGTATCATAAACATGAATGCAAAGAGTCAAAAACCGAAAACAAACCACTTATGTCAACGCACATTTCAATCTCATTCGAATATCCTGCACATGCAGTTTGCATATATACAAATACATACACTTGTGTTAGCGTGGCTCTCCATTCTTTGGCTAAATGAAACAATTTTATTTTATTAATAAAGATGATTCGATAAACTAAAGACAAAGCGTATAGACGCATCTGACTAGACTAGACATTTTCTCATTTTACTGATGAGTCATACAACTGTTATGTATACATTATCATGTATGTATATGTTTATTCCAAATACCAGACATTTATATGATTGTGTGAATCCCTTTATCTTCTTATTATTTCCATTATATAATTTATAATATGTATTATTTTCCCTATACAAAACTGTTTTGGCAAAACAATGTTTTCAATGTGCCATGCATTCATTATTAGAATTATATGTAAACTTCTATAACTCGAATCAACATAATGCACAGAAAAGAAGAGTTCCACTTATGGAGACTTTTGAAATCTGTATAGAATTTTCAATCAAGTGATGGAAAATTAATCGAAATAGTGTCCATAGACAGTGAATACATGACGCGTGTAAAAGTTGTGTTCGTGTGGATTTCGATAAGAGACGCGTTATTCAAGCCAAATGTCAAACTCACTTTGATATTTGGTAGTCGTGGTGCCTTATGCTTATTTCACTAACACAATCACACTGAGTCACGAGTCATGATTCACTGTCTGTGGCCACTATTAAGGCCTTTTTAAACGATCAGATTAGTTTTAGATCGTTATCGACTCGTAACTCGAACCAATGACAAAAAAATGGACTGATGGTCAAATCAATTTGTCAGTCCATTTCAATGACATTTCAATGAAACTAAACAAATGCAAGAATATAAATAAATAAAAAAATATATGAATAAGCAGCGTTCAATGTTGTGCAAAGAACTGAAACGAGTGACTACATTAAAAATTGGACCGATATGTAAAACAAGCATTTTATCGAACTGAAACAACAAAAAAATGTTCCCCACTGAACTTTCATTTAACCAAATCAAATTAGGGATTAACCGGTTAATTTAATTTTTGAATGAATACTGTTCGATTAGATCGAAATGCTATAATTTGGTTTGAGTTATAAAAAATTTGATTGAAAGAACTCCGAGTTATGGAAGTTTGACTGTAATTTATTATTTTTAATATGTTGCATTACTATATGCCGCCATATGCTTGCTTATAAAGGACTAATCATTAACAATAGTCTAGACAACTCTCGCTCACGAAATTTATATTATATTTGCACTGGTTTCTAAGACCTTCGGCTAAGCTAACGAAATTATTACTTTTCCCTTTCCAACTAAATCGGCAATAATAATAATGGCGAAGAAATTGTGTGCAATTGATGTTCCAAAAGTTAATCGGGGAGAGCAAACATACATATTTCGTAAGCGAGTTGTCCAGTCTATGGTTCTCATATGTAAGTGTCTAAATCTGAATTCAGTTTGCATTACTTTATCAGATATTTTCCTATCCCATTTTTATAGTAGTTTTTTCCTTAATTATTTAAATATACACATAAGATAAAATATAATTAATCAGATCGCTTCAATTTTTAGTAAGCAAAAACCAACTGAAACTTATGTACAAAGACTCTGATTTTCTGATTTGGTCCCAATAGAATTTCATCCAGTTCTGCCCCATCAGAGTTGGTTCACAAAACCTGACTAGCCTGGCGAACCAATGTTGGGACCTTGGGCATAGGATTTTGGTACAGTTACTTGGTAAAATTTCAACCAAACTTTGTTTTAAAGTGAATTTCCTTGCACTAAATAAAATTGAGAAATTTGGTAACATTGAATAGGCAAGTATGAAGTGTGACAAAAGATAAAAGATACTAAATGAACTAATTATTATGTGTTATTCTTTCAATAACTTTATTCAACAATATTTATGTCTCCGTCCTTAATTTGTTATTTGTTTATGTTTAAAAAAAAAAACTAATATTAAAAAATTATAGAAAATATATAAAATTACGAGTAAATAAAAATTCGCGAATTTAATAGTTAAAACTAAAAAGGTGAAAATGAAAAAAGGAAAATTTAACGAGAAAAACTATTTTCAAATGCACAAAAATTTAAGGGAAAACAAACAAAAAATTTCAAATCAACAAAAAAACCAAAAAAGCAAAAAAACAAAATCAATGAAATTATTAAATGTAAAATATTAAAAAGAAAGTAAATTAAATTAATTTAAATGAAATTATATTAATAAATAAAAATACAACTCAACTAATTAAAATTAAATGCACAAACCATTTGCACCACCACCAACCAACCAACTAACTAAAACACAAGCAAACAAAAATTACACTGTAAATCTTTAAAACACAATTCAATTTGAAACAAAACAAAAACACTGTTGTTTGCACTTTGTTCTTAACATTGTAAATACAATTTAGGGCAACACTGAATTACACATTTAATTAAAATAAATAAAATTATACTTATAGTTATAAGTTAAGATTAGATAAGAATAATGAAGTCTTAAAAAATTACATAAAAATGAACTTAACCTGGATCTACTAAATACAAAGAAAATTATAAATGTAAAGAGAAATTTGTGTGCACCCAGCGACAAAAAAAAAAGCAGCACTCTGTATTTGAGTTTGAGCCGAAATATTCCTTTTAAAATGTTGGACTTCCGATGATATTTCTACAGCATTTTTGGAATTGAGCATGGACATGCAGGCTCGTTCTAATGATACGCAACACAATCCTTCCTTTGACATGTTCTTTTCTTTCTGCCCGACCTGTCTTTCCACTCCCACATGCTCAGTCTCATGACATTTTTAAAGTTAAGTTCATTTACTTTCCATACCATACATACTTCTTAAGTTGTTTTCAGTAAAAAATTTCTGCACAAAATGTTTCTATTAACTGTGAAGTTGAAATGACAAAAACTTAAAGAGAACATTTATGGGAACTTCCAAAAAAAAAAAATTCAATGATTCGAATGACATTTTGGGGAATCCCAGGTGAAAGTAGACACAAATGCAAGAAATTACTTAGTGCGGCTTTTTTTTTTTGTCACTGGATGCACCTGGGGCTCTTAAAGGAAACAACAAAAAAACATTTAGTTTAATCGAAATTAATCTAACCGATTATGATAATTTAGTATAAATACAAGACAAAAGAAAGATTTTGGTATGTTTTATGTATATTGAGGGATATATTATAAATATTTTGCTTTGCTTTAGCAAAACTCTGAACTACTAAGTTTATTTGACAGTAGCAAATATGGAATTTAATGAGTTCAATTTGACTTAGCCTTATACGTTTGTTCGCTTCCTGAACTCGCTTCGTGTGTTCAATTTGAGTTGAAAACACGTTGTTTACATATTCGTCTTAAAGCAAACTGAACTCACTAAATTCCGAATCAACTATCTTATAAACGGGGTAAATGAGCTTTAAGGATTTGTAAAGCAAAATATTATTGTAGTTTAAAATAAGCCAAGTAATCTCTGTAAATTTCTAGATTTAGTATAAAAGAATTTAATTTCAAATTATGATGATGGACACTTTAAACTCTCTTTGAAATTATTAATCTAATGAAAATTATTATGTAATATTATAAATTATTATTTCTATATATATAGTAATAATGGGATTCAAATCTTGTATATATAAAAAAGCCCAGATACAAACAGAAAAAGGTATAAAAAGCGCATAATTATAATTAGGATTTTGATAAATATTATATATATAGATCCCGATGATGATGATGATGTGTTCTATACATTTTCTACTTTGTAATAAGAAAGAAAATTTCACGAAAATTTATTTCAAATTGAGGAAAATTTAGACACATCATATGCATATGTGGATTTATATATTTAGGGTATAGGTATACTACTTATATTGCTCAATATTATCTATTAAATAGTTTTATAAACTTACATACCCAAGATTTTGTATGTAGACATTTTAAAGACTGGTTTTTTGTACACTTCATGAAAATACTTATGATTATGAGTTTGTAAATTCTATTGCTAATTGCTTTGATGTATTGATTCTTAAATGACATAAGCAAGACTCTTAAGATTTCCAAAACATATTAGTCAAAAAATCCATATACAATATAAATATTGTGTGTGTGTTAATATCATCGGTGCCATCGAATATTCTATTGTACTTTCCACACAAGAAATCATATTATATACATCTCCTGTTGATGCGTAGATCCAAAACAAAAGTATTTAAGTCATTCCGATTTTGTGCGAGAATTTTGAAGTACCTCAAACCTCAAAACAACGTCCATCCAACCAAATAGTATGAAATTATATAAACTGCTCAAATTGCTCATAAAGAGAGAGCTCTCTCTATGTATTGTACATAAATGTTGGGAATCTCAAATTTACCCAACAACAAATTGTGTGTAATTTCGGGATGCCCAACAACAAAATTAAAGAATTTCGTGTTCGATTTGTCTAGTCTTTGACCATACGTATTCTCCGCAGTTTCTCGAACCTTGTGCGCTTCACCACAAATAAGGAAAAGGTTACCTAAAATTGAAATGTTTCATGATAATGACAAGTTTTAGTAATTCCGATTTGTTCCGTTTGAGAGTAGGAATATCCAACCAATATCCAGTTTGCGAGCAAAAAAACAAAATGCCTGTTCTCTTTTCTTGGGCCGCATGATAATACATGCCTTATGCCGTGAACTACAATACTTCAACAATTCACACTGCATTAATAAGTAAACTGCTTTTTAATTTCTCCGACATTATCGACATTTTGGTCATGTGATTAACAAACACAATTCAAGGCTTGGTTTTTAAAGCATTTTCAACAATCATTTTCATATTTCATATTTTACATTACACAAAACTCTATTGACTTATCGTTTGGTGAAATCCATATGAATATAAATAAGTTCGGTAGTTTTTCAGTTTTCCGCTTTCAAACAGACAGACGCGGCTAGAAGATTTTGTTTTATAAAATGTATAAAGCAGATGTGTGAAACATGATTTATATTCTTTATATTTGCAATTTGTCAATCAAATGAGGACTGTAGGGGAATTTGATGGACTAAAATATCACATGTTATCTGTTATTTCTATCGGTTGAGGGTATCCTTGGTAGCTTGGTAGATTGGTCATTGTTGCATCACTCGATGTTGTGTGAAGTGAAGTGCTGGACATATTAAAATTTTATTTTGCAAATTTTTCTAATGAATTATTTAAGTTTTAAAACAATTGTTTCTTTACAAATTTGAGATTTCAATACTTTGGACCATTAACTGCATTTGAATTGAATTGAATTGACCTTTTCTTGAACCTCAGCACAACAGAAAAAACAAAAAAAATTACAGCAAAAATTGTAAATTCTATACATAAAACTAAGTTAAATTCAATTACATTAAGTAAAAGATATAAAACACAAAATAAAAAGCTTGTAAATTTCCCATCAAAAAACATTATAAAATAACAAAACTTTTGTAAAAAAAACATAAGTAAAAATTTAAAAAAAAAAAAAAAAACACATCCTACTAAATAACAAAAGAAACAAAGAAAAACCAAAAGAAAATCATTAAAATGAAAAAAAAAACAAGAATATAAATATTTTATTGTAATTGTTTATTGACAAGAAAATAAGTATAAAAGAGAAGAAGAAAAAAGAATATTAAATTGAATTTACTATAAAAAAAAAAATTAAATAAAATAAAAAAGAAATAAAATTATTATTAAAAAATAAATAGAAAAGAAATTGGCAAAGAAAAAAAACTATAAATTTATACTTATTACACTCCTGTCCCCCTTCTTCAACTCACCATTTTAAAAATCTGTTTAATTCATTTCTAAAAGAAAACTAATAATAAAATAAATAAACAAAACTTAGGGCAACCTTGACCAGCAAACTCCTTCAATATCCTTTCTTTCTTTCCTTTTTATGACAAAATTAACTAAAAAAAAACTGGCACAAAAATTTACAAAATTATTCTTTAAATATAAAATTTAAACAATTTATGAATGTGATGAATGTTAAAAGAAAAACTTAATGAAAAAAATATGAAAGAAAGATATAAGCAAAAAAAAAAAAATAAAAGTAAAATTACCGAAAATATCTCTAAATTTAAAATGAATGATAAAATATAAATATAAAAAATATATAATATTTTATGATGAATGTAAAGATATTCAAGACAATGAGGAAGATGAATATGAGGCACAAAATTTAGTGCTACACATTAAGTAAGTAAATATATGCAAGCATTAGTTTTTAAATAAATACAAAATGCAAAAAAAAAACAAAAAAACACAAAAATATATTAAATATAAATATGTAACAAGAAACTCTTGACATTGAATTGTTGAGTGAGTTATCAGCTTTTGCAACTAAGTATTCATAGTAGTGTGAAGATTAATTCGTATGATGATTATATGGATGATGATGAGCGGATGATCTTCTGACGATGACGTCTAATGATGAACAAGTATCGCTAGCAACATAAGTTTAACGTTAAGTATAAGGAAACAAAGCATATAAATATAATAAATAATAAACATTATAAATTGAAAAAGAAATAAAAATCTAATAAAATACAAACAAATGAAATATGAAATAAAGTACATTTGAATTTGAAAATTTCCCTTTATATCATCAATTAAAGTAAAATATTTTTTTCGCCTATATCTCGGAGACGACTGTTCCGATTTCAATCAGACTAATGTCAAATGAAAGGTAATGAGGGAGACTATATATCAGGAATATCCACTTCCGGAATTATATGCGCATCATGTGTTAAAATGAAGTAAATTCAAAAAATAGATAAATTTTAGATATTTCCTGTGGTTGAAATAAATAAAATTAAATCATTTAAGAAAGAGGAAAACATTAGCTTTCCATAGACACCGATTTCATGATGATTGGATCAGCCAATCCAAAGTTATAGCCATTTACATTTTTTTTTAAATTTCTTGCCAAAAATATGAGAAACCAAAAATTTTGAAGGCCGCAGTAAAATTCTACCGCTGGTATCAGGCAAACAGAAATGCACAGCAAGTGGATGGTACTTTTCAGAAATGCTTATTGCGTTATATCTCGAGAACGACTGAACCGATTCCAATGAAACAATGCTAAATGAAAGGAAATGAGGTGGCCCTTATTCGAAAATTATCCACTTCCGGAATTTTATTCGAATCACGTGTTAACATGAAGTCAATTAAACAAATAGATAAATTTTAGGTATTTCCTGCGGTTGCAATAAATAAAATTAAATCATTTAAGCAAGAGGAAAACATTAGCTTTCCAAAGACACCGATTTCATGATGATTGGATCAGCCAATCCAAAGTTATAGCCATTTCCATTTTTCGAAAAAAATATGAGAAACCAAAAATTTTCAAGCGCCGCAATACAAATTCTACCCGCTGGTATCAGGCAAACAGAAATGCACAGCAAGTGGATAGTACTTTTCAGAAATGCTTATTGCGTTATATCTCGAGAACGACTGACCGATTTCAATGAAACCAATGCTAAATGAAAGGTAATGAGGTGGCCCTTATTAGAAAATTATCCACTTCCGGAATTATATCCGAATCATGTGTTAAAATGAAGTCAATTCAAAAAATAGATAATAGGTATTTCCTGCGGTTGAAATAAATAAAATTAAATCATTTAAGAAAGAGGAAAACATTAGCTTTCCAAAGACACCGATTTCATGATGATTGGATCAGCCAATCCAAAGTTATAGCCATTTCCATTTTTCGAAAAAAATATGAGAAACCAAAAATTTTCAAGCGCCGCAATACAAATTCTACCCGCTGGTATCAGGCAAACAGAAATGCACAGCAAGTGGATGGTACTTTTCAGAAATGCTAATTGCGTTATATCTCGAGAACGACTGAACCGATTCCAATGAAACCAATGCTAAATGAAAGGTAATGAGGTGGCCCTTATTAGAAAGTTATCCACTTCCGGAATTATATCCGAATCATGTGTTAAAATGAAGTCAATTCAAAAAATAGATAAATTTTAGGTATTTCCTGCGGTTGAAATAAATAAAATTAAATCATTTAAGAAAGAGGAAAACATTAGCTTTCCAAAGACACCGATTTCATGATGATTGGATCAGCCAATCCAAAGTTATAGCCATTTCCATTTTTCGAAAAAAATATGAGAAACCAAAAATTTTCAAGCGCCGCAATACAAATTCTACCCGCTGGTATCAGGCAAACAGAAATGCACAGCAAGTGGATGGTACTTTTCAGAAATGCTTATTGCGTTATATCTCGAGAACGACTGAACCGATTCCAATGAAACCAATGCTAAATGAAAGGTAATGAGGTGGCCCTTATTAGAAAATTATCCACTTCCGGAATTATATCCGAATCATGTGTTAAAATGAAGTCAATTCAAAAAATAGATAAATTTTAGGTATTTCCTGCGGTTGAAATAAATAAAATTAAATCATTTAAGAAAGAGGAAAACATTAGCTTTCCAAAGACACCGATTTCATGATGATTGGATCAGCCAATCCAAAGTTATAGCCATTTCCATTTTTCGAAAAAAATATGAGAAACCAAAAATTTTCAAGCGCCGCAATACAAATTCTACCCGCTGGTATCAGGCAAACAGAAATGCACAGCGATGGTACTTTTCAGAAATGCTTATTGCGTTATATCTCGAGAACGACTGAACCGATTCCAATGAAACCAATGCTAAATGAAAGGTAATGAGGTGGCCCTTATTTGAAAATTATCCACTTCCGGAATTTTATTCGAATCATGTGTTAAAATGAAGTCAATTAAAAAAATAGATAAATTTTAGGTATTTCCTGCGGTTGAAATAAATAAAATTAAATCATTTAAGAAAGAGGAAAACATTAGCTTTCCAAAGACACCGATTTCATGATGATTGGATCAGCCAATCCAAAGTTATAGCCATTTCCATTTTTCGAAAAAAATATGAGAAACCAAAAATTTTCAAGCGCCGCAATACAAATTCTACCCGCTGGTATCAGGCAAACAGAAATGCACAGCAAGTGGATGGTACTTTTCAGAAATGCTTATTGCGTTATATCTCGAGAACGACTGAACCGATTCCAATGAAACCAATGCTAAATGAAAGGTAATGAGGTGGCCCTTATTAGAAATCACTTCCGGAATTATATCCGAATCATGTGTTAAAATGAAGTCAATTCAAAAAATAGATAAATTTTAGGTATTTCCTGCGGTTGAAATAAATAAAATTAAATCATTTAAGAAAGAGGAAAACATTAGCTTTCCAAAGACACCGATTTCATGATGATTGGATCAGCCAATCCAAAGTTATAGCCATTTCCATTTTTCGAAAAAAATATGAGAAACCAAAAATTTTCAAGCGCCGCAATACAAATTCTACCCGCTGGTATCAGGCAAACAGAAATGCACAGCAAGTGGATGGTACTTTTCAGAAATGCTAATTGCGTTATATCTCGAGAACGACTGAACCGATTCCAATGAAACCAATGCTAAATGAAAGGTAATGAGGTGGCCCTTATTAGAAAATTATCCACTTCCGGAATTTTATTCGAATCATGTGTTAAAATGAAGTCAATTAAAAAAATAGATAAATTTTAGGTATTTCCTGCGGTTGAAATAAATAAAATTAAATCATTTAAGAAAGAGGAAAACATTAGCTTTCCAAAGACACCGATTTCATGATGATTGGATCAGCCAATCCAAAGTTATAGCCATTTCCATTTTTCGAAAAAAATATGAGAAACCAAAAATTTTCAAGCGCCGCAATACAAATTCTACCCGCTGGTATCAGGCAAACAGAAATGCACAGCAAGTGGATGGTACTTTTCAGAAATGCTTATTGCGTTATATCTCGAGAACGACTGAACCGATTCCAATGAAACCAATGCTAAATGAAAGGTAATGAGGTGGCCCTTATTGAAAATTATCCACTTCCGGAATTATATCCGAATCATGTGTTAAAATGAAGTCAATTAAAAAAATAGATAAATTTTAGGTATTTCCTGCGGTTGAAATAAATAAAATTAAATCATTTAAGAAAGAGGAAAACATTAGCTTTCCAAAGACACCGATTTCATGATGATTGGATCAGCCAATCCAAAGTTATAGCCATTTCCATTTTTCGAAAAAAATATGAGAAATCAAGCGCCGCAATACAAATTCTACCCGCTGGTATCAGGCAAACAGAAATGCACAGCAAGTGGATGGTACTTTTCAGAAATGCTTATTGCGTTATATCTCGAGAACGACTGAACCGATTCCAATGAAACCAATGCTAAATGAAAGGTAATGAGGTGGCCCTTATTAGAAAATTATCCACTTCCGGAATTATATCCGAATCATGTGTTAAAATGAAGTCAATTCAAAAAATAGATAAATTTTAGGTATTTCCTGCGGTTGAAATAAATAAAATTAAATCATTTAAGAAAGAGGAAAACATTAGCTTTCCATAGACACCGATTTCATGATGATTGGATCAGCCAATCCAAAGTTATAGCCATTTACATTTTTTTTTAAATTTCTTGCCAAAAATATGAGAAACCAAAAATTTTGAAGCGCCGCAGTACAAATTCTACCAGCTGGTATCAGGCAAACAGAAATGCACAGCAAGTGGATGGTACTTTTCAGAAATGCCGAATCCGAGAACGACTGAACCGATTCCAATGAAACCAATGCTAAATGAAAGGTAATGAGGTGGCCCTTATTTGAAAATTATCCACTTCCGGAATTTTATTCGAATCATGTGTTAAAATGAAGTCAATTAAAAAAATAGTAGGTATTTCCTGCGGTTGAAATAAATAAAATTAAATCATTTAAGAAAGAGGAAAACATTAGCTTTCCAAAGACACCGATTTCATGATGATTGGATCAGCCAATCCAAAGTTATAGCCATTTCCATTTTTCGAAAAAAATATGAGAAACCAAAAATTTTCAAGCGCCGCAATACAAATTCTACCCGCTGGTATCAGGCAAACAGAAATGCACAGCAAGTGGATGGTACTTTTCAGAAATGCTTATTGCGTTATATCTCGAGAACGACTGAACCGATTCCAATGAAACCAATGCTAAATGAAAGGTAATGAGGTGGCCCTTATTAGAAAATTATCCACTTCCGGAATTATATCCGAATCATGTGTTAAAATGAAGTCAATTAAAAAAATAGATAAATTTTAGGTATTTCCTGCGGTTGAAATAAATAAAATTAAATCATTTAAGAAAGAGGAAAGCATTAGCTTTCCATAGACACCAATTTCATGATGATAGGATCAGCCAATCCAAAGTTATAGCCATTTCCATTTTTTTTTCGAAAAAATATGAGAAACCAAAAATTTTCAAGCGCCGCAATACAAATTCTACCAGCTGGTATCAGGCAAACAGAAGTGCACAGCAGGTGAATATCACTTTTCAGAAATGCTTGTTAACGTATATCTCAGGAACGGCTGAACCGATTTCAATGCAACTAATGCCAAAAGAAAGACCATGAAATGGGCTATAAACGCCGAAACCGAAATTTTATCCGGATATGATATTTAATCGAAAGGAAGATACAAAAATGGAGATTTTAAGCTTTTCCAGCAATCGAATTATATAAAATTTGATTACTTTCTATAGCCTATTTCATAATCTTTCATTAGACATTAGTTCCATTAAAATCGGTTAAGTTGTTCTTGAAATATAAACATTTAAACATTTCTGGAAACTTCCATCTACTTGCTGTGCATTTCTGTTCGCCTGGTATCTTTTTCAACTTTCTTAGGCAAAAATGAAAATTTGCTAGCATTTAATTTTTTTATATGGCAGTTTCTTTTATATTCTTTATTTAATAGCAAGAATTAAGTGCTTTCAACAACCCAGAGTCACCCATTCCATTAAAAAAATTCAGGATAAATGAAATGTACATTGTTTTATTCATTAATTTTATGAAATACATTATCATTATGTATTATTTTGTAAAACACACTTCTTACTTAATTTAGTCTTGCGAATTGAAAACTTTGTAGGCTGCAGGACGAAACATTCATTTTGAAGGATACAGCAGTACGGCTGTAGTTTGGATGCTTTGTGGACAGAAAGTTCATCATGCTTGTTGTTGTTTGTCCTTTCTTTAAAAAAAAAAAAAACTGAACCACCCCAGGTGTATATATAGTCAGTCTATAACTCCAGTAGTCCCATTGATCGTGTCTTTATCACCACATTGTTTTATTTTCAATCAACGGTAGGCGTGTTTTCAAAGTAAACTCGAAGCTCAATTGACCGAATTTACTCACAGGAAAAACATTCGGTATCCACGCTACACGTAAACCATGAGATACCTTTTGCTGCAAATAAAATCATAATCAAAGATCTTATCCTTAAAATCATCAAATTACTTACATCATCAATATTATCAACATCCATGCTTTGTTGATCACAACCAAATAACATTTGTGCTATATAAAGTTGTAAACGAGGATAAATGTATCGGTTATTACGTTTAGCCTTTGCAGGATTAATAGGTTGTCGTTTATAGAGAGTATAATTGCCAGCATTATCACGTTCAAAGGATCGCTCAATTTGTAATGAGATCTACAAGCAATCAAATATTAATAGAGATAAGGGAAATAAATGAATGGAGTAGTGATCATTAAACTTACGTACATTTGGTGTTGTGAAAATCCGCTTCACTGTCGTTGGCGAAGTGAAATACCAAACAAATCGGGTCAATCCCTTGTGTCTACCCTGTTTGAGCATAGTGATCTCATTTGGCATACGACGCTTGATGCCGCTACTGAAGCTTTTGCAGAAATGCGAAAAGATTTCGTTGTGTATATGAAGATTACAGTGCATTGTTTTGAGTGGAACCGTTGCCGGTGTTATGGATTCATTCAATGATTCAATGGCAAATTCAAGCCATGTGGAATAGGCTAAGGCAGGTGCAGTATTATGATTGACAACACTGACATTGGCATTGGGATTAGATTGCGTTGCTACAGATGAATTACTGGAGTTCACAATCAAGGCACGTTTTGTTGGGATATGTGGATGCTTGCGCGTCTTGACTTCGGTTGCAATGTCGGCAGCTTTGATTGGTGTCTTCTTAACGACGGCTATTGTTGGCAGCTCAATTGGTGGCAATGGCAAGAGTGGCATCTGTTTTTGTGGAGACAGGACAGGAGCAGTGTTCGTTGTTGTTGTGGCAACAGGCATAGTAGCAAAGGAATCCGTGTACACTGGTGGCACTGACAGTATATTTATGGGTTCTCCATCAATTGGTATTGTTATATCATCACTGTTTAAGTCAATTTGATCAGTCAATTGAAATTGATCCATCAGCTCAATATTGCAGTCAGTCAACTCGAGGTGTGTCGTTTCCTCTATGTTGTCATCTAGACGAAATTCGTCGTCATCCTCGTTCTTATCAAAATTTGATACTAACTTTGGATCGCTAGAATATGGAGGAGTATCAGTGCCAGTTGCTATATTAGAGCCATAACTAATGACCGCCTTTGCAGCATCCGCTTCAGCAAAAGTAGTCAATTGCTGAAATTAAAAAGACGAGTTCAGTTAAATTCCTAAATCACATAGGAATCTTCGCCTTACCTCATTGGACATATATTCATTGCCAAACAGGCAAATTAGTAGTTCATCTGACATTGCCTGATCGATGGCACCATGACTAATATGAAGACCCAAAAATGAGTCCTCATGGGTATCTCTAAGCGTTGATTCCTCCTCCATTGGCGAAGTTTCGCCGCTTACAGTTGCAGGTAACCAGAATGGTTGCAGTGCATCTAGGAAGTTACTATATGCGCTTTTTGCATCCGATTTACTGAGAACGGCTGCCAGCACCAGCAAAAGATGCTCACATATTTCATCCTGCATAACCAACGAATTGTCGGGTTCAACGATGATCTTAAGTTTCTTGCAGGCACACGCATAAAGGCCTTTCTTTTTGGGCATAGTATTGTTAAGTGCTGTAACATGAAGGCAACCCGCAGGAAACACCTCAGACTTTTCGCATTGCACACCAAATGTAGAGGCATTTAAACGTTGGACTGGCGGCACCACCGCAGCATTCCCTCCTGCACATATTCTCTGGCGAAGTTGTTGTTTTTGTTCTTCATTAACAATCAACATGTCAATAGCATCGTGAGTCACTTGAAATACTTCTGCCTTGGATAGTCGTCCATCATTATCGCCACCGCTACAAGCTTCTATATGTTTACAGGTAAAATTGGTTAGCGTTGAACTTAAGTTTCTACATGCCTCTACAAAACAGACTGCATCACGGGACACAACAATAGCCGGATCCTGCTCCAATTCCAATGTCGTGACATCTGTTATAATAACAAAATTACGGATCTGGGAATCACGTTCTTTGCTGCGTAGCGAGTATATGGAAGTTCCTGCCTTCGAGGAATTCAAAATCACTGGATCATATGGCCGGTAATTCTTGCGTATTTCACAATTTAGATTCCGGCAAAGCTGTGCCCGTTGACCATTGTATTGTCCACAACTGAGACATCTTTTCATGCCACGCAATGTATGCCTTTTACTCACATCAATTGGCATCAACTTTGATCCTTTTAAATCATTTGATTTTAATAAACTCATAATTATAAACTCCGCCAGTGTTGTGTGCTGAATCTGCTGATTGATGGCTGCAGAGCAACAAATTGCAAAAAAAACTGCCAACTTCTTTCAAATGCAAAACATATATTTTCCATCCCTCGCCAATGTGTCGGTTTTTTGATAATTTTAAATACTCTGCAAGCAAAATAAAGTTACGCTCTTGCCTCATACATTTGCTTGTTTTCCAAACAATCGAACTCTACTTGCGCCTCAATCCATCGTGCCACTGTTAACAGTAAATCCTCGCTCAGTGTGCGACTCATTAGTTGTAAACTTATTGGTAAACCAGCTCTCGATAGGCGAATGGGTATTGAAATTGCTGGAATGCCAGCCATATTTGCCGGTTGAGTACAAAAATCTTGCACAGCACATTGATCACGATTAGTCAATGATACAAAATCTTTGTATAATGGAGCATCACTTAGTGTAGTGGGTGTCAATAAGATATCAACACATGAGTCACTGTCATTACCATCAAAGACTTTTTGGAAATCTTGCGCTATAAGGCGTCGAACACGTAAAGCTTTCTCAAAATAATGTTCATAGTTTTTGCGTAACAAAAAGAAATTTCCTGCCAATATGCGTGTCTTGACAACTGTATTAAAGCCTTCAGCACGAGATTTGGCATACAGTTGCTCTGTGCTGCGCTCATCGTCGGCTCGATGACCGTATTCGATGCCATCATATCGCGACATATTGCTAGCCACCTCACATTGATTTAGAATGGAGTAAACGAAAATGCTGGCAGCAGTATTGGGCAATGAAACTTGTTGTACTCGTGCACCTTCATCCTCGAGCATGTCGGCTACTTTGCGCCATGTCTCTTGTACTTCTGATGATAGACCCGGGCAAAAATATTCTTTGGGAATACCAATTCGTACTTTACCCAAATTAATATCAGCTAGTTTGGGTAAATCAATGCGTTTGTAGTCTTTACGTATTGTCGTAGAATCTCTTTGGTCTGGTCCAGCAACAGCATTAAGTACTTCAGCACAATCACTTACACTGCGTGCAAAAATACCAGGTACATCCATGCTATTAACAAGTGGTATGAGGCCATATCGTGATACCAAACCATATGTGGGTTTCAGTCCAACAATACCACAATATGATGCAGGATTACGCGTAGAGCCACCAGTATCAGAACCAATTGCACTGAAATTGAATGAGAAGAGGAAAGTTGTAAATACTCATATTTGCAATAAGTTGGCAGCACCACATTCATCAAACAGCTGATTTAACTACATATGTAATTGCTTTCGGGTTGTCGCTTGTGTGAATGAAAACGAAAAATTGTTGTGGTTTTGCAAATATTTTAACTATAAAATTATATTGAAAAATGTCTGCTGTTTTTCGTTTGACCAGTGGCAAGATTTTGCAGCGTTCCATAGCCATGAATCAGGCACTTCGGTCGGCACGCACCATCAAAACATCACCGAAGAAAGACGAAACCGTTGCCACCCCAACCAGTGTATCAACTGAGGATTTTGCAAATCCAAGCCCCAAGAATTGGGTTAGCTACGGTTTTGAATACAAAGACCAGACTGCTGATCGTAACGCAACCAATGCATCATTCTTCTTCGCTGTCACTCTGTGCCTTGTGTGGGGCTCATTCTTTTGGGCATACACTCCCGATCCACAATTGCGTGACTGGGCTCAACGTGAAGGTTACTTGGAGCTGAGGCGTCGCGAGCAGGCTGGCGTCGACTTAGTCAGCCCCAATTACATTGATCCAGCCACCATCGTTCTACCTTCAGATGAGGATCTCGGCACAACCGAAATTATAATTTAAAGAAATGTTCTATAGTTAATAATGTTAAGCAGTGGAGGAGGTTATGTAATGTAATGAAGAATTTGCGTTGCAACAAACAATGATGCGTTCGTTATTGCAATAAAATATAACGTTTATATGTGAAACGTCTAAAAATTGAAATGTGTTAAATGAATTGAGATATTCCTTATGAAAGATTATCAATGATAACAGCTGATATGATTATGTTAGGTTATGTGCCGCAATTGAAAGAAAGTTTAGCCAAAAAAAAAAAAAATGAATCCAATAAAGAAATAAATAAATTTCAAACTTACGCATAACATATTCCAGCTGCTACCGCTGTAGCCGAACCACCTGAACTGCCACCGACAATTCGCCAATTATTATCATTTAAATATTCACTCCAAACATTTTTGGTGGGACCAAATATTGAATCTACTGTACCGGAACCCATAGCAAATTGATCCATATTTGTTTTGCCAATAAGCACAGCCCCTGCCTGCTGCAGACGCTCATAGACTGTGGCATTGTATGGTGGTACAAAAGCCTTCAACATGCTATGATTGAGCAAAAGAATATATATGTAACTAACAGATCCAATAATTGGATGACTGCCAATGGCAAGCTTACTTCGAAGCACAAGTCGTGGTCACATTCTCTGTGCAGAAATTATCCTTTATGGCAATTGGAACACCATCTAAAACACTTCTTGGATGATTCTCTTTATAACGATGTGCAGATTCATTGGCTTGATGCAGAGCCAACTCAGGCGTGAGACGTACAAATGCATTCAATGTTTTTAACTTGACTGCATCATCCAAAGCATTGTCAGTTACTAAACGCGGCGATATATGACCATCCGCATAATTGGCTGAGAGCTAATGATGCCAACAAAATGTTAAAAGGAATCTGTTAAAATAACTAAAAATTTATATTTACCTGTTTAATACCCAATTGTAAATGCCGCCTCATAACTTAAAACTAAGAAGTTTCAGCTCCTCCTTCCCAAAACTAAACAAAACAATATACGAGTAAGCAGAGCTGCCAACTCCCTTTAAAATTTCATATCATTTTATGTGTGAAGGCTTTTTGCTACACGAAAAACTAATTTATTTTAAATGAAAAAATATCACCGAAAATAGTTTTTAAAATAAATTTATGATGATAAGGGCACACTTCACCTTTGGTACAAATTGCATAACATTTATTACACTAAGGAAAAAAAAAATTCGTCGTTTTACAAAAAACACAAATAAAAACAGCTTAATTGAATGCATGAATTAAAAGTTAAAAAACAAAACAAATGTAAAAGAGAAACATCCACATTGAATATAACAGTACATTTCACTACATTATTAAAATTCTTGTTATCTTCTTGGAAGAGATGGTCTCTTTTTGTTTGATGGTAATGTTATCGTTCGTTACATTTTAAGTCTCTAGTTTTCTTTTTATATGTTCTTTGCTATATACTTATTTGCTTGCATATATCCCATTCTTTGGTCCTTTGCCTGCGTCTCCTTTGTTGTGATTGCTGCCTAAATGCAATGATAATGACAACATAGAATTGTCATCTTCCTCCGATTCAGATTCATATTTCTGCAAATTAAAATTAAATTTTGTTTACAAAATATATAAAATTTACAATGTTGCTCCCCCCAATCACACACACTACTATATAATATATATATATATATATATATATATATATAAATGAATACCACAACATTATTGTCGATCAGCGAGCGGTCTGCAACAATGTAATTTTTATATATCTAAGTAAAAAAAAGAAGCATAATAGCAGGAAAAGCTTTTAAAATTTTGTACAAAATAGCAAAGAAAAAGAGGAGTACGAACAGTTTTGGTTTCTTGCAAACCAGGCTAATAAGTCTTCTTCTTCATCTTCTTGAACCACATTAGGTTTGAAATCTTGATTGTATCCAGTTGTAGATGCATTCTTATTTAGACTTAAAATAAATTCATCATTATTCATTTCATCATCGCTTGAGTGAAAAGAAAACATTTTTGCATAGGTTTTATCGATTTGATTGATGTTTGAAAATAGTTGCGGCATCTCAAAATCTATCAAACCTAAATCACCTATATCATCGTCGTCGTTGATGTCTTCGACACCATCTTGATAAACGTCATCCATTGGCGGCATAATGTTGTACTGATCAACTAGTAGTCCATGTTCATCTTCTATTAAGCCTTGTGATGCAAAATCAATGTGCTCTTGATTGAAGCCGAATATGTTCTTTACAACGTTGCAACAATTAGTATCAGTCAAACCCGAGCCTGCACCTGCACCTGTAGCACAATGCTTAGGCAGTTCATAAAACTAGAGGTGAGAGGTCGGTATTTTATTGAGACATCATTTTATTTTTTGACTTTTTTACTATTTTATGTATGTAGAGTAGTTGTTATGTATGTGTGTAGAAAGTATTTTAGTTTCGTAGTCTGTTGTATGTAGCTATAAATAATCGTTGTTGTCGTGTTGTCCTTATGTATTATCCTACACGTCCAATTGTATATTAGGTGGTGTTAATTTTGGGAATATTGGTTGTTGTATTATGCAATCAGTAGCACTGCTACTAACTAGTAGTTTTAGATAAATTTTGTGAGCCCTGTGTCTAAAATCAACGCACCTTTTGTATATAATGACGCTTAGGTGGCATATTTAGATGCAACATACATGTTGCATCATCATAAATGCCTGCCACCGGCTCCTGGCAGACAACACCGCTGCGTTCCACATTGCAAGCTTGGAATAATACTTGGCGTTTATCCTCCAGAATGTGCTTGCGACAGTACTTACAACAAGGCAATGCACGATCACCACACTTTACACCACCTTCGGTGAATATACACTTGGAGAATCCCGGTGCTTTGTATGACAATGGATCAGCGGCACGTGCACGCTTTTCCTTGTATTTCTTATACAACACAGCCTCAACACCCTGATGACGATGATATGAGTTGAGCGCCTTGAGCTGATCATACAATTTGCGTTCTTGTGGCGAATCCTTTAATTGATCATGTATGCTGCCTGGAAAGCGAGAAAAAGATGTATGTCAACTTATCTTTACATTAATCATCCTACTACTTACAATAAGATTCACGCTCTTTGCGTATGTCAATCAAATAACGACGACGTTTTTCTTTTAATACCAAATGGAGATGTGTGATTTGATCTTTATATAGACTCTGTAATTTTGTCATCTTAGCTTCGGCCATGCGCACAGTCTCGGGACAAGTGTAGACACCAGCATGCCTAAATAGAAATACGAAAAAAATATTCTAAATAATCCTATTGAAAATATTATCTTCCCTAATATTTACTTGAGCGGGTCATCCATCTCGGAGTCAACACTGTCATAATCGGATTCATAAAAATCATGATCACGTGATATATTTTTTAAACAAGTGGGCTCATCGTTGTTCTCTGAACTGTCAGAAGCATAATCCAAAATGCGACGACGCTTGCGTACTTTACTGATAACTGTATCAATATTATTAACCTGGTCATGTTTAACTAAATCCAATAAAAAACCAAAATAAGCATACATTCTTTTAACAATAAAAATGTTTATAGATTAACTTACCAAAAGGAGTCACATGAGGCGAGACAACATCTATTTCATCCTCATCATGTTCATTATTATTTTTTTGTTCGTCTGCCACTTCGTCGATATGCAAATGATGTACCAAATTGTTTAACATTGTCTCATTGGTCTCGACATGGCGTAGGCGACCCAATACGGCATGCGTCTTTTCCAATTGAGTCTTACGATTGTGGTCGAAACACATTGTAGTCAAGATCTGTTCCTTTTTGAGATCAAACTTTGGCACAGCATTTGGACACTTACGGCCATTGGGGTAAATGTGCGTACACTGACGATAATGTGCGCGCGGATCACGCAATATGTGCCGGATACAATATTCATATCCATCGAGACGCATTTGACTGCATTCGTAAGTTGGATTGGCACAATATTTAACTTTGTTCACAATCTCCTGATGCAATTGCTCGCGCACATCTTTGTCCGGCACACATGGTGAACCGGAGAAACGAGTGCATTGACGCACTTGTTTTGGTGAAAAACTAGTCATTCCTATTTATCACCAAAAACTTCCAATATTTTCCGCAAACAAATCTTATTTTTAGTATTTTACAAAAACGAATAACTTTTCACTTTTCTCAGAGATTCTGACAAATTTGCGTTGTTGCTGCTGTTGTTGTCAGAGTGGCTCCCATCACATAAACACAAATGTAAAATAGAGTGACCGTTCACATAAATTTTCATTCAAATTTGACTTCCGGCGCAGTGTTGAATTTTATGATGCTGGTGTTTTTAAGTACTTTTTAGAAAGTATTTTATATTGTTTCGCATTTTACATGATTACCGAATGTATAGAGTTTTTTACGGCGGGTCGTCAATTTTTTAATTCGAACACATCAATAAATATTCGTTAAATTCAGTTAATCCAAATATGGAAGAGGATTTCAATTGTGATATTGAGGAGTGCTCTAGCACTGAATCTGATGATGAATTTAATGGCGAAGATCAAAATTACATTCACAATGTAAGAAAACGCAGCTTTGTTTGGCGTTACTTCAATGAGGTTCCTAAAAACCCAAAAGTATTTGAATGTTCTGTTTGTAAAGCATTAGTAGGCGCACAAACTTGTAATTTAAGTCGTCACTTACTCACAGTTCACAATATAACCGGGCATACTAAGGTAATGTTGTTGCAAGAATACATATGTACATGTATGGTATAAAGTAAAGAATCTCGCCTTATTAGCATTTAAGAAGAAATCATTCAATCACAAGATTTACTTACTTTTACAGACAGATGTTGATGTGAAACGTGGACGTCCCAGTCGTAGTTTTATTTGGAAATACTGTACTCGTGAGAACGAAAAACAAGCATTCTGTCATCTCTGCAAGAAGTTATTGTATTTCGGTGGGGGCAACACATCGAACATAGCGAAACATTTACGTCGCATTCATGCTGATATTGTAGAAAATAATGGTGATGTATGTGTTGTTACAAGTATTAAAAAATGCATTTATATTGGTACCCTGCGCGAGTCAATACTACGAAAAAACGAATTATATGCTACACGCAACGTAATACTATCAATACTCACACAAAAGCTGAATATAAAGAGATTGGACAAATCCACTGGACTTTTAGCAAAAGGATTTGTCCAGTCTCTTTTATTATTCTTAGGTTTTGCATAAAAATCGAACGATCAGCATAGACAAAATGAGTTCAATGACTCGTTTTAAGAACACACATGACTCGTTTTTAGTAGTGGGTACAGCGTATTTGACACTTTCTTTCGATTCCGAATCACATCCTAAGACACGAGTTACACTAAGTTACATACGAGTTAAATGACTCGTTACAAATTCACACATGACTTGTTTTGTATTCATATTGTGCACAGTATGATTTCCGACTACTGACACTAACTACTCAGTATTGACTCGTTCAGCGATATTAAAATATTTAAAATTACTATAATTGTACGTATATCATTTGTGTGTACTTATTGTACTTATATAGTACGTTATGGATCACACTTCACCGGAATTAATGCGTGCAACAGCTTCGATTTCATCAGCGACGAATGAAAGTGATACTTTTAAAGATGAAGGACATAAGAAATTAACTGCATTTCCATTGAAGAAAAAATCACGTAAAGGTTGCAGTTACGTTTGGAAGTATTGTGAGAAGGTTTCAAAACATTCTGTTCGTTGTAGACTTTGTAATAAAGTAATGAGTTTCCATGGCACAGCAAATGTGATAACTCATCTTCAACGAAAGCACAATGTTATTGGCAAAAGCGATAGCAACTCATCAATGAGCACCGAACGTATTACCATAATACAGCAGCCTAATGTTGAAGATGAAACAAATCTAGATAACAAGAATGCCTTTGATCTGCAAACGAACGTTGGTAATCGTGGACCAGTTACAAGCATGGTTTGGAAATATTGTACACGTGTAAGCAAGGATACAGTACGTTGTTCCTTTTGTAAAAAAAATCTCTCGTATCAAGGTACAAGTAATTTGCAAAGACATCTTCATCGAATGCATGGTGTTATAGCATCAACGAGGGGTCCAGTCGATGTTCCAATTTCAGCTAGCTTCGATTTGATTGGTGAACACTGCACATCTATTGATGAAGATAGAATTAAGTGTAATATGTGCGATAAAATTTTTGTAATTGATGACAACACAGATGCCCTTTATAAACATATTGTTGTTACTCATGGCGTTTGTATTGCTACTAAAAATGAAAATAGTTGCCAGGAAGGCGATGAGGTTGGTAACGAATTGTTTATTGTTTGCTTTCAACATAATTGTAGCGTTGTATGTTTCAGGTTTTATATTTTGATTTTGATGATCAGAATGATGAAGATCTAATAAAAAGTGAACAAATTATTGAAATTGCTGCTATAGAAGATGACCAAACAGCAGGTGATAAACGTTTAGACATGTTTTATGAGGATATTATTGAAGAAGATCTACAAGAATTCATACCTATGGATGAACTCCAAGTAGTGGAGGATCAGAAAAACGACGATAACAACATGGTATTAACAATGGAGGAAGGTCTAATAGAAAATCCACCTTCTTCACAATCCAGTGATGACCCGCCTTCACCACCACCAACCGTCGGTGAAGAATGCAGTAAACGCCTTCAGGAATTAAAAGAAGAGCGAGTACGTATGCAAGCTTCATATTTTCGTGAAAAAGCTGGTTACTATCGTATGCAAAAGTATTTGGCAGCGTTGCAAGCAAGGAAAGTACGTGCGGAATTGGATCAACTATGTAAAACAGAGCCAAACCTAAGCGAATCTGATGCGACGAACGTTGAATTGCCCAATTAGTGAAGCAATCTTGCGTAATTCCAATCTCCTTAAATTCTAATTATATATACTATTATTTGTTATTTTATCAATTACATATGATGTGTAACTTACATTGAGATTGAAATAATCATGAAACTAAACCATATTTTTTAGCCATTTGGTTTAAGAATTCCTTTCTCATACCTATATGTATATATTTATAATAATAATCATTAGATTTAACACAAAGCATACGACGATTATTTGGGGTAATCAAAATAGTATGGTAGATTGATGAAGTCTCGTCCCGTCTTAAGTTTAATTTCATTTGTTTCGTTCCAATTTAGATGTTTGCACTTCGACGAGCCGCCGTCTTGCTTGTGCCAACAGAGCCATTTCATTATAATAACGAGTTTCAGCTTTTAGTTTCTCAATGAGCTGCTGAGATTCCGGCGAACCGTTTTGTATTTGATATTGTGGTGACTCACCCTTTGTGGCTTCCAATAGCTCTTCATCCATTTGTACTTCGTACATTGGTTCTAAGCGCTGCACGATAATTATATTACTTCATATGATGTAACGTGATAAATAAATATACAATATGTGTACAATGTACGTACCTCAGTTTCACAGAAATCTGCATCGTCTTTTATATCACAATCGTCATCCATGTCCGGGCCAATTATTCGTGTTTTCAACATCTTACCAAGAGGATCACTACATCGTTTATATGGCTTTGAATCTCTAGTTATATCGTCATCTAAGTCAAAGTGGTTGGCTATTGTTTTATGTTGTCTAAATAAGTGCCGCACTAAATTGGAGGACGTATGCTTGGATGATAGCGACTTTCCACAATGCTTACAACTGACCTGCGGAACCATGAAATTTTTGTTTTCTTTACCAAATGTCAAGATTATAAATTATTTGCAGTGCGTACCAAATATTCAGTCAGACGATTAAAATGTTCCCAGACAATGCTGTTTTTGCCAACCATAATTTTGTTGAATATTCTTTTTTCAATGTTTTTGTTTTTAGTCCCAATCAAGCGTCTTTTTTTTTTTTCTTTATTACTTCGTGATGGAACAATGCTTACATTTCCCCGCCACTCGCTACTTAATTTTTATTCTTTATCTCGTTCACACACCCTAATGATGAATCACACCTTACCAAGCTTTCTAGACGTTCTACGTGTTCAACACGTTTACGAGTAAAAAACAAAATAAACTATATGCTAAAATAAAATTCTGCCACTTTAATGGTAATTTAATGTAATTTCCATTGCGTATTTGAATATAAAATATTTGCACTTTTCTAAAAATGCAAGTTAATTAAACTTTCTCAATAAATAAATACGATTGGTCCAAACTCTTTGGGCCTTTTGACTCCAAGTCAACGATCGGGAGTTCATTTCACATCTCTTATAACTTGGCAGCACTTTTATTTTTCCAGTGTTGCATTTTTCGATTAATTGCTCAATAATTGGTCCGAAATGAAGAACTGTCAAGTATAACCTAAAACCATTTTGACACGAGGTTTGCGTGTCTTTTTGCTTCCTTTCTTTCTCACTTTTTACTCAAGATGGGTGAGTGCGGCCTTTCGAAATGGTGTTTATTTATTCAAAAAATCTCTTTTTTTGCACAAAAATATCAAGAAATAATGTGTCTACCTTAAACTATATATGCCGTTATGGTTTATAAAGTGTTATTTAATAAAGAAACTCTCCATGGCAAAGTCTATTTAGTTCGTAGAAAAAAGTCACGCCGACATTTTGGAATTGTCATGTATGAGGGGCATTGATGTGAATTAAAGAGATTATTTTGAATATATTTAACTAAATCTGTGAAAGTCAGTGAAAATGTTAGAAAACTATTAATTTGTTGAATTTTCTTTTTGTTTTTTAACCAAAAAAAGGTATCAGTCGCGATAGTGCACATAAACGTCGTGCCACTGGTGGCAAACGTAAATCGCTCCGTAAGAAGCGCAAGTTCGAGTTGGGTCGCCCTGCCGCAAACACTAAGGTAAGCAGCAGGTGCACATGAGTCTGTGTGTATACACACACACATAAGATTTCTGTTTTTTACCCTGATGATAACGCGTGTCAACTGTAACAACTTCCAAACTTGTTTGGTTGCAATTAGTTGATGATTAACGTATTTATGTTCGGACTACTGAGTTAAAGACAAACTAATGAATTTATACTGAATGTTATCAGCTTAGAAATACAATAACAAATGTAATTTCTTTATTTATAGCTTGGAGCTGGCCGCGTTCACAGTGTCCGCACTCGAGGTGGCAACTTTAAACTTCGTGCACTCCGTCTGGAGACCGGTAACTTCGCCTGGGCTTCTGAGGGTATTGCACGCAAGACCCGTATCGCTGATGTAGTCTACAATGCCTCCAACAACGAATTGGTGCGAACCAAGACTTTGGTGAAGAACAGCATTGTCGTTATTGATGCTACTCCATTCCGTCAATGGTATGAGGGTCACTACGTGTTGCCTTTGGGTCGCAAGCGTAACCCCAAGCACGCACAGAAGGAAGATGAAGATGATGTGCTTACCAAGAAGCGCAGTGACAAGGTTATGAAGAAGTACTTGGAACGTCAAAAGTACGGCAAAGTTGAGCAGGCTTTGGAAGATCAATTTACATCCGGTCGTATCTTGGGTATGTAAAAATTGTATGCAATAGTTTCACTTCACCTTCCGTCCAAAAATGTCCAATATGATGTTAAAATCTAAAGCGATCCAATAAATTTTATTGTGTCTATCTCATTTTGAGTGTGACATGAGCCTGTTGGGTGTGATTTAGCTTGTCATAGTTACTCTGATTATAAAACCTACTAAAGATGTCTTTACTATGCATTTTAGAAAACACTGGTTTTAAAATTTATCTAATCAAATGTTTCTTTTTTTTTCACTTGCAGCTTGCATTTCTTCCCGCCCCGGTCAGTGTGGTCGCTCAGACGGTTACATTCTGGAAGGCAAAGAGCTGGAATTCTACCTTAAGAAGATCAAGTCTAAGAAATAAATAAATAATAAATAATGATGAATAATTTGATTTATTGACGACACACAAAAAATAAATCATTTTGTTTTTATAATGAAACAAATATACATTTTATTAACTACTTTAAGATATTTTCTGCGTTTATTTTATAAGGTTAAGCAAAAGGAGCAGGAGGAGGTGCAAGATATCTAAATTTGGGTTCCGTAATACCAGGAAAAGGGTGATGTGTGTGTGTCAGTAGTAGAGATTGATATTTTTAGCTGAAGAATCCTGGAGTATTCAAATCATAGAAAGGTTTTGCTTTCTACCAGGAGTGTTCTTCAAAGAATGTATAGCTAGATGATTAAGGCACACTTCTTTCATGTATCAGGAGAACAATGAAAAAAGGTTTTTATGGAAAAGTTTTTTGCAATAAAAAGGCAATGAACCGATTCCCATATTTTCTCTTCTAGATATTCGTCTGCAACTGTGGTCAGTTTAGTATTTCAAATAGAGAGCCGAGGAGAGTTTTGTAATAACAATTTCATTGACTTTTCATGGCTGTTACAGTAAGAAAGAAAACAACTAACATTTTAATTTTTAGGGTATCAAAACGTGACCCTATCACTAAACCTCCACTGTGTCTTTGGGCTGTCTCTAATGAACCTCAATAAGTAGGTAGAGAGTTGAAATTTTCGCATAATGTGTTTCTATTGCGGCTAAAAAAACAAGTAAAAAAAAAGTTTAACTTCGCCTATGCCGAAGTTGATATACTCTTAACGCACCCCTAGAAAACGTTTTTAATTATTAATTTGACTTATATAGTCAGTACATTTATGGGTATAGTCAGTACACATAGAGCATTTGAACACTGAGACATGGTTGTTGACTATGGCTCAGACGCTTATACTGTTGATATTTCAGTTCGATAACACAAAAACCAAAAAAGTTTTTCTAATAAAATTTAGGTTTGTGTGGGAGCTATACGATCCAGTAATCCTAGGGTCTTGAAATTCTCACATTTCATGGGCATTAATTAGAAACTTATAGTATATAAATTTTGGTTCAATAGGACAAAAAACAAAAAAGTTTTTCTCTTAAGAACCTGTATTCAAATGGCGGGTACCCCCTAGTTGTCCGATTCGCCATGGTTCAGATCAATGTGATTCGTGTAAAATTACAGCTCTCTAGCTCAAAAACTGAGAGACTAGTTTGCATACATACGGACGGACACGGCTTAATCAACTCGTCTCGTCGAGATGATGAAGAATATATATACTTTATGGGGTCTCTGATGTATCCTTCTGCTTGTTACGAACTTATAATACTATTCACTGCGAGAAGAGAATAAAAATGGGATCATAATACAAGAAACGTCTGCTCCAATAAGCGCAGCTTTGTTATGGCGCTTTTTTGTCCACAGTTTTGTGAACATTGGCAACTGCCAGTTTAGCAAGGATAGAGCCAGCTGTGCTACGCAAATGTTGTTTTTTTTTTTTAAATCTTGTACGATGGTGCTGAAGTCTTCTGTTTTTTCGTAATCATAAAAGCATGCAACATTTTGTCGCTTGCCTGCAGTGCACACAGGGTCAGGTCAGGCCCTCGAAAAATTGATTTAGTTGGCCACAAAAGCAAATCATTGGCAAAACCCCAAGAAAGATGTTTGTAACGTATTCAGGCTTCATGTTAGGCGGAATGGCGCGACAGCAGCGGCAAATAGGTAGGTACATAGATTTTGAATAACACGCACAGTGGTCTGTACCCGAAATAAAAACTTTTTGATTTTTGTTTTTTAAATTTACATATATTTATTTACATAAAACTAAGGACTGATGGCCAATGTATAGAATTGCTATTCAACTAAGTTTAAAATAATATAAGAATTTTCTCATATAACTCAAAAAAAATTAATAAAAATTTCTATTTCAAATAATAATTAATAATTTTTCCATTAAAAGCATATTTTCTTTTTCTAATTTAGTTCACTTATCTACAAAAAATACCATCTATGTATGTATTTATAGATATCGTATCACAAACAATTGTTGATATATACTCGACTTGTATATAAAATCGTATATCAGTTGGTAGCTTCAAAAAACTCTTAAACGCTGATTTACTTTACTGCATCTTCTTCACCATCGTAAGTATTAATGAAATTAATATTATTAATTATTTCGTTCAATTGCCCTCTAAACAGTAATAATAGTTAGTTACTTATATAATCTGTTTGATCTGTCCAATTTTAGAGCAGTCCAAATAACAATAGATAAAATATAGTTGCTGTTGTTTTTGAATATTAATTATATGGCTACGATTTCTTTGTTAAGCAAACTGTGTTCAACAAGGTGATGAAGTAGTTGCTGCTTTCCTACTAGTTAACTTCTTATGATGTTATTACATTTTCTGAAAATTTTTATTACACATAATTTATGTTGATTGACTTATTAAAGTGTAGAAAATTAATGGATGCCAAATAAAGAAATGCAAAAATTCGCATTAATGTTCAAATAGTATGGTCATGAGAGCCATTAACGCGATGCCAAAGATCAAAGCGAACAATTGTTTAACCGACTCTTTGCGTTCCTCTTCTTTGAGAAGATCTGGTAATACTGTGACAAGAGAAATATGTAGGAAACCGCCAGCAGTGAATGGCATAATCCAAGATGTGCGTGCCTCTAATGAAGAATACATAGATTGTAAGTATATCAATGGATCAATATGTAAAAGTATTATACACAACACATACCCATGGCTGATGTAACTCCAGAACCGCCTATGGCAACAAGTGCCCCCAAGAGACCAGCACCGGCTGTTAAGAGTTGAGCACGTGCAGCATCCCAACGACTGAAACCCGAACGTAACAAAATAGCAAAGTCACCAACTTCATGTGGTATTTCGTGCACTAAAATAAATAAATTAAATATTATAATTTCATATTTCCAATAAGATATAAGTAATTGATATGATCATACATAATATGGCAAATGTTGCCAATACGCCATGTCTAA
The DNA here is from genome assembly GCA_037043295.1 of Amiota minor. Lineage (NCBI taxonomy): Eukaryota > Metazoa > Arthropoda > Insecta > Diptera > Drosophilidae > Amiota > Amiota minor. The sequence continues at coordinate 482,781 of JBAMAW010000382.1, forward strand.
AGGATACCAAAAAGGAACCAGCAACTGCCAGACCATGCGTAAAATTATCTATAGAGTTAGCAAGTAAATTTAGATATCCTGCAACTTTCTTGGGTTGTTCCTTAAGTTTCTTCTGTTCACGTTCACGCAAAAAGCACAATTTGCCCACATCTTCAATATCACATGCTCCGCCGCAACTGTCTGATGTTTGACCATCAAGGATTATTCCGCCATTGCGACGCAATAGACAATTGGCAATCTCAACACATTTCGGTTGTGGATTCTCCTCATCGGCATTTGTATAACCCGAAAAGATCTTCTCCACAATAGTGAATATCAAAATGCCGGAAAGCACCCAAAGTCCAGAACGCAATGATGGATGACTATGACCGCTAGCACTGCCAGCTGCTAATTACAACAAAATTATATAATTACATAGAAAGAATATGCGTAAAATTCAAACCATCAACTAACTTACCAGTTGTGTTATCACCTTCCCACGCTTCCGGTAATAAATGCAAGAAGACATCGCCCAACAGGCCACCCACAGCAAAGCTGAGTAATACACGCAGGAATTTTGAATCAGCAGCTATTCAAATATTGTAAATTAGATTGGATTAAAACCAAAAAACAAAAAAAAATTATTGCATTCTTAACTTACGATCTTTGTAACCTTCTTTCTTCATTTTCTCCTCACTTGGTATCACAACCAAAGGTAAAATGCCACTCATGGCCAATAATCATGGAACCAATCAATGAGAATACCCATGGTGTATATTCGAAAGTTTTAAAATAATCCGGTACATATTCATTGAATATATGTGTGTAGAGCGTATTGAAATGCTCATCAAAGAAATTCGTAGTTACGTTCATTTTGTTACTGATATTGATGATCGACAGTTAGACCAAGATATATTCAAAGTGATGGGTGGGCGAGTCTTAAAAAATTTGAAAAATAACTTTTCTTGGTAATATCACAATTTATTTCCTTAGAGTTGTGTCGTGCCCCGAAAACGACGACGACAACTATGATGACGATGGTGGCGGCAAATTATTAGATTGTTATATTTTTTTTTTTTTTTTTATGTGATCTTATTTAATCTGTAATTATAAGAAAACATAAATTATTAAGTCATGATGGTCTTAACATACATATGTATGTATGTATGTATGTACATATATCAATCAATGCCTTAACCTATCAAATAGATACATTTGACATAGCAACAACAAAATACACACATGGAATAAGTTATAACTGGCGATGGGTAAAAACCCCTAACTGATGGTTTAAGTCCAAATTTGACTATGATGGAAATTCATTCATTTGATATGAAAAGATATAAAATATTAATGTTACTTGCGATAAGTTGGAATGTCTTAGATGACAATACACGTTATGTGATGTTTAAAAGTTTCTATCATGTGGGAATATATTTCCAATCTAATAGAACCCAAAAAATATTGAAAGCAATGCATTTTTCTAAAGATCATCAAAATCTCCATACATACGATGGATTATCAGATCAACAAGTAGTAGTGACACATTCAAAAGTCCAATCATTTCATTCACCTTATACGTAGTACCCTAGTATTAGATCAATAAGTCCCCATAGACAGTCCAGCGACACTAGGTCAAATTAATACTCTCTGAGATTTCCAACTTATTTGATAAAGCAAAACATCATGATAATTTTCTAGAGGACGCCACTTTAACAAAACCTGTTTATTTATTCAAATTAACACTTAATGAATGTTGTAAGTATTTCGTAGTCTCATTAATTTTTTTTTTTTTTAGTATAAATGTTTGTAATCAAATATTGAACTACGATAAAACAAACACGTTGACTTGACTTTGACCTTGATACGTGAGCAAATTTTATTAAATTTTTATTAAAACACTTTTACTTTTAGAAGAAGAAACTGCATTGATAAGTTTGAATGTAAATCACAATTGCGAAATTCAAGGAAATCATCAAAGTAGGTGTGTATATAAAATAATAGAAAATTTGCAAAAATACTAAAAATGCTATGTACCCAAAAGTAAGTAAAATAGGCAAATCGAATCGGATCAAACTTCTCGAACGATGTTTAAAAACAAACTGAATTCAAAAAAAAAAATTAAAAGAAAGAAAGGAAGACTCTGAAAAAGAGAGTTAAGAATATATTGTATATGATACCCTATGATGGTATTGATATAATGCAGCTTAGACTACTCACAAATAATAATGACGATAAGATATGAAATAAAAATATATATGTATTGTACTTAGATGTACAAAAAACAACAAATAGCAGTAAACGAAAGAAGAACCATGAAAAATTAGTACATTTACAATTTCCAAAGTAAAGTAAATCATATTAAAACTTTAACATTTCGTTGTCATAAATTTAAAATAAGTATAAAAATATAAGGAGTAAATTAGAACTTATAGGATGACGTTAGCATGACTATCAGGTACCCTATAATACCATTAAGTTTTTATAATCTCTAACAATAGAAAGGTAGCAATAGACTTTAATCACGGTCCCATAATCTAGAAATGGAAAGCTTTGTTTAACGCCAAATGGCATGACCAGCATAGCATTGCAAGGGTTTTGTTGTTCGTCATTGGGTTTTCCTGAATATGATTCCTTAAGTATTTGAGGTAGATTCTTCCCCTTGATTTACAGAGATGTTTAATTTGGGTTAGGTAGGGGTAGAAGAAGCCGGTAAAAAACCAGCTAACACAAGCCATTAAAGGCCCGTAGTGGTGCCAAACACATATAGAAGACCTAAAGACCTTAGCTCAATAATGAAATACCTATGTAATTCAAATCAGGAATTAGAAATGAATCTGCTTTAGAATTTATTTTTATAACAGTCAAATATTTCTGACTACTTCAATGCTTTTTAGGGTTCCGGACCGAAAGGTAACCCCATCGCAGAGACTTCGTTGTCCGTTCGTCCCTCCTCGGGTCATATCTTATGAACCATAATAAGTAGAAAGTTGAATTCTTCACAAAGTGTGTTGATCCGGACATCAGCAGCAAATACTAAAATTAAAAACAAGAAACATTTTGGTTTGTATGGCAACTATATGATCCAGTAATCCCACGATCTTGAAATTTGGGTGGTTGGTGGCTATACATTAGAAACTTATATTGGCGAAACTTCAGTTTGATCGGACCACTAAGGAGGGTACCTCCCATACAAACCCCATTAAAATTCAGGTTCTAATTAGAAAAACTTTTTTTGATTTTTAACCTATCGAATTGAAATTTAGAAACTATAGGTTTTTAATATATACGAGGTACATTAGTTGGAATCCGCCAAATCGGCCAACTAGAAAGGGTACCTCCCATACAAACCCACCATTAAAATTCAGTTTCTGATATAGGTACAGTGCAGAAAATTGTTTGTTGTTAATCAAATCCAACTCTTCTTAAGTCTACTTTATTATAAAAAAAACAAACTGCAAAATGATATTACAATACTATACACTTTCTAAGAAAGGCTACAAAAGCAAACCTATGAGTCTATAAATATAAGTTGAAGAGATTATTTAATTGGAAATTCATATTTTACCCATAAAAGAAACCAAGTTTCTTGTTTATTTGAACTTTGTACAAGATTATGATATCTAAGTCTATGAACTACTACGTCATTTATAAGGTTAATTCATAAAACCGACAAGAATTATTAAAAACCATAATAAAAAAAAAAATAAGTAAGTATTTCTTACTATTATCAAATGTAAACAAAGCATACATATTTCTTCAGTAATTAAGAACGTTAATTAAACATTTTATAGTGATAAGGTAAAAGAAGAAAGATTATAGTAGGTTTTGGTTTTTCTTTTCGATTACCACAAGCAGGTTTTTGATTTATCATACAAATTTGATAGTAAACAGTTTTACTAAACACAATTTTATATTTTTTAGTTAAAAATGATTAAATCGAATACAAAAACGAGTTTGAGTCACAAACAGAGTTTAGTAACCTTAAATTTTATAAAAAAAAGAATAAACAAAAAAAAAAAAAAACACTATAGTGATGAAAAGTTAATTTTAAGTTAGGTTTATTTGAAAGATAGATACCTCAAAAAATGAGTAGAACGAACAGCAAAATAATGAAATTAGTTAAAGTTCTTTACTCTGTCTCTCTCTCTCGGCATTTCTCTTAGAAAAATATTTTCAATGTCTTCCTTCATATAAACACACTTGTACAAACAAACTTTAACCTTCTTTTTTTAACACACAAAATTTTTTTGTTTGCATACAAACTTCTTCATTGTAGAGTCTTACAATTATCACTAAAGCTGCATTTCAATATCTTGTTCTTGTTGTTTTGACACAAACAAGACAAGTCTAAATTAAAAATGATTTAAGAAAAGCAAAAAATATCAATAATCAATCCAAAGAAAACTAAACAAAATGTACGCGAGTCTATGTATGTATCTATTATGCGATTTATGGTGTCTACTTAAAGCTTATTTATAGTTGACGTCATTCAAGGAGCAACAAATCAAAGAAAACTCGTTTACCTTATTTTATTGTCAATTTAGAATATAATAAAGCCTTCGGTCGGTCGATTTGTCTTGTCTGTCGTTTGGTCGTTAGTTGAACTTGATTTAAAATACTTGTTGCTTCGCTTTTCGTTTTGATTAATAACAACGAATTTGACGAATTTTTGTTGAAATTGTTGAATAGAATATGTACACAAAAACTAATTGTTTTAATAAATAAACAATACACAATATTTTTCTTTTTCTATTCTATTTAGGTTTTTTTTTATTTAATTTTTTCGCACACAAAGTTCTTGTTACAAGTATTCCGGAAGACGCGATTTATAGAAGAACATCTTATCAAGCCGGCGTCGCGATTACCTTTGTAGCTCAATACGAAACGTAGCGTCGTTTAAATTAGGAAGCTGCTCTACTAAAAGAGAATCGTTAGAATGGGAGAGTACCCAATATACAACATATGTATGCGCATACAATAGAATAAAACTTTGGGATAGACACGGAAAAAATATTTAATAATGGGTAAACACCAAAATATATACCATACATACATGTAAGTACAATGCACTTGTTTACTTTTGATAAAAAAAAAAAGAGCAAAAATTTTAAAAAGAAAATATCGCATGCGATAAATTAAGTCAATGACAGCGAGCTATTGATTAGGTGATGATTGTGGGAAGTGAGTGAGGGCTGCCTAGCTGACAACTTTAAGCTTTGCCTTAAAATGTCGCTGGAATACAAAAAACAAAAGAAAAATTTAAAATAAATGTTGCTACCACATGATGATGACTTTAATATTTTTGCACGCTGCACCCTAAACAAATAAAAAAAAAAGAAAAACAACAACAAAGCAATCAAGCACATCCAAAGCTATCGTATGAAACGTGCTTTTACATACTCATACACCAGACAGAAATGTGTCATGCGATTACATTCATACATCAGCAAACCGAGCAACCATTTTCAATTTCTTTATTACTGCATACAACAAGAACAATGCCATTGTTTGGGGTAGCGAGAGCTGAGCGCCAGAAAGCTTCTGCCTGCTGCTGTTTGCTTGTCTAGTATTGGAGACAAGCAAATATCAGCTGTATACTTTTTCATAGTCTTGGCTGTGTGCAAAAGAGTTAAAACAGAGTGATGAGAGTCATCAAAGAAAGAGAGAGAGAGAGAAAAATTGCAGATGATCATCACCATTGAGAGAGGTAGATTAGGCAGACATATTTGATTTCGATAACGCGATAGCTGTAAATTTTTGTTTTGGTTTTTAAAATTCTTTACTCTTCACATAAAGCGCAAATTGTTTATTTATAGGCATAAAAAACAAAGGATTGTGGAATTGGGAATTTGTCATACTAAGCAAAAAAAGACAACAAAAACAAAGTGCTTTGACTTTTTCAATTGGTTTATTTATCAGTATAATAGAATTTATTGAAAATTGAAGGTTTTCAACTAAACTCTTTTTGCATTTGGCCCAAATATGTTTGTTTTATTAAACAATAAATAATAAATTAAAAGAAAGCACGACAATCTCACATTAAATAAATTAATAGAAATTTGATTGATTAAGAATATAATGGATGGTCTACAAACCATAAACGATAATAATTAGTTTGAGTATTTTATGATAAGATTTAAGTGTTTCCGAAACTAATAAATGAAGAGATTTCATTTGTATTTTTTACGACTTTTGGCGTGGATATACTTTTAATGCTCTTTACCATTCATCGCAAGGGTCCCTCACCTGACCGAATGTCAACAAAATCATTGGCAAAACATGTTATTTTGTTTATTTACTTGAAATTCATAAGCTAAAAGTGCGCAGTATATTTTTCATCAAACATGAACGTAGGTACCGGAATCCCTCAAAGTCTTGGCTTATCCTCTTCCTTTATACACTTGCTTAGGTAATCATATCAACACTTGTTGCAAACAAAAGATACAAATCAATTTTCTAGTTGGTTAGGTCTATAACTTCCTGCTGTTTTACTTACTGTATTATACATGCAAACGTAATGTGTAAGAGAGTATTGACGTCATGTAACATATTGTATCTACATATGTACATGTGTATATGATAATGTGCAATGTTGTGTTACCTCTTTATTGTTGTTGTTGTTGTTGTTGTTTAATAAGAAACTCATATGTATGAAGTGCAGTCGATTCGCAGTAGTTGATTGGTTTTATAACACAAGGCGATGCCGTCTGTCCGCTTGACAATATGTGATCGAATCACACCTCAGAACCGCGTCGAAATACAAAACAAAATTCCAAGTAAATTTATATGCAATTAATACCAACGGAGAGTCGTCAATAGCAAAGTTGGACGTTTAATTGTAGATATTTATGCACACTACATAAACACACACACACACACTCTGCCAACAATATACTCGTTCGTATGTTTGCACTAAGTATATCTAGCAATAAGTTGAAGTTTAATACGCAGTTTCTTAGTTTTTTTTTTTGTTATTGTTGTACGACGCCTAATGTCACTAATCTGCACTGAGATTGGAGTTGAGCCTGGCACCGATCCCGTTAATAGTAAGATTGATCAGAAATTTTTAAACTCACGAACAAAAGCGCACTTGAAAAACTTGTTTAATTTAAAAAGAAAAATGCTTACTATATAATATTTATATTTGCATTTCTATTGAATTTTGTTTTCCATTTGATCCTTAATTTTGTCCTCGAAAATATTGCTTCAACACGGAAAATTTATAATGTATAAATACCGCTACGCAGCAACTAAATTTACTTGTTGTTCCGAACACGAATATTTACTATATAATATTTCAAACTTCAACAATTTTTAATTGTCACATTTTGTTTACTCGTTTACATCAATGCCAGATCGTAAGCAAATGAATTCAATTGAATAAAATCCACTTAAATGTTCATAAATATAAATTATATTCTTTCCAAACAATTAAATGACGTCATTTGTTAATAAAAATACCATTTCATTTGAAATTCAAATAATTTTTCGGTAACAAATCTTATTGAATTATTAAAAATGGCGCCATCAATCTGGCAGCACCGCCTGATTTAGATAAGAAACAATCAGACAAACAAACAAAGCAAGCAAAACAAAGTCGTGTGAAACAAATATGGCTGGACTTCATCAGCTGATTGCCTATTGATAAAGACGATAACTTATAGGGCGCCATGCACAGTCAAGTCATAACGATAACGATAAATTTGGTTTGAGGCAAGCAACTTTGATTTGATTGATACGAATGAATTTTATGAATTCTTAATTTTTATCAAAAAATATAATTTTATGTTGGTAAAATATGATTTTGATGACTTTTCCCCTGTTGGCCTCTGGATCAATTTCTTTTAATTTACCACTCCTTTTTGTACAATTTCTGTTTGCACACATCTCTTTAAACTTTTAAATTTTAACACTTTTATTAAAACACTAATCACCCAGAATGGAAACATGTATTTCCTTAATCACCATTGACATCTTAATAGTATGGTGTTTCTAACATACCATGGTGCACCAGTTATATGTCGTCAGGCTTTGTTTTGAGTTGCTTGCAACTTTTTGATGATATATAGTGCCGCAGTCCCCCCATATTTGAATGCCGTATCGCCAAACTGGGGCCACAACTTGTTTATAGATAGTCAACTTGTTGTTTAGCGACAGTTTACTATTCCCTCCAATTTCTTCATCTTTTGACAATAGCATGCAGAGACTTTCTTTACATGAGTGCGCCAAGTAAGGCGCTTATGCAGGACCTGACCTAGGTATCCAATATGATCCAACACTCCAACAATTTTTGTTTGGCCTACATCTTAATTTAAAATGTGACATACCATAATTAACATAACATAACATACAAAAAATATCATTCGTGTTCGATAAAGGGGAAATATTAAAATGCGGTCGTGGTTGGCATTGGATGTAATGTGGTCCGAACAGGTCGAGCGGGGCAAAAATCGAACAAAAGTATAATCATTTTTCTCTTTCTCTTAGACTCTATGCGGTTTATGATGTACTTTCGTGTTCTGCTTATTCTTTTGAGTACCTGGTGTTTTTGTCGTAGTTTTCATGTACATTTTGTCATTCGAATTTGGTTATTTTTGTGTTAGTCGATCTTATTCTGTTTTGTTCAACCTCTGCTAGTTGTTTGCTATTTCTTTTGCATGCCTGGCAAGTTTCGAAATAATAAATAATTTACAGTAACAACATGAAATAGCTACATTTTCATAAATATTTGATTTCCATGGCCAAAAATACCATATTTTCTTCTCTTATTGGAATGTTTGTTAATGGAATTTTGTGTAAGGTTTTTCATAATCGACTGAAAACAAAGAGTAGATAATTAAAATCGTCACACAACGCGGGTCGAATTCAACCAGAAGCTATTCAAATATTTTTCGTTTCCTTATCGCATCAATTTTCGAGAGTTCAAGAAAAACTTAATTAAACTCAACAATTTGCCAAAAAAATTCAGTTCAAAACACATTATGTGCGTGCATTTTTACCCAACCATTTGCCGCGGAATTTCATATGAAATGGACAAATTTCGCTACATACAGTCACAATCACAAAAATATCAAAATGAATTTGGTCAAATTTGCTTAAATATACTATTTGCTTAAATATACTATATTTCAGCATAAAAGAATTACAATATATTGTTTTGTAATAATTATATCTATTCATTATAAAACAATATAGGGAAACTAAGGAAGGGCTAGTGCTTCCTTCAAACAAACAAATGAATGTAGTCTCCAGCCCTGAAGAGTTATCGGTTTAATGAAGAAGCTGCATCAGCTCAGCTGTTCTTGTGTTGTTTACTGGAGGGCGTTTTGTAGTTTAGCTGCCTTTTTTTATTATTTCGTGCAATATTTTTGTGTTTTTAAGTGCATTAGCGTATTTTTAGCGCTTAATTTTGTTTAAAGTGCAATACAATGAGTTCAAATGATCTAATTGTGCGACAAGAAAGCGAAAGTGAAACCAGTGGAAGTGTTACAGTATCCAATTCACCAAGTGTCAGTTCATTGAATCGTTTACGTGATACATTTCGTCGTTCTGAAAGTATTTCCTCACAAATATTCAATCAAATCTCTTCACAAATATCGAACGCAGCAGCAGCAGCATCTGGTGTGGTGCAAGGCACCAGTTTGCATGGTGAAATCTCTGAGGGATCATCACGAATACCATCTGGTTCACAAACGGGTACACCAAAACAACGCAAAAAACCCGGTGAGTTTGTTGCTTAATTTATTTTAATTAAACTGCTCGTATGTATGTGTGTTTTAAGTTTTGTGCGCGAGTTTTTATTATGCATATATATATTTTCCCAGTAAAACGATATCGTTTACAAGAGTTTTTCGGACAAAACTATCGTGACCGGATCCGAAGACGATACGTAAATTAATCATATGTCGTTCAGTTTGCGGCAGCCGTTTAGGATACTCGCAAAAAATATCTTTAGCGAACCTCTTGCGAGCCTTTTTACGAGTCCATTTATCGTCTCTCTTTTCAATTATTTTTTATTTGTTATATTTTATTCTTTCAAAATGATCGTTTGCGAGCATGTTGTGCAATTTTCAACGCTAATGTTCACAAAACGCATGTTTCTGAGCCCATTTGCGAAAGTTTAAACGAACGTTCATTCAACATTCGCTGTATATAGATATGTAAATAATATTTGTGCATGGAGATATTATTATGAAGGGGCTCCTTATGTTTATAACTTCTGCTAGGTCAGCAGTTCGTTTTCTGTCAACTAACCAAAAAAGTTGATAAAGCAACTGGTTGTGCGACTTACCTATTGCAAACATTTTGTATTTTGTAAAATTTGCTTTGGTAGAAATTTTTCAAATCATCTTTTATTTTATTGAATTCCAGTTTAGGAAAGCAAAAACAATTTTAGCTTTGTACTAAATGCATAAAAAACGGTAAAGTGAATAAATGAATAATTTTGAATATTTTTTGACTTGTTATACAATAATACACTTATTTCCTGATTAACACGAAAGATAAGTACGAAGGAAATCTCAAATTGACAAAAATCCTACTTATAAATAATCGGTAAAATAAACGTCCAACCTCGTCGGTTTGAAGGCCATGTAAAGATTTTCTGAGTGTAACCCCCATTAAAATGCCAGAGATTGGTGAAGACAACTAGTGGGTAATACTATGACGAAGCAAGTTGTTTAACTTAAGAAGCAAAACAAGAAATAAAACTACATATTTAAAATTAACCAAAAATTTAATTACCATGGACAAAACTTTTATCATTGGATACTTGATATGATTCAAGTTCGATATTACATAGATGAATAAGAAACAATTTCAAATCGACGAACCCTTATAATGAAACCCTTAATTAAATATTTTGTTTGGTTTATGGTCTCAAATGACTTAAAATACAAGTGTGAATAGAAAGCAGAAATATAATATGTATTTTGCTTTTTTTTGGATCCCCTGCTATGTAACTAAAGACAATTTATTTAAAACAAAAAAGACAGACAAAACGTTTTTTAAGATTCATTATTATCAGTAATTATGTAAATAATTTTAAATAATCAAGAAGTGAATGAAGTTTATTTTTGAAATAAAAGACACAATTGCATGCACAAAACCTTAAAATTTATTTAGAATTGGTCATGCTTTCAAAAGCATGCACAAAAGCTTAAAACTTATATAGAATTGGTCATGCTTTCAAAGGCATCCATTGTGAATTCGATTCATGTATTCGACGACATGCAACCAATGCAATAGTGGCTATAGACAATATGATTGGGTTAGTATAATTCACATTTCGATTACCAAATATCAAAGTGAGTTTGTTATGTACTTCGCTTGAATCATGAGTCAGTTATCGGTTAACGAAAATCCACACGTACACAATTGATTCACGATTCTTGATTCATTTGCTGTCTATGGCCACTAAAAGAAAATCAATAAAAAAGCTTTCTAAAGAAAGATGAGTGTTTTTATTAACAAAACAACAAATGTGAGTGACAACACCAACACGTACAACGCAGTGCAAGGATAACGACGCTTAAAGAAAGAAAGAAAAAAGAGCCTTTCACACATATTTAATTCAAATTAATTTAAAATATTTGTAAAATAACAAAAAGATGTTAGAAAAGTGTTTTACTTAAAGTTCAAAATCAATAAATTTGATTCCTTTACCATTAATAAATCGTAAAAGATTAAGAAAACTACCACAACTGTGAAACAGAGAACAGAGGGCAGCTGCTGCAAATACTTACAAAGCTTCGATTTTTTGCCAAAGCGCAAATTCATCATCCAAACGAATGAATAAGTTTTATGACTGAAAAACGCATTTTTAAATTAAAATTAAAGGAGAAACTAATTGACAAACAAGTGAGAAAAAGGTAGAAAAGATATAAGGAACCAAGGCCAACAGATATAAAAGCGAAATTGTGTGCTAAATTTAAAAATAAAAAGCATTTACACAGATACACAGCACACACAACAAACACACATAACATGCGTGGGTTAGTTGAGGACACGAAGAAGTTGTCATTGACTAATAACAACAATAATAGCAGTAGCACCAGTGGCAGCAGTGGTACTTCTAGTGCTTCAAAAGCAGGACGAGCAACGACAACGTCATCATCATCGTCGTCATCAAAAGTAGTAATACGAGGTGGAGGAACTGCAACAACACCAACGCCAACAACTTCAACAACAACAAATAGTGCGTCGAATCAATTAAAAAATAATAAAACCAGAAAAACAATAACGGCAACAACAACAAAACAAACTATGCAATCACAACAACAACAACAACAACAGCAAGTGAATACAGTTAAAACTTCATCAAAAGGAGCCGCTGTCACCGCATCAACGTCATCGCCATCGCCATCGCATTCATCATCATCCACATTGCCATCAATAGCAAAAGGAAGCAATGCAGGAGGCACATTATCAAAGGCACAAAATAAAAATAATCAACAGCAACAACAAAAACAACAACAGAAACCACAACCAGCACAGCAGCAACAGCAACAACAACAACAATATAACAATAATTCGCACACAATTGCCATTCCGAAGGCTTCACATGCAAATACAAATGAAGAAATCGCTGGCGGCGTCCAGGACACCATATATTTGTGTAATTTTCGTGTTTCGGTTGATGGTGAATGGCTTTGCCTTAAGGAATTACAAGATATCGATGTTGTTGGTCAACAACAACGACAAACAACAAGTGGCAATGGTAGTGGTTCAATATTATCACCAAATAATCATGGCAATAATGGCATTGGTGGCGGCGTCTATCAACAACAACAGCAACGTCAAGCATTTGGTCAAAAGAATAAACGCTTTTCAGGATTATCAACGCATGGATTCGAGGATAATGGTATATTGGCAATTGAAAATCTAATCGGGCGTCGTCTGTACGATGGCGGCTCGAGCGCACTGAATGCACACAATAATATCGGCTTAATTGGTCCGAGTCTGGGTCTGAGTTCTGGTGAATGGTCGAACCAGCAGCTCTGTATGTTTGCTTATGCTTATTTTATTTCAATTCATTTGCTCTGTTTTTTTATTTAAAATATTGTTTATTCTTTTCCCTTCATATTGCATGAAACTTTTATATTTCTAACTCATATTGGGTTGGCACATAACTTAGTTATAAGAATATTAATGAATGATGATATGATTGCATTGTTCCATCATCATCTCCCATGTCACGTGCAACTTCTCATAGAACTTCTCCCGTCTTCCTCAAAAAAATGTTATGATGCTAATTGAAGAGGTCTTTGAAGACACTTACCTATTATTGATAAGCTGAAGATGTTTCTGTGTAATGGAGATCATCATTTTGGATTAAATTGTTTTAGACAATTCATTTGTTATCGCCTGTGATCATATGTTTCTAGATTGAATCGTTTCCTTTACCTTAAGTACATACCTAGATGTTTTCCATTATATGAATTTCTTTTAAAGCCAAAGATCGATATTTTTCATTTCATTTCCAGAATAGTAGCCAGCTTCTCTCAATCAATGCATGATTTTTTAATTGTATTAATAATTTGTTTTTTCCGTGTTAATTTTGGATTTTAACTGAAAGATTCACCATTTTGGTAAACCAATTATAACAATATCTTCTTTTCTGCGAATTCTTAGTTTAAGTTGTCAGTTTGAAAACCAACTAAAAAAGTTACATTTCTTATGTGCCAACCCAACCCAATATTTTATCGTATCGTAGTTCTCTTTCCATAATTGCTTTTTGATGAAGCAAAACAAAAAAGAAATCAAAAAACCACTTTGTTAAGTCTTAAACACTTAAGTAATTTGCCTATTTGAGATGAATATATAATCGACAATGCACATTTGCACCTGCTAAAAAATACTCCACCCCATCAATCACCAGCATCAGTTTTGGCCCTTGGCTAATTTTGCTTAGTAGGCACCCTATTAGGGGTGCTTGGGTAGGCACTACTTATTCGTTCATTGACAATGGGGTCATCAAGTCTCGAGACTCTCGAGCATGTTTTGTTATACATCGTCGTTTAAGCAATTTTTATTGTGTTCTAGTAAAGATTAGAATTGTTTTCCAGTTCATCAGGATATGTATCTTATCTATCATCAAAGATATATCAAAAATTGTGTTTTGTTGTATTTTTAAAATGTAGATTTTTCTAAGTAGAAAATACTTAATTATATTGATTAATTAACATTTATTGTAGGAATTTCTAAGTCACTTTTAAACATATTTTCATATCAACATCATCAACAGAGTTTAGTAAAATATAACCATATAAAAATAACCAATGTTGGTAGTAGTGCAAAAATTAATTAGTAGACATAGAAGGTGTGGAGTATGTGCTCTCCCAATCTTTGCTGCTTCGCCCTTCAATCTATAATGAAAAAATAAAAGAGATAATTAGAGGAAGATAATTTAAATAGTCATTGTATAACACTTAGTACATCTTCATCCGTACCAGCCCTTAGTCTTTTAAAGAACTTGAATTTTGATTTAGAAGAGGAACGAACTTTTTTTGGGATTGGAGCACGTTCTGATTCAATAGGAATTGGAGGCGGTTTGCCCATTTCAGACAAAGCTGTAAGATGTTTTACAGAATCCTAACAAAAAAAAAAACAATAGATAGATAGTAATAATAGATGTACCATATAGAGAGATTTACCAATTTTTCTTCCTCGTCGCTTAATTTCACTTTAGGTTGTTTTTTAGTGGGACTCTCCGATTGTTTGATTATTGGTTTCGGTGGGTTTTGTGGAGGAGGCATTAAATCAAGATCTGTTTTCGACATTGACGTAACAGATTCAGTGTCTTTTTTATTTATGGGAATATAGTAAGCTTTCTTATCCGATGGTACTATTTTCTTGGCACCTCGTATTGGTCGAGTTGTCTGGTCCGTTGTTGAAGTCATTGTAGTTGTTGTATTATCTTCATAATCTATGGATAAAGAAATATCTATCAATCAATATTGAATTGAATGAGAATGGATAGAAGCCGATAATAATAATGTACCCTTTGTATTTTTTTTTGCGGCACGTTCTTTTCTTATATCTTTAAAATCTGGCACTTTCTTATTAATCATGAAATTCTTTGCCCCCGGTGTTGGTATTCGTGTTGGTTGGGAAGAATCCGTTTTAGTTTCCATCGTCGCCAATTGTTCTTTCATAGCTTTAATTTTATGTCTAGACTTTTTTCTACTGTGCAATAAACCCCAGCATGGTTTTGTAATTGGGTCTTGCTTTATTGCTATTAGTTTTCTTGGCCTTTCTTCTTCGTGAACCTCATCTCTTCTAAAAAAGGTGTCTCCTATAAGAAATTTCTTGTTGTCTTTACCTGCTTTGTTTCTTCTAGGATAACAACAGCAAGAGCATATGCAAATAAAAAGCGCAAGGAAAGCACCGCCAGCAATTAAAGGAATACTATGATCATCAATAAAATCCCAGATAGGATTGCCATCAACATCATCAATTTCATCATCAAATTCTTCATCGTTTGCATTTGCTTGTAAAGTTTTGGTGATATATGGCGAGTTTTTCTTAAAACCAATATCCTTTCCAATTTCCGTTATCTCGGTGGTTTCTTCTTTTTGTATGGGTTTCTTTTGGAACTTGGATTTTTTACCTTCTTGACTAGACTTGTTAAGACTTAGCCCAAGAACTGAACATGGATAAGACATACCAGTTGGGCAAGGACATTCAGTCGGTTCACCCGACTCAGCCTTAAAACATTTGTAACTAGCGATGTCATTGTTACTTCCAATAGATCTGGTAAACTTTGATCTATCCAAATTATCAATTGGTAAGGGTCGTTTCATTAAAAAGTCCATGTCTATGGAATCATAATCCAGATAAGAGCATTCCTTCACCTCATCTACCTGGTCCCTTTTCTTCTTACAAAGTTTTGTTGACATATATACGTTTAGAATACCACCCAGACCGGGATATAATTCATCATCACACAAATGATCCCCTAAGTTTCCTTCAATCCAACGAAATAACTTATAATTGTAGCTGCCCATGGGGACTCTCTGATAGCGGTGACAATATGAAAGAATCTTATAGAATTTCGTAAAGATAAACGCGCATTTCGGTGATAATAAATTAAAGATGCGTCTCTTTTCGAAGGGTAAATGAACATTGCCAAGATGATTATCATTTTCATATATTGGCTCTAACTTTGGCAATGGCACAAGTATATCCTGTTGCATCCCATCCAATGGTGCCGAACGTAAATCCAAAAGAGAACAACTTGTTATTCCTTCGCTATAATTAATCGCTTTGACATACAATGGCTTAATGGTGTTTAAAATTTCACTGGTAAATATATTCACAGTTGGCGTTTTCCAGCCATTACCATTCGTATTTAATGCCATTTTACATTCTGCATAAGTCTTTAAGATCTTCTGTGCCGTGCAAAGACTTAAGCGACCCGCATAAAATGATAACTTAACATTTGGCACCAAATGGTAGTGTAAATATGCACCAAGGGTATCCAGAAAGGCACGTTGCATTACACGTTGACTTTTCTCATCAATGATGAGTTCTATTTGTGCGCTGATCGTATTGAAGTAATGCAATAAAATGCAAATATCTTTATTTGTTGCCAAATTTGATGGATATGTTTTTGGTATAAGAAACTAGAGAATGAAATCAATCAAAACATATCATATATAATCAATGATTAAAAACAACCAACCTCAAAGTCATAACGTGCTGCCAACAATGCCAAATCATCGGTATAAAAACATTTTTTACGACGTGGCCCAAAGAGATTTGTCCCAAGAAATGTGACTCGTGAAGTGCATTTTTCTTTATCACATTCGTCGTCTTTCAACGTTTCAAATGTTGAAAATGGTAATGTTGGTTTTTCCAATGGTCCTTTAATATGCAAATTGGACTTCATTCTTCCCTTTAGTTTCGATTCCTTCATTTTTTTCTTTTCTGTAATTGGATAATCTCTGGACATTAGACGTCGTTTAGCAATAATATAATCATCATCTGTTTCAATAATGTCATCTTTCATGTTCCCATTTCCTGATGCTGATCCTGATGCTGCTGCTGCTTCTGATGATGATGATTCATATTCATATTCATTACCATTGTCATTGTCTTTGTCATCATCAACTTCAGCATCACCGTCTTCATCATCAGCAACATTATGTTCTTCGTCATATTTTTCTCTTCTCGGTTCATCATCGTCATCATCCTCATCTTGTTCACCATAATAATTGGCTTTAAACGGATTTTTATTTAATTTTTCTCGATATTCATTTAGTTCAGAATTGAGAGCAGCCTCTAAACAGAATTCATTTCCAAAATCATTGGATGCCATCCTAGATTCCCTGGGCAAATTGGGATTAACGGCAAATGTTTGGGTATCACCAACTTTGAGTAAAATATGAAAAACGAATAAAATCATTAAGCCACGAACAATCAAATAATGTTTCATATTTTCTTAATTTCTCTCTCCTTATTTTTGTTAAATATATTTTTATATAATTTAATTTTTTTATCAATGCCTTCTTCTTCTTTTATTATTGTTGTTATCATTTCTACTTTTCGTTTACAATAGAAATTCATTCAAACAAACAATCAATGACAAATGAAAATTTGTTTATTATTATGAAAATTTGATTATTGTTATGTTTCTGCAAGCCTCCCATATTTTGTAGTGAATACTCTTTTTAAAATGTGTCTGGTCATACATATGTATGTGTGTGTGTAATTCTAATTTTTAGCACGGGATACAGCGGAAATTGAACGTAGCAACTTGGTGAACATCTGTAAATTGGTTGTTAAGGAATTATTGGAGCAATCGTTACGCTATGGACGCATGCTGGATTCGGATCATTTGCCATTGCAGCATTTTTTTATTGTGATTGAGCATGTTCTGGGACATGGATTACGGCCCAAAAAGGTCTGTCTCGCAACTCAGTTTTCCATTGATTTATACAGCAAATAAGTAAGAAAATATTGTGTTTAGGGTCTATTGGGTCCACGTAAAGAACTTTGGGATCTACTGCAAAGCGTTGAGAACTATTGCCCCGAATCGCAGGATATTACCGCCAGTGTACGTGATCTACCCACAGTGCGTACACCAATTGGACGAGCACGTGCCTGGCTTCGTATTGCCTTGATGCAGAAGAAACTCTCCGATTATCTGCAGGCCTTAATCGAGCATCGTGAGGATGCACTCTATGATTATTATGAGCCACATGCTCTCATGATGAGTGATGAGGTGCGCCAAGCAGTCGTCAACAAAATAAAAAGTTCCCTTCTAATACTAATAGCAATTTTAATGTTCCAGATTGTTGTGATTATGGGCATTTTAGTCGGTCTCAATGTTATCGATTGTAATTTATGCGTCAAGGAAGAGGATCTTGACTCTCAACAGGGCGTCATTGATTTTTCGCTTTACTTGCGTTCAAGTTCACGTAATAATGAAACAAATAATGAGGAAACGAATCAGGTTCTGGATGCAACCAGGGAGGGTAATATGATTGCTGTATTGGATCAAAAGAACTACATAGAAGAACTCAATAGGCATCTCAAGTTAGTTCACAACCATCCACTTATCGACTTATCCAGAATACAAGGACTAATGTGAATTATTTTAAACTTTCAGTGCCACAGTGGCAAATATGCAAGCGAAAGTTGAATCTCTGACAACAACAAATGCTTTAATGAAAGAGGATTTAGCCATTGCACGTAATAGTTTACTTGCTTTGCAAGCAGAAAATCAAGCCATGCGACAAGTTGCAGCCAATCAATGTAAGATTACATATACAATCATACCATAGAATGACTGACTGACTGACTGACTGACTGTCAGTTGGCTAGAGATGAATTTAAAACTATATATGTATTTCAAAAATTAGCATCCACCTCCTTGCAACAACAACAGCAGCAGCAGCATCACAGTGACAGCAGCTCAACATCGAGCAATGATAATAATAAGATGAGCATTGAAACGCTTAATGCTGAACTTGATGAGGAACGAAGGCGGAATGCCGAATTGGATAAGGAATTGAAATTACAAGTCTCATTGAAAGCTGAATCAGATATGGCAATGAAATTACTTGAAAAGGATATACACGAGAAACAGGATACAATAATTTCATTGCGTCGTCAGCTGGATGATATTAAACAGATTAATCTGGAAATGTATCGCAAATTGCAGGTGGGTACACTACACAAACACACACTACTTTCTTCTCATACTAAACACCACACAACAACACAACACAACACAACAACTTCATTCATATTCACATTCAGCGTCATTTTGACAATTGTCCACTTTAGTTTAATACCAAACCCAATCCTAATTCTTTTTTAAGTTCTCCACCAATTGGAAAGAAATATAGTTTTATGTGTTTTTTTAGTTTTTGTACATACAAAATTGGGTCTGTTATTGGAAGATTATATTTTTTTGTTGTTTGTTTTGTATCAAAAAAAAGAAAAAACAAAAACTATTGATGAAATCCATCCTGATCAAATTACAAATTACAATACATAGGAATGTGAAGATGAACTCACACAAAAGGGCGAAATGGTCTCTCGTTTGCAAACGAAAGCCTCACAAATTGGTAACATTTTACAATCGTTAGAAAAAAAATACGAATCGAAACTTGTCGAGCAACATCAAATCCAGAGCTCCTCAGGTGGTGGCGGCGGATCCAGCAGTGAAATGATGAGATGCTCACCAAGCACCAGACGTCAACAGAATCTACAGAAATTCGAAGCTTTAACCAAAAAGCATAAACAAGACATTGGACCACCCATGAAGCGTTTACATCTTAAAGTCGATGGCATACCACCATTTAATCCAAACAACTATAAAAAGTCACCATCAAATCCGGTAAACCCCAATCCAAATAGTGGATTAGCAGTAGCAGCAACAACACCATCAGTTATCGATGGAACTGAGGATTTTGTTATGATGAAACCAATCAAACATGGAAACAAAACACCAACGTCAGCCAAATCCCTTAATGATGAATTGGCTGAAGCATCACGTGATTACAAACCCATTGGCAGCGTTGATGCATCCCAAAGTGATTATGTTTTGTCAAGAGAAATTGAACATGATGATGATGATGCAAATTTATAAATTCATTCAATTTATTTAGCATTTAATTCGTTCATAGACATAATAAAATATAGATCAGATTCAACTCCTCCTTCTCCCTAATAAGTATGAATATGTAAGATTAATATATTGGATTGGATATTGGTGGATGTGTTGAAAAATGAAAAATGTTCCTTCGTACGTAAGAGAGTCAATCAACAAGTACTTAACCTCACCGCCCGATGGTGCTGCTATTACAAAAATGGAAAAAGAGCAATATTGTTCGGTGATTCGTCTCTAGTGTGTTTAGCGCTGTATAAGCGCAATCCGGCGGAGTTCTTGCGTCGTTTCGTGACCGTCGACGAAACATGGATTCACTGGTACACACCAGAGACGAATCACCGAACGATATTGCTCTTTTTCTATTTTTGTAAAACTGACCGAAACGCTCGCTTCCAAAGGCTATCAAAACAAAACTTATGAAGGGAATTCACTGAAACTTTGACAATAGACTACTAAAAGAATGTACGGCACGATGGTAACACTCTCTTGTAATAACAGCGCCATTGGGCGGTGAGGCTAAGTACTTGTTGATTGACCTTCGTATATCATATACTTAGTATTGATTGTGGTTTCATTATATGTACTGAAATGCTATGATGAAAGTTGGGGAAAGTAAACTTGCGAATAATTATTAATTTATTGTAATTTAGTGCTTAAAAAAATCATATTGTTAATTTTAGCTGAGAATTTCAACAAGATTCTGTATTATACACATTGATTTAAATTTTTTTAAAAATATTTTAATTAATTTATTTATGTGTAGTAGTATTTACAATATACTTACTACGAGTATCGAGTATCTTTAATGGGGAAAATGTATTCAGAAATTGTAATTAAATTATTTTTAAATGAATCTCAGTACACCTTATAGTATAGATCCACGAGAAGTTCCGCTCCTCCATTCTGATGTCTGTTAAATTGTTTGCATGTCAAACAAATGAGGTCAGAATCGACGAGAACCAGCATGTTCAAAAAGACCGAGACCTGTGTTAATGGTTTAATCGGCTGATGTTGTAAAGAATTAAAGAATCATTATCATTATCGTGTATCAAAAACCAGAGCTCTGGGCCAATAGATCTTGGTTAATGACCTCACACTGGGCTGATCTCTATTGGTTCTTAAACAGTACTGAGTTTCAGAAACTTGGTGGTCAATTTTAATTAAAATTTCTGATACATTTCTAACTGAAGGATGTTCAAAGATTTAATGACTTAATTAACAAATTAATGCCTTTTAGAACTATGTATTTTACTAGTATACAATATTATATAAATAGAACAAAAGTTATATATACATACTATATATAAAGAGAGATACAATATATATATAAATTGTTAAAAAAAAAAAAAAGGAAATAAGAGTAATAAACATTGTAAAAGGATTGGTTTATTTCAATATACATAAAATAAATAAATACAATATATTATAATGTATTATAACAAAAGTATAGTCACCATCATCAAAAAACAAAAAAAAAAAAAAAAAAAATGCTTTAAACGTGTATCAGATTAATCTGCATTCATTTCAGAATGATCTCATTTAACCCAAAATACTAACTATGTAGTATTTACTTACTAACAAATTGTATTGTAATATTACAAAAATTAAAACAAAAACAAAAAATTGATTAACAAAACTTGTAATCAAACTAAATTTCACACATCTACTTACTATACTTTGATTTGATCAATCTTATAATCGAAATATATAAATAAATAAAAGAAAATCTATATGGAAATCTTGACTACAAAAATGTTTTGTATCTTTTAATTTATACAAACACAGGATTGCGATGCTTCATTAAAGCACAAATCTGAATTACTTACAAAATTAGAGAATCAAAAGGAAGATATGGCCGGGATAATAGAACAATTAGAGAAAAAGTAAGGAAATTCTCAATTTTTGGATTATATAAAAAAAATTGGAATTTTGTTTGCCTTTTAAGTTGTGGAGGAAAAAAAATTGATTAAAATTGTAATCAAAATGAAAGTGGTTTAAGGAAATTTGTTGGATTTGTTCACTTATGTTTAGAAATTTTATAAGAAATTTAAACTATTCTTGATTTGTGGTTAGATTTTTTGTCAATCCTATAACTGTCCAAACCTCTTGCAATCTTCCAAAACAGCAATGGTTTTCTGTTACAGAGGCTTCAAACAGCCTGGTGGCTGTGCCCTCGTCCCTGCTGGAAAAGTAGATTTTGTTTAAGGTGAACACTTGTCGTGGGGACTTAATATTACGTTGTCATTATCATTCTGTAAAACCATACAAATGTTGAATGTAATATTTTGTGATTGATCCACCACTTCAATACCAAGTTTCTTATTATACTACTACTTCGTACTTCATCCACAACTTTAAGGTAGAGAAAATTTCCAAACATTTCCTTTATGATTTGTTAACATTTTCTTTTTGCTTTCTTTCCCTTCCCCTGCATATAACAATACTACATAGATGGACGAATGATAAAAGTAATTTGGGTGAAATATTGAAAAATACTTCACAGACACTTTCAACACAAGTCACCGCCTCAGAGGAACGTGCTGCACGTGCTGAGGCTGAATCACGAATAGAAAGAGAATGGCGTATTTCGTTACAGGAAAAGGAGACAAAACTAAAAGAGAAAATTGCAACGTTACAAAATTGTGTCAAAGAACTTAATGATGAGAAACAACAGGTTCAGAAATTGAAATTTGAATTGGAAAAGGTGCGCACGCAATGGACAGAGGCACAAACGACACTCGAAGAATTGGGTATACAATTGAGTGTTAGTAAATTAAAAATAGCCGAGCTGCAAGAAACTGAAAAACGCCAACAAAAACTGCTTTCCGCCTCAACGACATCATTGCATGGATCGGAAGTTGTCACAAGTCCAGGTATTTGGGCACCGGATTCAATAGTATCCCATTGTACTGCATGCAAGCGTGAATTCAATTTAACACGTCGAAAGCATCATTGTCGCAGTTGTGGTGATATATTTTGTAGTGCTTGTTCCGAACACACCTTGGCATTGCTCAATGAGCAAGGACAACCAGGGAAACCGGTGCGTGTCTGTGATGGTTGTTTTACCGCAGCAAACAAATGACCATAAACAATAAAATTGAATTTTTGTTTTATTTTACAATATTTAAAAAAATATATGGTTACATAGTAAAATAATTAAGTTTAGTTACACAATTATTAATTACATACATACATACATACACACTATTTATACATATATAAGAAGATTGATTGTATAAAAGAAGAGAGAGCATTCCTCGCCATTATTATTCATTTGGAAGCTATTTGTTTATAAATGTACAATTTAAATATTTATGGATTTATAATTGTTCTCTATATTATGTTTATGTAGGTATGCCTACAACAAACAACAAGAATTTTAACAGATTTTATAATAAAGAAAACAAAACTATTTTTGAAATGCAAAATCTATTTCGTGTTCTTGTATTTAAGTAAACCTAGCAGCACACACTGACTTATATTGAAATTAATCATCATTTATAATTTTTAACTATAAGTTTTATTTAACATAATATTATTCTTCATTAATAATGCATTCCTAAATAAATACAAAGTGAAGCGCATGAAGTGATTTAAAATCGATTAAAAATATCAAATATTGTTCATCTCTAAACGCTGCCGCCATTGTGGCCAACTAAATCAATTTTTCGAGGGCGCAAAAGCTCAAGACATGTGTCGCTTAGCTTCAAACAAACTTTCTCGCAGTAGCTAACAAATTCAATGAATTCTCTGTAATTTAGAAACATTTGGACTATGTTGTAATGTTGAATTTAACGAAAGTTGTTTTTAGACACTTTAGACACAGCATCATTGCTCGTATATTGAACTGTAGTAAGAAATCGACATATGGCGCCTTCATTCAAGAAACTGTGGCCAACTAAATTAATTTTTCGAGGGCAAGGCAAAGAAGAAGAATCATTGACATTGAGTATTTTTGCATTTTGCACGGGAATTTTGACGTGATTTCCAAAATGCAAATAGTTTATTCATCAACACGCTCGCTCCTAATAAAATAATTTTTGATCGACGGCAATCCAAATTTTATTACATACATTATCATGTGTAGCAGCACATTGTTTGTTCGATAAATAATGGCAATCAGCGGCTGAATATTTTGTCCAGCCACAACGACGATCGATTTTTTTATTTTTCATCACTGCTCTCTACATTCACATATTCGAAACATATAATTTTTGCTTTTTTAACCTTAAAACAAGTAGTTTAAATACATTGCTTAAGCATGGAGAATAGTAGTGATCACATTGCTTTGACTTTGCCATCAGAGACAATTGTTGGCATCACAGGCCCTGCCGATGAAAGTTCGTCTCTAATGTCCACGACAAACTTAACTCGTAAAAGTTTGCGACGGGTAAGCAAACTCTGAAAATAATTTCAGTATATTATCTACATTGTCATGTTATCGTTAATTATTTACATTTTTTCACAGTCTTGGAATCAACTGCCACGATGTCAACGTAATCTCATCATTTTGATTTCATTGGCCTTAACTATATCGCTCTTATTATTTTTACCCGGTGATCCCATTGTAACTGATCATGAATCAAAAATATCAGTATCAGCATTTGATAAACCATCAAATAGTGTCATTGGTGGTAGTGGTGGTGTTCATGGTCCTTTACCATTTCACTTAAATCGAGATAAGGAAAGTCAAAGAGGTGGAAGTTTGCGTAAGAATCTAGGTGAATCTGAGACACCAGAAGATGCTGCTATTGCCGCTGCAGAAGCTCAAGCAGTAGTTGAAGAACCCGGAAGGAACGATAATAGTGACAATAATAATGACAAGGATGACAACAAAGATAAGGTAAAACTTTCGAATTATGTATATGTGTCATTGATAATTACTTCATTAAGTTGTTTGCTTTTGATATTGATATCAACAAGTATCGTTAACAAGTGTAATTAAATTAATTACAATATTGTTTGTTGTTGTTGTTGTTGTTGTTGTTGAATAATATTAATGTCAATGTATTTCTTTGTTTAGGAGGAGAAATCAGTGTATGCGGACAACTTGGGAGATTCAAATGCCATTGAGAATGTTGTTCATCTACCAGAGATGCCAAAAACTGATATCATTGAACAGCAGCCACTGACAAGCAATCCTTATGCAAACAACAACAACAACGACGTACAAAATCAAAACCAAAACCAACAGGATCTTAATAATAATATTGAAGAGCCGGCACCAGCAATTGGTCCCGTAAATGAACCAAGTCATCAGGTCACCCTAGATGATGTCATACGAGAGCCAAAAAAACTTGGAGGTATGAATATATCTGATTATTTGACTCATGCACAAGCGCCTGTGGCCCAAAAACAACATTTCCATGGCGCCACTAATAAACGTCAGGCTGCTGTTGTCGAAGCCTTCAAGCACTCATGGAGTGGCTATAAAAAATATGCATGGGGACATGACAATCTAAAGCCAATAACACAAACCTCGCACGATTGGTTTGGTTTGGGTTTAACAATTGTTGACTCACTCGATACCATGTACATTATGGGTCTGGAGGATGGTAAATTATACTAAACATGAAATATTTGTTAATAAATTAATGATGATGTTTACAGAATTCAAAGAAGCACGCGATTGGGTTGATACAAAACTACGATTCGATACAAGTCGTGATGTGAATCTGTTTGAAGTGACTATACGCGTTTTGGGTGGCCTTTTAGCTGCTTATCATCTTAGTGGTGATAAGATGTTCTTGGTGAAATCTGTTGAGCTTGGCAATCGTTTGTTGCCGAGCTTTCAATCACCTTCCGGTATTCCTTATTCAGATGTTAATCTTGGTGATTTATCAGCACATTCACCAAAATGGTCACCGGATAGTTCAACAAGCGAAGTGACTACAATCCAATTGGAATTCCGCGATCTAAGTCGCTGTACTAATGTTCCTATCTATGAGCAAGTGAGTATTTGCCTCTCCTTTATTGATAAATAATCAAATTAATCAATTTATGTTGTTTATTGTTTAGGCTGTTAACACTGTTAACGAAAAGGTGCATACACTGGAGAAGAATCATGGCCTGGTGCCAATTTTTATTAATGCAAATACAGGAACTTTTCGAAATTATGCCACCATTTCATTGGGTGCGCGTGGTGATTCATACTATGAATATTTATTGAAGCAATGGCTTCAGACTGGACGCAAAGACAATGATTTGTAAGTTAAGAGATAGTAGATTTTATTGTAATTAATCTTCTAATCACTGTGTCCCACATACAGTCTCATACTTGACTATATGCATGCTGTTGATGGCGTCTTAACTCAATTGATGCGTCGCACACCCAAAGAACATCATGTCTACATTGGCGAATTGATAAATGGTAAAGATTTTAAGCCGAAAATGGATCATCTCACTTGTTACTTCCCTGGCACACTACTATTGGGCCATCACAATGGTATGCCAGACTCGCACAATGTTCTCGCACATGATTTACTCGAGACTTGTTATGAAACCTACAAAAGACAAGCAACAAAACTAGCACCAGAGATTACATATTTTGCTGTGAATGAAAATGAAGAACACGACATCTATGTTAAACCAAATGACGCCCACAATTTACTGCGGCCAGAGTTCATTGAGACTCTTTACTACTTTTATGCATTGACCGGCGAACGCAAATATCAAGACATGGGCTGGCAGATCTTCGAAGCTTTTGAGAAACATACAAAGGTCTCCGCTGGCTACACATCA
Source organism: Amiota minor (assembly GCA_037043295.1). Lineage (NCBI taxonomy): Eukaryota > Metazoa > Arthropoda > Insecta > Diptera > Drosophilidae > Amiota > Amiota minor. Next base: position 509,626 of record JBAMAW010000382.1, read on the forward strand.
ATTGGCAATGTAAAGAATGTTTTGAATACGCGACTGCGTGATATGATGGAAAGTTTCTGGTTGAGCGAGACACTTAAGTATTTCTATTTATTGTTCAGTGATAATCGCAAAGAAATTGATCTAGAGAAATGGATTTTCAACTCGGAGGGTCATCCCTTGCCCATGAGGCAACAATAAAAAAAAAAATAAATAAATAAAACTATAAGTTATAGTTGACGAATTGAAAGATGGTAAAACAAAAAACAACACAGGAGCAGCAGTTTCATCGAATTGTGTAATGTGTACAAAATTGTGATGTGCGTGTGTGCTGTGCATGCATCCAAATCGAATCTAAATCGAGCGTATGTACTTTTCTCAGTCTCATTTTAGTCCTTTAAGTAAGCATAGTCTACACACGCGAGTATGCCAAAAACGAATATTAAATATATATTCTATTATGATAAGCGTTTAAAAACCACCATGTGGCTAGGGTAGCACAACAATTGGTTAATACATCATACATCAACACAACCCCCAACACCCAATAATAACAACAACAAGCAACCAGAAGATCAATATGAACTTGGACTTCTTGTTGATTGATTGATTCATTGATATCATTGCACTTATCTAAATAAAAAATTATGATAATATAATAACATTAATGTACTGATAAAAAATATTACTAAAATATTTATAAAATATGTACTACTATTTATTTACCACTGTAATCTCGAGCTATTAAGATTATTTATTCTTATATTTTAAGTATGTCAACCTCAATTCTTCATAATACATAACTTAGCAATCTCCTCTCATTAATATGAATCTGAATGTCATTGTAACTAATATTGTTTTACCTTTGTATATTTGATTGTAAGAGAGAAAGAATCTCCTTTTTATTTTTACTCGTATTTTATTGTTTTAAAGAAATGCAAAAATTTAGTAACAAACACAAATAATAGAAGAGAAGCCTGCACGATCCTTTTGTGTAGATAGAATTGCACAAACAACAACAAAGACAACCGATATTGTAGTATATAAAATTATGAAACTTGTAGTCTGTTTTAATCGAAATAAATAAAATCGAATAGAGATTCTCAATCAAATGAGAAGAAAATGTCTTTTTATTTAATTTTCTTTTTTTTGTTTTGCTTACCAAAATTTGGTCTGAGTAACAGGTGAACAGAAATGCACTGCAAGCGAATGGAAGTTTTCAAAAATGTTTAAGCGTTCATATCTCGCAAAGGAATGAATCGATTTCAATGCAATTAATGCCAAAAGAACAGTAATGAAAAGGACCACATGATACAATGGAAATTTCTCCATTTCGACGGCTTGTAAGACATAAAATCCAACTATTTGTGTTTTCCGTTCGATTAAATGTAATACCCGGATAAAATTCCGGGTACTGATAAAATCCTGTGTATAGCCCATTTCATGATCTTTCATTTGACATTAGTTCCATTGAAATTGGTTCAGTCGTTCCCGAGATATAACGCAATAAGCATTTCTGAAAAGTACCATCCACTTGCTGTGCATTTCTGTTTGCCTGATACCAGCTGGTAGAATTTGTACTGCCGCTCTTGAAAATTTTTGGTTTCTCATATTTTTGGCAAGAAATTAAAAAAAAATGTAAATGGCTATAACTTTGGATTGGCTGATCCAATCATCATGAAATTGGTGTCTATGGAAAGCTAATGTTTTCGTCTTTCTTAAATGATTTAATTTTATTTATTTCAACCGCAGGAAACACCTAAAATTTATCTACTTTTTTAATTTACTTCATTTTAACACATGATTCGGATATAATTCCGGAAATGGATAATTTTCTAATAAGGGCCACCTCATTACCTTTCATTTAGCATTAGTTTCATTGAAATCGGTCCAGTCGTTCTCGAGATATAACGCAATAAGCATTTCTGAAAAGTACAATCCACTTGATGTGCACTTCTGTTTGCCTGATACCAGCTGGTAGAATTTGTACTATGGCGCTTGATTTTTTCGGTTTCTCTCATATTTTTTCGAAAAAAATGTAAATGGCTATATCTTTGGATTGGCTGATCCCATCACCATGAAATTGGTGTCTATAGAAAGCTAAGGATATCCTCCTTCCAAAATGATTATGGATTGTCTGTTTCGACCGCAGGAAACACATAAAATTTACCTATTTTTTAAATTTATTTAATTTTAAATCATGATCCGGATACAATTCCAAAAATGGATAATCCTGAAATATAGTCCTTCTCATAACCTTTCATTTGGCATTAGTCTCATTGAAATGGGTTCAGTCGTTTTCGAGATATTACCTAATAAGCATTTTTGAAAACTTCCATCAACTTGCTGCGCCTTTCTGTTCGCCTGGTAGTTTTGTAAATTTATCTCAACTTTTTGAAATAAAATTTTTATTTTTCTCGCATGCAATTTTTCTTTTAAATTTTTTTTAACGCATGCGAGATTTTTTTTTTGTTTATATAATTTTTTATTTTTTTAAGAACAAATAAGGATTTTGTTATATTTCGAACTGGTAATTATGAGAAATAATGCTATTCTATACTCCTGGAGTTCATCTGAAAGATTACAAATAAATTACATAAATCAAATAAGAAAAAACTTGTTTTAAAATTTTTAAATTTGCTTTATTATAAGAAATATTCTTTTTTCGATTTTTTCTTTTGTTTATTGTTTTTTTCGGTTTTGTTTTCTTTTTGTTTTTTTATACACAATACAACAAACATTTTGTCCAGTGTGTTTGTGTGTCTGTTGTGTCAGTGTATGTCAGTGTGAAGTGTATCTGATTGATTTGATTATGTGTGTGTTTGTATGCTTTTTGTGTGTTGTGTGTTGTGTTTGTGTCAATTGTGTTTATTTGTTTTGTTGGTTTTCATGAAATGATATTATTGTTTTTTGTTGTTGTTTGTTTTTTGTTTTTTTTTTTTTTTGTAGTCTTAATGAATTAATAATTTTATATTTTTATAAAAACTCACATTGTTTTTAATTTAAAAATTGTTGTTTTTGTTTATTCTTTTGTTAATTTATAAATTAGTTGTTGTTTTGTTTTATTTTATTATTTTGTTTTTGTTTTTTTTTTTTCTTTTTGACATAAACACACACACATTTATATTTAATGATTTTTTATATGTATAATAAATTACAAATTGTTTTAGTTGAAATTGTTGGTTTGTTTTGTCTTGTTTTATTTTTTGTGTACTTTTTGTTTTGTTTTGAGTTTTCTTGGGCATAAATAAATTTTGTATTTTTTTTTGTTGTTTTTTTTTTTTACTTTAAAAAGTTTTATTATATTTTTTGATGTTTTTATAAATTTTTTGTTGTTGAATTAATTTAGTTTCATATTTAAATATTTTTACGAATCTTATTTTCTAATATCAATCATAATAATAATAATAATAATAATGTTACAATAATAATTAATTAATTAATAAATAATTTAAATCCAATCTCCTAGCGAGTGATAAGTTCTCAGTTGTCTGTCTGTTTGTTGTCTGTGTTTTTGTCTTACCTTCATCTGTCTTCATTCACTTTCACATTTGTTTTGTGTTTATTTTATCTTTTTTCTTTCGCTAACTTAAAATTTAGTTTATTATTAAATTAAGTAAAGTTACTTTTTTTTATTTATGATTTTTTAATTCTTCATTTCATTGAAATTTTTGCTTTAATTATTTGTCTTTGAATAACCACTAGAAAGAGTTTCTTGTTTCTTCTTCTTTGAGTTTTCATCGTTTTGTTTTAAAAATTCAAATTTCATGAATAAGAATTTTTGAGTTTTTTTTTTTTTTTTGTGTTTTTCATAGGTAGAACTGGTTGATTCTTTGGGTAGGGGAGCAGGGATGAGGAGACTTGGCATTAAATTTACTTACAATCTATGGTCATCATTTAAGTCATCGTTTTTAAAGTTTTATAATCTTCACACAGTGAATTAATTGTATTATAAATTTGTCATGAAGTTTGTAACGAACGGAAGCAGACATCGGGGACCCCATACTGTACATACTAGAGACCCGCACTACTCAACACTAGTGTAGTGTTAACAGTCGGCAATCACACTGTGCAAACCACCACACATTAAAAATCAGGTTCTTATTAGGAAAACATTTTTGTTTTTTGCCCTATTGAACTGAAAATTAGATACTATAAGTTTCTAATCAAAGTCTATAAAATGCGTAAATTTCCAGACCCTAGAGACCTAGACCTGGATCGTTCCCATACAAACAAATTCGCATGTATGATCCTTTTAGAAAACCTACTTTGTTTTTTGTGTTATCGAACTGAAATTTGAACAGTATAAGAAGTGTCTGAACCATATTCAACAACCGTGTGGATTTCAAGACCGTAGAATTACTGGATACAAATATATGTATTATACTGACTCTAACCTAAACATAAGTCAAATCAATAATCAAATATTTCTGTATGCTCAATCAATTACAGAAAGCGTAGACAATAACATTTTCTAGAATTGTGTGAAGAGTATGAGAACTTTGGCAAAGCCAAAGTTAACCTTCTTTTTTCTTGGTTTTTCTTTTTTTAATTTGCTTTGTGATACATTTCCATCATCATGATCATCATCATCATCATCATCATTATTGATTGATATTTTGAAGTACAATATTAAATATAAATTTTTTTTTTTTTTTTTGTAAATTTACATTTGGATTGAGTTTAAATTATTGTTTATATCTCTTTGATTTCTTTTTTGTGTATAAATTTATCTTCTTTGCATTTGAAGAAGATTCTTCTGCATTGCATTCATTGTTCATTCAATTAATTGCAATGGAAATCTATAATTTTAGACAGACATCGATTGACATTTCATTAAAAATACAATACAATATAATAAATATTTTACACGAAACTTTTTGATTTTAAATTTGAACTAAATAGGATTTGCTAAAATTGAGTTCTTTTTTGTTTTTCTTATTTTATAAATAAATAAACATTTACATGAGCATTGAGCATGAACACCACAAATTAAATACAATAAATAAATGATATACAATACAATTAATAATTCAAGACACAGAAAATCAAAAAAAAAATTAAAAAAATAAATTAAATTGATTTTAATTTTAATTGATTGATTGATCTTTTTGATTGGCACATTTTCTTTAGTGTTTTGCCTTTTGTCATTAATTATCTTAAAAACTTATTTAAATAAACAGAATAAAAATTAATTTATAAAATTTATTTTCAATTTACTAAACACAGAATGCATTAAAAGAAATTTGAAAAAAAAAAATTTTAATAAATAATTAATTTTGTATCAAATAAATCTGGTGATCTAAAATGATTCTGAATTTGTGTGAATGCAATAATTTATATAATTTATAATATTTACAAATGCTTAATTGTTTAATTAATTAATTTACGTACATTTACAAACACACAATCAATCAATAAATGATTTCATTATTTTGTTATTGATTTTTTCATAAATTAAATTAAATTTCTTTTTTATTTTTTGTATTGTTTTTCATCATTTGTATTTTAAATTAATTTAACAAAATTGGCAACGTTGTTACGTACATCATCATCATCATCATAATCATCATACACATCTAATTTAATTTTATTACATTTATATATTTAATTTATAATTTTAAGTATTTTTTTTTTATTTAATTTCTTATCGTTTTTTGTTTTTTTGATTTAATTTTAATAATCCAATTATTTTATTTATTTTTTCTTTCATCAATTTAAAATTCATTGTATTTTTCTTTCTGTTTGTTTGTTTACAAATTTGTTTTGTTTTGTTTGTTTTTTTTTTAAACATTTTTGTTTTTTTTTTTTGAAATTACAAATTGTTAATTTTTCTAAATAATGAATAATTTTTCTTTTTTAAATTTATTTTTTGTTTTTATTTACTTCAATCTAAGAAGCATTTGATGCTAATTCGTCGTTTTCATCCTTGTTTCCTTTTTATTTCTTATAATTTTATTTTATTGCTTTTTTTGTTTCTTCAGTTTGAGTGTCTCGCCTTCATCACCAATCATCAACTCTGTTGTGGCATTTTTTTTCTTCTTATGAGGGTGGAAGGAGGATGTGCATGCATGATGAAGGAAATGATTCCATTTCTGAGTTGAGTGTAAAAATTAAAATTATGCATAAAAAAACAATCAAATTGGACTAAAACACAAAATTTAAAAATTAAGTTAATAAAACAATTTATACTAATTTGAGCTTAAGCTCATCGTCATCATCATCGATCATCATCATCATCATGCCTCCCCTTGACATTTAATTTAATTTACTTTGTGGAAAAATTATTTATAAATATTAATAAAAAAAAAATAATATATTTTTATATAAAAACACCAAAAAAAAAAAAAAAAACACCCAGAGAAAAATCAAATAAAAATGACTCGAAATATTGAAATAATCTCATTTAGGATTCATTGTTTCTTTGAAATTCAGTTCAGTATCTTTACTGTGCCACTACTGGACACTTATTGTGCTGGTTGTGGGGGGATAATCAACTCATAATGCTGTCGTTGCATTGAATTCCAGTATTAAGCTGTTACCAGCAGCATCTCCCGGATGATGAAGATGCTGATGGTTTGAAGCGGCATGTGTAGTCATCAATTGTTGGGCAGCTGTTGCTGTTGCCGTTACCACCGTTGAGTGGGTCAAATGTTGTTGTGTTGTTTTAGTTGTTGCCACAGATGTTGTAAGTTGTCAAGATGTCATTATGGATTTGACAGCATCATCAATGCCGGCGCCAACGCAACTAAAATCATTCAGTTGTGTCGGCAACTGTTGCTGGTGATGGTTATGATTGTTGTGGTGTTGTTGCAGCATTTGTTGTTGCTGTTGCTGTGGAAGTTGAATATGATTGTGGTGTTGTTGCAATTGTTGCTGATGATGATTGCTTGGTTGTGCATTCATATTGTTGTGATGTTGCTGCTGCTGTTGTTGTTGTGTATTGTGATGATGATTCATATGGTGATGTGTTGTATCCATTAACATGCCACCACTACCATTATTATCAGCAACTGATGCTGTTGCTCCGCCGCTTATTAAACAATCACCCAACTCATCAACCAAATGACGGCGCCTGTTGCTGTTGCTGGCATCCTGTTGACAGCTGGGCAGTGATGGAGCTGTTGGTGCTGCCTGTTGACGTTGATCATCGAGTATGCTATCACCGAGAAATGAGCCTAATGAAAATGTCAAGGAATCGGATTCACTATTCTGTAGATTTAATATGCTATCAATGGCATTCTGGACATGGCGACTTATGTCATCATCGAATTCTCCGCTGCCTGCAGGTATGTGATGATTGTGGTGCAATTGATGCTGCTGTTGATGTTGTTGTTGTTGTTGATGCTGATGTGGCAGCTGTTGTTGCTGCTGATGTTGCTGCAGCATGCTATGTGTCTGATATTGTTGCTGCTCCATATTGGCAGCATTTTGATGAGCCTCCAGCATATTACCAAATGTTGCATGATTCCCAAATGAGTGTTGCTGTTCTTGCTGCTGCTGCATTAAGATCTGTGTGAAGCCACCAGGACCACCACCATTTGCATTGGTATTGTTTAGCGCTGAATCACTGACTCCGATGGCATCGTCTAGCGATAACATATCATTGTCCAATATACTATGCTGATGATTCACATGAGGCTGCGACAGTGGTGACGATGAATTCGATGAGCCTGTACACAAGCGTTTGCTACTGTTCTCATCTTCCAGATCACTACTTGAGCCCATGATGTGACCATTCCATTGACGTTTGCCATTTTGCAAGGGCTGGGCATCATTTGATGTGGCATTTGTTGCCGTTGTCGCAGTCGCAGACATGAAATCACTAAAATGCGAAATACTTTGAATCCAACGTTGACTATCATTGCAGTTGTTTAACTGATGTTGTTGTTGTTGTTGTTGTTGCTGCTGATGCTGATGCTGCATATGATTGCTTTGTTGATTGCCACTAGTGGCACCGGCAGCAGCAAAACTCTGATGATGTGTTTCACTCTCAACAAATGCATTTTGCATGAAATCATTGCCAACAGCGACACCAGCAATATTTTGTTCCCAAATATTCGATTTACTTTTACTATTCTCACTTGATGACTTTGAATCACCGAAAATCTCATCGAGATTCGATTCAATGTCTTCGGTTGAATCATTACCATTCTTAACATGATGATCCAATGGAACCGGAGATTCACCAAACATTGCCTCGAGACGTGTCTCAACGGATTTCTGAACATCGGAATCTGTACTAAAGAACTCACTGATCACAGGATGTTGAATGGCATCATCTGGCGATTGTAGGGCAGTCGGCAATGGTTGTTCACGTTGTTGACTGCAACTTGAGGCAATGATACCATCAACACCATCAGAGTGATTGCTGCTGCCACTAGTGTTCAATGCCTCACTCTTATCAATGCAACCATTTGGAAAGAGATCAACTAAAGGATGAACAGCATTGCTGGAATTATTGCCAGTACCAAATATGTCTAAAGGTTTCATTTGTTGTTGTTGATGTTGTTGGTGCTGCTGCTGCTGTTGAGATGAATTATTTAATTTGTTATTCAGTTGTTGTTTCTGTTGATGCTGTTGCTCTTGATGATGATGATGATGATGATGATGATGTGGTATCACGTCATCTGTGTTGTGCATTAGATTTAATTCCTTTTGCAGGCAATACCAATCATCATCTTGATCATCTGTTGTTGTATGCTGCATCTTGGGATTGTAATGATTGTTTTGTGTTATTTGCTTGGAATGTTGCTGCTGCTGCTGAGTATTGTCATAGTTATTGAGGCATCCCCCCGTTGTTGTAGTAGTTGTTGTTGTTGGACCATTTGTAAGTTGATTTCGTTGCTGCTGTTGCTTTTTCATTATAAAACTTGGTGTCAATTCTGTTTCAATATCAAAGTTTTCATATTCTTTCTTTACATAATTTTCGTTTGTTGTCAATATTTCTTTGGAGTCACAACTGTTGCTGTTATTACTGCCACAACTGTTGTTACTACTACTGCTGCTGCTGCTGCTGCTGCTACTGTTTAAGGTATCTTTCTTTATGGCTCCATTGCAATGTGCACTAGCAGTTGGTGAACCAAAGAAATTTGAATCAATTTGCATTGAACTTGATTGATGATTATTCCAATTAAATTTTGTATCTTTTTTGTTTTGAATATCAGGAGAAGTTTCATCCACCAATTTTTGATGAATTTGCTGCGACTGCTGCTGCTGTTTACTAAATGATTTGTTTACATCTATACTATTCTTTAACAAATCAAATTTATCAATTACAGTAGCATTACTTCCTCCCCCACCTGCTTCACCGGTGGCATTACATTGCTCATAAGGTTCTGTTTTGATTTCATTCTTGACCTTTGCTGCATCATTATAATCCGATTGCTGTGGTGGTTCTTCAATATTTATTTGCTGTTTATTTGATATTTCCAATTCACATTTAACTGGTTTGCAGTCCTCATTCATATTATTAATGTATTCATGATCTGCTGTCGCCGTTGCTGTTTGTATTGATGGAGCAGCAGCCTTTTGTTTCTCTTCCATGAGGTTTTGTTCTTCATTTCTTAATAATTCGATTTCCACTTTCAGTTCATCAATCAATAATTGTTCTATTTGCAGGGTCTCGGAAGTACGATGAGCCAACTGAAATATAATAGAGAAAATATATTATTAAATACCCTTGAGATATATTTAATTATTACCAACCGTTGATTCCTGTAAGAGAATCTTTTGAAATTTGCCAGACAAATTACGAAACTTCTCTTGGAATTTCAATGCAGTTTCCTCAAACTCCAATTCCTCTTCGGATAATATATCCTCATCGTTTTCATGCATACAGTGATACCTGAAAAGAAAAAAAAAATATGCATACAATTAAATTCGAACAAGGCTTTCTGCTATTAATTCAATATTTGCTTTGTGATGCAAGACTATACTGGAGTGGAGCCAGGGACCAGTTTAAAAAATCATTTTTAATATTTTAATTTTGGGTGATTTGAACTTTGTTAACATCTGTCCAAACTGGAACCCCAGAAAAGATAATTGCTTGAAAAATTGACCTAACACAGTTCACGTTTCGACATCTTGCAGCAATCAGCGTCATATTTCAACTAATTTGCACAAAACCTTAATGAATTATATACCTAAACCGTATGAAAATCTGTTCGGTAGTTTTTGATTTTATCGCGTTCATATAGACAGATGCGTCGGGGAAACTGACAATATTTTCCCATTTGAAGTCGACAAGGCATATGAGGGAGGTATATGTTTTCAAACTTTCTGGTTAAAAATACGTTTATAGGAGTTTACTAGGATTTAACACTTCAAGAAATAGGAAACTAGAAAGTCAAAAGCTACCTGAAGCTTGTCAGATATGTCTGCAGTTAGGATCCCTGAGTAGAGGACCTCTCATGCTTTGGAAGTTCCGAGGTTTATACTTATGTTGTAGAGGATAGGTGAAAAATAACAACCTTGCGGACAACCTGCTCTTGTATGAAACGCCTGAGACTTGGCGTTTCCTATATGCACAAGAAGTGACTGGTTTTTTCTAGGTAACATTGGATTATTTTTGTGGGTTTCTGGGGGGAATTTCAAATTCAGCTTTTATATCCAACAGGACCAAGCCAGTGGATTTGGATTCTTGTGAAGTTAGTTTTGATATAACACAATTGTTTATCTTCCACATACCTGATCAAACGTTTGACAGCTTCCTCCTTGGTCCGGAATGGTTTAATATAATCTGGTTTTAGGCAACTTTCTTGATCCACTTCCAGTTGACGTACGAATCTGTAAATGTTGATTAGAGAGAAATAGATTATAATAAATTCCTTCGAGTTGAATTTCAATTCAAAACCAGAGAGGCTTCTTAAATGGCATTTTTCAACCAACTACTCACAAGGAGAGGCGTGCAATTTTTGGTTTCGGTGATGGTATCTCATCCGTTTTGCTACTCAATACTGCCGCCACACTGGCCGCTAGTCCCGGGCAGTTGATAAAAGCTGGCAAGGAGGGCAGTGAAGGCAACATAGGTAATGCTGGGGTTCCTGTTGTTAGTGTTGGTGGTAGATGATTTGTTACATTGTTAACATTGCTGCCACCACCACCACCACCACTTGTAATCGGATGATGTACAACATTTAGAGAAGGCAATTGAGGTTGTGGTTGTATTTGATGCTGTTGCTGATGCTGCTGCTGCTGCTGAGACTGTGGCTGTGATTGCTGTTGTGGTTGCAATGGTGGCATAGATATGTTGCTGTTATTGCTATTATTATTGCTGTTAATATTGTTGTTGTTGTTGCTGTTGTTGCTATTCACATTTGTTGTTATTGTATTTGTAGAAGATGAATTACTACTACTACTTGCAACAAGATTTACAGAATTTGGAAATAGCAAAGGTGGCGGTCCATTGTTTGTCGCATGAAGATGATGACTATTAATGCCATTTGGAGGATGCTGCAAATGTTGTTGAACCTTTTGAATTGTATTGTTGTGTAATTGCAAATGTGATTGTTGTTGTTGTTGATGTTGCTGCTGCTGTTGTTGTTGTTGAAATATTGGCATTGACAATTGTGGTACATTAGCAACATTTGCACTTGTACTAATCAATGAAGGTTTTTGCTGCTGCTGCTGTTGATGTTGTTGCTGTGAATTTGTCATCGTTTGCTGCTGCTGTTGCTGTTGCTGAGCAATTCCACTACTAGCAGGCAATATTTTATTTTTTGCTGCAATTTCCTTGTGTTTGGGTTGCTGCACTGAGGTGGTCGCTTGCTGCTGCTGTTGACTAGTAGTAGGTGTAGCATTTGTTGTTTGTTGTGTTGCTTGCTGTTGTTGCAATTGATTCACAGTTTTGGATTGTTGTTGTTGTTGCTGCTGCTTCTGCTTATTTTGCTGTACATTCTGATGATGTTGCATGGGATAAATGTGAATCCTTTGCGTAACATTTTGTTGCTGTCCTTGTTTTAGTTGTTGTTGTTGTTGTTGAGTTGATTGACCACCACCAGCTGCAGCTGCTGCTGCTGCTCCTCCTGTTGTCGTTGTTGTTGTTGAATGATTATTTGGCTGTACAACATTTGCTGGTATATTTGCTGCTGATGATGCTGCTGTCACCTTAGGAGGTTCCACACTCAACATTTGTGGCTGTGTCGTCATCAAAGTGTATCCTCCATTGCTATTTGGTGCTTGTAACAGGGCTTCAGGTGTTGGTATCTCCTTGCCAGTGGCCAATATCCGTTGCTGTTCCAATACCAATCGTTGCAAGGCAATATTGATCTCAGCATCTGTCATGGGTTTATTGAAAGCAGCAATTGCTGCCGCATCATAATCCGGTGGCAGAGGCAAAGAAGCCAACAATGTTTTGTGTTGCAATTTGATGGTGAGATAATGAATTTGCATTTGAACTTGTTTGAATGCCAATTGTTGCTGAGGAGTCAATTGAATTGTTTGAACGCGTGAAACCGTATGTTGTTGCTGAGGTTGCTGTTGTTGTTGTTGCTGTTGCTGTAGTTGTGTTGTTGCCACGGAGGAAGAAGGTGTTTGAATTGTAGATGTTGTAGATGAAGAGTTGTTAGGCACAGACGTTGTTGGTGTTGTTATTGTTGACAACAGTTGTTGATTGCTGCTTGCCACAATATTCATTGCGGACGTCGTTGTTGTTGTTGTCATATTGTTTGTGTTGTTGATAAAATTATTGCCACTAACAGGGGTGATAGGGGTGTAGCTCATAGTGCTAGTGTTACCCATAATGGCACCATTGAAATTAATTCTTGGCTGATTGGTTAGCAGCATATTATTATTATTATTATTGTTATTCACTGTTGTTGTTGTTGTAGATGATGTTGTTGTTGTTAATTGCTGACTTGCCGATTGTTGTTGTTGCTGTTGATGCATTGACGGATTCTGTTGCATGGGCACCGTAACACCAACTAATTTAGTACCGCCACTGTTTGTCTGTTGAAAGGGTTGAATGCTCATTGTGGTTGCTGTAGTCGTTGTGGTTGTTGTCGTTGTTGTTTGGCTATTACTTGAGGTTGCAACAACAATTTGCTTGCCACTTGCAACATTCGGCTGAACTATTTGCACTGGATTATTATTGGGTTTTTGTGACAGCGGATCCAATTTGGGCATTGGCTTCACTACACTGGCATTCTTCATATTGGCAGCAACATCAGTTGCCATGATATTTGCTTTGGGTTTACGCACTGGTTTTTTTTTGGTTGCTCCACCCGTTGCACCGACGCCACCGCCACCGCCACCACCAACACCACCTGCTTTCGATGGTTCCATTTTGGCTTTACTTTGATCAATGATTGGTGCAACATTTGCCACTTGCTTTGTTACCATTGTTGTGGTTGTTGTGGTGCTGGCTGTTGTTGTTATTGCTATGGATGAGTTGTTGTTGTTGTTGAGTGATTGTTGAACTGGATGTACTATTTGTTGTTGTGGTTGTAAGCGCAACTGATTATTAGAAACAGAGCCACTAGTCATCATTTGATTTGACAACGGCAAACCAGGTGGCTTCTGTTGCTGCAATTGACTTGAATTTTGACCATTTTGTGGAGTCAATGGGTTCACATCATTGAAATGTATTTGGCCTTGTTGCAAACACTGAGCCAATTGCTGGGCATTAATGCCTGCCGGTGCTATTAATAAACGTTCTGTAGGACAAATGGATGCAGCCGTTTGACCTGGACTGATTGCTGTGATCTGATTGTTAAGCGTATTCAAGCAGAACAATTGTTGTGTGGTATGATCGATTTTGGGTAAGGCCACATAGCGTTGTTGTCCAGCTGCGGCAGCTGCTGCTGCTGTTGATGCTGCTGCTGTTGTTGACTGTTGAGATGATGGCAAAGCAAAGGATTGTCCAGCAACAGGATTCGTTGTTGTTGTTGATGAGCTCAGGCTGCTGTTTGTTGTGATTTGTGGCAATTGCGGTGACATATTTATGTTGGTAGTGGATTCCATGGGTTTAGTTAGCATTGTTTGTTGCTGCTTCAAGTGTCCCGCTGCTGCTGATGATGATAAAGTCGATGATGCATTCATATTGTTGTTTACCATTGGCACCGGTGAAGGCGTTGGAGCTTTCACTGTATTCTTGCTTATAGCACCTGGAAAGAAGAATGTGGGGATTTGAAAGAATTGAATGTAATTTAGTTGACTTTAGTCCTGTAACTTACCTCTGTTTTCATTTTTGGGTGTTGGTGCTATCACAGTTTTACTTATATTAAGCACTTGTTGTTGTTGTTGTTGTTGCTGCTGCTGCTGTTGTGGCATCGGCGTCATTGCTTTAACCAATGGAGCTGATTCCACTTTCGTTGGTTCATTGATAATTGTTAGATTTGGCAGTGCACCCTTGAGCAAAGCTTGGAGTATAAGTTGTGATTGTTGATCTTGCGGTTGATTGGGATCATGACGCAAGATTAAGCGTTCGCATTGATCTGAGACTGCCAGCGATAGGCTGCCTGTTAATTGTGGTATAAGGGCTGCAGCCGAAGCTGGTGTCCCTACCGATATGGACACATTACCCGGCATTCCTGTTAGCTGTGGTGGCAGAATGGTAGCACCACCTGGCATAGTATGATTTGTTAGTTGTTGTTGTTGTTGTTGTTGCTGCTGCTGTTGTTGTGTTGCTGGTGCCGAAGCGGCAGCTGCTGCTGCAGCTGCAACCAATGCCTGCTGCACTGCAGCATTGTGGGTTGTATGTGTCACTTGTTGTGGTATGGCCACCAATTGCATTTGCCTGCCATCTGTTGTCAATTTAATGGTTGCTGCTGCTGCTGCTCCTGCACTATGATCTTGTCCTGTACCCAGTGTTGTGCCGCCTGTTGCTGGCGTTTGGAATATCAATTGTTGCTGGTGTTGCTGATGATGTTGTTGTTGTAATTGTTGTTGCTGTTGTTGCAGTTGTTGTAGTTGTGTTGCTGCAATACTATTAATAATATTGTTTTGATGCTGCTGCTGCTGTTGTTGTTGTTGTTGTTGCTGCTGCTGATGTTGTTGGTGTTGCTGTTGTAATCTTGTGTTATCAATTATTGGCATAATTTGGATTTTATTCTCGACGGTGTTGTTGAAGGCGGTGGGCGGCAACGCCGCTTGGTGGTTCTGAACTTGTGAGATTTGTATATTGCCAATTTGGCTAGGAACAGAAGTTGGCGTTGTCGCTGTTGTTAGGTGGTGATTGGGCAACATTATTGTTGCCGCTGCTGTTGTTGCTGTCGTTGTTGTTGTTACAATTGGCGTCGTTGACATCATGTTTGTGGTGGTGGTCAATGCTTGGCCACCCATGCTGTTGTTACCACCAATTGCTGTCGATACTGTGGTGACCACATTGTTAGTATTAGTTGTGCTAGTGGTAGCGGCAATTGTATTGTTGGTGGTGGTATCTTGTTTTTTGGTATTACGACGTGCGGTAGGTTTACGCCGTGGTTTAACTGCTACTGCGGTGGAATTGATTCCATTTGTGGTTGTTGTAGTTGTCGTTACAGCATTTGTTGCAGCTCCTACACCTAACGTAGAAGGAGTCGGTTGCAGTGACACATTGTGTATGGTCGGTTGTGTATGTTGTGGAGTTAGCGAAGGTAGACTGAAGCTTATCGTTGGTGCCATTGGCACTTTAATTGCAGCATTTGCCGCTGATGCAGCTGCTGCTGCTGCTGCGGCGGCTGCTTGTTGTGCTAAATGTTGCTGAGCCTGCTTCTGAATCTCCTCCGCTGTAGGCAGACGTGGTATTGATATCGTGTACGGTGGTATTGTTGTTCCTGTTCCTGTTAGTGATGATGAGTTGCTGGTGGTCGTTGACTGTGTGCCATCGCTTTGATCGATTTTTATTAAAATATTTGGTGTCTCGGTGGCTTCGGTGGTTCCTGCTGTTAGTGTTGACGGTGGTGGTGCTGGTATTGTCAATGTAAAAGGCAATCCATCACTGCCATTTTGGTTCGGTATAGAGATCATAATATCATTAGTGTTTACTCCATGATGATGGTGTGTCGTCGACGATGATGAAGACGATGTATTCGATGCTGTCGTTGCTGATATGTTGGCGGCATTCGTTTGCTGCTCATCTATTGTCATGGCAGCATTGGTGGTGGTCATTGTATCCATGCCATAGTCATCATCGTCATCGTCGTCTTCTGTGATGCCACATAGTTTCATCACATTACCGAGATCAAGTTTGCCATTGCTGGCGCGTTGTATATTGGGCGGGGGTGAGGGCGATTTGGCACGTGGCGGATGCGGCGCCGGCGGTTGTTGGGGTGTAGGCATAATTCTCCCACCAACAGCAGCAACTGGGTTCGTTGATGTCAGAGTCGTTGTTGCAGCTGTGGTTGTTGTCGCTGCTGCGGCACTAGCTGGTGGTTTCTTTTTCCGTGGCCTCGGTTTTTTCTTGGGTTCAGGTGGAGCAACAACTTGTTGCTGCTGTTGCATTTGTTGTTGTTGTTGCGCTTGTTGCACTTGATTTTGAGTTTGTTGAAGTTGCTGTTGCAATTGTTGTATTTGCGCTTGTTGCTGCTGCTGTTGTTGTTGTTGCAATTGTATCGTTGCCGCTGCATTGCTTGCCGCCATAATGGTCTGTTGCTGTTGTTGTTGCTGCTGCTGCTGCTGTTGCATCAATGGTGTTGCTTGACGCAATTGTTCCGGTGAAGTAACAGTAATCGGGATTTGTTGCGTTGCCGATGATGATTGCGCCGTAAAGAGATCAGCAGTCTGATTATTGCCAGATGTTGTTGTTGTCGATGGTGCCTGGGCCGTTTGGAAAGCAGCCGCAAGTTGTTGCAAATGAGCACCATTCAATTGATTCAGATTGATTGTGGCACCGCTCAGACTTTGCTGTAAATGCGCCGGCAACTGAGAGATGACTGCACCAGCACTGAGACCATTGGGAATTTGAATTTGTGTGATGCCATTGCCATTGGCTGCTGCAGCCGCTGCCAATTGTAGATTTTGTAATTGGGCTGCCATGCTTTGCCCCAAGAGTTGCGTGTTGATTGTTGCCGTCGTAGTGAACGGCTGAGATCGTGGTGTTTGTGCGGCGAGTGCGGCATGCAAACCGCTTAGCTGTGTGATGGCGGGTGACTGAGTTGTTGACTTGATGGCCGTTTGCAATTGATTCTGCTGTATAATGTTGGCCTGTGATGATACAATGAATGTAGGAGTGGCTGCAGCTAGTTGCATGGTGGCACCATTGGTACCGACAATGCGTAGCAATTGTTGCTGTGGTTGTTGCTGATGCAGTTGATGCGTTTGACCACGGGAATTTTGTATGACCAATGATGGTGTTGCTGTCAATTGTGGAGTCGGCGGCCTCAAGATCAACTGGACACCTTGCGGTGTATTTTGCTGTACTAACATTGGCATTTGATTGAGTAATAATTGTTGAGGTTGACTGAGACTTGCTGTTGCTCCGGCAGGCAAAATGATTTGTTGTTGTTGTTGTTGCGGCTGCTGTTGTTGTTGTTGCTGCTGCTGTTGTGCATTATTACTGGGTGAGGTCGTGTTGGTGGTGCTAGTGACGCTCAGTTGGGCCTGCTGAGGCTGAGGTGATTGAGATATTTGTGGCAATTGGGGCATATTGTGGTTGTGGTTGTTGTTGTTAGTGGCGGCAATTGATGAGGTTGTGGAAATCGAAGAAGAATTGTTCATGTTGTTGCTATTGTTTTTGGCTTTAGTTTGATTATGATGATGATGATTTTGTGGGTGGTTATCATGTTGTTGCTGTGGCTTCGGCAGAATCTGCTTGGTAGATTTTGTTGTCACAGTACTAGCAGTGGCAACAGTATTTGTTGTTGTTGGTACTGAGATTGTTGTCGAATTTATTACTCGCTGTTGTTGCTGCTGCTGATGCTGCTGCAGAATCTGTTGTTGCTGAGCAGCTGCTGCTGCTGCCGCCGCCGTTGTAGTTGTCGCTATGATTTGACCCTGTGGACCCTGAATAAATTGATAGACCTGCTGCTGTGGTTGGGGCTGCTGCTGCTGCTGTTGCTGTTGTTGTCCACCACCAGCTGCATGGTGAATTTGATTTGGCGCTGAGGAAGCGCCTGTTATGGTGAATTGTTGTTGTAACATTTGAACTGGTTGTGGCGTTGGTGGTTTAATGGCTGCCGCTGTGATCGTATTGCTTGGACTTGGTATGGGACTATCGGCTATAAGTGGACTACTGCTTTGATATTGTTGTTGCTGATGCTGTTGTTGGAACTGTTGCTGACTCAGTACGGCTGCGCCGGTACTGATTTGATTTGCAGCAATGACTTTTTTCGTTTGACCTTTTGGGCTACTAGCCACATTTGCTGTCGCAAACGAAGTGGGCGTGTTGATTGTTGTTGCTGCATTTGGTTGCCCATAACCACTACCGGCTGATAATGATGCTGCTATTGATGTTGGTGTTACGGCGTTAGTACTGTTGCTGGTAAATATTTGGTGTGATAGTTGGTGTTGTTGTTGTTGTTGTTGTTGTTGTTGTTGCTGCTGCTGTTGCTGTTGCGTTGTACGTTTATTCCCCTTCTATAAATAAGATTTAAAAATGCGTTGTTAATGATACAGTTAGATACACATGACTTGTACTTGTACTACTGACCTTATTCAATTGTATATTATTTGAGCCAACTAATGTTGTATTGAACTCATTCCCTGTTGTGTGTGTTACTGTTCCAGCTGCGGTTACAAGGCCGCCCGCTGTCACGCCAATGACTGTTGTCGCTGCCGATGGCGATTGCGAAGGACTTGGCTGAAAGACAACCGTGCCGGCATTTGGACTGCCATTAGTAAATTGATGTATGGATTGTCGCCTGCCAGGCGTCGCCGCCTTGCGTTCCTATAGAACAAAGAACATTAAATACTCGTACAATAATACAATCAATTGAATGAATGAATGTGAATGACTTACGTGATCCTGTGTTGCGTTTGTGATCGTATTACCACCGGCTACTAAAAGCACATCCTGAGGAAATGGCGACAATGATGGCGATGGTTGCAAACGTGGACTAGCTGAGATCGATGGTGATGGACTGGGCGTTAGAAACGGACCCGGAGGAGACAATATTCCTAAATAAAGAAAGAAAGAAAGAAAAAACAAACAAACAAATAATTAAATTGTTGCATTTTGAATTGAATTGAATTGTTATTGTAATAATGTCGATGTCGATGCCCTACTTTTCTCTTAAGTACTTAATTGCTTTGATGTGATGTGATTTGGTTTTTTGTTTGTTTATTTTATGGTTTCATTTTTATTATTTCTTGCTTTTTGTTGATATCAAATATCTTAACTTCATAAGAATGGAATCACAGTTTTGTTTTGTATTTTGTACGTGTTCAAAATTGCTTTTGGAAATGCAACAAAGTGTGTCTGAATCAGTAGCAACAACAACAACCACAACAACAATAAATGAATGAATACCAACAAACAAAAGAGATACAAAAAACCATGCGATATATTCACATACTCGTACAGTTAAACATGTTCAGTTTGGCTCTGTTTCTGTTTTCACATTGTAACGAAATTGAGCGCCAAAAAGGTTTCATGTTTTAATCGCATTTTGTTTTCTTTGTCTGTTGCTGATGATGGTCGTTTACTTTGTTGTTGTCATTAGTTTTGTTGTTCTACTTTAATTTTTTTTTTTTTTTTTTTTTTTTTATAAATTCAAAACGATAAATGTGCAGTTTGTTTTAGAATACTTCAGATAAGCAGAAATACAGAAAGAAGTGCTTAATAAAGAGAGAGAGAGAGACAGAGTCCAGAAACCAGTTTCACTGGTGGTGTGTGTTGCTGCTGCTGTTATTGATTGGCAGTTAGTTCCCAGCTCAATATGCCATTTAAAAGCATTGTAGGGGATAGTGCAATATGTACATAGGTCAGTCAGCATTTAGGACTAGTTACTACGGGTGCAAACAACACTATTAAAAAACGACCAAGTGCGGGTTAAACTCGCACACGGAGGGTTCCGTCCCAAATTGTAGTTTGTATGGGAGGTCATGAACATGCATTTAGCGCAGCTTAACTTCATGAAATTAGGTAAGAATGGAGTGAGGATGTTAAAATGAAACTTATGAACTTATGTATTTTATGTAGAAATTGAAGATTTCAATTATACCAACGCATTTGAGATCTTAAAAATGAATACATACATATGTATATCATAATCATCTTTATATTCATAATCTCAATATAATTGATGTTTATATTTAAGTCCTATTTAGGTTAGAGATGGTGATAGTCGTCACAGAGAGAGGGAGGTACCTTCCCTAGTGGTCTAATCAAACTAAAAATTCGACAATTTAAGTTTTTGATGTATACCATCTAAATTTCAAGATCGTGGGATTACTGAATTGTATAGCTGCCATCATACCAACCCAAATGTTTCTTCTAAGGGGACACCCTTAAGTTTTTGAAAATATTTTAGTTTTAGTATTTGTTGCTGATGCCCGGATAGAAGAGAACTGTTATTCTGTGAAAATTTTATCTTTCTAGCTATTGCGGTTTATGAGATATAACTCGAGGACGGACGGAAAAAAGAATCCTATGTCCGTCTCCTGGCTCCCCACCAATTTTCAGCCAAATCGGATCAGCCGTTCTTGAGTTATAAATAGTGTAACTAACACGACTTTCTTTTATATTTATATATAATAAAGAATATATATAAAATGAAAGATAAAATTGATCCTGTCTTTTCAATAAGTACAATATCTATTTTCTGTGAATATGAAGGATAAATTGAGGTCTCTTTTGCTTACAAAAAAATATGAAAAATTAGTGGACATTATTCCTCATCCCGAACCACTACAATCTTTTCAAATACAATAAAAGTATGCATAATTCAAATATAATTGATAATACTAATTAAGCGCAATGACGATATCAGATCAGTATAGAACTCAAAAATTTGTTCCATATGCTGCACAGCAGAAAAGTATTCTGGAAGCTTGATTTAGTCAGAGGCCTATGGCTCAGGAAGATATACCTAAGACAGCGAGTTCACTGGCATGCATTTTAAACTTCGGAACATATCCAAAACTTTCCAAAAGTATGTAGACATAGTTTTTCGAGGACTCAGTTTTGTTTTTGTCTACGTAGATGATGTACTGATAATATGTGACCCACACGAGCAACATAAAGCAACATTTTCGAACAGTTTTCGAATGACTTCGTCAACATCAATTAACGTCAACGATCAATGTGAATAAATGTCCTTTTGGGCAAAACGAATGTGAATATCTTGGATTCATAAAGGACAAAGTACAAGTTATTATTTATTATGCCAAACCGGAGACGATTCATCAGCTGAGAAGATTTCTGAATCTGCTAAATTATTATAGACGAAGTATACTAGAAATAAAAGCAATTACAAGCGTTGCTTAACGAATTCTTGAAATTTCCAAGAAAAATTATAAATTTAAAGTACCGTGGATATTAACAACAGAGGAAACCTAAGAAGTTATGGTAGTACCAGCTCCAGCTCCAGTACCATCTCTACGTCTTACTATGGATGCATTGGACACAGTCATTGATGCTAACAATCGAACAATTCGTTGATGGTGTTTGGAAACCTATTGGATTTTAGTTTTATTTAGGTCATAGGGGGTGGTGATGGTAGTCAGTACTAAGAGCTGACCTTAGGCCATTAAAAGCCCCCGTTGTTGATTTTATTTAGATGATGATATTTTTAGTAAAATAAATGTGAAGTTTTATCTTTTAATTGATTTTTAGTTTATGTATTTATTTGTGGTTCAATTCAGTAGCAGCAACAAATGCTCGTATAGCAAATATGTACAAAACGATGGGATGATGGTGGAAAAAGCTCCAAAGCCAAATGCGTGGCTTAAACACAAACACATACACACACACGCACACAGTGAGTCACAAAAGTAAACACTCGAACAACACACAAGAAACTTAAACAAAAGCATTTATTTTATATGCAACAAACAGTAACAAAGTTTTGCTCTAAGCGTAACACAATACAAAATAAAAACATAAAAACAGAACAGAACAGAACAAAATAGAATAAAACAAACTCAAACTTTTGGTTAGCACGTGCTCGAGTTTATCGTTAAAGGCTTAAACAATAATAACACCAACACCAACACCACCAACAACAACAACAATAGTTAAAGCAAACTACAAAAGCATATTGTGTAGTGAGTATCATCATCGCAAGGTGTGGGTAAAGTAGTTTTTCAATTAAAAGTTACAACTTTTATTGTTATTTTTTAATAGAAATAAAAAACAAAAAATAAAAAATAAACGAAGGGAATGCAGCAACAATTTCATGTATATGGAAAATATAAAAAAAAGAAAAACTAAAACTAAATAAGAAAAAGGAAAAACAAAAATAAAATGTTCACAAAAACCTCAAAGTTTGTTGAGTTAAGTTTTGTTGTGTTTATGTTGCAAAATAATGTTTACTTTTATTGTTTTCTTTTTTTTTTTCACCCTCATTAATTTTTTCCAATTTTTTATTCATTCTAGTTCTATGAACAGCAAGCACTACTAACAACAGAACAGCAGCAGCATTTGCATATGGAAAAAAATGCATAATACGAAGAAAGAAGAAGGCGGAGTAGTAGGAGAAGCAAGCTCTAAGGTTTAACTAAAAAGGAAGTTGAACAATGGAAGTAAGAAAAATGTGAAAGAAATAAATAACCGATTGAGTATAGGATTACCGTGCATCAAGCGAATCAAACCATCATCTTCATATACCCCAACCAACTATGTACTCTTCCATTTCCAATTCCCTGTTCATCTCTTATCCATATCTAAAGAGTAAGTAGATGGCCATTAACAACAGCAGCAGCAATAGCAACAACAACCGCCGCCATTATCGACAGTGCAAAACAAAGCGTGGAAGAATTTAACAAGCGTTCATCACGACGACAAGAACGATGAGGATGAGGATGAGAACGACCATTCGACAATGGAGATGACGGTAAACGGGACGCAACTACTTTACTACCGCCTGCTGGGCAAGTGAGCGAGCTCACAATTTTATAGAAACTTGAACACATCACCATCATACAGAACACTAAGGCAGCAGCAGCAGTGGCAACATCAGGAGTAACAACACTAAACAGCAAATCAACGCCATTAGGGTTCGCAGCAGCAGCATCATCAACAACAACAACAACAATCGCATTGCATTGCATCGCATCGCATCTCTTATTATCGTTTATCGTATCAACTCTCTGTTAAATTATCCTGGCAACGACAACAACAAAACCATTGATTTTCTCTAAACAGTGTAGCAGAGTATTGTTGTAGTAACCTCCAAAAGCGGCAGCAGCAGTCAGCAACCAAACAATATTCCATTTCATGATGCAACAACGAGTATTGAGAAGTTTATGTTGTTTTGACTTTCGTATAATTTGGTTTACGGCGTTTGTTCATGATGAATGGACGACAAGCAATAACCAACAAACAATTCAAAGCTTCCTTCCTTCCATCCATGGTAGAAGAAGGTATGTTTGTGTGCATGTATAGTACAATATATGCAAATGACGACGATGTACATAGTTGATTGTAAGAACGAAATGCAAAGAAGAAAAAAACAACAGTAAAATTTAAAAAAATGGTATTAACCAACTATGCAAATCCCATTTCGAAGTCTTTTTCTCAAATCAAATACTACTAAATATATTCTGGATCTTACATTTTACAATTTATATTAAGATTCAAACTAAGTTTAAAGATTCTAGAACAATAAGGATTGTTTTTTTTGTATATCCAAAAAATATGAAAATGAAATGTGATGAAAATCAAAATTCGATTATTATATTGGGGCTATTTAGGCAAATACAATATGGAAGTGAAACTTCTAAAGTAGATGGTCAGGTCAAGCAATAATACAGAATATTGTAGTGTTATATTGTTTCAATACAAAAGAGATATTTTATTTTTCGGATATTCGTAAAGTAAACACAATCAGTAAAGCATTTTTTATCTCCATCTTATTCATGCATAAGCATTCATTCTCTACGCTGCAGACGAGCCCGCACAAAAATATGCGCATTGTTATGTGCGTCTCCCCACTACGTCTCTGAAGCATCATTGCATTTTGATTTTCGTCACTTTTAATTTTCTAATTTTTGGATTTACCTCACTTTCACTTCCATATAGTGCTTTTTCTATGTAAGCTCTTTTCTAGATCACTCAATAGAAAGAACCCTTGTGCAAGATAATTCATTCGGATTTTAAAATCCAATATTATTGGAATTCATTTTAACGCGCATATGACTAGAAAGTGTTTTAGAAAAAGTTTCTGTTCCGTACAAGGAACATGATGGGGAATAAATACTGTTCATTAAATCAATATTGAACAAAATGATATTTAATGTATGTAGCTTAAAATTTTAAAAGCTGATTGAAAGCAAAGCGCCCAGGAATTGGAGCTAGGCCAATAACTTCCATCACTCATAGTTAAGCACTGATTGTTTTATAATGTTCTTAAACAACTATAAATGCCGCTACAATACTTAAGATGCATTGCATTCAAAAATCCCCATCGGATAATTAAGTACATAGGTACATACTATATCAAAGAAGATGCCCAAACAAGTGGAATGAAATCTCTAAATGCAATCTGCTAAACAACGCGATTCAATGCCAAAATAGCTTCGTAGAAGTTTCAGTGTATTGGAGGCTGACTATCTCACAAGTTATTAATTTTTATTCAAACTATAAAAATAGATTTTTCGTTATCTTTGTGTTTTTGTATGTATCTTCTGATTGTATGTTGTACATACGAGTATCTATCTCACTTTTAGTTGTAAACATATCAAAGTAAAACATTTTCAGAATGATGCTTTTTATTGCATTTACATGGAAACCCAATTAAAACATTACAACCATCAGCATCGTCATCATCAATCCATCCATATTTAATTCCAAACTCATCAACATCATCCTCATCATCATCATCATCATCATGTGTCGGTCGGTTGGTTGGTTGGTTGGTTTACTAAATCAAAAATATTGTACTATTCAACGAAACTTTTCAACTTATTAAGCTGCTAATTAGTTTATAAAATTTTGCATAATTTTCCTTTTATTTTTTTCTTCTTTGGTTTCAATTTAAGTAGGATTTTGCATTTTGTGCATCATCATCATCATCATCAACAACAAAAACAACAAGGAATGGTTGTCCATAAGGACGATGAAACTTCATACATACAACACAAAGTCTCTCACAATATCAGCAACACGGCATCACCAGCAGATGAGGAACTTTATATTGGTTAAGGTATAAAACCCAAACTACGAAGGAGTAGAGTAAGTACTACTATTCATGCAAAAGGAAACCACAAGTACAGCTGAAAACTAGGAACTACATACATGCATACATAGACCATTGTATAGTATAGTAATATATATAGTATCTCAACTCCTCTCTATGGATTATATCCAAATGTTTGTTTGATTGCACACACATTTATATAGAATAGACGACGACCAATGCTCAAAGGGCAGCAGTAGCAGCAGCAGTAGCAGCATCAAGGAAAAGTAAGCATGCATTTGAAGGAATGGGGGGAGGCATGAAGGCATAGAAAATTACAGACAGCTCCGAGCAGACAAGAGCACTTCTGTTAGTTATGCCAAAGCAAGCCTTAAAGTTGCTTGGTTAATTCAGTTGCTTGCTTGGATAGATGGATAGATGGATGGAAAAATGTATAGATGGAGGAATAGATAGATGGATGGATGGATGGATGGATGGATGGATGGATGGATGTATGTTTTGTTTGGTTTGCTGTTTGTTGCTACCTTGGTTTGTCTGTATACATATTTATATGGTAGACAGACTATAAACGAAATAACACAACACACACACACACAGCATAGCAACAACAAATAAATATACACAGAGCATAGAAGGACGACTTTGTCATGATACTCTACTCTCATAAGGTAAGGTAAGATAGATAGATAACGTAAAGAGCAGAAGGGTGGACACTAAAATAAAAAAATTAAATTAAGTCGGGAACAAGTACAAGAAATACATACATAAATACAATGAATTCCCTCCTATTTTTGTGTGCAGTAGTTGCTACTGAAACTGTTTGATGATTGTAGTTGGTAACTTAGTCATCGTCGTCGTAGTGAATTAGGAGAATGGTAGATAAAGAGAATGAGGATGAGCTCTGCGTTCTACTTTTACTATATAGTAAGTAGAAAATCAAATTTAGTTACCTGTCAAAGTCAATAAAGATTTTTTACCAAGTAATTTTTCAGGTTAAGAGACGCGTGTAATATAAATAAATAAATTTAAATTGTCTTTCTTCATTATTACGGTTGTTAGCTTTAGTTACAACTGGAATGGGTGGTCCTTGGTTAACGTAAAGGAGGATAAATTCTAAGCAATTTATGTAGATGTTTTTGGGGGTTTTGATTTGTAAATTCAATCAAGTAAGATACAATAGTTTAAGAGGCATACATAATCACTCCTAGATACTTGGCAGCATATGGTGCAGTTCGAAGATATAAATCTATTTTTCTTTACTTAACTTACTTCAATTTGGCGACAATGAACAATATACTTGTACATATTTACATATACTTTCTATATAGAAATACAAAAAAAAAAAAAACACTGTTAAATTACATCTTTTATTTATTTATAAAAAATAACATTGTAGACACACTCTCCTTTAGTGATACTCGTACACTCAGTACACATACATATACGTACGAGTATGTATGAGTATAAAGCTGAAATAATGTTTATATTTTTCACAGGATACGAGTATGAGACGCTAATGGCATTGTTTTTCTCGCACAACAAGGAAAGGCAAAGTCTATTTTACTATTTTATTCTCTTGTCCTGCTGCTACTGTTGTTGTTGCTGCCCGTTAGTAGAATGACTACGGAGACATTTGCTTCAAACTACACACAAATTACTTGGCTGATTCAGCTTTTGCTTGCCTTGGAGTTGAGCTGCATAACCTCCATGTAAAAATGCCAACATTAACAAAAAACAATGTGCGCTTCTGTCGTTTTTGCCTTGCAAAAATATGTATAAAGTTATTCTTGTTGCCATTATTTTTCTGTTTTTTGTATTCCCAATGGCAGCAGCAGAGAGGATAAGAAGAAGTTCATACTTGGTTCGCTTATTCGTTATTGTTACAAAATGTGACAATAGCATTGAAGTCACCATCCAACCAACAACCAACTCCGACCAACCATTTTTCGCTTTTTCTCCATTAAATATCCCAATAACGTAAGGACCAAAAACAAAAAAAAAAACAAAAAAAACATGAATACATGTTTGTATATTTTTCTATATGAACTGTTGATGGTGTTATTGCGATATGTCGACTGACTTAACTCAACTCGAATCGAGTCTACTCGATTCAAAGAATATTCTACGCGATGCGATCCTATGATTCTTCACGGATGCTCTGTGCTTCACGCCTCCAAAACTCAATACAAAAATCCCCCATCACCACTGGACTAGTAGCACCGTTCTGCTTCTTTCTGCTTCTGCCTGCCTGCCTGCCTGCCAGCCTGTCGTTTGTATCTAAAGCACTCTCGATGTTCAACGATTCGACTTTACTTTACTCTTTTGTCGCCGTAGTTTGTTTTTTCACTCGTTATTCCTGCTGCCAATGCTGCTGATGCTGCTGATGCCGTCGTCGTCATTGCTGTTGTTATTGTTAAGTATAAAAAAAAATGTTTGTGGAAAAACAATGAAGGAATATAAAGTAGCGATGAACGAGGACGAGAACGAGGACAACAACGGCAACGACAACGACAACGACGACAATGATGACGTCCAAAAGTTTGGGGTAACCAGAACCACCAAATACAGAAAAACAGAGGAGACTTGACTCTCAAATGCGAATAAAAATGGAATAAAAATCGATAAAAGTGTAGGCATGTGTAATAGAGCGCGCGAGCATGAAAAGAAAGAAAAGAAGTTTGAGAAGTGGCAGCAAACAACAACAACAACAACAACAACAACAACAACAAACAAACAAACAACATCACTAGCAAACAGCAGCAGTAGCAACTTGACTTGTATTCTGTACTGTACTCTGGGTACTCTATTCAACATAACCATGCCATCATTACCTAAGAGGATACATACATATGTATCTATGTATATTGTATCTATACTGAAAATGAAATTTTGTTGTTGTTGCTGTTGCTGTTGTACGCGCATAATTTCATAGTCAAGAAGAATAATAGCAACAGCAGCAGCAGCAGCAACAGCAACAACAAGGAAAACTTTGCCATTGTGTTCATCTTGATTTTTCACTCCCTTTTAATCCCATACACACATACATACACACTCATACTCATACCCTTTTTCTCTCTTAACTTTTGTATCTACACATATTTTTTGGTGGTTTTTTTGTTTTTGTTACACAATTTTTCTATAATTAAATGTCAGTCACAGAGAGACTAATTAGTCCTAGAAGATATTTTATACAATAAAGTAGAGTTCAAACATACATATATCTATCTATCTATCTATCTATCTATAATAATTAATGTCACATTGTATATTGTAGTTTCTTTATCATTTACAATTTCTGTGAATGTGAATGAATGTAGATGGACGTACGAGTTTATCAAAAAGCAATAATTCAAACTGTCACAACAACTAAAAGTTACACAAATAAATAATTTTAAATAAAGATGCCAATGATTTTGAAAGCTTTTGACTTCACAAGTGTTGATTGTGTGTTTGTATGTATGTATGTATCGTTTTTGAAGCAATTAAAATAAATAGTAAGGAAAATACTTAAAAAACAAAAATAATCGGAAAAAGCAAATCGGATTACAGAAAACATCATCATCGACAACAACATCAACAACAATATAATAGCAACAACTTGAGGTGCATCAATATATACAAATGTACATAGATACAACTTCAATGGTCACGGTATAAGTAGGAAGACAGAATAGAAGGCAGGCAAATTGAAGATAAACGACGAGACCTGGGCTCGGGGACGGGGACGGGGCCGGGAACGGGGCCCACCAAATAACTCAATGTCTCAAGTGTTGTTGAAATGAGTTTTTGTTGCGTTTCTTCTTTCTTCAATGCTGATGATGATGATGCTGCTGCTACTACTGCTGCACTTTGTTTCAATGTATCTACATATATGTATATACAGATAGAGATACACGGGTATGTAGTATTTTGTGTGTTCAACTTGAGTTGTACTACACGCCAGGTGAATTGCATGCACGCCTTCTGCTGACGGTTTTTTTTTTTTTTTTTTTGAAAATTAAGTGAGTGAGGGAGGTGGCGCTGGCAGCGGTGTTATTGCATGTGCACAAAAAGCAAGGTAGATATGTGTACTTTTCTTGCTACTACATCATCATCATCATCATTATTATTGTGTCTTTTTTAATTGCAAACATGTGAACACACATTTAAACATTTAATTAAAGACAATTTGCAAAAGATATTTTACTTTGAGATGGCTGAAGGCAAGTTAAGTGCCTCTTGTTTAAAATGAAAACTTGTAGAATGAATGTTATGATAGTGAGAGAGAGAGAGAGAGAGAGGGGGAGGAGATAAACATTATGTAAGTACATATATGAATGAATATAACTAATAAATCTCAATTAAAATTCAATTTAATTACTTTAAATGGGGGCTTTCCCCGAAATAAAATCATCTTTATTCATTTCAAAACACATACATATATGAGTATTTTTTATTAGTATTTTCATTGCCATTTTATTTGCATCTTTAACACCCGCCACCGCATTTAATTAATTTATATTCAACTTAATTTGTTTGTTTTGTTAATGAGACACAGTTTTGTGCACCGGCATAAGACAATCAATCCCTAATCAAGGCAACACAAGACCAGAAATATGTACATAAATAAATAAACAATCGAAAAAGTTTTGACACCGGTTTTACCGTAATTTGCTACATATCATTCATTCATCATCACTGAAATATTGTTAATCATAGATAATCTATTTGATATTCAAATAATCCGTGCTAAGTATGAGATGATATTCAAGTTTCATAACTCTTTCATCCTTTTGAAATATACATACTTAGGTAAGTATTTATTTGACTCAACAATCAATTTACCCACATAAAACCTATCATTAAGATATTTACATTTAAGTGTAGAAGGTTGGTTAATTTGGCCCAATTTTAGTTATACAATATTATGTTAGAGCTTCTGTTGAATCATTGAAGAAATGATATATTTTCTATGTAAAAACTTTCAGTTAAGTTAATTATTATTTTATTTCCTTCTATTAAGATGAGTTTATCATTTAAGAAATTAATTTTCAAGCCCAAATGTTTCATGTTACTACTACTACCTTTTCAAAATAGTAAAATAACTCTGCTGTGAGTAAAACATATAATATGATTTTGGTGAAAAGAAACCTGTAAATTAAAGACATAATTTGTCATCAAGAGATTTAGATTTTATTATTGGTTCCATTCCTATGAAACTGACGCTTTTTGCGCCAAATTCAACCACTTATTTTCTAATCAAAATAAATGAATACGTCAATCAAAATAAGTGTCATCACTGGGGTTATGACTTCCACCCATTTATCAGGCAAAGCAAGGGTTGCCAACTTTTCTTTGCCAAAATAAGCTATAAAAAATATAGTACACTTCAAACAAATATAGTATTTTATGAAAAAAGTAAAGGAATAGATAAATATATTCTTGTTACTAATTTATTTTCAAAAAAATTATACTTTTTTACACTTCAATTTTTAACGCTGACCCAAAATATAGTTCAATACTATGTGTATTATAGTACGGTTGGTAACCCTAGGTAAAGCACGGATTGGACTATCGAATTTTTGGGTTCTTCGTAAGACTAGAACTCCTTATTCGACAGTCCATGATGCATCGAATGGAACAACTGGTAGTCTAAAGGGATTAGGTCTGATGAATACTAGTCTAGTGCTTCCAAAGTTCCCTGAAATGGTTTAGCCACAAGTGGCTGGGCATTTTCATGAAACAAAATCACTTTCCCATATCTTCTCTCCCATTCATCGCGTTCTCCTTTTAATGTTCAATTCGAATGGATGAGTTGTTGTCGACAGCAATCAGTAATAACCGTTTGACCGGATTTTAAGAGCTCAAAATATACGATACCCTTCTGATCCCACCAAGAGGCAGAACAAACCCTACATTCCATGAATGTTCCTGCGTGCCTGCGATGTTGATAATGATTGGCTTGGCTTGCGTTTATGCTTGTCAAAATAAATCAATTTTCCAGTGCCAGTGACATTCGATACAAAACACTGTTTCTTTTTTTGGCTTTACAAGTGATTTTTTTGTCATTCGGTGTCTCTTTCTTTCAATTCCTATGGCATCCTTTTTCTTTCCTATTGAATCTTTTTCCATGGCTTATAGAAAATTGTTACTTGACCTACTTCTAATATGTTTGCAAGCTATTTTTGTTCTGATTGGCAATTGGTTGTCTTTGAATTTCTTCCCAGTTTTACCACGGTCTTTGTTGTCAAGATCGAAATCACCTGTTTTAAATCGTTGGAAACAGTCCCTGCATGTTCGCCATAGGTTTCCCAAAGCATTCTATGATCTACAGCAACAGTTTTCCTCCAATGAAATGCAAAAAAACATGACACAAAAGTTGCTATTCTTAACACAATAAACAAAATTCTTATTGAAGAAACACATAGATGTATACAGCCTAGTTCTAGCAACCAACACATAAAGAAGCTAATGCCATTTATTGGCAAACGGCAGTTTGAAAGTAATAGACCCAATAGATTTCTACCATCTCCAGTTACCGAAGAGCCACTTTGAGGGAAATTAAAAGCCTCTGTTAAAAAATCAGTACGATTTGCTTGAAAACTAAGGGAATTAAATATTGCATTATAAACATTACGACATAGTAATAAGATCTAATTAACAACACTTTGTGTGCGAAAGATATAATAAAAATTATCAGTATAAAAAGGCGGCAAGGCAGGCAGAATCGGTAGTAGTGATTTGATGACGTTAAAATAACGCGTCGTCCGAGACAATGACAGACAAATGTTTTGTAGGTCGAATGCATGCGAGCAAGCACGTTTTTCTTTATTATTGTATCTTATTACAATGATGCATTGTTGCATTTGAAATGAGCAAAAACGAGCCAAAACCAAAACAACATACTCATCGTTGTTGTTGATGATGATAATGTTGTCGACGAGTTCGTTGGTTGTTGGCGCGTAGTAAATAAACAAAATGTGTTTGTATTTGTATCTCTATGGGTCTTGTTTGTGCATCTTTTGTTGTCATCATAATCATACAATATAAGCGACGATCGCACGCGGGTTTACTCAAATATGTCATAATGTGTGTACAAACACACGCGACTAAAAATGATGAATTCATTTATGTACTCATTCATGGTAGCTCGCTTTGCCATGGGCATTGAGCAATGAGCAATGAGCAATGCCAATGTTAACAATCATCATGATGATTGAATTGAAAGTCCCAGACAAACAGAGAATGAGACTCTGGCAAACTGATACCGTTGTCTGACATACAATACATAAAGGGTAAAGTGAAGAATAATTGATATGATGAAAACGCGCACACGTTCATTTTACAAACGATACCCAAAATAAACAAAAAAATAAAACCATAAAATGGGTTGGGCTTCGATTTGCTTTTCTATCTTCACTTTCCATAATCTACTTTTACATACTTGTTTAGTACACCCGCATTCATTGTATATTTAAATAAAAAAAAAAAATGGCAATCAAATTAATTTAATCTACTACGAGTACTTAAATGTAATTGTATTTATCTTTATGGACGAGTATCTTTGTCATTTACTACTTGGTTGGTTGGTTGGTCATATTAATTGATTTACATATTTATTAATTGAAGAATTGCATTAAAAATTCATTTGATTTGATTATTCAAACAAGTCAAACGTGACGACGTCGCATTAGAAATGGAAAGTGAATTGAAATAGGGAAATACAATATACATAATCAATCAATATTATATTACAACTAGGGTATTATCCTGCCCGACGTCGTACGGCCAATCGGATTCCTTAAACTTCACTTTCAGTAGAACGCAAGTGGATTGGGCCATACCTACAGTTGCGGTTTCGCACCATCGCTATTAATAAGTTGAATTGCAATTCTGGTATTTCATTTTTGCTTCCCGCTGCACTTTAATTTGGCTAAATGGATAGTCAGTCACATTAATAATTCCAGTGACTTACCAAATCCACAACAATGCACAGCTCCCCTGGTCTTGCCTTAAGTGTTATTGTATTATTAAGTCCTTTAATTTATTCAAAACTAACTGTAGTACATTGCGCAGAATCAGACAAATCAAATGCAGTATTTGATCCACCAATTTCTCGACAACAGCGTCACATATCGAATCCAAAAGTACTCTGTTATGTTCAAGGCTGAAACCAACCATGCACGCATTCACAAAATGTCATTGCAATCAGATGAACGAACGGTATAGCCGCGCATAAGACTCAATATGAACACACATATAAAGAATATCGGTTGTAAAGATAAAAAAACATTGTCCAGCGGACAAAATTGTGAATCTAAATCATTCTCAGATCCCCTTGAACACACACAAAAAATTTCATCAAAATCGGTCCAGTCGTTTAAGAGAAGTTCAGTGACATACACACTCACAGAAGAATTATATATATAAAGATGTGCGTGCCTTTAAAACACAGAAATGAGTCCTGATACAATGAAGAGTGTGAAATAAGTACGAGTATATGATGTGGTAGCGCACTCT
Source organism: Amiota minor (assembly GCA_037043295.1). Taxonomy (NCBI): domain Eukaryota; kingdom Metazoa; phylum Arthropoda; class Insecta; order Diptera; family Drosophilidae; genus Amiota; species Amiota minor. The sequence continues at coordinate 543,318 of JBAMAW010000382.1, forward strand.
ATTCCCTATTCATGAAGAAGGATTCAGGTGTTTACTTAAAGGGCGCGCTTTTGAAGATAGAGGGGTTTGGAAGTTTCGTCCTTTAGAAATTTCTAGAACAATCCAGAACATTTGATAGTATCAACAACACTCCGGAACATTCCACCACATCCCAGATCATTGTAACACATGCTGTGCTCTAAAATGTTATGGAATGTTCTGAAACATTGTGAACCATTCGAAGCATACATTTGTATATAAACCAAGATCCTTCGTGGTTTCAAATGTCTGTTTCTTATCAGTGAAGTGCAGGGAATGGGAATGAGTGATATCTTTTTATTTCAACTACTACTACACAATCTTATATCAACTCCTTGATCGAAGCCAGGAACCTTTACTAGTACATAAATGATTGGAATATTTATGTAATTTATTCTAACAAAAATGTATTAAAAAGTATCTAAGCAAATGGGTTATCATTGCAAAGCATTAAAAATTTACAAAAATTTGTCAAGTCATTCAGTAAAATGCAAATCATATTTTCATTTTCTATACAAGACTAGTAAAGATATACAGATAAATATCTGAAATGAATTCTCTATGTTTTCTGTTTTTGTCAAACAATACAATAATTTATAAGTTCTTTGTACAGTATTCATTGCCAATTGTTGGCAAAATTAACATGAAAATTTATGTTATTTCATTACAAAAATGATTTCAACAAGTATCGACGCAATTGTTACAAAATTTCTTGACATTAACCTAATAAAAACTAACATCTCATTCAGTCAATGAAAATTAACCAAAAATCCCACAAATAACCAACCAAGCAACCAACGAACCATGCACAAGTGTAAGAGTATGTTTAAGTACTACAAATAAAAATGTATCTACATCTTATTTGTTTTGCTATACAATCCACCAAAAGTGCCACCACACATACACACATGCATACGAACGAACGCATAGGAATGAGTATAGATAGAGATACATCACATTATACACAAGAGTAGAGATACTACTCTTCTTTGCATTTGCTGTTATTATTGTTGTGATGATGATGATGAGGATGATGATGATTTAGGTTGTTTTTGGGTGAATGCTGCTGCTGGTGCTGCAACTAAATGTTTGGTTGGCATATTTTTTTTTTGCCATTCCTTTGCATTCAATATACATTAAACTGATGCTGCTTATGATGCTGATGTTATTTGTATCTTGTATCTTCCTATTATTGTTGCTGTTTTCCTTCTATTTCTTATACTTTGCTTTGTTGTGTATATTTTCATTCGTAGGCTAAATAAGACGACGACGACGACGACGACGACGACGTGCGTGCTAAAAGCAACACATTCACTCACTTACTCACGCACGCACGCACGCACGCACGTACACACGTGTAGTGAAACATGAAGCACACATTCTCAGGCGCTCTTTTTGACACACTCTCTCTCATACTTCTACTACAAAAACAATACCAACAACACTCACTACTCACTCTCAGAGTAAGTTTTTCTTTCTATCAAAATTTTTGTATTTTTTTTTTTCAATAATTTGATTTTTTTTTTTTTTTTTTTTTTTATAACTCGGAGATACTCACTAAATATTTGCGGATAAATGGTGAAAATTTTGACTTCTTGTCTTGCACTGTACTAAATGAAAATTTCCTATGTTTTTCTTTTATCTATTTTTTTTTTTTTGTTTTTATCACCCACTTTTTTTTTGTTATTCACTTTTCACTTTTTTTTTGTTTTGTTTGTTTGCATTTCTTTCTTCTTATTATTTATTTTAATTTATTTAAATTTTCTTTTCTTTGATTTTGATTGAGAGAATTTTTCTTTTTTTTTTTGCTTTTGCTTAGAAAGATGATGAAGTAAAGAAAAGCTGCGCGTGTTAAAACAGAGACACACAAAAAACACACCAAGCAAATCAATTGACAGCAACACGCGAGACAAATAGATTTTTACAGCCATTCATTGCTCCCCGGCACGTAATACTATTTGACCGAATCGCACAAAAAATTTTATATCCCGTCGACGACTGACGATGGTGACGACGACGACGACGTCGTTGGTTCGTCACAAAAGGTTCAACTCTATATTTTGTTGTTGTTGTTGTTGTTGCGCGTCCGTTGTTCTTCGCTCACTTTACTCGCGGCTGGCTGCTACTAGCAAGCAAGCAAGCAAGCAAGCAACAACAACAACAACAAGAACAACAACAGCAAGTAGCAGCAACAACAGAACAGAATCACGCTAAGAATGAGAACAACAACAACACAACAGAACAGAACCCAACAGAACAGAGGGAGCGACGACGACAACGACGTTGTCAACGACAAAAGCCGAAATATAAAAATGGGGGAAAAAAAATAAAATATATACACACACACACACACACTCAGTTAGTCAGTCAAGTCAGTCACTACTAACAACAGACGATAGATACTCATACTCAAAAATATACTCACAATCAACCAACTCAGGAAGCATCAGCAAGCAACCAACAAAACACAGATACACAATACACTTACAAGTATTGGAGCCATCGTACACACAACACAGCAAAGCAAAGCAAGCACACGTTGAACTAAAAAAAAAAAGAGAAGAGCCAAGATACCAACAAACACAACAACAACAAGAACAACAACAGAAATCGAATAGTACACGATTACGAAGTAGACGAAACTAAACGACGAAACATCATACGAAAGAAAGTCTGCAGCAAAAGCAAAGGAAGGAAGGAAGGAAGAAGGAAGGAAGAATCCATCGACAAAGACAACGACGACGTGCGGTGCACCAAAACACGTAAAATCACTTAGTCCCAGAAGAGAGCAATAGCAACAACAACAACAACAACAACAGCAGCAGCACCAGCACATGGCGGCAGTTGACAGCGCGCCTAGTTCACTTCCATGTATCTTAGTAAATGATAAGTGTTGCCAGATTGCGCACGCAACACAAAAACAACAACAACACCAATAAGAACGGACAACAACACCAACAATGAAAAAGTTTAAATCAAATTTGGCAAGAGTTTTGGCGCCATAACAGGTGGCAACAAACATTTTTAGAGGTTAGAAAGAAACGAATGGATTGAAATTCTTTTGAATGTCAGAAAATAACTTTTGCCATTGAACTTTTTTTTTTTAATTTATGCAACGATACTCTATACAGCTATGTATAGATTGATAGATACTTGCAGCAATTGTTAGAGTAAATAATTTGGAAATTTATTTGGGGTTACACAGGTTGCACGCGAGTTCACCCAGAAACCTTGGGATGCCTTATTATAGGAAAAAAAAAGAAGAAGAAGAGGATTAGGGTAATCAAAATAATGTATTTTTAGTTTATATAGGAGGTCTTTCTTAGCCTGTTAGCCGTGACCAGAGCCAGGTTACCACCTACAATAGCCAATTTTGCCAAACTGCCCAGATCATCAAAGAAGGTTTTGTCGTGTTCATTTATCAAGAAGAACATGACAGTCACATAGAGGGTACTTCTTCCTCACCGACAGAAATTTTGATGTGAGACCTGCATCACGATGGTACATTGCCTTATTAAAGTGTAGGAGTTCGGCTGTTTGTTTCGTTTAGTAGAAAGGTCATAGTAACTAACTAATTTGTTAGCTAAATAAATTGTCCTTTTGGTAGAAACTTGACCTTGATTGATGACAAAATTATGATTTACCTGCAAAGAGAAAGAAAGAAAAAAAAGTTTATTTTAGAAAATTAATAATAAAATAGAAATTATTTATGGATTTTGTGACCTTTGTGATATTTATTTATTCAATTGCATCAAATCTTTAATTTAAGATTTATATCTTTTTTTTTTCTTTTATCTCAATTTCAACAATAAATCACAATTAATGTCGCCAAACGGAAACAACAACAAAAAAAAGAAAAAGAGGAAAGAAAAAAAAACTCTGGCAACATCTTTTTACCACCAAAAAACACACAAGCAAATAATGGATGTGGATACTTGCAGCAGTACAAAATTTACAAGAAAAAGTATCTGAAAAATCGCGGCCAGAGCATCATCAGAAACAATGATTTGGGATCCACACACAATGAAAGGAGGAAGAACAACAAGAAACACGATAACAACAACAATATCAATTTGGATTTGCTGCAATCATGAAGACAATAACAACAACAACAATTAGAAATAAGTATAAGATGAAAAATACGCTCTTCTGTTTGGCCAGACGAACGAAGACGACTCGCACTTCGATTGGAATCTGCCTGCCTGCCGCCAACGACGACGACGATAAACGACGAGATTAATTTTCATCATTTTCCATTATGATGTGTATGAGATGGCGGCGAACTCAGCAGCAACAACAACAGCAATAACAACAAACAATCACCTTTTTCTCTTCGTTGTTGCTTCCTTCATCTATTTCTACTTTCGTCAAAAGTGGCCACCGTTGCCAACAATCATCAACAATCAACGTCGTCGTCATCGTCGTCAACATCGTGGCTCGTTCCTTTTTCACAATTATTCTACTCTCGCACAGGGCAGCCAACTTTGGCGCACTTTCGGACACATACACACACACACACACACACACAACACACACACTCTCATACACATATTCATTCCTCGTCACAAAGATACTTCATCACAATTGCAGATATCTGTGGCAATAAAGAAAACAGATAAAGTCTCTTGTACACAAATTTTCAAAGGTTAATAGTAAAACACAATCATCATGACACGGAGGAAAATTGTGTGAGCATAATGAAAAATCTCAGAGACACTTTACTCTCCGAGAGTTGTATGTAGTAAGTAAGGTGCTCAAAGAATGCTAAAACAACGAAGTACAATATGCCCAAAAAGAGCAAGAGAATTCGTTCTATAGTCCTATATAAAATCATAACATGAGGAGAGTGATAACAAAACACTGCAAGCAAAGCAAGAGAGATACGTGCGCTCAGAGTAAAAAGCAACCACTGAAAATTATATGCTTCAGAGAGAGAGAGAGAGAGAGAGAGCGACATTTAACCAACAAACAAACTAAAGATATGCGGGCGACGGATGCTAAAGTATCTTGCTCGCTCTTCAAATGAAACCTGAATATGTAATTTAAAAAGGATACTACACAAACAACAACACGAAAGCAGCAGATAGATAGATAGATGACAATGAGCATAAATACATTGAGATAAATAGATATAGATATACGTACATGTATAAAAATAACAAAAACAACCCTCAAAGGAAAACTTTTCCACAGAAGAAAAGTGGCGCGCTTCAGTACTTCAATCTTTCGTGTTTGTTGTATAAACAGCAATAAATGAATCAAAAATTTGATGTAGATGATTATTTAGGTTTTGTCTTTCTCAAAGAGACTGAGAGAGAGAGAGAGAGAGAGAGCAACGAATGAATGGATCTGGAATGGAAAAAGTAAAAAATGGGACACACACAAAAACACTTTTCACTTCGACATTTCCATTCCCCCACCAATTCCTTTTTGTTCATTTTGAGGGCGGCGGCAGGCAAAGGGAGTGAGTTATTAACATCAGACGATTTCTATTTTGTTTCCCAAATGTAAAGAGTCAGTGAATTCGGGTCTCATTTAATGCCAGTCATTAGAGAGATACAACCAACACATAACATAGATGATAGACAGGTCGAGGAGTGAGGGTTATAGTTATTAAATGAATTTGTTTTTCTTTCATGTTTTTATTCTCTTTTGTTAAGATTCATTGGCATGATAAATAGATAATAAACAAAATTCCAATGAATTGAATTATTAAGATACATTTTTATGATGGAATCGGATAGCAGATGAGTTGAAATGTACTACAATATGTTATGTCTGCAGAAAGATTATCTTAGGTTTAGACAAGTATGTATAGTAGCGATATAAACATGATTTTGATTGAATGCTTTTTATGCAGTCTATATCTCATGTCTTTAATAGCTTTGTAAAATACAATAAGGTCGAGTGGTTTCTAAACATTCCAATTCGATTCCAATAGATTGATAGATTTATTCTAAGTGGCCTCCTCTAGTTTTCAAAACAAGATGTAGCAGTTAATCACATATTGTATTTTTTATATTTTACATTCTCAACCTTAAACTCAAGAGTGTGTACTGGTTACCCAGTCCTTGCTAGCAGCTCTTATTAAGCAATAAGCTGTTACTCTACAAGGCGATTCTAACGACAATTTAGATCTATGGGGCTTCAATGCGGCCACCAACTTTAACATCATGTACGGGTTTCAGTTAGCACTATAGTAGATACCCCTTCTATGTTCGTAACGACGTTATTCTATGTGACCTCAAGATCACTACCGTTACAGAGACCATCAACGATTATAGCCGCCGCTACGAACATATTGACTTGTGAACCATTGTAAATAAATAAATAAATATATATATATATATATATAATAATATATTAAATTATCTTATCTTTCTATCCACGCTTCCCAGTTTTTACCATTTAAAACCATGCCAAAAGCTAAGGGAACAGTTTGTAGACAATTGTTTATATGGCTGACTGAGACATTTTTAGATGAATTTAGACAAGATCTATTCTTAGGACAAATGCCTAAGCATTCTTCATAAAAAAACTAATGGAGTTGTTCACAGTTGAAGGATTGGTTTATTTATTTCAGTGGTTCGATTTTCAACATTTATTCCCAGAAACAGACAGAGAGTCTCAAATGGATTTGGATTAGATCTATTCTATGTTGCTTCCTAAAGGCTGGAACAGAATGATGAAGCAGCAGGTGATGCTGACTCAGAAGCCGTTAAAAAAATCAAATACAACTGTTTGTGAAGGAACACATTGTGAAGCTGAAGCCGTGATGAAGTTAAAGTAGTTTGAATTCACTCGCCTTCAAATCATCAAATCATTATAACTACGCCCATTTTTAGTTCATTAATCAAGGTTTGACAACTTTACTGAGGCTGAACCTCGCATTCTGTTCACTACTTTTTCCGGCTTCAACTTCCGACTTAGCTTCACCATTCAGTTCCAGCCTTAAGGTCCTTTCTAACCTGTGGGTTAGGTCAGACAGAGAATCTCGTAATTGTTTTTCATATTTTCACAAATTTTGATTGATATAAATAATTTATCTTATCATTTTATCAATTGTCCTATAAAATAATCTAATAAAAGACACTATAGATTTTTGTGTGGGAAAAAATAAATCTCTTCATAAAATCAGTTTAAATAGAAATGTGAAAGAACTTAAATAGAATACAAGAAAAAACACAAAGTTTATTTTTGTTTGTTTCGTTTGCTTTTATCACAAATCAAACAAATTTCCATTTGTATTTTAAAAAGGTAAATAAATAAATAACAAAATAAATATTTCAACACTATTCAATCAAAACACAATTAACACATTCAAGTAGATACACTATCACAACAACAACAACAAAAACAAACATGACAACGCAGACAATAAAACTAAGAACAATCAAATAAAATGACGATGAATAAAATGTAGGCAGTGAAGAAGATACCGAACAAAAAATAATAACGACAAAAAGGCACAAACACACCTTGTTGTCTGGTCGATAAAAATGAAGAGATAGCAAAAACCAGTGAACCAACCAACTAACCACTGAATGTAAAAGATATACAAAAACATAGATACAAAATCAACCCAAAACATAAAAGCTAAACATACAACAACAACAACAACAAGAACAACATCAACTACAATAATAACAAAAGAAAATCGTTTAAGATGCGACAACGATGAAAAATGCGACAATGAAAAAAGACCACAAAGAAACTTACAAAAATGAATATAAATGAAGAAAGATACAACCAACCAACAATATCGCGTGAGAGCAACCAAAAAACAAACAGCCAGTTGTTGTTTTTGTTGTTGTTGCTGCTGCAAGAAGATGTTTCAGTTTGAATGTAGTTAGCGCCTTCAATTCATGTCCAAGGCATTTTCAAAATCTATCTGTGAGCAAAGTTATGCATGTATGAGTTTAGTGAGTGAATAAATGAGTGCAAAGAGCATGAATGAAATAACACAAGAACAGAACAACAATAAGCTCAGCCGCAATAGCAGTAAATGTATCTGCGATACGTAAATTGAGCAAAACCTAACCATCCAACCAACTATAACAGACAAATATGTTGTCGATGGCTTAAAACAAAAGTGGTGAGATGTACGAGTACAACAACAACAACAACAACAACAACAACAGCAACAGTAATAACGACAATAACAATTTTACCATCATGTATTTAATGCTAAATATTGTATCTGCAACAGCAACCAACACAACGCATCTCTTCGCGAGTGTGGTAGAAATATTTGAGGTGAATAAGAGCAAATGAATGCGCTTCAATTTCATTTCATTTTTATTTTCTTTTTGTTGAAGTTGCATACACAAAATGCAGGTAGAGATATGTTTGAACAGAGATACATACATACATACATATACCATATTGAGATGCAAAACTCCAATGATTATGTTGTTATTGTTGATGATGATGATGATGATGATGATGATGATAATGTTGTATGCATGCATGCATGCATGGTTGTGTTGTCCAACACGGCGGCGGCTGCTGCCGGTTGATGATGGCTTTTTGGGTAGACATTGGCATACAGCAGCGTTAAATATGCAACAGCAACTACAACAGCAAATGTGTGTATATCTAGATACTATTGCATATGGTTACAACATAACAACAACTACACAACAAACGCATCAAATCTCATCTGGTGATGTGCTTGCTCTCAAATTGAGAGACATCATACAAAATGAAAAAAACGAAAAAAAAAAAAAATAAATTCAACGAAAAACAATAAATAAAAATGGCGTATAATTTTTATTTCTTTTATAAAACCTACAGATACAATTTCCTTATGCATTACTACTGCACTCTTACCGATGCTTTTGCTTTTGTAGTTCATTTTGTATATGTGGGGGGTGTGTGTATGTGTGTCTATCCACGTGTTTTCATTTCTATCTTAATTCAGTATGTATCTATTATTTATCTATCAAACAATAAAATACTTATTACTCAGCAACGTCAATGGATGGATGAATGACACAAAGCAAAGCAAAGCAAACCAAAGCAAATCAAACCAACAACAGATACATAACCCAACACAACAAAAGCAATTCAGCTCTCAGCAGTTTTCAAATGATAGACAGACATAGTGTCACCCAAGGAATTCTTTTTTTATTTTTTTATTTTCATAAAACATTTGTTTGTTTGTGTTGTTTTATGACTGTCGGTTGCTCATGACTACGACGACGTCAATGTTTTGTTGTCGACAAAATCATCGTGTGCCGATTAAATTAAATGGCATGGCAAATTCATTTGATGCCAAGACATTAGAAAAAAAAAAAGAAAGAAAAGCAAAATGAGATGGCATCGCATCTCATCGCATGGCATCACATTCCTGTTCATTGTGACACTGAAAATGCGTCAGAGTGACATGACAAGATTAACTGTGTTGCTTCAATGATTTTATAATATTTACATATTTAACAATTTTTTGTTAAATATTATGACCTTCAATAGATACTTTAATTTGAAAATAAAACATATCTAAATTTTATTCAAAATAAAACAAATTGTATCAATATTGATTTAGAATATATAATCTAAGATCAATATAAGAAATAGAATCGTACTCATTCCCCCAAACAGAGAATCAAGGTTATGTGTATGGTGGAGATCATTAACATTTCTTGGGTTAGTAGAAAAAGTTACTTCACCAACTTTATTTCATCAAATAATCTCGTCTTTGTAGAAATTCGGGGGTTTCTATTCAAAAAAAAACTGCCTCAATACAAGTTTTGCAGTCATCTAGGGATTTCATTGTTACGCCACAAATATAATTGAACAAGGAACGAAATATGGTAAGTGTGCTTGCATTAACACTTCCCAAAATTTTTGCGGGTTATAACAGTGGCATAGCGTTGTCATGGTGGAAGAATTTACTCTTTCTGTTCACAAATTACGGCTGTTTTCCCTACAGCTCTTCAGTTAGTCTTGCTATTTGTTGACAATACTCATAGATATCATCGGCTTTGCGGTGATTTTGGCATTATCACCTTATCTGGACCATGACCATTTTAGCTCGTTATTGTCAGTACCAAGCGACCGAGCTTTTCTTGCGTAAAATGGAGACAAACACTTACAGTGTCCAAAATTCAGTTTGATTTGGATTTGTGTTGGAGTTACCACTCGTAGTAATCCTATGATCTTGGTATATATTCATGGTTGGTGAATATGAGTGCCCAAATTTTCATCCACAACATTTTGCAAATTGAAATGCGACTAATAAAATTTTTTCTATCAAATTGGACAAAGAAACATGCAGTATTTTTTTTTGCGTAGCCAACCTTTAAAATGTCGTGTGAAGTGTCTCAAGATTCTTATCGATGTCACATGTGCCTTTCTCCAGTTTCTACAAAAATTTGGTCCACTTTTTCGGTTCAAGGGAGACCAGATCAAGGTGTGTCTTTGCATTTGAAATTCAATAATCAAAAGTTCTATATTTTAACAGTATGGTTTTATTTTTATTAATAAAAATTTGATGAAGTTACTTTTCCATCAAAACTCATTGATTCTCAGTTGAATTGTTACATTTTAACTTTATTTTTAAATTTTTTTTTTTTATTTATGCTTAATAAATCTCTGATTAAGATTATTTTACTTAAAACGATTTCATTAATGAAATTGACATTCTAATTAATGGTGGCAAGTTAGGAATTAGTGTCACACTTTATCAATAAAAGAAAATATTAAAAATTTCCGGTTTTGCAACTTCATTTCATTTCAATTGAGTCTTTAACACTTGGTGGCGTGTCGTTTAGATGCATTGCCATAGTTGCTTATTTTGCTTGAGTTCAGTTCATTAAGAAAGAAAAGCCCAATGGGTATAAATTCTTTGCAAAACCAGACAAACAGGCAGCTGTTTCAGACACACACAAACACACACATATCTATCCACATCAAGTCACAAATCGCTTAAGTGTCTCAAGTATTAAGTAGTCATGGTAGCACAAGTTTGCTAGGCTTATTTAAGTATTTAACTTTAGATACAGTTAGCGAGTGACAGCGTTATAAATTCAATTTTGTCGTCTATAATTGACAAACAACAAATCAACAATGCGAAGTGTGTAGCACTTCAACTTCAAAGGCAATGAGGCGCATATAAAATTCCAAAAAATCACAAGTACATTAAAAAATATAACAATTGACGAGGAGGAGGAGGAGGACAAGATACTTAAGAACACACACTTACACACACAGACAGACAGTCAGCGATATGTGTTGCTGTTATTCTTGGACACTAAAAGTTATCTACAACACCAATAAATGCGAGGGATCTCATTCAAGGAAAATACCAATTAATCACTAGAACAAAATGTTTAAAGATACTTTTTTTTTTGTTCACAACTGATACTGACTGAAAGTATGTAAGTATGTCTTGCTGTCTGCCTGCGTACTTGTGCTCGAAATAAACTTGTCAGCAACAAGCAGCAGATGCACTCGACCTATTTATCACATGGTGATGATGATGATGATGATCATCGTCGTCAGCACGGCGAATAGTGAATCAATCTAAGTTTGGTATAGTAAATTTCAACTAAATTAGCACATTTGTAAAGGCGGAAATCTCTTTTCATATAGATACAAAGTACATGTATCTGTTTCTGTTTCCGTATGATGGTAATCGAACTTTTAACTTAATTAAATGCGCTCTGAAAAGCTTAAGGGTTGCTCTGCTTTAGTCATTTATCTACTTATACTCCATGTGGCATTTTCTTAGGCGGTATGTATTTCATCTGCATACTCGTATTAAGGTTGTTCCACACTTAATTGCTTTCCGAAAACAATCAACACCAAAACAACAAAAAGATACTTTTTTACAAATTGTAAGCATGTGTTTGCTGCAAGCATTGCTTTGAAAAGATTCTCTCTTAATGTGTTGCTATTGCATTCATCGTCAACACAAAGTTGTACTAATTTTTCAATGAGCCGCATATCCGCAACGTTTTGCCTGTCTGTCAGTATCTGTCGTTCTGACTGTCTATGTTTGTACCTTTACCTTATTCAACACATTTGCTTGCTACACTTTAATCATTCTATCCCCACCGAAAGGAAAGACCAAGAATGAATGCCATCTCCTCCTCTTTCCGACTTAACTAGTAGATCTACGAGTATGTTACATCAAAATTCTGGCGTGTAATTAGTCATCTCAGTTCTTTGGTGCTTTGATTGTACTACTTCTTGTTAGAAAATAAATACATACTACAAAGATCATGATGCATGCTCCAACTGTTTTTTTTTTTTTTTCATTATACAAAGAGATCCACTTGAGAACACCAAGCAGGCAAGCAAGCAGGGACCAACCAACAACCAATATGATGATTTGTATATATGAACAGGCTGTCTGACTGTCAGATAATTTTTTCTTTTTTGTGGATTGCATTGAATTTTTGTTTTTTTGCTTCAGTCAATCTCTTTAGCATACACTACAATCTTGTTATACTTATGTGCCTGCTCTGTTGCAGTTGTTGTTTTATATCTTATGCTGCTCCTGCTGCTGCTGCTGCTGCTTTGTGTATCTACCATTGAATGCATCTGTGCATATCGTTAATTAATTTCTTTAGTACACATATTTTGAGCTCAGCAGCACCAAAACAGCCGACCAACCAAACGTCCGACCGACATACCAGACTTGCTGTCTGTCTTCATGCCTTTTCAGATTACATTATTTTCAGTCTATCTTTCTCTTTCTCTATCTTTAGTTTAGTTCAGTATCTGTGTCTATATGCATGTGAATATATGAAGTATGTAGTAGCTAGGTATAGATACTAAAGTACTTGAAGAAAGTAAGTAAGAAACAGAGAACAGAATAAGGGCAAAAACTCCAAAATGAAAAAAAAAAAAAAAAATATAAAGTAAGTTGACATTTATGTTGCTGCGTGCATTTTAATTGAGTTTCTCGTCACTGAGATTTATGAATGCGGCATGTTGTTGCTACATAATTGTTGTTGTTGTTGTTGTTATCGTTGTTTTTGCTGCGTTGTAAGTTGAGATGTTGTCGATGAATTGAGTTTTTAGGAGATAAATTACAAGCGAGCGTCATTCAGTCAATAAAATTCTTCAAAAGAAACGAAATGAAACTTTCATGTTTTCTTCTTTCCAAAAGAAGAAGAAGAAGAAGAATCTTTTTAACATGATAAATCGTTTTGTATATTTTCAATTTAGTATCCACATCACATCATGAGCGACCGGTTTTTACAGTTTTTTTTTTTGATATTCGGAAAGTGTGTGAACTCAATAAATGGAAGAAACAAAGTAAAATGTACTTCTGTATTATCTTTAGATTGAATAGTAAACACTTATTTTGTTACTTTGATATTCATCTATGGTATCTACAAAACACACAATTCAATGAACCTAATCTCATCATCATGACAACTTAACAAACCAACCACCACCACCAGTGTCATCCTTATTGTCAAAGTAATTCAATGATAAACATCAATAAGCTGCTACTTAAATCTAATCCAGGTGGTGGTGGTGGTGGTGGTGGTGGTGGAAAGGAAAGGAAAGCAATGCAAAGTATGTATCATGTAAAAGGTCAGGTCAGCTTTGGTTAAAATTCATTTAATGGAATTCCATTCATCTTTTCACTCGGGTCTACCAAATGACTAAGTGGACAACATACGCACAACATACAACAAATGTCAAAAGGTCCTCCTTACCAAAAGGTAGCAAGCAGCGAGAAGTAATAAAATGTCACTCGTCAAGTTAGTCAGTCAAGTCAAGCAAAGGCAGGCACGCAGACACGCAGGCAATGCGACACTTAAGTGTATGAAAATCTAATTACTTCCGTGTGGCATGGTTCATTGAATTTAAATAAAATTTGGTATTTGGTAATGAGGATTAAAGATATCATCATCATCATCATCATCATCAGCATGGTAAACTACAATAAGTGCCCTCTTTTCTGTGTGTGTGTGAGTGTGTGTGTGTGTCCGTATGAGGGAAAATAATGCAAAAGAGAGCAGAACATTATTATTGGATTGGCATTGAACAGGCGTTGCACGTAGTCATTGTCGCGAACATCAATTTGTTGTAGTGGCAAATGCATAAACACGAAGGCGTCATTTTTGAATCCAACAACCAAGTGCTGTAGTCTCTCTAGAGAGAAGTATGAGAAGTAAGTTAGGTGTGGATATAAAAATCAATTGCCCATATAGACAACAGACACTCAAATTACAGACTACCGTCGCCTGTTGTTTGGTCTCGTCTGGTCTTTATTGGGGGTTTTTTGTTTTTTTTCTTTTTGGGCAATTGTTGCAGGTTTCAGTTCTGTTTCAATACAAAAAAGTAGCAATTTAACGTCATTCCTTTTTGAATTTTGTTTATCTCACACTATCACTGTGTGGCATTTGATCGCTTTGTTTCATTCAGCCTTCATCATCCACTAAAACCACTTTAGCGACAAAGTTTTACCCAGCAATCAGCACTGACACAGACAGACAGACTGACTGAAGAGACTTCAAAGGCCAACAAATTGGAAGTTTGTTGGTTTTGGGTTTGCTTTTTGAATGCTATTAGGATACATAGAATTATATATACACATATGTATGTACATAGCTTCATCACCGTCCCTTCCACCCGATCCAAACCAATCAAAATTGCAATTGCATATGGGACTGTGAATGTGGATGATGATGATGATGCGAATGAGTCTCATCTATCTAATACTAAAGTTAAAATTGTGTGTCTGTTTTACTAATGACTTTATTTTAACCGTTCATTTCTAACTTTATTTACATTTCTCTACACCTTAACCACATACATGTTTCGCTATATTCTTGCTTTTTGTGATACTTTTAAGTGTCATAGATGATGAATGCAAAAAAAAAAGAGTTATAACATCAAATGAAAATAAATATTATGCAAAATGCAGATATACAAATGTATGAGTGCATCTCTGTTTCTTTGAGTCTATTGGGATTTTTCTTTTCGTTGTGTTGCTGTTAAAATGACAACGACGACGACGACGACGACAACAACAACTTTGTGCTCTAATGTCAAGTGCAAATAAACATTTGAATGAATGAACAAATGAACGAACGAATGAACCAATGCATGAATGACTTCCGACAAACGATAATACATATTTTTCAAAAGTAGTAGTAACAACAAAATATATCTAAGCCTATGTATATGAATGAGGGGAATGAGAAATGACAGTAAACAGACATTGGATGACATCAATTCGATGCGACGTTGCAACAACGACAAGAACCGCAAACACCATCATTATCATTAACGTCATTACTTGCTTTTATGCTGCTGCTGTTGCGACTAGTCTATGTTGCAATCATTATAATCAGCTAAGAGTGTAGATACATAGATACACAACAAGACAAATTGTAGTAGGAGGTCATTTTCACCACTTTGTTGGTTTATTCAACTGGATGACTGAACCTGAATGAGTTCAGTATTGTATATTTTTTCCCGTCCTACCGATCTCCTCTACTAATAACTTGCTTTCTCCTTATTCATTTGAGATGTGAAATGGTATAGAATGCAATAAATTCATTTCATTTTAGGAATACAAGAATGTTGAATGAAACAAAGCTCTTTTCATCTGACGAGTGCATATAAGAGTTTCATGTAGACAAACCAATTCAACTTAACTTAATTCAACTCAATACAATTGAACAACTTGAGTTAAGTCAAGTGTTTATTATTTTGTGTACAAAAAAACATTTATATTTTCCATTTTCCACAAAACAAATTGACGTTTTTCCTATAATGGTTTTAAATTATATGTACACACACACACTCATAGAAATATATAAACAAATAAAAAACATAAACACGTTAATTGCATTCAAAATGTTGTCATTTTCATCAGTTCATCGCATCGCATCTCATCTCATCTCATCTCATCTCATCTCATCTCATCGCATCGCATCGCATCGCAAATCTATTGACAACAGTCAACAAAATATTTTGTATTCACAACAACAACTGATGGTTGATGGCTGTGCTATGCCTGCTATTGCTACTGTGTTTATTGCTTGATCTCTAGTACAATCTCTATTCATGTATAAATCCTCATAGATACTTTTATATAAATTAAACAAAACAAATAGACACACCCACATACGACAAACAGAGATACAAACACACACACACATACACAGTCAATATGTGTATTTATAATTTTAAGTAAAACATTCTCATAATGCGTCGTAGTAGTCAATCGGAGTCATTGAAATTTGCTGCTATAAAACGCAAATACAAAATAAAATAAAATAAATAAAAACGTTTTACAAAAATGAAATAACAACATAATCATCAAGAGTTTGAGAAAACAACAACACAACAAAATACAACAACAATATGAAAAAACAAAAAAAAGAAAAATCAATAAAATATATAGGAAAATGTCTGCTCTGCTCTGCTCTGCATAGATTGACTGATAAACAGACAGACAGACAAACGACCGACAAATGAATAAAAATGTATAATGAAATAAAAACGTTTTACATACATTTAATATCTATATACTCGTCGTAGATACTTTATGTTTGTTTCACAGTTGTGTTGGTCAAAAAAAACATCATCATCATCATCATCATCTCAAACAACAATAACAACAACAATAATAATAATCATATTTTGTGTTATTTGTATTGTAAAAATGCTATTAATTAAAAATGAATATTTTTAGATGTTTTTTTTTTTTTTAGTTTTTACTTTCTCTGCATCTCCTCCCTGCATGCTTCTTATACATATAATTTTTAACCAAATATTCGCCAATTTTCTTTCTATAGTTTTTTTTTGTTTGCTAGTTTGCACACATTATTTCTCTTTCAAATTTTTTTTGCTAATTAGTTGAACAAAAACCAAATAAAATAGGGGAACTGGTTTTTTATGCAAAACCTTTTGATACTTAAAACCAAAGTAAAAGCGAAAGTTATACAATTTTTAGTATTTCACAGTCAAAATTTATTAAGTCACATTATAATTTTGGTCTTAACACAAAGCTAAAGGTAAACTATTCATGGTGATAGATACTTTTACACTTCATCAATTATTTTATATTAAAGTTTTTCTATCCACCAAAACAAAAAAAAATTATTCTCGGGCATTTGAGCTTTTGCTTTAAACAAAAAAAACAGAATTCGAATGATGACGGCAATCTTAACAAGGACCTAAAACAATGGTCACAAAGCATCCAATACAATACTTTCCTCTGTGAATGCCCTGCGTTTTTGGAAAGTCGGACTCGATTTCTCAGGAATCCTTCTTTCGAAAATATTGGTAGGATTTTTAGTCGATTTCGTAAGATGTAGGGTGAACTTTGAGACCAACTTATGAATGAATTCCCCTCCATTCTTTCGGGTATCACATTGGACAGTAAAGGCAAAATTCCATACCAAGCATTTCGATAGCAGCCTTTGCTTTGTACTCGTTTCAATGGATCAAAACACGCGTTACGTGTATCAGCTTCTTGCATTTGGTAATGAGAAAACAGCTGATATAAAATATTAGCAACTTTACCATCACTAATAGAGAGTTCATAGTAAGCGTTCAATGCTGTGTTCGTGGTTTTCGTTCATAGTGCCGTTTTTGCGCTGTAAACATCTGTTTTTTGTGCAAATACATGATTAACAACAATTTCCAGCGTATGCAAATCCCTTTTTCATGTCTGCTACGCATTTTAATACAATTTTGACAAAAGTTTTACACTTTGAAATTTATTTAAAATCGTTATCAGCTTTTTTTTATTGCCATGCAATAAAAATCATATGAAAACTTGGCAACAATAAGCAAAAACATGACATCACGCGTTCAACCCTACTTGGATGCTACAGATTTCGATAATTTTCCCTGTATAACACATTTTATAGCTTTTTGCCTTTGAAACGACAGAGAAAAGTTAAAAGAAGTTTAACTTTTGGACGGCAGCCTATGGGTTTGTTTCATGAGAATGATTGATACAATCAATTAATATTTGTGATGTGGAGTTGCAGCTTTAATGCTTCTGCGTGTAACCTATTCAATTGATCCAACTTTTGAATGTTGCAAAGGACGAACAAAAGTCTAAAAGACAAATATTCATGTAAATGATTGGTTTAATATTATTTTGTCTATATCACCAATCGAATATTATCACTCAGATAGGACAAGTGATGTTTTTATAATAGATAAAAGGAGATTCTATACAAAATTTTATTACAAATGCAAGCAGTTGGAAAAACTCATTAAATGAAAAGGGTCTCCTTATCCTAAGCAAGCTTATACACAATAACATTAAACTAAAGTGATTCATTATGTGGTGTAGTGTATCAAATATCATAAAAATTTTACAGAGAAATGTACATATTTTAAAATGCAAAAAGAACAATATAAATATTTGCAAAACTTTGCATAAAATTAAATATGATTTTTATTTGCCGCCGCCTCTCAAACCATTAAAACATTTTTATATTTTTGCAATATAAATTATGAATGCATGAGAATTTAAAAGCATTTTGAATGCTTGAAAATAGAAATAGATTATTTTGGTATTTTCATTCATTTAACAGAATATTTATGTATTTAAGTGTTCAGAACTGTCAAACTAATCAAAGTTTAGCATTGTAGATTTCATTTATTTATTTTCTGTTTTTAAATGTGTGTTTTTATATAATTTAAATTGGATTAAAAATTAATAAAAAAAAAAAAAAGAAAAATATGTAAGTGACTTGAGAAATTATCAGTAAAAGAAAAAAGCCTCAATTCAATTTAGAATTTCTTTAAAGTATTTAAAGTATCTTATCTCTGATGATGACGGCCAATCAGTTGAGACTTAACAACAAGTCAAAGGAAAATTCCTTCGAGCTTAAAATCTCTAATTACAAATTGGTGAACGCCCTTTTTGACAGAGAAATGTTGTAGAATCTAATACTCAACATATAGTATGCTGCATGTCTCTATATATTTATTTGTATACACATCCATATGTATGTACATATATGCAATATGCAAACTATGTTGAACTTGCCACCACTATCTATTTGCCACAACAACAACAACAACAACAACATCATCATCATCGTCGTCGTCATAGCCATCCAATGTATGTTTAAAGACACGATTGACTCTATTGCTGTCAATATCTACAGCAACAACTCATTAATAAGTATGAGTAATTGCATACGCTTGGCTTAGTTTTAGATACACAAACAAATACTAAATAGTATGCACAATGCACACAACATTTGGGCATCTGATGCACATCAATATAGATACACATACAGATACATTTGCCTCTACCATTATAAAACATTGAAAAAGGCATTCAGGCATGCAGTAGCAGCATCAACAACAACAACAACAACAAATCGTAATAACATTTTCCAATGTACAAATGAAAATTCAAAACCAAAATGAACAAACAAACAAATAAATAAATACATAAATACGCACCCACACACACACACACACACGCACAAATACTCAAACAGATTCATATGTATGATTATATGCAGATACTTGCTATAAAGAAATGCAATGACAGCAATAAAGAAAGAATTTCATATAGATAGATAGATAGATATCTGCAATTCAATATTGTAAATTGTAATAATATTATTTTATAGTTAAAATATCACTAAGTTAGTAAAAGAAGAAAAAGACCTAATGCCAAAGAGATTTTGAAGAATTTCCTTATTTAATTAAATGAAAATGAAACTTTTGCTATAAAGAAGAAAATTACATTTAATTTTATAATCTACAAAATATTATAAGAAATTTTTTTTTTGGAAATTGTATTGCATTTGTGTCTAAGATTAGCAGCAGGATGCATCATGACAAATATCATTTATTTAGCATGCAGCATGCAGCAGCAACCACAAATTGCTTTGATGCAGTCAGTTTAAGGAAATACCACGAACAGAAAGTAAATACAATACATAATAATGACGTTAACAATAACATCAGCAGCAACAGCAACAGCAACAGAAGCAGTTGTTCTGTCATTTACACACTCCTCAACGAATGACCACAATACAATCAAAGCCACGAGACGATGACGATGCCAAGATGATGACAGGATATCTAAGTCCAACACACAATTCATTTTGGCTCATGGCCCTCAGAAGGTAATAAAATACCAACAACATAACAATCAAAGAAAAAAGAATTATTGTACATACGAGATATGCCCATGGATACTTTACTTTTCACCAAATTACGAGTATATTTTATTAAACCAACCAAAGTCACTTTTATGGTCAAGATGAAAAATGAAATGAAATAAAATAAAAGGATAGGATAGGAAAATAAAAAGCTTCCGGGGTATTGAAGAAACATCAAAGAGGCGTGGACATGGTTGCTGATGCAGCCAGCATTTGACTGAGTACAAAAACAAATTATGTAGAAGTAATAACAATAAAATAATAATTAAAATAAAAAAAAAAAAACAAGTTTCAAATCTTGTAAAAAGAAAAGGCCACTAAAGCAACCACAAAATTTTGTTTTGAGAACTTGAAGATGGTTTTCATTATTATGTTCCCATTTTATTTCATAAAACTTGTTGCTCTTTTGACTTCACCTAGAGTAAAGGCTTAGTCTTCTATATGACTTATTAGCCTTGTCTTTATGGGCCGCTGCATTGACAGATTTCACTTTAAGGTCGAGCTCAATGTAGGCAATTCTGGAATACTATGGTGCATTAACAATATTCCTAAGTACTTTGTTTAGAAATTGTTGGATTGTGTTTCTGGTACCTATGAGCCATCTGATGCTTTTTCCTTGAGGTGGTTTACTAGGTTTTTGAAGCATAACCATAACCTCTCCTGTCTTAAAATAGATTGACACATAACGTAATCTGAACGATGCTTTGTTTATATTTGCATGCTTTTGTAGGCAACATATTTGCTTCAGTTCATAACTTGCTCATGGTGTGAGAAGCTGGTGACATTTTTTACAGTTGTGTTGCTCTCAAAAAAAAAAAAAAAATAAATAAAATGTCAGCCCTGAAGAACAGTTTTTTCACATTGGGGTAGCATTGGATATGTTTTGCGGCATCAATTTGTAAATAATTTTCTGCTTCGCCATTGAATTGCCGAAATATCTCTTCCAGCGCATTGATTTTATCCATCATACGCATTGACAGTTTGAAATGACCGCCTTCGCTTAATTGATCGACGACTTTAGTGACAAATTGTTTAAAATATGAAATCGATTCAACCGACACACAAAACAGCTGATCACAGTGCAACGAGTTGAAATCACATTTGCATTTTCAGTGCATTTTCACGTTATGTTTAACAATGAATGCGTGCTTTTCAGCGTTTAATACACTGACCTAAATGTGACGTCAAAATAGAGAATGAGCAATTTTCGAGAGCGTAACAGGCCAAATTAGCGCTAACTTACAATATATCATTGTACCATGTCACCACCTAACTTTTCATTTTTTAAGATATTCATCTCTTTGCTCAGTTCAGCGCAAGGGACACATACACATGGAATGATTTCGAATTCTTGAGCGACAATCACATTCTCGTCTTCAGAGGGGAACAATTCAAGAGAACAGAACAGCTGACTCACAATAAGATATTAGAATTCATGATTAATTTGTAAATATATGAGTAATAGTTAATCGAATAGATTAGAAAAAGTTTGATTGATTTTAAATACAATAAATTAAGTCAAATTCAAATTGTCACCAAATTAAACGTGTTCTAAAGCATTTCGCCATGAAAATATATAAATATTTTATTACTCAGAAAGATCAAAATCAAAGAGAAAAGAATTCAAAATATTTATAATTATCAAATGAGTTTGCATATTTTGTTAAAAATAACCATAAAGCACAAATTATATTTTTATATGACAACGTGAACGAAAATCTATTTAATTCATTCAAAAACAAGAAAATAACAACACCAAATATTCTAATAAAATGTTTCACAGCTCGGAATATAAATAAATATTTAACGGACAACGAACGCGGACGATTTAATAATAAAAACAAAAATCAAAAACAAAAATTCTCATCAAAAACCAAACATCAAAATCTTTTCTTTTTTTTTTTTTGGTTTGAAGGTCGTTGATTTTTATAATTGAGGTAAAAGAGACTAACAACAATTAAAATCAATATAAACAGAAAATATCTTTTAAAATATTATGTTCTCTCTTTAGATGTTGTAACACAAATAAACAAAACAACAAAATAAGAAAATAAGAAAAGAGAATATAAACAACAAATTTTCAAAAAATAAAATAACAAAACGTTTGACATAGGAAATATTTCTTTCAATACCTTGCACATTATATGGCATTATCACTTTATTATGATGTTATCCTCCTCTTGATGGATTGCTACCTATAAATTGTTGTGGGAGTAATGAGCCTGAAAACCTATTCAAAAGCGAACCCAGAAGCTTGAAGCAAATACAATACAAATTAAGCCTCCTCAATGGGTATTCAGGCTTCTGAGTGAACTCACCCTCAGTGCCGAGCAGAAGAGCAGCCTGTCTATTCTAACCTATCTTATCCTGTTGTTAGTGGAATCCTCACATTTTATATGAACTTACATATTTCTTTGGAAATAATATAAGTGGTAACTAGTCACTTCAATAATTCAGATATCACATAAAATTAGCATTTATTATTTTTTTTAAACACAAATGAGTCCGTTGGATCTCCATTTAACAACTGAAATGATTGGAATAACAATATCCTATGATATGCTTACAAATTATGGTTTTATCAATTGAAGCATCATTTCTTGTAATATAACATGGAATTTTAAAGATTCTCATACTTGTAAACAATATGTTGATGATGTATCTAGTATATCTATTTGTGTGAAGAAATGTATCTAATTTTTGTTAACACCGAAATCAAGTTTGCTTGGCATTCTTTCAATGCTGGAAATTTGCCAAACAAAAATAAAATAAATAAAGAAAAACAAGAAGACAAAATCTGGGAAAAATCTCAAATAATCTTCTATTCACACAAAAGTGAATTTTGTGTTTGACACGAAACGGTTTCATTAGATTATCATCTATATTTTGAAACATAAAAAAAAAGAATACAAAATAAATAAACAATTAGGAGGAAGCAAGCAAAAGCAAACAAAACGTGTTTCTATTTGCAACATATTTATCACATTATTTTCTATGATGATGAAGAATCATATGACTATGACAGAATTCAATCAGAAAGAGACTACGATCATCTCCTCCTGTGTAGTTATATTTAGGACAGAAACAAAACCTGGCAGCAATTAAGTTTAATTTGAAAATTTTTAATGAAAACATAAAACAAAAAAGGAAATGCTTCAAGTAAATTTTAATGGAAAATAAATAATAATAAACAAAAAAAAAAAAAATTAAAAATAACAAATAAAATAATAAAAATATCCTTAGGATATTTAGAAAAACGTATGAAAGTTGAAAGTACTGAACAAGTTAAGTGTGAAAAGGATTTATCCCCTTTGGCTTTTGTAGATACATACTTTCATATATGAGTATCTTAAAACTATATTCCATGCCATTCTCCTTAATTATTCAAACAAATTCATAGTTTTGTACAAGCCTTCAAAATTTTATTCTTTCATAGAGAGAAGAAAAGGGGGCGCACGCCGAGCTAACCAAAACTTTTCCCTAAAAGTTTGTTCCAACAACAATTCTTTTGTTGCAAACTTTTACTCGTCTCAGGTGGTGGCTGGTGATGTAAAAATTGGCAACAATTTGAGCATTTTTACGTTACATTGGTTAAATATTCAATTTAGTTTTTTTTTTTTGCTGACAAATCCATTAATATTCATTAATTCACAGAGAGTTGAGTTGGCCTAATAAACTAGAAAAATAAAAAGAAAAAAACAAAAAATAATATAAATATATACAAATTTATGAGGTTAGCAGAAAAATTCTTATGAAAATCAGCAGGTTTGTGTTTGTTGTTTTTGTGTTTTAGGCCATTTTCATTCATTAATTTGCTTAAATAAAAAAATATAAATGCAATAAATAACATAAAAATGGTCATAATGATTTGTTGTATAATATACATTTTAAAAATTTTAAATTAATTGAATCCATTATTTTACATAGAAAAGTATTATAATCAAAGATTAGCAGTGTAATTTTCAATCTTCTTGGGGAAATACCAACAACAACAACAACAACAATACACTTAATTAATTTGAAAAAATAATAAAAACAAAACAACAAATCAATTACCTTCTAAATTTAAAATTCAACAAGAAAACAACAGAATCATCATCAGCATCAGCATCATCAATTCAGTCAAGTAAGTTGATTAAATAAGAATGAGGGGCAACACGTGACGTGATATCATTCTTAATTACTTAAAGTACACATTAGCGGCAGCAGATACAAGATACTCCGTACAAGATTAAAAGACACTCAGACTCAAGTGAGTGTGAAGAAGAGAAATTTGAAGCAGCAACAACATTATTGTAGTTCAATGACCCAAAACATGCAAACTAACAATTTTTACGCCATTTTTGTATATTATTTATTATTATTTTATTTCATGTTTTGTGGTTCTTTCTTCATTGTTGTAATAAAATTTAACGTAAATTAACTATGTTTAAGTAATACATTCTCATACACAGTCACACAATCTCCTCACAGAGACCAAAAGGTGGCACAACAAACTTCAACATTAAACATTTAAGTGTCGAAATATTGCGTCAAAGTAGAAATAGAATCATGAGAAAGAACACAACAACGAGACGACGATGGTGGCGGCAATGAATTGAAGAAGAAGCTAGGAATTTTATCCATCCATCATGATTTCTTCTAGAAGAATACAAAAAGAACAAAATATTGTATTGACTGAAAATATAACTGAATTCCTTCCCCCAATGAGAAATGAGACCAAGTTCAGTTGTTCTTCAAAGATTAAGAAGAGAGAGAGAGGGAGAGAGAAAAACATGAAGAAAGCCATTAAAAAATAAAAGTTTCTTGACCGTCAAAAACCCAAAAAGACGTCAAAAGAATGAATATAAAAAGAAAAGAAGAACCAAAACAATGAATGAATGATTATTTATTATTAAGCCAAGGGGCATGGAGCAAGCGACATCAAATAGTAAACGGAAAATTCGTTTAGAAATATGTAAGTACTATCTATGTTCATCCAAGTCACATTATTTAAAGATGATAATGATAATGATGGCAATAATGATGATGATGTTGATGAGGTTATATCTGTTTCAGTGTTTTGTGATGTGTCTTTGAGCGAAGTTGTGAGTTGTTTTCCATTTTAATACTTGACGATCTATGAAATAATTCTTTGTAGTCTTTCTTTGTTTCTTCTTAAGGTATTTTCTTTTTTTTGTTTTTGTTTTTGTTTCAAACTTATTTAACCCACAAATGTCAAGTTTTTAATGTAATGTACATAGACAGAAAAGAAAAAGGAAAACAAAAAACAAAAACAGAATATATATCGTTCGTTTAAGTACCCTAAAAGTAATTTTGGGTTTTCGCCTGCCAACATCCAGAGAGCTCAGAGAACCCATCACATCAACATCATCATCATCATCATCTTCATCATGGTTGAGTTTTAGTTGTTATTTGTTCTGCACTGTTGACCATCAAAGTCGGTGAGTTTTTAAGTTTGGTTCGTTGCTTCGTTGTCGTTGCTTGGTTAGAGATTCTCTTGGCGCGTCCTATGAGGAGATTTTTATTTTATTCTAACAGCTTTGGGTCGAAAGACTTGATAGACAGAGATCATTTTGTTGGGTTGTCGTTGTGCCAAGTGCACAAGGCACACAGAACGGAAAGTATGGCACGCGTGAGTGAGTTTGAGTTTTGAAGTCATTAGAGTACGAAAGCAATGCAAATGAAATTACTTTCATACTTTTTTCTCAGATTTCTTTTTTTGTTTTTGCTTCTTTTTTTTTTGTGATTAAGTAATTTTATGCATGCGTTTTTATGAGATTTTTCTTCTTTAATTGTACTGTATTCTACTATTACGGTTTCAATAATTTAAATGAAGCAAGTGTTTCTAAGAAGAAATTGTTCTTCATTTGGTAGATATTATTTGTGTAATTAAATATTTATTATATTAAACAATGGAAATGCTAATAAGCAAGTAAGGGAAGACTTAACTTTGTGATGAAAATTCGAGATACAAGAAATTTGTTTTAAATCTATTGTAACTCAGAATCCAGCAGTTCTTTTGAAACTTCAACTTTGATTTGGTTTGATTTAATTTAAGTTGTTGAGCTTCACTTAAGTCGTTTTGAAATACTGCAAAGTCATCTATCTTGCTATGTTCTTCAAATGGTCAATTTGTTTTAGTAAATTTAGAAAATCACTTGAGTTTCTTGTGTACATTAACCTCATCTTTTATATCATCATCTTCGTCATCATCATTTAATAGACAAATAAGGCAAGAGAAAAGCGATTTATTTGTGTTATATAAATGAAATCCCAATAATCAAGTTAAAGATGTTATTGTTTGGGAATAAAGAAGAATCATTGGCATAATGAAGATTATTTTGAAGAGGATAAAAGCAATTATATATAGTATATCTTTTTTTCTACCAAATTGTGTATTATGAAAAGCTTGATTAGATAAACTTGATCCGATTGTCTAGTGTGAGAGGTTTTACTGTATATCATCAAAGAATATAAATAGGAACGAAACTGCGCGTCTTGTGTCAGTAAGCTTGGTACAAATTTGTATGGTTTCCAATGATAAATTCCCACGAAATTGTTGTTGGGACATTGAATTTTAGGTGTAACGTTGAAAAGCGAGCCCATTGTGATGCCTGTTAAGGGAAAAACAAGCATAGCAAAAGGGGAAAGAGGTGAAGGAACGGGAGAATAGGATGTGCAACCAACCAGAAGAATCTACAAAACAAGCAAGATCCCCTCAGTGGGACTCTCGCCACACTACACAAGTCCTCATAAAAGGGTCTTCCAAGAAAGCGGGATGCCCTCCTGTCTCTCATCCTGTCGTCATCCGAATCCTTTCCTTCTTAAAGAAGGAGTTCGGATGCCTTGTTTTGACTGATAGGAAGGCCAGAGCTTTTAAGCGATAGATCACCCTAGCTCTATATCCATAGTCTTTGATAACATTGACAAAGAAGCAACGTACATACATATTTATTTAGTTTATTGAGAGATCTAGTAAGTTGTAACAATGCTTATCAAAGTATTAGTCTTACTCCTACATAAACTTTCGAATAATGCAATTATTTTTATAATCTGCATTAACTGAATATTGATTATGTTTGTCATGAATTTTGTAACGGACAGGAGGAATTATCGGAAAACCCATAAAGTAAATATTTTCTTGATCAGCTCGACGATGTTCTTGTATATTTTTGCAAAGTAGTCTCTCAGTTTTTGAACTAGTCAGCTGAAGTTTCCTTTGCAAGAAGTTTTCTTTTCCCCAGAAGCTGTGCATTTGTCGGAATCAGCCGAATCAGATCCCACATACTCCGGTTCAAATTCATGTTCCTATTAGAGAAACTTATTTGTTTTTTTGTATAATAACCTAATAACCATGTAAATTTCAAGACCCTAGGATTGCTGGATCTTATAGTTTTCATACATATACATATTTCGGTCTCAGTCAATACCGTAATATTTCTGTATGCTCAATCACAGGAGTGTGAAGAGTTTTACAACTTCTTTTTTCTTTTTTTTTTTATCAAATAAGTACTATAATTTCTTACCAATTCTTAGATTATTTCTCAAAGTAGATTCCTACATATTCATTCATAAGCAAAAGTAATTTACCTGAAAAACAAAACAGGAAGGAAAAGAAATTTGTTAATAAAAAGTGATTACAAATAGAAAAAGAGAATATTTAATAATGAAACCATCATCAATAGATTTTCAAATAAAAGTTCCCATCACATTACATAAATAATTTGCAAAGAACTTGAGATTAATCGGAGTGCACAACACAACATTTGTACGTACATATATTATTATGTTCTACAAATTACCTTTTTAGTTGCGCATGAATGCAATAATCTGATTAACTTGATGACTGGTAGGCAGACAGACAGAACACAGACTTATGCGATTGCTAAGATCCAATAACAACAAACAAACAAGAAACGAATGAAATT
Source organism: Amiota minor (assembly GCA_037043295.1). NCBI lineage: Eukaryota > Metazoa > Arthropoda > Insecta > Diptera > Drosophilidae > Amiota > Amiota minor. The sequence goes on from JBAMAW010000382.1 coordinate 571,393, forward strand.
CCAAACCAAGAAATGAATGAATGAATGAAAACTAGAGAGTTTTTTCCCCTCTTTAAATTTACTGAATTGTTCAACAACCTATGAGTGAGTGAGTAGTAAGCGAGTGGCATACAAAAATGCTTAGCACAGTTCTTTTTTGTTTTTTAAAGTTGAGAGCAATCTCTCTCTAAGGTACCATTAGCAACAACTAATGTGTTGAGTAGGCAAAAAAAAAATAAAATTACCAAGAATGACATCTAATGGATCAGCTGTCTGTCAGTCAGACAATAAACCTAGAGGGCTCACACACTCACACACAAAGAACTAAAACAAGACCAAGTTCAAGTATTAAAAACATAAAATCACAAAATATAAATTTAGCTTTAGGACTCTCAACACTCACTCATCCAGACGACTTAGATTTACTTACCTAACCCCAAGATATCTAAGAAATATTGTACATACATAGATGGCAAAAGACAGCGAACGATGGCGGTAAGAAGAATAATGGTATTTCTCAAGAGCCAAGCTCAATTACAAAATGAATGAAGTTTTTATTTTTCTTTCTTTCTTATTTCGTTTATTCGCCACTTGAGTTGAACAAACCGACATCAAGAGTAAAAGGAAAGCGCAATTGAAGAGGAGAGTAGGGACAGAACAAAGAACAAAATGGTGAAACCGGAAATGTACATGTTCTTGAGCTACACATAAAGATATTTAATGTATGTATGTATGTAGTTATAAACAACAAAAGTACCGTAAGTAAGAGTAAATCGTAACAAAAATTTTTGTTGCAAGATGTGCGCTTAATAAGAACATGGGGAAGAAGAAGTAGTGACAGAGGGCAAGAGGGATGACAACACAAGGTAAGTTAAAACAATGTGATTCAACTTGAAAACATCACAGTCAGTCAGTCAGTCAGTCAGTCAATCATCATGTGTAAGTGAAGTGAAGCAAGTAAAGTTATGATGATAGAAAGAAGGAAGGAGAAGTAGAGGAAACGAAGAACAAAATGATCTTTAAGTTGTTGTTACTGGCAACACAACACAACACAACACAACAACACTATACAGTAAGCATGTTGTTGGTGCTTTAGTTCCTTGCTGTTGTTTGTTTGTTGCTGTTGCTTTTGTTGTCTGCCATGAGCGCCACTTAACAATTTTAATGAAATGTGAAAGAAGAAAGCATGCATAAGTAAAAACACCAAAAACAACACACATGCACATATGCACAAGCAGCAAATGATGAAATAAGCTTCAATATGCTGTTCTTGATTGTTGTTACCGTTACCATTGTTGTTGTTGCTGTTGTTGTTGTTTGCTCTTTACTTGCTTGCGTAAGTGCGTATTACTTCACTATGGCAACGCTTCAAGAAAATCGTCTGGCATTACCAAGCAAACACTTTCATCATACAAATATACTGACTATATATATATATATATATATATATATATGTGTGTATATGTGTGTGTTTGTGTGGTGGGGCTTAGGACCATCACCGTTAACAGCATCCATGCCAACAGTAAATAAACACACACAAGCGCACACTAAATAAGTACAACACTTTCATTCAAAGGTGTTGGTTGGTTGGTTGGGTTTTATGTTGACGCCGTTGCCAACATCATCATCATCGGTGCTTACAACATCAAAGCCACATATACAAACAAACATATACACAGATATGTATGTATGTATGTACTTTTAAAAGCATCGACGTCAAAAACGATGCTTGGGAATGAGCAAGTAATTAAAAAAAGTGTTGCACCGTGAATATTTTTGGTTTTGCTGCATCATAAAATGGTCTGAAATTGAAAGCCATAGCCACAGTCACACGATAATGACGTTAGGGGGCTGTGTTACTCACGTTTATTCGGAGATGTGGAAAATTACAGATTTAGCGCTTGAAAGCTAAGAAGTAGTTCAACGAACATGAAGAGGAGAAACTTGAAGTGAATACACACATAATGATGATGATGACGACGATGATGATGGCTCAAAAGCTAAAAATTCACTTTAGAGAATAACATTTTCAAAAGGAATACATTCTTCCTTAAGGGTTGTTCGATCTAACCAACATGTGTATGAGATAAGTATCTTTGACAATTATTAAGTATATATTTTTAATGATTTTCTCAGTGTACAATATTTTATAAATCAAGACATGAATAAATTTCTTTTCCAATCATTTGTCTCTTCTTACTTATACTTAGCACCTACACACAACAACAAAGCAAAGATTTAAAATCAGCAAACCATCATCACATCATTGCTCTGCACTCTGCACTGCCCTCTTTTCTCATCATTGATAAACAAAAGATAGCAAGCAATAATAAAGAAAGTTGACAGCTGATAGAACAAACAACTTTACAAAACAATATCTCCAAAAAAACCTCTATCTCCAACTCCATCAACAAGAAACTAACCAAAGCAACCAAGGAACCAACGCTGCTGATTCTGTTGTTATTATTTTTTGATCCAAACTACTTTAGTTAGTTGTGTTTGACTATTATGTTTTATCATCGTTTGCTTGCCTGTAGTATTCTACATTCTTACATCTACCAGTGTTACACTTTAGCATCTTTCCTCCCCCTACTCTTTCCCTCTCTCTCTCTCTAGAACACTATTCTCTAAATGCATCTAAATGTTGCTTATGCTGAGATTGTTTCTTATACTACTCGGTACATGTTTTGTTGTTGTTGCTACTTCTATTTTAAGCCGTCACAGCAATTTTTACTTTGGCTTAGATCTAAGATTACTTGCAATTTTATTTTCTTTCCTTTTCTTCTTTCCATGTTTTCTGTTCTGTGAATATATTTATCTATCTATCTATATATCTATCTTTATGTGTTGTCGGCAAAGTATTATATCTTCTGTATGTATGGTGAGTGAAGTGGTGGTGGATGTTTTATTATAGTTTGATAAGTAACTTGATTTTTAAGTACAATATACATTTGTTTTTTTTTTTTCCTTTGTAAGAAGACTTCAAAGATACTTTACTCCTTCGGGCAATGTTTGTTTGTGTGCGTAATGCATGCAGGCAGGCATGCATGTATCTATATCTCTTGTCAATATGAATGTGTGTGTGTTGTTATAATATTTAAACGCCTGTTATCCTTTTGTTTGGTTGCGTTGCTTTGCTTTGTATTCTTCTTGCTGTTGCTGTTGGTGTTGGATTTTCAATCTTATTCTTACTACCTTTTATTCCTTTGTCAACCTGATATTCTTCACATTGTTGGTGTGTGTGTGTGTGTGTGTGTGTGTGTGTGTATACGAGCACATTTATAAATATCTTATACTTTGTTGTTTTTCTCTTTTTGTGTGCATTTATGTTGGTTCATTGTTCTTCCGAGCACTGCAAGCAGCAGCAATCGTTCGTCCTTTTAACCCAAAGTTGAGCTCTAGCAAGCAAAAGCACCAGAAGTAGCAGCAGGTATTATATCTTATTGTTTGGTTTATATTAAGAACAAATACAAGTGTGCGTGCGTGGTTGTATTGGATATCTGTGTGTTTTTGTTGTGTGCAAGAATAAAGACAGCAGATGTTTTTTCACATGCTTCTTATGTAGAGAAGTGTATCTCTGTGTATATTTTTTTTTACCTTGCTGAGCTGAGCTGAGCTGGCTTCATTATTATTATAATTGTTATTCTTTGAAATGTTTCATGCTTTTGTTTTTAATCATCATCATCATCATCATCATTATAGACAACAAGAAAACATTGTCTGTCTGTCTGCCTTTCATTCCTTGTTGTTCATGCGTTGTCAATGGATAAAAGAAGCAATGTCATTAGAGAATGACCATGACAGCTTTTAGATTAGCTGTCATTCCATGCTCGTTCTTTTTGTTTTTGTTTTGTTCTGTTTAATTAATTAAATGTAATTACTTATGATTATAAAGTTTGTCTCTTTGAGAAAAGTCTACTCTACTCACTCTTTGACAATTGGGGTCAATTTAATCAAGTTAAAATAATTCAATTTTTAAAACTTTTTGTACTTTGCAAGGTGTAGCAACAAGGCAATGTGCACTGTCACTAGTGTTGTATACACGAAATTCAATGATACATATGCAGCTGACACTTGCGTCCTGTAAAACTTTGGTTCGCCAACAGTAGCAGCAGACGATTACATGCAGCAATTCTATGTTTGGCCCAAGCACTGTAATTTCGCCCTCAACTTAAGCAAATCATCGAATTGTAATTTCACGCTGTGGTGAGGCTTTTGTCCAGATATCGCATTCGGCTCAAAGATCATTCCTAATGTGGATCAAGTCCGGCACCTCGATCTAATAATGGAAAAACTCTTCACCTTACATACATATTTAAAATCAATCAAAGCATGTTGCTAGGCAAAGTCATGGAAATTAAACGGGTTTTACGTCCAATTAGTAAACTTTCGTTAACAAACAAAAGTCAAATATTGGCATCAATTCAGTTTTCCGCCATACAAATTTGCCCCAAGCAACATAATGAATGTTCAGTCGCTCCAAAACAAGGTTCTAAGACAAATCACGGGAGCCCAATGGTTTACCCGCAATACTTTCCTGCACAGAGATTTCAATAGATAACGAAACAATGGATCTGTTGCTTGAATACTTTCCGGATCGATTGATCCCAGTATACAGCAATTTTAATTGACCGCCTAGATCTTATGATTTAACGCTGTTAGAATTTTTCCTTGGTGATATTTAAAGTCGCTCATCTACGCCAATTATCTAGTGATAATTCAAGACCTCAAGAACATTATTCGCTATGAAATTCAGGTCGTGACCCATCCGAGTCATCCAAAATTGGAGGATTTGTATGATGAACTGCTAGTGCAGCCGTATCGCCCATTTGAACGATATCATATTCCATTACTAATTGAATCAATTGTAAAGGGTGTTTTTTCTTTTAGAGGTTCACACCTTGGAGTTGGCAACACTGCTTGATTTAGTTTGGCTTGTTTTCATTATGGATAGACTTAGACCAGAGCAACGCTTGCAAATTGTTGAAATTTTTTATCAAAATAATGGTTCTGTTCGTCAAACTTATTTTATGCTAATCATAATCGTCCATCAGAGCAACTAATTCGAATTACTATGGATCGTTTTAGTACCACATTTACTCTTAATGATAATGTGCATCCTGTAAGACGCCGAACAGGGCGCATCGAACAAGCTACAGCCGCTGTACAGCAAAGCATTGGAGAAGACCCCAATCGTCGCCGTTTTCAGCAAATGAGGCTGCGTCCATCCACTTTATGGAAGTTTTTACGAAAGGATCAAGATCCTAAAAGCTTTTAACATTCAATTTGTTCCCCCAATTCAGTCAATGGACTGAATTAATGGTTGGGAGTAGTCATACGAATCAATCGTTTCGGCAGTTTGTAGTAGCTCATGATGGATCCCACCAAACACACAGCTCCACCTACTTTGCCGTCTATCCTGGCTTTGCTACTGTTTGTGGAACTTCATTTCGCTTCGACCAGGACTGCTTTCACCACTTTCGGCCAAATAAATTATTATTTAATTTTTTTTCCCTCAATTCTTGAAGCTTCTTTTTAACACCAGAGCTCGTTGCAAATTGTTTAAAATTGTTTTGTTGTCGATGTTAAGTTCGTTAGCAATGTCATGACTACTTATACATATGTCGGTTTTGATCAACTTGTTCCAAGATTTGAACCACAAAGGAGTTGAAACATGCAACAATCCGTTTAAAAGTTATGAAATGGGTGGCTAACTTTTCCCTCAACTCAATATTTGTAAAACAAAAAGAAGACAAAAATTTCTTTTCCAGACAGTATTGTAAATATATACCATACTCGTACATTATATATTTTGATCATATTTTTCTACTTGAATGAGCAATAAACATTTCTTTTTGTAAAAATAACAAGTTTCCCTAGCCAATCATCATACTTACCTCATAATTTCTACTATGTTCTGTGTCTTTACTTAATTTACTCAGACATATCAAATATCTATAAATGTAAAATGACACCCCAAAACAACAAGAAGTTGTCAGTAATTGGATTATGATGATGATGATAATGATGTGATGATCATTGTTATTTCTGCTGTTACTATTAATGAATTTGTTGCAACTGTTGCATGAAAAGTAGCCAAGCCAAGCCAAGTCAAGCACAATAACAGCAACAATAACAATGATCAAATTATTATCATTATTTGTTGCAATATATTTTGTAAGTAGTAAAATTATTGTTATTTGTTGCTCAATTTCAAGTGAACAATGGAGGAACAAACAATTATGTATAACCACTCTGAAACTTCATCCGAATAAAAGGGGACTAACAAACAAACAAAACAGCAAACATAAAATGACACAAAAGCGGAACATTTATAATAAAACTTTTAACCACATTTATGTGGTTCCGTCGTTGGTTCTTGTTATACTAGTTGCAGGGGGGCAGGCACTTGTTATTTTTGTGTTGTGTTGTGTTCATGTAATTTTTGCCGGCTTTGCTGTTAGTGGGTTAATGACATTGGTCTAGTCTAGTCTCGTTTCGTCGTCTGTTATAGTTTATTGTGGTTTTCTACTCTGGCAGCCAAGCCAACAAACAAAACTCTATACAAAAAACGGAAGTCAGTCAAACATGTGAATGAATGAATGTGGTAGCATGAGAAATGTTTGATAGCCAACAGCGGCACCACGCCTCCAAAAAAAAAAAATAGACATAAAATTGCAAAAAAAAAAAACAACAAAAAAAAGTATTTTTCTCTTCTTTGAAAAAAAAAAAAAAAAAAAAAAAAACTTTAAACTTGACTAGACAAACGACGACGAGTGACTTTTGTAAAATACCATAAAGTTCGTCGTCGTTCATTCAAACTTAAAAAACTCTATAAAGAAAAGAAAACGGAAACCAACACTTAACTTTTTAGTTATTTGTTTTTTTTTTTGTTTTTTTGTTTTTTATATGTTTTTCAACACTTTTACTTTGCCCGGCGCGACATAACTTTGGCTTTTGCCTTGAATGGGGTCAGCCCAACACACACATACACACACAAACAGAGAGAGAGAGAGAAAAAAGAGAGAGAGAGTGAACTATTAAACTGAAATGAGTAATGAGAAAGTTTGAGGATAAGAAAAAAGAGAGAAAGAAAGAATGAAGGGAGTATAAGATGACGACAATGCAAAGAAATATAAAATTATTGTACTAAAAACAATTTTATGACTTGGCGCAAGCAAGTGAAAATGGGTCAAGTTACAGGCGGCAACACACCACAACACAACAACACAACACATACAAAACGAAGAAGACTAAAAGAAGAAAGAGATTACGAAAAGGAAAGAAAGTACAGAGAATGCAACACAAAAAAGACCATAATATAAGGAAGGACAGGAGGACAGGACAGGACACACTAAATAAAACTACTGACCGACCATAACAAAATATGTACATAATCGCAACATTACACAATTTTATTACAAGGAATCTTCATTCAATCTTGAAACACTCATTCACAACTAACATAACATACCATACTCCCATGTAACTTTAACACACTAATTCAGAAGAAATGTGTTTGTGATCTCGATTAGCTTCACAATTTATCAGCACGTGAAACTTTTCCCATTTGGAGTTTTATGACGACGTCCAACACCACCGCCCCCCCGTCTGTTTGCTGCATATGCCTGCCTGGCTGTCTATGCCTTAAAAGGAACAGTTGAATAAATATTCGACTTGTATCTATCTATATAGTATAAGCCGACTTAAGTGTTACTCTTGGTGAATGAGTGAGTTCGAGTTAAGTAAGTTAAAAAAAAATGTAGTAGCTTGAGCATGGCCATAGCATGGCATGACATGACGGCGTGGCACGGAAGCCATGTCGCATAATTTATCAACAACTTGCTGCACAAAACAATTAATAACTTGGTTAACTTCCACACCAACGCGCGCTGCTAGCAAGCAACGCAAGTCAAAGTCAGTCAGTTTGTGAAGTAAATTAAAGTAAAGTAAAGTGAAGTGAAGGCATATGAAAATGTGTGGCAAAGAGAGATTGAATGAATGAATGAATGAATGTAGCATACGTAAAGTAAGTGAACGAGTAATGAAAAGTGTGGCGCTTAAAGGGTAGTAAAAACCAGGGCAGCAGGCAGTCAGTCACTCAGTCAGGTAAAGTTAGCAGCCAATCGCGCATAGCACGTAATTCAAGTGGCATTTTTTTACATGATTCAACGCTTTGTCGTCTTACATTACACATTACATTAAGTATTAAGAAAGCAACAGCAACAGCAACACTAAAGCAAAATACAAACAACTTAAACATCATAAATAAATGTACGACATCAAAACAAAACCAAGAAGAAACATAAAAACTGTGATTTTTTATTTTATTTAACATACGCAGCATACCTTCCCTTTTTGTTTTTTTTTTTTTTTTCATTCAAATATCTTTGACTTAATGGTAACTTAAGTTTTTTGAAAGGTGCCCAGACCTTTTAACATAAATTTTACACATCATTGGTTGCATATCTATCACATGAGAGAGATAGAGAGAGAGCGGAGAGAGAGAGAGAGAGAGAGAAAGAGAAGAATCTGCATAATAAAATAGTATTTTTTTTTTCTTTCTGTTTTTTAATCAATAAATGGATTTTATATGCCTTCACTGCCACCTTCATCACATAAAATATTAAAAATTGTCAAACAAAGCAGAAAATATTGAAATTCATTTTGTGCGCACAAACTCATCGTTGCCTTTTGGATACAAAACAAAGGTACACACAAAAACCCATACACACCATACACCACTCACCATAACACAATACACTTGTCTAAATATGAATTTATAATTTTAAGAATTTATCTGCACCTTCCTGTTATCTCTCCCTGAACTGAACTGAACTGAATACAAGAAAGAACAACCAAGTCAAAGGCCCTAAAAGACCAACACAAATATAACTTACACACACACACACAGAGCTACAGCTAACAGACAGACAGACAAACAGTAGCAGCTTAAAATTTGTATTAAAAATTGTTTTATAATCACTTCAATATAAAGAATTGTGGAATATTTAGGCTTTTATTTCTTTTCTTTTTCTTTTTTTTTTTGTTTTCCTAATGTGCCACCCTCTGTTATGATGTGCTTTGCTAACAAAGCTAATGTCAAATCCCTCATCACAACATATATACATACATATGTAGATGTACATACGTGGTGTCTATGTTTGTATCTAGATACATATTTGTATGGATTTTCAAATATGGCGATGCAGGCAAAATCCGCTCAAGTGTAATAAGATCGTAACATTTGAACGCCATAGGCAACAAAATATGGTAATATGTATTATGATTCTTCGTCATCACCAACATTGAAACTCTTCTTGTAATGTTCATTTACTTTTACATTGTTGTTTTGTAGAAAATTTGCCTTTTAGGTCCAAAGTCAGCGTATCAAAAATTATGTGCTACATGCAGAATAGAATTTGAAAAGTTTTATTCATTTTTTGTTGTCCATTGTCCGAACGATAATGCACACAATAAACACAATATTTCTATATACTGTACACACATACATACATACATATGTGCATAGTTTATTTGTACATATGTGGTGATGTATCTTTTAATCAAAATCCTTCTCGAGGCCATTTTATTCCTTCTGTTTTCAATTGTGTCTGTGTTGTTGTGTGTATGTTTTGAACATATTTTGTAAATTTACATAGTTTTCTAGTAATTTACATTGCCTTTAACCCTTTTTTTATGTGTACCATTAACAACAATACAATAATAGTTTGAATAAGTATTTATCCACTTGTAATGCATATTGTACTGTGCTTGGGGAGTCCCCTTTAATTATATATACGAGTATAAGGTAATGATTAGCGTGACAAGGGATTTGGTCTATTTGATTCCCTTAGTTTTTAAGCTATACAAAAACCTCTTATAAATAATATGTAAAATTCAGATTACTGATGGCAAAAGTTTGTAGTTTTCCTATACACTCTTGGGTACTTAATTCAGATCAATGAAATGTGACTAACTTCAAAAATTTAAAATGACTTTTAACATAACATAACCAATAAAAAAAGAATCATCATAATCGGTTCACCTAGGAATGAGTTCTGAGGTGATCCAAATAAAAAATAATACAGATGAATTGATATCCTAATTTTTTGAAGTCCGTTAAAAATGTTGTTTGACACATATTTGACATAGTTGCCACATAAACATTTGAGATGTTATGAGTAACTTTTCTGAGAAACTGTAGCCTTTCTTGCGATATTCAAAGGACACATTTTCAATTGACAATTTGAACAACATTGAACAGATCCGAGAATAAACAGATGTAGTTGCATGAGCAAGGGTTATAAAAAGCTCAGTCAGCTTTGTAGAAAAGAGGGTTAGATTTGAATTCATACTTCCTGTATGTAGTTCATCGAACTAATTACATACATTTAAGTTTTTTTTTTAAGTTTTTACCTAGAAAAATTCAATATAATATAATATTTCAATGATTAATTTAGTCAAACGTGCGTGGTACTTTATGTCAGTTAAGTTGAGCAGTTCCCCTAAGGTCAAACTCTTAATTCAGACCTGTATTATCAACAATTGGACTGTCTGAAGGAAGCATTTGCTAGTTTTGGCCAATAGGAAAGGACAACGCCACATCACATATAGTCTGGATCTGGCACCAAGTGACTACCACCTGTTCCTGTCTATAGCGAATAACTTTACTGGTGAAAAATTCCTGCCAAGAGAAGATTGTAAAAATTGACAACCCAGACAAGTTGTCAAAAAAAAAAAAAACGGTGCATATTTAACTTTAATTTGGATCATTGAACTATGCTAAATAAACAAATTTCGTGCAAAAATACTAAATTTCTTTTTACTTTTTTTTTCCCAAATTCGAGAGATAGCAATCGTAGTAGCGATAACTTATTATTATTTTTTGAAGCGAAACCAAGAAAAGGCTTAATAAATACACCATCAATTTTAATGGTTAAGAAGAGGTTTCTTGAATTCATTGTATTCTCCGAAAAGGGACAATCACTCTATAAAACGACGATTAAATCCATCCATATTAGTCGATTGGAAATTGAAAGTGCGTGAGGTGGCTGAGACTGTGGGTATCTCAATTGAGCATATCACATTTTACCAGGAATATTTGGACATGAAAAAGTTATCCGCGTGATGCCTGCAGCGATTGCTCACACTCGACCATAAGCGCAACTGTGTAGCCACTTCAAAGGAGTGTTCACCAATGTTCAACCACAATCTGTAATAGATTTTGTGCCATGGATGAAACATTGATCCATCACAATATCCCAGAGATCAAGGAAAAGTCAAAGTAGTGGATTTCTCAGGGTGAACATGCACCAAAAAAGGTCAAGGCCATTGGACATATTCGACATTGATTTGAAGCAAAAACTACTACTTAAAATTAAGCTCGAATTGCTATCCCATCCAGCATATTCTTTAAATTTAACACTCTCCAGCCTTGACTAAATGTATCGCTCTAAAAGGTGATTAAATTGGAAAATAAAAAGAAAATTTGTTTGTCTATCTTTTTCTAAGGACTTTTTGATGGAACCTCGTAATAATAATTCAACGATACATTTAGTCAAACTGCGTATTAGCTCAGACTATAATATTTTCCTAAATATTGACGTATCATGTCTACCATTAAAGTTATTGGTTTATAATTCATAATCATCCTGTTGAATCAATTGAATTATGGTCCCAATAATAGCATCTACTAAGGGCATCGTGAACAATAAGAGCCCCAAACACATTCAAAAATGGATTATTTCTTATAAAATAACATTATTTATTTATTTATTTAATCCCAAAAATATTTACAATTGATTTTAAATTATTAACTAAATGTTTATTTAGCTTTCAGCTGCACTATTAATGAAGAACAATATTTTATTATTAAGGAAAAATATGGCAGCTGGAAAAACTTGAATTTATATAAATATAAGACATACAACAGACAATTTTTCATAATAGAAATTTACATGGTTAATTAAATATTTTATATTCTCGTATTTTCTGATAATTAAAGAGACTACTAATCCGATCCATCAGTCACAGTTAACATGAAATTATATTTTGCTTATAATTTGTATTTATTTGAATTTTAAATGAAAAAAAAAAAAATAAATAAATAAATAAATAATAATAATTACAAATATATTATGATGTGATGAAGATGAAGATGATGATGATGATGATGATGATGGCGATGATGAAAGCAGCAACAAAAAGTAATTTGTTTTTCACTTCACTTAAACGAACGTGAAAAAGGCGTGTAATTCCAAGCAAAAAGGTCGTCGACAAGTTGATTTTATTTTTTTTATTTTGAGATTTTATATTTCTCAATTTTTTATTACATGTTTTTTTTTTTGTTTGCAAAATATTCGCTTCATTTCGTTTGCAGTGTTCACCCTTTTAGTACATTTTTTTTTTTTTGTTTGGTTTGTTTTTTGCTTTTCATCATTTTAACAAAACCAAATTAAAAAAAAAAAAGAAGAGAATTCACCAATAGGAAATTTTGTTTTATGAACAATTCAAGTGGAAGTTTGTTTTATTGTTTGTCTCGACAACATTTATATTTTATGTTTGTTGGTGGCATGGCTTCTTTGCTTTACTGGCTGCTGTTGTTGCTGTTGATGATGATGTTGTTTGTTATGTTTATGTTTGTTGTTGTTGTTGTCGCTGCTTTTCATTCATGTATATAGTTTTGTGTTTTACTTTTATTGAGTAAGAACTTGACAGGTTTTTTCTTTTTTTTGCTTCCCTCCCAATTCTCTCAGTCATTATAAATGCATTTTTGCATTGTTTTATTAAAATGCCGACAACACAAAGAAATAAAAAACAAAAACATGAAAATACAAAACACATTTTTGGCATTTTAAGTGAAAGATCATTTAATATGGTTTAAGGAGATTTGATTAGATGATATTGTAATATTGCGCAAGGAGAGTCGTCGCCCTGAATTCGAATGTCGTAATGCGCCCGTTTTTCGACATTTTCCGTTGTACAATATTTGACAATGTTTCGGACAATATGAAGGCTATTTCCTAGTGCGCCTAGGGGGTGTCTTTGGTTTGTTGAAATTTGACTTTGACTTCAAGTAGAACCAGAGGTAAAATCTCTATTATTTTTACCGGGGAACAATGGTTTCAGTGGCACGAGCTGTGTGAGCTGGTGCGCAGTCTTGTTAAAACCCAAAATGCATGAACAATCGGCATCAAAAAATCAGTTATCATATCCGATAACGGACCTAATTTATGGTCCTGATCCGATTATCATATCCGCATAAATTCCTCCCACACTTTTCACTTTTGTGCCAAAAAAATAATAATAAATAAATAACAAATAATGGGCCAAGTGCGAGTCAGATTCGCACACGAGGGGTTCCGTACCAGATTGAGGTTTGTATGGGAGGTACTCGCCCTAGTGGTCCGATTTGACTGATTCCAACAAATGTACCGTGCCTATACCAGAAACTTATAGTATCTAAATTTAAGTTCAATAGACCAAAAAACAAAAAGTTTTTCGAATGAGAACCTGAATTTTAATAGTGGGTTTGTATGGAAGGTACCCCTCCTAGTTGGCCGATTTGGCTGATTGTAACAGATGTCTAGCGTCTATATGAAAAACTTACACTGTCTAAATTTCAGTTCGACAGAACAAAAAACAAAACGTTTTTCTAATAGTAACCTGAATTTTATTGGGGTTTTATATGGGAGGTATTCTCCCTAGTGGTCCGATCTAACTGAAATTTCTACAATATAAGTTTCTAGTGTATAGCCACCAACCATCCAAATTTCAAGATCATGGGATTACTGGATCGTATAGCTGCCATACAAATCAAAATGTTTCTTGTATGGGGACCCCCTTTAAATTTTTGAAAATATTTTAGTATTTAGTATTTGTTGCTGATGTCCAGAACTACATATTCTGTGAAAATTTCAACTCTCTAGCTATTACGGTTCATGAGATATGACCCGAGGATGGACAGACGGACAACGAAGTCTCTGCAATAGGGTTCCTATGGTACCCTTTGGGTCCGGAACCCCAAAAATTTATCAATTTTTTTAAGTCTTTAAAGGAAACAAGAAACATTTTCCCGATATTGAATTTGGTTCCAGAGCATTATTCTTTTTCAATAGATATCTCCCTCGCCTCCTTTGATTGTTTGTCAATTTCATTGACGATATCTTTTCAAACTAAGTATACCCATATCAATGGCTTTTAAACGGACACTGCCTTATAGCTAATTGTGTCCAATTTAACTGTTCTACAATTTGTTTCTGCCCTTGACATTGATCTAAATCGATAAATGTCTGTTATTCCTAGTCTTCAAACCCCAGAAGAACACATCAAATGCAAAGATTATATGAATCGTGAAATTGTTTTGACTGATATATTTATTTCTTCTTTTTTCGTCATCTGTATCTGTCACACCTCAAATACAAGGCAATCAATCAAGTTCAGGTCATGTTATGTTTTTATCCACCCCTATGAATGAGGTGGTTTTCCACTTGTTGACCTTTTACAATACAATAATCCTAAAACGATTGGACATACAACATTGAAATGAAGATGAGCATACAGCGAATGATTTTGACATGATGTTTTGTTTTGTGTTGCAAAGATGTCAATGAAAATTCAATTTTAACATTGATTGTGTGTGGTGGTTTCTTTCATTAGTTGATTGCATTCAAAATATACAATACTTATAATAAATTTAATGTATAAAAATTAATTTTGCTATAAAATAGATTCAGTATTTATTAATCGTTTAGTCAAAGTTTACATTCCATTTCTGTTGGTGTTGGCGTTTTCTCTTTGTTATTTTCGTCTTTGTGTTTGGGTTTGCTATTTTTTGGTCTATCCAAAGTACCATAGAGACATTTGCAAATGGATTCATAAAATGATAATTTGGCATGGAAAATAACTTCGAGGAAATATAATTGAAAGGTCTTTGAGAATAGTGCATATTCACCAAAAACATAATATAATTGTTTATGCGATTCAAAATAATATGTGACCATGACGGGATAATGTTTGGGCATATAAGCTGGTATGGTAACAATGAAATATACCTTGGCAACAGCCAATGGATTCGGACAACGTTGCGTTGGCATCGAGAAATATGCATCCACACAGAAACGTTGACCCAAACCCGGTAATTTGGTTATATTTGAGTTACTCATGACAATTGCCTTGATATTTGAAGATAATTTCCATGTGCAAATATAATCACGTATATTATTCACAATGAGATTACGATCAAAGTTCGCTATAGTTGCCCATTTCTGTGTCAAACTTCCTGTCGTTGACAATATATTTGATGAAGTGTGCGTTGTATTCGTTGTATTTGTGGTGCCTGTTGAAATCGATTTAACATCATCATTTATAATTTGATAATCTGGCATCTCATTGGCTTTGGGCATTTTATAGAAGAACAAATGACGTGGATCGGAATTAATCATTTTGAATGCATTACAGATAATCGTATCAATTAGTTTTCCAACATCATCACCTGTAAGCAGCAGCTCATCGTCCAGTTCATCTAGACCAAATGATTTACATTCGATTGTTGTATAACGACGATTCTCGATTGTACGATCATGATTGGAGAAATGGGGAATATCTGTTGATATAACTGGTTGATTTGGATAATTTGATTTTGCCTTTGGCAAACTGTTTGCCTCGGCTGTTCCAAACTTTGTTGAATATAAAGACCAAATGGATGACGATGATGATGGAATTGCTGTACGTACGACTTTCTTTCGAAAGGCATAGCTTTGTGTACGCTTTGTATTCATTTTGCCGAATTGGAGTGAGTGACTGATTTACATATATTTAATAAGTTTACAATTTTAACAAAAGAGATACAAATTTTCATCAACTCTTTCAAATTTAATAAATTTAGTAAGTAAAGTTTTTTTGTTTGTTGTTGTTGTTGTATGTATTTTTTATTTTATTGATTAATAATTCAAATATACTAGAAAAAAAAAATACACATAATTTTTCTCCAATCCAATGTTGCCATATTTCATTAAAACTCACTCACTCATTCACTCACCTAGGGAGACACGACTCGACTCTATGAGTAAAGTTCGCTTGGTTTGTCTGTCCACTTAACTAAATCCCAACCCGACCCCTCTCTCATTGTGTGTGTGTGTGTGTGTGTGTGTCTGTCTGCCTTTCTGTTTATCTATCTAACGTGTGTAATTGCTCACATGGACACACACACACATACACATTCACATTCAAACATATAAACGCATTATAAATTAATAACAAGAGTCAATTCTCTTTGACTCTAAATTGTGAGAGAGAAAAAACTAAAGTTAAAGATACATAGAGAGAGAAATTATTATATGAACGAGAGAGAAAAAATGCGCGTTTCGGTGAAAAAAACCTGTACAAAAATTATCTATAATAAAAATGCAAACGGTGTAGTATTTACAACAACAACAACTAATACTTAAAAAAGGGTTGAAGAATGAAAAAGAAGTTGGTTGAAGAGGCCAAACCAACAAACAAAAAAAAAAAACAATGAAAAAGTTTAAATCACCGTGAGAGAGAGAGAGATGTCTACAAATAAACACAATCATCATTCGCATGCAAAAATCTCTTGAGAGAGCAAATTATGAATAAAAAGCAACATCATCATGCTGGAGATGAACTGTGAGTAAGTGAATGAGTGAGTTGCATTACGCGCAATTTGAATGAACAAGCGACAACCGACAACTGACAACCAACGACCATTGAAATGAGCGAATGAATACAAAATCAAAGCAAATTATGGCAGGCAACATTTGGTCTATGGATTGAATGACATCACAAACAATGCGTTGAATGGTGAATGAGGGGGCAAGGAAGCAACTATTATTACAAAATGTGAGATCAAACAGCAGCAACAGCAGCAGCAGCAGGAGCAACAACAAACAAGCAAACACTCTACCACCTTCGTTGTTGCGTTCGTTCATCGTTATGATAAACCGGAATAACCCTTAATGATGAAAGCAAGCGGCGGCAATCACACACGCACGCACACAGCAGTAGATGAAATAACAAAGAGTAATAAATAAAACGAGAGCAACTGTTACCAAATCGATTAAATGAGTAACGTGTGTGGCAAGGCATGGCAAGCACAGGCAGAGCAATATACAAATACAAAGCTCTACTACTACTGCTGACAATTGACTATGGCATACACACGCACATACGATGGTAGAGGGGGTACATGAAGAGGATCCAAAACCGAAGCGGCAAGGCAAATTCAGTCAGGCATCAGCAGCATTAGACTTTGGGGCGGCATACATAATTTATTCGAGAAACTTGCTTAGATGATGATGATGATGATGATGAATGTATGTTTTGTTGCATGAATTTATACAAGAACTTATGTCGTCTCTCCCCTCCATCAAGAGTGTGTTTTTGATTATCCTGCAAGGGGAGACAGGAAGGAAGGACGGAACTTTATTATTGTTAATTCAGTACACGCACGCATACAATACACCAAACAAAAAACAAGGGAGATTTTGTTTTTAAGTTTCTTGTTGGCAAGAAGGAATGAATATGTGTATGTATGTATGTGCCTAAGTATTATAATCAGAGACATGAAATTTTCAAAAATTTCCAAAAGCAAAGCAGCAGCAGCAGATCACAAAGTATAAAGAATATAAGATGATTATGATTAAGACTATGATGATGAGTGGATGAAGGCTCTATAAATATGTATGTATCCAAGGATAATAGGAGTACCAATAGATACAGATACATATGCATATGTTCATCATTGTTAGACCAGACCAGTGATGCTGATGCAACAAAATTACTTGATTAATCGATGTTTTCAGTTAAAATTTGAAAAAGGCAAAGGCAAATGCAAAATATATATTTTTTTTAAATGCAAAAATATTGATATTTTTTTTTAAAATGCAAAATGACATTATTTCTTTAAAACAAAGTTCAAAAACAAGAGTTTTGAAAAGCGTTTCATCCGTCGTTAACCGATTTCGATTTTCTGCTATGGTAAATAATCCATTTCCATGGTATAAAAGTTCCAATTAAGAAACAATACTTTTGGAACAGAATGTATAGCTTAGCGTACATAGTTTTCATTTCTTCACTAGGACTGTGGAAGAAGCTAACTCCGTCTTGAAGATATTGGTAGTCATAGTCCTTTCTCCTTCCTTTGTGGACGAAAGACTTAAGTTGAGGCCATAAATCAAATTCTGCTTTACCAGTAGAAGACATTTTACTTCCACTTCCAAATGCTGTCATCTGTGAGAAGACGGTTTCAGCCATTTTCAGCCAAGAAGAGATTCTTCACTGTTTCATAATTGTAGGCTAGGGCTACAGGATCTTGTAAATGCATTTTGTAAGACATAGGTGGGTCTAATAAAGTTGATGTTGCCATTACAAATAGGCTCAGAAGTGACGAGTCACCTTGGGACAAAATTGTGTTAAAAATTTAATATAATTAAAAATAAACCATTGTGCGAATCACTGAACTGATCTCCTAAAAAAGACATTCAAATAAATTATATGACTTAATAACTTGAAATTATAAATTAATTTATTAAATATTAATATCAATAAACAGCCAGAATAATTTTAATGGGTACAAAGAATTAGAGAAACTTAATGAGAATTAAGTAAGTTTTTCAATTATGCAGACTTAAGATTTTGTTTTATATCAAGTTTTCTTTTCTTCGCCACAAAGAAATAATATTAAAATATGCACAAAACAACATCAACAAACTCATAAAGGAGACACACACAACACCTCCACCCGTCGTCTAATTCAAGAAAAAAAAGTTACAAAAAAGAAAGGAAGGAAGGTAATGGACTAATAGCTTTGCTTTCTAAACTTAACTTGAAGTAGAAAAATAAAAAAAAAGGGGGGGATTAAAAGGAGATAAATACTTTTGACTCTTTGTTGTTCATGTTGCTGCTGTTATTAAAAAGTTTTTGTTTTTGCTCTTTGTTTGTTGCAACATTAATGAGCTGAGCTGGGCTCCACCATCCATTTAAGAATGAAAGAATGTAAAGACAACAACATAAGTACTTGCTTCATAAAGAAATGGGAAGTTAAACAAAAAGAAGAAACCTTAACAACAATGTTGCAACTCAAAATTAAATAAAATAAATTGCTGATAAGCAATAAATGAGTGAGTGAGCTTTGCGATATGTTTTTTTATAAAACAATATTTATTTTTTAGGTATGACAACATGAAAACGTGTGTGTGTGTGTGTGTGTGTGTGTACAGAAGTAAAAGAAAAATCTAGGCATTTTTTATAGATAAGGGAAACGAATGAACGAACGCACGCGCGATCGCACTGAATGAGCAATTTAAAAATAAACTTACATTTTATTATCAAAATGCTATTTAAAAAAAAAAAGAAAAACAAAAAAGAACATTTCTTCATGAAATTCACGATAATGCCTCATCATCAAATAACTTGAAAATATTTCTCATTCATTTACTCATTCATATTCATCCATCCAACCAACCAACCATTTTCATTCATAGTTTTGTTCTTATTTATGTTCTGATAATTGCAATTTTTAACTAAATAATTAACAATAAATACATATAACTTAATTAAGTTGCTAATTGCCTCAGTTTCTAGTTGGGCATGCGGAGTTGCATTTACTTCAGAAAATACAACCTGAATGGAAACGAGTCTCATCTTATCTACATCTGGATCATATCAAAGTGTTTATGAATTCTTATGTGCATCATATAAGAAACTCTTATGTAAATAATCAAATCTAATTATTAACATCACTTGAACAAAGTGAGTAATGCCTCAGATACTAAATAGTTGCAGATTTTCCAGGGATATTAGAATAAGAAATTTAGTCTGATGATGTTTTTATACTTTGGAAAGCTAAATAAAAGGAAAAGGGACTCATCATATAAATTCTTACTTTTCCAAAATCTCTATTTATAGTGACACTACCTTTTGACGGGAGTATGAGTTGGAAAGATACATCCTTCACTGACGTTCTGTTAAAATTACATGACCAACGGACAATTTATAAGTGACAGTGAACATGAACTTCGAACAAAGAGGAAATATTAAGTTTTGTTTTAAACTTGGAAAAACTTTTACTGAGAAGTTTCAATTAATGAAACTGAATGAATGTGTGGTGACAATTGTTTTCCCCATGCCAAAGACCACAAGTTGTTTAAACGATTCAAAGAAGGTCATGGTGAGGACATCAAGGACGATGAACATTCTGTTCAGAAAAGTTTCGTGATTACACCAAGTAACATTGAAATTGTGCGTGAATTAAAAAAAAAAAAATGAGCTAAAATCTTCGTTGCGATCGCACTTTATCGCATTTTGACCGAAAAATTAGGACTCAGGAAGGCAATACTGTGAAAATGGCAGCTGGCGCCGGTTCATCGTTCGATATTTATCCGTGGTTTTTTCACAAAAAATCAATTATAAACGTCAACCACTCACCGTCCGCCTCTTACTAATTTGGCACCCTGCAACTTCTACCTTTACGGACAACTAAATACGGAACTGAAAGGAAAGCGTTATGCCGTTATTAAGACACATTGTCACTTACAGCGTCACTATAAATAGAGATTTTGAAAAAGTCTCGTTTACTTTGCGACTAACCTTGTAAATATCACTTGAACTAGTTGCGAATTGCACTTTGTGCAATGAATTTGGCCATACTTTCTGGATCCTTTTAAGTAATGAATACTTCTGTGAAGAATAGATCTTACAGTAGACCTCTGTATAAAAGAAGGTAGGGCGATTGCCTATCTAAAATCGTTTTTAACTAACAATATTGTTTAACAACTTTTCATTACAATTTGTTTGCATTTACTCTAACACTACTACTAACTAACTAACTAACTAAAATCAATTATGCAATTAAAATTGCATGAAAAAGCAGTAACAACTTCAATTCATCATAATCATCATCATGTAATCAATTAATGTAATCAACTTAAAACTAATTTGTCGATTTTGCTTTAGCGTTTGCTTGCTGACAATTTGCGAAACGTGATCTAATGTTTTGTTTTGCTACTGTTGCTGCTGGTTTATGTTATAATTTATTTAAATTAAAACAATTTACAAATAAACACACGCAAACAACACTAACAACAACCAACTTTATAGGTCAGGGTTGTCATCGCGTGCAACTAAATACTCGTACAATGCAACAATCCATTGCAATTCAATAATAAACACAATAAAACAAAACAAAACAAATCGACGCAGTTTTTGTTTTCTTTGGTGAACGAAATATGGTAAAAGTTTTTTACATTTATAAACAAATAAATAAAAAATAAATAATATACAAAAATTACAAACAAAAAAATTGTAGCAAAATTTTCTGTATAAAATTAAATACAAAACAACAATGCAAAAGGCATAAATTAAATAAACATTACAAAATATTGCAACAACAAATAAAAAAAAAAAATAATCATAGTAAAGTAACTAAAAATACAAGGAAAACCATCAGCTGGTTGACGTTTTTACCGGCATTTTGCTGCTTTTTCAATTTTATCGCATGCGATTTTCTGATGATTCTGACGCTTTTTGTAGAATAAAATACCAAAAATATAAAATTTTATTGTTGAGTGAGTGAGTTTCAAAGTATTTTATGCGAATTGTGTTTTGATTTTAGTTAATTTTGTGTTAGTTGTTAGTTTAACTAAAACCACACAAAATGCTGAGTATGAAATGCCATAAAAGCTGAGCTGCTGCTTGCTTGCTAATCGTACAACAATCAAGTAAAGTATAATAATAAAGAAACTAAATATATTTATGTATATAAATATAATTAGCAAAAGTTTTATTATGTGTGGACTTGACTGTCTGGCTTTTATTCTCGTGATTCGTGTCTCGTGCACATGACACGCGATCTTTCACAAATGGAAGTAAAATAAAAACAAATAATCAAGCAAAAATAAAAACACAATAAAAGAACATTTTGTGTTAAACAAAATAAAAAAAAAACTTGCATGAAATTGATGTTTCTGTTGTTTTTGTTTATTATTTATTCATTCAACAACTAAAATTTGCTGGCGCCTGTCATAAACTAACCGGGTGTCGCGTTAAACTATTTTTAAACTTTTATTGACATTTCATACGATTACTTTTTAGGGTTCCATACTCAAAGGGTGCCAAACGGAACCCTAATTGCAGAGACTTCGTTGTCCTTTTGTCCGTCCGTCCTCGGGTCATATCTCATGAACCATAATAGCTAGAGAATTCAAATTTTCACAGAATGTGTAGCTCCATCCGGGCATTAACTAAACTAAAATATTTTCAAAAACTTAAAGGAGTCCCCATACAAGAAACATTTTCGTTGGTATGGCAGCTATACGATCCAGTAATCCCATGATCTTGAAATTTAGATCGTTTGTGGCTATACATCAGAAACTTATATTGTCGAAATTTCAGTTTTATCGGACCTCTAGGGAGGGTACCTCCCATACAAACTCACCATTAATATTCAGGTTCTTATTAGAAAAACTTTTTTGTTCTTTGGTCTAGCGAACTGATAATTATACACTAAAAATTTTTGATATATGCACTGTACGTCCGTTCGAATCAGCCAAATCGGACAACTAGGTGGGGTACCTCCTATACAAAACCCCATTAAAATTCAGGTTCTTTTTAGATAAACTTTGTTTTTCGGACTATTGAACTGAAATTTAGACAGTATAAGTTTTTGATATAGGCGCTGTACATTTGTTGGAATAAGTCAAATCGGAACACAAACCCCAATCTGGTACGGAACCCCCCTCTGTGTACGAGTCTGACTCGCACTTGGGCCATTTTATTCTTTTTTGCCTCAAGTGATGTTATTTCTCTGAAGTGGGATTCCCCTTCTTATTTGAACAAATTCAATATATTGTGTATAAATGAAATTTGAATGCTTAACCGCCCTTTGTCATTCTTCCATCATCATCATCACTTGCTTATTATTCTTGTCCTTGTTCGTGTTGAATTTCCATTAAATATGTACAATGTATTTTTGTTTTAATTTTATGTTAGTTTTCGCTTCGCATTTCCCATGCTATTAGTTGATACATGTATTATTATGATTATTGTGGTGGTATTGTTATGATTACTTTCTTTTTGTTACCAAAAAAACAGGTGGTGGTGGCATCATCATCATTGACTTTATCACCATTTAGAAGTGATGGATGGTTGTGAGAAAGTTTTACTTCCTTATTATTTGTTGGTTGATGTTGTCATCGTTACTAAACAAATTTATTTAGTCAAAGTGTAAAATCATGTATTAGTTTATTTATTCTTATTATTTTTGTATATTTGCATAATTTTAGAAACTGAAACTGATAAGATTTCGTTGTTGTTGTTTGTTGTAGTTTTGTTTTGTCTTATCACATTTTGTGGTTTATTTTGTGTTTTTTTTTTTGTCTTTGATACCATTTACTCTACTTTTAAGTACAAAATTGTGTTTGTATCAATCAATTGAGCAGCTTAGAATCTATTTATTTAATAATTAATCTTATGTTGTTGATAATATTTATTAAAATGAAACTTTGAAAAGCAAATTTATTGGTCTCCATTAGACGACGAAGACGACACCTTTTTGTCTGTTTAAACAAACAAACATTCAGTGCCCAAAAATCATCGTTGTCATAATCCGCCCATTAACCACAAAGCGCCACACAATCAATTATTACTAGCCCTGGGCGGGGGCGGCGTCATTTATTGAATGAACGTGAGCAGCAGCCAAAAATCAAATTATGTATCCAATAAAAAACATAAACCATTTTGTGTATACATGAGATGCAGATACGTTTTTTTTTTTTTTTTGGTTGTTTGTTGTGTTGCTTCATCATCTATGTATTTTAAATGTTGATTTGATTTTAAATGCAACATAGACACACAAAATACAAGAGTGAAAAATTATTAAAAAACTTAAAAAAAAAGTTGAGACAAGTAAAAGAAAACTGAGTTGAGTACTGCAAATTGGAATGGTTTCTATGGTTTCCTTTGACATTTCAATCATTTTGCTACCTGAAAGAAATTCATCTTGAAATGAGAAAATTGTGAAAATTTGCTAGGAAAAGGTTGACAGCTAATCTTTCCTTCTCTTCTCTTCTTTCACCTGCTTTTGACATTTTACTGTGAAACACGATAATTTGATTTTAGTTTGGTTTAGCTTTGGGCATCATCACTCGACTCAACTCAACTTAACTTAACTCGACTCGTTTCGTTTTCATTTTCTTCTTTCTTCATTTCATTGCTTTACATCCATGTGACACTTTCTCTTTTCGAAATTGAATTGCAAATTTTTAATGTTTTCGAAAAACAAGACAATCAAAATTAGGACACAATAAAATACATTTATAAAAATTACAGGTAAAAAAAATGAGTAAAAACAAACAAATTCAAAATTAAGTTAATGGAAATTGTTAATAAGAAGTAAGAATCAACAAGAACAACAAAATGCATTATACAATAATAAAAGAAAAGAAAAGAAAAAGCAAACGACATCAAAAAGTTTTGTTTACTTCTGCTGCTGGGGCCCATTGTCAGTCAGTCAGTCATTAAATTATTTAGTCAGTATAAAATCCATAAAGGAGAGTAGAAAGCAATAAAGAAATATGAAAATATATTTCCTCTTCTTCCTTCACCTCTTAAATGATATTTTGCTTTTGTGCGAGCTCTCTTCTTTCATCATTTGTGTTCGTTCGCTGGCTCGTTCATTGTTTACTATAACGAAAAAAAACTGGCAGCTGCGCGCACATCACATGAGAGCGAATGAACAGATGAAGGGAAGAAGATAAAAAAAAGAGTATAATATGGAGAGACAGATCAGAGAGAGAGAGAGAGAGAGAACAGAGAGTGTCCCAAGCAAAGGAACAGGGCGCACATATTTTTTAATTGTAAATCAAGTGCAATAATTTTTGAAAATTTTTAATTTTTGTATAAATAAATTTCATGGATGAATGAAAGAAAAACTAACCTGGTCGATCCAATGACTGTCTGCGACTCATTGGCAAAATTTTTTATGCCTTTGTTGGTTGCACTTGATATGATGATAATAATGATGTTGGTGTTGTTCTTGTTGTTGTTGTTGATAAGAAACAGCAGCACAGGCAAACGACAAAACAAAAGTAAAAAGGTTTGATGTGGATGATTTACACAACAACAATTGGCTTCATTTGGTTGTTATTAGTATGTTTTATTTATTATTAGTATCCACTTTTGTTTATTATTACAAATAGGACAATAGGATAAATCCTCTATATATATATCACTACTAATAAATTATTGCTTATTTCAAATTTTGTTTTGTTTGAACAATCACTTTTTGGGTTATTCGTTGTAAGAAATTTACGCGCGCGATTTTTTCTTTTTTCCTTTTTGCAACGGCAACTTTCTTTACTGTTGTTGTTTTCAAAACACAATTTATATACGAGTATACATATACAACATATGTACGTAAGTATGCGTGTACGTCGTGTATACAAAATCAACACTCACTCGCCCGACAATACTAACACACACAACACACCGAAGAAACAAAAGACACGACGACGAATGGATGCAGCAGCACCAAATCGCGGGAGAATTTTTGCCTTTTCTTCTGTTCTTCCTCTTTGATTCTTCTATATGCAGTGTTGTCGGTCAATGAAAGAAGCATCGATGACACCGATGACGACAATGTAGGAGGTGGCGGCAATGGTAGTGGACAACAACAACAACTACTAGAATCTATATTACGCTTCTTACGCATTTCTTATTCTTCTTAAACACACACACACACAATAATTTTTCTACTTTATTTTGTGTTTTTTTTGTTAAATTTTGGCGCTTTTTTCTCATAATTTCGACACTCGAATTTATGCAATTTCTGCATTCTTGATGGACACGCCATCCATATCTGTGGAGGAGAGCCGCCGCCGTCGTTGTTGTCGACACAACAAAGGAAAAAAATAGAGTGCTAAGTACGTGCTCCCTGTGACTTTCAAATTGTCATTCACAATGATGAATTTTTATTTATACACAAACACAATAGTTGATGTGCAAGCGAGATGCATGTACTAAAACTTTGGTACTGTTTCTCTTCTTTTTTTTTTTGTTATAAAGAAAAGAAAGAAAAAACCAAACCAAAAAGCAACACCGAAAAAACCAAAACGAAATACGAATTGCATACAAAATTGAGTCCTTATTTTTTTTCCTTTTTGCAATGAATAATATGAACACAACACACCAAAACACTTGTCGCTTTGATATTGATGATGATGATTTATTTTCTTGTTAGTAGTTAAATAATTTTGATTTGAATTCTTGTTGTGATTTTCTATTGCTTTTCTCAATATAGAAATTTTGAGTTTCGTTTCTTTTGGGGATTTCACTTGTCTCACCACATTTCACATTTAGTGAGCAGCATTTGGCTTGGTTCTATACACAACTTTAGATTTCATTTTATGAATTTTTTGTTTTTAAACACATAAAAGTAGCGCCTGTACATTCACATGTTTTCAGTTTTGTTTATCGTATTCATCGGCAAATAAATAATTAAAATTACGACGAACCGTCGCGACACCATGCTGTTGTGGCAGCGTTCGTTCTCGATTGTGTTGACTGAGAGATGCAATTTAGTTGGCCACAAAGGATTGATTTCGTTGGCAACATAATGATAACCGATGGACGCAATATTATCGATAAATCATTGTTATCGTCGATAATATTAAACACTTTGCATTTACCAAATTTCTATTTATTAATTATTTAATTTACAATTGTTAAATTACAATTTAAGAGTAAATGATTGGTAAGAGTGAGATAGATGAGTTTGTCAAACAATTCTTTATTGATAGTAAGAAAGAATTTGTCTGTGTTTGTCTCTTTCCGGTTTCGAAATGAAACAACAATCGGAACCATACGAATGAAATGTTCACAATGCTGACGCTAGATGGCGTCATCACAAAGTCGTTAAATACAAATATGTTGTACTTAATCACAATGTAATTAGTTCGAAACGAAAATTACCACAAATTGCTCGCCAATTTACCTACGTCCGAAATCACAATACCTTCTTCACAATGTGTGTCACGGAACCAATCAGTTTGGAAAGTCCTGGTCTAAATGAATGCATTGTATACAATTATTGTTCGTTTACACACGAAATAAGCTGGGGAGAGTAACAACTAACACTAATTAATATTGAGCGTTTATCCACATTCATAACCTTTGTACTCATAGCCGATTTACAGTGAGCTTTCAAAGGTGCGTTCGTAGTTGAGGTTCACAGTGCCGGCGTTGCGTTGTCTTTTGTTTTGGTTGTATAAAAATACCAATGCCCACGCAGAGTTGAACGCCATTGCTGAGTTCGCTCACTGTAATGCTCTTTTCTTAGTACATACTGAACAAGTTGCTTGACTGAGAAACAGCTGATGATTGTTTTGATTATAGATGCATGTTGTGTTACTTTCAAATGTAAAATTTGTGGAAATTACATGATTTAGAACAATTTACAGTGTCTGCTAGACCCTAGGATTAGTGAATCGTATAGCTTCCATACAAATATTTCGGTCTCAGTGTTGAAATGCTGTTCATATACTGACTGATACCCTAAACAAAAGTCAAATCAATTATCAAATATTCATTATTATTATTATTTATGTTTCCTAAAGGGGCGTGAAGAGTATATCAATTTAACCTTCTTCTTCTTTTTACTTGTTTTCATCAACATCATAGTATGTAAGTACTTATGATATAAATTTTAAGTCAACTGTCAACATTTGGTTTATATATTTATATTTGGAAAAATGTTATGAAATATACAATTTAGAACTTAAAAACTTCCCTCTCCATTGATGAGTAGCTGAGATCATCACTATGAGTCGGTCCAGGGCCATAAGTTTATATCGCTTGCAACCAAAATGCACAGCATTTTTTATGTGTGATATACAAGAGAAATTCCGGCCTGTGATTCCTTTAATGAAATCACTTATAGAAAATACATCCAAATTGGTAAGTGTGCAAAGGAAACTCACTTGAACTCTAAAAAGATATTCAGTTTTTCAAATCTTGTTGTTGTTGTTATTGTTGTTGTCAGCTTTGCACAGCCAAAACTCTGGAAGTACCATTATTTGTTGCTGAACAATATCCAAAAGCATTGGGACCCACAGTTAAAGAATTGAGTACGCAAGGCGCTTGCATTGTACAACCAAAGACACTTTTCAGTATGCTAAACGACGAAATAGCAGCGAAGCTCAAGGAAGTTTTTGGTAAAAAACCTCGAACAGTTATACTTTTTGGGATCGAAGTGAGTGAGTCTTGTGTGTTTCTATGTAAAATGATGTTTTGTGTAGTCTGATGTATGTATTTCATTTCTATTGATTATGATAGGCCCACGTTTGCGTTGAGCAAACCGCCATGGATCTCATTAATAACAAAGTGGATGTTTGGGTGGTGGCCGATTGTGTTGCTTCACGTTTAAATCAAGACCGTGATTTGGCCCTTGAACGTTTGCGTGACATTGGTTGCGTCATAACCACATCAGAAAGTGTAATTTTCAATATGCTTTGCTCAAAGGATCACAAGCATTTCAAGGCCCTTTCGCAATTAGTAAGAAAAAAATCTAAGGATATGGAATTATGGCGACCGACAAAAGAAAAGTGTTAATAAGTCTAAATATAAAGTATATTTAAAAAAAAAAAAAAGAAAAATTAATGGTCAGAAATATTAACAAAAAGTTAATAAATTTCTCTTAGAATAAGCTTACGACGTGTTTAATTTTTTGTACCCAAGCAGGTACAATGACCGGGAATGGATTAACCCATGACATAATTGTTTCTTCAAAGTAGTGTGTAGTGTCGTATATCTTTAATATAGATCGCACTCTTACTTTTAACTATCTCATGCACGCAGCTACAAGAAGCTCAGTTGGACTCCGGGAAAAGAATCTTCGTCTTCCCTATGTTGGGGGCCACAGTGCCATTCTACAAGCAGTGGGGTTGCAAGCTGTGGTGGGAGAATGTGACTTCTGTGTGCCGGATCTGAAATGCAATGACAATTTTGATACAAGATTCCCAGGGAAAATCCATCAGGGAAGACGGGCTTTCAATTTATAGCGCAGGCTCCAAGACGGAAGAGGGTATTGGTGCTGGCCTTTTTTCAGAGTAGCTAACAGCTCAACTATCTAACCATTTACTAGATGGGTGCAGTGTTTTTCAAATTTTACAAGCACTATGGACGTAACCCCTAGAAGCATAACAAAGCTATGGCCGGCCGACAACATCAAGAGAAAAACTACTCAACTACGTTAAATAAGATTTGTGACGTTTATCAATGTTGTTAACCCAACAGCCTATTAACCAACTTATTTACAGAGCATTAACCCCTCTAACCCTATTCAATCAAATTCCAGACCCACAGACACACGGATCTCATGTTTCGACGATTGCAGGTGACCCTAGAATTATATAGCTAAGAAAGTTACGAACTAAGACCCCTAACCGCTTAGGTTGTACGTTCATCTGTCCTTGCAATTTCCTTACCAACTGGATTATAACTAATATATAAAAAGAAAAAATTTATTGTATGATAAGTAAGAAACGAAAACGTAAATATAATTTGGGCACTTAGCTGTTCTGGTTTTATACCTACGTAACAAGAGTACGGACGAGGGTTTTATGAAAGCTCCTTAAGAAATCGTTATCTGCAGTTCCTATGCTACATCTAATAAATACAATAAATCATTAAAATAATTATTGATTTCATTTTGGATAGCCCAAATTGAATTTTTCCTACATCAAGTTAAAGCTGAAAAGCGGAACTACGAACGAACATCATTTATGATTCTTTGCTCTTGAAATGAATCTACCACCTAAGAAGTGTAAATCAATAATGTAAAACGGAAGTGTGATTTTGAAAAATGCATTTTAATTAATGTTGTTTTTTTTAATTCTTTTTTCATTTAACTTCATCGAATTCAATTTTATTTTTATAAGATATCACATAATTTTTTTCATTTTCAATCTTTGAAATTTCATTCAAAATTATATTACAGAAAATTCTAAATATTCTCTACAATATATTTTTATAGAAAGTAGTAGTAGAATAAATATTTTAGATTTTCATAAAGTTAAAATTTACCAGAACTGAAAACAATGGATTGCAATGATGTAAGTCAATGATCTTTTTCCTGACTCTAACTAATCGCCGAAATATTATTTTTAATCTTTTGATCGAAATAATTTTTAAAAAAAGAAGAAGAAGAAGAACTTACCTTCAGATTTTGATCGTGATGTATCTAAAATTGTATTGCCAACAAATGACTTAGATGACTTGTGCCTTGATTTCGAGAGTTTTGGTAAAAAGAAGAAAAAGAAGAAGCGGCCTATTATTTGGGATGATCTTGAAACGAGTACCTCATGTACAAGCAGCGAATCTCTGCAGTTGGGCTCAACAAATGAAGAACTTGGAGAAGAGAATGAAAATTTTAAGGCTACTGCAACGCCAACCCCAACTCCAAATGACTCGCCGAATAGGACTCCCACTGTAATGTCGCCTAGAATTAATGTTAATATTGATTATACAGTGGCACTTGACTCTTCTTCTTTGGCTAAGAAAACTAAGAAAAAGGAACTTAGTGATCTTGGAAATGAAGAGGAAAAGTTGTATTGTATGTATTCGATTTAAATTCCTTTCCATTTCTATTTGACTTTTCATTTCAGTGAATGATGACGATGATTTGTCTCTTGATTTTGATAGTTTTGGTAAAAAGAAGAAAAAAAAGAAAAAGTCTATTAGTTGGGCTGAACTCGATGACGTTGAGGATGATCTAAGTACAAGTGCGCATTCTTTGCTGTCGACCTCACAGAGCAACGAGCAAATTGATAAGCATTCAGCTGAGGAAACTAGTATTATGGTTTCTCCACAAAATCCAACTCCAATGGAGCCAATGGAGCCACCGGAGACTTCAATACCAATGACTCCTACTCATTCAACTACTGTTGATAATGAAATCGAATTGGATATTGACTTTTCCTTGGGTAAAAAGAAGAAAAAATGTAAGAAGAAGGAACTTAATGATCTTGGAGTAGGCGATAAAAATGAAGAAGATAAGCTTAATGAGATGACAGAAGGTATGTAGTACAAATGTGGATAAAAATAAATGAAAGAGTTGAAAAATTACCATTTCCATTTCCATTTCTTATAAACACAGATAATGATCCGAATGCACCCGCATGGGCTGGATCAAGTCGTGATTATACTTATGATGAGTTGCTTAAGCGCGTTTTCGATATGATGTTCGAAAAGAATCCTGAGTTGGCAACGGGACGTAAGCCAAAATTTATTATGCGTCCACCACAAGTGTTACGTGTTGGCTCTAAGAAGACATCCTTTGCCAATTTCATGGACATTGCCAAGACTTTGCATCGTATGCCAAAACATTTATTGGACTTCCTTTTAGCTGAATTGGGCACAAGCGGTTCCATGGATGGAAATCAACAACTTATCATCAAAGGTCGCTTTCATGCAAAACAAATTGAAAATGTACTACGTCGTTATATCAAGGAATATGTGACATGTCACACCTGTCGTTCGCCAGAAACCATTCTACAAAAGAACACGCGTTTATTCTTCTTGCAATGTGAATCCTGTGGTTCACGTTGCTCGGTTGCTAGTATTAACACTGGTTTCCAAGCTGTCACCAGCAAACGGGCAGCGATTCGCGCAAAGTACACTTAAGCATCCATTATGCATAGAAACGATTGAAATTGAAATGATTACTTATTATATTTTAATTGAGTTACAAATAAAATGGAAGTTAATTGATAATTGATTTTGTTTTTAGATTTAATTTGCAATCTATCGCGAGTCTTATTGTGCACTCTTATTACGTTCCTATTTTAATTTTAATGATAAACTCTGAACGGCAAATTCAGTGGATGCCACCGATTCAATCTTCGCGTGCGCTGGCTGTTGTCAAACAGGTTGACTGCAAGATGATTAACTTGACTTTCCAGCCTAGAGATATATGAGTTGCTGTTGCTTGCGATCCCCTCACGGATCGTGGGAGTCTGTAGATCTCTGTGTAGGATTGAGTTCCTCACGTACCAGGGAGCTCCAACAAGTCTACGCAGTAGTTTGGACTGAAACCTTTGAAGCATCTCAATGTTTGAGTTGGAGGCAGTGCCCCAAAGCTGTATTCCATAAGACCACACCGGTTTAAGTATGGATTTATAGAGTAAAACCTTGTTTTTTAGGCTTAGCTGCGAGCTTCATTTTAAAAGCCAGGAAATTTTTAAAAAGTTTTAGGTCAACCTGTTTTCTTTTCATTGTCAGGCTGCCAAGTTAACCTTCTATCGAGAGTTAGTCCAAGATATTTCGCAGATGTGCTTTCCGGAATAGTGTCTCCATTTAGATTTATGGGAGGGCAGCTCTTGCCAGTCATGGTAAAGAAAAAATTGAAATTATTAATGATTCCCCTGAACAGTCGTCCGAGGATCTAACTAGCCCATGCCATGAATCTGTCTACTGTTCTACATGCAGCAGCTCCCGAGGGTTCAGGGCACTGTCGCTTGAAGAGAACGCTTTATTTTGGTTTCAACTAATAACTATGATTTTTAGATCTCCAACAATATACAATAGTACAATATATAGAATTGATTATTTTTTATTTTATTTCATTGACATTTGTTTAAGGCTTATAGAAACATATTATATTAAAAATAGAGAAAAATCCCCATATTTATACTGCAATTTATACAAAATCTATTTTTGTGATTTTATCCAACACATTTGTACTATGGATTAGATTCAAAGGTGTTTTAATTCCTTCCAATCTCCTCTTTCGCATTACAACATTCATGTAAACGTTATAGTCCTTGACTTGATCTATAAACAAATTTTCCAAATTTCGACATTGAGCTACAAATGTCATCACGCAAGTGTTACAAACATTGCCTTCAATCCAAAAGTTCTTCAATGAATTTATCTGCGGCACATTAAGATGGTCATCGCTTTCCGTTGGTTTAAAAGTGGCTTTCAAGACAAGATCTTCCAGATTTCGGCATTCTTCCATTACAGAATTTGTTAGCCAAAGAGGTGGAAATTTTTCTATTTGTGTCTCGAGACGGCAAATGGATGCACCCTTGTGCGTGAACAGTACCTTTAATATGTCATCTGTATCGTTACCCATTTCGTGGCAAATTTCTAAACGCTTTAGATTATTCAACTCAACAATGTTGCTCATATAAAATGGAACAATCGGTTGACATATGCGAACATATTGCAATGTTGGGCATCGAATCAAAAACTCAGCTGGAACCAGGTCACACAAATCGGAGTTCATTGTTATGTATATAGTTTTTAAATTACTCAACTCCAAATTTTTCATAGATTCATTAAATTTTTCAAAATCGCTTGTAAACATTTGTAGTGAATGAACATTTTGTGCATTTTCCCAAATGAATTTCAAACGGGCTTCGCGCTCATCCTTTGTTTCAACACAATTATCCTCCAAAGGATGTAAATACATGTCCTTTAAGTTCAGACGATTTAAATCTCCTTTAAGCATTCGCTCATTAAGATTATTAAGATTTTCAGAAATTTGTGTTGTGGAATCCATTTTAATTTCGATTAATTGGATTTTGTTTTACACTAAATGTTTAGTTATATGAAGTAAGAAATAAAATCAAAGGGATTATTAATAACTTTGTCAATTAAATATATGTAAATGGTAAAAGTGGATAAAATTTATTAAAATTATGTCAATGTTTTCCTATTATAATTTAGCTATCCATTAATATCTCCCACTCAGAGTGATGGGTATGTCTGACTTCATCAAAAGTATTTTCTATAATGACAGCAAGTGCTGCGAAAAATATTATAAAGATTATTGTTCAAGTGCTAGACTAAAAGGCGGAGAGCAATGAGGACTATGCGTTAGAAGTACCGCTGCGCTTTTGCAGTAAAAACACCAAACAGTGGATAGTTAAATGATGCATATGCATGACATTTTCACCCTTATCACTTCTTTTAACGATGGCCCACAATAGGCAACTTTCTTGTTCATGCCTTGAAATGACTCTACCAGATCCAAACTTGGACTAGTGATTGATTTTTGATTCAGTAAAGTTTATTCGATTGAAAATCAATACAAGGAATAAATAACAAAAGTGTCATAGACTGAAAATACCCTTCATTTTGCATATGTTCCGTTTCTTTTGAAAGAAAGACACAGTGGGACAAAACTGGAATTTGAACATAGGGAAAACTTTTGTAAATTTCCAATAAAAGCTTTTAAGTTGATGCACGTTTACTATGTAAATAGATATAATCATTTAACAATTCATTAATAATCGGTTATGACGAAGTTGATAGACTCTTCACGAACACGTTTTTGCCTACGCTCCTGTGATGAAGTATTCAGAAATACATTTGATGACTGATTTGACTTATATTCAGGTTAGAGGCAGTATACACACAGTCAAGACTGTATGGAAGCTATATGATTCAGTAATCTTAGGGTCTTGAAATTTACAAGATTGGTAAATATGGGCCAGGCAGTTAAACTATTCAAATTTCAGTTCGAGAACACATAAAACGAAAACCTTTTTTTGAAAGTAACATAAATTTGTATTTGCTTTTGTATGGGAGGTATACGATTTAGTAATCCTACGATCCTGAAATTTTCTCGGCTGGTGAATATTAGTCAAAAACTTATTATGGGTAAGTTTTAGGTTAAGAGGATAAAAAACAAAAAAGTTTTTCTAATAAGAACTTGAATTGAAATGGTAAGCTTGTATGGGAGGTATCCCCCCTAGTAGTGCGATTCGGCTAATTCCGATAAATGTACTGCGTCTGGTAAAAAGCTAAATTAGTGCAAAATTTCAGCTCTCTACCTCAAAAACTGATCAAAAATATAAATACTTTATGGGGTCTCCCATTTCTCCTTCTGTTTGTTACAAATAGCATGACAAACTTATAATCTTTATTATTCACTTCATGAAGAGTATAATTCTAATGACATGTTTAAGAGCGGCAGCAAAAGCTGAGATATGATATAACAACTGTGCTTTAGTTTTATCACTGACTTAGCTTATCATGCTTTGCACTCATTTTAACGGTATGTTTGTATGTATATAGCGGACACAAAACTAAATCAAAGACTATAAAATCAAATCGCTCACGAAATTGTGCTCCCTATTCTGATTATCAATTATAGGGATGTTAAATTTAATAGAGAGGCACAACACACCAGATGCGGTACATTTATCGGAATCCGATACGGCTATACGCCACAATCCCTCCGACGGTTTTGAGGTATGTTGGTTTCCACTTCGCCATATGGTTGGGCGCATTCATTTGGCGAACTTTGATACTTGAATGAATAGTTGATCGAATAATGTTTGAGATGTTGT
Organism: Amiota minor; assembly: GCA_037043295.1. NCBI lineage: Eukaryota > Metazoa > Arthropoda > Insecta > Diptera > Drosophilidae > Amiota > Amiota minor. The sequence continues at coordinate 606,747 of JBAMAW010000382.1, forward strand.
GTGTTTGCCAAACATGGGACAAGCAAACTGGTTTACAAATACAAAACAATTTTTGAAAAGTGTGTAAAAGTAATATTGTTATTGCACTTATTAATTTAAATAATTTAAATTTTGTTATAATTAAAAAAAAATATTAAAATAAAACCAATTTATTTTATTTTATTTACATTTTTCCTAAACACTTTGTCACTCTTGTTCTTACATAAACAAGCCAGCAGGTACTTTTAGAAATGGTCACTCTCGGTCAGAGTGCATATCTAGTGTTGGGCAATTTTTTCAAGAAAGTTAGCTTTTTGGAATGTGCAAATTTTAATGCACCATGGACGTGATTCAGAATCAGAATCACTTAATTTAATATTAATTTTCTATGCATTTTTTAATTTAAAACATCACAGCTTTATTATTAACTTTATATTTTTTTTTTAACATGTCAAATTGTTAAATCGTAAATGCGTGGGGTATTCAGTTTTGGCAGAGATAAGTACAATAATGAAGTGATTGTGTTTCATGATTTTAATTAAAATAATAATTAATTTAAAGGAAAACGGAGTACAAACAGTGAAGCCCAAGTGGAACAACGCAATGATCCGTTGGAGTGAAAGTGTCACTACGAATCTCATCATGAATTTTTATATCGCGGCAAGTGTATGAAAACAGCAAACTGGTTCTACCCAAATCCCGGGCGACGAAGAACAAAGTGTTGTTGCTAAGTAATAAATTAAATAAATTAATGAAAATATAATGAAATAAACATATACACTTTACAGCAAAGATGAATATGTGAACTCTGGAAATATGTTAACCAACAGACCAACAAAAAACAAGTAAAGAAAACTTTACCATACATTTTTTGTTCTATGTACTTATGAAGACTTCAGGCCTCCGGTAACAAAGTTATGCTAAATTTACGAATCAACTATGATTCGACCATTGATTCGAATTAGATTCGACAACAACCACAAGGAAAATGACATCCTTCAGTGGTTATTGTTGTAAAATGTGATTCGATTCATAGTCCAATCACGCATTGATTCGCCTTGAATCTCGATGAGATGGGCAATTTTTCCATGAAGGTTGGCAGCTTTTTGGTAATTCCAGCAAATTTAGTTACGCCACCGACGTATAAAACAGGCATTGTTCTTGATTCACAAATGTCGATCAAAGTGAATCATCATGATTCAGTCCAGTGTGAATAAGGTTTAACAAATATGCACACAAACCGATTGCACACGCAATTGTGGTAAACAATTTACAAAAATACGATTTGTCGACGTTTAACATGAAGCGTGAATACCGCTAATATTTACATCTGTCATTTCTCAGTGAATTTAAGTTTTTGATTTGAATTCGATTTCTTTCTTTAGTTTTTCCTGTTCCTTCAGTAAATTTATTTGATAGTAAAGAGTCTACTTAAATTTGGACAAAAAGAATAAGAAAATCACTAACCAACACAACAACAAAACAACTGAAGTAACAACACAAATATAATAAGAAGGATTTAGTCACGATTTGAGGAGAAGAGTAGCATTAGATCGTTACGATTAGCTTTTGGTGCTTCTTTTGCTTTTGCTTCTGCTTCTGCTTCTGCTGATTCTATTGCTACTGACAATGTCTTCTCTTTGTGGTATTTGGCTCATTTACGCTAATTAGGTGACACAATTCTCACCTAATGTGCATTGGATAAGCAACATGAATAGCAGCAATAGCAACAGCAACCAACAACAATAAAACCAAACCATTTTTGGTGCTTAAAAAACGCTAATTTGAATATGTAACAAACGCCGGAACCACAACAGAACAGAACAGAACTGAACTGAACAGTGGCATTGCTTGCGGGAGTCTTTAAGCACAAATCTGCAATGATACAACTTTTTATTTGAGTTACTTTCTTACTATGCTCGTTCGTACTTTGACAAACCATAACAACGGAAAAGAGATTGTGATGGAGTGATGTAAGAGGGATGGAGGAGGGGGCTCGGTATGCCAAAAACGAAATCTTCTTTCTTTCACAAAGCGTTTAAATAATAATGGCCAAGTTTAAACGGCATTTGAGTAAAAGACAGAAGTCACATTAACTTAAAGAGAAGAAAAAACAAAAAAAGATGCATACAAAGTTACTTAGCGATAGCCATAAAGTGGTGTTGACCAAGTCACAATCAACCACCAAAACCAACCAAGTTCACAGCAGAAGCAAGCAATGGCAGATAGAATACAGTCCAACTTACTTACCAACTTACTACTACTACCTGAAATGGTAACTGTTCGAGCCATAATTTGTTATCGCATTAGTTTGTTTAGTGGCCAAACTGAGGCAATGACCGCACGCCAGCGACACAACAATAAATATGTTGCAGCCAAAAAGTTTAAGTAAAAACAACAGCAACAATAACATCATCAAGAGCAGCAGCAGTAGCAGCAGTTATGAAGTTTTATGGCAGCCGCCAACAGCAGATCGAGATCGGCCAAAATGCTCCGCAAGTGTTGCAAATTTGTTTGGTTTACAATGCGCATACAATAACGACAAACACAACGACGGACTATAAGTTGACTTGGACTTGGACTTGGTTTTGGACTTCTTGGCACGCTCGTTAGTATTATTATTTATCTGGCTTTGGTCATCGCCACTCTCAAAGCTCATAGATAGATAGATAGATGGACGGGCGGACGGACGGACGACGGACAGATAGGTAGACGATAGACATAACCCTAGCTGGCTATCATAGTCCAGTTATTGTTTCTTTTTGAATGTCAATTCTAATAGGAAGGAATTTATAGAAACTTATAAGGAAAATCTACTCTCTCTCTCTCTCTCTCTCTCTCTCTCTCTCTCTCTTTCTCTCTTCTTATCCTGTGTATGTATGTTGGTGTTGGTGTTGCCCTTTCACCAAAAGGCGTTGTGGTTCAAAAAAGAAATAAATAAATAACCCTTTCACCACTTGAAAAAAGAAATAAATAACCCCACACGGCCATTGACATTTTGCTACTGTTTTCAATAAGATGTGTTATGTAATTTTAGTAATTGTGGCATTGTATAAGATATACAGATAGAAGATACATGCAGACATTGAAAGCCACAGATACATGTTACATAGTGTATGTAGATACTCATATGTTATTTATTGTAGTATTACATGATAAATGCAATGGCAAAAAATAACTGAAAAAAAAAAAAAATATTAAATAACAATAACAAAACGCAATTGTACTGTGCATGTAAAAAATGCATAAATCAACATTCAGCAACATCAACACCATCATCATCATCATCATCATAATCATCATAATCATCATCATCATCATCATAGCAGTCACAATAGCATTGAGTCTAGAAATTTTAACGGTTTTGAGTATTGTAACACTTCTGTGTTGTATTGTATTTTGTTGACAATTTTCATATCAAATATTTAGCCAACGGGTATCTGTTAACTTTGCTTTATATTGTTTATGGTATCTATATTGTCTAAGTTATCATGTATCTTAGAATGGCTTAGCACCTGCGAACGTCTAAATACTAAAGTAAACTGTTTTTAATTAAAGTGTTTAGATGTTGAAGAAATGATGAGAATTGATTGCATGAGATTTAAACTCTAGCAATTTGTTTGTAGATCTGTTATTACAATATTATTTTTGCCATGATTTCATCTCGGCCTCTATTGCATTTGACTATAGAAATTGAGATTTTCAATGAATTTAAGCAATTTATTAAGTTTATTATTCAATATTTGTAATGGAGGATTGAGAGACCAGTCACCTGTAAGATATTCTGTAAGTATCTGAAGATCTTCTCTGGATATACTCGTGTAGTAATAATTTTGAGAATATCCACTGTGAATTTTAACATTTTGTCTGTCTTTGATCATCTGAAAGGGAGCAAATTAGATCCGAAACTAATGGAGACGGATTGGTATTGAAAATGAAGATTATCATTAAACAAAAATGTAGTTTATGTGCTAGTTCATAGAGTAACTAATCTTCATGAGTACTCGGTAGTTTATTTCCCCGGTATACATAGCCAATGAAAAGTTTTCTAATCGATTTATCATAAAAGCCTTAAGAGACATCAAGTCAAAGTATTACACATCAAATTTTCTATATATTTTATTTTAAATTATAAATAACCTGATCAACCATGTAGAAGATACTCGACAGCCAGGAAGACTTTGTCCTATCTTTCCTTCCAAAGAAATTAGTGGTTCCTAATCAATTTCATTGAATTAATATTGATATATTATTTGAGACATTTGACAAGGAATACTTAATTGTTAGAAATTTGATTCAACAATTCCAACTTTCCCAGTTCCAAATTTTCTTATCTCCTAAACCACCACTATATTGAGACGAATAAAACACAAGAAAATAATTCAAATCGGTCGAGCCATTCTCGAGTTTTGAGAGACATACACTCACAGCATTTGATTTTTCTATTTATAGATTACAATGTGTGAATATAAAATAACAAGATTGATGCTTCTAAAGAAGAACTATGCATGCGCCATAGTTGTACAATCGACAATTGTGTAACATAAAACATTCCATTCGATTGCCAACTATGCCAAGACTGGAAAATTAAAAAAAAAAAAAAAAAAATAAATAAATAAAGACTCACTTTTCATAATATAATAGTATAATTTTATTTTATTTTTAATTCAATATTTTTTTTTTACAAAAAGTTCATAATTGCCACAATTCCTAATTCCTGATTTTTTAAAACCATTTAAAAATGTGGTAGTTTTGCCAAGTCGACCACTTTCAATTTTAATAGAGTACTTTCTCGGGTATCGGTTGTAAATTCTTCCAATGGATCCCAGGTGATCATATGTTGGTCTGTTAGCCAGTCTAGTGGAAACTTATCGAAGCATATAGAAAAATGCATTAACGAATGTCTTTTGGTAGCAACATGTTTTTGTAGCATCATATCGAATCTTCCGTTTGTATTGAATCCACAATAGGCCAGCAATCCTGATTTATGCTCAGTCCCTTTAAGGTTTTGTAGCGCTGCAAAAAGTCAGCTGGCACCAATTCCGACTTTTCGATATCCATTTTAAGCTCTAGTGCCTTTAGTTTCTTAAGTTTCATATTCTCGGAAACAGTATTGTAAGTGATGAAGTCATTTGAAAGTGCTGGAAAACTTTGCAGCATTGACATCATCTTACAGAAAAAGAATGTACTATTCTTCGTATTATATTTGGCATTGTTTCGCCAAATACGAGAAGTAAAGATTTTTTCAAGTCTCTTATTAATTCGTGCATTAATGCACATATCATCTAAAGGAAGATCCTTGTAAAACTTTCTTATGATGAAGTCATCTAGGCTGATTAAATTTGCTTCTAGTGACATGATGATAAGATGATTATTTAATTTTTATATTAATTTTATAAATATGTGGTGTTCTCTTTTAAATAATAGAAAATATTATGTGAAATAAAGCAGAATGTCACGATTTAAATACGCTGAGGCTACGCTTCACTTCCATATCAAATCACCAATTACTTTTCCTGCAAAATGCACCCAATGATCAAAGGATCATATGAACAAATGTAGGTAAATTCAGTTTCCAATAATTTGAAATTCTTTTGAAAAAGTTGGTGAGGACTTTTGGTTATGTTCGGTTTTGTACTTATGTCTGGTGCGTATACAAAAGATTGTCTGACATGTGTTCAGGCCACAGCCAGTTGTAGGTACACATACGCGAATTATGTGTATCCGAAATAAATCCACATAGGTAAATATTTGTAGTTATATACAATAATATATTATCACCCTACTTTGTTGCGAGTCATTGCAAATGCGGGACATGTACTCACATAATACTAAAATATAGTATTAAGTTGGTTCTTTTAAAGATTTCACTTCTTTTGCCTGTTTAAAATCTACCTCTGCTTGGCACCTCTTTTAAAATTAATATGAATTGAATTTATCAATTTCTCTTAACGTCAAACGATAGAAATTTAACGATCAGTGAGGTCAGTATCCTACCTGCATATGTGTAAACGTTAAAGAAATGTAAGAGAACACATTTAAAACTGACGCTCCTACATATGTCCACCCATAATTTTGTTGAAATTTATAAAAACAGGATCCTTTAATCATTTTCAATTATAAAATAAAAATACAAACCTTTTATTGAACTGAAACTGATCCCTTTTATAGTGGCCATAAACTGTGAATCAAGACTCGTGATCCAGTTGTGTATAACCGATAACTGTGATTCGACACAATCAAACTGAGTCATGAGTATGGCCACTATTAGGGAAAAATGCCGGTTCGACTGAGGCTGAAACGGAGAGTCATCGTCATTATTGATGACCTTTTCCTAACCAACAATTACTTTCGGTTGGTAATAGATAGACAAGATGGGCTACTTGGCAAATCAGCTGCTCTCGCAAACAGAACTGCCAGCTTCTTTGAATATAAACAGACCAGAATGTTTAACAAAGAATTAAAATGCCGAAAAGCAACAAAGTAAGTGAAATTATTGAATTAATTTTAGAATTAGCCATAAATAATATTTATTTTCACTTTAACCATATAATTGGGCAGACTTGCCAGCTCATAATGAATTCACAAGGTTGACAGCCCGCACTTTGCCATGTTTGCCAAACAAAATTGTCCAGCAAACTTGGCAAATCTCGGGATTTTTTTTTTTGTATAGATCAATAGTAAGTTTGTTTGCGGATTTTCTGAATTTTGCCATGTTTGCCACGACGCTTGAATGCCCATAATATATTTATACAAGCTCTACATTAATTAGTGTTAACCCATCTAATTAAGGCGTCAAAAAGCCAAGATTTTTATGACCAATCAATTTACTACCATCATCATCATGGGGCAAGTGTGTGCACTATTTTATTCAGCACATTTTATTGCATACAACTGTGATCCTTTTATGACTTTCGTTCCGACACTTTTTATCATGTGGTTGCATTTATTGCAATGCTACCTAAATAGCCTAAGACACTTTAAAAACCTGGAAATTTTGCCAACATCTTCTTTTCGTTATATATAAAAAAAAAAAAAAAAAAACGTTGCAGCAGTAAAAGTTTTTTTTTTCTCGCTAATAGAATAGAAAATCTACAGATTTTCGTAATATGCACTTAAAGTTCAATACTTAAACAAAAGGAGGTTTGCAGCAGATATATGCATTTTGCCACTTAATTAGAACAAAACTACCATCACTACACATGATGCTCATAAAAGTCAAACTGAGGCTTAAAACGAGAGCATTGGCCAAAATGCAAAAAATGGAGGAAAGACGGAGGAAACGAACTGTATCTGTAATAAGTGTGTTTATTCGCTTAGTTCTTCATATTATTTTACTTACTATACAAGTATATTCATCCGATCTATTATCGTAGTAAGTTGAGCTCAGCACGTTCGTAAAACTCTGAAAAAAAAAAAAAATAGGAAAGATGTTGGTCGGTTGATGTTGATGATGTTTTGTTGTTGATGTTGGTAGACTTGTGCTCTGATCTGTTCTGCACTTGTCATGGCATTCTATTCTTTCTTTGCAGAATCTTTTTCCTTACTATATTTTTCTTTTGTATCTTCTTCATATTCTGCTGACTCTGCGCCTTAGTCGTTGTATTGTAGTTGATGTTGTTCAGTTTATTATGTACCGCAAACATCCGCCAAGGCGAAACAACAATGCCGACAATAGAAAAAAAAAAGAAAAAACAAGTAACTCATAGCTGCGTTCTATGCAAATTTTTTAAAAAAGATATATTTTTTTTTTGTTGTTTTCTATTTTTTGTTCTTTCATTCGCTTTGGTCACGAATTCCCCGCAACACTCTATAGAGAGCTAAGCACTGTTATGGCCGCCGCCTTTCAAGTTGCATCTGCAAGAGTTGGTCCAAAACATAATAGATAAAAGATATACAAAATAATAGACTAGAAGAAACTGAATAGATGAATCTCAAAATCACCTAAAATGCAATGCAATCACTATTTGAAAAACCAACAATAATAAAAAATTTGGTTTCTATAGAGAATATGACATACCCGTTTCGTATTTATAAAAACCTAAGGGAACGGTTACTTCCTTAAAAGAGAGAGAGAGAGAGAGAGAGAGAGAGAGAGAGAGAGAGAGAGAGAGGAAGAGTATGTTTTGAAGAGATTGGCATGGTTTAAATTACCTAGAATTAATTAATTAACTGCATATGGTTTTAGGTTCCTTATTTCTACGGAAAAGTTCTAGAAAATCAGTGCATTTACATCTATGGAAATTCCCATTTGAGACGCTACCTGACCATCATGTAAAGATTTGTATCTGCTTAGTAAAAGGATATACCTTTGTCTTGGACAAAGAACCATTTTCATTGACGTTGTCCCGTTCAGTTATATGATGATGAATTGATATATTGCGCTACAAACATCACGATAAAACATTAATACCATTCTCATTATGACGTAAGACGAAGTGTAGAGGAGCATCACCCCAACTGCCATTATACGCTTGCGCGCGCCTTTGTGTCGTCGACACATTAATACATTCTACTATTGGCAGGCATTCAACGTCAAATTTGATTACGAACTCGTTTCGCTAACACTAGTTGGAGTTCTACATACTAGTTGGCCAAGTGGAGTCAAATCAAGCATCCGCCGCAGAGAAGGAGATGTACAATACATAGTACATACATAGCAAAAACAACTAAAAGGAATGAACAAAATGCTGCAGCAAAAACAAAACTAAAGTTGAAGGAAAACTGTGATGATGTCAATGGTGGTGACGACAATGACGATTGGAAGCTATTGACGGACATTGTAACAAAACAAAACAAAACAAAAATCTCTTGTCTTACAGCTGATTCGCTTTATTTCAGACTTCAGTTCAGTAGGTCAAGATTTACTTTGTTTTATTGTATCTTTGATGATGATGAAGACAACTACGAGTATCAACGGTGACGACTTTGGTAAACAAATAATCTGTGGATTTTTGTTCTTAAGTAAATGATGTTTGTCGTTGATAGGAGTACTTAGGTTTGTTCATCTTATGATGCCATCGATTTGTTGTTTTCTTTTTTTTTTGTCCTTATTTTAGTCAGTTGGCAAGCGTAGAAATTTTTTCTGGTTTTAACAAGTAATCGCGAATGTTGGATTGGTTTTCAGATTGACATGTCAGAGCATTCAAAATGAACATAATAGGCGACTTTTATGGTTTAAACTTAGTTACAAATGGTTAATATCAGGTAGTCATACATAATTTAGTAGGTCAGCTGAATATAGAAACATGATTGGGATGCACAAGATAGATACGATGGTTGAAAGAAGATAAGAATAATATTCTACTGTAGAAATTTTCTGAAAGGAAGGTGTTGGAAGAAAAAAGGACTCTACACAGCAGCTTTCTATCTTCTATAGTATTTTTGTAAATGGATTTTTACAAAAACCTTTGAAAAAAACCTATGCAAAACTCAATTCTCTAAAATAAACTTAAAAGCAATTAAAAAAATGGGCCAAGTGCGAGTAAGACTCATACACGGAGGGTTCCGTACCAGATTGGGGTTTGTATGGGAGGTATTCTCCCTAGTTGGCCGATTCGACTGATTCCAACAAATGTACTGCGTCTACATCAGAAACTTATAGTGTCTAAATTTCAATTTGTTAGAACAAAAAACAAAAAAGTTTTTCTAATAAGAACTAGAATTTTAATGGTGGGTTTGTATGGGAGGTACCCTCCCTAGTGGTCCGATCAAACTGATATTTCGACAGTAGAAGTTTCTGATATATACCCATGAACGACCTAAATTTCAAGATCGTGGGATTACTGGATCGTATAGCTGCCATACAAACTAAAAAGTTTCTTGTATGGGGACCTCTTTACGTTTTTGAAAATATTTTAGTTTTAGTATTTGTTGCTGATGCTCAGATAGAACTACACATTCTGTGATCTCTATAGCTATTACGGTTTATGAGATATGACCCGAGGACGGACGGGCTACCCTTTGGGTCCGGAACCCTAAAAAACCGTCTTCAATTTCACAATATTTACATTGTCCATTAGCAAATTATCAAGATACAATAATGTAAAACTGAAACGATTTCTTTGCTTCTATTGAATTTACACGTAAACAAAGGCATTTTCGTTTTTGAGATGTGATGATGACTATCTGCTTGGTAGACATGGCGCTTGCCTTTTTCCAAGACTCCATTCATCCACATTAATTAAAAGTCGTGTGTGGCCATTTTGATTGACCATTAGTAAGTAAAAGAAACTAGGCCCACGCCCTCAATCTCCATTTGTATTTAAGCTTTGGTTATCGTTGTTAAGACTTGTATCTCTTGATGTTTGATTTGCCAATTAAATTGATAAAATTGTTACTCCTTGTATGTTATAAAGGTTAAAGTTTGTTGAGATGAATGTCACAAGATTGGAGACAAATTCAATCAAAAGACAGAAAATATTGCAAATTCAATTTTAATTTGCATAAAATTTACAATTCGTGTGAGTATAAAATATACAGAGTCTGATCATTGTAACAAATGAAACTAGGTTTAGAATTTGTATCCCTCCATTCATCCAACCATCTATCCGTTTAGGTAACTAAACTACTTAGTATTCAAGTTTTTGGGATTTTGAAAAATGCACATTGTATATTTCTTTTCTAGATGGGTTTTGGAAATTTCATTTAAATACCATTGGAATTGGAAAATCATAAACATTAAGATTTCATAATTCTTAAGAAAAATTACTATTTCCTCTTATAGGTAAATTATAAATACTGATAGCAGTCAGATACTTTTCATTACGCGCACTTCAATCATTCAATCATAAAAACCAGCTTTAGTTGCTCGTATGTATGTACAATATGTTATTATTTGAAGCACAGGAAAAACTACACGTTGTCTTTAATAAAATTCCAACGTCGCTTAGTTCCTAGCCAATGTTGTTTTTCTTTATTATTCGATTTCAATTGGTTCTAATATGATTAGACAATACAAGCATCCTATTTTCATTTTCTGCGGTGTTCCATTAAAGATTTAATGGGTGAACAGAAAAAAAATACACATATGTATGTATCATGCAACATGGATGGAGGCAGTTGGTATATGTTATAAGCTGCAAAATGATTGATAAGCACCGTGGGATATCTAATGTGACACGAATCATAAACATGTAGTTAAAAGCGGCTACTATAATTTCAAAGAGGATAAATGTATGTACACATTCATACAAGTGTGTATATGTATGTGTGCCTATCTTTGCGATCACTTACAACTTATTAAGTAAGAATTGATGGATAGAGAACAAAAGGTAAAGATCTCTAACAAGGCATACGACAAGTATGACATACATAAGTTTATTATACATTTTATATATCACAAGAGTAGTCGCACGACCAACCGAATTCCTTGAACTTATGTGATCATGGCGCAGATATCAACCACACGAGCGCAAAAATAATATCCAAATTTGATTCAGCCGTTTCCGAGTCCATTGATAACACATGAACAGCAAAAAAATTTTTATATACAATTCATAGATTTACTAAAATTAACAATAATAATACACTTTGCTATTGAAATAAGTATAATTCTTTGTATTTCAACTTGGAATTATTTTGTATCCAATATTTACTTTATGTTACTTTTATTCAATTGTTTCTTCAACCCATAAACATGTAGAGCTGTTTTATCTTTACGAATAAACGAACATCCGACACAAGCTATATAACAGGTAAATTTTTGGACCAAATGGCGCATTGGAGGGCGCATGGTCTGCAACTTGTAAAATAGATATACATAGTGGTTTATGTTCTTATGATATTCACTTATTGAGAACGGTTCTGTCTCATTTTAAAAAAAAATGCATGATGACATAGTAGATTCATCAGTCTTAAGCATGATAAATGACATGATCATGATGATGATGATGATGATGATAATGAGGATGAAGAGTTGATATTGACTTCTCAGAGATATAAGGAAAATAAATGCATATACTATACCTAAATGCATTCAATTCATTGTCACTACTTTGGCCAATTTTCGATGTAGACAAGTCATTATCTTTCGATTCACACGACTTTCGTGTAACGAGTGAAACACAAGTGATTAACTGTAAAAATCAATAAGTTTTAAAATGCGCTAAATATCTGAAAAATCATGTACCTGAACTAATGAATACACGTTCAATCTGTTATACTTTGTCTATAACAACATTCTTCGTCTTTTCTTTTCTTTTCTTTTCTTTACTTGAACAATATTTTGCGCTTAAAGTGAAAAAATTGCAAAAATAAATAAAAGTCAAGAACTAAACGGTAACGTTACTCAATTCAACTCAACTCAACTCAATTCAACTCAACACAAATGAACTGAACTCAATGTAAGTGAAGTAAATTCACTGAAGCAACTCAGAACTAAGAAACTGCAGAGATGCATGAACATACTAAGTCCATAGAATTCGAGTCAGATATACTCGAGGGATTGTGAAAATATGTCGCCAATGTCACTAATGACACAACTTTTACGACAATGACAATGACAACGACAACAACAACAACAACAACAACAACAAAAACAATTGACTTGAACTGAATCATAGTGAATCCTATCATTGACTGACTGACTGACTCACTGATTGAGTGAGTGAAAGACTAAAATGTGTTCAACAGTGATGATGATGAGAAGCGTTAAGAATGATGCTTGATTTTTACAAAAAATTAATATTGTTTTTGTGTAGAAAGAAAAGAATGCGTTCATTTTTCACAAAATTATATATCGAATTTTCCAAATTACATTTACAATAAATTTGTGTACTTTTCTTAACTTAATTGACTTGAAAAAGATTGACCTTTGTTCATTTTGTACATAAAGTTTAATGGACGCCACAAAATGATTGATCGGCGCCAAACAAAATCATCTTGTCGTTCATGCATGAAGTATATTAACCAAGGAATAGTAGACAAGAGATAAATGTTAAATGAATTTCCCAAAGAGATATTTATTTGTATTTTCTCTTGCTTATGAATGATGATTATGATTATATAATTTCATTGTATTGACTTCAAATCTTGTTGTAAAAACAACTTGAAGAACGCAAAGCAATACAATACACGTTTGTTGAGTAAACATAGTCAAGAATCTAAAAGTGAAAAAAGAACTTTTTGATGTTATGGTAAACTAAAAACAAGAAAACAAAAAAAAGAAGGTTAAGAAGGTTTTGCAGAAGCTGTTATACTCTTCACGCACTTCTTGTAAATGTTTTTGCCTATTTAAGTTTAGAATAAAGTCAGCACTTCTCCATTTAGACCGATATATGTTTTTGTATGGGAGCTATACGATCCAGTAATTCCTGAATCCTGAAAATCATAGTGAATATGAGTCAGAGACTTCAGTTCGATAACACAAAACACAAAAATTTTGATTTTTCTAATAGGAGTATAAATTTGAATTTTGGTTTGAATGAGAGCTATATGATCCAGAAATTCTAGAATCCTGATATTGATAAGTTTGGTAGACATTGGTTAGGAACTTTGTCCAATTTTTAATCCGATAATACAAAAAACAAAAACGTTTTTTTTTAATAAAAACCTGAATTTTAATGAGTGGTTTTTATGGGTGATGTCACCTCTAGAGGTCAAATTCAGCTGGTTCCAACAAATGTACAGCGTCTGGTAAAAAGAAAAATTTCAGTTCTCTAGCTCGAAAACTGAGGGACTAGTTTGCATTCATACAGACGGACATGGTTTAATCAATTCGTCTCGTCAAGCTGATCAAAAATATGCAAGTCCATTTACTTTATGGGGTCTCTGATGTCTCCTTCTGTCTGTTACAAACTTCATGACAACCTTATAATACTGAAGGGTACAAAAATAAAACTTTTACGTGCCGAGTTCAAAGGTGATGACGATGGCGATGACGATGATGATGATCAAAAAGGCAAAGGATTTCAGTTATTAGAATTTTGTTTGTTTTGTAATTTTGAAATATAAATAAAATAAAAAGATATTGAAGATACATATTTCCTATCTAGAGGGAGAGAAAAAGATATAGCTTGGAACTTCCATGAAATGTAGAATGATAATCAAAAATGCTTTCACTTTTATCGAATTGTAACAATATCATTACATACTACAATATTTCCTTACTTGGCTATGATCTTCAATCACATTTTGTCTTCGGACATTTATCATAAGCAAATAATCTTAATTCAATTACTAGGTGAGGTGAGTCAATTGAAATACAATATAAGTCTTCAACTTCTGTAGTCTGATGGTTTTTATTTGCTTAGCATTTTGTCCTTGTTTTTGCTTATCATACGATTTATTATTAAAATACTTTGCAAGTTCGTTTACTTTACTCTTTTGTTTTGAAGCAATACATTTCTTTAAAGGTTTAAAGGTTTTCTTTAAATATCTTTCTCTTTCTCCTTTTTTTGTTTTCATTCTGAAATTTAATTTTATTGCTTTGAGTAGAAGATTTGACGATACGAGCGACGACGAAGACTCTTACAAAGTCAATGACAATAAGACAATGTTGCTAAGGAAGCAAAAGTTGTTTGTCTTTTATTTAAGTGGGCTTTTTCTTTTTGCTTTTCTTATTTGTTGGGATCATTTTTTAAATGCATTTCAATTCAATTGTTAATATGGCGAACACATGCGGTGCGCAAGTCATCGAATCTGTCTTTCAATGAAATCGAAACTTAAAATAGTAATAAATCCTGTCTATGAGTAGCATTGGCAGACTTAAGATGACGACAGTTGTTTGATATGTTTTTATTTGATATTATTGCTTTGATATTTTTCTCTGATTTTAGCTGCTGTTTTTAATGTTTCTGATGATTGTGATGATGATGAGTAGAAAGTCAAAATTGGCAAAAGGAAACCCATTGAGGTCAGTTTATGCTGCTTTTATTTGCTATTGTTAACTTTTTATGGTTTCCCATAATTAATAATAATATTTCTACCATGTAGCTTAAGTTTTCGTGTTAAAAATTATATCTTCATATCTCACACAAGCGTCAGACGCGACTAATTTGCATAGAAACCAATTTTATGTTAATTTTTGCTATAGAAAACATCCATAAATATTTAGTTAGTGTAGTTTTGAATTACATATCTCAGATACAGTTTATTGTTTTACCATATAATTTACATAGATCATTCGCTATTTGCTCTAATTTGCTTTCATCTCTTCTGCCTTTAATCATCTTTGATTTGTATCTTGATGGAACTTTTACTTTCGGCAAACGAATGTTGTACTAGATTAAATTTTAACCATAAACCTTAAAAGTAAAACTTTCAAACATATTTAGGTGTCTTACATTTGTGTGTAAACTACCATGGTAACATGACACAGCTGAAACTCTAAACTAGAAGTATCCAAGTTCAAATTGTTGGAGTGTGTTTCTGAACACCTTTAACACTTCTTTTCATTTTCTGTCTTCTCTTATCGTTTGTTTATGTTTTAAGCTCTTGACCATATCTGATGTCATTAAAAGATATTAAAGTGGTGTAAAACCAAAAAGCATGAAATTTTGTATTAAACTTCATGCTTTACTTTGCTTTGCTTTGCTTTACTGTTTTTTTTATCTGCTTTGACCTGTTTTACCTATGGTGTTTGTGGAGCCAGTAAGAATTTTTATGGCACTATTCATTTTCATTTCAAGGTTGTTATGAAGTGGCCAATGTGCTGTTGTGTGATGGCAAATGCCTTGACATGATGTGACACTTTCATTTAGAACACATTAGTGAGTGAAAGCAAAATAAGTAATAATAATGAAGTTAATTTAAATTAAGCTACTGTTGGCTGATCTTTTGCTTAATTAAGTTTACCCAAGCCAAGATCAAGGTACTATGTCTAAGAAAAGTGTTACACGTTCTTGTCAATGATGGATATGACGATGATGATGATGATGATGATGATGGGATGACAGCTTTATTTTGTAAATCATTCATTCATTCATCCATTTTAGCCGGCTAATGATGCTCATTAACACTTTATTCTTTATTCTTCATGCTTAAAGCCAAGTTAGTAAATGAGTTTATGGCCTTAAATATTGTTAAAAAAACAAAAACTAAAAAACATGACAAATAATTGACGCCGCGCGCTTCTATTTAATCAAATTGGATTGGTGTAAGTGAGTGAGTGTTCTAAACACACTTCGTTCTCTACGTTTGGTTTATGGCTGAGTAGTGGTTGAGTGGCTCTAAACCACTTTGATACAACAATTATGGCCTTTTATAGATTTTATTAATTAAAACATAATCTCAATGTTGCTATAATATTATCCTCATTATTATTATTATTATTATTATTGTATAATTGGGTTTGTAATATGGTAAGTGATACCATTTACTGTTTATATTCGTTCTGCTTTGTTTACGAAACTGTATCAATGACTTTTGAGTTACTTACAGCTGCTGTAAAGATGAGCGTATCTCGTGGGAATTTCACGCGGATTCTGGGTCGTGCCATAACTGGTTTCATTATGCGGCATTTCCCAGAATCACAAGCGATAACTTGTCGCAAAACACAAATGGTTTAATGAGTAAATTAATTGTAGCAAGAACTTGTTTCTTATTAGACAATAACCATATAAGGAAGAACATAATACACCATCACCAAACCACCACCACCACCACCACCATCATCATAATAAAAAGTCGATTAAGCTTTAATGAAGTGGTAAGTTGTTCTTTCTACAATACTAACTAAGATTGTACAATGGTTTTTATAGAACTTAGTAATAGTGTAGTTGTAGCCTTAAGTGGGTGTAAGAAATGCCACTTAATGAAGACATGTTAAAAGAAATTTTGTAAAAGTCTAATGAATCAAATGAATCTAAGGGGTAAAGAAAGAATAACCAAACTTTGTCATGACTAAAGATGCTCGACTTTAGATTGGATGAAGAAACTGCAAAACAAAAAAAAAAAAACGAAAAAAAAAATAAAAGCGCCAAAGGAATGTTCTTTAAAATAATGTAGAATAATGAAAGACACCGACAATAAGTTTGCTTCCCTTTTGTCAAAGTGCCAATTTAGCAGCAGCAGCAGCAGCAGGCGAGTGTTGCAAGTAACACTTGAGAACAAACCAAAAAATAAAATAAAAAAATGAAATGAAATGAGCGACAAGCATAAAAGTCATTTATCACTCAAACAAAATAGCAACAGCAACAGCAAACAGCAACAAAAACACCATCATCACCAACAGTCAGAATAAGAATGCCTTGTATGCGAAATTTTTGTTCGTGCAACTTTAACAAATTCGCAATTTTATTCTAACATCAATTGTTGTAACTTTTGTGTTCTTCTTGTGTGTTGTTGCCTAACTAAGATTGACTAACGGTTTAACATTTTGACGTAAGTCAACCAGTCACATTCTCAAGTCGAAATTGCCTCTAAAATAGTATTGTATCTACAGAACATTCAACCAAACAAACAAAAAAAAAAAAAACACAAATATAAAATACAATATTTGAAAAAAGTCTCTGGGTTAATGCGAGAACCTTAACTGATTCTAACAATAACAACAGCAAACAGCACAAGCATCAAGAACTAAAGTGTCATCTTCTTTATGTTCCTTTGTCAATAATTTTTCAAAGAATTAATTTTTGTTTCAGCTTTCACACATAAAAATGCCTCAAGTTATTATATTATATTATATTATATTGTACATATTCGTATATTTGGATGTTTCGACCAAAGTGAAGAGTTGTGACTTTTATTTCTTTTGCACACTTTATGCTTTTGAAGAAGATTAATTGTTTTTCTTTTGATTTTGCTTTTCTTTAAAGAGAAAACAGTGTAAAAAAATTAGAATAAAAATATAGAAAACACAGAATAAGATCTTTTGATGAAAAAACAATATAAATGAGAGAAATAAAATTATTTCAGAAAGAAAATTGCATGGATTTCCTTTTGAAGAACTCGCTTAGGCCAATGATATAAAACTTGAATAGATCCCAAAGCATAAATGGTACATAATAAAAGACCTGTAGTGGTTCTGAGCCATTCTGCCCACCTAATGGAACCTATGAAAATGGGAGAATAAGAAAGTTGCAGGCTACTGCCATCATAGTAAGAGGAGGTTAGGGGGTCAACGATGTGTGACTTTGTGTAACAAGTGGTGGGAGGAGTCATAAGGTTCGTGACGTCACATGTAACGAAAAACTTATGCTTTGTGACTTATATAGAGTCCTAATAGGAACCCTAACAGGCAAACATTTTTAATGTATATGATATGCGAAATTAAGTTAACACAAAGTTAGATGCAATATTCAAATGTTAAGAAAACAATTTGTCGATCTTGTTATAATAGAATGAATCTGTTCATTAAGAGGTTCTCAGATAAGTCTACGTGTATTCCCACTAAGCGCAGGTAAGCTTCTCATCAGCAACCGTCGACTTCAAAGGATCTTCCAACTGATAAGAGACAACCATGTGAGCTGATATGATGTTCGTGAGCACTTGACTTATGTAATCATTTCTAGGTATTTAAATTTGCAAAATGTGTTACGTCACACCACCTGTGACGAGCATGGACGGCAGACAAGCAAAGTATTTCCTATAAGCAACTATCTTTCCCTACCGATGATGATGATCTCTGTATCAAACTGAATATCTCCTAGATCAGGTGATTTTAAGATGTTGAAGTATCTTTGTTTCGGATGTGACGCATTTGCCAGGAAAACATACGCAACTTAAAGAAAGGTTACTATTAAACAATACGAAGATGGACCACCAAATTGAGTATTTAAAATGATATTTCTAAAGAGAAAGAGATGATTTTCGTATCATAATTGAAAATATTTAAGTTCACTGTAGCCTCGACATTCTCTAGGAATGCAAATGCTAGGAATATCTGGAGAGATACTCAGTTTAGGGGAAAGTTCTAATGACTTCATTTAAGGCATAGAAATGTTAATATTCTAACATGGTCAAACGATCTCTAATCTCTATAAGTGACAAAGCAATACATGTACTAATAATAATAAATTGCTTATTAAATATGATTTAGAATTCCTCTCTCTCTCTCTCTCTCTCTCTCTTTCCTTTTCCATCTTTAGTTTAGATTGTTAGGAGATACATTTTGTTTTTTATTTTATTTTATATATATTTAATATTCTGCTTTTAATTTAATATTGCTTTTTGTTTTTGTTCTTTTCTTTATTTTGTTTGCGAAAATGTCATTCATAGTGAACCCTCACGTAATATGCACAAAACAATAGATTTTTTTTACTGGAAAAACACAAAAATCTAAGGGAAAACATACTTACATAGATTGTACGAGTAGTAGGCATGTTGTTTAACCATTGTTCGTTGTTTGCTATTTGACTGCTGCAACTTGCAACTTGACCAATTGACCGCTTTTGTTTAAATATGTTTTCTTTTTGTCTTTTCATATTGTTGTATTTTTTTTTTGATTTTTTCTTTTCTTTCCTACTGTTTTTATTTTTGCTGTTTGTTGTCTTTTGAGTTATCTTCTGCACTTGAACAAATGCTGAATTCCAATGCGCGGTACATAAATCAAATAGACCGACCGATGGGTAAAGAAAAATAAACAAATAAACCCGGAAAGATTAAACTATACAAAAATAAAACAAAAAAATAGAAATAAAAAATAGCCCAATACATGAAATTCTTCTCCTTCATCATCTCTGAATTTGTTTGTTAGCAAATCAAAAGTTGCCGAAAAAAGCCAAAAATCCGCTAAAGAAATCCTTAAGTTGTCTTGTTTTTACTGTTGTTGTTGTTGTCGTCGTCATTGTCATTGTTGATCTTGTTGTTGTTGTTGTTGTTGTCGTTGTTGTGCCATGTTGGTTTTTGGCCTAAACTGGCTGCTTATAGGGAAGAAATTTAAATGGCCAAAACTTTTGGTAGAAATCGTGTTCGCCTTAGTAAGAAGCAAGAAGCGAATACACACTGATTGAGCTGTCATTTTGCGTTTAGAGTTTGGCATTTATTCTGCAGTTTTCCCAGCGTTGTGTGTGACTCAAAAAACAAAAAAAATAATAATAAGAAACCTCTTACAAGCGACATATTTTCAAAATCTCTTGACTGAATAGACTCCTTCTTACCTTAAGCACGACCGACAACATTTTCTATGTGTATACTACGTCCTCCTCTTCTGGTTTTGGTTGGCTGGGCCAGTGAAAAAGCAATACCTTTTATTGCCAACCACAACCACAACGACAGCGACAATGACAATGATGACAATTCGCACATGCAGACATATTTGGGTGGAAAATTAAATTCGTTTCGGATACTAGGATACTCAATCAGTATGTAAATTTATGCAGCAACAGTTGGTCATCAATCTTGAGTGGAAGTAATTGATTTTCAAGTACTTTACTTTAGACTAAAACCAAACTAACATATCTACATGAGTATGGTGACTTCCCATAGTCAATAGTCTCAAAGTTTGTACGAGTATGTGTGCATAGCTTTGAAGTACTCGTATATGGTAGAGAAAGTGTGAAAGGTAGAAAGAAAGAGCACTTATTGTATGTATAGTGAATGCAATTTGAATGATATCATTCTATAAATGGTAATAAAAATGCATTAAGTGTCTCAGTTCAGTTGTCTGTCTGTTTGTCATTGGATATCAACAGGAAACAGAACAGAAGATAGATATTGATGTTGATGTTGGCCAAATGTAAAAAAGGAGGTCATCATCAGCGGCAAGCAAAAGAATCGTGAATGACTTCAAAAAGCCATAAACAAGACGCATTAAGACTATCAATGAATGAGTTTTGTTGCAATATTTGACAGTTAACAGGGAAAATACATCAACATCATCAAGTAAGGAAAAGGTCAGCAACAGCCAACAGCATTCAAAAAACTATGTTAATCAGTTTTGATCTAAACAAAGTCAAATCATGAAATACTAAACTATGTAGAACAATATATGAATGATCTGCATATTAATGATTTATGGTCGTTTTAAATGTTGGACAAACAGAAGAACTTCCCTTCAACTAAATCTAACATACTTGAAAGACACTTGATAAGCGAGTTTGATCGATATAATGATGATGTCCATTCTATATATTGGAATGGATTAAATTACAGTGAAATTGTTAAGTTTAGAGATTCTTCAGAAAATCTTTTCTGTCCAAATATTTCACAATTGAGAGTCACCTATGACTTTTAAATTTGCTATATAAACTTCTATCTCTATATGCATGTCTAACTTATCTTCAACATCTTTATTATTTTTTTTATAAATTAAAGAACATTTTCATGTTAGGTGGCCACAACTCATCATTCATCTTATTCATCTATATCATTAAGAAACCAACAAAACTCATTGTCATAGGTATAAAATCTATAAACTTGTATAATTATTGTACCAATTTATTTGATAAAAGGCGAAAGGAAAATGTCATGGTTTTTGGTATCTTAATCCAATTAGTTCTAGTACAATATTTAATGGTTAATGATGTTGATGATGATGATGATGCCAATTTTTGAAGCTTATTTTTAGATATTCTTTGCTCACTTGAGAAATCCTTAGAATTTTATTAAAGCAAACAAAGTATTAATCCTATTTAAAGGTAATTCGTGAAGGTCAAGTACACTGAAGTTCCATAGAATACTTATTTATTTATTCTTAGTTCAACTAAGATTTCTTTATTTTTTTTGAGTAAAATATTAAAAAATTTTCTAGAACATAAAAGTGAACAAGTTCTTTGCTAAAGTCTTTGGTTTTTAAGTCAGTCTTTCTTTGGACAAATGGTTTTAATGCTGCTGCTAACCTATATAGCAAAATTTTATGGAAACATAAAAAGACCACACATATATTTTATTTAAAATTAATGAATTCGATTCATTAGCAACAACAATCGCCGGATCGAACACATCCCCGTAGGGAAAATTTGCATGGCATGTGGCAAGAAGCAATTGTTTGACTACTTTTTGCAAAAACCATTTAGCCATGCAACCATGGTCCACAGTATAGACATTGTTTCTATAATCTCATAGACAACACACTGAGTGCGATTCTATGTTTTATGAAGATCCCATAAATTCATCTGCCTGTTTTTATATTATGTAATGTTAGATTACACAGGCTGCTCGCGAGTTTAATTAAAAGATTTACGGTCCATTATGACGTCTGATTGAAAAAAAAAAAAAAAAAAATTAAATAAGGAAGGGGTAGTTGGTGTCAGAGGTGTCCTTCAGTCTCTTGAAGAATTCATGAAGCTGGTCAGGTCCAACTTTGCTAAACTGCCCAACTCAACGAAGAAGGGTTTTTTCGAGAAGACAGATTCGTCTACCAAGAAGAGCAGGGCAGGTTTCTACCTTATTTTCACAGCTGCGACAGAAATATTGATGTTGAATGAGCAACCCCTGTATCATTAGCACAATTGTGCAGTGCCCCGTAAAAACACCCGTTATCATCCGGATCCGTTTCTTCTTACAGTATAGGAGCTAGAAGGTCCGAGGTCAGAGAGTCCTAGTGACAGTGAAGCCAGGCTCATTCGCCTAACTCATGCCTACTAGATCCTTGGTTTTCGTTTCCAGTCCTGAAAGAATGTCTTGTAAAGGTCTGTGAATATCAGCTAGAGATAGGTAGTGCAGAACACCCGCTACCACCTTCATCCAATATCTCGTTACCTCTAGAACCTGAATGGCCGGGCATCCAGGTAATTGTAATTGAGTGTTGCTGAGGTTGGGATTTTAAATTAGTTAACTCCAATTACAGACAATTGATTGACAAATCATTTGTTGGAAGTAGAGCCCCTGATTACAGGAAGTTTCTGTTTGTATGTTCTAATTTTGTATATAAGTACCTTTCACTACTAGTTTGAACAGGCATTAAAAATTTTGCCTTGATGTTAGTAACACATTTATGGAGACCCCATAACTAGTATAGATGAGGATAATCAGTTAGGCCATGTCATAGCAGATATCATTGATTACTGGAGGAGGAAGACCCTTACATAATATAACTTTAACTATTGTTACCATACATTATAATTTATATGCCATAACACTTTACTCAAAGATTTTGGGTGTGAACGAGATATTTGTTACCGGAAGTACTAAGTAGTTCATAAAGATTAGAGCACCTAATAATCATCAACATTGTTAAATGGGAATAAACATATGAATCTACATATTGGTTATATTGGTTAAACTTGCGTGAGAACTAACTAATAAGGTAAGTAGTATATAAGTTAACCAAAAACTGGAGAAGGAGTAAAATAAACTAATTGAGTTTTAAGTTGCAGCACTTGAAAATTTCTCATTTCATAAAGAGATTGATTATGAATGCCTGTGCCTCCCTGAAGCAGTTCAACACATCAAGTGGACTGATTTCTAACTTCAAAACAACGTGTGTGTTCAAGTTCTGTTTTAAGCTAATGGGTCACTTTATGAAGTCAAACCATTAAAACCATTTAAAACGGTGGAACACAATTAAGTATTTAAAAGCCGCACACCCTAAATTCAAATGATTCATGTTTAACAAGAAAACATTCCATGAGTATAATGAATTTATTAAATACAAATGTTACCCATTTATAAAAACATAATGGAGGCGCTAAAGTTCAACGCATCCGAAAGTGAGAGTCATGCCCAAAGTGTTGTTTGTGCTAAACAGAGGAGGTTGTTGATCTTCTTGCAGCACTTAGGGAAATGCAGCAATAACAACAAATTGTATTGTCGATTGGTCAATGGGAAAATAAAAATTGTATGCTTTTTCTTCAAGTTTGAATTTATTGTTGTTTCAGATTGAACTTTTGTCACTCTTGGATTTTTCCCATTCAACACAACCTGTATACATTTACAGTTACAGAGTATTCACACTCTCATTCATTCATGCATTCTTTTATTCATTAATTTATTCATCATTTTCATTTACGGAAGTATAACTGTTTATAGTAAGTAGTTTATTTTTTTTTTTTTGAAATTCACTTTTATTTCATGCATCGTGGTTCTCTTTTGTTTGTGTTCAAAGTGATCTACGGATCTATCCATAGAGTTAATTAAAGTCTTTTCTAAATGATGATAATCTTTTTTTTTTATTGAAGTTACCGAAAATTTGAATGAAGTTGTACTACTTATGCTAACGCATATGCGCGTTGGCCTTTGTTTGCCGGTGCCTGCCACAGCGGTGTGTGTCGCTTGCAGCATTTACTGTGTGCGCAAAATTATTATGATGATGTTAATGCTTTTGTTATTGCTGATGCTGATGCTGTTACAGCTTAAATTCTACATAGTCAGTTGACCCATATTATTCCCCTGACAATAAAAGAACAATTTGCTTCAAGGAAACTATTGTTGTTGCTCTTTTGTTTTATTATTATTATGGCTTTCACGGATCATAATTCACATGTTCCAAAGTGGTTTAGCCAGTTTATATGAATTTATTTTTTTTTATGAAAAGCGCGGTGGCAGCCAGTGGGCGTCTAACGGCGGTTTTTTCCTGTTAAAAATATGCACATATTTTACAGGTGTTTTTTAGTGCAAATTGTTGCCGAAATTAGTTAAACTACTAGAGGCTTAAACCGTCAAATCATTGCAACACTTGTCAGACAAGGTTTTTCTTACAATACTGACAGAACAAATTTAATGCATGATAAATCAATTTATAAATAATAGTTAACACAATTCATATAGTACGATAATTCAAATCGTAGCGATCAGCAAGAG
Organism: Amiota minor; assembly: GCA_037043295.1. NCBI lineage: Eukaryota > Metazoa > Arthropoda > Insecta > Diptera > Drosophilidae > Amiota > Amiota minor. The sequence goes on from JBAMAW010000382.1 coordinate 631,347, forward strand.
TTGCCAAGGCGCTGGCAAGTGCTGACAGGGTGCTGATCGTAATGGATGAGCAGGAACCCTGGTATCGCAGTAGCTGAAAGAGAAGAAAAAGGAGGGAAAATCGGATGGTTTTGTACCAAATGAGTGGTTTGTATGGGTGGTACCCCCCTAGTGGTTCAATTTGGCTGATTCCAATCAATGTACAACTCATATATCACTAAATAAATAGTGTCTAAATTACCGTTCAATAGTGCAAAACACAAAAAAGTTTTTCTAATAGGAACCTTAATTTTAATGGGTTGTTTGTATGGTTTCTAATCCATTTCAAAAAATATAAAGATACTTAAGATATAAGTAAACTGTATTTATTGTATTGTGAAGAACTCAATTTACTTTTGCATTGAGAAGTTCTCTTTGGCACTTTGTACACCTCGAACTCATCATTCAAACGAAAGTTTCAACTTAATCTAAACGTGTTCTACAACTAATGAAGAACTGTATATTAACAAGCTTCATAATGACTTTGTTAGTTTTTCTTTTAATTTTTTTTGTTGTTTGGTGTTTAGGTTTTCATTGAAGGTCACTTGTTTTTTAAAGTCGTTCGTTCAGTCAGTCTAACCTACTCTAATTCTATATATGCCCATTAGAGAGTGTCTAATATGTCTAATGACATTTTAGAACTTGATATGTGTATAAGTTTTGTGAAAATTGAAAGTCATTTCAAATGTTCAATTTTGTTGCATATAGAAGTGTTTTGGTTCTCACGTTTTGTGTCACATACGCACAGTACAAGCATGACTTTTGAAAGTGAAAGAAGTCATTATTGTTGTCGTTGTTGCCTAAGTAAAAGTTGAATTTGCATTTGAGGTTATTAACACTTTAGGTAGAACTTTTCCGGAAGCCTTTTCTTCTTTTACCTTTAAAACAAAACAAAAAAATAAAATAAGAATAGAGGAAATTGAAGTTTGTTCCATGACATATCAAATCACAGAGTTTCCCAATCATCAGTAACTTTATGATCTTGGGAAAAATATGGTTATCAATTTAGGTGTGTGTTACTGTTCTTTATTCCAAAGGTTTTAAGATTTACTATACATTTGTTTAGGATTTCAACTGTTTTATACTATTAGCTTCATACTTCAACATTTTATATCATCTTACCATACTTTCCTGTTTCTATGACCCAGGGAGAAAAATTTGTCAAGTTCGAAAGCAAGCGGAATTTACTTTCAAATTTAACATTTTGCCCAGTTTTCTCTCATCATTCTTTCACTTTACTACATGGTCTAAGCAAAAGAAACATCATTATGAAGGGTTGATGTAGGGAGTACAAAGATTATAATTAAACTATTAATAGGCCAATATAATACGAGTAGACTTAATTTATATTGTTCATAGAGAAAAATAGCAAAGCAATTTTTTTTTGTATTATGATAATTAATCAAATTGCTAAACGATAATTTTTGTCTTTGAAAGTTTATATTGCTTTCCTAATGCCATTGTCGAGCGATCGAGCCAATAGAATGTGCAAGCATTTTATACTCTTATAAATATTTTCGGTCATACGATTTTATTTGCAACAATAAAAATCACAGAGTCGGCAACGCGTCCAATGGGACACCCAACGTGCAGTGCATCTTTCTCATTCATCGCTTTTGAAGAGCTCAAACACCATGAATCGAGATTGATGTTCACGACAAAATGAATGTAGCGTTGTTGCTTAGACTGGCTGGGCTCCCTCACATTTCGGCACTGCACTGATGCGATGCACTGGACAAGATCTATGAGTCTATTGATCAATTGTCGTCATCAATAGTTATTTCAACTCTTATCGATCGGAAAGTTCAATCTGTGTACGCTAGTACTTGAGTGTGGTGTGTGTGTGTGTGTTTTGTGCAGTCGATCGCGTGTTGAAGGCGGCAGTTTCGAAGTTGCAACTCTTTACGTCTGCCACATTTCGTCATGATTATGATCATCATTATTGGTAGCGTCATTGGCTTCGTCGGCGTCTTAGTTTGGATTTTAGATTTTTGGTCTTGGGTTTCCGTCCACGGTACGCTGCCTGTTGATTACAGTGATCAACAGTAAAGATCGGTTGAGGAAGCAGCAACTAAATGGTATTTATTATCGACGTGGCGCACGTCGCATGTGCTACGTAACCAACCAACCAACCAATAGTTGAATTCTCTCAGTTGTATTCGAGCCAACAAGTCTGGCATCCTGCCTCGGCTTCGATGCCGCCTGCAGCCTCCGGTATACTTCAATTTGATGCGGCAATAAATGGCATCGACGTCATCGCCAATGACGGTGTAGAAGGTCTTCAGCCTTCAGTTGTGCTTGCCCAACTAACTGTCTTTGTGTGTTTCTAGATTCGTGTTGTCTTGGGCTCTGCAACATGTTGCATTTTATTGCATATTAAATATTTTTAACTGTCAATACGTTCATAAAACTGCATTCAGCGATCGATCGATCCATCGGTTGGTTTGTCTGTCTGCCTGTCTGTCTGTCGATCGATCGATGGAATCATTCGATCGAATCTAGTAACATAAGAACGACGATAGATTGCCAGCATGTTGAATGCTGAAATGTTTGGCTTTTGTGCATCAGAAAAGCAGAAGGCGTTATGTTCGCATTATTGTCGGCAAACGTCGTGCAACAGTTTGTTGATATCTTTGTGCCTCTTGTGCTGTCATCAACGTCAACAATAAAAGGGAGACGCAGGCGCTCTCACATTGCACCAATAAACCCACGTACATTTTGAAAAGGCGTTTCAAGTCGGAAGCGTTGCGCTTTGCAGACAAGTGAAATATTTAATAACTTCTGTTTGTATTGCATGTTTTGAAAGTTTGGATCGGATCCTTTGACTTATCTGAATGCTTTATTTTAGTCACATAGCGACAAAAAAAAGAAACAAGGAAGAAAAACTATAAATACGAGTAAGTTGAGTGATACTTGTATGGCCAGATAAATCATTTAAGGAAATTTAGAATGATTCTTCAATGTTGCAAATGTATGACACTGTATTCTGGTGTCAGGAGAAATATACATAACACAAAGAATCTTTGTAAGTGGGGGTAAATATTAAATAGAGTAGTAGTTCTGCATTTAAAAAGCAACTGAAAAATTGTAATAATCCACTTTAGTCGGCTTCATTATCTTAACCAGCGAAGGCCGAGGGCTTTATCAATATTGGGAAAATTCTTTTGATCAGTCTATCGTTTATCAAAAATATGTTGTAATAATCTCTTGAATGTCCTCGGTTGATAGTGCTGAGTTCTTTACATATCATTATAGACTTTTCATTAAAAAAAAAAAAAAAAAATGGGCCAAGTGCGAGTCAGACTCGTACATGAAGGCTTCCGTACCAGATTGGGGTTTGATTTGACTGTTTCCAAAAAATATACCACGCCTATATCAGAAACTTATAGTGTTTAAATTTCAGTTCAATAGTCCAAAAAACAAAAAAAGTTTTTCTAATAAGAATCTGAATTTTAATGGTGGGTTTGTATGGGAGGTAACCTTCCTAGTTGGCCGATTTGGATGATTCCTACAGATGTGTAGCATCTATGTCAAGAACTTATAGTGTTTAAATTTCAGTTCGATAAAACAAAAAATAAAAAAGTTTTTCTAATAAGAACCTGAATTTTGATGGGGGTTTGTATGGGAGGTACCCTTCCTAGCAATCCGATCAAACTGAAATTTCAGTAATATAAGTTTCTAATGTATAGCCACCAACCTTCCAAATTTCAAGTTCGTGGGATTACTGGATCGTATAGCTGTAATACAAACCAAAAGGTTGCTTGTATGGGGACCCCTTTAAGTTTTCGAAAATATATTAGTTTTAGTATTTTTTGCTGATGCCCGGACAGAACTACACATTTTATACAAATTTCAACTCTCTAGCTATTGCGGTTTATGAGATATGACCTGAGGACGGATGGACGGACAGTGAAGACTCTGCAATAGGGTTCCTTTTGGTACGCTTTGGGTCCGGAACCCTAACAAGAATTTTTATTAGTTTTCAATAACCACAGTCTAAATTATTATTGATATTATAATTATTTAATTATTAAATTTTAATAGGAATTTGTTTGATATTGTAGATGACATCATGTGGTTTTAAACACAAATCCTTGTATACTTTTATTTCATCTACGACATTTCTATAGAGATATCAATTATACATACATATATCTGAATGAAAACGAAATTGATTTGTTGAAACGATTTCCTCAGGCATTCATTAGTCGTTACCAATTACAAATTTAAAACGAATTCATTAAGAAAATTTGGGAAACTAATATAGTACGAGTCTATTCTCTATACTACCTAATCTCTAAAAATCAATAGAGATGACATTAAGCACGACACGTGTTTAAAATTATTAAAAAATTAATACAAAAATAATCAATTTGTGTCAGAAAAGAATGATGAAGTGCAACAAACAAACAAACTGACTTGAAGTGGTAAGTCTAATGCCAAATAGTTTTGTATCTAAACTTTCTCCTTCATGTTGTTTGTACTAAGTATGAATATTTTTTTGATTTCATTTATTGTGTGAGAGTGCATAACTTTAATATTTACAAGCAAGTGGCATGCATAAAAGTTATAAAGAGCCACAAGGTAAGTCATAATTTACACATTCCAATAAGACAGACAACAACGAACAGAACAAGTAACGTCAATAATCCTCAAAGAAAATATTGTTTGTATATGAGAATACAATATGTACTAACTAAGGATAAGTTAGTTGTGCCTTTGGAGGTTTTGTCTTTCAGGAATCCATTCAAGATATTATTGCTGTGTAGACACAAATCAAAACTGTCAGCAATAATAAATTTGATGTGAAAAAAAGTGGATTTTAATCTCACTATACCATTTTTATTTTTGCAAATGATTCCCTTTTGTTTAAGCGCGTTAAGAAATAAATTTTCATGTCATTGTTTGTTCATCAGTCAATATTAAGATAAAGTACTCGTAATGGAAATAAAGAATTTAAGCTTTTTGGCCACCAATGAAGCAAAATCTAGAAGCTGATTTTGATATTTAAGTATTTCATAATTAACAATAAAAAATAAGAACAAAAAGCTTAAGCCGCTTTTATTCTTAGAAAAAATTTAAAAAATATGTACGAGTTCATTGTAAAAAAATATTTGAATGCAATTTACTGTACTTATTAAGTAGTCAATCTACAATATTTGAACTTGTTGTTGCTTTGCCTTTTTGTAGAATAAGAAATCATTAATCTTAGTTACTTAGGGAGTCAGTCAAGTCAGTTAGAAACCGTTTCTTACCAAATACAAATACATTATTTGAAAGTTACGCATGCAAAGATTTTATTTTAATTATAATGCGAAATACAAATTGAAAATACAATATAAAAAAAAAAAATCTGTGTCGAATAAGAAGTAAGAAAAAAAGTACCGCAATCCTAGCATACGCCCAGGTCAAAGACATACAATACCATACAAACATAGTTACAACTACAAAAGGTTGCTACATGGTACAATAAACCCTCCAAAATACAATAATATGTAGATAGAAATACGAGTAATATGATCTCAGTTGACCTTTCGTTGAGTTAGAGGAAAGAACATTTTATTAATTATTAAGATTAGATTAGCTTAGATTAGATTTTGTGAGTGGATGTAATCGAAACAGTTGTCGCCCAGTTCAAAAAAAAAAAAAAAAATGCTACTCTCCAAGTCTTCTTCTTTCAATGGCAAGGGTAATTTCACCGTTTGCAAGTGTGTATGTACGATTTGTGGGTCAAACTCATTAATGTAGTAGATGAGTGTATGAGTATCCGATTACATGTTAAAATTTAACTGCGTGTGATTTTGGTCATACGAGTATTCAGGTTTTTTCTTTTCCCAAAATGATCATTTATAATAAATGGTTTCGCAATTTAGATAGCGACAAGACATTTTTTTGTTTTTCTATTCTAGTACTTCATTCTCTCCCTCTCGATCTCTCTCTCTCTCTCTCTCACTATTTGTTGTATTTGGTTGTTAAAATTTACGCTTGCGGCGGGTGGCATTTGCTTTGGTTGAAAGTTCAAATAAATATTTGCCGAAAAGCATTGAATGTCTCATCGAAAGGTAGTCAAACTCCGCATGGTTTCTTCACTTATGTTCATATAGATAGACAGATATACACATATAGTATATTTATATATATATATATACATATTTATATGGATAGTATAGGAAAGATTTGTGAGAAAGTAGATTACGATGAGGTGCCTGCCAACTTAGTTAATACAATATGTAATGAAATGTTTGGGTCTTTGCCATATACTCGTATATAATTAAGTTAGTTAGTTTAGGTTTTCTATCTTTTCCTCGTCACTCATTTGCTCTACGATGGGTGCCTTTGATCGAAGACATATATAACTTAATATATAACTTAAGTTTCAGTCGAACTGTCAGTCTTTCCTACATGTAAAAAGTAGAAACTCAAACAGAGACTGAGAATTCACATATTTTCAAACTGAAATGAAACAGGAAACTAGTTTTAACAAAATCAAAATCACCCGATTACAGGAAGAAATAGTTTTCATAAATAATTCAGTTTTTGGTTTATTTCATTCATAGCTTACTATAATTAAAATCATTCATTTTACTTTTTATGGTTCCCTATTACAGAGGCTTCGTTATCCGTCCGTCCGTCCTCAGGTCATATCGCAATAGCTAGAGTGTTAAAATTTTCACAGAATATGTAGTTCTATCAGAGCACCAGCAACAAATACTAAAACTAAAATATTTTCAAAAACTAATACAAGAAACTTTTTAGTTTTTATGGCAGTTATACGATCCAGTAATCCCAAGATCTTTAAATTTGGATAGTTGGTAGCTAGATATCATAAACTTATACTGTCGAAATTTCAGTTTGATCCGACCACTAGGGAGGGTACCTCCCATACAAACCCCCATTTAAATTCAGGTTCTTGTTGGAAAAACTTTATTCTTTTTTGCCCTATATATATACCCATACAAACTCCAATCTGGTACGGAACCCTCCGTGTACGAGTTTGCCTCGCACTTGGCCCATTTTTTATAATTTTTTTTTTTTTTTTTTTGAGGCATTAAGTCGATGCTCAAAATGATCCTGACCCCTGGTATTTAATTTATTGAACCCATGTCAAAAAGTTTTGCTAAATTTATGTACAATATTTGGCAATTAATAATAAGGGAGAAGGAGTCCGAAGTGTCGTCGTTTCAGCCTTTTTATAGGGACTGCAATGGCATTGGCTAATCTATTTTTGTGTTCCAACAATCGTTCATTGTACCAACCGATCTGATCTTCAACAATAGCCAGATTAAGGTCCTGATGTAGAGCAGTGTTGACAACATAGAATTCGAGAAGGAGGAGCAATGAATTGTTTTGCATGGTCTGGACTCGTCTACGATTTGACTTTGCAGCTATACTCCAGACTTGTATGTCCTAAAGCCAGGAGAGCGAAATTATTCGCTTGTTAGTAGAATTAGTTTTATTCTGCTGTTGAGAATCCAGTAAAGCTTTTGTAGTCTACTCAGGTTCTAACTACCGCGGAGATATGCTTCCTGAATGTGAGCTTTTTGTCGAGGAGAAGCTAAAGGTATTTCGCTAAGATTATTGGCCAGCGGTGTTCCTCCCTTTAAGGAAAAGTAATCGTTAGTTCATTTATCCCCGCTCAGCTTTATATGCCATATTCTGGCTCATTCTTCAAAAGTATGCAGGTATTCCGCATCATCGTATTTACAACATGCAGAGTAACATATATTTTCAAAAACAACTGAATTGAAGTACAATAATATAAACAAAAATTTGCCTAATAACACAAATCTTTTATTAAGTTTTCCTTTAAATCATTGAATGTTTATTAGTAAGTCTTCATTTCTTAAGATATTCAAATGAAACTTCACAAAACGATTTCAAATTAACACAATAGATAAATCGAAGAACTAGGGTGAAAGGTATGTGAGATTCGATGGAGCACAGTTAATGTTCTGTTTTGTTCAAATTTTTCAGTTTAATTAGTTTAAAGTTAGAACTTTTCAATAAGAAAGCCGCTCTAGTAACTGCCTAAGTATTATGTAATAGCAGCTTAACTCAATTGAAGCAATGATTTTCGATTTCACTACGGTGGTCTTCTTTTGTCTTGTCTTGTTTTGTCTTGTCTTGCCTACTCCGTTGGTTTCGTTTCATCAATTTTGATCTATTTTAATGTGGTTTTGTTACGCATAATCAAAACTAATGCGTTGAACACGATATTCCATAAGAACAACATTTCCTGGATTAAAGTGTTATTATGTATGTATGTAAGCAGAAAACTTGGCAACATTGTTGTCTTATTCAATGTATATCGATATCGCAATATTGTTTTAGACAACAACACTATAGTAGTACAAGATAGTATGTTTTACTTAACTTAAGTTGAGGGCACAACATTTAATTGGTTAAAAAACAAGAGATGATTTCTTTACAAATTCATTTCTTACATGTATAAATAAGAATGCATTCATGCATTCCTTACATGAAATCTGAAAGTTGGATTTCCTTTTTGTTTTACTGCATTTGCAACAGTAAACACAGTGGCCCATTTGGATTATTTGTCATCAACATCATCATTATCATCATTATTAGTATTATCATGTTGTCTTTTACCATAATAAGTAATTACATAACATGTTGTCATATTTTTTGAAACCAAGATGTGATCACTATAACTGTACTAAGTACATAGTATATTTCATCATTAAAATGCCATGGGAATCTATGTTATTAGAAGTTGACACCAACAACCATTCAAACAACCATCCAACTGAGAGGAGGACACATAAAATCAAAATCCATACAAAGCTTCTTATTAGTCACGTTACATGAAATGAACGATTTAACCTTGTGTGGCACATGTCAATATTCAAGTCAAGTCAAGCCAAACCAAGTCTTAGGCATAGTTGACTAGGCTAAAACTAATATTGAAGAAAAATAAGGAACAAAATCATGCTTGCTTCTGGATGTCTGGTCTGGGGTAATGTAGACTATGAGTCTGTCTAACATCATACATATTATCCCCCTGGGGAGTTTTATGTATGTACACAATATAAAAGAAACTCAGCGGGTTGCCAACAAAATATACAAATAAAATAAAATAAATGACACGAGCGCCGCCTTCCATCAATTAGTAACCAAAAAGGATTTGCTATTCGTACAAAGTCATGTTGATAATTGTCCTTTGATCTTCTATTATAAGTACTATCTCTCTTTCTCTCTCTCTCTCTTTAATCAATAACCCAATTATATTCTATATAATTTTCATTGCTTCTTCAATTTGGTTCACTTATGTATCTTTCATTCATTGTGGGAAACTCATAATAGAAGTACTAAGAGATTTAAAAAGAAATGAAAGAAAAAATTATTACAGAAAGAAAATCATAATAATTTATTTGTATAATTTGGTACAAACGTTTGTGTTCATTTGTACTCTAAATACTACATTGTAAATATGTGTGTATGTTTTCCAATTGTTGTTGCCGGCCCCAAAAGCGAGAAAGTTCATTAATGTCGAAATGTTTTACATGCATTTTGATTTTTCTTTTTATATATTTTTTGTTTTTGTTTTGTTTTGTTATTATTGCATGTTGGCGAGTGTTGTTTGTTGTTAAATGATCCTGACACCCCTTGTTGTTGTTGTTATCATCATCAACATCATCATCATCATCATCACGAAGATCATAATTATGATTATGATCATGATGAGTATTGTCCAACAAAGAAATTTCATTTTGGCCAAGAGCCACTTGATCTTCAAATCATCAAATATTTACTTCACTTCACTTGCGTGTTTGGTGCAACGTTGGCAGCAACGAAATGCTTTTTGTTGCGAAAGTGTTGCAAGTTATGTCGACTTTGTTATTATGACCGCAATTAGTCGACAGACAACACCATTGAAGTGATATCAGCCGCTATACTAGGTATACTATATTCGTATTTACATCTATGGTACACATTACCATTCGACAGTGGGATGGCTATTGTTAAAATCTCAACACACACACACAGACACACAGCACGCAAAGGAAGAAAGTCCCAATGGAGTCTGTCTGCCTCTATGTGCATATGTCTATCTACCATGTAGTAAGTCCATGCCTGGTCTCAGTTTTATTGTGAATGACAAGGTGAAAAATGTGTCGATCGAATGAAGGAAGGTTTCAATTTCTCTGAGTATTTCAAGTATTTCATGATTTGTAAAATTTTACAAAAAAAAAAAAACAGAAAAAAAAAATACAATGTTGCAACAAAGAAAAATGACACTGAAATCACCAAATTATTGATCAAGTGATGAGAAAGTGAATTGAATTTGAACTAGTTTTAGTTAGTGCACAGTGCCCAGTGCCCAGGGGTCATTTAATGATTGACTTAATAATGTAGGATCATTCTCTTTATCTTTATTATTATAATTTTTTTTTTTTTTTTTGGTTGAAATTACTTCATAATTAAGATGTTGACAAAGAAAAGCCGCAAACAATTAAGTTTGTCGATTGAATCACTCACTCATTCAGTCACTCATTCACTGAATGACAGACAGCGAATAATGTTGACGTTTGCTTGTTGTCATAATAATTTCCTGTCAATCATTAAATAAACTTGTGCTCGAGTGTTTTGTTCTAAATAAAATGAGCACCAAGAAGAAGCCAAAAAGAACCAACTTAATTAATTAGTTTGGCAATGGACGGCAGTGGCCAAAAGCAATCGTAACACATTTCAAGCACAACGAAATTAGGCAGATTGTCCGCAGTGGGTTAGATAGATTAATGAATGAGACAAAGCAACAGAGTCAAAGAAAGAAGTAGAATGGAAAGAAAGACAGTAGCAAACGCCACCTACAACAAACGGTACTCAACGTTAGGCAGTCCATCTATCGTCCATCACTTTGGTCATCATCATCATCATCATCATCATCATTTTAATGAAAGCGCTACATAATGACAGTTTCAGTTAATTCTCTGTACCATACCAAGGTCTGATTAGATCAATGTGTAACATTAAATGAACAGTAGTTAAAGTTCTGGGGCAACTTCCAACTAAACTAAGAATAATATTTTCTTGCAACATGTTGTTACAGATTTGTTAATGTAAACGCTTCAGGGCTGCCACACTTTTTGAACGAATCAAGTTGTGTTGTGCTAATTTATCAACAAACAAATTCATGACAGAATTCTGTAAGATAAATGAACGATGATCTACAATAAAATACAAAAATTAGGCCAAATTTTATTTGGGCATAAAATGGCAAACTTGATTGTCTGTCGACAGACAACTTTAATTAAAAGTGTGGGTTGTCGCCGTTGTCTTTGTTTTCATCTCTATGGTCTAAATGTATGTTGGCTTTGTATCTTCTTTATATGGAAATTAGCAACTTGATGAGTTTTAGGTATATTTTATTATTTATTTGGTTAACTAGTAAAACGGAATTTTTGTTCCTTTCCTTTCGTGTGACTATAAATTTCACTAAGCTAATCTTATACTAGTATGTATGTATATTTATATATATTTTTTTGTGTTTGTTTTTTGGTTTGATATTTTGCGCTTCGAGTGAGGGTGGAGTTGTTGTGCAACCGAAAATAATGGGTTCCAGACAAAACCTTTACATTGAAAAACTCTTACTGACACAAAGCATAAAGTGTTAAAGTTGTGAGGTCTAAATGTGCTTACACACATATTTGTACATACTATGTATGTATTAACATTTAAGAATTGAAATTTCTCATCATACCCTTCCTACCACATAAGTATATTGTATAAATGAGCAGTTAAGATGTTGATACATCAAAGATTTGTTATAGCAGGTTCTCTTTTTGTAACCGCGAAATATACCAAAAAAAATTACATTTTTCATGCTTTGCACTGCAAGAAAGTTACAGGACCGGTTCATGATTATTTCCGAAAAAGGGTTGGACAATTCAGAATATAAAAGAACACAAAACGATATTCAGATCTAGCAAATATATGTACAAATAAATATTGAATAATGATTGTACATTTTGACTTTTGGCAATTAAAAAATCTATACAACTTTTGTGTTAAATTGATTCAGAAATATTTTAGAAACATTTTCTTTTTATTAAGACCCTGTAAATAATCTTTGTTGATGCAAAGAGAGTCAAAACCAAAAGAAAATTCTAAAGAAAACCTACAATGATATCTTCAGACTGACACTTTTCTTCACTGCAAATACTTAATTTGTTTAAGGTTCTTGTAAGTTTTATAAAGAATATTTCTCACAATATAAATTCTTGTTGAGACACAATTAGTTTGCTTACTTTGCGTTGCAATTAATTACAATTTTTTATGATTTTTACTTTAATTTTCATTCAAAAATATCATGTTTCCGAGACTTAAGCATATTAAAATTTAATTATCCTGCCTATGTAAAAATTTCTTCCATTAATTTTTTATACTCTTCACGCAATGAATACCTCCTATACTAACCGAAACTCAAATTTATGTTCTTATTAGAACTCTTTTTAGGATTCCGAACCCAAAGGGGGTGTAATGCAGAGACTTCGTTATCCGTCCGTCGGTCCTCGGGTCATATCTTTTAAACCACAATAGCTAGAGAGTTGAAATTTTTATAAAATGTGTAGTTCTATCCGGGCATCAGCAACAAATACTAAAACTAAAATATTTTCAAAAACTTAAAGGGGTCCCAATACAAGATACATATTGGTTTGTATGGCAGCTATACGATCCAATAATTCCACGATCTTGAAATTTAGGTCGTTGAAACTTCTACTGTCGAAATTTCAGTTTGATCGGACCACTAGGGAGGGTACCTCACATACAATCCCACCATTAAAATTCAGGTTCTTATTAGAAAACCTTTTTTTGGTTTATTTTACTATCGAACTGAAATTTAGACAATATAAGTTCTTGACATAGGCGCTACACATCTGTTGGAATCTGCCAAATCGGCCAATCAGGGGTACCTCCCATACAAACCGACCATTAAAATTCAGGTTCTATATAGAAAAACTTGTTTGTTTTTTGGACTATTCAACTGAAATTTAGACACTATAAGTTTCTGATATAGGCGCAGTACATAACTTAAGTTAAGATAAACTTCTTTCTTCTTGTTTTCTTTTCTTCTTATTATTTTTAAAATAAATGCCAAAGCTTTGGTGAAAACGAAGAAAAAGCAAAGTGAATCCGAAGTCTGTATACCCGTCTACATATTTGCAGAAACCTTGGAAAACCTAATTATCTTCCAGTAAAACTTTGCCTGCAACATATTGTTAATATTATTAGGAAATAAGCGCAATATATGAATATGTTTAGTAAGATTTTGATCACTTCTATTGTGGTTTAAGTATATACTTACATACTTTATCGTATCACCGATGTCTGATTGAATGCATTACAAACATAATGACAAAAGTCTAGATACCTTTCACATTATGCGTGAAAGGTATACGATACAAATTTATATGGAGTTGTTAAAGTCTCTGACTTTGCGTGTTTGCAAACTACCAATTACCAAATATCAGACTGACTTTCTGTCTGAAAGAAAGAAAGGAAGAACTGTTTTTGTTTTTGGTCATTTTCTGACTTTCTGTCTAATCTGACTGTCTCTGTTATAATGCTAGCCCCCGCCTACTTTGACTGTTGGTTTAATGCCACTTTTTTTTTTATTTTTTATTTTGAATGCGCATTGGAATTGAATTAAACAACTAAATCTATTATCTATATACTACATATACAAATATTTTCTTGGTTTGCACGCAAGGGAAATATTCATCTGTTGTCGTCCCATCTAATCATCTAGTTCGTGTGCCTGTCGTTCAATTTCCGACCCTTGTATTTGTTTTTTTTTTGTCTTACTTAAAATGCAAATGGTTCAAACTACTAAACCAAAAACAAAAAACTATTCAATGTCTGGTGTTTCTTTATTAGTTATTTCGTTGATTCGTGGTTCACGCTTTGTCTTAAATATTGTACAAAGACTTTGTAGATGTCTTAAGATTTTCTTTTCTATTACTTTGTTTTTACTTAAGATGAAATTTAATTACAGTAAATAAATAAAAGCGTTATCTAACGCGAACGAATTGTACTCGTATCCACCCTTTCCCTTACTAAGATTATGATCATCATGTCACGTCATCTTCCTTTGCTATTCTTGTACATAATAGTTTTTGGTCTTTTTCGTCTTCGTTCTATTGTAATGTTCTATATCGTCTTTCAGATATAGTTTGATATTTTAATCGCGTTTCAGTCTTCTTCAGTCTTTTGAGTTTTCCATGTTTAGTTTTATTCTATCAAAATGTAGGTCACTAATGCTAGAAGGTATCACCTAAGTTATATACTTGTATAATTGTGTGCTATAAAACAAAAGAGAACCAAATTTAAAGCGTGACAAAATGTTGCATGCATGTCTTACGCTTGTTAGTAAAGTTATTCCCAACTCTAATTCTAATTTGTTTGTCTCACTTAGTGTTTTTTGTTTTGTTTTATTTTACTTTGTCATATTTTAATTCTTTATTTTATATTTGTCTCTACAACACGGTTGGCTTTAACTATTGTCATTACCAATTACAGTATTACCTAGTACCATTATTATGAGCTGCTTATCAGTTAGCATCATCCATCAGGCAAGTGTTGCCTTCATACACTCAATCACATTCTTCAGTTCGCTGCATCTTCATCAACTCATTTAGTTTTATTTCTATTTTTGTTCATTTTAGAAATAATAATAATTAAACTAGAAAATAAAGCATTTAATATTCTTACTGTAAAATCTATTCATTACTTCTATGATAGAAGAAGCTCTACTCGTATCTACACCCCATAGAAAGCATTTTTGCTAACGCTCTGTGATAGAGCATTCAGAAATAATTAATTATTAATTTGACTTATGTTTAGAGTATAGTCAGTACACATACATCATTTCAATACTGAAACCGATATATTTGTATGAGAGATTTACGATCCAGTAATCTTAGGATCGTGAAATGTACACGGTTGGTTAATATAGGTCAGACACTAATATTGTCAGAGACGAATCACCGAATGTTATTGCTCTTTTTCCATTTTTGTAAAACTAACCGATACTCTCGTTTCCAAAGGCTATCAAAACAAAACTAATGAAGGGAATTGATTGAAACTTTGACAGTAGGCTACTAAAAGAATGTACTGCACGATGGTAATACTCTTTTTTTTTAATAGCAACGCCATCGGGCGGTGAGGCGGTGAGGTGAGTAATTGTTGATTGACCCTCGTATGTATCAATCTCCTATATTTTCCGTTGAGGAAAGATTTCTTCATAAGTAGTATAATATGTGAGACATGAGAAAGCAACGTGCATTGAATGTTTTCATTGAGAAAAGTGAATGAATGAATGAAGAACAAGTAATTTAAGTTGAATGACTATTTAGAATGATTTTTTAAGGGATTTTTATGTCTTTAACGTAATTTAGCCAAATGTTTTTTTTAGACATGTATTTATATAAAACTTTGTTTCGTACAAAACCAATTGATGATTTTAGCATTTATATATCCTTCCATATTTAAGAATTATGTAGTATAAATTTAACAAGAATTGGGGATATGAAGAATCCCTTCGACAGATTAAGGAAAGCTCAACTTCTTTTCACTGTCATAATTGCTTTTTATATGTTTCAATATCCGAATTCTGATGTCAAAATCGAAAGCCAATTTATTTGTAACACAAAATTTGTTATTCTTCCTGGAAGCAGAATAAAATTTCGTTTTGGCCCAAAGTAAAAATATTCTTCTCGCTTTGTTTTTGATTGTGTTTTCTTTAGTTCTTGGCGGAAATTCCTATTGGAATATATGGGCGCAAGTTTTTTTTTATGTTGCAGCTGTTGCCTGGTCATAATTTTCAATGCAATCAAATGTTAATACTTCCTGAAAAGAATTTTGTAATAATAAAAATGCCAATGGGAGAGTAAATTATCACAATTCTCCATCATCACCATTGAAAGCAAAATCAAAATTAGCAACAGAAACAGGCTTAACATGGAAAATATTGTAGTAAAAATTAATTTCATTTCAAGGTGATTATGGCCGGAAAAAGGTATTGAACTAGTCATAGCGGTGAATTAGATTTAACCCTTTCCTTAATATAATCTAAAGGCAAGTTTAAGTTTCATTGAAGAATTACAAATAATTCCTATAGGATTAAATAAAAATCAGATTAAAATTTTGAATATAATTGAGGAACTCTGCTATATGTTTTAGTAAAACACTGACATCTAAATAATTCAGAACTTCAACTTGACGTTACAGTTTTTATAGTAATAGGCGGACAAGTTGGTACTTTGGGATGTGAAAATATTCAGTGCAAAATGTGAGGAAAATATTGACTTTGCTTGAAGGCGATTGCAAAATGAGGACAGATTCAGTTTAAAAGAAAGCTAAATTCCGTAAGATTAAACATGAAATTAAGAGAAGTAAGTAAGTTCCCTTCGTAAGTCTTTAATTTATTTGTTGTACTTTCGAATTAACACCACAAATTTAAGACATCAATAATCATTTATGCTGACATTCAGTTAGTGGCCAAAGGAGATTGTCCGAATTAATCATGTGGTATATTTTTATTTGGTTTACTTGGTCGGTTATTCTTTGTTGAAATTCTTTTACTTTCACACTTTCGAAAGGGTTTTAACCTTTTATAATTGGATGGATATTGGGTATTTTTGTTTTCATTTTTTTATACAATATTATACAATATTTCGAAAGGATACAAACAGATTTCTTTGTAAATTGCAATTGAACAATTAATAATTTCTTTCAGAGCTATTGAACGGAACAAAAAGTAAAATAATAAAGAATTCTGAAATCAATTCCATTAGAAAACATTCTAAAAATCCGTTAAGATAATTAATTGCTTCCTGTTTGGAAAACTAGCTGTTTACATCCAAATACAAGGTACTTCCTCTCAAAAAAAAACAAAAAAAAACCAACTCAATACAAAACAAAAAGATATGTGGAACTAAAAGTAAAATGGTTGAGAGCCATAGGCAATGAGATAAATACAAAATCAAGATTTAAGTAGTAAAGGCAAAATGGGATCAACAAACCCTTGACAAATTAATTAATCAAATTTCTATGGAATTTCTTAGCGAAAATATGTCGACAAAATCGCAAAAAAGATTGACAGCAACTGATAACAATTATGCGACTTACTATGTATGAGTATATTGTAGTAAATAAAGATATAAAAAGATTATAAAGACTGTGATAAATTGTTATTTAAATATTTGAGGAAGTTAACTGTAGAAAGATTAATAACAAACAAATTACATATTCTTGTGTTTTTCTTTTTCTTTTTCCTTTTGTTTTGTTTTCATTTAAATTTAATTTAAAAACTGTCCATGGAACAATTACAAAATTTGCTTAGAGAGAATTACATTGATGCAAGAACGCCAATTGGGCTATTGGATATATAGGTTTTATACAAGTATATTATTATTAAATTCTAAAAGCTAAGTCTAAAGGGAGATAGCGTTTCAGACTTCTCATGTCACAGCTGTTATCTAAGAGATTTATAGCGATTACATTATTATACTTTGTCAATCGTTCCCAGTAGTTTACGCTCAACCTGGCGATTTGTTGGTTCACTGTTGGAATTCGGAGATCCCGATGTAAGTTCTTCACACAATAAGGGGCTCCGAGAAGCCTTCTTAGGAATAATTACTGAAACTTTTGTAGGATTTCAACATTTGATTCGAGAGCTAGGTCTCAAAATTGGATTCCAAGTGTGTCTTCTATTAAGCTTTAATGAGATACTAGTTGACAACATTGTGGTTTGGTATAACATCTCTGGAAAATGTTATTTGTGGACAGTCACCTCGTCTCAAGGTCAGAAACATAGATTTTAAGCAATTAAATATGGCGCATGGAATAGATTTTTCAGTTTATATGGCAGTCTTGTAAACAGCCAGAATTTATCAAAAGCTCGCTTAATATCAAGAAAAATAGCAAAGTAGATATCTGTAATGGTGCTCTGGAATGATGTTACTATCGCAACAGTCTGCTAAGAAATATTCTTTCAAGTATTTTCGAGAATGGGGACAGTATGACTGAATGCATGTTTAGACTTACAGGCCTGAATGAAATCACTTTTCATACTTAATCTATCAAATAAAGTGAAATCATTGAAAAAAATAATTTTTTTGTCTATTTAATGACCCGATATTTAGACACATGTAACATTTGATGGCCGCTTGGCAAATAGGGGGGTCAGTTACGGCAAAACCATGTGAGCCACTCCCTAGAAACTGATGAACTAGATCTTAAGGGAAGAGAGAGAGACATTTTTCTGCCAATCTAATGCCGTAGGAATTGGTTTGAAGCACTCTTCAATAGATTTGATCTAAAGCACAGATCGGGCAGCTCAAATCTGTAATAAATAATCAAGTTTCCTTCCTGCCATTACACACGAAAATAATAGCTAAAATAATGTTTTATTTTACATTCTTCAATAAACAAAATTGAAAATACTTATATTGTAAGAATACAATAAAACAAAAAGAAAATGTTTAAAATTATTAATATAATTTTACTCTATTGAATGATTTAGCCATGCTTTATCTGCTTATCATTTTAATGCATTTTAATGCTTCACTTTGATCAAATCTAAAGTATTACCTATGTATATTGATTGGATTACTTCCTATATTTTCACATTCATGTAAGCATGCGATAATGAAGATCAATAAAAATCAAGCATTGCTACAATATTATTTTCTAAATCAACTCAAATTTTATATTTTGAGTTCTTTCACCTGCTCATTTTGTCTATACTATATATCTCTCTCTCTCTCTATCTCTCAAACTATTTATCTATGTTTGTACTCCTCCTCTCTTTAACTCAAAAAGAAATTTTCTTTTGACCATGAAGAGAGTGTTGCGTTTGCTTTGCTGCCGTTGCCGTTGCCATCGTCATCATCGGCATTGTTATCATCTTCGTTTTTAAATTCGTGTTTGTTTGTTCGTTCGCTCGTGTACTCGTTAGGTCTTCGTTCGTCTATGATGTTGCTGTATGTAATTGAGTTGCTTTTACCTGTTTTTCTAAGCCAAAAGCTTAAACTAACCAACCAAGTTTGTAGCGCACGCGCTTCTATTACAAGAAGAAAAATGTTGCTGCTGCTGCTGCTTCTTCAGCTATGACTTCGGCTGATGCTACTTCTGTCGCTGTTGCTGCTGTTGAAACTTACTGACTGCTGCTGCTTGTAATCGTTTGTGCGGCATTCGCAGTGCACATTCAGTGTCAAGGTGCTAGCATTGGCAGATGCCATCGCGGCAAAACGTAGAACAACAACAATTAAACTATTGTACATAGACAAAAGAAAAGTTAGAAAGAAAATCGCCACCAACAATTGAAAGTACAATAAATCAAAGAATCTCAATAGAATTTCTATAGAGCAAGCAACCAACCAACCAACCCACGAACCAACAGACCGACAGATCAAACGAGCGGTGAGTGATTGAGTGAGTGAGTGACTTTTGTCGCGTGTGTCTGCGCGTGCAGCAGCAAGAGTAACTTTGAAGAAGTTCATAAGAACCAAAATATCTGATATATGTGCGGCAGTTACGCGCTCCACATTCAACGGTCAAGTCATTCGAATTGTGCGGTTCACGGTTATTTTTTTTTCTCTCACAGATACAAATAAATTTTCTAAAATCAAGAATCGAAGAAGCGTGTCCTTGAACAATAAAAACAAATTTAATCAATAAAAAAAATAAAAAACAAAAACATAATTGGGGAAGCCTTTCTTCTATTAGGTATAAAAAGTATTTTATTGGACGTTGCCTTTGTGGTAAAAATATAACAAAAACAAAGAACAAAAAAGAAAACTGAAAAATTAAAGAATTAAACTAGAATTGTTAACAGTTTGAATAATGCAAACCAATCCTAATGCTATTCACTGCTTCTGCGAAGTATCCAAGACGCAGCAATGTCAGCAATTTCCGCTTGAATTTGCCGCCACCGAACCAATTCAAGTCCAAGTTTAAGTCATTCTATGACATCAATCAGCGCAAATCAAACTCAAAGTGAAATAGAATAAAAAAAAAAAAATACAATCAAAATAAAACAAGGAGAAAGAATAGAATAATAAGAACACACCAACATTCTGTGGCGTGCCTCAAACTGCTTGAATGACTGACTGCATAACTGACTCTCTGACCATTCACTTATACGCCGGATTGAGTCAATTCAAGTAGTGGAGAATTGTTTGAGTGGACTTGGACTTCGAGTCAGGAGTGTATCCATTTCATAAAAATCATAATCATGTCTGCAAATTAGACTGACATCAAGCATACGTGCAGCAACTGACAGATGAGTAGGATGAGTTTAAGCGAACTAGCGCTTCTAGATAAAAGATATACAGAACATATAGGTAGATAGATGAACATAGTCATCATCATCATTAACATCATCAACTGCATCAGTAGCGATGGTGGCGATGGTGGTAGTATGCGCTAAGTTGACCAAAAGTGGCCAATTGCGGTGCTTAGAGAAAGCGACTCATTGCGATTTCTGCTTGGGTGAATGTCTAAGAAAACAAAATATAGAAAAAAAAAGAAAAGAAAAAACGTTGTCGTTGTCGTCTAAGAATGCGAAACGCTTAAAACAAAAAAAAATAAAAGAAACATCTGAAGTAAGCATAACTGCGGCATATTGGTTCATGATGATCAACATTAACATCATCATCATCATCACCATCGCTGTCATTATCAACAGCAGCAGCAATAAAAGGCGCATTGCATTGGATTGGCTAAAGTGATGGCAACAATAAAGAAAAAAAAAAAAAAGAGTAGTCAGTCAACACAACAGTGATGACGACTATAATGATGACAAGGGTGATGATGATGATATTGATAATGATGACGACAACATTGCCATTGTCATTGTGAACCGTTGCACAAAGTTATTTCGTTCACAGTAGTAATAGCAGCAACAACAACAACAAACAAAATTGGCTAAATGCTTAATGTTTATATATCTGCAAAATCGGAAAACAAATTTTTGGTTTATGAGACGCAGAAAAAGATTTTTCCCAAGTGCTTAGATTCTAAAGTAATTAACTTTGTCTGTTGGTTTTTTTTTTTTTTTTTTTTTTTGTGTTTTCTATTCTTGAGTTGTTGCGCACAATGACGACAGAAATCTTTCATAAGCCCACCAAGGAATCAGTCAGTCATAGAATACTTGGCTCATGCTTAACCAGGCATGCAGCAAAATTGTTTGTGTGTGGAGCGAGCGGAGCAGCAGCGGTGACTTTGATTTGGGTCAGTTGTGCTGCTAGTTGAGGTCAGTCAACGGTTATGAAACAATTGAAAGCAATTAGTTGAAGTGATATTGTCAGTCAGTCAGTCAGTCAGTCAGTCAGTGATAGCTTTAACTATAAGTTGCAGAAAGCAGCAACATTAACTAAAGAGGGACAGACAAGAGAAATTAAACTGAGACTGTCAGTTTAGTTTGTAATTAATTCTTTTGTTTTTTTGAGGTTTCAATTTCAAGTTGATTTTAAATAAAATCATTTAAAAACTTTCTTTTCTTTTTTGTTTGATTTTTCTTTGGCTTGGTCTGCAGAATTTTTCCAATTTATTCCTTTTGGTTTTTTGTTTTTTACATTTTTAAGATTCCTTTCTTTTTTTTTGTTGTCTTCTTCAAATATAAATATACATAGATACATAGATAGTAGGAAGAAAAGTTCAAACAAACATTTAACAACTTATTATTGGGCAATTTTTGTAAATTAAGCCAGATGGTGTTTGGTGTTTTTGGTTCTTGACTATTTCAGCCAGATGTTGATGTTGCCACAAAATTGCTGTTGCAAGTTAAGAAGAAGACTCTCTTTGTATTACTATAAATTCTTTTATTCCATTATTATATCAATCAAATTGACATCAACTTCACTTTCATATAATATTTTATCTTGAATTATTGAAATTCATTGCTTGTTTAAATTTTAGTTCAAAATTTGGAAAACAAGCGAAGTATTTTTGTTTTATGTATATTTAAATATTGTAAAAATAAAAAGTGATAACATAAAATATTGTGTTTCTTACAGAGACACTATCATCCGATTGGCATCGCATTACATTTGATTTACTGGCATCTTCTTGTGTGTTTCCGCCTCATTTTGTTTTTTGTTTCCTATCTCATAAAAACGGGTAAGTTAAGCGGTTATTTATATGAAAATTATACAATTTAAATTATAAAAAAGTGTCTTAAAATAAACAAACTATACATTTCTTACTTCATTAAAATGCTAAACTCGCAACAGCAAAGTCAATGAAGTTGCGCGCACATAATTTATGCCTATTGCACCACATTTGTGTCACGTTTTAACGACAAATATCATTTTAAATTGTAACTAAATGGTATTGCTCAGCATAGAAGTAAAGAAAAGAAATATAAACCAATTTCAGTTCTTCTATGAATATAAAAAAAGTTTGTTGCTTAAGTCTTTTGTATTTGGAAAACATTAAAATTAAATAAGTATATTAAAATTCTATTTTCATTGAATTGGTATGTATAATCCAATTTTAAAAGAAAACAGAAGAAAATGTTAACAAAAAAAAAAAAAATTGAGTTTATATAAAAAAAGTCAGTCAATTTACATGTAAAAAAAAAAAATGGGCGTCTTAGTAACCACAGTAAAACCAAAAGAGCTCAATTCAAATTTCAAAAGAATGAAAAATATAAATAAAAATAAAAAGATACTTCTGAAAACTAGGTTAAGAGTTCTGCGCTGCTTCTTTGCAAGTTATTAGCTCAGTTTAGCTGCTGGCAATCGCAGTGAAATTAAGTTAGACCAAGAACGAGTTAACCATGAAAAGCCAGCAAGTAGCTTGAAATCATGGAATCATTGGCGGTTAAGTCAATTGTCGGTTATCTCAACTAAAACAAAACAAAAAAAAAAAACTAAGCTCAAATTCAAACGCAAACGATGGCGATAAGCATACAACAAGCAACATACAATGTCGCCGCCATGTTGGCAGTTATGTCACTCCTGGCAATGACGCCTACCGACGACATCGCCACTGCCAACATGCATAAATCTTCATTGCGATATGTTGTGATTGCAGCAGCTTCTGTGTGTAAGTGCATCCAACTATTGGAAAACACTAAGCTCAAATTAGAACTTTACATTGAGTGGGGGTTAACTGCTCCTAGATGTAGGTGAATTGTAGATAAATAGAGAGATAGAGAGAGAGAGAGAGAGAGAAAAAAAAAACAAACTAAGTATGTATTTTGATTACTTGCAATTTGTTGTTGGCATTTTAATTAAAATAATAAATAAAAATAAAAAAAAAATATTGTACATAAGAAAACAAAAACAAAGAAAAAAAATAAGGAGCAGTTTACAACAACACAAATAACAACAACAACAACAACAACAGTAACAGTATGTTGTTGCTCTAAATATCAAGATACATAAATGGGCGCTACTAGAATGGAATTTCCTGTTGTTGTTACTGACAACAACAGAATACTAGAACAGAACAACAGGCAACAACATCTAAACATTTATTATGCAATTTTATACAGCAATTTATTTTAATAACTGCATAACAACAACTCAACGCAACACAACACAATACATAGTTATTGTTATATCGTAACACTATAGAGAGTTTTATGCTCTTAAACAATTACCACCCACTTGGGTTTAACTAGTCATTTTTGTGTGAACATTTAACAATAATTTTTTAAATTTAGTTTAGATAAAACAAAGCTAAAAAAAACATGTCAAGCATAAAGTGAATATTCTTTAAATTTTCATCTTTGATCTTACAATTAAATTAAAATTAAATTAAATTAATATTAATATTAGATCAACATAAGGAATATTATTTACTAAGCTTTGCTGCTTGATGAAGACTGCTTACCTGTCTTGCCTTTGAAGACATTAGAATGCATACATATCTTTCATATTTACAGAGCTCTTTCATTTGAACTAAACATTCTTAGGTAGTGTATTTCCTTGGTGATGTGTTCGCATTGATTTCAAAGTTTTAGGAATGTTTAGATCATTTTTGCCTAAACTGCAGCAATTGAGGGAATGATGAAATGAATTAAGTTACCAGAATCCGCAACTGATCAATTTTGTTGTGCTTACTTAGTCAGCTGAAGTTTTACAGTTGTGTGTTAGCACCATGAATTTTCGTCCTACATAGGACAAGGATTCATTGTGACTTTATTTGCGAAAGAAACTCTGTCAAAATCGAAAGCAACTCAACTCGACTATGTATTTCTGAGTAATTTCTTGAGTTTTATTCAAGCCCACTGTGTTTGGAGTGGATAGTTCAAAAAATGTACATTAAATATCATTTGTGATTCTGGATATCCTCTTTAATTTTGGACTAAATGAGTGAAAACAATTTGAGCCACTAATCCAAAAATTGTTTGTAGTTCAAATTGGTTGTACCTTCGGGTACATCATCTGACCATAGGCTGTGTCTGGTACCACGGATGGTCAGGAGCTCACGGAACTTGTTATGTTCCATTATTGAGAGTATTGTGGTGGTTACGGTTTATTGTCCAGATGAGAGTAGAGCAGCAAAAGTTTTGTATGAACATTACTCCCAACTAAAGAAAGAGTCCTGTGTCCAAAATAGAATCGAATTTGGTATCTGCGGATATATATTCAAGGGGATGTGGTGCTGTGATATTGAGTCTCCATGAGTTTGAAATAAAACTCAACCTTATGTTTGGTTGGACCTTGCTTTATTTTCTTCATTTTCCTACAGACTCCTTTTTCTTGACAAACATACAAGTTGGTTGTTATAGGACTCTGGTTTTTAAGGCATTTAGCTTGGATTAATCATTGCAAATCTTTAATTAGTATTTTCCATAAAATATTACAAACCAAAAATGTCATTTCTTTAAAAACTTCTTCAAAACTGAAATACATTCATTTATTTCATCATTTCAAAGATGTTTTCTACAATAATTTACGACACAGACAAGCACATAAAAGTATATGTTACTCATAAGTAGCGCACTTCAATTGGGAAGTGCTCTGTACTTAAAAACAATCTTAGCTACTACAATTTTCAATAATAATAATAGAAAACTTTAAATTACTTTTTTGTTTCCAATTTAACTACTCGTTTTTATTTTTATTGGTTTTTACTGATACAAGTATGTAAAAATAAATCAAATGGAGAGAGAGAAATGGTTATGGAGTGAGTTCATTTTGCGATTACCATAAAGAAATCTATGTCACATTAACAAAACCAAACGAAATCAAATGAAACGAAATGAAACCAAACCAAACCAAACCGAACCGAACCGAGCAAATCAATGAATGTCTGTCTACCATAAAGTCAACAACAATTGAGAAATGCATAATAAGTAGAAAATGCAATGTTGACTTATAAATTTATTGTATTGTAGTATTGTATATATAGAAGTACAGACATATGAACATGCAGGTACATATGTATATATCTTTGCTTATGTTTGTTATTTAAAACAAAAACGTTGAACCGGAATTTTCCCGTTTGTTGCAAAGTGATATTCTAGCACTCAATGCGATTCTATTTATTGTATATATACATAATTCGTACTTGTCCATGTGTCTGTCCATTTGTCCATTTTGTGTTGTTTGTTAAAAATTAACGCGTTCTCTGCATGCCATGCCATGCTATGCCAATGCCAATGCCATTAGTTTATATCCCAAATAAATTGATTTTATGTTTAACACTCTACAACTCAACACGGCACAGCGCACATTTTAGTGCTGTTTGGCGGTTGACTGCAAGTAGTTAGACAATTTGACCCACACTGCAACAGCAACAGCAACAGCAACAGCAATTCTTATTTTAGTACTTTTGGCCATCGAAATTGAAACGAGAAATTGAAACAACAATTTTAGCTCAGTTGGTTGGTTGCACTGTTTTGCATTTTTAGTCTTTGCCAGGCCTCATGTTAGCTAGCCCAGACTTACATAAATGACTTCAATTATGGCACTAACAAGTAATGCATAAAAATGTTTACTCATTTCATTGCTCAGTTTCATTTGTTTTTTTGATGTCGCTCCTAACTGTCGCTCCAAAGGAAGTGTAAGATCGTCATCATAATCATATAACACATAGATCAGAATAAGCATGGGCAAGATAATAAAGTAACTTGATCAGAGAATAAAGAAGAGAATATGATAAATTTCAATTATGCAATAATAAAAACTCTGTAATAATGCTACTGATCTTTCGACAAATCTTCATCAATAGTATTAAGATTGTTATGACATTGGGGCTTAGTTGGTTCATTGCCTTTTGTAAGTCCTAATGAGTTTTTGCTTAGATCTATTTTTATTGCATTGAGAAAGATTTACTTGGACAACTTGAAGATGATTTCAATCAAATCAACTTTATCATTATTTTAATACCTGCCTCTTGATATGAAAAAACTATCATCTTACTTATTGGGCTTTCTATTTATTTTTAGATTATTAATCTTTTCAATGATTTGGATTTTTATTAAAAAGAAATACATACTTTATAATATACATACGTATTATTACCATAAACACCTTTTTATTTACAATATTTTATCAATTAAATAGTTTCTCACAAATAAGGAAGAAATTATCTTTCTTTCACACAAGTTGGTGCTGCTGCTGCTGCTATTAACAAGAATGCGTATGAATTAATTATGCTACTCGTATATCATTTACTGTAGCAGCAGAGCAATAGCAGTAGTAAAATGATGACTAAACTTACTTTCACAATTATTACATCTTACAATTACAAAATATGCAATAAAATAACAATAACAAGAAAATTAATTAATGATCTTTTAAATATAAATGCTATTGTTTTGATTTGATATTCTATGATAGATACAAAAGTAACTTTTGCTTCTATTTAGCATACATAAGTAGTAGATAGATGAAGATATGAAATACAAGTACGAGTCAGTTGAGTGAGGTGAAATGAAATGAAATGAAATGAAGGTGAATGATTTGTAATATGTACTATGAACCTGTAATTAAACAGTTAACAATGCACAGGACTATAATTACATTAAGTGAAAAAAAAAGAATAATGAAAGAAATTTTCCAAGAATATTTTTATAAAACATTTAACTTTCCCATTTGATATGCAAAATACAATACTTATTACACCACATAATTAATGTATTGTACATACATATGTAATAAATACAATATAATAAAAAAATACCTAATACATATTTTTTTTTTCAATTTTTAGAAACCCAATTTGCAATTGAACAGATTTAAACTATAGAATCAAGAGAGAGAGAGAGTGAGATAGAGAAGAGATCAAGTCATGTTACTTAAAAGCCAACGAATTTCACAGCTTTTGCTGTTGACATTGTCATTTCTTGTGGTCATTGACAGTGCGCGAGCTGCACGGAAAACAAAACGGCCGCCAGTAAAACCGTTGAAGACATTTCCGCGCAACAATGTGACGCCGATATCAGCAGCAACTATTGCTGCTTCTGCTTCTGCTGCTGCTGCTGCCACCACCACCACCACCACCTCCAGCATCACTAATAGTATTGCAAGTCAAAGCGGAAATTTACCACAAAGTATTGAGCTTCCGAAACCGTTAGCGGAAACAGCCGGCGCCGCTATATCAGAGACCAAAGGCGAAATTCTCAGCGAAACGACACCATCAAGTGAACAAATGAACGACGAGGATTGTGAGCCGGATATGATTGGCTTTGAACTGATCACTGGGTAAGTAAAGTGCAACAATAAATCTTAATTACCAGCGACAATATCTATCTGTTCTGCTCAGTTCAGTTCAGTTGAGTTTAGTTCAGCTCAGATCAGCATATGTACTTAGTTCAGTTCAGTTTGGTCTTCCAACAATGATGATGATGATGATGATGATGATGATAATATGAGAAAGACGCTTGCCTACTGAAGGTGCAGTAGGCACGATACGATTCAAGACGTTGAAGCGCGCCTTGGCCATAATTTATGCCAAATGTAGATACAAGTGGAAGCTGTTATCCATTATTGTCAGGCTATGGAGTGAGTCTGTCTGTTTTTGTTGGCATTTGCACAAATTATGCGCCGCCAGAGTCACAAAGTCACAGGCATCTCGTCCATATCTTCTTCTTGTCTGTTCTTCACACATCGTAATTCTGTTATGTACAAAAGTGATTTTTTTTTTTTTTGTTGTTTGTTGCCGTCGCTATTGATTTATCGTTTATGTGCACTTTAAATTTATTAATGCTCATATTTGCCAAAGCGAAATTTTATTTTTATTACCTAAAAAACTATTCATTTCGGTTTGTACAGAATATTGTACACCTTTCACACAAAAGGAATATTAAAGATTTCTATCCATGGATACATTATTTTCATTTTTGATGTTACTTAAAGTATGTTGATCATCATCATCTACACATGTTTCTCTGGCGGCTTCTACAGCCACAAATCAGAGAACTTCAACTTATTATTAGAGTAAAAAAATTCTCTGCCCATTATTATGTTACAAATATCACGACAAAGTGCTAATGCCCATTACTTTATATCAAAAAAAAAAAAAAATATATATATATATATAAATTGGTCAACACCAAAAGACAAACTTAAGATAAACCTGAAGCTGAAAATTTATGTCTCTTTCGTTTCATGTGCGCTTGCCGTTGTTGTTGTTGCCGTTCTCTTGGTATTGCAGTTATGTTCTATCTGCACCATCGAAACAGCTGGACACGTTGCCTGGCATACTGATGCTAACTGAATGCCTAGAGGCCTGTCAGGCAAACGAATCTTGTAGCGCAGTGAACTATGAAACCGGCTTGTGTGTCTTGTTCCGTACTACAGCGGATATTTTGCCAGGTGAGTAGAGCACACACATACAGGCGATTCTTACGCATAATGCCGTTCATTGTGTATTTGTATGTATTTATGCGTATACAGGTTCACTTTCACGCTCACATTATCCAGTTTTCACTGTTTACGCACAAAAATCCTGTTTCGGTGTACGTCCTTGTTCAAAGGCCTGGTGTATTGATCGCGTGCGTGGTTATCGTCTGCCCGATCATGTGAAGAATAGTCAAACTGTCGCCACACGTCGTGATTGCATTGAGTTGTGTTTGGGCGAGACGGAGTACACATGCAGGTGTGTTAAAGCCTAAACAATTGAATTGAACAAGTTTTCTTTTCCTTTTTTTTTTTTTTGTGTTATAACATTTACTTTAATTGATTGTCTTAAGATCGGCTAATTTCTATTCACACACGGGTCTCTGTGAACTCTCCGACATGGATCGCTTAACACTCTCGGATGAGTCAAATATTGTTGCCTATGAGGGTGTAGATTATCTCGAGAACAATTGCGCTGATGAACCAAGTAAATTGTGTGAGTTTAGAAGACTTTCGGGCAGAATACTGAAGACTGTCGATTCTGTTCATCAGGATATTGCAAGCATTGATGATTGCCGTGAGCTCTGTTTGAATGCACCATTTAGGTAAGAGAGCTTAATATTTTGATTGATCAGTTGTTTACATTTTAATAATATGTATGTAGATGCCATTCGTATGATTATAATGAGACTGGCGAACATGTATGTCGTTTATCGCATCATAGTCGTGCGACTCTCTCTGATCTCACTGAACCCTATCTTTCAATCGATGAGTCTGCTACATATGAACAATCGGCTTGTTATAATGTATCTATTGATTGTCGTTCCGGGGAAATGGTTACTAGAATACGCACCTCTAAGTTATTCGATGGTAAAGTGTATGCCAAGGGAGCACCAAAATCTTGTTCGGTGAATGTGAATAATTCGTTGGAGTTTGATTTGCGTATGCGCTATAATGATCTTGAGTGTAATGTTCGCCAGAGTGCCTATGGTCGTTATATGAATGATATTGTCATACAACATCATGATATGATAGTGACTTCATCTGATTTGGGTCTTGCGGTCTCATGTCAATATGATTTGACCAATAAAACTGTGTTGAACAATGTCGATCTGGGCGTTGCAGGCGAGATAGAGACCACCATGAGTGAGGAGATAATTGTCGATTCACCGAATGTAATAATGAAGATTACTGCACGCGATGGCAGTGAAATGAAACATATTGCTGAGGTTGGTGATCCATTGGCATTGCGTTTCGAAATTGTTGATGCAAATAGTCCTTATGAGATTTTTGTACGTGAATTGGTTGCTATGGATGGTTCAGATAATGCTGAAATCACACTGATCGATGCTAGTGGCTGCCCCACGGATCAATATATTATGAGCGCCATACAAAAGATGACGACGAATCGTAAGATTTTGCTTTCGCAATTCGATGCCTTTAAGTTTCCCTCATCAGAGCTGGTGCAGTTTCGTGCGCTAGTGACACCCTGTATTCCACGTTGTGAACCGGTTATTTGCGATAATGAAGATAGTGCAAGCGGTGAACTGAAGTCGTTGCTCTCGTATGGACGCAGAAGGCGTGCACTTAACGGCACCGAAGGCGGTAAGTGGCAGGAGCAGGGCGTGATGGTCTTGATTGATTTGATATGCTTTATACGCTTTCATTTCCTTCGTTTCTTTTTTGTACTTTTTTGCTTAATGCAGCAGTTGCCTCCTTGATCTCCACCATAACACGCCATAGACGTGATGTGAATCATCAACAACCAGCGAACGATGAGAATATTTTGCTAGTGCAATCGATACAGATTACCGATAAGTTTGCCTTCAATGGTGAGAATGGCGGCGCCGCTGGAACTGATGTTGCTGATGGCATTGGACGTTTGCAGTTGGATACACCGGGTGCCAATACGAACGCCACTTGCGTCAATGGCTATGGTGAGTAAAGTAGCCCTTGCTCCCTTTCTTTCTTCCTTCCTTTCTTAGTCTGGCAATTCAATTATGCAATCCTTGAGTATTTATGTGGCGCCTGGGCGGCTTTGCCTTAAGTATAAGGTAGTAGGTAGCGCCATGATCTAGCTATCAACATTGCAAAATCATGGCCAGGTCACTGGTTCAATGCTAAGCCTAAAGGCACAACCAAGTGGCTGCTGGTGCTAGTGAGTTGGCTACAATATTTGTTACCGGATAAGATAAGCTCACCATGAATAATTGTCTAAATTAATCTTGAGAGCACTTTGCGTGCTTGCACAGCTTAAATCTGCCATCGTTCAGTGGCTTATCTCTTTCGAAGTGCTATGAGGCTTAGGCAAAGCCCAGTAGTCGATGCTTTGTACATTTAAGAGGGCATGAAAATGAATTTGGCTTTAATGAAGCGTTTACAATGTGCCGGCAATCATAACTTGTCATGAAGTGTGCTTTTTTTTTTTTGTTATTTTTATCGCTAATAATATGTTTTGTACTATCTGGTTTACAGGTTTCATCATTGCTGGTGCACTCTTCCTGTTGTTGCAGCTTACGGTCATTGCCGTCTGGGACAACATGCAAAAACGTTCCATACTCAAACGATAAATTTCTATGCGCTACGCCTAACAATGGATAACAATAGCTTAATTAGCAAGACTTCTTTCAAAAGCATTAAGGCATTCAAGAAAAACAGAATTAGAATAAAGTGTGTTTCCCAGTAGAGCTGGATTTCTACAAAAAGTTCTACATTTCCAATTAAAGACAATATTAGTTTTTAAGTAAAGCAGATTCAATTAGCAATTTAGCAAGTAATTATTTATGTCTATTTGTATTTTATAAGATTTTTTAAAATGAGCTAAGACTTTCTTAACAACAAAAAAAAAAACCAACAAAATCACAACAAACAAAAAAAAAACAAAAAAAAAAAAAGATACTTTCTAGACTCCTTTACAACAAACTCAGACTTTTAGTTAATAAGAATTAATTAAACTTAACTAAAACTAATTTAATTTATTTATTTAAAAAAACAAAATTAAAAAATTAAATCAATTACACTCAAATCTGCCAATTGTGAATAAAAATAATTTAAAATTATATACAAGAATTTTGTATTGTATATCAACAAATTCCATTTGGCAGATTTGATTTTAGAAATTTAATAGTTTAAGCTATCTAAGATGCTATTTTAAATTCCATAAAACAAAACTTAGCATTATAATTTTGGAACAATAATAAAAAGAAAAACTATAAAATATCTAAAAATGTTCTTTCATCATTTTATTATACTTATCATTCTTGGGAATAAACTTGGAAAAAGATCAAGGAAAATCATAGACAGAAACTTATTCTAAATAATAAGGGGGAGTAATCCAAAAAAATATGGAGCTATTTAGGCAAATACAATATGGAAGTGAGACTTCAAATTTTGATATTCGTCACATTTCATTTTCTAATTTTTAGATGTACCTTCCTTCGCTAAAGAAATTTCACTTCCATATTGTGCTTATAAGGGTGAGGAACACTACTTAATTTTTGTTTGTTTATTATGGTCAATTGAAACAACAAAAAGAAAGAGATAAAAGTTGGTTTTCCATGGTGATTTAACACTTTTAAAAGACTTAACACTGAAAGAAAAGCAAATATGATCATGGTAAATTTGCTACTGGGTTTGCAACTATTTACAATTGGATAAATGAGTTTAAGACACAAAAGAAAATCAACAATATCATTTTGAGTGATTGGCGATTAAAAGTTGAGGCCACAGTGGTTTTATTTTTGCATGAAAAATTGGGTTTGAAAAAAGTATAGGCAATCGTAACGAGTTTCTACGTCGATACATATATAACTGTAAATGAATCATGGATACATAACTATATTCCAAAAACAAAGAAACAATCAAAAAGTAGATGCATTGAAAGTAGAATAGATTTAACAAAGATTGACGGTTGATCATAGGTTGATTTATTTCATTCTTTTTCAAGTTCTATTTATGCCAATTTATTGTTTTCAAAGCACAATTCTATGCGTATAAAAAAAAGGAGTTTATTTTTCCTCATGGATAATGTTTTGTAGGCACTTTGAGTGAGTAGCCATTTCACACTCTTAATCACTCATTCCACACCACTGATTTACTCAATCGACTCCATCAATCGAGTTAAAGTGTTGGCCAATTTATGCTCAAACCTTTGACAGCGTCAAGTTGAACGTTTGATCAATCAATTGGGCTAACTAAAGACGTAGTTTTTTTTTGTATGTGTTTTACTCAGTTTTATTTTATTTGATTTATGTTGCAGTTGTTATTTTTGTTGTGGCATGCAACATCATTAACATATTTTCGAAATTTCGATTTCCATTGAACTGCAATAGTTTTGCTTGCTTTAAATCACCATGAGGACAACAATAACAAACACGAAACGCATTAACATGACTTTGACTTTGACTTGCCACACACTTTCATTGTTTAACTTAAAATGAGAAAAAATAATAGATCAAATCATTTGGTTTTTTTTTTGTTTTATTGTTTTTGTTTTGGTTGTGCTAACGAAGCAATGCAAAAACAATTGAAATTGGCTATTTAAAGGTGCCAAGTTGACCAAATCTGTTTGCTCAATCACTTGACATGATTAAACGAAAGAATCAAGGAAAGAAAGACAGAAAGAAAGTCAACAAAGGTCTTGAAGGCACAACTAAAATACAATATATGTATCTATCTATGTATTTAAAAGAAACTAAACTCTGTGTAGCTTGTTAATTTTAACTAACAATAATCGCTTATCGCAACACTTAATCATGACACTGGTGGTGAACGAGTTCATTTATAGACAAATGAAAGGATGATTGAGGGCTTAAAGTGCTTGTTCATTCATTCGTTCGTTCTTTCATGGCATAGGGGTACGTACATATCTATGTATAATATACTTGTAGTTATAAGTTAATTAATTGATGGTGATGGGATTGACCATTGTTGTTGTTCTTGTTGTTGTTGTTGTTGCTGGCTACCTTGCGGCTTCTGTTGGGCGTCGTGCTGGTGTTGCATAACATGTGTTTCTTCTCTATATAGGTAAACCTTAGAAAAGATACAATCTACAGTAGCTGATTCTTTACAAAATTTATAAAATATCTTAAGGGTATAAATTGTCTAAGCATTTCATCATTGAATTTGATTGCATTTTTAAATAAAATTTATTAATCAATCAAATAAAAACATTTAAATACCTTTATCTGCTGGTTGTTTTTCTAAATGATGATTATTTAATGAATCAAACAATCAAACTTCATACTTATGTATATGAGTATCTTTGAGATACCAGTAGAATATTTATTGTAACTTAAATAAAAAAAAAACACAATTTCAAATCATAATATTGTATAAACTTTAGCTACTGTTTCTTCCTCTAATAATTTAGCATACCGACTTTGATCTTTTTGATATCAGACACATTCAGAAATGTTAAGCCAACAACCAACTTTGGTTAAACTTCATAATTTTTCAATCGATCGACAATCTCGCTGCAAAAGCACATCAACAAACCTTTTTCAAAGGCTAAACTATTCTAAGACAACAAAAACAAACAAAAAGGAACACAAAGTTTCATATGTAAACGATATTTTCTCTGTTTCTTCTGTGCATTTTGTAAGAAGGAAAAGTCAACTAAGCGAAAGTCGAAAGACACTTTCTGCGTTCATTGGATTATTGTCGGTCGTCGTGCTTCATGAGTTCTTTTCGTTTTATTCTTTTTTTTTTTGTTGTTTTTGCTTTGCTTGTCATATATGCCTTTTGAAGTTTGTTGTGTCTTGTCGCTTGAACATACATACATATTTGTCTGTTCATGCATGTGTTGGGTATGTTCCTTGGGTTGTAAGTATCTATGTAAGAGTATCTGCGCGACACGCATAACATAAATTTTCGCTCGCGTATATCAAAATCTACCTATTTTTTTTCTGTTTCTATTTCTTCTTGTTGGCCACCAAAATAGCCAACAGACAAACCAACAAACGAACAGCAGGAGCATCATTGCAATTATTAAACTTTAAGTTGAGCTTTTGCTACTGAAAATGCAATTGCAATTGCTACTTTGTGGCTTAGTCTACGTACTAAGCAAGCCAATAGTACATATAATAGTACTAGTATCTAGAAGTAAGCAAGAAATACTCGTAGTAGAGAAGATTGTCAATGTTATGTGTTGTGTTGTTTTCTTAGATTTTTGTCATATGAGCAAATATGGTACCACAGAGACATACCGTCTTCATTCATATGTCCTCGGGGCAAATGTTTATGTCAGCGTCTTAGCAAATAAAGTGATCGGACAGACTGAACAGATGACAATAACCATCCAAGAGAACCAACCATCTACGAGTATGTGTAAGTAGAAACAGAAATAAATAGAATGGCATAGATGAAAGGGGTGAAGCTATGAGATAGATACGTTGCTCATTCTCTTCTTATTTTACTTTTTTTTTTTTTTTAATACGAGTACAAAGTCAGCGAAGGACATCTTTGCTAGAAGTAGATTCGCATAGATTCCCTTGGGATGTTTGCAACATTTATTGCCATTTATAATCAGGTAGGCCATCATAATTTCAGTTTATGAATTGTCTGCGTCTGCTGCTCACGAGAGACGACGACGATAGACAATGTGTTGTAAATTTTGATGGCAAAAGGTTGATAGTCATTCGTAGCAAAACTGAACTGAATTCAATGGAATCAAATTGAAATGAAATGGGATAGAATAATAATATGAAATAAATAGACTTTTGTCACGAGCATGAAATTAGCATTTGACATTTGTATTGATCTCAAAGGATTTGTATATTAGATACTAATGCATGTAAGTAACATAGATAAATTTAAAGAAATTGATAGATAGATAAAAGTAAAAATAAGCTGGATGGATCAATTTATATTAATCCAAACCAGGTTCATTATATGTAACAATAATCAACAAAATACAAAAAATAAAAAAAGCGAACACAGTAAAAGGAATTAAGATAATAGAAAAGAAAAAATATATATATAATTAAAACTAATAAACTAAACCATACCTACCACTGATTTTATAGGAATTTCGAAATAATAATAATGTAAGGTAAACTTCAGCTTCTTCAAGATAGAAAGGTAGATCGATAAACAGATAAACAGACAGGCAGATCGATTGATTAGCTACCGCATGAAAAATATACTTTATACTTATATGTACATCTTTCTTTTAGATGGTGGTGGAATGGAAAGTACATATATGCATCGATTTAGGTGGCCAAGCTATACTTAATATGGTACAATATATTGAAATAAGAGAACACTAAGCCGATAGTTGAATGTACACAAATGAATGCTGGTCTATAATCGTAGGCAAACCAAATGTTATTGCATAATTGAAAAGAAGTTAGTGATTGAGCGAACGTGTATGTGTGTATGAGTGTGGTTGATTGAAAATTGATTTCCATAGTTCGGTCAATGACCATCACACGTATTCTACTCGCACCTAATGTCTAGGCAACATAGTACAAGTGTAATGGCATCTAAAAGGCCACGGCCACATATGCAAGTGTAAAAGATTTTAGCACACACAAAATATAAACATAAACAACAATAAAAATAACATCAACATTATTTCTTCATATATATGTATGTACATCAGTACACAGGCAATGCGTGATTAAGCATAGAGACTTTGTAAGAAAAGGCCTTTGGGTGCCAGAGGCCCCAAATGAAAAGTGCTAAATCTTCTTAGAATAAAGTCAGCCTTGTCTTTAAGATATAGAGACTGATTGTAATTAAAGTATGAATCATAAAACAAAGCAGTATATTAAATTAGAATCGCCAAATCTTACTTAACTTGCATTGATTTTTAAAAATATGTACCAACTCCATTGTTTCCATAACAAGAAATTATTTTTATAATTTAAAAAGGATCAGGATAAATGAAATAAAAGCAATCAAATCAATCAATCAACCAACCAACATCGTACGATAAAACAACTTGCCTGCAATATGTAAGGATGGATGAATAGAGCGAAATCTATTCTCCCATATATAATACGATGCTATAACATGGAGTCTCCGAAACTCACTTCTATGTATTACAAGTACCAAGTTAAAGTAATCGTATGAAAGTAGTGTGCCTCACCTCATGAGCACAATATGGAAGTGAAACTTCTTTAGCGAAGAGAGGTAAATCCAAAAATTAGAAAATGAAATGTGACGAAAATCAAAATGCGGTGATGTTTCAGAGACGTAGTGGGGAGGCGCACAAAACAATGCGCATTGTCTTGTCTGCAGCGTAGAGAATAAATGCTTATGCATGAGTAAGAGAGAGAGAGAGAGAGAGAGAGAAAAAAAAATGCTTTACTGTTTGTGCACTTTACGAAAGAACGTACGAACAAGTGGCCAATTGACCGAAAAATAAAATAACTCTTTTGTATTGAAACACTATAAAACTACAATATTCTGTATTATTGCTTGACCATCTACTTTAGAAGTTTCACTTCCGTATTGTATTGCCTAAATAGGTCCAATATAATAATAAGATCGTAAAAATTTTGATTTTCGTCACATTTCATTTTCATATTTCTTTGATTCACTCCCCTCCGCTAAAGAAGTTTCACTTCAAATAGGATTCTGACATAGAATGTTTTTATTTGGAAGCGAGACTTCCTTGGGGCCCCTAACATACCTTAATCCGGCTATGTATATATATAAATTGTTATATGACTACATTTAACAAAAGCTTGCTTGGTCAATGACTTTATTGCGGTAACAACAAGACATAACAGGTAACTTGCAACGCGTGCCTAAATTCAACCATTGGTCTGTCTGTCTGTCTGTTTTTCCATCATCAGACCATTTGCTCATACATTCTTTCAATATTAGCTTATTGAAAGCACCACAATTGGCATTCGCATACGATTTACAGTTGTGCAATATGAGCACAACTTAAATGCGCGTGGCTTGTTTCAAATGAGGCGTGAAATATTTTTTAAAATGAACTTGTTTGCGTTCGATATTTATTCTTGTTTGTTTCTTAATTATGTATTTCACAAGATGGTGTTAGATTACATGTTCAATGAAGTTGTTAATTGAGTCATTTTGCACAAAAATACGGTTATTTAAATAAAGTTCTTATGTCATGTAATTCATGTTTGCAATGTAACTTGGCAACCATGTAAAAGAGACCGCAATAGGAAATGTAATATATTGTAATAATAATATCCATAAGTCCTAGAAGTAGGCGAGCAAGAGTAGTTTATACAAATAACACAAAACATGAAGACGTCAGCATCTCCATATGTTGATTAATATAATTTTAAATTTTCATTCTGTGTCATTTTAAACAAAAAATCCCGATCCCCATAATTGCCAATGCACATCTTAGGCATAGACAACGTTAACCTTCTATTTTCTTGTTTTATGAAATTACAAAAAAACATTGCCTAAGTACTCATTCTTTGTTATCGAATACGTAATTGTTATTAAAATTGTTGACAGTTTTCGAAGAACCTTAAAGTGACATATGTTTTGGAGTCATAAAGTATTTGGTTGGAGAATAGATTGTGCAATAGACAAAATATGTACAGACAAGTATGTCGATATTTATGAGTTCGTTTTGTAATTCTACATTCCATTCCATTTATAATAAAAGAAGATATATTTGCTTACTTACCATTTGAATGGAAAACAATGCAATTCGATTTGTCAACCTACGGCAAAGAAAAGAAAGTGTTTTATTATTGTTTATTGTAAAAAAAAAAATATCTACATATTTGCTGCTATGCATATTCAATGTTAAATGTTGAATAATATTGTGCTATCATGGTAAAGTGATGAGGGAGGAAGAATATTTAACAAAATGTCAAAAGTTTAAACAAACGTTGAAACATTGATCTCTGAAGGCATGAAATGTTTATCGCTTTGCAAACGAGTTTAAAATGGATAAATAAATGTAACCTTCCAGCATTTGGCACTCATCATGGGAACCACCTCCAACTTTTTTGATGTTCATTTATTTTCAAAATCAATTTATTGATTTTTTTCATACAAAGCGAAAGTTTTTCACTCTTTCTCTTCCTTTCTTTG
The DNA here is from genome assembly GCA_037043295.1 of Amiota minor. NCBI lineage: Eukaryota > Metazoa > Arthropoda > Insecta > Diptera > Drosophilidae > Amiota > Amiota minor. Next base: position 670,229 of record JBAMAW010000382.1, read on the forward strand.
TTTCAACCAAATTTTGTTTTTCCATTTAGCTGCAACTATTTATTTACTTGGGATTCATGCATTTTATGCCATTTGCAGACGTTGAAATTTTATAAGGAATTGCCTTAGAAAGTGATTTGTTTCATTTTTATATAGTTCACAATTTTATACTTATAGTTTCATAGTTTTAATGTATCTTTGCAAATAAGATGGTGATGGATATGTCCATGTTCTGTTTTCGATATGTTGGTCATCAACCTGAACACAAGTTTTTATCTTTCAAGTTGTCAGGTTCAGTAAAGAAAACCTTCTACTCCAGACAGATGCAGAAAATGTGATTTATTGTCTCTCCCACCCATTTCATTTCGCAATAGCCTACCGCTGAGTCCACAGATTAGTGGACCAATTGATTAGACTACATTTGTACATGGTTTCAAATAAGTGGAACTTATAGGAAAATTTATTGTAATCATAACAAAATATTAATTAATTAAAAGTTCTTCTGATGTAGATTTTCTTGATAAACTCAAACAAAAATGCCTTGGCAAAACCCGTTAATTGACCCCTTACTTAAATTTCAGTAACCCAAATCACTGAAATCTAATGTTTTAATAATAGTTTCTTGGTGGTTGCTTGGTTGTTCGTACATTAAAAATGTTCTGTCATTTCAAGCATCTCATTGTGGTAAGAAAATTTAGAAGAGAAGAAGTACAAAAAAAAAAAAAAAAAAACTAATTACTTTTAGAATTGTTTTCTTTTTTAGGAATTTTCGTTGTTATTTTGGTCAAAACAACAATCTCTTTACCATTTGTTTAACAAAAATATATGTCTTCTTTTCTTTTGTGGACTGTTTTGTTGGAAGAGATGCAGTGCAATGTTTTTGCAATTATTTTGTGTACCAAGCGCCAACGCATTATGAAGATAATGATGATGATGATAATGATTATGATGATGTACAAGTTGCATTATGATTCTGATTCTGTTATTTTCTTATTTGTGAATATTATGTTAGTCAGCCAAAGAAAAAAAAAAAAAATGGAGAGAAAGGAAAAATATTATAGTAAGAAGATGTAAAAGATCCTACTCAAATGTCAGTTGTTTTAGGTAGTTTAGTTAGTCCGAGTGTATGTGTGTGTGTATATGTGTACATGTTGTCCTAATTTACCAACATGATTATGATTATTTGAAAATACTCGTAGTATCTAATAAAATATTTATGCATATGAAGACATGGCGTGAGATCAGTAAATTATTGCTATTGACCTATTTACTATTCCAAATATCTAAAAGTGAGCTAAATTTTTATTTTCATTTCCCTAGTTTTTTTAACAAGAATTAACCTATTGTATAATCATACTAACTAAGAATTTAGTTGCCATCATCACTTTGATATTTCTTTTGATTATTTGATCAAAGGCAAAAAATTTTCTTGACGTGTGAAAAAGATTTTAGTGTTTTAACTTAAAATAGACAAAGAATATAAAGTAATTTTGTTGTCATGCTAAAAATAAAAACATAATTAATTTGATTTGAAAGTGTGTAACATCAAATGAAAGACTTGAGACATGAAAACTTATCAAACTTCACGCACTTTTGTTGTTCGCCATGGTCTGAGTATTATAAATGAATGATGCTTTGTTATTATCGCAGCAAACTTATAATTAACAAATCTATTAGATACTTTGTTGCATGTTGCATGAATCTTTATCTAATTGTATTCTGTTTACCATTTATAATATTTTTCGTCTCTGGAATGGTGCTCTGTGCTAGAGCAAACTAATCTTGGCAACTAAAATATAAGACCTTCTATTTGCGCAGAAAGTTAAACTGATTTAATAAGTGAGCAACAACAACAACAGCAACAACAACAACAACAACATCATCATAAAATCATAAAATTATGCTAATAAAAGAAGATTGAAACTGATGCACATAGATTTTACAGGTTAAAATTATAAGTTAAGCCAAGTGATCAATCAAATTGTTCAATAATTTTTAGAATTTTTATGATAAACTTTTCTTTTCTTTTTCTTCTTTCACTGACTTATATACATACAATATATATATTGTATCTGGTTGCTGGTGCTTAAGGTCACCCACCTGGGGTTCTCATTATAGGAAAATGTGCCTCAAATGAGTTTGGATGTACACTACATATTGTTGTGGAATCCGTTTCTAACAATTTAATGAGATGTTTGTGTTCTTACATACATTTATGGGAAATATGGATGAATTATATTTCTTTAAAAGTAAAACCCCCAATATAACAACAAATGTTGGTGGTCTATTCTAAGTTTTCCAAAATTCATTTAAGGATTAATTAATAGATTTCATTATGATCTCTATTAGCATCCAGATTCAGTCGTTTAGAACAAGGAGACCTCGATGTTCCTTATTTCGATAGATAATATGGTTAGGATGCCCAGGAAGAATGACAATGCCAGTGTGAAAATTGTTAGATTTAATTGTACAATACTAAAAAATTCAAAATAAAAGTATCTACAATAAAATAAAATGTAGTGAAACCAAAGTTAGATTTCCGTCCTTTTTTTTTTTTCTATAAGAAGTCATCAAGAAAAGTAGATGAATGATGACAATGAATTGCATGCTGAGCACCAAAGACAAAGACTGGCAACTTAATTATGACTACAAAATTATTTAAATGTCTTCATTGACATTGAACGAATGCATAACAAAGGGACACAGGAAAAGGTAGCGTGTGAATCTTTCATGAAAAGAGAGGGAGAGAGGGAGAGTTAAAAATTAACTGCACGATAAAAATTGTAATGTTTTATATATAGAAAAAGAAATTAACATAAAAATAGTTGGAAGTAGAAAGAATTTAAAAATAAAATGTAATAAAATTTGTAATCAATTGTATTTATTCAATTGTTTTCTAATATGAATAGTAGTATGGCATAAATTCTTAGTTAATCTTTAATAATTGGGATGCCGTCATTAAAGCCTCATAACGTACTTCTTTATCGTAATGCGACAGTAGTTGCAAGACAAGAACTTTGCCACCCAAACTATCAAGAACTCTATATGAAGATAAAGAAGATACAAATGAAATAATAAATAATAATAATAATAATAATTTTACATACGCTTTGCCATCTGGATATTTGATTATATATTGTCCAATATCTTGTAAGGCCACTGCCAGAGTTGTTGATTCCTTTGAAAGTTCTAAAAAATTTACCAATTTGCGTAATAATTCATAATTATTTTCGTTTAAACGTAATGCATTCTCCGCCCAAAACTTTGCCGACCGATGCACAGGAGTCCAAGTCAAACTTTCGCTACGTAATTCGGCAGCATAACGCGCAAATGTACACAATTTGTCCACAGCATCATTCAGATGGTGTTCCAAGGATACAGCACTATCTCTGAGTTCTGGATCTTGTATGGAATGCTGTAGTATAGTACGCACAGTATTGAGCATACCGCAGTGCAGTAATAGGGCGCAGTGTTCGAGTACAATTTCTTGTTCAGTACAGTTTTCAATGACATTCACAAAAAAAGCCAATACAACACGTATTAGTTTCTCTTTTTGGCAATCGGTAATGACTTTCATCATTATTGGTATGAAATTGTATTTGTCCATGCGCGTTGCTATGTTTTTATTGAAGCAAAGGACCCACAGACAAAATACTATTTGATATTGTACCTTATGGTGATGAAAGTGGGATAAATAATAAGAAAATTTTAGATAAAAATAAAAAAAAATTTCATTGATTATATTAATAAGTTGGTGTAACTTAGTATCAGGGATGTTTTGACCTAAATACCTGATAGTTATTACGTGGTAATAAACGTATAAGCATCATAACTCCATCTATTTGAACAAAAGCATTGCGATAACAATCATGGGACAACATAAGTTGCAAGCAATGGAGATCGGTTTGCATGTAGTCATTGCGTGGAGTTAACTATATTGTAAGAAATTATGTATATTTTTTCTTTAGCATCATAAAACTGATTCCAACTGAACCTACCGATTCATCTAATCGTAGTTTAAGAAAATTATAGAATTTAGTTTGATTTTTTTCCGGCATACGTTTGTGTCCTTGACTTGCTAACCTTGCTAAGAAATGTGCTGCCAAATGCACAACCAAATTATTGCTATGATAAATTAAATTCAGAAACGGTGTCCAAATACTACAAGACATTTTACTTTCACAATTATGGAACATATCGATGCGTGTTAATTGATCATTCTGCGTATGGTCGTCCATCATTACAAGTATTGATAACAATGCATCTTCCTGTGTCATTAGATCCGTTAGAAGTCTGAGAGTTGTTGTAACTGCTAGCTCAGTGTATTCATTAAAAAATGATTCTGATGATTTCTCTATTGAGCTCATTGTTTTATAATCATCTTGAGATATTAAGCCCTTTTGCTTGTACACGGCCCAATTAATAATTTTCGTCCGAATTTCATCTGATTGAAATAGATTTAATTGACTTAGTGGTTCGTGGAGAGATTAAGCGAAAACTTACTTAAAACCGACTCATCTAAATAATTCATTTTGACTGTCTTTTCTATGGCATATAAAAATAGAGAGAAAGAGAAACCGATCCGAAAAAATAGTTCAAATACCGACCGATACCAGAAATATGCACAATTTACATATTTTTTGAATTTTGATAAATTGTGTTGTTTCAAATTTATTTATGAAAAGTTATTCAAAAACTTCTATAAATCTATGTATTATTTTTTTTTTTTTCTTATTTGAAATATTTCTGAAAGTTTTAAGGATCTCAGAGATCAACAATGGGATTCGATGTTAAAATTACTGGATATATTGTATAAACTTTTCCCTCAGTTTTGTTAGATGTCTCATTATTGGCTTTACAAATAAGTTTTGATGGATTCACAAAAGTTCGTGTGACTAGCACTAAATCGCATCGGACTAACTGGCAACACTATTCATGTGACGGCGACATCATTTTCCTATAAAAAAAAAACAGTATACCTATGTCATTTCGCTGAAGTGTAAACAACAATTTTTTAGGGTTCCGGACCAAAAGGGTATTAAAAGGAACCCTATTCCAGAGACTCCGTTGTCCGTCCGTCCGTCAGTCCTTGGGTCATATCTCATAAGCCGCAATAGCAAGAGAGTTGAAATTTTCACAGAATATGTAGTTCTATCCTGGCATCAGCAACAAATATTAAAACTAAAATATTTTCAAAAACTTAAAGGGGTCCCCCATACAAGAAACATTTTGGTTTGTATGGCAGCTATACGATCCAGTAATTTCACGTACTTGAAATTTAGATGGTTGGTGGTTTTATATCAGAAACTTATACCGCCCAAATTTCAGTTTGTTCGGATTACTAGGGAGGGTACCTCTCATACAAACCCCCATTAAAATTCAGGTTCTTATTAGAAAAACTTCTTCGTTTTTTGTTCTATCGAACTGAAATTTAGAAAGTATAAGTTTTTGGTGTAGGCGCTACACATCTGTAGGAATCAGCCAAATCGGCCAACTAGGTGGGGTACCTCCCATACAAACCCACCATTGAAATTCAGGTTCTTATTTGAAAAACTTTTTTGTTTTTTGGACTATTGAACTGAAATTTAGACACTTTAAGTTTCTGATATAGGCGCGATATATTTTTTGGAATCAGTCAAATCAAACCCCAATCTGGTACGGAACCCTTTGTGTACGAGTCTAACTCGCACTTGGCCCATTTTTTTATGCTCTAGCCATGTCAACCTTTGTGCCAACAAAACACAATTTGCGGGATGCGCTGCTTTTTTGTTTGAATTTGAATACAAGTGCAGGGACCAGCCTGGAATGATTACTACTGAGGGAGCGTTACCAATTGATCGCCAACCTTCGGTCACATGTTGCAAAACTTGTCAAGGAAACTTTGGAGGCGTTTCATGGGATGTCTTACACCCCCTGCTACTTCCGGCTATTATTTGTTCCGATCGATGACTTCACTTCTAACGAAAAAGTTTATAATGGGCTTGATTTGTGGATTGCCTCAAAAACATTTATTTTATTGGAAACATCAGGTTCGACTTAGTACAAGAAAACCAACCGTAGAAAACATGGACTGTGAGATAGAAAGCTGAAATTTTGCACACATTTTCCATAGATTATAACTCAATATTGTTATGAGTTCATAGATCACTTTCCATTTCGAATGCATTTCGTTTTTAATTATAATAAAATTTTCCTCTTTGAAAAGTAATACAATATGAATTGAAATTTTGGTTGTAGTAAGTGATTTTTTGTTAGTTTGTCCACGTTTTTGGGTAAAAGTGCAACTAAACTCCAATTAGCCCAATTCCCATGCCAGCCAAGCCAACTAACCAACCGACTTGATCGTTGCAATACTATTGCCCCTGTCACAGTCACTAATGGTGGCTCTCCTAGTACATACAGAATGTACCATGTTGCCACTTTGTGCGCTCCCTTGTATTTCATCAACCATAATAACATAAAAGAGGCTTTTCTGCCAAGTTATCTAGTGTGTGTGTCTGTGTGTGTGTGTGTGTCTGTGTGTGTGTTGGTAAGTTCCCAGTTCCAGCACATGAATCTTTTGCACAGTAGTGAAATTTATTGCAATTTTCATTTTTATTTATTTACAATGCACAACTTCGACATGCGCGACTAACGCGTTCCAGTCATTCAGTCATTCAGTCACTCTGGCATTCTTCTCCTTCGTGTTGAATATTATTCGGAATTATTGTAAATTTTATATTGTTGTGGCAGCCACCGCTTATAGTTATAATTCTGCGTACTTGTACATTGCATGTAGCACGTAAGTTGTATTATAATTTTAATATTGTATGAATATCACTTTTCTTTAACAAAACAAAAAAAAAGTAAGCAAACAAACAAAAGACTTTTTTTTTGTTTTCGTTTCTTAAGGTAAAATAAAGAAAAGTGAAAAATTTGACATATTTCCATATATCGAAAACACAGTAAGTAAAGCAGTTAAATCAGTAAGGATTACAAAAATGAAAACTAATCTCAAGAACTACTACATCAACCAAGAACTTACACCAACTTAACCACAACACAGAATAGTGTCATGAACTTTGAGTTCGTTGAGGAGCAACAACAGCAACAGCAACAGCAACATGACCAAGAAAGCCGCATGACCTAGCGTCGTATCAGAACAAACATCAGCATCAGAATAAGCAGCGGGAGATTAAGACAGACAAAACAACAGAAACCGAGCCGAGATATAGGATTTAACGCTAAGTAAGGCTTGGTTCGTCAAAGACTTAAAAGAAAAAGAGTCATGGCAGCTAAACAAGAATCAAGAGCAACAGCAGCAATAACAACAAGCTTTGATCCTGCTACTCCTGTTACATGAGCAGCAACAGCAGCAGCAGCAACATCAACTTGTTGTTGTAGTAGTAAAAACGGTTTCTTGACTTGGTCCCCATGTATAAATACAAAACAAACGCCAGCCAAGGTAGGCAGCAGCGGTCGTTGCCGCTGCCAAAGGCATTAGTGGCACAATTTTGTTAAACTAACGACAACAGCAACAGCAACTACAACAACAACAACAACAACAACAATTGCAACAATGAAAATAGCAAACATGCAACAAATATTGTATATATATATATAGAAACAGTTGAGCCAAGTTAAGTTGAGTTGAGTCCATATCATTTGAGTATTGTAGTACTTAGTAGTACAAGTACTAGTATAGTATTATGTTGAGTTGTGTTGTGTTGTGTTGTATTGTGTTGTGTTGTCTTTCATTCTTTTCTATGGACGAGTTACAGCAAGTCAAATCAAGTGTTGTTGTTGTTGTTATTGTACAAGTATTTACTAACAACAATTTTTTAACGGGCTCAAGATGCACACCCTCGATAAAGTTACAAACGAGCATAGGACTAGTAGTGGTGGTAGTAGTAAGTAGTAGTAATAGTACTACAAAAATTTATGCAAAAGTTTTACTAAATTTTCGTAACTAAAGTTAAAATAATTCAAAACAATGTTGAGATTTCATGTAAAGCAAGGAAGCAAATAAGTAATGACATAGCAACGTCATAGTAAACAGAATTGAGTCTCAGCTGCTGCTGCTGCTGCTGCTGAAGTTGCAGTCACAGTCCACGTTGAGGACAAAGACGACCAAACCAAATTCGGGATTTTGGTTTTTTGCAGTTTCTCTATTTTTTTTTTTTTTTTTTATAATTTTATTTCTTGTGATTTTTTAGCTTTGTGGGAAGTTGTCAAGAGAATAAGTACCATCATGAGCCATGAACAATAAACAACATGAACAACAAAGCAAAACAAAACAAAACAAAACAAGGATTTGTTGCAAATTTGGTAATGACAGTAACAAAAACAACAACAACAACAACAACAACAACGACGACGATGACGACGACATCATTGAGCACGAGTTAAATGTCATTCTTATTAGAGATTTTTCTTCTCTCATCCATTTGTTTCCTTTTTGCATTATTAGCCATAAATGATTTCAAACAAAATACACAAACCATTTTTTTTTGAAATGAGAACAGTAGTTTTGCCATATAAAATTTATGCCTTTATCAATTTCTTGGGAAATTGTCTTGTCAGATATATTGCTTTATATACCCAGTTCATACTAGGTCAAGGGTATCATCATCATCATCATCATCATCATCATCATCATCATCCTTAACTCACATACTCAAATGATGAGTAAACATATGGTAAACTGATATTATTATTATATTACTCCATCAAAGTATTGAGTGAATCAGTTAAATGATGTTAAGATGAGAAGAGAAGATTCTCAAAGCACTTGAGCTTCATTTCTACTTTTTTTCTACTTTTGTTTAGTTGAAGTATGTATGAAGTTGACGACGAGTTATGGGATTTGTATTTGCATTTGAATGTTTAGTGGTTGCTTTTGTTACAATATTTTTTTTTCTTGTTGTTGTGTGTTTGATTTATGTATGTCGATGATGTTTGTTGGTTTGTTGGTTGGTTGGTTGGTTGGGATTTTTCTCAAGAGAATTTGAGATGTTGCGTTTGTTTATTATCCAACTCATCCTTTTGTTGTATACTTGTACTACTCTTTGTAGTTATGGACAACAACAAAATCGGTCAATTGGTCAAGTTGAAAAAGAAGTATTCGTTTATCTTAGTATGTATTGTTTTCTATGGTTATGGAATTTATTTCATTGTCTTCTTTTCACAAATTGAATTATGAATGTTTGCTTATGCCGCGAATCAAATGAGAAAAATGCAAAATGATTTGTGTTTTGCCTTTTCGTATCCATAGATTTAATAGGTCACAATAGCAAAATTATTACGGAGAATTTTTCTTTTTCATTTTGTATTAATTAAAAAATTTTCTATTCATATTTTTACCAAAAATTGCCACACGTATTTCTGGCAGAAGATGATGGGTAACCAAATCCAAACGCGCCTCCAGTGTATTTGGCACCTTATCAATAAACAATTTCATTAGTTTATACATTTAATAATCTGATCACAATGTGACGACTCACTTTAATTCGTCCTTTATCTGCCATGAGCTCGACGCCGCCCTTAGTTTCCGGTGGCAAGAATTGGTTATAATCAATCTCCAATTCAACTTGAATTTCAAGACGCTCTTGTGAGGTCTCTTCACATTCTGGCAATACTTCTTCAACCATATTAAGATCAGCCTGACGGCAACGTACCACAACCGCTTCTTCCAATAAATGATATACTCCTTGAATAATAAGATTCTTCAAAATAGTTTTATATACATCCTTTTTCGATGTAATATCTTCAAGACGATTACGTGCCTCCATAAAAATTCCATTAACACCTGCTTCCCGTGTTCTGAGTAACTAAACAAAAAAATAAATAATCATTTAGTTTATGAAGTTGAGAAGAAATTTTAGATATGATTTTGTATATATAGAAATTTACATACATTTAAACGTGAATTATTTGCAATATTTGATAATTCGATGCGTTCATTTTTCAGTAGTTCTTCTTCTTTTTTAGCATATTGTTCATTTATTTTAACTCGGCCCAATTGTACGATACGTGCCTTTTCCAAAGTGAACTCCTCTTCGCTTTTTGCATCAATTTCATCAATTTTTTCTTGACCCTCTTGTTCAATGAAGCCAATCATATGTCTAATCTGCGTTGCATTTTATGCATAGAAATTGATTTCAATTATGAATTTCCCATTTTCATTTACCTGTTTCAGAGCATCAGGAGCGGCCATTTTGCGGACAATTCAGTTTTAAGAAAATTTTGATTAGATTATTTATAAATTTGTGTTTTGTTTTCCAACGAAAATTTTGTAACAAAATATTTAAATACTTCGAGTTGCTTAAATTTTGAATATCCCATAAAATTTTATACTCAAAGTAAAATTCAAGGAAAACTTGTTTAAAAAATGTAAATTTTTCACTTTGATTCTTGAAAGAAAAATTTCTGTTTTTTTTTTAATTTTCAAGATTTTTGCAAAATAGCATTTAATAATAATGGCAATTCTTATGATTATATAGAATACTGATATGGGGACGATTATATCGCAGTGTATATTTTTCTAGATAGTAACATTCTGCATAGAAGGTTATTATTAGGGTGGATTCACTTTAGTCGATGTCGCCTTACACCATGGTTGTTGTTGCCGTTACCAGGTTGTTTGAATGATTTTGCAATTTTGTTTTGGTGACGATGGCTGCTTTGGAGGATTTCTTTGCGCACCGTAAGATGTGGAAAACCCAGGGCCCAGTTAATGGCTGGGAGCAGTGGTATCCTTGGCGTAATGCTAAACCGAGGCCTTTACTTGTCTGTAAATTGTCTTCTTGCTGTTGAGCGTCAATTTACTAGATGGCCATAGCCAGCAGTAAAGGTTGCGTAGCTGTGAAAAGCAATATCTGGTGGCGGTTCTAATGTGACTCTCGTTATGTGAGGTGCTTATCAAGTCTCAGCCCGAGGTAACGGACTCGGTCTACCTGTGGGTTTTTCCGTTTTTCCTAGAAATTTAGTAACTCTGAAGCTTCTTGTACCGAGTGAGAAAGAAGATCATCGCATTAGTGAAATATATGAGTAAACCGTAAATTTTTGAGCACTTAACAAAAACAAAAACTAATTAAGTAGCGTTGATTTTCCCAGAAAAAACAGATCTTTTGTTCTGTATTGTATATTTACAATATCGGCTACCTGAGCGACCGACGTCGCTTTAACCATTATTAAAGTTTTATTATCCTTTTACGAGTATTGTCCTACCTATATAAATCCATACAGATCATGCAACATCTCATAAGCAATTCGTGTATCCTTTGAAGAGCATCTCTGGCATCTACTAATTACATTTTCTGAAATTCACAATATAATTCCATCAAATATGGCTTACATGAAACTTAATTCTGGAACTCGTAACAAACTAAATCAACGCGCTGTGGATGCAATCTACAGCCAGCTGGAACTGGAGAGTATGTGTAATCTCGCTGCAGCATCAAAGGATTTTGAGACTATATTTCTACGAATTTGGAAAGATAATGCCCTCTACCACGACAATATTAATAATCAGCACCAAGTATCAGAAGCAGGCTACAGATATTTCATCTGTAAAAATGCCCAAAATTTCATCGCAAATTATATACTGTCTATGTCAATTATCAATTTAAAAACTCTGCAAATTGTTTGGGATTCTCATGTTGACGACATTATTTCAGCTGATTTTTTAAGTTGCTGTACAAATTTACAAAATATACGCCTATGTCACACATCAATGCGTTTTTATATACGCAACATTGTGAATGTGAGAAGTTTAAAGACTCTACAAATTTACTACGATAAACAAGATAACATCGATGATCTTTTGGTTGAGCTCATTTCCCGAAAAGGTGCATCAATCAAGCGTCTTCATGCAAAAATTGAACAATTCCCACCACGATGGCTAATGAGTTCGTCAATGGCTCAATGCCAGGATCTGGAAACCATTGCTCTGGATGCCCGTCTGAGTCATGTAAATCGTAACTTTAGTGAAGAATATCTTGAAAAACATGTGCCAACTTTAAAATCCTTGAAAAAGCTGTTGATTGTTGGCGATGGAATTTGCATGAGGCGATTGATGGCAATTGTTGATCATTGCCCAAATCTGAAGAAGGTGATAATCGATCGACCCGATAGAGTCACGTACATGAATGTAGTGATGACATTGGAAAGAAGAAACAAACCGTTCAAGGTGTTTTACAGTACATTTTTTATTGGAAATGCCACACGAATTGATTTTAAGTAAATCATAATTTAATATTATTAATTATTATAATTATATATGCTTAATTAAATAAATTGAAGATTTTTATATAATAAAAATATAAATAAAGAAATGTTTCCTTTTTTAAGATGGTGATTTTTGAAAAAAAAAAACAAAAAAAATTATATTTAAAATCTCATCAAATATGGTAAAAAATATAAAAGGAAATCACCGCGGGTGACTTTTAGTGACCTTTGTATCATTTTTGACCCTAAACCAAGTTTCAACCATCATATTTCATGCATTAAAAGGCGATCTAAAGCATTTTCATTAGCAAGTTTCTTTTCATCTCTCTAGTTAGCCCAATATAAAAAAACCAAATCCTTCTTTTTGCACTTCGTGGTTTATGGACCTTAGAATACGTTTGGCATCATACTTAACCAGGCCTCTTGTTATAAGTAGATCTTTTATCGTTCAGATTTCCCCGAATAACTGAATGTAGGTATAACTTTGCTTCATTAACTTATTACCGGTAATGTATGTAGAAAGATATATGTATATATTGCATTTTTTTCCATTTTTGTAAAACTGACCGTTACGCTCGCTTCCAAAGGCTATCAAAACAAAACTAATGAAGGGAATTAACTGAAACTTCGACAGTGGGCTACTAAAAGAATGTACTGCACGATAGTAACACTCTTTTGTAATAGCAGCGCCATCGGCCGGTGAGGCTAAGTACTTCTTGATTGACCCTCGTAAGCTTTCTTCATCAACTTATTACCGGTAAAGTAGATTCGGCAGGGCTTTTGAGTCAACTTAGATTCTGTATCTCTAATCGTACCACTAGCCAACCTTACCCTTTAAAGAAGCTACCACTCCTATAATTTGCACTCTGAAACTGAGTCGCTTGACCAAATATATACCCAGGTATCTATGGCCGGCTTGATATTCGAGGGACTGTCCTCAACGCGAACGTAACACTGACGCCATTTGCAACGTTTAAGACGATTTTCCACTTGCGAGTCTATTCGACAAAATGGTGTAGGTATTTTATTATTATTATTGCATGACATTTGTAGCCCTGGATACACATGAATTCCTTGATAGCACCTGGATACACATGAATTCCAGCAAGGCTGTGTCAATCGCATATATTGCAATCAAAATGTTTGACTGACTCCCTTACATTGCATAATGTGGTAATGGACATATCATCGGTGAAGAGAGATTCAGAGTTGGGTATAGATAGCCTTGACAAACCGTATCGATGATCAGACATAACACAACAAATAAAAGGACTTGTTGCACAAAAAACTTGTGATAAACTGCAAACTCCTTAGACTCAAACTTTTTAAACTACAATATATAAATTATTCAACTGCTGCAGTGTGTTCTTGAAAGAACATATTTATTACAATACATTACACGAATAGAATAGAAAGAAATAAAGTGGAACCGTATTTAGTGACTTTAATTATTAAAGTAGGTAAATCTTGATTTCAGTGGACTGATTTACTTTGTACATAATTTTATAAATATCTTTGTTCACCTGCTTCTTATCTTCATCAAATAAAAGGCTGAATGAATGACTGGAAAATATAAATTTATATTCTTCGGACAATAATAATGACTTTTTAATATATTTTCGGACAATAATAATGACTTTTTAATCACCCACAAAAACAAAATTATAAGTTTAAGGTTTTTTTTTTGTTTTTTGTGTTTTTTTTTAATTATTGTACTACAGTAATTATTATATACAAATGTATATATTGTATAATAAAGCACTTGCCCATTAACCCAGAGAACTACATTTGAAGCACTTTTACTTCATCATTTGTATTTAATTATAGAACTCATGGAAGCAATGTAGTTTTTCATTAAAAAAGTTCTAAGCAATAATAAACAAAAATTTAAGGGCTCCAAAGAAAAAGATACCAAATTTACCAATACTATTTGACAAGAAGTAGAGTTGAGTTGAGTTGAGTTGGGCTGAGTTGATTTGAGTTGAGTTGAGTTGAGCATGAGCCTTAGGTCAAAGGCATCCACACGTTCTTAGCACAAATAGGCACTACAACAAGTACAACAAGCATGGTTAATTGCTAGGTGAATGATGAAAGAAAAACAACAAGAAAGAGGAAAGAGATGATATATTAACAATAACAACAACAACAACAACAACAACAATGGGATATACAATATATAGATTCATGCACCGTGATGTGACGTTTTAGGTTATTATTGCTGTGTGAGTAATAAATTACTTATTTTGCTTTAACTTTGGCAACAACGGTTTTTTTTGGGGGGCTATACTAGTACAATGATGATGATGATGATGATGATGATGATGATGATGATGATGATGAAGAAGTTACTGCTGCTGCTGCTGCTGCTGCTGTGACGCCCAGCTGCCATTTAATGCGCTAAACGACGATTTATTTTCATATTCTTCTCCTGTACATTCATACATATTTCGTTATACGTAGCATCTTCGTGAACATGTAGCATGCGCAACAAATCATGTTGAAAAATTCCTAGTTAAATAGGCTCACACCTTTAAATGACTACCACAACAATAACAACAACAACAACAACAAGTAGTGTTAAATATTTCTTTTTTTTTATTATTTTTTTTGTTTTGCGGCATTAACTTTTTGGTTTTGGTTTTGGTTTTGGTTTGGGGTTTGAAGCGAAGCGATGCGATGCATTGCGACGCGAAGCGACTCAATTAGGTGATGTACTTTAAAGTCATGCACTGCTTTCTTCGAATATCTTGTAATTTGAGATTTCAGAGCCTCTTGCTGATTCTTGAGTGGCATTGTTCTAGTATTTACCGTTTTGTTTCTAGTTTTCATGAAGTGGCAGCGGTCATGTCTTTGGGGCATCTTCTTTTTTTTAAAACTGTAGTCGGTTGCTCAGCACAATAGAAAATATAGTACTATATGAGTGGATGTAGACTTAAACAATTTTTAACCAATCTTGATATTACTGCTGTTGTTGTTGTTGTTGTTGTTGAATGTCTTAATTTAGTTGCAGTTTTGACGCCTCTCTTTCTTTTGGCCATTTCCATCCAATAAATCCAATCGTTTGCACGTTAAGGCTGTCACTCAATAAATTTTATGATGTCTATGAATGATAATGATTATGATGATAATGATGGTGTTTATGACTTGCATTTATCTCGCCTGCTTTTTCCTTTTTGAAAAAAATATTCATGTAAATATTAAATATAAACAACGAAGCTCATTAATGCGTTTAATGCTGAATTACAATTGTACAATAGTGAGAGTTTCAATCCTTGTCATTGGCTCAGCTATTTAAAGGTATTATAGATTTATTGGGTGCTATATGGATGGATATAATTTGGTGCTTGCATCAATCAAACATAAATGAACAACCAACACAATACAAAGATTGACCATCATGAAGCTGCAAATCTGTAAGCAAGCAAGAATATTTTCATCTAGTGAAAACGTTTTGCTGCTTTGGTGGTGTTAGAAATAAAGCGAGAAGGAACCAAAAAATGCGTGCATCAGAGTCCGAGTACTCGATAAAAATATACCGCGCCGATATCAGAAAGTTAAAGTGTCTAAATTTCAGTTTAATAGTCCAAAAAACAATAAAGTTTTTCGAACAAGAACCTGAATTGTAATGGTGGGTTTGTATGGGAGGTACCCCTCCTAGTAATCCGATGAAACTGAAATTTTGACAACATAAGTTTCTGATATAAAACCACCAACCGTCTAAATTTCAAGTTCGTGAAGTTACTGGATCGTATAGCTGCCATACAAAAGAAAATGTTTCTTGTATGGGGACCCCTTTAAGTTTTTCAAAATATTTTAATTTTACCATTTGTTGCTGATGCCTGGATAGAACTACATATTCTGTGAAAATTTCAACTCTCTTGCTATTGCGGTTTATGAGATATGACCCAAGGACCCTTTGGGTCCGGAACCCTAAAAAAACAAGACCCAACGTATATAAACTGAGAAAATGCTTAAGGTTTTTTTTTTTATTTCTTTTCAGTTTTGCTATTTTGGTTTTGTATCTAATTGTTATTTCATTATGTATTCATCACATCACTCATCATCTAGTAATCGTTAAGTTCAAACCATTTTTGGTAAATCTCTTTCGAAAGCAATTAATTTACTCATTAGACCATTTTTGTACTCTTAGAGAAGAAGTGGCACGCGGATACTAGCGGCACATACAATACTTTCAGGCAATACTAAGAAATCACCTATATTTTGTTGTTGCATAGAGCATTTGACTTCAAGCAAATTTCTCCACTAGATATACTATTTCTTAGTTTAATTCCACTCCATTCCATTCCATTTCAATGCCGATGATTTTCTTTTGAAGTTAAGGAAAGAAAGAAAAATGATCTTCATTTCGATTAAGCCATTTTCAATTACTCGTACATATAAATACATTTCTGTATGTACTTTGTTGTATCTATGGCGGCAGTACGGCCTACGCCCATGTACCGCTATAAGTTACGCATTCTGATCATGTCTACATGTCACCAAGTCCATCATTCAACATGTCTTGTCTATCACACTTCGGTATTATCAATCGACAAGTGTCCATCCATCCATCTAACTCAGTTTTGTTCTTTGAATATGCGACAAAAACACGCATTCGCATGAGCAGCATTTCAGTTAAGAGTAAATGCGTGTTGACAACGCGTTAATGAGTGTCACCAGAAGCAGGCATCGTCGCTCTGTTACTGCATCTTTGTATTTGTATCTATAGAACTACTAGCAGTAGTAGTTGGCTTTTTCTAATTCACTAAGAACTGCTGAAACCATGTTCAATATGCAATATATGGTGCAAGAACATGTGTTATGTTCCTTGTTGTACGATGCTGTAGAAGTTGTTGCCACTGTCGTGAGTAAAAAAAAGTGGTTTCAATTTATCAAATAACTGGTTTTGGTTTTGGTTTTGGTTTTGGGGTGTTGGTTTTGGTTACGGTTAACCATTTACACTTCATTTAAAGCATTTGACATGTTGCACTTTGTGCTCCTTTCTAAGATTGAACTTTTGCCCAGTAAGGCGCACGACTTTAATCAAAAGAAAAGAAATATAATAAAACAATATTAAAATGCACCTAATGTGATATTTATGGTTTTGGTTAAGTTGGACTTAGTAGGTCATCATCATCATTTTACTACACTTACCCACTCATGTGTTGTGGGTGAGTGTGTGTTGCATTTTAAAAGCATCTTTAAATAGATCTTAAGCTCATAGGTTTTAACATAAAAATGGTTTATCAAGTTGTTTCAAATTTTAATCAAATTCAAATAGTAAAAAAAGATCTTCATCTTCATCTCCATCATCATCATCATCATCAAGATCATGAACAATGCAACTAAAACCAAAATCAATTTACATGAAATTAATTTCCCTTTTAACATAGATTTGTGAATGAATTCTTTATACTTAGATTAATTCCTTTACACCTAAAAGCATTTTCACTTTCTCATGCTAACAGATAAGAAAGAAAATCACTCAAACCTCCACATTCAAACACTTTAAAAGTTGTTAACAACAATAATAAAAACACAGCAACTTGTGGAGATTTCACTACTTGAAAACTATCAATTTTTTTTTATTTAAATCTTAAAAACTCATGTTTCCATGGCAACTGTAAAACCAGTAAGAACATCATCAGCATTCATTAACACATTTCACAGTAAATTTTACTATTTTGTATATCAAAACAAAGAATGATGAGATTATGACACCTACATACATCATTTATTCTTCATATGACACTGTGATCTTACAAATATTTAATAATAAAATTATGATTATCATCATAATGTTTGTTGATGTTGTTATTTTTTTCGATGTGACTCTGGCATACAAATGAAATATGTTAGAAAAACTAAAGTAAAACCCTACACAATTTATCATGATGAAAATTGAAAAACTGACATAGTGTCAATATGCGCACCTTCACTGTCACGTGTGCCACCAATGTTTCTCTGTCTATTAATCTGTCTATCTGTCTGTCTGTGAGTGTGTCTGTCTGTCAGTCAGTCAGTCAGTTAGTCTTTCTATCTGTTTATATAATATGTACTGACTGACAGATCTTTTTTGCATATTGTATCTATTTTTGTTTTGTTATTGTAGCATTAACATCTTTTCTTAAGAATCTGTAAAGCATAAAAACAAAATAAAACATAAAAAAAAAAACGAAATGTTTTTATGCAAATCGTTGACAAACTAGCATTTTGTTGCAGCAACATTGTATGTTGTTGTGTATTGTGTGAGCTGACAATACTTTGCTTTACATATGTCGTCGACAAATGGTGGATTTGTCAAGTCTCGTTATTTTGTACACACGAAGGTCCAATAGATAGGAAGTCAATTATAATTGGAACATGTAAGATCGTGTGGTAATTGCAATGGCTTTACCGAATACAATGATACACTTTTTATTGTAAGACATCAGATTGGATTAGTCCTTTGGAAACTGCGAAATGTTTTGGATTAATAAAGTTTACTTCTCTCTTATTGTCTAGAAGTGTTCACGCATAGAAAGGAATTCCGATTTACAAATGTAACATACAAAAAACACATAACAAAATTTAAGTAGCACAATATGGAAGGGAAACTTATTTAGCGAAGAAAAAAAAAAAAATTAGAAAATGAAATGTGACGGAAATCAAAATGCGATGATGCTTCAGACACGTAGTGGGGAGACGCACAAAATAATGCGCATTGTGGAGAATAAATGCTTATGCATGAGTAAGAGAGAGAGAGAGATAAAAAATGCTCTACTGTTTGTGCACTTTACGAAAGAACGTACGAACAATGACCGAATGACCGAAAAATAACTAACTCTTTTGTATTGAAACAATATAACACTACAATGTTCAGTATAATTGCTTGACCATCTACTTTAGAAGTTCCACTTCCATAGTCTTTTTGCCTAAATAGTTCCAATTTAATAATAACATCATCAAATTTTGATTTTCGTCACATTTCATTTTCATATTTTTTGGACTTACTACCCCTCGCTAAAGAAGTTCCACTTCAAAAATATCTAAAATAATAAACTGGAAATTATTGCTTAAATAGACTTAAGCTAAGAAATATAAATGTACTGGAATTTTTCAAAGTTTAAATACTGAAATGATTTACATTTAAGGAGTAGGGTATCATAGTACTTACATATATAAAAATTGCACTCGTAGTACTTGTCAAAGTAAGAAAAGTGAAGCAATTGGCAGTTCTCTTAAAAAGGATTCTTGCCATTTTACACTAATTGCATGTTGGTGTTCCAACACCTTAAGGTCCATGGAAGCTATGTATGCTTACGCATATCCAGTCATCTACAAGATATGATCTTGTGTTGATTTCCTTTATTTTTTTATAATGAATCGAGAAATTCTATTTAATAATCTATTAAAAATTTTTCCTTATTCCTTTAAATAAAAGGTAATCATATTGAACTAACCACCACCATCATCATCATCACCGCACACGAAGTTAAGAAAGTTTTAATCGCCAAATGCTGGTGCTGCTACTGCTACTGCTACTACTTTGTCATCCAACCTAAATTGGCGAAAAAGGGTCTGTGGTTGTTGTTACTGTTACTATTTACTATTTTTGATTTGGTAAAACACTCCAAATGTACTCGTATTAGCAAAAGCATACGACATCGATGACAACGCCCGCTCTAATGAATGTCAAATGCGATACCATCCTTGCTTCGCCCTTAACCATCCATCGACCGATCGACCAACTATAGGAAAATCGCATAAAATTCTACAATTTCAACGAACGACAAAGAACGAAAGAAAAACATTCAGCATCTTGATAATTGCCAGCAAGCGACTGCTGCGCAACATGAATTTTAAGGGCCTTACATGTCGATTTTGGCTGATTGCGCCCAGTCAACAACAGAGAGAAACCAAACCAGGCTACACTAGACTAGACTAGACTAGACCAGACCATTTGAACCTACAAAAAACATATCTCAAAATTTAAACTGCCTACGCCGAAGTCGCCGCACCCTGAACATCAGAAAACAAAAACAAAAATAGTATAAAAAACTCTACAAAAACGTGCGACAAAACATTGGTGCTGCTTCTGCTGAAGCTGCTATTTTGCTGGTGGGTGGGTGCGAACACGTCTAAGACGCCTTGCAACTAACTTCTTAAACGACGTTGGTCGTTTTTGGGCAGCTCACTAATCAATTCTTGTTGTTATTCTATGAGAGTCCTAGCACTACTACTACTACTACTAATACGTTTCTTCACAGTTTCTGTTCTGTACCTTTTCAGCTGCTTCTGATTCTGTTCTATGCTGCTGACAATATCGCCCACTGAACAAAGCCAACGATGTGGCACTCAAATTACCAAATGTTGCGCGCCAAGTCGTGATCGAATTGTAATGCAAATGAATCTATGTCATTCGAAATGTTTTTGAAAAGTTCTCAGATGGCGATACGAGAACGAAAGACTTTAGTTAAACGAACGTGCGTTGCAGTTTGATTTGTTCAACATTTGTTTGCTGTACAACGATCGATTCTTCTTTGTTAAATGCAATTAAATATTATCGTTTATTTTGGCAAACAAACAAACAAACAAACATTTCAAACACAAATTAACAGAAAACATTCCAAGTAAGACAAAGCATTCAAAAAACCTATGAGATACATTCGCTGGCCATTGAGATTGCCTACGAATACACACACGAGTGAGCGAATAAATAACAAATGCTGCCAGAGATTTTCACACGCACATAAAATTTTATTCTCAGAGCTCATTAGCTTGCAAAGATGATTTTATTATACAATACAATACAATACAAAATTTTATGTAAGTTAATGTCTATGATTAATGACAAGTGATTTAAGTGCAAGCAAACTGAATTACATTTGTTGCTTTCATTATTAGCCATAAATATTTTTATGATTTTGTTTTGTAAATTGGAAAAACTTTTCTAGTTAAACTTAAGTTAGTAATTAAATGTGTACACAACATAAATAAGTTTGTACTTACTTATATGTAATTAAAAAGTCGTGGTGCAAATTTATTAAATGCCTTCGTTAAGCGTTTCATCGTGTTGTGATTAAAGTCAAAACTTAAACTATATTATTCTGTTGTACGATGATATTTAAAACAAACATACAAGAAAAATAAAATAAAGCACATTTTTCTTATTTTTTTTGCTTTATTTCATTACTATCATCTAATCTAATTAATGAAATCACAGATTTATTTAAAATCTATGCATGTAGAGTTTCCCACCACAAATGAGCGATAAACAATCTCCAATGGTTTCTTTCTTCCTTCCATTTTCTTCATTTTAATCGCAGCATTCAGGTAAGTGACCCTTTTGGGTGTTTCAATTTCCAATTTCTCGAGATTTGGGCAATGATCAACAATAATCTTTAAGCGTTTCATACAAATTCTGTCACCAATAATCCATAGTTTCTTTAAAGATTTCAATGTAGTCATATTCTTCTCCAGATATTCTTTGGTGGCTATACGATTTATACGACTCACGTCCAAAGCAAGATGCTCCACGCCCAAATCCTGGCATTTAGCCATTCTGGATTTTCTTAGCCAACATGGCGGAAGCTCTTCAAGTATTGCTTGAAGACGTTTAATGGCTGCACCTTTTTGGTAAATAACCTCCGGCAGAAGACAATCCTTGTTATCGGTTTTATCATAATGAATATGTAAAGTCTTTAAAGTTTTCAAACTCATAATGCTGTGCATATGAAAATGCATTGCTGTTTGACTTATGCGTATATTTTGTAAATTTGTGCAACGATCCAGAAAGTCAGCTGACATTATATCGCCAATATGTGAATCGCAAACAATATCCAGAGTTTTTAAATTTTGAAGCTTTAAGTTTTGCGTAGTTTCATTAAAAGATGGATAATCACTGGTATATATCTTTAGTGAATGAAAATCTTGAGCATTCTTACAAATAAAATTCCTGTAGTCTTCATCTGATGCGAAGAGCTGCCTATTAAGATCTTCGTAGAAAAGTTTATTTCTGAATATTCGGAGATATACATTATCAGATTCCTTTGATCTTGTATCGAGACTGAATATATTTGCGAATCCCATCTGTCTGTCGATTGATTTTAAAGCGAGTTGTCGTTGCCTTTCAATAATCTCAGCTTTAAAATTACGTTTCAATTGAGCCATTTTTATTTTATTAAAATTTTATGTTAATAATTTTTAATAAATTTTATCAATGTTTTTTTGTTTTGTTAAGTTTTAATAGTTTGAACTGAGAATCTTTTGTGAAGTCTTGCAGACAATGTTTGAGTTTATATACTCTTATGCCAAAAAGAAATGGCATCCTTAATTACTTCATTAGGGGTTGTTAATACAGAATATAATACTAGGTAAACGATCAATTTTTAACACTTCACTTTATTATGCTTAGGTAGTCATTAAATTGACTTATTTAAAGAGTTAATTACTTTTTTCCGGTTATTAATTAACAATTTGTCATTATGCAGGTAGGAGAAACCTTTAATATTTTTTTTTTGTAATAAATATGAGAACATTATGAAATGGGTCTTCGTAACTAAGTACAATGCATACAATGATAGTGAAAAGGTGTTGTAATAACAAGAAAAGTATAATGATTTGGTTGGTTTTTGTTAATTATTGATGGTATTATCGATCGTTAGATGATCGTTCAATTAGATAAACAATAATGTTATTGAGTAAGTATGTATATAAGTAATATTCCCCCTACTGATGCGCCTAGTTAAGCTAATGATATTTTAACCTTAAGTTTGTAAGAACACTTTATCTTGCAGTTTAATTGTGTATGACTATTTGGATCCCCAGGGAATAGAAGACATTTGTGTCTACAGGCTTTTAATGACCTAAGTGAGATGATGGTTGTGAACTAATCATCTCCGCAGAACAAGTTGAAAAATCTACCTCAAAAACTTAAGAAACTTAGAAAACTATATTTTCAATTACTAAAATAATATTTTGCTTAAAATGTATAGTGAAAGTTTTAAAGTGATTTTCGGAATCGAATCACTTTTTTACAGACAAACAACATTAAACAATAGTTCAAAAAATCAAATAAATTCAAATTTCCAATTATTGAAACATTAAATTTTAATAACAATAACAGTAACAACAATAAAAAATGGTGAAATGCAAATTGCATTTCTTAAAATTTGGTCACTCCCTTTGTTTTCAGTATTTTTTAGAGATTTTTGTTTTGATTTCCTCGAAAAGAAAGAATGTGTATGTTTTATTTTTTTTTGTTTATTTCAATTTATTAAAAATATGGTATTCATTTTGCATATTTATTGTTACAATTGAAGGCAAATTTATTGTTATTGTATCTACTATGTCTGTTGTTGTTGCGATATTGTGTTTGTTAATGTTCTGCCTAGGTTTTGTTTTTTTTGTTGTTTAAATATTTAATCTAGTTATTCTCTTCCAGCTTTCTCCATATATTGAAAGTCTTATAAAGTCACAATTTATGTTAATCCATTAAGTTAACAATTATTAAAATTATTTAAATGGTTTTTGGGTGTGTTAATAAATAAATTGAAACATTTCATTAATTCTTTTGATACTTTGAGTATTGATGTTGATTGGAGTGGGTTCGATACACTCATGATGAAAGGCGGCGGTAGCGGTGGCGAAAGTAAATTTTTAGTAAAATAATTTATTGCTCTAAATAAAAAAGTTATAAATTAATAGTAAAAAGGAATTTGCATTAAATTTTGTGTGAAAAACGAAAGTAAACGCTTACTTACTTAATAATTTAACCCTCCAATGAGTGAGTCCCTGGGGACTTTTTTTCATTTTCAAACTGAAATTACTTCTTGATGGTTGGATGGATGGGTGGAGAAGTATACTCCCCCACCCCCACATGTGTTCCAAGGAAATTTTATGTAGAATCGTTTAAAAAAGTTCAAGGCGATCCGACGAATAGTTCAGTTTTTATTGAGATGTAAAGGTGATTAGTTTTTTGGCATATTTTTAATTGTTTTATTGTTTGAACACTTTTTAAACGAGTTCTTTGAATTTACCCTTACTTTTTGTTACCAGCGCGTACTCTTCTCTATAAGTACTTACTTTCTAAAAATCATTATACATTTATAATTAGTGTAAGATAATAAACATAAAAAATTCCTCAGAAATAGAAAGAAGGTCCCCGTGGGCCTTGTACTTCGTATAATGGCAACGGATGACTCACTAATCGGATGGTTAAATGTTGACTGAGCCATTTGGCGAGTCGGCATTGGTTAAATGCATTGTTTGCAAGTGGTACAAGTTCTTACCAGCAGGCCGAGATGATGTCGATAACGAAGACCGCTTTGGACGCCCCAGAATGTCTACAACCGACGTTGAAGCAGTGAAGAACATGGATTTAGTGATTCGTTCAATCACTGTTAGAGAAGTTGCTGAGGATGTCGGCAAATCCCTTGGCTCATGCCATCACTTGTTCATAAAAACTGTGGTAGCAAAGTTTGTTCCAAAATTGCTAAATTTGGAGAAAAAAGTACCTTCGCGTGAGCACTGTCTAGGAGCTCTGAAATGACGTCAACTACGATCCTGCTTTGGTGAAAAGGAATGACGAAACATGGGTATATGGCTATGAAGTCAAAATGGATGCGGCCAGAAAGCAAGGACTGTAAAAACATGGCAAGTTCGCCCAAATGTGAAGGTTTTGCTCAATGTTTTGCTTTGATTACAATGATATGGCGCATGATGAATTCTTGCCAGAATCTCGTACTGACAATAGTGAATATTATCTAGCAGTTATACACGATTTGCATGAAGCAATACGAAGAAAACACCCGATGTTGTGGAACAATAAGACTTGGATATTGCACTACGATAATGCGCTATAATCATCATTAATTGTTCATGTTTTTTTTTTGGGCAAATGCGGAATGATGCCTCAGCCGCCATATTTGAAAAAGAACTTGAAAGGACAAGAGATTTACAATGATTGGAGAAATAAAGACCTCATCGCTGAAAGACCTGAAAAGTCACACCAAAATGTAGTTATCAAAGGTACTTACTTCGAGGAGTGGAAAAAGCGTATTATACATATATGCGAAGGATTATTTCGAAGCGGACAAAAGAGAAATTGATGAATAAATAAATATTTTCTTACTTTTTGAACACACCTCGTGGTATATGTAGTTCAAAATTGAGGCATCTTTTTTAAATTGATAGCCAATTATTGGATATTACTTTTCATTATTGACCTGAATCAATGTAATTTAATTTCCAATTAAAAACAAATAAAGATCTTATTTAAAACTTAACAAGATACTTTAAATTTGAACATCCCAAATGTATTCAATTGTTACTTTGACTGCAAGCAATTTAAACACTGATTGTAAAATCATTTAAAATGCTTTTGCTTTTGGCTAAAAATTGTTCTTAAAATTGTTATTAATGATAGTTTCACATTACCACTTATGTATTAATTACAAACAAGAATAAATGCATATCTCAAATTATGTATTTATGGGTGGTAACAGACGAATGCAAGATCGAAACAAAAAAAAAAAAAAAAACATATTCCCAATAAAGAAAGAAAAGATGAGAGTGTGCTTAGTAAGCACTTACGAGCCCTTGATGGGAAACATCTTTGGTTTCGTTACAGTAAAAGTTTAAATATTTATCATCGTCTTCATATTGCAGTCGTTGTTTCTTTGTGTTAAGCACTGGCTCAAAGTGCATATTTTGAGGAGAACTTAGCGTACTGATATAAAGCGAATTTTCATATAAAATAAACATTTTACTCATTTTATTGCACATTTTATCAGGATTATTAAATAATTTTAGACTGGATAAACCCCTCTGTCAAAATTTGGCTTTTGTAACATTTGTTATCCCAAGATTTATCGGAATCATACAATAACCACTTGTGTGTAATTTTGTTGCTGTGTGTACACAATTGTTGTTGTAAATCTCCAAACAAAACCCTGAAACATTGAACGCTAGGAGAAGTTCTCTGTTTGTAAGCGATTTGGAGAAATCTATGTCTTTGGAACCACATTCCTTAATTACTAATCGAACCATGAAGCAATATGATGCGAAGACAATGACAAATTTGTAAAATTTTTCCCTACTGAAACCAAAGATGTTTCACATCGAAAATAATTTTATCTTTTAAATGGCAAATGCAATCTAGATGCGACGAATGTAAAACAAGCTTCAGATTCACCAAAGATTGCATACCATACACAGAAATATTATGATGCAACACAAAAAATATTGTGTTTATGGTCTTTAGAGAAGTTTTGGTGATGTTTACAGAAATTTATAAACATTGATTCGATTGTTTTCATATATTTTTTAAGGATTCATAATACTACAAGAAGATTTAGGCTTCAACGAGGGACATCTCTTCCAGTAATCGGACTACTCCTGTTAAGACATACAATTATTGGTGTATGGTAACTAAATAAAATCAGCTCATTATGCTGATCATTCTATGGAGTTTCCAATATCTCTTTCATTGCGTTACAAACAGCATTACAAAATACTAAGACCAACTCGCATCATATGAGTATAAAAACTACTAAAATATAATGAAAAAGTGAAGAGAACTTTTATTTATTTACAGTATGTTGTGGTATCTGTTCAGATCAAATAATATTGCAATAACTTTATTTGATTGCAGTAATTTGTTAACGCATTCGCTTGCCTTTCAGCATAGTTGACAGCAACCTTTGCGGCACTTTTTTTTCCTGATTAAGAGAAATGCGCCAAGAAGGTTTATTCAGTATTTTTATTTATGACTTTTGATATTTAAACGCTGCCTCAAGGTACATTTGTTGGTCAAGTGGTTGGCAATGAACGAACACTGACCCAAATTAAAGTTTTTTTTTTTTGGTATAAATTTATTTAGTCTTAACGTAAACGTGTATTTCTTAAGCTTAGCAAATTGTGGTTATTCAACAAGAAAAAGGTTTATAATCTTTTATAATGCGCAGAACTACAAACAAACAAAAAAGACACACTTATGCAAAGCAATTGTTAAATATTAAAATCTTATGGAACATAAAATTTATGAGAATTTTTTTTATTATAGTTGAAAATCAAATTGTCTATAACTTGAAGGAATAAAATCATTTCATTTGTGAGCATTTCCTGATCAAGACTTATGTGTACATATTGTACCTTTCTATTGAAATTATATTGATTTAATTGATCTATGGTCATAAAGGAAAAGTCAAGATTTAATTTTGTTATACTCATACACAATTTATCTTTATTTTTATAATATTGTACATAATTGTTTTAATTTTTACAATTGTACGATCATTGAACATTGGAACAATAATTTTTCCAAGATTTATTTAAAATCTATGCGTGTGGAGTTTCCTACTAAAAAGGTCCGTGAAACTATTTTTAATGGTTTGTTTCTTTCTTTAATTTTCTTCATTTTTAACGCCAACTGCAAGTAAGGGATTTGATCGGGTTGATCAATTTCCAATTTCTCGAGATTTGGGCAACGATCAATAATCGTTATTAGGTGGCTCCTGGAAATTCCATTGCCAATAATCCATAGTTTCTTCACCGATTTCAATGTAGGCATATTCTTCTCCAGATATTCTTCGCTCGGTGTATTCTTTATATGACTCACGTCCAGAGCAAGATGCTTCAAATCATGGCATTCAGCCATTGCAGAACTCATTACCCAGTATGGCGGAAACTCTTCCACTATTGCTTGAAGACGTTTGATGGCTGGACCTTTTTGGTAAATAAGCTCCGTCAGAAGATCATCCTTGTTGTCTTTTCGATTATAGTGAATTTGTAAAGTCTTTAAAGTTTTCAACTTTAGAATGCTTTGCATATGAAAACGCAGTGCTGAATAACTTATGCGTATATTTTGTAAATGTGTACAACGATCTAGAAAGTCGGCTGACTTGATCATGGCATAATCGGAGTCCCAAACAATATCCAAAGTTTTTAAATTTTGAAGCTTTAAGTTTTGCGTAGCTTCATTGAATGATGGAAAATCACTGGTATATATCTTTAGTGAATGAAAATCTTGAGCATTCTTACAGATAAAATTCCTGTAGTCTTCATCCGATTTCAACAGCTGCTTATTAAGCTCATCGAAAAAAACACGCTCCCTCACTATTCGGAGAAACTTAGTGTCCCATTCCTTTGATTTTGGATCGAGATTGAATATATGTCGAATTCCATAAGTTTGTCGATAGTTTTTATGGCGACTTGTCGTTGGGTTTGACAAAATTGTTCTCCAGCATTTACATTCATATGAGCCATTTTAATTTTGTATTATTTTATTTTAATAAAATTTGAATTATTTGTATTATTTATATATGAATGATTTCAATTATTTTTAGGAGATACTCTTTGATTGATATTCGAATGAATACTGAAATATGGTTTGCAAAGAGTCAGTTTATATAGATCACAAAGTCAACGGATCCTTAATTACAATACTTCATTAGTTACTAATGAGAGAGGGAAGTGTAACGATCAATTTAAAGAAACACTTTATTTTATTATGCTTAGGTAGCTACGTTCATAAATTCAGTTCTTAGAAAAATACATTGGGTTTTCCTGGTTAAAAATTAATAAGTAGTCAAAAAATTTCATTATGCAGGTAGAAGTCATGAATTTTAGGATTCCGTACCAAAACGGGACCAAAAGAAACTCTCGTAATAAGGCTACGCTGTACTCGGGCTTTATCTCATAAACCTTAACAGGTAGAAAATTGAAATATCCCAGAATATATAACACAAGTACTACAAATAAAAAAATCTGACACATGATAGAAGTGAAACTTCTTAAAAACAGACAGAAAGAGATCATCTCAAGGGCCTGTCAGTCTGTCTGTCTGTCCGCCTGTATATTGCTTTTGGTTTTTTTGACGTGTCTAATTGTTTTTGTAATTTTTACGCCAACACCGCTAAAGAAGTTTCACTTCAATAATGTGAAAAATTTAAAGGGGTCCTCATAAAAGAAACTTATGGGTTTGTATATGAAGTCTTGAAATTTACATGGTTGGTGTATATGGATTAGAACTGATAGTGTCCAAATTTCAGTACGATATTACCAAAAACAAAAATTTTTGTTAAAAAGAACATGAATTTTAATAGATGTTTTGTATTGGAGGTACCGCCCCTAGTGGTCCGGTTTGGCTTGTTCCGACAAATGTACAGTGTCAGATAAAAACAAAAGTTCATGTTTTTTAGCTCAAAAACTGTAGTTTGCATACATACAGATGGACAGACGGATCAACTTGTCATGGACCTATTTAAAAAAAAAAAAAAAAAAAAGACATGAAAGAAACATGTTTTTTTTTCTAAGAGCGAGAGATCATTTAATTTGGCTAAGGGAGATTTGATTACATCACTTTTTGAAAATGATATTGTGCAAATGATCGCCCTGAGCTCGATTGGCGTAATGAAATTATCTTATTTACTAATGATTCAACTATTTCCTGATTCGTTCGGGGTCCACGGCTTATTGATATATACCTTGACAAGTAGCCCAAGAGGAAAGGCCCAGTCAAAATCTCCATTTATTGATATCAAGCGACCCGTGAACAATGGCTTCAAAAACTCGATTGTGGCACGAGCTGTGCGAAGTAGTACACCATCTTGTTGAAAGCAGAAGTTCTCCATCGACATCAAGAAATCGGTTATTATAGCCCGAAAATGCTATGGACTTACGGTTGTTGTCATGTTAGAAAAAGACCGGTCCCATTATCATAAAATCCGCACCACTCTGACAATTTTGTCTCATAAACAGGTAAATCTATATATAAAAAAGAAGTCGTGTTAGTTACACTATTTATAACTCAAGAATGGCTGAACCGATTTGGCTGAAAATTTGGTGGGGAGGTAGCTTAGAACCAGGAGACGGACATAGGATAGGATAGGTTTTTTTTCGTCCGTCCGTCTGTCCGTCCTCGTGTCATGTCTTAAAAACCGCAATAGCTAGAGGGTTGAAATTTTCAGAGAATGTGTAGTTCTATCCGGGCATCAGCAAAAAATACTAAAACTAATATATTTTCGAAAACTTAAAGGGGTCCCAATACAAGAAACATTTTGGTTTGTATGGCAGCTATACGATCCAGTAATCCCACTATCTTGAAATTTGGATGGTTGGTGGGTATACATCAGAAACTTATATTGTCGAAATTTCAGTTTGATCGGACCATACAAAGCCCCATTAATATTCAGGTTCTTATTGGAAAAACTTTTCTGTTTTTTGTTCTATCGAACTGAAATTTAGACACTATAAGTTTTTAACATAGGTGCGGTAAATTTGTTGGAATCAGTCCAATCGGACCACTAGGAAGAGTACCTCCCATACAAACCCCTCCGTGTACGAGTCTCACTTGCACTTGGCCCATTTCTTTCTTTTTTTTTTAATAACTGGGCACGCACAGGGGACGTAGCAACGCACGCCGTGTAAGGCTAGTTTTCAATAATTTGAAGGTTTTCGGTGGCTTAGTCGATCTGACGTTTCTTGTCAAAGTTATAGTGTTTCCAGATGGGTCCTCCTAATGTGACCTACCATGCCTTCTTCAAAGTTACCAATTTATAAGACTATTCAGTGCGAGAAGAGTATAAAAATACTAGGGTATCCTGCCCGACGTCGTACGGCCAATCGGATTCCTTAAACTTCACTTTCAGTAGAACGCAAGTGGATTGGGCCATACCTACAGTTGCGGTTTCGCACCATCGCTATTAATAAGTTGAATTGCAATTCTGGTATTTCATTTTTGCTTCCCGCTGTACTTTAATTTGGCTAAATGGATAGTCAGTCACATTAATAATTCCAGTGACTTACCAAATCCACAACAATGCACAGCTCCCTGGTCTTGCCTTAAGTGTTATTGTATTATTGAGTCCTTTAATTTATTCAAAACTAACTGTAGAGTACATTGCGCAGAATCAGACAAATCAAATGCAGTATTTGATCCACCAATTTCTCGACAACAGCGTCACATATCGAATCCAAAAGTACTCTGTTATGTTCAAGGCTAAAACCAACCATGCACGCATTCACAAAATGTCATTGCAATCAGATGAACGAACGGTATAGCCGCGCATAAGACTCAACATGAACACACATAAGAGAAGTTCAGTGACATACACACTCACAGAAGAATTATATATATAAAGATTGTGAATCTAAATCATTCTCAGATCCCCTTGAACACACACAAAAAATTTCATCAAAATCGGTCCAGTCGTTTAAGAGAAGTTCAGTGACATACACACTCACAGAAGAATTATATATATAAAGATAAACAAATATTTACAAATTTAAATGTAAAGTTTTATTTGGATTGTTTGTAAAGTTGTGTGTTTTTGTGACACATAATTTTATTAAAAACTATATTAGCCTAAATTTTATATGACTGCAATGCAGTGGGTCATGGCATTCATTCATTCATTTATTTTATTCAGTTTTGTGTTTTTGTTGTTTGTTGAAGTTAATATTATGTGACACAAAAAATAAGCAACAAAAAATGAAAAACTATAAAAACTGAAAGTAAAAGCGAGAAATCATCGTGTATGTTGTTAGGCTTAAGTCAAATAAGAAAAGTTGGCATCAAAATGGCAACAAGTGTAATTTTTCTTAATAAATGTCAATAATTTGCTTTTAACAACTTAATGTCTTTTCTTTCATACAATAACTTAAATTGAAATAAGCCTTAGCAGCAGGCTTCAGTAGACGTTTGTTTGTGTGTTTTTTATATGTTCAAAAAAAAAGCAAGAAAGTTTTCGTTTTTTTTTTAAATTTTTGATTTGACAATGTGAATTATGTAAGATGCTTTTTAGTAAGCAAATATTTTAATTAGTTTTCTTGAACAGAAAAGAATTTTATGATACAAATTTGATCTTCAATGACTTCTATAAACTTGAATTGCATCTTTGAAATGATTAGAGATTCTTAAAATATACATAAATAATATCCAACAACTGTACAAACCACGTAGAATAAACTTCCCGGGTCACAACATTTTGTGGCACAGAACACAGATATTCTTGATTGAAATCAGAAGAAGAATGAAGAAAATTAACACTGAATTGACCGCAAAATGCATAAAATAATAATGATGTTGTTGGAAGAACAACATCAAGAAGATAAGGCAAAAGGTTCCTAATGGATTATGATTTCAATCTTTTTTTTTGTTTTTTTTTTGTATGGTAGAAGTTTTCTTTTTCTTTATTTCTTTTTCCTGGCATAAATGAGATGATGAGTTTATTGCACTACAAGTATCAATACACAAGTAAGTAACCTTTTGTTATTTGAAAACAACATTTGAAATGAGATTTATAAGAGTATAAGCGGCAAATTGATTTGTTGTGCAATACTGAATTATTATTGTGTTGCTGTTATTACAATTTTTATTATTCTTATTTTGTGTTTATAGATGTAATAAACAACAAATTTAGTTTAGTTTGTCTTACTCGTACACGTATGTACATCATCATCATCATGATTGCTTTTTGATATACATAGTCCACAATTTTGTATTTGCATTTTTTTGTTGACAATTAATTAAAACCATTTTAACACGTTTTAAAGTAAGAAATACGATAAAGATCCAAACAACATGAACAAAATTTAAGTTTTGCAAAAAATTATTGCTCGAGTTGCATACAAAATTGGATTTGCTTTCACCCTGACGCATAAATTGTATTGTTGTAACAGAGTGAGAAAAGAAGATTTGAGTGTTTTGCTATGTTTTGTTTAACTCATAAGTTGCCCAAAAAACAAAAAAAAAAAAAAAAAAAATGAGTAAAGAAAGCACGAATTAAAGTTAAGAGCAACAGCAGCCACAGTAAAATGTTGCTGAAAGCACTTAAAAGTTACCGCCGACGACTAAGATGATGACAACAATAACAACAACAATAGCAATAGCAACAACATCAGCAATAACAACAGCAACAACAGATGCTTCATTGTCAACATGTTGAAGATGGTCGCTTCGTTTTGCTCTTAAAAAACTTAAGAAAGATGAAAGCACAGCGACATGCGTTTGTTCTATGCAAATTTTTTTTTATTTTTTTTTTTTGTATTTTTGTGTTTAGGATAAAATTTACATTTTGCATTCAATGTTAGTCACGACGAAATTGTTAAACGCAACATGAGGATGATGATGATGATGATGATGATGACGACGATGCTGGGAAGCAAACAGCAACAGCTGATGACAGCAGCGGCAACAACGACAATGAGAATGACAACAACAACAACAACGAAGATGGTGACGGTGGTCAGAGGATGAATGAATGACACGTTATGAAATCGCCAGAAATTTGTGTTGATTTCAACAACAATCATGTTATTATTGCAATTATGTTTTGTATATTTTTATTCTAATCAACTACAATAAGATAAAATTGGTATGGTAAGTTGCACTTGTTTCATTTTATGTTTCTTCCTCTGTTTCACCACTCTGAAAATAAAATATGGTTTTAGTAAACTCACTTACTCATAACGTTGCTGAAGCATTTAATTGAATTGGATGTTTAGTTGTTCGCTAATTAAATATCTTAGTATCTCATTGTAGTTGAGAAGTTGCGTTGCAGGTTTATGATTTTGTGGCACAGACATGCATGACTAAGTCAACTCTATGGAAACGATGAGTATGTAGAGTAAAAAATTGACCAACACAATAACAAATTACCGCCAGCGGTAAGATTCTTTAACGTTTTGTTCTGATAACTTAAATAATTAACACATTCATTTCAGATCATCGTCATCACCATCATCATTGATTGATAGGCGGAAAGTTTGTTTATTTTTTCAATTTTTATAATAAAGAAATTAAAAATTTCTTAACGAATTGCTAATTATGGAGTGCGAAAGGCCTTTGATTTTATTTATTTAAATTATTTAATTTACTTATTAAAATAATAAATAGAATTTGGGGTAAAATGTAAAATGTATAGACAACATGAGAAATTATAACTTTGGTAATCAAACTTTAACAACAAAAAAGACTCTGTGTGTAATTTCAGATCTCTACTATTATGAAGAACTAAAGACGACAGATAAAAAAAGGTTCCTTTAATGAGCTAAATTAGGCCTAAGAGTACTTTTAATAACTAGGGCCTTCGATTCGATAAGTTATTTGTATTACTGTTATATGATGATTTCATTCTTAATAAATTCGCAAATTTTGTTAACATTAGTCGGATTAGGATTCTTTTTTAGGAAGGAACCCCAAGATTATTCTCCCCAAAATACTATATTCTTAATGTTTATACCACAAATAGAGTCCCTTTGGACAAAGAAACCGCTCAGATTGTAGTATATTTTATTTTATTTAACTCCTTAAGGTCGGACCAACATTGGAACTATGAGTCATTTAATTTCATATATTAAAATAATCATTAGCTTGAAAGATTTGTTCATCAATTTTGCAACTATTGTACATATATGCTTTTACATGGAAAAGAGAGAAAGGTGGAGAGTAATAAAAGAGTAAATTAAAAATCAGTTTTTGCAATTTATTTATTACCAATGTGTTTCTGAAGGAACCTTTCACTGTTGCCAATGATATAGTTTCTCTTACTCAAGCAGAGTTTCGTGAGCAGCTGAAACACCTCAACTTGAGTAAGACGCCTGGCTACGATGGACATGATTTTAGAGCTGCCAAAGCTCTCCCTGATATTGGTGTCATATTATTGACAAAGTTATTCAATGCCATGCTACTCATACGCCACTTTGCTCCCATTGGAAATATGCTGTGGTTGAAGTCCGAAAAGCTTATCACTTATCATTTTTAAAGTATTTGAAAGAATATTTCTTGTAAGTATATTAATAAGAATTGAAAACTCACGCGCTATTCTGAATCATCCGTTCGGTTTTAGACGAGGATAAGGACTTGATGGTGGCAACATTTGGTGACGATACAGCATTCCTTACAAGAAACAACTGCAACATCCAAGCTACAATTTATACCCGAAACTACTACTTTCATTAATGGGCTAAAACATAGGGCTGAACTCTGTAAAGTCTCAACACTATTGCTTTTCGCGATAGATGCCCTACAGTTAACATGGATGAAGTTGGCATCCCTTATGTCCTATGCTTTTGGATAGGCGCTTGACATGGAGATGACACATCGCCGGGTATGCTAAAACATGCATAACCAAAATACACAGGCTAAAGTACTTTAAACTACAATCTTAAGATTACAATCTACAAATCAATCATCAAACCATCTTGGACATACCAGTATGGTATTCAGCTCTGGGGTCTGGCATTTTATTCGCAAATTAAACGTATATAAATTACTCAGAATAATGGTTCGTCTGAAATATTAAGTTAAACAATAATCTACAGATGCCTTCACTTTGGGAGGAAATCAACAAACTGATCTCTTACCACAATCCTCTTGCTACCGACCTTGGAAACCAAAATTGCCGTAGACGTTTTCATAGACTTCACACTGCTGATCTCCGTCGTGATCGCAATTGTCGCACTAGTTAGAAATTAATAATAAAACCATAATTATATTCTGTATCTTGCAAAGGTATGTAAAGCTTTTTCGAGGATCATTTTCACATCGCTGTAGTTATTGCTTGAACAGTAATTAATCACAGGTGGGGACATCATAGATAAATTAATTTTTTGCTTGATATGACTCCATCAAATGTATGATATAGACAACAATGTTCCAGGGTTTCAGATTAAGACCTTTGTTTCACACAATGTGATAGGCTGCTTGGACGTCCAAGGTAACCATAAGGACGGATTATTTCAAGTTTAGTTTATTTATAACAAATATTTTAAGCTTATTGGGACGATGTTACTCATATTAAGTTCAATTACGCCAATTGCAGTTATAAGGCTCTCAAGAATCTTTTTATTTGGATTAAATTTTGTACAGGGTTAATCACAGCCATAACTGCCACAATGATGTTCTTGTAAAGAACTTCTTAGTAATACGAGTTTTCTTAGATTTCAATCAAGTAAATATGCATTAATATAATACAATAATAATGAATTTACAAGTCACATTACATTGTTGCAGAAATACAGTAAAAAACTTAAGTATCGCATACAACGATGACCACTTATACTCATACTACCCTAGTATTTTATTTTGTGTATTCAATGCAAACTTTGGTCTGCATTCAATGCAATGGAGAGTCAAGTAGACAAGATCAAATAGAAGTAAAATAAGTAATTTTTATTTTTTATTCGTAGATTTATATCACTTGAATTGCACTAATGTCATTCAGACTGTTAGAAAGATAGATAGATTGGTAGATAGATAGATACAAAAAGCTTTGTGCATAATATTTTCATAATGCAATTCATATGCGGGAATGGTTGTTTTGTTGTTGTCGTTTTGTGTGTGTCTTTTTGTAGTGACCAAGACCAACAAGCAACATAAAAATATTTCTGGGTCAATGATATTTTTGCGTTTTTATACATTTGTTCATTTTATTCGTTCGCATACTTTCTCATTTCATATGCTATGCTACTCGTACTGTTTGCTATACTATAATACAACGAGAATGTCAGTGCAAAACCATGTCATTGTGGCATGTCATATATGAGTAAAATGCAATAACAACACAACATAATATAACCAAATAATACAAGTAGTAGTTAGTTAGTTAGTTATTTATTGTTGTTGTTGTTGTTGTAATACACATGTTATGTTTCTCTTTCATTTGACCAATGCACAAAATAATGAAACCAAAACAACAAGAAAACAAAAAAAAAAAAAACCCCACTTGATTTATATGCAGCAACATTTTCCATGTTGCCTTAAAGAGCTTGGCAAGAGCAAAGGCAAATGATGCAAAAGAAAAGAAAATTAAAAGTTTGCAAAAGAAAACCATTTAATAGAAATAATTCCATAGTAAATTCTTACTTTTCTTTTGGTTGATTATGGTTGTTTGTTGTTGCTATTGTTGTTATTGTTGCAGCTGTCGTCAACAACAATTTTGTGTGAAAAGTGAAGGCGTTTACGCAAAGAAGAAGTTTCAACTCTCATTTCAAAACTCTTTCACTTGTTTTTCGTTAAGTTTTTTGTTTTTGCTAAAGTCAAATGCTTTCGCGTCAACACATTTCATTGGCAACATACAACAGACAGAAGATACTAACAACACTAACAACAACATCAACATAACATTAAATTTAGCAACATGTTGCAACAAACAGACAGAATGAAACGATGACAGGTAATCATTCATTCATTTATTCACTCCTTCATTTAGTCATTCATTCATTCATTTAGTTATTCATTCAGTCATAGATTCACATAGAGAGAGAGAGAGAGAAAGAAAGAGTGAGAAATGGAATGCTCTCTGTGTGATGAGCCATTCTCGGTGACAGAGCGACAAATCAACAAAGTGGCAACATCTTCAAATATCAACAAACAGTCAGTCAGACAGGAGCTTTAGTATATTTCAACAGCCTGCTAGCAGCAACCATTTCTTGCTGCCTAAGCAAATGAATCTCCTTTTCAATGAGGTCACATGAGTTCGTTTTGGCTAAGATTTTCCTCTTCATTGAGTTGGTTGAAATCTTTTGAATTTGGCTAATAATATCTGTTGCTATTGCAAAGTCATTGCAAGCAACTAAATGTGGTCGCAATTACATGCACAAGTGGCCAACTTGCGATTTCTTTTGCTGTCTACTGTTACTCATTGCCTGCAACAGACTTCACCCCATCTCATCTCATCTCATCTCATCACATTTCATCTAACCTTAACTCAACATAAACACAGTTAAACTTTGTGTGCTGCTGTGTTAACAACACACAAAATGACGCCTCATAGTGTTGCCAGTCTTTCAAATGTTTGTTTATTTGTCTATACATTATTTTTTGTAATTTATTTGCATCTGTTTTTCTTCGATTTGATTAGTTGTCTGTTTTGGCTGGCACCTCCTGCTGTTGATTGTTGTTGCGAAACCTCCTAATAATGCCTTCCACTCACCCCCAAAGCAACTTCTTCACTATATATGTTATTAGTAAGTTAAAAATGTATTTCGTATGCCATTAGTAACTACTATTAACAAGATATATGAGGCTTCTTTGATGACATGTTGTTTGTTTAATTCCTTTAGAAGTGCTTGAAATAATTTTAATTCATCATAGAAATGAAAGTTTTTCTTTTTATTCACGCAAATGTATTTTTGATATTTCATTAATAATATTTTAATTGGAATTTAATTGGAATTTGCGTCGTCTTCTTTAACTTTTCTTCTTTTCTGCTTTTTTTCTTCAGTTCAGTTTTGATTCAAAAGCATCTTTTCTGCATTTGTACTTGTTGCATTTTAGATACTGCAAATATTTTATACCTCCTATATGCAGCAATTGTTAGCAAGACAGACAGACTCCTTTTGCTTGCTTGGGGGTGAATGTAAATCGAAGTCAATTGGACTTGGAAAAATAAATTTCACTTTTTGTTGATCATCGTTTCTTTCTGTCTTCTTCGGTAAGATATCAATGAACTTTCTGTTGAACTCACTTTTATAAACTAAGTAAGTATATATAGTACAAGTCTTGAATAATGCAACAAATAAAAGAAAAAAGTTACAAAAAAAAAAAAGAGAGAAAAAGACAAAAAATTGTCTGTAGCAAGGAATTTATTATGAAGCGCATTTGACTTTCGCTGCATTTGCAAAAAGGTAGAATTACAATAGCAGACAAAAAATACAAAACAAAACTTTACCGAAAAAATCAAATAAATCGTCTTGACAGCCAACAAGAGATCCGTAATGAAATACCAAAGCTTAAGGTCGTCTTAGCCACATGCGCATTGCGCTTAAAGCGGCTTAAATCATTCTTGGCCAAACTATTTGTTATTTGATTATTTGCCATTTGTTTGATGTTGTTGTTGAAGATGATGATGGCAAGCATCTCCCGCACTATGGCTAAGTAAATAAATGACGTCGTGGGGTCGTTGTGTGTGATATGTGTAGCTTGAGAAAATGGGTTAATAGCAGTCGACGATAAGTTGAGTGATCTTTTTGTTAACGAAAACAAAAAAACAAAAAATTCATCATACATCAAATTATGTAGAAACATTTTATTATAAAAATTCCACAGACATGACGACAACGACTACGACGACGGCGACGACATAAGATTGAATGCGTTGCTTGTGGCAAATGCTCTAATTCAAAGCAATTGGTTTTAATAGCGAAACCATCACCTTAGTAGCTGCAACTATGTATAATAAAAAAAAAATAATAATAATAAAATCACCAAGTGCGAGTCAGACTCGTAAACGGAGGGTTCCGTACCAGAATGTGGCTTGCATGGGAGGTACTTCTCCTAGTTGGGTGATTTAACTGATTCCAACAAATGTTCTGCGCATGTATCAAAAACTTAAAGTGTCTAAATTTCAGTTCAATAGTCTAAAAAGAGTAAAAAGAAGTTT
Organism: Amiota minor; assembly: GCA_037043295.1. NCBI lineage: Eukaryota > Metazoa > Arthropoda > Insecta > Diptera > Drosophilidae > Amiota > Amiota minor. Next base: position 709,783 of record JBAMAW010000382.1, read on the forward strand.
TTCGAATAAGAACCTGGTTTTTAATGATGGATTTGTATGGGAGGTACCCCTCCTGATTGGCCGATTTTACTGATTCCAATAGATATGCAGCGCCTATGTCAAGAAAGTATAGTGTTTAAATTTCAGTTCGATAGAACAAAAAACGAAGAAGTTTTTCTAATAAAAACCTGAATTTTAATGGGGTTTTGTATGAGAGGTACCCTCCCTAGTAATCCGATCAAACTGAAATTTGGACAGTATAAGTTTCTGATATATAGCCACCAACCATCTAAACTTCAAGATCGTGGGCTTACTGGTTCGTATAGCTGCCTTACAAACCAAAATGTTTCTTGTATGGGGACCTCTTTAATTTTTTTAAAACATTTTAGTTTTAGTATTTCTTGCTAATGCCCTGATAGAACTTCAAATTCTTTGAAAATTTCAACTCTCTAGCTATTACGGTTCATGAGATATGACCCGAGGGCGGAAGGACGGACAACGAAGGCTCTGCTATAGGCTTCGGAACCCTAAAAAAGAAAAGAAAATCTTGACGCCGCTAACTGCGACAAGTTGCAACTCATCATCATCATCGTCCTCGTCAACATAATCACCATCACTATCTTGATCTTGATCTCGATGTTATTGTTAGTCTTATTTAGTTGCTTTAGTAGGTGGACTAAATACAGTCAACTCTTCATACTAAATAAGTTTTCTTTTCTGCTGCTGCTTCTATATTGAGTTGCTGCATAAATTAACAACAAAAAGAGATTTCATGCAAAATAAATTACACTTACAGGTCTCTCAATGCTTACGCTGATGCTGTTCCTGCTGTCGCTGATTAATTTTCATTATGCAACTAGAAATGATTAAGCAAATTCACGCAATATTTCTTAAGAGTTTTCCAAGAAAAACTACATTTACATCTTATTCAGTTTCTATTTAAGTACGAGTAGAAGAAGAAATTTCCATTAAAATTAGGTCGCTCGGTCAATGTTGCCAAAGCAATGATAATGATTAATTATGGGCGTTGCCTTGCAATTTTGGTTAAATTTTTCGATATATCAATAAAATAGATACAATATTTATATCTTAGCTTAGCAGGAGCAGCAGTCGCAGCAACAACATCAGCATTTAAACAAACTAAAGAAGGAGTTTGTTCTAAAACTTGTTTCATCTTTGGCTAACAACAATGCGTTATTAAATCAACTATTCACCCAAAAGCAACTTGATCACAACAACGACAACAAAACAAACGGTAACATTTGCAATAACAAATGTGAAACAAAAAAAAAATGCAAAAGTTATCCATGTGTGCTAAAAGAGTTCGTGGTTGTCGCCACAAAGTTGGCTGGCTTATTGTGCAACTTAATAACAATTGAGTCGTTTGATTCAGTTTACTTAGTAGTTACATATTGTGCTTACATTGACTAATCATTCAATTGACTAACTCAGTCAGTCAAACTTTGAGTCTGTAAGTCATTTATTTAATCAACCAGTTAGTCAGTCAGTCAGTCATTTAGTCATTCAGTTAGTTAGATAGTCGTAGTGTCATTTAGTTTGTCAACTAAACATCAGTTAGCCATTTATCCAAGCGTAGAAACTGGATCAGTTTGTCATAATCTAACTATAATACATCATAACATTGAATGAATTTGAAAGACAAGTTAAAGAAATTATATCTTTCTACTGTTTGTTATATAAGTTAACAAATAAAGGAAGTCACTTTATAAATAAATAATATACAATAATAAAATTTTCATCAATATGTCAGTTAAGTCTTTTGTTTGAAAAATGAAATAAATGTTTCAGCGACTGAAAACATCGATTTTTTAAGAATTTTTCTTAAGAAGAGTTTTTAATTTATGAAAGTAAAAAATTGTGTGAAATCTTTACTTATTTTTGTCGGAAAGTAAAGTACATTGGTTCCGGTTATTAATGAAAAAGAATGTCGTTCAAGTAACCTCCTTTGTTAGCACGAAAGGCTGTTAATCTTTTATCAAAACTTTGAATAACTTTACCATTCCAAATATAAATATTCGCGTGGTTAATTTGAAATTTGATTTGTTTATTGTAAAATTCTCACTATGTATTTATGACCCCTTAACAGAAAGTTTTAGCACTTTATGATCATAGAATCTCAAGCAACAGTTTTGCCTATTTTTAAAAACAAATATGGTTAATACTCTTAACTTAAAATGCCTTTACCAACCAGTCAGCAGTCAATTGCTATCGATGTACTTCATTCTTCTATTGACAATCATGATGATGATGATGATGATGATGATGATTATGATAATCATGATCTATTCATGTCAAAAGCTCGCTCGCAGCATTCGGTTAGCAACATCCTACTTAAACTGTTTGCCTAAGCAGACGCACGTAGACACGTACGTAAGTCGATGTCGTCGTACACCATGTCAGCCTAATTTGCGGACATGATTATGATTTGGCGAAATGGTTACAGTCAACAACAAATGCTATAAGAAGAAAAAGAAGGCAGAAAGAAGCAGGCAGAGTAAGTAGAAGCAATCAAGTGAATGGTCAGAATGCTTGTAAGATATTTTTTACTTAAAAAAAAAATATACACATCCTGCTTGGTTTGCTGTGGTTTGGTTGTTGTTTTTTTTTTTTTTTGGCTTTGTGTATCTCAGAGTGACAATTGATGACATCGATTTTTGGTTAAGTGAATTATACAATTTGTTTTCAATTTGTGTGTAGGTTTTGTTTTTGTTTTGAAATATGACAAACAAAAAACGGAATGCGAATGAGAGGATGTGGTTTGCATGGTTACAAGAAATTGATTTGTTAATATGTTTAATATGTCAATTTAAATTTTAATAATGTTTTTTTTTTTTAAATTTAATTTCCATCAAAGTAAAATTTCTCATATGATTTAGAATACTTTCAAATTGAGAGACCTTTCTTGTCACCAAAGTATGTAGTTCGAGTATATACTTTTTCTTATTGAAAATCTGAAAGTGTCAGCTTACTTAGTTTGCATGCTGCTGACTAAAGCAAAAGCACTTGAAAAATGTTCCGATATTTTTGTTACTTGTATTTGTTTTTGGTTTTTTTTTTTGATTCATTTTCATTTTGTGTGTTGCCTACAAAACAAGTGAAATGCAAATTTCCTTTCGATTGCATGTTTATTGTAACGATTTGTTGTTTGGTTTGGTTGCATTTTGTTTTCAATGTCATTTCCTGCAATCAATCGCTTTAATTTCAACAACGATTTTTCACTTTTCGTATTGTATTTTTGCCACAATTGTTTGCAAATTGCAAATTGTCTGTCTAACACTCTCACACTCCTCAATTGATCCACGGGCAGGCAACACAACAATGAAAATAAAATTAAATAAAAAAGGTTTCATTTCTTGCAGTTTGTTTGTGTATCCTCATTAGATCGCGTTCGTTCATTCACTCGTTTGTTTTGTTTGACTGTTGTTTGTTTGTTGTACAACTTTGAGCGACAAAATACACAGCAGACTCACAGACATTTGGCAAAGATTTGCTTTCATTTCGATTGATTACACTAAATTACTTTCACTGTAACACCATCACCAATAAAACAATAACAAGATTAAAATAAATAAAGGAATAAAAGTATATAAAAACAAAAAAAAAAAAAAAAAAATAAACATTTTTACCTTTCTTCCCAAAATAAGAGAAGACAAGATCAAAAGAATGTTATGCGTTAAAAAAAAGCATATAATTGATGACACAAAAAGATACAAAATGCATGCCATCAATCAGCAAAATAACTGCAACAAAACACAAGTGGCATCAATGAAATACAAAACGAACAAATCACCTTCATGCGTGATGAGTTGCGCATAAAATTTCACTTACAACAGAAAATTATTAATCTTAATTTGTTTGACTTATGAAAGATAAAATATTTTTATTGTTGTTCTTAATTCGTGTCTTTTCTTTTGTGATGTTGCCCCCAGAACATTAACTGCAATTAGGTGTTGAAGAGAAAAGAAAAGCAAGGATAAAAATTCAAGATAAGAAATTATTGAAAAATGATACGAAATAAGTAAAGGTTTTGAAAGAAGCCTTTCACGCAGCAATTTGTGAACAAAATAATCCCTTTTTGCCTGCTTTATGGGTTTAAGAACAATCATGTTGACCTAATTAGGTAGAAATGCATGTAAAATGAAGGCATCTTGATATATGGGAAGATATTTAAGAACCAAAAGATTGAAGCATTTAATTTTTTGTTTTATTATATTTTGCTCCTTACAAAGATTTCTAATTTATTATTTATGAACTTTAAAATGAGAAGATCACAACAATGTCACATTTTATTTTACTTTCTTATTTTCTTTTTTTTTTCTGTTTTTTTGCTCATTTGCTTTGAGTGAATCTAAGTGAGTGTTTTCAACACAAAATGTTGCAGCTGCAAGTGGTAAGTTTAATTATCTTAAACAGCGAATAGCGATAGGCATAAGAACGCAACATGTCGCATTCGCATTCGCATTCGCATTCTAAAAGCGGTGAAAGTCGTCATAACCAAACCAACTAAGTAAGCAAGTAAGTGAGTCTAAATGACAATAAGTGTAGCCATTTGAACGTTTATTGTTTTTTTTTTGTTTTTTGTGTTGCGCGTCTTTTTTGCTATGATGGTGTTTTTCTTCTTATTCAGTTTATTCTTTGTTTCTTTAGTTATTAGATCTACTAGCATCATCATCATGTGGATGAGTTTTCTTCAACAACAATAGTGGCAAAAACAAAAAAAAAAGCAACAACTTTATTGATCATCAATAATTATTGGTATCGCTTATGTCGGTCGGTCGATTCGTTGGTCGGTTGATCGGTCTTTCTTGACCATTTTAACCGTTTATGAAAGTTGTCCCATCTTTTACTCCTTATTTTCATTCCTTCTATAGTTTTCTATGTCTCATATATTGTATTTTGTTTTTATAAAGTGTTCACTCAAAGGTGTTGAAGTATAGGTAAAAGTATACATATATAAATATCTGCCAAGTGCGAGTCAGACTCATACACTGAGGGTTCCGTACCAAATGAGGGTCCAATTTGGCTGATTTCAAGAGATGTCTAGCATCTATAACAAAAACTTGTAGCGTCGAAATTTCAATTTAATAGTGCAAACAACAAAAAACTTTTTCTAATCAAAACTTGAATTTTAATGGGGGTTTGTATGGGAGGTGCCCTACCTAGTAGTCCAATTTGGCAATTTCGACATATTTATGGCACATATTTTAAAAACTTATAGTGTCTAAATTTCAGTTCAATAGTCCGAAAAACAAAAAAGTTTTTTGTGATAAAAAACCTGTTTTTTAATAAGGGTTTGTATGGGAGGTACACACCCTAGTGTCCCGTACCATAAGTTTTTAATCCATTTCCATCAACCATGTAAATTTCAAGATTGTGGGGTTACTGGATCGTATAGCTGCCATAAAAATATTTTAGTTTTAGTATTTGCTGCTATAGCCACGATATGACTACATATTCTGTGAATATTTTCACTTCTCTAGCTATGACGGTTCATGAGATATAGCCCGAGGACGAACAGCTTAGCCTTAGAAAGACGGTTCCGTTTAATACCCTTGGGGTCCGGAACCCTCAAAAAAGAAGGAATCTAGTATTCTATAAAATATATATCAATATACATATATTTTCTGGAGAAAGAACCAGTCAACAGGTACTTAAACTTACTTATTGCTTCCTTATAACAAATAACGACAGTAAAAGACAGCAACTTATTTTTCTTCTTCTGTAGGAGCAGCATCGGCGTAATAATTTGATTTTATCTCAATGTCAGCAACACTTTTGAAGACGACACCATCTACCATATAGCAATTCAGCAAGCAACGAAGTCACCGCCATCCACCATCAGTAATAGCAATTTTCTATCCTGATGTAATCGAGTAAACGATCAATCGTTCTATGAGTAACAGAGCAAAATCGTTTAAACAAGCTCCAATATCAAGTTGTATCTGTATCTAAGTATGATTACAGATGCGCGTAGCAAGCGAGAGCGATTTATGTGCATAACTTTTGGCATGCAGCAGCAGCAGCAGCAGCAGCAATTTCTAGTAGTAACATGCAATACTTGTACATAAAATTTAGAGCATGTTGTTGCTCTGTTGTTGGGGCGTACCATGCGGCGTATGATTGACCAATATTTGCTTTGGGCGTTGTCGCCGTCAACGTTGTCATCGTTCAAGGAACTTCGTTGTCGTTGTCGTTGTCGTTGCCGTTGCCGTTGCTTGTCCTCCTTGAACCCGCGTACTTAGACGTATTTATGTAGATCGACTCCAATGCTAGTGACTTAAGTGGCTCTTTCCGTTTTTGTCTAAAGATACTAAATGAAATGTAGTTGTTCTTGAGTTGTTGCTCTTCTAACGGCGCAAATGAAGGGGTGTGTCTGTTACAATTTCCCTGTGGGGTGCAGCAGCGGCGGCAACAGCAACAGCAACAAACATAGTTTGTGGCTAAAGCGTGCAGCATGCAACATAATAGTACATAAAACTAATCAAAGCAACTGTCAATAGTTGTAACACCTGTTCTCTAGACTGCACAACTTTAACTGCAATCCCTTCCCTTCCTTCTCTATACTTCTTCTGTTGTCGTCTTCTACAATTCTTTACTTCCAGTGTCGCTTTAGCTGTTGCTGTTGCTGTTGCGTTGCGTGATTAAAAGTTGTTTGTTAACTAACAATGACCTTGAGTTGTTGCTACACTTAATGTTGTTGTTTGTCTTATAGACAATGCAATTGAACGCATATTCTCGCTTTGATGAGTTAAATGATTTACTGCTTGCGGGTGTTGCAACTGGTTGATTGCAACTACTATATACACAATTTTTGTTATTATTATGATGATGATTATTGATTGTTGTATTCTGATTGTTTTTTCTTGGTTTTTTTTTTTTTTTTGTATGTTTAGGAAGTTTATTCTATAATTTTACATGAAATTACAAAGCAAGTTGAATTTAAAGAGAGGGTAGATGCCGGCATAGGTTGTTACTCCTTATGGTGCTAATTGCAACACCAAAGACAATTTAAATTTTTCTTAAGAAACTTTGCGATAATTTTCAATGAATTGAAAACAAAAATTATCTTTTTAATATGCATAAACCAATAATTTTATCTATCTAAAATACCTTACTTTGAACATTTCTTATTTTTCTTTAATGAACTTTATTCTAATTTAATTGAATCTGATAGCAAAATTCTATTTTATCAATTCCAATACACAGAATCACAAAAAAACAGACAACACACAATCCACACAGTCAACATTTCCTAGTGCTGCTTAGATATCATTGTACAATATCTTTGAACTATAACGAACTCAAAATAATCTTTAAATGGTTGCATTTTTGCTACTTGTTTGCAGTTAGAATTGTGTTGTAGTTCTTGATTGTATGTGCAAATTTGGCAACAACAAAAACAAAAAATTATGACTTTTGAGTTTCACACTGCAATGTAACCGAACTTAACTTAACTAAACTGAACTGAACTGAACAGAACCAAACCAAACCCAACCAAACAGAACCAACCTCCTCAATTGTTTGAATGTCATAACAAAAGTTCTTTTATATTGAATTTGGTTTTTTTTTTTTGTTCTTATTTTCTCTATTCTATTTCAAATTGACCGAAAATGGTCCACCATTTTGTTGTTGCTTGTCTGTGCCTGTGGGTGTGCTGTGCTGTGCTGTGCTGTGTGTTGTGTTGCTTTAGTTCTTTGACTTCATTTTGTAAAGTATATGATGATGATGATTTGGTTTAGTGTAGTGAGTGTAGTTTAGTTTAGTTTAGTGTAGTGTAGTGTAACAACTGACTGTGCATGTTATGAAACCATTTTTGTAGCTTTTAATAATGCATTCAGCGGCAAAATCTATGATCAAGAAGAGCGAGTTCTGTTAATGTTGTTAGTTGTTACGAGTTGAATTCTTTTGGATGAGAGTGGACAATAACTTATGTTCTTGTTTTTGTTGTCGAAGTTGTATCTTGAATTGTAAACGTCACACATTGAGGGTGTAATACTTGCTAGAAGGTTTTCCTTTTACAAAATCCTGTTAGAATAATGATAATGATGATGATGATGATGATGATAATTATGATGAAGATGAGGATGATAATGATGATGAGGACACTTGAAAAGGCTATTGAAAAAGTGCCAAATATTGACTTCCGCATTTGGCATTTATGGCTGTTGGTATTATTCATGCCCTTCTCTTACACACATTGTGATTGGAAGGTATTATTACTTTGTCATGATGTTTGTAATGCATTAGATGAGTCATCCAAAATTTATGTGGGATCTAACTGGTTTGACTGTTAATAAGTTGTACATCATCTGGGCCTCGATCTTCATACCAGTTAATACTTAATTCCCAGTTCCTTAGTACTGTCTAAGCCTTTTTGGTGATCGCATAGGAATTACTTTTGTAGATTACTACCTACTTTTGATTCTCTTAATATCAATTGCAGAAGTTTTGCCTGGACAGGCATCATATTGTAGAATGGTCTCAAGGAAATCTTCACTCTATTAATAAGGATTGCAATAAACTATTCTAGGCCTTAAACTCCATACCAGTCACCACTTAAAACCCCAATTTCAACTCTTCATCTATGCCTATTTGGTGACTACATAACATTTCCAATCATGACTTCTTTACCCGATTAACAAACTTATCATGAAATGCAAAAGTGGTGCCTGGGTAGGACTCACCTTGTGAAAAGTCTTAAGGAAATCTTAGTTGGAAAATAGTAGAACTCAAATTCAGAAATGCGACAACCAACTGAAATAATCACTCGCTAACAGTTAAATGATTTCTAAAGAACTGGGAAAATATGATTTTATATAACATCTTAAAAATCATAGAATCGAAACTTTATATATATTGGGCGTTTCCCCATAGATGGTATCTGGTGGGACCAGCTCGGTGTAGTGTACTATGAACTCTTGAAACCAGGGGAAACCATCACAGGAGCCCTCTATCGGACTCAAATAATACGTTTGACTCAAGCGTTGAAGGAAAAACGCCCGCAATACTCGGAAAGACACGACAAGGTGATACTTCTACATGACAACGCTGGGCCACATGTTTCCAAGGTAGTGAAAACATACCTGGAAACTTTGAAATGGGACATCCTACCCCACCCGCCGTACTTTCCAGATATCGCCCCTTCTGATTTTTATTTATTCAGATTGACGACGCATGAACTGGCAGGAAACCACTTTCGTTCTTTCGAAGAAGCCAAAAACTGGATTGATTAGTGGATCGCGTCGCGCATTTCCGACGAGGTTCGCCCAGAAAAATGGGAAAAGTTGTGGCTAGTAATGGAAATTATTTTGGTGATTGGGTATGTAACGAGTTTTTTATAATAAAGCCTCAAATTATGAAAAAAAAAACGGCGATTTTCTATTTGTACACCCAATATTTATATTTTGTATTGGGTGTACAAAGTTTTAAGTTTTTTTAAGTTTTATCTATAAGAATATGACCACAAATATAATTGAATTACGTTAAAATTGATTATTGATTGTATAAGTAAATTTGCCCTGAGATAGTAGGGTTAACTAAAATTTACTGAAACTTAGAACAAAATTTAAAGAAGGCAATATTTGTTTTGTGTAGGTGGACAAAACAATGCTTAACTTAGCTTAGCTTATATTTTTGCTTTATACCTTTGGCATTGTGTCCTTTCTATTCTACGCTCATTTAATTCTTTTCTTTCTTTTTTGTAGTTTTTTGTTGAATAAATGACATTGCATTATTTTTCTTTAGCTTTAGCTGTTTTGTTTTTTTTTTTCTGTGTGTAGATGCTTATGCAATTTTCATAACGACAATAGCTATAACAACAACAACAACAACAACAACAAAAACAACAACAAAAGGAGTAATAAATGCATTTAGTGATGACACGTGCTGCACATTTTTTCACCTTAAACAACAAGTGTTTGGGTTGTCTTCTTCACCTAAGGTGTCGAGTCTTTGTTGACGTATTCCTCTCCTATCTGTATACATACTACACTCACTCACTCACTCACTCACTCACTCACTTACTTGTAGTACATACATATGTGATGTGTGTTTATGTGTGCACTATGATGATGGATCACTAGACGGATGACACAGCACTTAAATTGCTTTGTAGTTTGTCTTCTTGGTTAGCCATCTAAGTACATAGTATGTATATCTATCTATCTATCCCTCTGTTTCTGTTGCTTAAGGGGTCTCGGTCTCTATAGTACTAGTGTCTTTGAAATTTGTTAAATTGCCAAGGCAAAGTGAATTGCGTTGGTTGTTGTCGCTATCTTTTGTTGTTCTTGCTATTGCAGTCGACAAGATACGCATAAAAATAGCAACAGCAGCCACTGCAAGCCAAGCAAGCTATGGTAAAGGCGAAGGTGAAGGCAATAGTTGGCGTCGTCAACTGATTTATGACACAGCAAAAATGTGCAGCCCGAAGTCAAGTTAACTACTTGGTCATGTGTACTACAACATGTGCCCTGCCTGCTTGCTTGGCAGCCTCACTGACTGACTGACTGCCGGACTGACAAAGTGTTTGGTCTGCCTATGCAGCACAAGACTCGTAATGTTGCATTATGATGTATCTATGGCCATTTAACTATGTGGTTGGGCGTGTCACGCACTCTCGTATACATGTATCGTTATGATCTGTGTATGCGTATGTGTGTGTGTGTATGTGTCGATGTATACAAGTGTCTATTACATTATGATGATGTTACACAATAATTCTTGTTATGTGCGGGTTTGGCACTTTAATTGTGCCAATTGTTGATGTTGCATAAATCAAAACAGAGAATAAGTGAGTGACGTTGCTGGAGCGTTACACTTATTTATGAAAATTAAGTCATCAAAATCTCAAAGATCAAAATCACTGAAATTACTTACTACTTCTTATTAGGGAGCAAACTACATATTTTTACGCTCTTGTAATAAATTTGTTAAATTGAAGTTAAGGTAAAATTTTAATTAATTTAATTAAATTGTTAAATTCCAATGTCAGATTGTTTGCCCAAAGAAGGCTTTTGATTTACCGTTGTCTGCATTTTTTTTTTTTATAAAATATTTAAGAAGAAAACAAAAAGAAAATTCAAACTCTGCATTAGTCAAAGCATTTGTTTTTATACCTTTCACAAATGTTATGTTACTATATATTAGAATTGCCTAGAAGTTTGTAACAATTATTAGAAGGAGACATTGACATGATGAAAGAATTTAGTCATGACTGGTTAAAAGTTCTTAATTCTTTGGTTTTTATACTTGTAAACTGAATTGTCTTATAGTGTCTTCTTTTCATAACAAATTAAAGATTTATTCAAATTATTTTATTTATTTTATTTATTTATTATTTTATTTTATTTATTTATTATTTTATTTTATTTATTTATTATTTTATTTTATTTTATTTTATTTTATTTTATTTTATTTTATTTATTTATTATTTTATTATTTTATTTTATTTATTTATTATTTTATTTTATTTTATTTTATTTTATTTTATTTTATTTTATTTTATTTTATTTTATTTTATTTTATTTTATTTTATTTTATTTTATTTTATTTTATTTTATTTTATTTTATTTTATTTTATTTTATTTTATTTATTTTATTTATTTTATTTATTTTTTATTTTATTTTATTTTATTTTATTTTATTTTATTTTATTTTATTTTATTTTATTTTATTTTATTTATTTATTTTATTTTATTTTATTTTATTTTATTTTATTTTATTTTATTTTATTTTATTTTATTTTATTTTATTTTATTTTATTTTATTTTATTTTATTTTATTTTATTTTATTTTATTTATCATTTTATTTTATTTTATTTAATTTTATTTTATTTTATTTTATTTTATTTTATTTATTTATTTTATTATTATCTTATTTTATTTTATTTTCTTTTTTTTTACAATATTATTATCCATTATTTTACACAGATGATTTAAACTTAAAGTTCCTTTAAATTTTGAGTTTGATTTAAATATTTCTACTATTGTATAAATACAAAATGTCACTTCCAGTGAAAGGTATGAAATCTTCGGCAAAACCTTATCGAAATGCATTTTCTTAGTTTATTTTATTCATTTTTTGTTTTCTGCTATTTTTGGTGGTCAATGTTTAGAGTTAAAGACAATCAACAATGGCCAAGACTTGAGTTGTGCTTGCAACTAAACCAATATCCAGCCACCCCAATCCATCCGCATCCCCTTTAATATCAACAACATCAACTCTTTGTACTTCTCTTTATGCTATGAAATTTTGATACTAGAAATTGCTACCTTTGAAATAAAGTTGCGCCTTTGGCTAAAATTCTGATATTATCAACTTACAGCTAGTACAATAACAAAAATGTAAGCTCCCACAACATCGAACGGAACGACACACAATTCCATTAGACTATACTTTTTTCCGTTTGTCTAAAGTTGGGCGCTGCTGCTGCTGCTGCTCTTTTGTATCTGGCGCTATTTCAAAGACTAAGTCTGAGGCTAAGGCTACTTTCCAGTAACCAACCAAGTTGAGCTTTGGGGTTGGTGGTGGTGGTTGGCAAAGGCGGCGTGTGTGTGTGTGTGCAACAGGCAGTTGCAAGACACAAAATAGTGTTAAAAATGTTAGAATTTCGCGTTTTAACCGATGTAACTATAATTTAAATGCTAATCTAACATCTTTTGTTGTTTTAGTTTTAGTTTCGAGTGGTTTTTTTTTTTGTGTTTTTGTTGATGTTGATGTTGCTATTATTGCATGCCCCAATGCTTGGAACGGCAAATATTGCCACTTCGAATGCGCTTCGAGTGAGGGTGGAGTGTGCAACTGTGCAACAAAAATACAAAAAAAAAAAAAAAACACACTTTAGAATAAAATAAGGTATATAGACAACTAAAGAGGTGCAGGAGTAAAAGAACTTAACTGAACTGGCTACCAACATGCTTTACTAAGTATTTTATTTCTCTAAATCTTTTCTTTTAGTTTCATTCATTGTTGTTTTTGCTATTGTTTTTGTTATTTAGCGGTATTTGCGAACCCGAAAATTTGCATTTGACACGCTTCCCTGCAAATGAGCTTTAAGATTTGGGCGCACGTTTGCGCTCATTAATGATGTTACAACAACAACAACAACAACAACAACAACACCAACACGATGATATAAAATTTTAGTTCATTTTATTCTCGCGTAAGTGCATTTTGGTGCATTTTGAAACTGGCACAAAACAGTTAAGGAAACATTGTATTCTTTGTCTTATTCAAAATCAACTTTTAACTAGAATCTCTTGTAATTGTAGCAGAGCACAAAACAATATAAATTTAAGTCTCAGCCTACAAACACACAATGAATATGAATGTGCTCAGTTGCAATGTAATTAATTTAGTTTTAATTCAGTTGCATAAACTTACGAATTTATTTCCACCGGAAATACTCAGAACATTCATTCATCAAAGAATTTAAGTAGTCAAGGCATTACAGAATCTAATGATGAAGGAAAAAGATTTTACCACAACAAAACAACTAAATAAATAGTAATTAGAGATTTTCTTTTCTTGTAACAAAAAGAATCAATACGTTGAGTAAGTTAAGGAAAAAGATAGAAATAGAAGACCCTTTACAATTTTAAGACGTCCAATTATTATTAGAAACATGAAAAACGAAGGTTACTTCGGCTATGCTAAAGTTGTTATACCCTTCACGCACCTCTACCATACATAAATATTTCATTATTGATTTGATTGATGCTTAAGATAAAATCAGTATATATATTGGTATGGAATCTATAAGACCCAGTAATCCTAAGATTTTGAAACTTAAATGATTAGTAAATATGAGTCAAGCACACATGTTTCCCAAGTTTCAGTTTAGTAATACAAAAAAACAAACAATATTTTCTAATAAAAACATGAATTTGAAATGGGGTTTCATATGGGAGATATACCAACAACCAGTAATCCTAGAATATTGAAATTTACAAGGTTTGTGAATATGAGTTAGACACTTATAATGTCCAAATTACAGTTCGATAATACAAAACCAAAAAAGTTTTTCTAATAAAAACATGAATTTCAATCAGGGTTTGTATGGGAGCTATATCATCCAGTAATCCATTGATCTTGAAATTTACAATATTTGTGAATATGGATAAGACTCTTATAATGTCAAAATTTCAGTTCGATAATAAAAAAAACCAAAATAGTTTTTCTATTAAGAACATGAACATTCAATCGGGTTTTGTATGCGAGCTATACTATCCAGTAATCCAAGGATCGTGAAATTTATAACGTAGGTGGAATCGTATGAATCAGATACTTACAATGTTCAAATTTTATTTGGATATTACAAAAAAATGAAAAAGTTTTTCTAATAAGAATATGAATTCAAACTCATACAAACGGACTCGTCTCTTCGACCTGATCAAGAATGTATGTATATACTTTATACTATACTCTATCTGTCTGTTACAAATTTCATGACAAACTTATATTACTGTTCACTGCGTGAAGATTATATGTAGAAACCAATATCAAACAAACCATCCAACCAAACTCTCAAATAGAATCTCTCAGAGTCATTAAAGAAGTTTTAATATTTTGTAAATCAAAACCACAATAATAAATACGCACGCTTTCCTGATAACCAAAAAAAAAAAAAAACAAAAAAAAAAACTTCAATTTAGTATCTGCGAGTGTAGTACCAACTTAAGATCTTCCAGTTGTTCTTCTATCAATTCAGTTCAACTTGTTTGACGTCTTTGCGTGTTACCAAACCGCCAATTACCAAACATCAAAAAGTCGTTTTCTACGCTACTCAAGGCTTGAGTAGCTTGTGCTGTCTTGGTCGCTTTTAAACTGAATATAAAACCTAGCGAGCGAATCAAACTTAGTTTTGAGCAACCTCATAATTTTTGGCGATTTGTAGTTGAATGTCTACGACGTTTGTTCATGATGAGTTTTGTTATTCTTTTGATTGTTCTTCTTTTTCTTACAAAAAAATGGTACTATTGTACAATTTCTTAACATTTCGAATTGAAGTTCCAGGCAGCATCACCACTACATAAATCTAACCAAAGCAAAACCAATGCTTAACTACTATAAAAGTTGAAATTGGTTCTAGCAGATGCTTATTTGCTTTTCATGTGTTCTTTTAGCTTTAACCCGTCACTCTGTGGTGAAGGTAAGTTTTTTTATGATTATTTTAGTGTAATTTCTTCGGTTTTTCGCCTTTTCTTGATTAGAGAAAAAAAAAAAAAAAATAAATAATAATAAAAAAGAAACAAAGAAAATTAATTTAATTACGGCGCACTCAAAGAATTTAGAACTTCTTTAAGCCACTTAATTAGATTTTATAGGACTTTTGTTTTTATACTCAGCCAATGGGTAAACATAAGTAACAATCAGAAACTGGGAAGTCTTTAGTCATGTACATCAGCATGTGGAGACGAATTGATCACACTTTCTATGCCTTGTGTATCCAAGTTCCTTTTTCATTAAATCAATAATTTTGTATAAACATTTTGTTGCTCATGTTGTTGTTCACATCAGTTTTATTTATAATACATAAAATTTCCAATATATTCTGAAATATGTAGTGAATTTGTTCTCATCCTTAAAGTAATGTTAAATTCAAAATTTATAGAGTATCCAAATGTCCAAACTATTCGACTATTGCAACTTTGAGAATTCATAAAGTGCGAAAGCAAAGGTTAACCCAGTTTTATGGGCTTTTGGGGTCTTTGACATTGTTCATATTCAAATGAATGAATAAAAATGTAATGAATAAAATCTGAATAGAATAGAATTGGTATTTTGAAAACTTAATTATTGTTCTTTAGTCAGTTGATGTACAAAACAGAAGGTGGTTACACAAATAAAAGAGATTGATATTTTTAGTCATTTAATGTTGATTAAAAGGCGGCTTTTCAATATTCATTGCGGTTATCTTCAATGCAGGAAACAAACAAAAGTTGATAATGATGATGATGATAATGATATTAGTTTGCTTAGAGGGAAAAAAATGTAACCAATTTAACCTTTCATATTCATTGCTCTTCTTAGAACATAAAGATTTGCATCATCAAATGAAAAGTTGTTAATAAAAAAATAATATTAAAAAACAAAATCAGTTTACTTTATGTTTGTTAGCACAAATTGGGCTAAATTCACTTAATGCAAATGTAGATATTTATCATCTACAACATATGGTCATATCCTGACAAAGCTATCGATGCCACTAAATACGTCATTTGATAGTGATTTGGCAAACAAAAGAAAAACTTCAAAATTCCAATAGACTAAAACCGTCGCACATTAATATCCAATATCCCCTCGCTCTGCATTGGATCAAACGATTTGTTGAGTTCAAACAATTTTTTGTTTATTTTTTTGTTTTCTTTAATAAAGAAATTCACTTACAAATCGGTATTGATTGCTTTACCATATATGAGTACAAGTATGGACCACGCATGTGGCCTATCTATGTTGACAATCCACCTCAGTAGGTTCTCGATGCCAATGGTGGGCTACGCATGCAGTCTACAGTAGTAACAACACACACACACAACACAAAACTACACCAAATTAGCGCACGGAACGCATGCGCCTGCAGTCGTCGGTCAGATACTTTACGTTAAAGTATGGTTTTTTTTTTTATTTTATAAAATAGACTGCGTGGAGATTGTCGAGTGCTGGCATGGGGCATGAGTATGGCAAAATGGTAGGCATAACAGCATAACATTGCGTTGCATAAACAAGCATTTGGTAAACTGTTAGCGGTGCGTGCAGACCTTATGTACGAGGGTAAGACGGGACGGCGGAGCGTCCGACCGCCCAGATGTTTGTCTAATGTCACTTTGGAATTGCAATGGATTGAATTGAATTCGTTTGACTTTACTTTGGTCTGCCTAACTTAGTATGGCTCTGACTGCCTCCCACCTTCAGTTCAATGCGTTGAGCGCATGTCTGATTGCATTTCATTGATATGAACTCTATTTTCTATTATAAGCGAGTGCGAGCGCGCCCGTTTAGTTTCAATTTCACCTATTTTTATACTCTTCACGGAAGTGAATAGTATTATAATTTGTCATGGAGTTTGTAACATGCAGATGGAGACAAACAAAGAAAAATGGGCCAAGTGCGAGTCAGACACGGAGGGTTCCGTAGCAGATAGAGGTTTGTATGGGAGGTACTCCCTCTAGTGGTCCAATTTAACTGATTCCAATAAATGTACCTCGCCTATATCAGAAACTTACAGTGTCTGAATTTCAGTTCAATAGTCCACAAAACAAAAAAGTTTTTCGAATAAGAACCTGAATTGTAATGGTGGGTTCGTAGGGGAAGTACCCTCCCTAGTTGTCCGATTAGGCTGATTCCAACAGATATATAGCGCCTATATTAAGAACTTATAGTGTCTAAATTTCAGTTCGATTGTGCAAAAAACAAAAAAGTTTTTTCTAATAAGAACCTCAATTTTAATGGGGGTTTGTATGGGAGGTACACTTCCTAGTGGTCCGATCAAACTGAAATTTCGACAGTATAAGTTTTTGATGTACAGCCACCAATCATCTAAATTTTAGGTTCGTAGAATTACTGGATCGTATATCTGCCATACAAACCAAAATGTGTCTTGTATGGGGACCCCTGTAAGTTTTTGAAAATATTTTAGTTTTAGTGGTGATACAGTAAGAAATTGGATGTATCAAACTATCCAGAAAAAACTCATTATTTTACTGTCAAATAACATACATGATTTCATTTAAAGAATCTCCAAAAAGAACATCGATATAGAGGATCATTTATGTGAAGTGTATCTGAACTTTGATAAGACCAAATTTTGCATTTTTGTGTGTGTGTGTTTTTTTTTTGTTTTTGTTTTGTTGCTGTACCTTGGACAATATTGACTCGACTTTGGAATGCGCGTAGTTAGTTGAACTATTGTTCATTCAATCGTTGGCTTGCGGTCAATGGATCGCCGTCGTCCATTTATGTCCATGCCAGGCGAAAGAGGTAACTAAATGCGGAGGTGTGCCAACGCCCATTGGTAGGCAGTAATACGAGGAGTATGTACTAGTATGTAGATGGCATTGTCTTCTCAAATTTCAGTATATTGATAATTTGAAATGTTAATAAACGTTGTTGCACCTCAAAATGGAGGCTGTGAACTGGCGAAATGTATTTAAGGTTTGGTTTCTCCACTCTACTCTACTCTACTCCAATCCACTCCAGTTTACATTATATTACATTTGTGATATGTGAAAATGTCGATTGTGGTTTATAACAATTTCGAGAGTTTGGTGAAATTTAAGTACATATTTTTTTTTTTCGTCTGAAATTTCTACTTAAGTAGCAGTGACCTAGTTTTGCAAAGGAAAGACTGGTGGCGGAGGACGCAGGGATCTATGGATGAATGATCAAAATTGTAGCCTCAAGCGAATGTATCATTTTACTTTAATTGGATTTTATTTCGTTTGCTTGTTTGTGTTAGTTGTGTTACAAACGCATTTCTTTGACATTTCGTGCCTCATGTTGCCTAAGTGGCAAGTGGCAAGTGGCAAGTCAGCATGGCATGCAGCACAATACACGATGACAAATGTCGATATTCAAATTTCAAATAAAAAAACAAGAAATCGAACCAACTAAGCAAAAGCAGCAACATCAACCATCAACAACAACAGCAACACACTTGCTGCTGCAACAAAGAACAAGTTTAACTTTCATACAGAAGACACCCGCAAGTCTTTCTTGTTTATATTATGTACTGTGTGCAATAGTTAAAACTGTTTGTTCGTGTTGCAGTAGCGCATAATACTAACAAAAACGACACATAATTGAAATACTTGAGTGTTCTTCATCCTCACTTTACGGGATACTCATATGCTGGAACTTGTACTCCTGCCTTGCGTTCACTTGTCAATGACAATTTAGACTTTGTAGTGTTTGAAATGTTCTTTGCATTTCAATATTCCCTCTTCCATTCAATGTTATTTGCAACGTCTGTCAGCCACATCATTTATTGATTTGAACCTGACTTGACAACTTGACTTCTACACCTTTTTTTTTTTTTGTTGCTGAGATGAGCACTAAACTTGCAATTAGCAGTCGTTGCTGCTTGCCCCTTGAGGCCAAACATCTTAAGTCTTCGTCATTTCCATTACCTTAGCAATTCCAATGACAATCGTTTCACATGACTTTTCTAAGATGAAGAAACACTCAGCACTGAACGATGAGTACATACTTCTATCTAAATGTGGTGATTATCCAATTAGGTTTATGTCTTTTTTGAGATATTTTTCAGCTGTAAATTTTATGATCATAACATCCATTCCATTTTATCACTTTTTTTTTTTTTTTTGCAATAATAAACAAACAAATCTAATTTAACGCTAGAAATTAAATTTTTCCCCGTTAAGTGACTACCAAAAATAATTTGTATATGAGTTTGCTACACGCGATAGGCGACCTCTCACTCTATGTGGGCTTTTTGACCATGCTTACTGCAGGTTTTTTGTACCAATTCTAGCAACTTAAATAAATCTTTAGTAGTATATACGATGTATTTCACTATCGCCAATAAATCTTAAATGACACCCGCGCATACAAGTAGGAGTATTCAGTATCAAAGGGGCAAGTGATCGTGCAAATGTGCATTTGTGGTACGTGGCAACATTTGGTGAGGTGAAAACTCATTCATTCATGTACTCGTATGTATGAAAGTAAGTAAGTTTTGCAAAAACCAATTCCAAATCCAATTTCCAAAAAGAATTAATGATAATTTGTATGCAAAGTGCTTCGTATTTGCTTCAGTTCGGTTTTATATTTGTTGGTCAGTAGTGGCAGGCACATGACTCTTTTCTTTTTATTGCCTCCTAATAGTTTTACTAAAATACATAAATTTAAGTAACTACCACCTCTACTAACTTTATTGAAAAGTGTGTCAGGCTTATGGTTTTAAAAATAACAAAGTTGAAACAGAAAACTAATTAAAAATATCCATTTAACATACCATAAGTATGGTAATAAGCACAAAATGGATCATTTGTAAGAGTTAAAAGGCAATTCAAATAGATGATGTGTGAAATTTTAGATGCAGGTAGGGACATCATTGATTACTTAGTTGTTTTATGGCCAATTTATGGCCAAATAGTCAACGTTTTATTGTCTATTCTCTCACTTTTTTAAAATCATAATTTCTATCATAATAAATATAACTCTTAATTAAGGAGGCTCCTGTTCATGTTTGTTGAATTCTAGAAGATCGAAAATACTGGAATATTTTTTTTTTGAAATCTATGTATTGATCACGACAGAACTGCAAGGGTACAAAGCGCTTATATGATAACGGTCTCTAAGGTCTCCACATCTAATCAGCTGTTCAAATCAGAATAAAAAATAGATCAAGTGCGAGTCAAACTGAAATTTCGAAAATATAAGTTTCTGATGTAGAGCCAGCAAACTTTCAAATTTAAAGATCGTGAGATTACTGGATCGTATAGCTGCCACACAAACCAAAATGTTTCTCGTATGGGGAATCCTTTAAGTTTTTGAAAATACTTTAGTTTTAGTATTTGTTGCTGATGCCCGGATAGAACTACATTTTCTGTTTCAGCTGTCTAGCTATTACGGTTTATGAGATATGACCCGAGGACGGACGGACGGACGGACGGACAACGAAGTCCCTGTAATAGGGTGCCTTTCTGTACCCTTTGGGTCCGGAACCCTTAAAAAGATAAATTTATTTTCATTTTTATAAGTAAAACCATCATCGAAATCTAAGGAAAGATTTGGTAAATACTATGGGCCACCATTAAGTTCAATGGTTAAGAAGAGGTTTACTAAATTTCTTTTTTGGTCGCCCCAAAAAATGGTCTTCTTACCAGAAATCGACATTGATCGGATGTTGACGGTGCATTAGGTGGCTGACGGATGTAGGCCTCACATTTTTTATGAACATTGGGATAAGGAAAAGCTATCCGCTCGAAGTATGACACGATTGCACAGTCTGGGCTATAAATTCAACTGTGGGGCCGCTTCAAGGTGGTTTGGCGATGATGAATCGCAATTGAAATAGTTTTGGCGCCATTTCTTAACAGAGGACGAAACTTGAATCCATCGCAACACACCAGAGACCAAAAAACAGTTAAAGTAGTGAACTTTTTGTTGTGAACATTTGTCAAAGAAGGCAAAGGTGGATCCGTCAGTGAAGAAGGTTATGAAGATAGTGTTTTTTGGATGCCATTCCCAACGATTTCCTTGAAAAGGGTAAAGCGATCACCGACGAATATTATTCACATTGATTTCATGTAAACACTACCGCATTTTGCGAAGAAAAAGGTGCTCTTCCACCATGATAATAAAAAAAAAAAATTCATAAATTAAGAAACCATTTCGTATTTTCAAATCTGAAGAATAGCTTCGGTGGTAAAAGATTTGGATTGAATGAGGAGATCATTACTAAAACAAACTCATATTTTTTATTATTTGAAAGGCTTGAAAAAAAATTGGGAAAATGCTGGATTAAATGTATTGAGCTAAGGGGAGATTTTGTTAAAAAATAGTAAGAAAGTTATTCATAAAAGTGTTTTTCATCTTTTATTACAATATTAACTTATTGAACTACCCTCATATGAGTACATATCCGGCTAAGGAAAAAGGGACTCCAAAATTTGCATTGCTTAGCAGTCTCTTTCCACTTTGGGATCTGTTTCTTTTTGAATTATATTAAGTTAAATCAAATTAAAGAAATTAAATGTATATAAAAAATGTTCAGAGTTGTGACTTACAATTTTTGTTTGGAGAAACCATAAATTTCCTTTTTTTTTTTGAATATTTTTTCTTCTTTTATTAAAAAATTTAACCTTATTATGTTCAACAAAAGGCGATGGTTTCTTTAAATAAAACAAAAAAAAAAAAAAAGGAAAAAGAAAACATCTACTACTTCACTATTCAACAAAAACGATTTAGCGATTAATTTCTCACGTTTTTGCGATTTCGTTAAGGCGAACATCAGCAGCAACAAAATAGTTAAAAACATAAAAACAAAAAAAAAAAAAAAAAAACCAAATAAATAGTAAAACTATTTTCAAAATCAAGGAAAACAACCATGCGACAAACGACAACACCAACAACATTCAAATCAACAATATCAACGCTTGAATCGTTTGGCTCTTTGGAGTTGTTGGATTGTCGCGCTTTGAATATTTAATGAAATGTGTCAATAATTAATTGTATTTAATTAAAACACGTTGAATGCAACAACTTCGATGAATGCAACTTTGCAACTAACTTATGTTAGTCAGAGTCAAAGTTGCTTTTGCTTAGCTAGTCAGTCAGTCAGTCAGTCAGTCGGTCTTTCATTCGATCTTATGCTGTTAATTAAGATGCAACCGTGTCAATGTTTGACAATCTGAGGTCACTAAAACTAATAGAAAGTATGTACATAGTAGTATTGTACTCATGTACATACACTTAAATTTACCACATACTCATACTCTTCTCGAAGGTATCAGAAAAAGGTACACGTAAAATAAAAGAAGACATGTCGCACGTCTTAGTGAGGAGGCAATTACCAGAGGCATCCAAGTAGGCAACAAGCTCATTTCCCAACCCGTTTGGGGGCTTTTATTTTTGTTTTCGGAATCATTGTCCCATGACTGGCAGTTCCATTAACATGGTCTAATCATCACAAATCGCTGTGCTGCTGCTCGTCTGAGTTGAAATTTAGCTTCATTTTTTTGGCCAAACATGCAATGCTCACTCACTGATTCACTCACTCGCTCGCAGTCTTTTGAAGTATGACAGACTGAGATGGAGAGTCAGTAATCGAAGTCATGTAATCAGTTTTTAACTTGTTGCACTCCCTCGTACGACAAGCAATTGAGAGCCCCCCGCTTCCATTCCATCACATTTGCTACTGCATATTTCTAGAGTTTTTCTCCCTATTTTTGTTTTTTTTTTGATTACTTGTAGTTGTACTTGTTGTTGGTGTTCTACATGTTTGTTACTTGCTTCATTTGATGTTTTCTATTTTTTTTTCCAACTTCTCCTTTTTTCGATTTCAAATCTCGTTTTTTTTTTCTCCGATGTTGTTGTTTTCCAGTTGAATTTTTGGTCTGATATGCATCTTTGATTGTTTTTTCTTCTATTCAGGATTGCAATATTCTTGATTGTTGCTATTGCTGTTGTTGTTGTTGTTGTTGTTGGGGTTTTTGGTAGTATGTCCACGTTTTTGGGTAAAAGTGCAACTAAACATCAATTAGCCCAATTCCCATGCTATTCATGGTTATGTCTTAGCTGCCCCTGTCACTGATTTCTTTATCTGTCTGCCCGCCTGTCTGACAGTCTATCTGCCTGCCTGATGCTTTTCTGTTCATGTTGTTGTTGTTGGTTGGTTGGTTGGTTGCCATTGATATTGCATGCGCAGCCGCATTTCGGCAACAACCGAGTGCAACAGTTGCACTTTTTGGCTATTGCAAGGAAACCAAAAGTGTGCAATCTGTGTCATTAAAAGCATTTCGTCTTTTTTATGTTTTCTTTATTGCTACTCTCGCACTTCTGCTAGTAAAGTTGCAACTTCAAAGACTACATCATCATCATCAGCAGCATCAGTATCAGCATCATAAACACATAAGAGTGAAATTTATAGCATTTAATTTTTAGTATTTTATTTATTTACAATGGCATCATCAAAATCATCTTCATCTTCAAATGCAGCAAAGCAAAGCAATGCAATGCAATGTAATCATCATCATCATCATCATCATCAGCATGAGATTCGCGCACTTGTTGCAACTGTTCCTGTGAACTCAATTCCATTGTAGTTGGCCTGCGGTCAAATGCATTCATTCCTTGGTGACTTTGGCTTTGTGATCTTTGTGTCGTCTTTGCCATTTCTATGCCGTTTAAGCAAAGAAAAAACATAAATTTTCCTATTAAGATACATTTCTTTTATGAAATAATTTATTTAGTTTGACTTGAAAGACTTCAATTGAACTCACCATGGACTATAAATCCATGAAGATGTTTGGCATTTCATTATATTGTAGTATAGTATTTAGTTTGCAAAGCGTCTCTTTTTGCATACATAAATTCATAAAACATGAAGAGAGCTCAATGTGAATTTTGATAAATGTTGCATGCAATTGAAACCGTTTCATATGCTGCTGCTGCAACTGCTGCTGCTGCATGTTAAATGTCAGTAAAAATTTCATATACAAATATGTAGATAAACAACATTTGTATGTATTCGTACTTAAAGTACAACAATGACGTTGTAAGGAAGCTGAACAACAAGTATACGAACGAATGAATAAATGTCGAATGAAAAGCGACACACATTTGATTTCTTCAAGGTCTTCTTCCTGCCAGTCAGCAACAATAACAACAACAACAACAACAAGAAATTCAATGCAACACATGCAACATCGACCATGGCACAAATGAATAGATTTCTTTACTTCTATATCGTACAATGTTTTGAGCTATTTTCTGTCACGATTTTGACCAAGTTCTCTCATAGGTTACTGCCACTTGCTGTTCTGTTCACTGCTTGTCACACACACACACACACACACACAGACAATCCTGATGATACTCATACTGTGTGGAAATGCATCAGACAACAACTGACTGTCGCTGCTGCTGCATCATGATGTTGCTTTGATGATTTACGATGAGGCAGTGTCAATGTTGCCACTAATTTATCATGTGACAGTCACAACACTCTCTGCCACTCTGTTGTGTTGTGTTGTATTGTGACATCCTGTTTGCAGGAAATAAATCTACTTACTTGGAATACTCATAGCAGCAGCATCAACAAACAATAACAAGTTCGTTGTTTAAATCTTTTGTTTGCTTGCTTGTTTGTTTGTTTGTTTGTCTATCCATCTATGTATCAACTATTTAACGAATAAAAGTGAAATGCGTTTTTCTCATTCTTCAAAAACACAAAAATGACAATAATTTATTGATAATTTTGTTGCTGGAAAGAAACCAAAATAAAATTATCGGAATTTCGCATCATTAAGCAACAAGTTTGACATTCATTTCGTTGGCAACTTTCAACGACATGTGGCACTCAACAGGTTCTAAGCATCGCTCACTCACTCACTCACTCACTCACTCACTTACTTACTCACTCAAGGCAGCACAAATTTAACTTTTACAAATGACCATATTTTGATCACATAGCTTTTGAATGAGTATAAAAGCAGCAAATGAGTTTGACCCACTAACTGCGTTTTGTGTGAATATGTGTGTTGTGATAAACCTCTTTAAGCCATGTTATTCAAGATTAACTTTGCTTTGTGTGTGGCATCATCAAAGCAAAACAAAAATCTAGAAAATAATTAAGAAGAACTTTTACTTTTCATTTCATGTGCAATTTTGCCAAATTTTTCTTTAATTACAATAATTTGCCGCACAAACCGAAACTATGCCAATACGTAACAACTACTAGTAAGTACTTCTTAATAATGTTTAAAAATATATCGGGCGTTCTTTACAAGGCGCCATATACAATCACATTGAGATTTGAGTTTCGAGTTTCGTACTTAGCAATTAAAACAACGGTGCTTAGAGTAAAATTTTGGGCAGTACCACGCCATACATAGATTAATGACGAAGCACATAGAATATTTTTTTCATTTTTACAGCTTTCACGCAGTGAATAGAATTATAAGTTTGTCATGAAGTTTGTAACAGACAGAAGGAGTTATCGAGATGAGTTGTTGTAGTTATATCCGTTGTCCATATGTAAGCGAATTAATCCCCCCAGTTTTTGTGGTAGAGAAATAAAATTTGGTATTAGTATAGAACTGAAATTTGGTTAATATAAGTGTCTGGCATATATTCAACGACCATGTAATTTTCAAGACCCTAGGATTAGTGGATTGTATACCTCCCATACAAACCCAGATTTAGAATCATGTTATTATTAGAAAAACTTCTTTTCTTTATGCAGTATCGTTCTGAAATTTAGATAGTACAATATAAGTATCTGACCTATATTCACCAAGCATCAGTGAAGTGCATAGCAACTTCGGCATAGCCGAAGTTAACCTTCCTTATTCTTGCTTCTTGTCCGGTCAACAGTTGGTGGTTATTCATAGCAGACTTACTAGAAATGGAATATAGCCAAATAGAATCAGGGGCTATAATTTTATTGCTAGAAAAACAACCATAAAATAATCATAAGGAAAAATTAACATACAAGTCGATTTTATACCTTTCACGAACTTACTCACTTACTTTCATCTTTCTTTCACTCTTGTATATATTTTAATGTTTACTGTGTCATTTATGTTGTAATAAACGGGATTTATACAGAAAATACTATACTCACGATGTTTGTTTGAAATCAATTGTTAAACTCACTAAATATATAGATTGTATTGATTTAATAGTAAAATGATGTGTTTTTAAAACAAAAAGGTGATTTTTCGCAATCGAAAATCGTTATATCGCTATTAGATAAGTTGCTGAAGAATTCGGCTCATATTACTCAATTTTTTCGAATGTATGGGAATGAAATATATGGCAGCGAAGTTTATTCCGAAATTACTAAGTTGCCTCAGGCACCGTATTCACAGGACCTTTACCTGTTCTTAAATATAAAAAGATCTTGTATGGACGAAGGATTTCTACGATTGAGGAAATAGAGACCGAATCGGTCTTAAAGTCACACCAAAAAGGGCATATCAGAAGTACTTCGAGGATTGGAAAATGTACTGGCCCAAGTGTATTATACCTGATTGGTATTACTTTGAAGAGGACAATATCGATGATGAAGAATAAATAAATAATTTTTGAGATAAACGACACATCTCTTACGTAATTTATTCCAATCCAACTTTTCTTAAATATTATCGACATTAATGATTAAGTATTGTCCTAAAGATCTTAATACGGACATGGAAAGTCTGGGTCTTTTGAGTGACGAATGAACATATGAAGCATGCAGAATGTGTCTGGATGCGATGTCGATTTTCCTCCAAAGCAACAGGAATCTTTTCCTACTTTTATTGTTACTCATCATCCCATTTAAAGAATCAAAAATTAAAAAAAATCTTTATATTTTATGTTCATGAAAATTGTTTCTTTATTTAATTTTATTTTTAATAGAATTTCTATCATTTCTTGTTATGCTATTGATTAAAATTTTAATTAAAATATATAATATTATTAAATGCAAGTGCAAAGGAGAAATAATCCTTACTTATTATACAAAATCAAGAACTGCAATGTTTTCAAAAACATCTCGACGATTACATTCCAGGGTTAATGTTGTGCTTATGCCTTCCTTTGATCTCATTTTTAAGATATCTTCTATTAAATGGGCATAGATTTCGACTTCATTCGTAATAAATGTATCCAGTTTTGGACAATTCATCATTAGTCTCATTAAGAGTTTATGGCAAAAACCATTACCAACAATCCACAATATTTTTAGGGATGGAAACGACGGCATATCCATAATATCATTTTCGGTGATAAACGACTTTCGATAACTGTTAGTAGTGTCCAAAGTGAGTTCTTCCAGTTTAATACATTTCCACATTACGTGTTTGGAAAGCCAAAGTGGCGGAAACTCATCAATCGAAGTGTGTAAGCGTTTTAATGTTTTACCTTTATTGTCTATTATGTTCTTTAGAAGATTGTCGATATCATCATTAATCTGTATTTCCAAACTTTTCAGAGATTTCAATTGAATTATGTTGTGCTTATAAAAATGCATTGCTGTTTCACTGATGCGTATCCATTCCAAATTCGGGCAACGTTTTAAAAAATGGGCAAAAGGTAAACTGTTGGTATCGGAGTCCAAAACTATGTAAAGATTTCTTAGCTTTTTAAGTTCGACATTATCGGTAGTTGCATTGAATAAATAAAAATGGCTAGTGAATATCTGCAATGAATGAAAATGTATGGCGTTCTTACAGATGAAATATTGGTAGCCTCTGTCTGCAGAATTGAAGTGATGATCAAGATTATCATGATAAATGGGATTTCGTTTCCAAATTTCCATGCAAATCGAAGCGAAACGTTTAGATTGCAAAGCATAATTACACATTTTGTTTAATTGCATCGTGCTAAATACTTTTTCCAGGGCACTATCATTTAGTCCGTTTAGATTTATATAACCGGCCATTTTTGTTTCTCTATTACTATTTACTTTTTTGTTTAAATTTACAGTTTTTATAAAATTTAAACAATTCCCAAAATTGACTGTAGTTGTAGTGTTGTTGTCTGAGCTCTGTACAAAAAATTTCTGAATATTTGATGAGGACTTGCAAGAGTTTTTATACGTCACAGAATGAAGGGACACGAGTAATGTTAAGTTAATTATTAGAATATAGATGGGAGGGTAAACTTACAAAGAAAGTGTCATTAACAAAATCAAGAAATTAGTGGATCAACGAAAAGATAAACAAAAAAAGGACAGTATAATAAAATACAATACAATCATAACATCTAGCAATTTAATTAAGGGATTCACAAGAATTTATAATTAATTCCTTTGAATATCATAAAAACATAAAAATGTTGTTTTATAAAACCTGATAATTATTTAAATTTCAATCTACCTGATCGTGAGTTAACAAATATTTCTAACATTTCAATATATCTAGAATTATTATTAATTCAAAGAAAAGTAATAATCATTTCAATAGAAATGATATATTGAAGACCTCACACAATCATAAGAAGTAGAAAGTTCTATTTAAATCTGTTTACTTTGTCTTCATTGTTACTTGGAAATGACGAAGAGCCGCTCCCACATACAAAATTATGATTAAATGCAATTAAAATTTTAGAAAATTTGGAACGCATATGCGAAACTGCTTTTTAATTCTAATTGAATAATAATTTTTATTGAGCAAAAGATCTCAACCACGGTAGCAAAGGATGAAAAGAATAATAAAGAAAAGCAAAAATTTTAAGTAATAAATCATTAATTATGGACTTGTTTAACTTTGTTTTCGGCATCAAAGATGATAAGACTCACCAGTTTTTTACTTATGGATATCATTAGCAGATTATATCATAATATTATTGTTATATATTATTTATTCAGTTTCTTAATTAATGGATACCGTTCTTGGGTAATGAACGGTACAAAAATTTTATCATTTTATGCTTTTTCGGTTGAAATTTATAATATAAAAGAAATGTTCATGGAAGGAAAAAAATAGTTTTGCAGACTTGACTTAATTTGAAATATTTAATTGAGGGGGTGTTAACATTTTCACTCTCAATATACCGAAATTTCTTCGTAATCTTTTGACATATTTATTCTACATAAGCAAGGATTAACCTAAATGACTCAAAATTTATTAAAATCTGAGTGAATTTATTGTGGGCGCTCTGCTGTCTGTTTGTGTTAAATTCTTTGTTGATTTGCCACATAACAAATCACAAACAAACAAAACAGAAAACAAAAGAAAAGAAAAGTGAGAGTTATCATTCCATAAACTTGTATATAAACAAAACTATTTCATGTTTATTGTAAACAAAGCAAATATTTTGATAGATAGATGATGCATTTACTCAGACAGTCGCTCAAATTGAACTCATTAACTCATTAACATAAAAAATAACAAACATTAACCAACACCAACCAACATTAAATTCAGTTCCAACGAAAATTTAATACCTTTTTCAAAAATTCAAAAAACCTTTTTATTAGGATTCCGTACCCGAAGGGTACCAAAATGAATAACTAAAGAGTTGAAATTTTCACCGAATATGTAGTTCTGTCCGGGCATTAGCAACAAATACTTAAACTATATTATTTTCGAAAACTTAAAGGGGTCCCCATACAAGAAACATTTTGGTTTGTATGGCAGCTATACTATCCAGTAATCCCACGATCTTGAAATTTAGTTCGTTGATGGGCATATACCAGAAACTTCTACTGTCGAAATTACAGTTTGATCGGACCACGAGGGAGGGTACCTCCCATATAAACCCATAATTAAAATTCTGGTTTTTATTAAAAAAAACTTTTTTGGTTTTTGTTCTACCGAATTAAAATTTAGACACTATATGTTTCTAATATAGGCGCTATACATCTGTTGGAATCAGCCAAATCGGCCATCTAGGATGGGTACCTCCCATACAAACCCACAATTAAAATTCAGGTTCTTATTCGAAAAACTTTTTTGTTTTTTGGACTATTGAACTGAAATTTAGACACTATAAGTTTCTGATAAAGGCGCGGCACATTTGTTACAATCAGTCAAATCGGACCACTAGGGGGAGTACCTCCAATACAAACTCCAAACTGGTACGGAACCCTCTGAATTCGAGTCTTTCTCGCACTGGGCCCATTTTTTTTGAGCAGTTCAAGTGATTCAATTGCAAATGTATTGTAACTCTGTAAAGAATAAAATTTCTAGCTGAACTATTGTAGTAAAGAATTCTTAAGACAGGTTTATAGACTGTTCCATTTTCGGATTGAATGCGTTTATTATCACATAATATTGAACAAAATGGAATAGAAGAATTCTACCTTATTGCGAAGGTTCTTCTATTAATGAATCATATTCATATTTAGTTTGTTACAAACATGAACACAAAGCGTTAATACCTTTCATACTTTTCTATACAAAAACTAATAGACCTGCATAGGCACATCAGCATCATCATAATAATTAGAAGGTGTATTATTGAGGGGCATCATCAGCTTTAATTTTAAAAATACTACATTTTTATTACGTTACAAATATTGTTGAAAGTGAAATGCATTCAGTACTGGTACTTTCATTGCAGCTACAAATCATCAAATATCAAAATACAAAATCTCAATTGTACTAAAGGCATTTTGAGCAACAAAATGTTGGCCGAGTTTTCCAAATCGTAATGTAAAGTATCGTTTTACATTAATTATGCAGTCACTGTTCGTTTTCATTTTCATTTTATGATAGTTAAAAAGATACAAAACATGTAAGTACCTATAATTGTAATTATAAATGTTTAATGTAATTCGTGGGCTAACAAATTTCTAGTTATGACCCACATACACACATACACAATCTCTCATTAACACACACACACAATCTCTCATTAACACACACACACATTCAAATTGAGATTATTTCGATTTAGAAGAAAGCTAAAGCGCCTTTCATTTGGTTTATTTGTTAAAAATTACCCAAAATAAATTTAAATTTGACAATCACATGAAAAAGGTAATGAAACTGTTTTGTTTTATTGGACAGTCTTCAGGAACAAAACACTTCTTTGAAAAAGTTTTGACAACAAAATGCCACCGAAAAAGTTATGTGTTTCTCATATATATTTTATTGCTTTAAATTAATTTTGATGAGCACTTTTGTATATTTTATGTTTATGTATCTTTTTTTCTGACTTGTGTTACAAGCATAGAAACACATATTGAGTTCATAAAAATCATTAGACATTAATTTACTTTATATTTTATTTTTGATTGATTATTGAGACATAATAAGTATAAGGAGACATTAACCTTTATGAAAATATGAAGATCCAGTCGAAGTTTCTAAGCGCAGAATGTACTAATAGAAGGTCCCAATGAGTTGAGGTAGAAGTTTTAGTATGAAGAAACCTTCAATAGTTAGCTTTTGTAGTTTCTCAATTTGAAACTTGAAATTTAAGGTAAGCAATAATAGCAAAATATGATAGTATCGGCCCCTCGGTTTCTACACATTGTGTCCATCTTTTAGGCAATTTTGTGTTGTGTAATGTTGCCCCATCTATGATAAAAAATGTGAAAGAGGCAAGTCTGGTGAATACGGCGGTTGGGGTAAGAGTCAAACCAAAGTCGGAAATGCTGATTTTGTCCAGGTTGGATGAAGGTGCAGAATCGTTGTCATGTCCTCTGGCCCATTCTGGCCGTTTTTCGACCAACGCATGGTTCGATTTGATTATTTGCTGTCGGCAGCAGCAACGGACCTTTCAATTCGACATCTTCAAACTTTTTTGGTCGTCTTCTATATCATTCACAGTTGAAATTATCACTTTTGAATAATTGAAAACAGAGTTTACATTTACAAGTCTTGACGGAACAAGATCGCCTTAACTTTTCACAAGAATTTTCGATGCTTTTTTTCTTTGATTGAACAAAAAAATGCTCTTTATTGGCCTCAAATGTCGATTTGTTTGCCAGCGGAAAGAATTATAATACTAACCTATAAACATCTCTTGAAAGAAAAACACCTACACCTGGTAATTTGATAGATCCCGGCATACTGCTTTGTCTTTTCGTCCGTTCACCGTCTCCTAATGACCCCCTTGTGGGAGTATCGTGGTGGCTATGGTTTAATACCCAAATGCGGGTAGAGTAATAACTCGACATGGAGTTGCGTTATACAACCGGGTGCTGTGACCCAGAGAGCAGCAGAGGTTTAAGGTGGGCCTCGCTCCCCACCAAGGAGGGAGTCATATTCCAAATTTAATATGACTCTAATTTGGTACCTGCGGATATTTATCCAAGGGGACGTTGATTGACGTTCAATCCATGTGCTTGGCACCGTGTTCTTGAGTCTTCTTACAGACAGGCGAGCACGTAAAACCCCGGTACTTCCTTTGTCTTTTCGTCCAAAGATGTCGTCATTCTTAAAGATGTTGAAATTGCACAAAGAAACAGAGACAAATTTGTTATTTACACTGGCAGCCTTCATCATAAAATCTCGTACAACTGAGTTTTGACTGTTTCATCTACACATGTACAAAATATTTAACCCACACCTTGTGAAAACCCACCAAAAAAGGAAATGTACCATCATCAACTGCTTTCAAATTGGTCACAGAGCCATCTACCACAGATATGTAATCAATAGGCGATACACGCCTATCTAGTCACTTAAGCGGTAAAGCAATCTTCAAAGCATTAATAAAGCCCTTTTCCGAACACCAAACTCTTATTATCTCTTATTAGTATTTCTCGTATACATATCAGATTTTCTGCTTCCTAAAAAGTTGTAACCTCTAATATTACAATAATTTCTTAGAGTCAAAGGCCTTGTAGCCAGTACCCCATTACTAATAATAATTAGTAACAGTATTGTTTTCGTTTGTAAAATGTATTATAATTAATTAATTTACATATTTCTTTGATTCATTTATTAATTCATTTTCAACTTTTCTCCATAGATGTAAATTTATTTTGTGGTGAAGGTGTGTGAATTCCGCAATGGAATCGAAGAAAAATTTATAAAAAATTTTTACATTTTTAAACGATAATTTATTATATTTTGCAAAAAAAAATAGAGAAAGAAAAGAAATTTTTGAAGGGTTTTAATTTTAAATTATATACTCGTACATACAAAATTCGCTTTCACTTAGGTCAACTAAATTAATGAAAGAACTCAACACAGTCTAAAAATAAAAGAAAAAACAAACAACATTATGATGCTGATGATGATGATGATGATGATGGTGATGATGATAATTGTATTTAAACACATGTGAATACTACGTCAACAAAGCATTAAAGGTCTATGCAAAATAACCTTGAAAGTGAAACACATTAAAATAATTTTATAGCTAGAACGTTTTATAAAGATTTTCACTTTATGAAACAACCAACCAACAATTCACCAAAAGAAAGTTACAAATTTTGGTTAATTTTGGTCAAACAAAGAAGCTTCAAAATAATATGGTAATACGCAGAATGATGATATTTCACACCATTTTACACTAATTTTTTGGAACGATTATTATATTTGATTTTGGTTTGAAAGAAAAAAAAAAAAAACACAAAATAATAATAAAGGGAATTGAGTTCGGTTTCACTATAGTTTATATACTTACATTTCTTATAAGTTATTCTTTTATTTACAAGACACAACTCTCTTTTTTTTTTTGAAAACTTTTTGAGACGTCTATTACTTTGTATGGTGACTTGGGATTACGATAGTTGTAACAAGAAACCTACACAAACTTGAAAAACTAAGGAAATGATTCATCTATAGTATTAGACATGATTTTGTTGCTTACAGAGATCTTTGATGCAAACAAAATCTTAGATATTATGCCTCAAAGTGTAGTGTACTCGTATAAAAATGAGAAAGACTTCAAAGAACTGCGTCAATTACTTGGTTAATTATAAACATTAAAACTTTAACACTTTATGCAAAATTAGTTATATCTTTTCTTAGCTTAAGGGCAAAATCAATAAGTTTTGTCATTCAAATGGTTTTTTATTTTTCAAATACAAAATTATAGATTATTTTCTAAGCCAAAAGCGTATTAATTCGAAAAGAAAAGAATTTTAATTGCGTTTCATTGTTTGAACAGTTTTCTTATACATATTATTATTGTTATTATTATATTTTGCAAATTTCGTGATATTTTCTATTCATTGAAATGAGAACTTTCGCTTTTATTGCCGAGAAAAACAAAAAAAAAAACCAATGCAAACCAAACCAAACCGAAATTGTCATGCGCAACAAAAGACTTAAGACACGAACTTGCTTGCTGTCTATAATATTGTATTTTATTTAAAACATTTCGATAAATAAATAAACTTTGAACAATAACATAATCAATAGTCATTTAAATTAAGTAAAATTAACATGAGATGCGTAGCTAAATTGATCAACCCAATTAAATGCTAAAAAAGACATCCTAATTATCATTGGTTAAATTTCACTTTCTCATAACAAAAGTTCTCAAAACAAAAGACGAAGAAGACTATAAATTTAATGAGTTTTAATCAACAACTTAATTCATTCAACCTTAAATAGAAACTCTTTGTGTATCTAGTGAGTTTTAAAGGCATAAAAGGCGCACATCACATGGTTAGCTAAGGTAAGTAAGTGCCGTCATCCGTTGTTTCTTTAGATTATGATTAGTCTGGCAAAAACTTCGTTTAGACAGACGCCTTCATCTTCTTCTTCCCATTCATTGAGTAAATAACAAATTATTATTAGCTTCCTCTAACAACAATAACAACAACAACAAGAAATAATAATGATAATAATATAAAAATTTAATGGCTAAACGGCGACTCTTAACCTTTTCATGGTAAAATTACATAACCTTTTTGATCAAATTAACCAAAGTAAATATTATGATAGTTTTAGAAACAACAACAACAACAACAACAAAAAAAAAAGGAAAATCTCGTAATCTAAATCAAATTATAGCCGCCAAAGAATTGTTGCCTAAGTTTAACTTACACAGAGTGCAGTTTAGTTCAGTGCAATAAAGTTCCCATCAAAGGTCAAAGTCATGTTTGTTGTGCTTAACAAATTATGTCTTGCAAGCATAGAGAACTTGGTCAATAACTTGCTTCATTACTTTAATTTAAGAGTTTGAAATTTTTATATAACTTAAAATATAATTGAAATTGTATTAAAAGAAAATCAGAAAGAATATTAGCATCGGTTTCACCCAAGGCAAAATCCCTTTCACACAAATGGGAAATATGTACTTATTAAATAAAAGATTCCAATTACTTATTTGTACATGATGTTTCCTGTTGTAGAAAATATCTGAATAATAATGATCTTCCTATAAGTTTCACAGAAATGAAGAAAATAAGACACCTGATGAGATGATAACTTGGTTTTATGGACCCATTTCTGAAAGGTTTCTGCTATGTATAACTTTAGCGTTAGCCGGCGTGAGTTGTTACGCCCCCTACGTGATGTTAGAATTTGATTTTTGCAGACATTGTTATTGTCATAAATGAATCTCCACAATACTACAAAGGTTCTTTATCTTGAATGAGGGAAATGTATATCGATTGGTATCGATCATTCGCTATTTTATCTCGTAAATGATTATAATCCCGATATAGTAATGAGTTTTATATATTCTAATGACAATCAAACACGTGAGTTACAACAAATTGGATATCATAGAAACATTCTCCATGAAAAAATACATGCATGTGCCAACATTCTTGGTGATCGGTCAAACAGTCTTGGAGTTTAGTACTGTCAAACATATTTTTTCGTTAAAAATATATGTAGATTAATCTAGAATACCAAATCAATGAAACTTTTGGAATATTAGTTTACAGATCATATATTTTATTTTTATTATTTGTATTCCCTTTTATGAAAAAAAATCAACTCTAAGTTTAAATATTGTAGTTGTGATAAAATTTTGCATTGATTTCATTGAACAGATAGATCTAAAGAGTAGCTCAGTCATAATACTGAGCGTATTCATTGTGGGATCTCAATATGTTGCAAACATCAACCTAATAGTATAAAGTATATAAAAGTTTTGTTGATGAAATCGTTTAGTTTTCAATAAAGAATTCAATTATTACGAAGTATATCGTAAAATAGAGATAGATTATTGATTATTTAGAGCGGATTTTGCTTATTATCTTAATTTTTTTTTTTCTTCATCTACTCGTATTTGATGTCATGAGTTAATCACGAACGAAACTCATTCGACTCAATTGTTTTACTGTCTCATTAAGCCAATATTTGTGTGTGGGCTGGCGGGACACAGAGGCCAGCAAGTGGAGCAGATTAGAGTAAAGCGAATGAGGAGAAGTAATGACTTTTCAATTTATGTTTAAATGCAGTTAAATGTGCATCATTCTGGTTACATACTAATTGAATTTTTCTAGCCATTTTTACAGTTAATTGCTGAAGGCATCAAAAACGAACATAAAAATCGTGTGAAGCACATAAAATCCAATGCTGCCGAACAACAACAACAAAAGGAAATCAAGTGAGTGAGTTGTTTTAGTTTTTCTTTCCATTTAATTTTTTGTAATAAAGTCATTTGAAAATGTTGCTGCTTAGGATTTGAGATCAAATTTAGTTTAAAAAAAAAAAAAAAAAAAAAAACATGCTAAAAAATTTGACCCACTGCCAAATGAATATTTTGAAATGCATAAGATACTCGTATTACTTCTTTAAGCTGTTATGAGCCAAATGAAAGGGAAAAGCCGCTTGAGGAAAAGCAGAAAATATACAAAAATAAATTGAAAACATACAAAATTTTTACAAGACAAGTAGCAAATCAACTTTAACCTAAAACGAGACGAGAACAACAATAAAACAACAACAGAAACGAATTGACAAATGCATGCAAAGTAACCTGACAATAGACAACAACAACGAAAAAAAAAAAAAAAAACCTATGTATAACCAATGTTGCAGAGTTCAAGTGCTACCGCTCATACTTACTCATCATCATCATAGTCAACCCATTCAATCAGGCAGGCAGCGAGCCATCTGTCGTTTTTTGTATAGTGGGAAAGTTAAGAAAGTTCGTTCGGCTTTTCACAAATGAAT
The DNA here is from genome assembly GCA_037043295.1 of Amiota minor. Classification (NCBI taxonomy): domain Eukaryota; kingdom Metazoa; phylum Arthropoda; class Insecta; order Diptera; family Drosophilidae; genus Amiota; species Amiota minor. Next base: position 746,995 of record JBAMAW010000382.1, read on the forward strand.
AGCAGCAGCAAGTACTGGAAAAATCTCATATTTGTGTTTTTTTGTGTCCCAAAAGAAATTTGTTTTTACCAATACACCGAAACGAAACCAAACGAAACAAAACAAAAATACAGATACAAAGAGATTTATCTATAAAACTAGACACTTTGAACAGCAGCAGCATGCAACTCGTTAGCGCACATCACTGATCACTGTCGCTCGCTTCGGGTCAATCAGTTGCTTGGCAAGTAGTAACAAAACAGAACTCAGATGTGCCACAAATTTATCATAAAGAAATGCGTCAATTTTATTTCAACAAACAGCAATAGCAAATACTAAAAAACAAACATGATGTTGTGCGACTAACATTGAAACGCAGATTGTTTGCCCGAAAATGAACAAAAAATTATCTTTCCTTGAATCTCTAGTTTAGCTGTGAAGTGCAAAAATGTTTATATGCAAATTTGTTTACACACACACGCATCCATGATCTGTCGCCCACTATAGCAATATACCTAGAACATAGCAGGAACATAGCGGAAAATCAAATCAAATTGCAAATATTTGCAATTGTGTTGCGCATCCTTACACCATCAGAGATGTTGATTGTGTTGGATACCAATACAGTATTATTAAACTAAGATGGCTATGTTTGCCATGTAGATACATAGTATTGACATGTCGTCGACACTCATTGCTCGTACAAAATTGGCACACTTGCTGGGCACTTTACTGTTTGTTGTCTATTGCTGCTCTCTCGACTGCTTGGCGCAGCTAATCAAAAATGCCAAGAAATGGGTTTCTCTAGGCAACAACATTGTGCATAGACACGCTTAATGCGAAGATACTCGTATGTGAATGTGAAATGTTTGCGGCGGCTGCAATGACATTGACTTGCATTATTTTTTTTTTTGTTTTTTTTTTTTAGATTACAAAACCACGACATTCTTTATTCGATCAATTGTGGTTTGCTTGAAATTCAATTGAATTTTTCATGCCAATCCACCACATGACGATGACAACGGGCGGAAAAATAGACAAAGAGACAAACAAAACAGACAGACAGATAGACAGACGATTGTCTTTGTTGCAAGCAATTGCACTGATTTCTGACAGAAACAAGTGAAACAAAGAAAGAGAGAAGAAAAAGCGAGCCATGAGAGGGAGTCTACATACTTAGTATAGCAACAACCATCATCACCATTACTTGATTGAAATCAACCGAATAAGGTTAGCGAAATCAGACATCATTGATAATTTTATGGATCAAAGGAATTTTTGGGTTTCAAACCTTTCATACATAGTGTTTGTCATATTAGAGGAGACATTGGAGACCTCACAAGCTATTGTGAGTATACGAGTATGTTGGCGGGATCAGAGTTGGAAAGTGAATTGAAGAAGATACTTTACATTGTTTTGAGTTTGTTGGAACATTGCCATTAATGCAGAAAAATCAAGGAACTGCACTTTCAGATTGTTTTTTGTTACACAGATGAAACCTGGGTCTGATCCTGGCCAAGTTTCTTAACTAGCACGCTTAAGTGAAGAGTGTCAAAGCAGGCTCTTATCAAAATGGACTGAAAAATATCACTCAACCAAAATTTGATGATCTACTTGTAAACAAGTAGTGGCTTCAGTTTGGCTTTATGGCATTCAAATATGGGGGACCGCTGCTTCTTATATATATCATGAAATTCAAAATAAGGCCTTTCCACACAACACTGATCCACCGTTTTTTATTAGTAAGACTTGCTAGAGGTAACACTGAGCAAGGTTCTTTAAATTGATAAATAGTAGCAATGAGAGAAAAGGATTTACGTTCGTGTTCATTAGAGTGCTATGATCAGGATTATTTAAGTGGAGTAAGGTGATGAACTGTTTCAATAACAGAAACAAATGAAGGACTAAAATAAACATCCAATTTTTTTGATCTTATGATGTCAATGGAGATCGAAGAACGGCCATTGTTGAAGCATCCAAATAACCTGAGACAAGGTCTCTTATTCACAACACATTTCGCCGTCGTTTGAAAAGACTTTGCCCCAACGATCACCTTTAAAAGGAGATCCTAAAATTCCTTACAGATTTATGTAAATATCCTGATGATGATGCAAATGTATAAAAACCATCTGGCTGTTGCATAAAAAAAAAAAAATTAAGTAGGGTGTTTCACCCTGAAGTGAAACTTCTTTAGCGAAAATTAGAAAATGAAATGTGACGCAAATCAAAATGCGATTATAATTCACTGACAATGCGCATTGTTTTCTGCATCTCCCTACTACGTCTCTGAAGCATTATCACATTTTGATTTCCGTCACATTTCAGTTTCATATTTTTTTTGGATTTACTCCCTTTCGCTAAATAAATTTCACTTCAAAAATATTGTATAAAATAATTAAACAGAATCTTAAGACAAATCTTCCTTTTATTTCATTCTTACTGTTTTCATTAATTTCAAACAAATTTTTTAATTAAGAATCGCTCAACGACTCGCGAGTGGATTAAATTTATTGGATCGAACGAATGAAATTAAATTTTTCCTATTAAAATGCTTGAGTTTATTAAAATAAAAGCATTTTTCTAATACAAACGAAATGAAATATGTATGTTTTGAGAAAGGTATTATATGAAATCTTAATTAAAAGCGAAATTAAATAAAATTTAATCAAACTGAATTCTAAAATTGTTGGATTTTTGCATAAAAAATCTGGAATGTTTCATAAATTTCTATGTAATCATTTTGCTTGACATAATGATTTTGATGATGATGTTAATGATGATGTTGATGAAGATGATTTTAATGCTAATGCTAATGATGATAATGAAATGCAATGACTAATAAATTTGTTGAAATGCTGTAAATGTTCCCATAATTCAAATAAATTTTTTTTAATGAATGCTTAAAATAAAGAAATAAATTGAATGAAATAAAATGAAAGGTGTTCTCTTGTCGTAGCCTTCGTAAAGTTATTATCTATTCTTTTTTTGTTGTTTTTTTTTTTTTTTGGTGTCAGTAAAAATTAAACCATTTCTTTTGTACTAGTTGCGGTAAACATCGTAAATTTAAGATTTTATGCTAATGGAGATAGGCAGGCGCTGGTAGTCGCACACCAGTACCACCAGCAGTAGGTAGCAGCAGCCATTTAGTCAAAACATTGGAGAAAGCAAAAAAACCAAAAAGAAAAAAAAAAAAGAAAAAACGAAAAACTATTAAAATCAAAAGCAAATCAAAGTACAGAAACTAAAGATAGATAGAAAGAAAGAAAGAATGATGATGGGATGAATGGAAGCGCAGCAGCAGTCGCAGCATCCAATAACTGAGCGATTGCTGAACAAGTGAATGAATGAATGAATGAATGAATAAATGGATGAATGAACGATCAAAGCGATTCGATGAACAAAATTTGCATACAATTGTTTTGGATGGCAATAAAAATTTAAATGAAAAAACATACATAATAAAGCACAAGGAAAACAAAAATTGTGTATCAATGAGAAAAATATGTAAAGCGGCGTAGAGCAGAAGTAGCATTTTTTTCATTATTTTATTTTGGGAAAGTCAATTTGCATTTTTGGCAGCGGGTTAACTAAATTACAAATAAAACAATAAGAAACTACAATACAACAACAATTTTTACCTATGATTATAGGTTGTTGGCTTGATGTATTTTTTTGTTTATGGTGATGAAGATGATGATGATCATAATCATGAATGTATTCAATTCAACTGGCATCACTACAATTTGAGATACTTTCATTGATTTACCAATAAATTAATTTTTCATTAATGGAATTTCCATAAAAATAAAATTAAGCTTTCTATTGTAAGTATATTGCCTCCTTTAAGTATCTTTCTTTTTTCTATATTTAGTAATTTTTAACTAAATTTGGTTTGGTAAAATATTTTTGTGCTACTTTCATTTAACCAAGTAGAACGACGAACACAAACATGCGAATTTTCACGCTGTAAATAATTTGTGTGGCTAATTGTTGGCCAAAATAGAGTTTGTTGCTTAAGTCTTTTGTGTTTTTTTTTTTTTTTTGTTATCCACATAATAGTATTTTAGTACACATAACTAAATTAAAGACACAACCTGTTTAAATTAAAATAAATTTGAAGCTTTATAGTATTAATTATATAAATATTCATTCATGGACATTCTTTCTTTATCCATTCATTCATTTGCACTTGACACTGTCAGTCATCCACTTATTCATTCATTCATTCATCCATGCCCTTGTTCATTCATTCACTCATTCATTCCCTTGTTAAGCCATTCATGCATTGATGTTTGTTTGTTTGTTTGTTTGTTAGACAAAAAGAATCTCATGCAAAACTTATATTGTGGCAAGCAGCGGAAATCATATGTCCAATATTTTGCACAAAGCAATTATTCTTTCTTTGCTTAAAAATAAGACATTTTGATTCTTGATTCTTCTCAGCTTTCTTTGCTAAAAAGATCCCAACAAACAAAGTCAAGATAATTCATGAGTTAAGTTTATTTTATTTATTTATTTTTTTTATTTTTTTTTTTGCAAATTTACCGCTAATGTTCTTTGCAAATAAAATGAAATTGCGGCATCTTGTTAAACAAACCAAATGTCAAAAAATGAATATAAGGAGGCTGGATGTAGGAAACTACTAACTAACTGAAGAATAGAATGGAATGGAATGGTATGATGGTGTTGGTTTCTTTATTTAATAATGAACTAACAACATGTAATTGCTGTTGTTGTTGTTGCCGTTGTTGCTGTCTTGTCAGTTTAGTCAGCGAATGTACATAGATACAAGTATGTACTTCTTCCAAGTATGTAGTATGTTTGCTTATTTGTTGATTAGAGGGAAGACGACACAGTATCTTATTTTGATTATGATGGGCCAGCAGCAGCAACAACATTGCAAATAGTTAACAAGAGGCAAATATGTAACCTAAAGGCAAAAACAAAAATTGTGTCAGCATAAATACTAAACCGCAACATATGGTTTTCGCCACTCATTTCAATTCGCTTGTTTATTTGTTCTTGTTAAGAGTTCAGCATTTCCGCCAATTTAAGTTACAGCAACGACATACAAACACTAGAAAAACAATATTCAATATTAGATAAATTCTTATTATCACAAAATATATGCAACATTGGATAGCAACAAATGATTGTATTATGCTAATGAAAGCCATCGTAACAAGTGCATAGATAATCGGTAGATATTGCGGTAACAAAATTTCTCATAAGAAAGTCTTGGAATTCGTAATGAATATCACACTCGAGATCAAGGATGACCAACAAGCAGTCCAAGGCACATATCAGTGCAGCCCCAAGTGACATTCAACAAAATATAGTAATTTTACTCACCAACTTAGTGAGGTCGCCAACGACTTGAGGCTCAGATCATCACGACTTCTTCTAATGTGGCCCAGTGAACTGAAAAAGTTGGATAATCCTTCTCTAAATGCATATATACCTTAAGACAATAAAGTACCCGGAATTTGTCATTTAAATTGCCCGCGTTAAGTATTTATTTAGGTTTTTTTGGAACAGGAAAAAGTCACACGGAGCTAAGTCGGGTGAATAGGGCGCTGGTCGATGGTATTTATCGCGGTTTTTGACTTTATAATCGTTGATAATCGTGGCCCAATGAGAAATTTTTTGGTAAAATTCAGAGCAATCGGAACGAGCCGAGCGGCGACGCGCTGCATGCCCAAATGGTTGACCAAAATTAAACGAGCTGTTTCACGATTGATGATGAGTTCACGTGCTATCTCTCTAACACTAACATAATGATTTTCGAGCACGATTTCTTTAACTTTTTTGACGTTATCGTCAATGCCAGAGGTCGATGTCCGTCCGGAACGATGCAAGTCTTCGACGATCTCCCGACCGTCTTTAAAAGCTTTGTAACACTCATAAGCTTGAGTTTTCGATAAAACAGACTCACCGTAAGCCTTCTCCAGCATTCGACAAACTCTTTGCTCAATATTTTTGGCTAAGGTGGACTGATTAATCAGGTAAACAAACTGGTTGACAGATCGCGCTCATTTTTGGCATAGTAATGAAGAACAGTCCTACTAAAATACAGAAAAAAACAACCTAAAAAAATACTTAACAGGTAATTTAAATGACAAATTCGGGGTACTTTATTGTCTTAAGGTAATTATCTATATTAAAATACAAATAAATGAATTGACAAGGAGATTCTAGTTCCACAATCAAATCAATTCTAATCTAATTCCATTCTAAAACACATTTGCAGTTAAAATATGTCGAAGTAATTGTCAAAAATATCTATAGAATCAACCATACAATCGATCACATCACACTTTTCTCATTGTTTCTGAATAGTACAAAAAACAAAAACAACGACAATATTTGACATTCTACCGCATAGACATACTCTTATTCTTCTACTTGTATTGTATTACAAAATTATTTGTTCAAATGTGCGAACATTAAAGAAAACTAGCCCCTGACCAAAATATATAGTTCGTTTTGTTTACAAAACATACTCGTATTTCATACAATACTCACAGTCAAACAAACAATGTCTAGTAGGCCATCTAAGTATGCATCTATGACTTTGCTTGCGCTCTACGTGATACTCATTAATCTTTGAATTCTGATGATGCAATATTATTTAACATTCATCGATTTATTCGTGGTCTTTGGTTTAATGCACTTTTGTTGGTGTGTATCTTTGTTGTAGTTGTTGTTGCTGTTGCCGTCAACTAAACAAATTGTTGGCTTAGTGCAACAAAAAGGAAAATAAAAAGCGTTTAATGAGCTTTTGTAACGCAACGGGCGTATTTTGTGGGTGTTGCATTGCATGGCTTACTAGAAAAGAAAAAAACAGATACGAGTAGAAAGAAACAAAGAAATAAAAGAAAGAACAAATGAACGAATGAACAGAAACAACACCAACAACAACAACAACACCAAATGGTTCAACAATTCAATTTTCATGTCGAGGGTGGGCTAAGCTCGCTCGATCAGTTGCATTATATTCCTTTTGTTTTTAGGATAAAAATATTTATGATGATGCTGCCTAATGGAGGCTGTTGCTGTTGCTGCTGCTGCTCATGCTGATGCTGGAGCTGTTGCTTAGGGGTAAAGTGTAATGCATTTTTTTTTGGTTTTGTACTATTTGATTTTTGTTAATTTGCCAAACGTGCGTTTGATTAGCGTTTATGATAAATACGCTATTTGTTAGCAGAGAGACCAGACCGCAAGCGAGCCTTCCTTGTGAACAACAATGAACAGAATAAAACAAAAGATTTTTCATTTATTATTTTTACTCGTAACAAAAGAACGAACGCATTTACAATTTCAATTGAATTTATGCTTTGTCTATGTATTTCTCTTAATGTTCACTGGCTTACTTCCGCTTAAAACAGTTGAATGAACTCTATAACTACAATAAGTTTTGACTTTCTTTTGCAGATATACAAATTCAACAGCATTTGTGAATATAAAATTGATATACTTGTATTTTACTTATATTGACTTTAGGTTCATTTAAATATTCCACCTAATCTAATCTAATCTTATTTATTATAAATCTATTCCCTTTATTTCTTTACTATTTCATTTCACTTCACATTCTGTAAAGCAGAATGCAGCATTGCATTACAATTAAATTTCACTTTTTACTTATTTTATCTCATTGCATCTTCCTAAGAGAAGCAGTCGGTAGTAGCACGAACTGTCATTCACTCACTCAATTCATCAAAAGCAGCCAAAACAACCACCGACCAGCATTTCCCTTTCAATCTTTCATGAGAATGAAATACTTTATCAAACAGCAACAAAAACAAAATATTTAAGAAACATGTTATTAAAGTATTTAATGCACTTTTCAATGTCACTCCAACAAACAAAATAAAGTCGAATTTAATACGAAATAGAGTAAAACAAAAAAAAAAAAATAGAGAAAATCGAAAATACTGAAACTCACAAAAGTAAAAATACTCGTACAAAAACAAAAAATCGGCCAAGTGCGAGTTAGACTCGTACACGGAGGGTTCCGTACCAGATTGGGGTTTTTATGGTAGATACTCCCCCTAGTAGTCCGATTTGATTGATTCCAACAAATATACCGCGCCTATATGAGAAACTTATAGTGTCTATATTTCAGTTCTATAGTCCAAAAAACAAAAAAGTTTTTCGAAAAAGAACCTCAATTTTAATGGTGGGTTTGTATGGGAGGTACCCTCCCTAGTATTTCGATCAAACTGAAATTTCGATAGTATAAGTTTCTGTTGTATAGCCTCCAACCATCCAAGTTTCAAGATCATGGGATTACTGGATCGTGTAGCTGCCGTACAAACCAAAATGTTTCTTGTATGGGGACCTCTTTAAGTTTTGCAAAATATTTTAGTTTTAGTATTTGCTGCTGATGCGCGGATAGAACTAAACAATCTGTGAACTCTCTAGCTATCACGGTTCATGAAAAATGACCCGAGGACCGACGGACGGACAGACGGACAACGAAGTCTCTGCAATAGAGTTATGTGTGGTACACTTTGGGTACGGAACCCTAAAAAGTAGTTTACTCTAAAGAAAATTTATTCAAGTGCCAACTAAATTTTTCTTTTGTTATTTTGTTTCTAGATGTCACAGGGTTCCTACCTCTGTCTTCTCTTCTCTCTCTCTCTCTCTCTCTCTCTCTCTTGGTGTCTTTGCTTTTAAGATATTTAACGTTTTGTCTGACTACCAGTCGTCTACCCTTTGAAACGCGATCAATATCATTTGGTTACTTTGTGTCAGTAGGTCAATCTTTGTTATATATGGTATTGCAATATATTTAGTATTGTATTTACAACTGAAACTCAAAATCCAACTGTCGTTGCCCTAAACTAAGCATTATCACATCACAGTTTGAAGGACATTATCATTTTGTTGGGAAGTTAGAAACACATTGCTAGAGGCATCAAGTATTTTTGGTTTTTATATAAAATATACACTTAGTTTTTGATTTATCAAGTTACAAATTTTAGATAAAGTTCCCAAAATAATAACAGTCAGTAGAGTAAATAAGAGATCACAATTACTAAGACTTGAGCTTCTCATAGAATTTTCGAATATTCAAATTTAAATCTTTTTATTGGAAAAATATTTTCTATTATCTGAATATTTGTGTAAAGCGTATGCCATCAACGGTTAAACCAAAGTTAATTTCATTTTATTATTATCATATTTTTTCCTCTGATCATCATATTTAAAGCCACAAAAATTATAACATTTTTTGGTTCTCTATAAATTAATATAATTATTTATTATTGTATTTGCTTGATTAACGTTTATTGTTAAATCAAATAATGAATAGTGGATGAAATTCTATATTTTAATAATAAAGGTGAGTATTTTGGATGATTATTTCTATTCTCGTATTCTATGCAAAAGTATTTGCGAAGGCTTTAATTAACATGTGGAAAAAGGCCGCTGATTTACTGCTTTGGGCGTAAACGAACAAAAGAAGCCCCTAATTTCAATGATACCAAATATTTTTGTTTTGTGTAGCCTTCTGTTGTTCAATTGTTTTGTGTGATCAAGTAAACAAATCAGATAAATGTGAGCAGTTCGATAACCTTTTCCTCATTAGAAATTCATATTGAATTGATCATTGACATTGCAATTACTTAATTGACTGTTTCAGGGGATTTCCATTAATCAATTAAACTTGAAACCCATTGAAAGAATTGTTGATTTCAATACCAGTTAGGTTACTATACTATTATGTAAGTTTAAAGTAAGGAACCCATTTCTTTTAAGGGTTCCGGATTCAAAAATTACCCATTACTAAGGCTCCGCTGTCAGTCAGTATGAGGGCTATATCTCATGAACTGTAATAAGTAGAAAGTTGAACTTGTCACATAATATGTACTTCTATCCGGGCTATACCAACAAATACTAAAACTAAAACATAATCAAAAATCTAAGGTGGTCACCATATAAGAAACAATTGGATTTGTATGGGAGCTATGAGTTCCAGCAAACCTAGGGTCTAGAAATTTATACGGTTGATGGAAATGGATTGGAAACTTATAGTGTAAAAATTCCAGTTTGATCAAACGACTAGGGGGAGTACCTCCGATACAAACTCACCAATAAAATTCAGGTTCTTGTTAGAAAAACTGTTTTGTTTTTTGCATTATTGAACTGAAATTAAGATACTATAAGTTTCTGATATAGAGGCGGTACATTTGTTGGAATCAGTCAAATCGGCCAACTAGGGAGGGTACCTCCCATACAAACCATCCAATAAAATTCAGGTTCTTATAAGAAAAACTTTTTTCTTATCTTTTTTAATACAAGTATTTCTTATCTCTTTCATTAATAAGTAATAATTATATCTATTCATCTATTTATCTAATCAATCAAGTATTTTTTTCTACTACTTTACTTATAAAAGTCTCTTATCGCTTATAAACAAAAATTTCTTCACAATTACAAAAAGGAAAAAAAATATTTTAAATTTTCTATCATAAAAATATTTTGTTTCATTACGCAATTATGCAGTTTACGTAACAAAAACTGAATACAAAATTTGTTTCATTGAAATAATTAAACAAACTTTTTGCTGAGATAGAAATGTAGTTTTATTTCCATACTTTGAGTTTAGTTGAGCTCAAATTAAACTTTAATTCAGTTTAAGACGAAGAAAGTACAAAAGTAAAGAAACAAAAACAGAAATATATAATAATTTTATAAAAAGTGATAAAAAAAACTGTAGTAAAATTTGTACTTACCAATGAAAATACATTTTGTATTCATTTACAGAAACTTGCTTCACAGAAGTGGATTCGTTTTGTTTTTTACAAATTGGTTGCTTTGCATTTTCATCCACATCCACATCAACATTTACCATATATTTGATAAACACACACAGATATACTGACATTTATGCACAAAGACAGATACACTTCACTCGCGTGCCACTTTAAATGATTTTACTTTCTTCTTCAATACTACCGACAAAAAAAAAAAAAAAAACAAAAAAAAACGTGAGAAATGTAACGCGTTGACGTTTGACAATTCGGTTGTTATTAATTTAACCAGTGACCGGAGTTATGAGTACTGATAGATGAAAGAAGGAGGCAAGGCAAGGCAAGCGGTAGATACATTCATCATAACATGAAAATAAAATAAAGAAAAGAAATATAAAATAAAAAATTTTTATATTTTAATAGTTGCAATCACAATAACAGTAACAGTAACAGCAACATTAACAAGTTAAGTGTGGCACGTTTAAATTGTATTGTGAGTATTGTAGTTTAATCAATGTGAAATTTATCTTACATAAAGACATTGACGTTGTTGTTGTTGTTGTTGTTGTAGTTGATGATGATTATTTGATTAATTATTTTGAATTTGTTTTTGTTTTCCTTTTTTGTTTTTTCTTCTTTTATTGCATTTTGGTTTAATTTCCTGTTAATACAAATCAAATAAATAAAATACTATACTCGTACTACTACTCTTGACTATTTACTGATCAATGGAATGCTAAAAGTTCAGTTATGCATTTTGGAGAAAGTACGTAAGTATCGTGTGTTTGAAACAAAACACGAGATGATGCTATTCTTTGTTTTTACTTGATACCGCAGCAGACCAATGAGATGATATTATCTATTTGGTCTTAAATGTTGACCAAGCCCCAAGTGATTGTTAATTGCGTATGAGCGTAAACGTGTTGGCAATTACACACTTTGGTAAACAGTTCGATACAAAACAAAGAAATCTAAACCAAAAGAAAATCAATTTCCTTGTTTTTCTCTTTAATATCAACGCTTCTAAATTGCTTTCCAGTTATCAATTTGATCGATAAGCGCACCTCAATTTTGCACCAACAAGAATATTAGTTTTTATAACCTGTTAAAATTGATGTTGCTGTAGTAGCTTCTCTCCCTCTCTCTCTCTATCTCTCTCTCTCTCTTTCTTAATATTAGTTGTTGATGCGATGCATCTGTTGCTAATCTTAATCGCTTCTAATCACAAATTGTATATTTTTTCTTCATATTTAGAAACGAAAAAAAAAAAAGAAAAGAAAACAGCAAACTAGTGCTACTACATTCTTCATCACCTTCATCATCATCAGTATCTTCTTCATCTCATCTTATTGATCAACATACTTAAAACAGAATAGCACAAAATAGAATAGAATAGAATAGAATAGAATAGAATAGAATAGAAAATACCTGTAGCGTGTTATGATGATGTGGTTTTGATTGTATAGCACAAGAAACACAGCCACCCTGCTGACTTATTTGTACTGATTTGGTGTGAAACATTCAATTTTTTCGTTACTGCAATCTTTCTCAATTAAACAAAGTGAAACTAGTTTTAGCTCTCATACGTGTATCAATCATTATGTAGTAGAAAAAAAAAAACAAATCATGTAAAAGAAATTAATAATTATTGCTAAGCCTTTTGGCCAATTTCTTTAATTTTATTTACTTTAATTCATTGCGGAGGTTTTTATTTTAGTCAAAGAATTAAAAACAAGTATCCTTTGGCTACAGGTCGTTTGCAATAAAATTATAGTTATAAAGAATTTTATCCTTAAATCGTGAAGTTTATCAAATTTGGGTCTAAAGTATCACAAAGCATCCATTGATTATCGCATTCAATCATGGTTATCTGAGTAAGAGTTTGGTGGCTTTGAAGGCTGGGAGATTATAGATTACAGTTAGGTTAGATTAATTGTTGCTGCTACTATTATTTTGATTGATGAATTTTCTATTATATATTAATTAATATAAAAAATAAAAAAAACCAAAGACTGTGAAATATTTTAAAAAATACATAAGAATTTCTTGTATATTTCTCACATGTCACCTTCACTCTGAGACACTCATTCTGCCCCCCGGTTGAGTTAAATGGAAACAACTCAGTCAATTACTTTGGATTGACACTTGATAGGCGGTTGACCTGGAGACCCTGCATCAAAAACATAAGGAATCAGCTGAACCCCAAACTAACCAGGATGAACTGGTTCATGTGGCATAAAGCTTCTCCTCTAGAAAATCATTATGAAGCCATTATAGACTTCTTTTATTGAATTTTGTGGCACAAATTCAGGATCTAATGCCAAAATCATACATAAACTTCAGTCCTAGGTCTTAAGAAGGCTTGTCAACGTTAAATAATATGTGTGCAACTGCGTCATCCATAGACACTTGCAGATGTCAACTGTGTATGAGGAAATCATGATCGCACGATAACCACGTTGCCGTTAAATGGTTGAGCATCTCCTGAAAGTCTCTTTCGGATCATCGGATGACTAATTGAAGGTCTTCACCCAATAAACTTCCAAGTATATAAATTATAAATTGCATAACAAAACACTTATCAATCTCAACTCGCTTATTCGATTCCCATTGGGTGACTTGTAAATTAAAGAATAAAGTTTAAAAAACAAATTAATTTAAGTAGTTGCTAAGTCCAAAAATTAGAAAATGAAATGTGACGAAAATCAAAATTCGATGATGCTTCAGAGATGTTGTGGGGAGACGCACAACATAAACCGCATTGTCTTGTGCGGGCTCGTCTGCTGCGTAGAGAATGAATGCTTATGCATGAGTAAGAAAGAGATAAAAAATATTTTGATGATTGTGTTTACTTTACGAACAAGTGGGCGAATGACCGAAAAATAAAATAACTCTTTTGTTTTGAAACAATATAACACTATAATATTCTGTAATATTGCTTGATCAAATTTTGATTTTCGTCACATTTAATTTTCTATTTTGTAGATTTTGTCCCCTTCGCTAAAGAAGTTTCACTTCAATAAATTAATAAATTTTTCATTCTTGATTAATTTTTGCTATGAACTTGAAAAAGAAAACCAACTTGGCCAAGAAGACTAAAGAAATGTTTTTCTTCAAAAGGTTTGTTGATTGGTTGTTTGTTTGCCTCTGTTTCTGTCTGTCCAACCATTATAAAATTTATAAGTCTCATTATTAAGACCAGAATTTCTTGTCAACAACAACAACTTTCACCACATTGAGAATTCTTAAACTATTTTGCGACATGTTTTTCTTTGTTGTTTATTTATTTATTTATTGTCTGCTCATCAGTCTCTCACCAATTTTGCTTTTCTAAGCCATATTTTGATGATGATTTGATGCTGCTGCTGCTGCTTCTAATGATGATCACTAGATAGTTCAATATATATTTACTAGAGCGTCGTACACATGTTTCATTGTAAAAACTTACTTACATAGAAACCAACAAAAGTCAAGTAGCCAAAAGCGGCACTTTGATAATCAATGAATTTATTGTGGCACTTTTATTGTTTGTTACAAATTTCATTCACTTTTTATGTTCTGTTTCTTTGTTTTTGCATTTGTGTGTTGTTTGGCAAAAAAAAAAAAAAAAAATAAAACAAAAAACAAAAACAAGAAGAAATATTGTTAAAATACCGTGATATGTTTTATCCATGAGAAATTTTGCTTTATGTGCTTTATGAAGTGCGTTAACTGGGTCAATATTTTAGAATTAATTTGTGTTTTGAACTTTTGCTTTTGTTGAAGTGTGAAATTATTAAAGGTTATAAATATTTACATGAATTTGTTTTGTTTTCCTTTTTCAAGCGAAAGTCAAAGTAAAAGTTTAGAAATAATTTTTTTTTTTTTTAGATTAAAATGAGGGAAGTTTGTCGCTTAAGTCTTTTGTTTATTTTATTTAATAAAAAATGAAACTAAAAATCAAAATTAAAAAGAAAAGAAAATAATTAATTAAATTTATCATAATTAAAATTAAATAAAATAAATAAAAGAGATTAATCAATTAATTTAGTTCAATCTAACACTTAAAATTTATTCTTGAATGATCATCATCATCATCATCACCAATTATAGTTTATTTATCTTTAAGCTAATCTATCCATCATCAAATGATAATTTTTAACTCTTTCTTTGATTGCCAATGGCTATCTAACCACATAACGGTATCTATTTCAACTCATCCAAATCGATTACCTTATTGATTATTTTATTATCTAAAAATATTCATTTAAACGTATTTTATAAGAAATAATTAAGTTTAAGTTTATCTTTATTCATGCAACAAAAACCAAATAAAACTTATGCCATTGATGTGGATAGTAATAATAATGTTGCAAGAATAGAATAGAAAACCGGATGATTATCATGATTGTCAGTCGTCGTTGTGATGCGCGTTGCATGCAATCCATCGATTTGAGTGAGTTAATCAAAGCAAAATCGACAAGATCAGGTTAAGTCAGTGAGTTAGCTTAGCTAGCTAGCAAGATATCTGAAACCAAAGACTGAGCGACTAACAGACTAACAAAGTGACTGACTATTGACGACAGCAAACAACAAATTTGATTACAAACTCGTCTACAATACAATACACAATGACTTTGTTGTCCGCTAGACGCCAGGCAAATGTTAAACTTTGGCTAAAAGTTAGAAAAACAGACCAAATCAATGGACCAACTGACAGTCAGACCGACCAAGCGACCAAAGTGAACGATAGAATGGAACAAGCATTTCTTAAAACCTCATCAAGAAACTCTTCAACAACTTGAGGTCGTGGCTTAAACAACAAGAAAACAGAAATCTTTGTTTAACAAAGACATTGACTTGGTGGATGTCTACGTTGTCTTCGTCTTCGTCTTCATCATCATCTTGGTTTTACTGACTGCTATTGTTGTTGTTGTTTCTGTCTTTATTGTCATTTGGCAGACATGCTTTACATACATCTTCAGTTCAGTAGGTCAATCTTAGTCTATAAGTAGGGTGTCTGCCCAAACCATGGACATTGGCTAATAATAAGAATTTACTCAATTGAGGATACTCTTTTAACTAAACTATCTCACTCTCATCTTCGACATCGTTACACTGCAATGCATTTGGTTGAGTGCTTAATTCGATTAATTTTAACGTTCTTTTTGCAAATGAACAAAGTTGGCTGTTTATTTATTTTACTTTATGATTTTATGGAACAATGAAAGAAAAACAAACGAGGCACACATTTGGCGCTGTTGCAGTTGACCACAACTGGAACATTCCAATTTTACTGACATGTCCCAATAATTGAGTTAAAAACTCTTGGGCGAAAATTCAAATTTGAATTTTCATGAAATGGGAAAACACATAAAATGGCAATGGCAAAACATGCAAAAAATACATATGTTAAATCGTAAAAGAAACACAATTCGCAAACATTTGATTTATTACCCTTTGGAAAATTAATTTAATAAAATTTTCAATGAACAAGTTGCTGCAAGACAAACAATAAAAATACACTTCCACGAATAGAAAAACAATACACAAAAAACAAAAACAAAAAAGCTACGATCTATTTATGAATGAAAACTTAAACATAAAGAGTAAATCTAACTAAAGAGAGTTTCGGCCTAAGCAATTCTTCAAATTCTCTCTCTAACTAACTCTTTGACTCCGCTTGCTGTTATAACAAAGCCAAGTTTAAGAGCACAAGAAATTTCTTTTGTCTTTGCAACATCAATTTGAGTGAGTTTTTTTGTGTTTGCTTGCTGCTTTTACTTTGAACACACAAGCAAAGCAATGAAAATATGATCTTGTGTGTTTGCTTTCTTCTTCGTTTGCATTTCTTGAGTGTTTTGTTTTTTTTTTTTCACTCCAATGCTGCGAGAGTTTCTATGTTGCTCATTTCTTTTTTCTTTTTAGTCTTTCTTTTTTGACGTTACTTTGCTTTCTTTCTTTTCTCATGAGCTTCAACCACTTTGCGGCGGCTTTCATTGAAACGTTGCTGTTTGGCGCAACTGGCATTCATAACCATTGCCATTGTCAAGGCGATCGCATCGTAACGCGCATCGAAGAAACACAAGACAAGACAATTCAAGGCATCTAAGCTAGCAGCACTTCTTGCAACAAACAATAGATACTTTTTACAATAAAATACTCTATAGGCTCAGTTGCATCTCCTCAGTGAATTTTGAGTGTGCTGAAAAGTCTTCGAACTTATATAACGACTTATTAGCTCGTCGTTTACCTTAGTTATTCGGTCACCTTTCGACGGTCAAGTTCGCTTAATAAAGCGAACCTAAAAAACTCGACAAAAAAAAAAAAAATAAATAGAAAACAAGATCCAAAAAAATTATATTCAAAAGAAATTTAACTATTTCCCATAAAAATTTTGGAAATCCGTGTGCCGAATCAAGGAAGTTGTGCATGAAACATTTTTACATACAAAGTATTCTAATTAAATACAACAAGGAATAAATACAATACAATAAAAATTTATTAATTTTATAACACAATAACAATAAAACAAACGTTTTAAAGTGTCAAGTGTTTTAAATGCAATAATAAAAATTTTTGAAATAAACATATATTTTTTATTGGAAATTTTCAAAAATCAATAAAACTATTAAGAAGCTCAAGGATATGAAAATCATCTTTATGTATTCGTATGAAATTTTCTTCTAAACAGAATAGAAAAAAAAAAACATAAATCAAAGTGAGTGTTGCCAAAGATTTTAAATAAATTCTTACAAAAAAATATTTGAATTTTTTTAAAATTAAAATGAGTTCAAAGATATTCTAAATATTACAAAAGACACCAAATTGAATCCTTGTGTTAAGTTTAAGATTTCAGAAGAATTCCTACATATTCAGATTCATTGAATTTGAAGATAGTTAATAATTAATTTAAATTCTGAAATAAATACTTGGAAATGTGGAAAAATTTCTTTCGAAATTATTGATCATTCATTTAGTTTAAACAAATAAAATTCTAATAATTTCGTAGCATCAAAATTTTATTGATTTTTCACTTATTTGAAATCCTTTAAGCTTCTATTTTTATATACAATATTAAACATATTTGCCATTTTCTAATAATCATCAGGACTTGAACAATCATGATGAAAATGCTTGCTGCCTCATTAGAAAGTTTTCAAGTTCATTTAACTGAACATTCATTCAACATCATTCTATATAATGACGAGACAATGCCACTAAATAATAATTTAATAATCAAATACCAACAAGTTTTCTAGTTTTCAAGAAAACTCTCCAACTACAACAATATCTAGAGATGATGATTTGAAAAAGTTCATCATAAAATATATAAATCTTGTTGCACTCAATGATGATGACTTTGCAATATCAAGTGGTGTGATTATTTTGCCCAACACTTTGTTTGTTGCATGTAATCATATCAATTAATTTTCGTATAATTTTTTTTTTATGTTGTTGTTGCATTTTAGCAACAGAAGCTGCAACATGTTGCAACAAGTGTCAAAATGTTGAGTATTTATGTTGAAACATATCAAATTACATTTACACATTCATTAAATGACAGCCACCACGACATCAACAAGGAATCACTAAGCACAAGTGGCAAGTGGCAGACCACCAGAAAACTTTTGCGTACTTGTCAATCAAAAATACAACAAAAAATAATACAAAAAAACAAAAAAAAAAAAAGACTTTTGAAATTGTTATTGCTCTCCTCTGGGACTCACTCACTCTTCTTATGTTGATAATAGGGTCTCTGCCAATGCTGCTGTCGTTTGCCCACAGCCTACGGCTGTTATGGCTATTACAAGTTGTTGGTGGAATTTTAATTTGCCTGTAATTGCGGCAGTCAACGCAACCAAGGCTAGGCAATGACCATGCAACATGACAGTTACCTTGATCTATCTGTCTGCTGTCTCTCATTCCCTCTATCTAGTATCTGTCTGTCTTTATGTCTACCATTCTTTCATCTGAAAAAAGTTACAGGAAGCTTTTGTGTTGTTGCACTTTTAATTGAATAGCGTTGTTGACTCAAGTACAGCTTTATGTTGCTGATGATGATGATGCTGCTGCTGCTGCTGCTGCTACTGGCCACTTTAATTGCTCACCACAAATGCATAGCAACTTTACCATAACATTTGACTGTTACATACATACTTTTTCATTGCCGACTGCCTCTTACTTACTTTCTTACTCTATGGTGCATACATCTGTGGTCATTTTTCACAATTTGTCATTTGCATTTAATTTTTATGAAGTGTAGAACAACATTGCATGTGGTTGTTGTTATTGTTGTTCACTTACCAAACTTGGTTCTTGCTGCTGTTATTGTTGTTATTCTTAAAGATAGTTGGCGCTAATTGTTGTTGTTGCTGTTGTTGTTGTTACTCATTCTATTGATGACATTTAACTGAGTAATAGCATCATGCAACCAGCAGCAAAAACTACACGCAACATGCAAAGCAAAGTTCTTCCAAGTTCTTGTCTTTCAAAATTTTCCATCAATTAGAAATATGGTAATGAAAATGCGATAAGAGATGTGAATGAGAATGAATTGCAATTTCAGGATTTTCTAAATAAATTAATATTAGTTTAAAGCAGCAGATGTTTAACTTGTTCATCTAATATTGCCTAGGCTAATTGATTTCTTGAGATGCTAAAAAGTAAGGTCAAAATGAACTGAACAATCTAATAATATTTTACTTCTCTTGGACTTTGCTTACTCGTATTTTCTATTTGTTTTTTTCTTTTATAATTTTCTTTTACCGCTTCTTTCCATAATCATCATTATCAAGCATCAGCATCATCATCATCATCATCATCATCATAGTTATTATTATTATTATTTGTATTAATAATAAAGATTGTAGAAAACTGCATTTTGTATAGAAGAAAAGCACATTTCTGAAGAAAAAATTACAAATGTCCGCCATTTCATGCAACAAATATGAAATGTTTCTTCTTATTGAGAGTGAGATAGAGACTTGATTTGTTGTTGCCACTGCCAATGCAACTTCTAATTCTGTTCATATTTCTCCATCCATTCATTCATTCATTCAAGCAATAATAATTTACAATTGCAATAGCAATAGCAAAGATCTCTTAATACACATCACAGCATCACAGCAATAAGAAGAAAACCACTTCCGCTTATTGCAGAAAATTGATTGCGCGAAAATATTTTTTTTCTTTACTTTTCTCTTCTCCTTTTTGTCTTTCTTCCTTTAGTTTTCTTTTGTTTTCATTCAGTTCACTTAAGTTTTGCTAATAAGCCGCAATAATGACAAAGATACTAGACGCTACTAGAAGCTTAGGAAAGCTGCTACTGTGCGTGTATCTGTGTGTACCTATGTGTGTGTGTGTGTGTGTGTTGTTTGCTTCTGGTTAAAAAGAAAGTAGTTTTCGTGTTAGTTTTTGTTTATTTATTATTTTCTTTTTATTTTTACTAATTATTTTTAAAAAAATATATGTTTGGGGGCTTCAAGCTTTGCTTGTTGCTTTTCCTTTTTCAAGAATAATTAAGGCAAAATTTTAATTAAGAAAAAGACAATTTCTATACACGTATATTTGGCAAATTTCATTGAGTGTTGAGTGAAATTTAAGGTAAAACAAAATAAAAGAAGCTAAAGCATATTTAACAGTAACTTAGATAAAGAATAATCAAAACAATAATGATGATGATGATAATGATGAAGAAGTTACATACTTTTTTTTATCACTTTTATTTATTGATTTTCTAATACTTTCTAAATTTGAAATATTTTCGTTTTCTTTTAAACAAAAATAACAAAGACATGCATGCAATATCTTTTAAATAACATGAGTTGTTCCTCACACAGGTAAATTCCACTACTTGACACCACAGACGCCTCAAAACAGACTGAAACTGGGAGACTGAGAAGTAGATTGATAACTAGTACAAAGCAAAGACAGCAGACTTGCAACACAAATCACTTGTTTCTCTTTCATTTAAAACAAGATTAAAGACATTTAAAATACCATGGCAACAAACAACAGACATAAAAATAAAAAATACTATTTGATATGCAACACGAGCCACAAAAGGATACAATTTCTATTTCTCAATTCGAAATTGATTTTAATTTTGGTCTTGTTAAGCAAACTTAAGTAAATCAAGTGAAACATTTTTGGCCATAAAATGTAAATAATTGAAATTTTTCTTTACTTTAAAATTGTTGATCTTGTCTACTTGTCTTCTTTCTGTCTGTCTCTCTGCTGCAAGTAATTTCCTTTAGTTAAATGGTATAAAAAAGTGAAGGCGTATTTTTCGCGTTCAGCAACAACAGCAACAACATTTACAAATATTGTATTTATAGCAAAAGCAAAGCTAAACAACAAGGTTAACTCTCCTTGCAAACACATTTCACTTGTTTATCAAATGCACATACGTCAGAGTTAGAGCCATGAGCAACAAGCATTTGGCTAAAAGTAACGCTTTCGCGTCAACACATACATTAAATGTATCAGCAGCAGCAACAAAACATTGGCAACATGTTGCTTACCACCACCAGACAGGCGATCATTCATTCAATGCAAGCAAGCGCATAGATAGATAGACGACAAACAGTAAAGCAGGAAGATGGAAAGAAGATACTTGTATAGTGGTGGGTGTGCATGAGAGCAAGAAATTTAGTTAAACAGTCTCAAGCCTTGCCAGCAACCGTCGCAGTCGCAGCACCTTGACAGCAACAACAACAACTTCAATGAGGTCAACATGAGAGAGTTTAAATTTAGCTAATAATATCTATTATTGTTCGTAATTTTAGGAAGCTCAAGTTAAACGAAAGTTTAAGGTTTTATTCATACGAAGATGTTTGTTGTTGGCTTGGGCTGTTGTTACTGGTGATGGCTCTGTGATGATGTTCATTTTACTCCCACACATTGGTATTTTGGAAACTCTTCTTCTCTTTAAAAGTTTCTGGAATTTCTTTACCTTCATGTTCATCATCAATCACTATTTCTCTTGCTGATACTTATATAAAACCTTAGTTAAGCTTTTTAATGGTTTCCCAAACCAAAGCAAATTAATTGTTACCGCTTATCGGTGCAATTTTCTCATATTTTATTAGATACAAAAAATCGCATCTGGCGACAAAATTGCAACTAAAAAACCAATTGAAAATTTCACTTTTCACATTCACACATACAATCACATTTAAAACTGAATAAGACACAGGCACCAAATATCATTGAACTCCCGCTTGAACTTTATAGTGTAAAGGAGTCTATCGAGCGACAAGAGCTGAATTGTCTTTATTGCAAGGAAGCAGCAGCAGCAACAACAATAACAACAGCAGCAATAGCATCATCACAATAATCTGCCATAAAGATTCAACCAAAGCAGCACTAAGAGTCGGCATTAGTATCTCAACCAGCAGCATTAGAAATACTTACATAGAGAAAAATAAAAACAAAACAAAAAATAAAAAAAAAAAAAATGTTGCAAGCTGCTGCAAGAAATACATTAGAAGAAGTCAACTTTCGCTTGTTTGTTTCTTTGGCTTGCAATAAATAATAATAAGCAAGATTTGTTGATTGTCTCAGCACTAGAAAAAAATCTATTCAATAACATATGAAGACAGTAGATACATACTACATACATACATACATATAATACTTTGGTAGGCAACCTATGTAAGTAGAAATGAATAAATGAATATACTCGTATACAATATACCGCCAAAAGCTGAAATTGAAAAAGTTTGCTTAAACTTTGACATGACATTTATAAGCAAAAGTAATGGAATTATTAATAAAATAAAGAAAAAGAAAATAAAAAAAAAAAAAAACAGAATATGTGATCATAAAAGCAAGCAAGGATATTCATACATTAAAAAATAGTGAAAAGGAAATAAAGAAGAAAAGATTCAAACTTCGTAAAAGTATGTCATTTTTTGCATATAAACTCATGATGATGATGATGATGATGATGATGATGAGAGGAAGAAATTGCGCACATGTCAAGCAATCCAAATGAATTCAATATAAAATTTTTAGTTGTCCACTTCATGATGTCGCAGCATCAGCAACATGTTGCTGTATATTTTTGTTATTGTTGCCACTCGTTGTTGCCTGTTGACTGCTTTGTGTCAATTTTGTCAATTGCGTTTGACAGTCCTACAAGCCTTTTGCTGTTGCTGTTGCTGTTGCTGTTGCTATTGCTACCAAACCAACCAACCAACTGCCAATGCCAGAAATTGTACAATTGATTGACAAGCAGTTAACGCTTTGCTTAGTTGTTGTTGTTGTTCCTATTGCTTGATCAGCTGTCGTGATATTGTGTATCTGTGAACAACATTTTTGTGTTTTTTTTGTTTCCTTTTTGTGACAGCCCATCATCAAACCTAGTTCTGGTCATAGAGAAACATCACCTACAATCAAAATGCTAGCAAACAAAAAACTCTTTTGGCATTTCTTTAAAACATTTTCACATGTCTTTGCCTCTTTATAAACTTTTCTTTTCCTCATCTATGCCAGCCAGCCAGCCAGCCATGTTAGTTGAGAGTTGACTGTCAACGCTTGTCGTTTTGTTTGATTCAATTTTTGCGGTCAACAAAGACACAACAAGAAGCAGCACAACATGAATTGTCATCAATCAATTTCACAAAAAAAACAGAAAAAAAAAAAAAAAAAAGAAAAGAAATTTCAGTGAGGGTGTTCGTGAGTGAACTTGTTTTTAGAGAATAATTAGGGAAGTTGGCTGAAATTAACCTTAATTGATTGTAGTTGTCTCATTCTCCAGAATTCAATTTTCAACTTTTACTATCTAGCGGCAGAGGCAACAAAAATCAAAAGTAGTCAACACGCTAACATCTTACTTTTATGTCGGTCACATTATCATCATTAGTAATATAATTCTTTACACTGTTTATAAGGTTATTATAGTTGTTTTTAGTTTAAATTTTGTGCTGAAAGTGATCTTGGTGGTGTTGGTGGTAATGAGGTTTTAAATGACTGACAGACAGAGAGTTAGATGGAGGGATAGATAGCCAGCCAAGCTAAATAGAGAGTTAGTTAGATAGATTATGGATCCGGTGGGCTAGCAATCATTGTATTAACAAAACGCGTGCTAATGAATTAGGCCAGCCAAAGCGAAGTCTACCATTATTAGCCTGCTACTGCTATTGCTGGGCTAGTCATCTTGCCTAGACACGATCGGGTGTGTTGATTATCGAAAAAATGCCATCAGCGACGCAAAGTTAAGCAGCCTAAGTTTCTCTCTCTTATGCGCATCTAAAGGAAGAGCAAAACGGAATGCAATATAGATAGACAGTTAAACCATTAGACAACTATTAAGTTTAGGAAAAGTATTCATTCATTTCGCCTAGTACCGAACAACCCAAAAAATATGGTTTCGCTTTCAATGCAGTAACAATGCTTTGCTTCGCTTTGCTTCGCTTCACTTTCCATATCAAAAACCAAAATCCATGAAGGAAAAATGGCGCTAAGAAAAACAAAAAAACACAAAAATCTTTGGATAAATTTCTTTCAATTTAATGACAATAATCCAATAAAGCGTTTAAAGCGTTTAAAGTGCACAACAAAAATCGTGACAAAATTGCTGCCACAGACACCAACCAAACCAACCAAAGCAAAGACAATGCGCCTTGCCTTAACAGCAACACAAATAACAAAGTGCACAAGCCGCATGAAGATGAAACATGAGGCATGAGCTTGCTGACAATAAGCAACCGCAACATCTTAGGTAGCTTTTCAGCTTCAGCGCCACACTTTGACATTGGCGTTGAGGCGCGCTAGTGAAGATGACCTCAAATAGATTTTAATAAAAGAAATAAAAGATTCTCTGTTGTTGCCATTGCAACACAGCATCCACCAAAATAGAGAAGAAAGGATTGAAATGAAGATGAAGATGCAGATGCCGATGAAGAGAAAGAGAAAGAGAAAGAAAAAAAGGCAAAGGAAGACTTACAATTGAACAAATGTCATTTTCATTCAACGTGATCAGTAAACAAACGACTTTCGATCTCTAAATAAAAATTCGTTTTCATTTCACGCTTATACGTTTATTGCTTTAAAATGACTTAGTATTATTGATGTTGTTGTTGTTGTTGCCAATGATGAACTAAACGAACTAAACTTTGCCTGCTAAAGATGACCTTAGATTTGTAGCTTTATAGTATAGACAAAAAAAGAAGAGATTTTCTTCCTCCAAAACACAAAAAAAATTCACATTATTGGGAACATACTAGCAAAGACCGTGTGAGTGCCATTAAAGGAAAATACATAGATTTTATAATTTTTCTCAATTTTTCCATAACCATTTATAGCAATACACGTTTATTATTCATGGTTACAATATTTTCTTGCAATGTTCAAATGTCAATAAAGCCACAGCACAATTTTTTTTTTAAAGAAAATAATAGAAAAAAATTTTTAAGAAATAAAGAAAAGATTTTCCACTTAATTTGTTAAGCAAGTCGTTAAGTTGATCACCATCTCCACCAACAAATTCTGCCGCCTTTGGTCAACAAAAACAAATGTACTACATTGCTCATATATGTTTGAGTCTTTTCGGATTCCAATCATGTTTGGCCAATGTCCCCCTTTTGTTTTTAGTCTAGTCGATGACTTGGTATTCATTGAATGACATTTTGGTGGCCTAAAAAGAAAGTGTTACAGTTCAATGTCTGCTTCCGTTGTCGATGCAATGTCGACGATAACACAACAAAACAAAAACAGTAACAATGTCTTCTTCTTCAATGCTTGCGTGTATGTATTTCTTTTCATTTTTACCTCAAACTATCTGTTTGTTAACTAGCTTTGGGTGTTTGTTGTTGGTTTGCTTGTATCTACTGTATCTTGCTTTAATTTAATTTTTATTTCATCTACTTTGAACTGGTTTTGATATCGTTTTCATTTTCCGAAACGGAAATTGTATAAAAAATAATTCACATAACGACAACGATTCTTCTGACAATTTCCTTTAAAAAAAAAAAATAAAAAATAATAAATAAAAATTGGAGACAAATAAAAAATGAAAACATAAACAAGAAGAATTTCATTAAAACAAGCATAGCAATAAAAAATATAAAAAGAATTTTATGTATTTACTTTGTCAACTTACAAGTCAATATGATGACTCATTTCTATCTATAGTGTATAGTATCTTAAAGAAAAGTAAAAGTTGTTTTCCTGAATTTAAAAAATATCCTCAAATTTGTTTGTAGGGAAAAAAAAAACTCATTTACAATGCAACAAATCACCTGACAAATTCGTTAGAATACACAAAATGACAACAATTTGCATTAAATTTGTATAAAAAAAAAATTCAAAAAACTTACAAAAAACTTACAAAACTTTCTTTATTCAGAAACAATTGTTGCCAAAATAAAAAATATCAGAGAAAATTCAATGACAACAACCACAACCAAAATAAAAAAAAAAAACCTCGATAAAAATCCACTTCTTTTTATTTTGGGTGAAGTATAGCCAAACGTGCTTGGCATATATAATTGTATATATTAAAGATAGATAGATAGATAGTTAGATAGATAGATACTGGTAGCTAGTCTTCAACAACAATCAACAATACAACAAATACAAATAGAATCATTTTTTGTTTTGGGAAATTAAACTTGGGAATTGAACTCAACTTCGAGCAAGTGAAACAAGTGAAATTTGCCAAAAATGGCATTGATGCCAAAAAGTTACCAAAGTCAGTCAAAGGAGTACAAGTTCAACAATAAGTAGAGACAGAGAGACAGAGAGAGAGAGAGAGAGAGATGTAGTAGAAGTTGACAGCAACTTTACTTGAAGCACTTCTGCTGATTATTATCATTTCGTCTATGGTTGCAGTGTAGCAAAAGGAATAATGTCTCTTGAGCATAAAGATACGATGGCGATAAGCCACATAAATGTGTTAAACGTTGACAGTAATTTTTGACCGAAAATGTCTTCAGAGAGATTTAGCATAAATTTGTAGACAAAAAAAAAAAAAAAAAAAATATAAGTATAAATAAGATATGTGTGAAAGATATAAATTACTTACTATAATTTATAGTTTATTTAAGGCAACTTGTTCTTGATACTTAGTTTGTTAGCATGTTGTATAGTACAAAAACAAAGAAGAAATAAAGATGACAAAAAGACTAGGAAAGGAGTCTTGGCTTTCTCACCTCTTTAATTGTCATTTACTTTCAATAGAAATGAATGACTGACTGACTGACTGACTGACTGACTGAGACTGACTGAGTGACTATAAAATGATGTCACCCATGATTAGGTTGAATGGTTGGTTGTGGAGTAAAGTCAAGTGGTACAAAGTGATAATGATAGCTGGCGGCGGCACAACTTAAGAGAAATATCGCTCTAGCAAGCAAATAACTGCTGTTGCTAAATTGCCAATTGTGTTTGCTGTTGTTGTTGTTGTTGTTGTTGTTGGCCCATCATTGGCTCTAATGTTCACTAGGTCAACTTTCGCTAGCATGGAATGCAAAATGCAAAACTAACAACAGCAACATCAACAGCATCAGCATCAGCAGCAGCAGCAGCAATAATAAAAACAAAAGATTGAGCTATAGTCACTTGGTCTTAGGAGTTCAAGAAATAAGGAATTGCAGTAGTTTTTGTCATCTCTCTAACTTACACCGACTTACCAGGTGACTGGATGACTGACTAACTGAGTGACTGACATTTGCAGAAGAGACTAGACGAGAGAATGAAACACATTTAAGGCAGCAAAACTTGGCTTAAATGGTAAAATAAATTGTTAGAGTTTTATTTTTTCTTCATCTTCAAAAACTGAGCTCTAAAAAGTTCCGTGAATAGGCAACAAAAAAAAAAAAAGGAAGTAAATTACTCACAAACAAACACACAAGTTGCAAGTGTCACCTGTTGTTGTGTGATGCTGTGTTGTTGTTATTGTTATTGTTGTTGCTGTTAGTTGCAGATCCGAAACAACTGATAGCATAGAACTCTAACTGCACAACCAATCTTTACATTTGATATTATACGTGATATTTATTTCTCTGTTCCCGTGATGTTGATGTTTTGTGTGTTTTTTTATTTTCCTTTTCTGTTTTACAATACAACATTTTATCGTTGTTGCATCTATTGCATTGTTATAACAATCTTAGATTTGTGTATGTTTGTTTTGTTTGTCCCATGAAAAGAAAAATGTTTTATTTTATTTAGTAGCATTCTACTGTTGCTGCTCGTAGTCGTCGTCGTCATCACATAAACAGTGAACTCGATTGTTACCAACAGACAGACAAACAGACAGACAGACTGAAAGACAAGAGATGCATATCTCAATGCTTGATAAGTAGTTACAGATGTAGGTGATCCTTTTTTCTTCTATGCTTACAGTTGTTTCTGTTTTGGTTTTTTATATAGGTTATCTCTATATCATAGTATGTTCATAGTAAGAGATATTGTGTATGGGGGGATCTTGTGTTTTAGATAAGAACAAAACTAGCAAATGGCAATGAGATATGGGTAAAATGTTTTCACTTGCGTACAGTGAAAGTTATCCCATAAATGGTCAGTATGTTTGTATTTTTTATTTTGGCAATTGTGTGAAACGAAAGATTGTTATTTCTCCCAGATACATTTACATTTTTCTCATGGGAGAAATACGAGTAGATAATTGAAAAAAGGAAATCTTGAGTACATACAAAAAAATTTAAGTAGTGTGCCTCACCCTATAAGGGCACAATATGGAAGGGAAACTTCTTTAGCAAAGGGAGGTAAAACCAAAAATTAGAAAATAAAATGTGACGAAAATCAAAATGCGATGATGCTTCACAGATGTAGTGGGGAGACGCATAAAACAACATCATATTTTGATTTCCGTCACATTTCATTTTCATATCTTTTGGATTTACTCCTCTTCACTTAAAAAACCTGACTATAAAATTCTTATATTTTAGTATCATTTTCTAAATTCTCTCTCTCTCTCTCTCTCTCTCTGTTATTTGCAGTTTAAACTTTGTTCTACTCTACTAGAAGAAATCGACCTCAATTAATCAACTATCAACATCATTACATTAGGAACAAAAAAGGTAAGTGTTTTGTCACGTGTATGTAACAACATCAAGAGAAAAAATACGTGAGTGAAATTACAACTAAACAAACAAAGGAATGTAATATAATCTTTTCTGTGATTTTCTGTCAAAAAGTTTACATAAAGACACAACAATCAAACCGAACATCAGACAGAAAGGCAGACAGGTAGGCAGACAGGCGTGGCCAGGCCAATAACTGACTTTCTTACATTGCAGGCATTCTGATTACAATAGAAATTGTGTGGAAAGAATGGAAATGAGAGATGATAAGATAGAAATATTGTATTTTATATGAGAATTTTCTCAGACCATATTTATCAGAGAACTACTTACTTTAAAGGCATATAAATAAAATAAACAACAAACGAATTAAGCCAAATTAAAGACAAAAAAATATATTATGGTTTACTAAATAAATTGCTTTTAGTATGTCGTCCATAGTTTATCGGTTCTTTCACTGTTAATACTCACGCGCATAGACAAGTAGAGAAGAAAAACAAAAACAAAAATATTGTACATAGATTTATTGTTAATTTGAACAAAAAACCAATAAATACAAAATAAGTTGTACCGCAATTGATTATAGCTTGGCTTGGCTTGTTGACTGGCTGTTAAGCCTCTTTTAACCTCATGCAACAATATCGACGCAGCATTAGCAAGCAGTCTGCGTTGAAAAGACATGAAATGTGTAACAGATACTCGTACACTGAATAGAAGGAGCAGCAAAAATTGAAAAACCAAGTTGGCAACAACATTGCCATATTTGTTGCATGAATCAGTGGCATCAATGATGATGACGGTGGCGGCGGCGGCCGACTAGACAACGATTGCGCTTGAACGCGTGTTTAAAATGTAATAAATATTAAAGAAGCTGATAAAAACGAAGAAGCAAAAAAAAACAAAAGCGATGGCAACAACAACAGCACGTTCATTATTATAAAATACGAGAGACAACAGCAACATCAACAACAACAGCCGCCAATGATCGAGTAAAAGTAGAACAACCACATTTGGCGCTAGAAGCTGCAACTGAGAAAAGTTGCATGCAACAAATCTCAAGAAAAAAAAAAATTTGAAAAAAAAAAAATATACTTAAAGAGCAAAAGAAATAAAGCCAAGTGAGTTAAGAATGAAAAAAATGTTGAAAAATGTGCGCAAATAATATTCATTGCACAATTATTCTTAGCCTTAAATGTTGCACGAATGAACTAGCAGCACCAGCAGCAGAAGCAGAAGCAGAAGCAATAGCACGATAGGAAGTAGTATATGGAAAACTACTTATTTGCCACTTGGCAGAGGCGATAATTTATGATGCGACTACTTACGGTAAGGTTGTCTATATCTGTGTTGTTCTGGTGGTTGTTCTGTCTGGCTGGCAATTATTGAAAATAGAGAAATGCTAAAAGAAAGATATTACAATTTAGAATTTTAGAAATTTTGTCAGAAAAAATATGTTGGCTCAGAATTTGATAATGGAATTAATAGACACATTAAAAGTATTTTATGTGAATAAATGATGATTTTAGTTACAAATGAAGAGGCTAATGAAAAGTCCTTAAATTGTCAATTGCTTTACTAATGTGTTTGAGTTGCCTAATTATTGGGTTGGTGGAAAAGTAACTTCCTAAAATGAGAATTATGTTTCAACAATTTTTTTCATATAACAAAGCAACTTTATTTCATCAAATATTTTCCATTGTTACTGATAACATTTTGCCATCTTTTGGGTAAAACTATAATCTCATTTTTGTAGAAATTCTGTGATTTCTGATCAAACAACTGGCGGTCGCTTGGGGAATTCATTGTTACGCCATCAAGATAATTCTGCATACATTGGAATATATGGTAATCAGATGGTGCTAGGCCCGGTCTATATGGTGGGTGTATTCACACTTCCCAGCCGAGTTCCCTCAATTTTTACTGAGTCATCAAAGATATGTGTGGCCTAGCGTTGTCGTGGTTTCCTTCAACATTGCATTTAGTCTTGTTAGTTGTTGACCCAAATTATCGTTTGCCCAGGTGGGAGCAACTCACAATGCACAGGACCTTTGCAATCCCTATTAAAATTAAATTTGGACAATATAAGTTTTTAATCTTTCACCACCAATCGTATAAATTCAATTCAATTAGGCTTACTGCATCATATAGCTCCCATGCAATCCCATATTCAAATACATGTTCTTATTAGAAAAACTTTCTTCTTTTTGGTCTTATCCATATTCACCAAGTATCCAAATTTCAAGACCCTAGGACTACTGGATCGTATAGCTGGCATACAAATATTTCGGTCTCAGTGTTGTAATGCTCTAAGTGTACTAACTCTGTTAGCTCAATCACAGTAGCGTAGGCAAAAACGTTTTCTAGAGGTGTGCGTGAAGAGCAAGACAATTTCGGAATATCCGAAGTTAATCTTCCTTTAACTTGTTTCTACTTGCTAATGTGACTAAATAATTCTGTATGTACTCACGAAACTTCACAGGTATTTATAGTACTTAAGTTGTAATTCATTGGATGTTTGGACTAATTTAAATCATATTATTTATTATTTAGTAATAAAGGCACTTTTAGTTATCTTATGGACAAATCTTTCATACTATAGATACATAAGTATTGTATTGTTTTTCAAAAAATAATGAGGCAATTTTTGTAGATTTAAATAAAGATAATGTTGACAACACTGAACTGATAACAAGATTGATTGATTGTAAGCACAAAATAAAAATTACATACTTATATTTTTCAGCAAGTGTAACCACAAGTTAAGGTCAATGATATGTGTTATAAGTTTTTGTAGTTGCACATGTATGTAGTTTCGTTTTAAGAGTATAAATAATAAAATCCCGCCTGCTACGCTTACAATAAACGCAACATGAAGGCGGCGTCTGATACAAGACACAATTACTTATGCTAAGCAGCAGCTGCAGCATCACCATCTCCTACTGCAATACACATTTTTGTTCTACAACATAAAGATTTCTCTTTTTAATGTTCGATATTGCTGCTGCTGCTGCTGCTGCATTTAATCAACATGATTTGATTGATTTTACTGATAGAATGCAGTCAGCCACGCTACATGGCAACTCCCTGCTGTTGCAATTGTTGCCGCTTCTGTTTTTACTGTCAATTTATTGTTTTATTGTTTTTTTTTTTTTAAGAAAAACAAAAATTGTAATCTGTATCTTCTTTAATGAAATAAAAAAAAGTTTTTATGTGCAATATAAAACTACATTCAATTAGAGGAAATTAATTTATGATACATTTGCCATAAATTTTAGACCGAAGCCTAGTTTCTAATTGTATCACAATTTTAAAGGTTTCTTAGCTTTAAAGATTTACAAAATTCTTTAGCTCTCAGCACTTCCTGCGCTTACTTAATCTTTTGAGTGAATGCCGGCCGCTGGTAGAGAGCCTTAAGCATTTTTCGTGTTAAACAATTGAAGAAATCAAAACAAAAACGGAAATCATTTTGCCGCAGTTTTTAAATTACAGATACAGATACAGATACAGATACTTGTAAGAATTCATAATCAACAAAACAAAAAAAACAGCAACAGCAGCAGCAAACTAACTATGAGTTGCATTCAAAGGCGGCAGCAGTAGTCAACTCTAATCGAATTAAAGTGTTTTGTGGCAATTGTGGAAAGTTAAATGCTTTTTAATAAATCAATATCAACATGATCATCATCATCAGCAACAGCAGCAGCAACAGCATGCCAATTGTTGTTGTTTGATGTTGATGTTTATAGCTTGTGAGCAATAGCCACAATAATAAAAACCAAGCAAATTACTTCCTGTGGTTGCTTACATTTTGAAATGGAAATAAATTAGCAAAAGCTGCTGTAAGTCTTCTACAATCACAGAACAAACAGAAATAGAAACAAGGATGCATGATGTAGATACACAACAACTAATAATAGAAAAATCAGTAAAGCAAAACAAAGAAAGAAGAGGAGCATTCTACATACTTCAAATTCTATAAAAACTACCATGCCACGCAATCTCATACTTCCATATATAACCAGATATCTTTGTATATAGTACATGTGTAATGTTTGCTAAAGTGCTGAAGTTGTTGACTTATAGAAGCTTAACACCGACTAACTTGGCTACTGAAATCCGCTTAACGTGATGACACTTGACATTTTTCTCTTTTTGTTTGTATGCTTGGTGTTGTTCTCTCTTCACTTTGCATGTTTTCAAATTTTTTGTAGTTAAAATACCCTAAAGATAAGTAAAAGCGTATCTTATTGTCGCTAGCGCGTGTTTGCTTTACACATGCACAGCATGAATTTGGCCCAAACTTAGGTAAGTTTGCTTTGGTAAGAAACAATAAACAACATAGAAGAAAAATTCAGTTAGTCAGTCAGTCAGACAAAACAAATAAAATTGAAAGATGGTAGAGGAGTTTTTTTTTAATAAAAATGGGTTAATAGCACTCGCGTTCTATGTATTCGTATATGTATATCATAGATACAAGGCTTGTTCTTTTTTTACACATTGTATTGCCTCCAAGTAAATTTCACATCAAAAAGAATGCAATGCAATGAATAAATAAATACATAAATAAATAAAAAAAAAGAAAAAATTTAAACTTGCATAGATTGCATTTTTCAAAGTTAACCGCAGAATGTGCAGCTTTTACTGCCTCAGATACTTTAACATCCACTTCATCCACCATTTCATCTTCTTTTCTTCTTCTTATTTAACATTTTATGCGACGACAAATTTATGCCGCCAGCAAAGGAGTTGCGCCAATTATGTTTTGTGGCCAACATTGCTGAGTAAAATTGGTTTAAATGGCAACAACAACAAAAGCAGAATCAGCAGTAGACAAGTGAACTCGTAAAGTTTACAGTGCGGGTGTTGATGTCACAACCACCACCACCACCATCACTACAACCGACACCAACTGTTTGCTGCTGTTTGCTGTAAGTAACTTAACTGTGTGACACTTGCAATTAGTTGCAGTTATGTATTGCTTTGCTTTGCTTTAAACTTATAACTCATCCTCATTCTCAAAGAGTTGTTATTGTAGGCGTCTGTTGCCATTGAACCAACCAACACCAACACCACCAAAAACAACAATAACAACAACAGTTAACTTTTTGTACGCTTAAGAAAAGATAAACGAGCTTGTTGTTGCATTGTAAGTATCTGACTGGGATATACATATGACTACAACATACTCGTATGCATCAAAACTCAACTCATTTCAACTTAGTTACGTGATTTTTATACCGCCTGCGCCGCAAGCTGCATAAATTAAACAGGAGAATATGAAAAAAAATATAGAGTGGAGCGCTCTAATAGTACAAAGCTATTGTTGCTGCCGCAAACTTATAGATGAATGTTGCAGCTTGCGTAACAAATATATAGACGAGTACGGAATACACAAGACAACAGATGGTATGAGTTATATCTTCTTCGGCTGAAGCGAATTCACGCAGTTTTTCATAACTGTTACCCACCATCACTAACAATCATGACAATGAAAATAAAGGAGTTGATGATCATGATGATGATGATGATGATGATGCTGATAAAAATTAGGTCAAGACACCTGTGCTTTGCTTTTCCTTGTGTTCTAGAGAAAAAAAAATATTTTGCTTGCATAATTGTGCAATAAATTTCTTAGCTGCTGCTGCTGCTGCTGCTGCTGCATCAAAAATTGTAACAATTTTACATATGACCGCATAACCAATTTTCCAACTCTTTACTAACCAACCAAGCCAAACCAAACTAAACCAAACTGAACCAATCAAGCAACAAAACAACCATGTTGAACTACTCTTTTCAAATCCAATCAAGTGGCACAGCATATACTCAGACTACTACTTCTAAATTGTATTGAAGCCTTCGCCGCCTGTTATTTAAAAATACTGAATCCATAAATATTACTTCGCTTAGTGGGAGGTGTTGCCATATCAAAATCGAAACGATTTTTGTGGCAGCCAAAACTTATTTGAAAATTATGCATAATTTAGTAAATAATATACTATAAATGCGAATGTGATACGCTTTAACAACGACAACATGAATGAATGATGAATAAAGACAATAATCAAATGTAAGAGTGCTAAGCTTTGTTTTCTTGTTTGGTTTGGTATGGTTTGGTTTGGAGCCAACACACACACACACACACACAACAAGTAAATTGCATTAGAAGGATTTTTCTTTAAAAATTGAATCTTCTCTTTCACTACAACTTTGTGTCTGTTGTTTAATCATTAACAACAATAACAACATCAACATGAACATTATCTTGTCTTCAATGTTGGTTGCATGATTTGCTTTTACACATATTTCGAATTCAATTTAAAAATGTTTAAAAATTCTAATAAAAAAAAGAAGAAAAAAAAAAATGGAAAATTCTGATTTCATTTAAAGTAAATTTTGATGTTAAAAACAACAGGGAAAAAAATTAAAAAATATTGTAATAACAAAACAAAAATAAACAACATGAACAAGTAGATTTTGGGCACAAATCGTGTAGCAGTTCGTTGCATGATGATGTTTCTTCTTATTTTTGTTGTATTTTTATTCAAATGAAGAGGTCTTATTTTTCACACGCTGCTTGCCGCACGTCGCACACGCTGCTACAAATTGAACCAATTAAATTTTTAAATCTAAAAATCTGAATTGTTGCCCCCTTCTATTTGTTTTCATTTCTCATAAAATCTTCACTCGTGCCGCTGAATCATCAATACAATAAATTGCAACAATTAAGCCATGTTTAAAACCAATTTTCTGCTGTTTTTATTTATTCATTTATTCTTTCTTTCATTTACCATTGAGTTCTTAGTTTAACTTTTCTCTTGTGTTTCTTTTATTAGTATTTTTTTTTTTTTTTTTTTATTTTCTTCCTATTGTTCGCTTTCCTTTCCTTTCATTCTACATATAGTCGTAGTAGTAAAGCTTTACATTTCTAATTCATGGCAGACACTGAGCTACTTTTGCTATTGTAAAATTTCTATCATGAAATAAATAAACAAACAAACAAACAAACAAGTGAACAATATAATAACAACAATAATGGCATTAATAATCATTCTTCTAAGTATATTGTATATACAGCAACAGCAACATTTAAATGCTTTTTTTATTGACTCAAATTAACAACTCAAGTAGAATTTTATGTCATCGGAACAAAGAGAATAAACAACAAGTGAACCATCATCATCATCATCATCATCATCATCATCAACTAAAACTACTGAGTTTTATAAACATGCAATGCAACAACATTATTTTGTTGCCATGAAAAATGTTAAAGAAATGAAAGTGTCAACTATTTTCTTAAAAAACTTTCTTTAGAACTTGTTGAGCGTAAATCCACACTAAGAACTCATAGCTAAGCTAAAGTGCTTATGATAAAAGAAAGCGAATCCATTTTAATGGATCCGATGATGAAGCCACCACATTCACAACAAAACATAAAACTTCAAGTAAAAAATAAATAAAACCTTGTTTTTATGGTGCGATTAGTCTTGGTTGGTTTTTATTGTCAAACTTCTCGGTCAGTTAGTAAGACAAATAGACCAACAGACAGACAAACTAATAGAGAGTTACATATTCTTTACTATGTCAGAACAGAAAGTGAAAAGAATTTTTATGTTTCATAGAAATTTTTTCCTTTCTTTTCACTCTTTGAACACTTTGATTTTATTTTTTATTGTTTCGCATTTACTTTTTTTACCCACACATTAAACTAACCTAACCCCCAAGGTGAACCATATTAAATTTTTTGAACACCAAATGGAATGAATCTTTTAAATGTATCTCATAAATGTGTACTTTGTTTTTTTTTGTATTGAACTAATTTCTTCTATAAACGTTTAACATTTCTCCACCTTCATGATTTAGCATTTTTTAACCTTTGTTTTGACTTTTGGTTAAAATAAATGGTATTTTGTTATTTTTATTTGTTGTTAGTTGATCTTATAAACTTCATTAAAGGAAATAAAAAAAAAAAAAAAAAAAAATTATCTTTTATTGCATGCAAAAATATATTTAGTATAATAAAAGAAAATATTGTAATAATGAACGACTTTTGAATGAGCATTAAATTAGTTCAATTGGTAAATAGTTCACCACCGATTTCTTTTATGCCACATGCAGTTTTATTGAAATTTTGAAACTTTCCTAATGAAAGTAAATCATCTTTTTTATGCACACAATGAATTTGAAACAATTTTACTCAATACTGAAATGATGGTAAATTTGTTGAACAATAAAGACTTAGAGTTAGATACACCCAGAGGCAAACCATAAATACCAAAGTATCTTAAGTCTTATGTGGCAGTTGGAAAATGATATCATAAACTAAATATAGCAGCAAATATCAATAATTTAATTGCAACCAAAACGATGGCGGCGATTGAAATTGCCATAAAATTTGAATAAGGAATACAAAAAATAAAAAAGAAATGAATTAGGAATGAATGAATGAATGAATAAATGATTGAATGAAGGAAGAGAGTGAATCGATGAGCAACAGACACGAGAGACAATGCAGATTGCGCCTTGCATTGTTCGTTGAAAAATGAAACTGGTAAATACCGTTGGCTTGTGGCTGAGGTAAGTAAAAACTTTAAACTTCACTACCTTGTTTACTGGTGCAACTGTGATAAATTAACACGGGATGCCATTAGTTTTTGCTCTCCTTTATGTTATTGTAAGTACTTAGTTTTTCTTTTATTGTTGTATAGTTGTGAGCTGCTTTCGTTCGTTTCGTTCACAGTTGATTTCAAGAGGAAGTGCATGTTACCATTTCACTTGCCATAGAAATTATTATACGCTCTTACTTACTTACAATGGTACTTACAAGCGCGGTTACTTAATTGAACTCAGCTCAGAGAGACTAAGCTCATTAGATCGGATGGATGGAGGAGATGAAGATGCCCTGTAGTCAAACCAAGTTACCAACCAAAGTAATTTCGAACCAACTTCGTTTAAAACCAAGTTGAATTGGGCGTTGCTATTTACGACAATGTGATTGCACCGCAAAGTTATTATGCAAATTTTTCAACGTTCAGTCATGAGCTTAAATTGTAATTTAATATACTCAAAGCCACACCACACCACACCACACCATGCCATGCCATACTATGCCATGCCATGCTAAACTACTCAGCCTAGTCGGTCAACAACGGCGGCAGCAGCCTTAAAAATTGTGTCGATGTAATTGAGCGAAAGATTACTATTTGCATTATAAATTGAATTGAATCAAGTTGACTAGAGTTGAGTTGAATTGTAATTGTATTGAGAGTTGCGGACTACTATGGAATTTAACTGTATTATAAAAAAAGAAACATAAAATAAGTGCAGCATGAATGCATTATTAAGAATGCCACAACTATGGTAACTTGGTCAGTCAAGAAGTTGCTATGCAATTGCCTTGAATGAAACAATGTCAGCTGGCAACATTGTTTAATAGTGCGCGAGCGAGCGCTTTATGCAAAAACAATTGACTTAATAACAATTGAAATGTTTGACTCAATTTGACTTTGTAAATACAGACAGCGTACGAGTGTACGAGTATACAGTAGATGCATATGTACATGCATTCAATCACATACTCAGTCATTCACTTACTACAAGTTTGCAAAGTCATTTTGGTAAAAGCAACTAAGTATTAAATGTTTGTTTTACTTGGACAATGTCGCGACATCATTCATGAGTTTTGTGTTTTACAATTTGATTTTGATGCAGTCATACATGAATTGATATCTTTTCTATTCTTCTTTTATCTCAGTATTTGTATGTATGTGTGTGTGTGTGTGTGTGTGTGAGTGTTGTCCAATGTTTTGTGTCAGTGACCATGATATTGAAATGTAGGCCTACTGATTGATTAAGCAAACAGGTGAATGATCAATTGTTCATGATTTTTATAGAAAATGTAGCACGAATAACCCACATACATATTACATTTAAAGATTTGCATTGTAAATTTACATAAAATATTAAAATATTTGATATTTTTAAAAGAAATGTAATATAAACTAGAAGGATATACTCGTACTGCGTTATGGTAGAAAATTGTAATTTTCTTATATGCACAGAGTTGTTATTCAGATTCCACAGAGTTCCCTACTCTGCTGTGAATAACTTTAAACAAGAAATATGATGGTTAATTTCGGCTATTTCAAAGTTATCATAATCTTCTGCGATTGAGACAGTACACAAGCAGCATTTCAACACTGAGACCAAAATATTTGTATGGAAGCTATACGATCCAGTAATCCTAGAGTCTTGAAATTTTTATGATTATACTGTCAAAATTTCAGTTCCATAACAAAGAAAAGAATAAACTTTTTCTAATAGAAACATGGATTTGAATGTGAGTTTTGTATGGGAGCTACATGATCCAGTAACCCAAGGATCCAGTAATCTATAGTCTTGAAATGTTCACAATCAGTGAATATGAATCAGACATTTAAAGACATAGTATTTAAATTTCAGTTTGATAATATATAAACCAAAAAAGTTTTTCTAAGAAGAATATGAATTCGAATCGGGATTTGTAAAGGAGCTACACGATCCAGTCATCCTAGAGTCTTGAAATTTAAACAGTTAGTAAATATGAATCAGACACTTGTAGCATTCAAATTTCAATTTCATAATATAAAAATCAAAAAAGCTTTTCTAATAGAAACTTGGATTTCAAAGTGGGTTTGTATGGAAGATATGCGTTCCAGTAATCCTAGGGTCTTGCAATTTAGGTAATTGATGAACATAAACAAGATATTTATACTGTTTAAATTTCAGTTCGATAACACAATTCTGAGAAAAGTTTTTCTAATAGGAAAATGGTTCCATGGGTTTTATGGGAGCTATATGATCCAGTAATCCTAAGATTTTGAAATTTACTTGGTTGGTGGATATAGACAAGAAACTTTTAGAACCCAAACTGCAGTCTGATGGTACAAAAAACACAGAAGTTTTTCAAATAAGCACATGAATTTGAATTTGATTTGGGAGGTACTCCCCTCGTGGTCCGACTCGTTCCGACATAAACATATGCAATGTCTTGTGAAAAATGTTAGCTATCTAGCTTAAACACAGAGTAACTAGTTTGCATAAATACAAACGGACGTATCTTAATCACCTCGAAATGATCATGAATATTGTATACTTTATGGGGTCTCCGATGTTGCCTTCTGTCGAGTGTTGATGAGTATAACAAATGCAGCTTTCCCTTAGTCTTGATATTACCTTCAGATCAAATTATATGAAGTGAATCTATTTGGGCATTTCATTTAAAACATTTAATTTTTAAAAATCCCAAAGAAGTTTTCAAATTTATTACACGCAATATAGAAAAGGTCGTTTCTCAAGACATTGGTATGCCAGATTTAAGAAAATTCAACTAAGCTTATTAAAAAATAAAATTAAAATTGAGGAAAACTTACATCTATCTATGCAATACATAATTATAGCACAAATAAGTAGTATGAACAAGAAACATACTCATACACCTATAATTAAACCATTAAATATTATTATTATTATTATTATTATATTATTAAAGAAAGAATTTTGTATTTATAGACAATCAAATGTTCATGCTGTGTTACATAGATAGCTTTTGCCACCATCGAAGCTGATGTTCTTGTAGAAGTTAAAGTTGCATTCCTTTCTTCCATAATCAGTCTTTCAAGCTTTTTGGTTTTTTTTTGTTTTTCTTTGTTTTGGTTTTATGATCGATAGACAAATTAAGCTTGTTAACGGTCAATTAAGAAATTGTATAGATGCACTTTTAATATACTACTTGTGTACAAAAGATACCACAATCGAACACAAGAAAACCCATAAAGAAGAGGAAACACACATAATCAAAAGCATAGAAGAAGAAGTTAAAGTAACGCCTTAAATTACAAAAAAAAAAATAAGAAAAAACTCTAGACGCTAATTAAAACCATGGCTTGGTTCTTTTTGTTTTCTTTATTGTTCTACCAATATACACCTTCGCCTTCAATTTTGATTTCTTTTCATATTTGAAGCTTTCATTCTTTATTTTTGTACATGTTGCGGCACAAAAAGCATTTGTGGCATTGATGATGGTCGTTGTGGTGTTGCACTTGCTGTGATCAGGCCAATGCCAGCGCCATTAATGTTAGTTTCTTCAATCAATGCCTCATTACATTTGTGTGTTAACAGGTGAACCTGGATAACTATGGGGGTAACCTTAACCATGTATTACGCTCATTACCAACTAACAAAAAATATCAATTCTACTAAGTATAATTAGCATCTCTTTATGTTTAAGTGAAATGAAATTTTGGAAGCAAGGAATGGAATACAAACGAATAAATGGATGGCAACATGTTATTATTATTATGATTATTAGTGTTAACGGTTTATAATGCCGCCTTTTTGTCTACAATTGAGGGAGAGAGAGAGAAATATGAGTGCATAATTTGCATAACATTAGAAAAGGAGGATTTTGGTAGCCATTAACCATTTCATTTCTCCAACGAAATACAAATCATAACCACTTGGCAAAGACTAAGGAAATGCATTTGCAAAAGTTCACACAATTCATTTCATCATTATGGTCTTGTCTTTTGCATTAACGATGATGATTATGATATTAATAATGCTGATGATGATGATGATGATGACGATGATGATGTTTA
Source organism: Amiota minor (assembly GCA_037043295.1). Lineage (NCBI taxonomy): Eukaryota > Metazoa > Arthropoda > Insecta > Diptera > Drosophilidae > Amiota > Amiota minor. The sequence continues at coordinate 788,401 of JBAMAW010000382.1, forward strand.
TGATGCCCTGAAGCTAACAATTAATTGTGTAACAAGCTTCAACGAATAACTTGACGGCTGATAGCATAGAAGATCCAAAACTCCACACAAACGCAAACTTATTTGCTTTTTTTGGTAGGAGATGAATAAACAACACAAAAAAGAAATACCTTCATTGTGTGTTTGGTTTGGTTTGGTTTGCTACCATAAAATGATTATCAACTAAATAATTTCTAGAACTATGGTGTAATAAACATCAAACTTGATAAATGTGCGAAATTTCGTAACTTTATCTTTTTTATTATTATTCTTCATCACATAATAGATAAAACAAACAATGAATATGTGTTATTAAACAGAGATTTTTCTGTTTATGATTCGAAAAGACGAACTGCCTCCAATTGTGCAACAGTCAAAAAGAGAAACGCACAATCATCATGTTACATAAAAAAAAAAGACAAAAAACAAAGTTATGAGTTTACACCTCTTTGCTCTTTTTAGGTTTATGAATGATTTTTGCAAGCAACCAAATTTACTTCATGGCATTGTAAGCTCACTATAATTTTTATTGTTTTTTTTTTTTTCTCTAACATCATCCATGCTACAAAGAATAATAATAAGAAGCAACAAATTCTCACAGTTGTCTCACACTGTCGTATGCATACGAATTGCAGTCTTCAAGAAGGAAATGAACATCATTCGCTACGCTTTATAAACACACTTTATGCCTCATGTTGCAAATAGTTTTATTAACTGCGACTGCCACAAATTAACTAAGCCAACAATTAAAAGTTAGCCAGGTTACAAGCTTAACTTTAACTGAGCTTGGCTTGACTTGACTTGATTGACTTGGTCTTTGTTAGTTCACTGATTGCAAACAACATAAAATGCCGTTTAGTGCAGTGCGTTTCTTTGTTATTTTTGCTTTTTTTTTTATTTCATTCTTACTGCACATTGCAATTTAACCTGAAATTATTCTTTACTATTTATCAATTAACATTTTTCTCTTTTTCGTTTTTTCTCCCCTTTAGCTTTCAGCTCTAACGAAGTGCAACAAGTGAATCTAACTAATAAATTTAATTATCCATCATCCATCATCCATCAAGTCAAGTAAGAGTGTTCCACCCACCAATAATAAAACAAGAACAAAAACAACAACAACAAACCAATTGTCAATATGTTTCTACGTCGTTGCACTTTATATCTATTAATTTTCTTGATTGTAAGCAGTGCAAATGCCGCACGCAAAAATCAAAAACGTCCCGTAAAACCGGCAAAAACATTTCCACGCACAAATGTCACACCAGGACCAGCAGCATTAGCAGCTAGTTCTAGTTCCAGTAGTACTAGCACTAGTACTAGCATACCCACTGGCACATCATCAACCACAACGACTCAAGCAGCATTCCGCACTGCTGAGGAAGAAGCATCACAACAGCAAATTTACAGTCTAAATGCAAAGGATGATGATGTTATTGCTGAATTGCCAAAACCTTTGAATGGTCTCGCATCAGCAGGTGAAAGTGTTGAATCAAAAACTGAGAAACTCAATTCAGCGGCCTTGTCTTCGGGTTCTTCATCTGAGGAGGAATGCGATCCGGATATGATTGGCTTTGAAATTATAACCGGGTGAGTTTATCTACATATATATATATATACTCTGAATCATATCTATATGTCGTTAAGTTCTACATTCCTTCCATTTAATGTTAAGGAAACTCATTATAAAATATCAAAATTATTTTTCTTTAAATCTTTGCTCCTTTCTGTTTGAATATATTGAGATTCCTAGAACATACAAACAGTTGATTATAAAGTTAATGAATATTCAGTCCTATCCAAGAATAAAGTATGCACACTTGTTGAAGTGAAACTTCTTTAGCGAAGGGGAGTAAATCCAAAAAATATGAAAATGAAATGTGATGAAAATCACAGTATTAAATTAGAGCTATTTAGGTAAATACAATATAGAAGTGAAACTTCTAAAGTAGATGGTCAAGCAATAATACAGAATATTGTAGTGTTACATTATTTCTATACAAAATAGTTATTTTATTTTTGGGTCATTTGGCCACTTGTTCGTACGTTCTTTCCTAAAGCAAATATAATCAGTAAATCATTTTTTATCTTACTCATGCATAAGCATTTATTCTCTACGCTGCAGACGAGCCTAATACGTCTCTGAAGCATCATCGCATTTTGATTTGCGTCACATTTCATTTTCTAATTTTTGGATTTACCTCCCTTCGCTAAAGAAGTTTCACTTCCATATTGTGCTTATGACTTAATTTATTTTTCTTATGAAAAGTTTTTTTATTTATGATACTTTTACTTTCAATACAATTTCCAGAAAAAGACAATAAATTCATTTCATTGTCAAGTTAACAATGCGTTACGGTATTAAATAATAAAAATATCTTCTAAATACCATCTTCATCATCATCATCATTAAGTCTATCATACTTTGCATATAAATGTATGTAAATATCTTTGATCTCGTCATTAGCATGAAAAGTGTTAAAAGTTGAATATCTTTAAATGACACTTGACAGGTGTTTATTGTTGTTTTTTTTTTTTTTTGGTGATAATAAATTTTCGCTTTTCTTTTACGTCAACTTAAAGCTGTTTATTACACACATACCATATATTTCCATAGAATTTTATCAAACTTTCGTTTATCACATTTAAAATTAAAAAAAAAGAAACCTTTACAAAGTTTGTCACTTAAGTCTTTTGTTTTTCATTCATTCATCATTCATTCCATGATTGGTCGGTTGTTTATTTTTTCTGTTGAGTCATGGGTCTAGTAGTAAGCATGTAGTATATCTTACTTAATATTTTTGGTTGGTTGATCTTCTGCTGCGGGCGCATAAATGACAAAAACATTTTACTGCTGTTGTCATTGTTATAATACTTTCATTTTCTAAATGATGGGTTTTCTTGGTTACTACTTCTTTGTATTATTATTTCATAAATATTTAATGATTATATTTTATGATATTAGTTCCTACGCTTTTTTTTTCTTTTGTTTTTCGTGAAATGGAATTTAACACTTAATGATCTGATAAATAATTGATTTATTGCAGTTATGTATTGTCGGCACCATCAAAATTGCTTGACACATTGCCTGGCACATTGATGTTAACCGATTGTCTAGAGGCATGCCAGAGCAATGAATCCTGCAGTGCAGTCAACTATGAGACCGGGCTGTGTGTGCTCTTCAAGACGACTGCCGATAAGTTGCCAGGTGAGTGAGTGTCAGTGTGAATGTGTAAACGCAACAAAATATTGTATTATAGAAAGTGTGAGAATTCACGCCATGCAACAATCACGATAGGCAACAACATCACCATCATCACCATCATCATCATCATGAGAGAAAAACCAGCATAATTCTGCAAGTTTTTCTCTATTTTTGGTGCCAAAGAAAGTTCAATAATTTAAAGCTGAATTTTCTTATGGCAACCAAACAAACTAACAATGTGTTTGGTGTTTTATGTTATACGAGTATGAAGTTCTAGTTCAAGAAAAGCTTGTGCTTCAAATGAAATGTTAACAACTGCAAAAGACATAAATCACAACAAGTGACGCGCCTTCATTTTTACGCATGGTTCTGTTGCAAGCGCTCAATCGATTATAAGAGCAACAATATTTTGCAAAAACAAAAAAAAAAAAACAAAAAGAAACAATATCGACGACAAGTTGCAATGTGCCTAGTGTGCCAGACACACCACAATGCTCCTCTTACCCCTTACTCACTTTACATTCACTCAATATTGTGTGAACTCATAAACTAGATTTCCCTATTCTAGCCGATGCTGTTCACCGCTCGCTGTCTTGGCCAAAACTGGCTTCGACTGGCGGCTATGTTTGGACAGTCAGACGGACAATATTGTAGACGACAACAACGACAACTTGTGGCAGCATCGATTGCGAACGCGCCTAACGCATAATTTAAACTTTTTTATAGTTTATTTTGTTTTTGTTGTCGCCGTCGTCGATGTTGTTGCCGATGTTGTCGTCTCCGTTGTTGGAGTTGTTGCATGGCGGCTATAGCAAAATTGCACACGCGCCATTGCGTCTAGTAACTGTGCGTTTCTTGACGCCTGGTACTTCCAGTGAAGGGGCGTGTGCGTAGATGCTACGCACAAAACCGTTTTAACGTATTTTGATTATAATTTTTATTTCATTTTGTTATTTTGTTGGTCTTTTGATAGCCAGTTTTATAAGTATTAATGCCTTTTCCTATTTTTGCTCTTCTCTTCGCTGTGTCTTGGATGTGTGTGTGTGTGTGTGTGTGTTGCAGGTTCACTTTCGCGTTCACAATTTCCAGTTTTCACAATTTACGCACAGAAATCCTGTTTGGGTGTACGTCCTTGTTCAAAAGCCTGGTGCATTGATCGCGTTCAAGGTTATCGTCTACCAGAGCATGTCAAATCTAGTCAAACAGTGCTCTCACGTCGTGACTGCTTGGAACTATGTCTCGGCGAGACGGAATTCACATGCAGGTGAGTTTGGTATTTTAAGAACAAAATATTGCATAATAGCGAAATCATGGAGAAGTTTTCGTACTATATCTTTCTATGAATAATTTTTACGCTTTGGTATAACTTTTCCTTTATCTTTTCATCACATTTCTATCACTCGCGTTCTGTAATTTCGCACTATCTTTCGCTCTCTTCTCTACATACAAAACAACATAAATTTCATATGCCCAGATCTGCCAATTTCTATGGTCACTCTGGCCTTTGTGAGTTGTCTGATATGGACCGCATTACACTGGCAGCGGAAGTAATGTTGAACCTTACGATGGTGCCGATTATTTGGAAAATAATTGTGCTGAAGAACCGAGCAAACTATGCGAATTCAAGCGTATTTCTGGCAAAATTCTCAAAACAGTGGACTCAGTTTATCAGGAAATCAATACAATCGATGAATGTCGAGATTTGTGTTTAAATTCACCCTACAGGTAATTTCATTTAGTATAAGGTCAAGTCCAAGCCTCCTAAACTAACCATTTCTCTTTAGATGTCACTCTTATGATTACAATGATACTGGTGATATGGTCTGTCGTCTATCGCATCACAGTCGTGCTACTCTTACCGATGTCTTGGATCCCTACCTTGATGTGCCTGAGGCTGCTACCTATGAACTCTCGTCATGCTACAATGTTTCCATTGAATGTCGTTCGGGTGAAATGATCACTAAGATACGCACATCTAAACTATTTGATGGAAAAGTCTATGCCAAGGGTGCACCCAAATCTTGTTCGGTGAATGTGAATAACTCATTGGAGTTTGATTTCCGCATGGGCTATAATGATCTTGAGTGTAATGTTCGCCAGAGTGCCTATGGTCGTTATATGAATGACATTGTTATACAACATCATGATATGATAGTGACTTCATCTGATTTGGGTCTTGCGGTCTCATGTCAATATGATTTGACCAATAAAACTGTATTGAATGATGTTGATTTGGGTGTAACTGGGGAAATCGAATCCTCGCTGAGCGAAGAAATCACAATTGACTCACCGAATGTTCTCATGAAGATTACCTCACGAGATGGCAGCGACATGAAACGTATTGCTGAGGTTGGTGACCCATTGGCGTTGCGTTTCGAGATTGTTGAACCCAACAGTCCTTATGAGATCTTTGTACGTGAACTGGTCGCTATGGATGGTTCGGATAATGCCGAGATCACGCTGATTGATGCCAATGGTTGTCCAACGGATCAATATATCATGGGCTCTATACAGAAGCTATCGCATAATCGTAAGGTGTTGACTTCGCAGTTTGATGCATTCAAGTTTCCGTCAAGTGAAGTGGTGCAGTTTCGTGCTTTGGTCACGCCTTGTATACCACGCTGTGAACCAGTCATTTGTGATAATGAGGATAGTGCGAGTGGAGAACTAAAAACATTGGTTTCATATGGACGCAAGAAACGTTCTGTAGTTAATGGAATCGATGGAGGTGAGTTTTCATTTGATTAATTAACGCAAATTCTTCCATCCAAAGTATTCCTCATCATCATTCTTTGTATTGTTTTTTTTTTTTTCTCTTTGTCTCTCTTGGACTATTTTAGTTGAATTCATGTTGAGTTCTGTCTTGGCTCGCTCACAGCGCGATGTCAGCAATAAACCAGCCGATGACAACATTTTGCTTGTTCAATCCATTCAGATTACAGACAAATTTGGTTTCCAACAAGACAAACAACCACAACAACACAACACAGAAGAAACCAATAATGCCAATGAACCGCATGAGAAGTTCTATGCCGGCTTTGCTCAGGACACGCTCACTTGTCTTAATGGCTACGGTAAGTACTATGAGTGTAGTATACCATAGATGAAGTTTGAGGATCTTCAACAGTTACTACCAGTTCAATACACTTTGGCCCAATAAGTGGCTCTTTTGCTGCTGCTGCTGCTGTTGTCGTGTTATTGCCACTGAGCATCGTGCTCGTTAGTACTAGTTTTAGTCGTCATCTTCTTAGACTTAGACTTGTAGTTATCCAACTTTAGAATTTCTTAATCAAGCATTGCGGATCTGCGGATCTGCTGATCTTTGGCGGCGGCACTGATTTGCATAGACAAGCATCGATAACTGCCACACCGCGTGCAAACAGCACAGCGGGTGTGCTGCAAATATTGACTCTTGTTTTTGGTTTTTCCACCATCTTCATATTTTTCTTAGTCCGGTTTCAAACATTTCCACCACCTCCGTAAATATCACTGTTGTTCTTGTTGTTGTTGTTGCAACTTGCTAATTTTGATAATGAATCAATTTTGTTGCTGCTCTAAGCAGAGGATGCGCACGTTGCATGTTTCAATGTTATTGCCGCTGCGCCGTTTGTTGCATGAGAAATAAATTAGATTTTTGATTGGATTATATTTGTGCACATGTGCAGCGCATCGCATCGCATCGCATCAAATCGCATCACATTGCATATTTCACTATTGCAACACAACACAACTCAACCTTTTTTTGTCTAAATGATAGAAGAGGATATTGATGCTGTTTTGCTGCTTGGCATTTCGTTGCGCCTGCAATGTGCTTGTAACGAATGCAAAGTGGGTTTGTAGGCAGCAGCAGCAGCAGCAACTGAGTGTGTTCTAGCTGGATTTCTGTTCCTGTTGATGATGATGATGCTTTCTTGCGCATTGCAATGACAAGTTATGCAGCAGAAATAGCAATAACAATTGCCGGTTACTGTTCTCTCGTAACATGAGCAGCCACAGCAACAACAACAACAACAACAACAAGAACATTTAAAAAGCGGCAGCAACGGATCACGACCGGGTCACTAGTTCAATGTGATTCCCTGTGCACTATTTGTTGTTGTTGTTGTTGTTATTATGAGATTTGCTGCTGTTGCACGCTTCATTTTCGTGTTCGCCGTTATTATTATTATTTTTATATTCGTTCGCTCGCTTGTTGTTGCAACTGACCTCAGCACCACCTGCTGCTGATGCTGTTGCTGCTGCACTTACTAACGATGATGATGTTGCTGTTGCTGTTCTTGAATATTCTGATATATTTTTTTTAATTTTATTTTGTTTTTGTAGAGCAATTTTTATGCTTGCTCGATGCTTGTTAGCCATAAAACGACTGTTGTTGGCTGTAAGTAAGATTTGTAACTATTGGCCACCAGCTAAACTCATAAAATCGCCGCTTTGGTGGTTTCTTGCTGTTATTTTGTTTGACTTACTGTAAGCAACATCAACATCAACATCATAAATAAAGCCTCATTACATGAGTTATAACAATAATCCCTCCTCATGCTCTCTCAATGCACGCACAAATTCTTCACGCATGCATAAGATCAAAAGATCGATCTTCTAACTACTTATTACCATTTCCATCATAATACATCATCAGCAAGTTTTATGATTTCTCATAAAACAAAAAAACCATGTGAACCTGTTGTCTTGTGGCCCCTTATACAACTCGGGTTGTTTTCTCTTTAATTTAATTTCAATTATTTTTAATAATTATTTCAAGTGCGTGAGCTTTGTTATTGAAACTTGTTTCTTTTTTTTTTTTTTGTCTTCTTTTAACAATCTCATTGTTACTTTGATTTTTGTTTTTTTTTTTGTGTGAGCAACATTTGGTTTGCCTTCATTTATTTGGTGCATCTGCACTGTGTTGTTGTGCTTTGACTGACCACAAAATGTTGCTCACATTTGTTGGTGTTGTTAAATTCTTTATTTTGGAAATGAGCTCATATGTACATACATGTCTCTGTGTGTGTGTGTGTGTGTGGTGTATGTGTATATTGCATTCTGTTTCAATTTATTGTTTCTTGTGGCACTTTCACCAGATTTCTTTTTCACAAATTCGGTTTTTTTTTTTTTTTTTGGTTTTGTTACTTTGCACTTTTTTTTTGTGTTGGTGGACGCTTGAGCGGGGGCAGTCCAAAATAAAATAAAGCATGTTTTTTGTTGCTGTTGTTGTTGTTATTGTTATTGGTGACCAGTTTATCATGTAGCATATACAAGCAGAAAAAGAAGTGATGCACTTCAAGAACATTTTTCTGTTTGTTTATTTTTTTTTTTTTGTAAATTTTTAGGGTTCCGTACCCAAAGGAATGTATAATTCTATTCAGGCATCAACAACAAATACCAAAACTAAAATATTTTTAAAAACTTAAAGGGGACCCCATACAAGAAATATTTTGGTTTGTATGGCAGCTATATGATCCAGTAATCTCACGATCTTGAAATTTGGACGATTGGTGGCTATACTTTACAAACTTATACTGTCGAAATTTCAGTTTGATTGGGCCACCAGGAAGGGTACCTCCCATACAAACCCCCATTAAAATTCAGGTTCTTATTCGAAAAACTTTTTTGTTTTTTGGACTATTGAACTGAAATTTATACACAATAAATTTTTGATATAGACGCGTTACATTTGTTGGAATCAGTAAAATCGCCCAACTAGGAGGAATACCTCCCATACAAACCCCCGTTAAAATTCAGGTTCTTATTAGAAAAACTTTTTTGTTTTTTGGACTATTGAACTGCAATTTAGACACTATAAGTGTATTTGATATAGACGCTATACATCTGTTGGAATCATCCAAATCGACCAACTAGGGACGGTGCCTCCCATACAATCCCACCATTAAAATTCAGGTTCTTATTCGAAAAACTTTTTTGTTTTTTGGACTATTGAACTGAAATTTATACACAATAAATTTTTGATATAGACGCGTTACATTTGTTGGAATCAGTAAAATCGTACCTCCCATACAAACCCCAATCTGGTACGGAACCCTCCGGGTACGAGTCTCACTTGCACTTGGCCGATTTTTCTCTTTGATGAAGAGAAAAATAAAAAGTGAATGAAAAATGTGCTTTTAAATATGCAACTCATGCATTAAACTGTCGCTTGTTGTTGCATTGTTGTGGTGTTGCTTGCACTCATTTCTTGTTTTCATTTTGGTTTCAATACATATATTTTTTTCATGTTCCAATTGATTATTGTTGACGAAGATAACGATAAGAGCAAAGTGACTAGGTGCCGCCGCCACTGCCAACTAAACTGGGTTAAGTAGTTGACCACAATGACGCCTACTTTTATTTTCATAAAATTTTATAAAGCTAAATTCCTTCTTTTCTTATTAAATATTTTTAGGTCTCGTTGTTGCTAGTGCTCTCTTCCTGCTTGCACAGCTCAGTGTCATTGCCATCTGGAAAACCGTGCAGAAGCGTACACGTAAAGAACGTTATCTCTATCAGCATGAGCCCACGCCAACACTATCATATGGAGCGCCCACAATGCTCTATGGACCACCACCAACAGGGTCGTCATCATCACATCTAAGCGCTGTTAATGATACGTTAAGCAAACTTTATGACAGCGGCATGACTGGACGTTATGGTCAACAATTTTAGAGCAAAATGTTAGAGCAACCGACAAAAGTGTCAACGTTGGCCGGTGAGGGGTAAAAGACTTTAAATGAAATTGCAATTGCAAAATGCCTTATAAACAAGAAACACTTTTGATTCAAAACATTCAAAATCACAAACAATGAAAAGACTTCTTTTTTTTTTTGTTGTTGTGGTTACCCAACATCAATTTAGCTAAAAATTTAAAATGCTTTAGCTTATAAATTATAATTTATATGATGAAAATATTTAAATTTAAATTAATTTATATAATTTTTTTTAGTGATTTTTTTTAGTAAAATTATTTTTTCTTGAAAGTGCTGCTGACAATGCTTACTTTTAAATATAATTTGTATTTATTCATTGATTGTTTTCATCTTCATTCATTGACAAACAAAAAAAAAAAAAAAAAAATAGAACTCTGAAATGAAGTTGAGGAAATTTTCTCCTGGTAATAAAATAAATTACATTTTAAAACTGAGCATTGCATTGGAGAAACGAAGACAAGAAAATGAAGTAAAAAAAAATTTAAAAATTCTTTTTAGCATTAAATAATAAAAAATGAATAGGATGAGATCATGATGATTATGATGAGAATGTATTTTTTAGAAAAATTTCTAAGTCTATTTTAATTTACTTGGAATTGCATTTAAACAAAACAAGAGAAAAAAAAAAAAAATACTTAACCATTTCTAATTTAATTTAATTTATTTCTCCAAAACAAATGATGGCAAAAAAATCCTGAAATAATTTTGTATCAAAATATTTTCAGTGATTTTTCTTTTACAAAACATTTTTTTGGGAATCTTTATTTACAATACTTTCTTCTACACTTCACACTTACAATTGTCCCACTCGCTTTCTTTTATTTATTTTAATCAAATAATTTATTTATGTAATCAAATATGACCGAAGTAAGGTGCTGATTAGTTTTTATTTTCTTAAGTAAAATAAAAATGACATTATAAAACAAAAACAAAAAAAAAATATTGGAAAATAATCAAATGATAAAATTTAATAAATAAATATTTAAAATAAGAATTGCTATTAGCTTAAGTACATAAATATGCATTAGTATTTAATTATTGAATTTAAATTCAATTGAAAGCAATTTAAAAAAATGCAAATTATCAAAAATTTTATAATAAAAATCATTGTACTGATTAAGTAATTTACAATAAATAAAATATATCAATAAATAAAGAGATAATAATATATAAATAAAAAAAAATTTAATTTACTTATACAAGAATGATAAGGTTTTTTGACTCTCTACTTGATGGGAAGTGAGGCCCAACAAAAACCTCTACTTCTCTATGGGTCACAGCAGCTCGTTGTACAGAGCAACTTCATGTCAAGTGAAAAACTCTACCCACATTTGGGTATCAAACCACCACGATATTCCCGTGGTCGAGACGGTTCAATTTCCATGGGCTCCTGACCACCCGTGTTAACAGACAAACCATCTGGCCAGACGTCGTTCCTGAAGGTACAACAAATTCAAGCTGCAAAACTTTTATGGGTTGCTACTAGCCCATTTTGTTTCCACTTAAGTAGTAGCCAAAAAATTTGATTCATAGAGGATAACCAGGATCACAAATTTTAAATGAAAGATAAGTTTTAGTTGAAAGTTAGAGTTTTAAGCACGAAGGGCTTAATAATACTCCAAAAGGGCCTTTTAGTGTGATACTATAACTCTTCTTCTCGTATTATTATAAATGTGGGTTTTCAAGCAGATTGTGTATGAGTCTCTTCATGAAGCCATCTTCTTTGAATATGATTTTATCCGTATTAGATAGTCAGAGCAATTAGAATCTTAGAAAAACAAATTTTGTAGTTGTGGAACTCGAAAGACTAAAGTCAGTAGTTGAAAAAAGTGCCATTGTCTCGGAAACTGAGATCATATTTAGTTATTCTGGCTAGTTCTGAGCTGGTCTATTAGAGCTCCAAGGTATATCGTTGATTTTAGAGGCACTTTGTATAACTAACATTCTCTTAGACTGATTCGTTCGCTCAGAGGTTGTTGGGCTGACAACGCAACGGTTTCGATTCCCGCTCAAGGCAAGTCTGGTCCTGCATTTTTCTAATTTTCTCCTTAACTTTCCCCTGAGCTGAAGGCATCTGTCGCTATTGCTTATATTATAATTTGTAATTATAATATTAGTTCTAATAAATAAAAAAATTCTCTTAAAACACTCACGATAAAATATACCTATAATACATCACATTAATATCATCTCAAATCTACTTAGTGACAACTCTTAGACTTGTTTATGTAAAATCTTAAGATCAATTAAGTCACAATTAATTTGTGCTTTAAGCGACAATTGCGTGTCTTCCGCTTAACCTAACGTAATTAAGTATTTAGTAAACACATGTAGTACAACAACAATATTCTAGCAAATTATTTTGTGAAATCACTCACTCCAGCTCAATTTTAAAGCCACTTAAATCGTAGACTTTTCATAGTCTTTGCTCAAACTAACCATAAACATAAAATGCTGCAGCAAAATGTATTCGGTAGAATAAAATTAAATAGCCAACATATGGAAATTAAGCAAAAACTCCGAGACAAACTGATAATTTTCATAATTTATTTATAAAAAAAAGTGAAAAAAAGTGAAAAAAATTATAAATACAAGAAAAGTATATTAAGCATAAACGACTATCAGATGCTTTGTAAAATACATAGAAATGATCCACAAGCAAATTTTAAAGTCTCTCGAGTATATTCTTCTCATTTTGTATTAACCTTGTTTACTTGTATAAAAAGAGGGAAGAACCGTACAAATTAAGTGCAACACCTCACCTTTAACTACTTAACGATCTTAGGAAATTAACATATCTAGAACCAGAATATAGTAAAACAGATTACCAATACAAAAACAAAAAAAAAAGAAAAAACATACAAAAACATCAACAAACTAAGACAAGTCAGTGAGCTGTCAACGCAGGCAAAGTTTTTACCACACGCAGGAAACTAAATCACAGCCTTAGCTCACAGCAGTTTAGTCTAAGTTTAAATGCAAGAAGTTAAGAAAAATCAAGAAATAGCAATAAAGCCGGCTGCACCGAATATTAGATGCCTTTCCAATCATTAGAAATTAGTAGAAAATGAAAAACTATCATATCAAAAATTAGAAAATTCCAATAATTTATTTCCATGAAGGATAAAAGTTTTCATTATCACAATGATGCTGTGACTCGCTTCATCTAGCTTCGTTCATACTTACGAGTAGATTGCAATAAAACTCCATTTCTTTTATCCAATGAGAATATTTGAATGACAGTTATACAGTTATATAGAATATACAGACGGCAATCACACGGTGCACACTATGAATACGAGTCATGTGTGCTTTTGAAATGAGTTGAGTTTTATTTACTTTGCTAATTCATTGACTCGAATCTAAAAAGTCGTGCGACTCGTGTCTTTTCGAGTGACTCGGTATCGCACTAACATGGAAATATACTTACTGTCGTGTGACACGTTTTTTCGGGAATGACTCGGTGTGACTTTGGGTGACTCGTTTCATCGGGTATGACTCGCCACGACGCGGCATCACACTGTTATGAAAATACAATAACAAAACAAATTTGAATGCGAGCGTGAGGAAATGATTCGAATCATTCAACTCATTTTGTCTATGACTCGGTAGCACACTGCCTTTGTTAACGAGTTCAACTAAATCATTGATTCACAACACCACACGAGTTAATTTGTGAAAGTGTTCGTAAAGAAAATGTGACTATTGATAGTGTTGCGTGTAGCACATGATTCGCATGATTTTAGCGAGAGGGGATAAATTTTTGTTTAGTGTTGACCCGTGCAGGGCTTTAATAATAATTATGTGTATCTCATCAAACCAGCCTTAAATATTACTCTTTTTTGTGATGTTACGACTAGATTTTAGCACATTTTTCAACTCTACGATACTATGAAACTAAAGGGTTTCGATATTAGAGTAAATTTGGTTAATAAGATTCTTAGTTCAAATACTGACACTAAGAGAATTTCCATTCCCCACATCTCTTTGCAAGTGTTACAAACTTTATGACAAAGTGATATACTCGTGCACAAGTAATACCAGACAAGACCAATACTCAACTAAGCGAGATGCTCAATTGAATGAAGGAACTGGAGCGTTGGCTGACTCACGACAAACTGAACATATCTGAACATATAAGTAAGTATAGCCGCCATCCATGGCTTGTTACTGTTGTGACTTTAACTCTGTCTGACAACGCATGCCATTAAAATTGTCACCAAAGCAAGCGGCCGGCGTGTGTTGATGTTGTTTTAATAGGGGCTCGTCGTAGTAGTTGTTCCTATTTAACATTGAGATACTTTTAGCTCGCCCATATGTTTGTTTACGTTTACGTTTACTTGAATTGAGTTTGTGTTTTTTTTTTTTTTTGTTTTGTTTTTTTGCGCGTGTGTCGTTCGTGTTGTTGTTGTTTTCACTTAATGTCTCCATTAAGCAATTAAGTGCGTGTCTTAAACCAAGTTTTGTTGCCTCCTCTCAATCTATTATTTAGTAGCAGTCTTTAGCAATATTTTATAGGCAGGCCAAGAAACCAACCAACCACCAGATGGTTCTGTATCTGTTTGCTCTGCTTTTGTCTGCTGGTCTTTATTTTAAAGCTGCGTTATGAGAATGATTAATTGTCAATTTTTTTTTTTTTGTTTTTAGTTTAGTTTGCGTTAGTTTTTTGCCTTCATTTTTTCTCTTTTTTTTTGTTTTTAGTGTCGATTTTTATGCCAAGAGAAGATATAGAATTTAATATACCGTGCATAACTGAAGCGTTAAAAAGCTCATAAAAAATGCCTTGTTTCAGCTTGTTCACTGTTGATCGTGTAATTTGATTAACACTTTTTTTCTGAGCGCCGTCTGGCATTATAAATTTTTGCCTCGTGTGTGTTCGCCGAAGCATGAAACAAATAAATTTGAATTACTTTGAATGTTGCGCTTTAGTTTATTTTAAATGGAGGCGCTTTGCCGGCTTTTAACACAGTTTAAGTGTGTTCATTATTCTACTTTTTGTTTTATGTCTGATTAATTCAATCACATCAATTTTGTCACCATAAAATTAAGTGAAGTGACACCATCACCACATCACCATCACCATCATCACCACAATGTTGGGACAACTTTCTAAAGTGTTTTCAATTGAAACAACACCTTTGTTTGATGTGAGGTGACTCTTGTTGTTAGTCGTGTTTTAATTTCTCTCGCTTTGGACACTTCCCAATGAACAACAAAATCGAACTATTGAATGTTGATTTACTTTTTTTTTGAATTTTTCATTTTGTTTCAAATATTGCATTGCATAAATGCATGATATTCATCGAGTGCAGTGTGACGCACCCCGTTTTGAAGGCGATTGTTGTTACTGCTGCCTCCCACTATGGATGGAATTTGCATTTAAATGTCTCGACCTGTTGCGGCCTCTCTCAAGCAAACAACAAGGGATCGAATCGAATCGCATCGCATCGCATCACATCGAATCGAATGAACGAGGAAAGCGAGCAAGTATGAAATTCCAATGGCCAATTCGGCGTGTTGCAGCCAACTGTGCTACGACGACGATGACAATGACGATGGTCGAGGACTTCCTTTCATTTCATGTTGGCGTTTTCAAGCGTTTGGCGTTCGTTCCTTCCTTCATTCACGGTCACGATTTTGTATCGATTACAAGCTGTTTACCTTTTTGTCGTTTTCTTTTTGTTGTTTTTGTAGTCTGGTTGTTGTTACTATGGTAGAGATATTTGGTGTTGTTGTTGTTGTTAGTGAGCTAAAAGTTTTTTGATTGAAAAATTATGCACTTGTGAATCAAGTTGGCGATAAAAGAAAAATTAAAGAGTGTAAGAGTGCCAATAGATTTTACAACAAGTTGTGTTAACATTATTCAAGATTATACAAATTAATCATCATTGTAAGCAAATCTTTATAAGTCGAAATGCAAAATGAACATATCACTTATCAAATCTAAGCTAAATTCATTAACAGTGAATAGAGATAAGAACATTTTATACAACTGGGCGATAAGTTTGCATAGAACCGTAAGAAATGACATGGATGCCAATCTGATCATGCCAACTTAAAGTTTAAGAGTTTCCTCTTGTTGAAGTGAAACTTCTTTAGCGGCGTTGTGCAAAAATTTATACTAAAAATTTGAGTAAAAAAAAAATACAAAAATCGTCACGTTCCAGTGTTGTCTATACCTCATGAACCGCACTAGGTGGAGACTTGTAATTTTCACTGAATGTGTATTTCTATTGCCATATCCCCAACGCTTAATAAAATTTTTGGAAAATCCATCCGAAAGGTTTCAAAAAAGAGATTATATTTCCATAACAACAACACGCAGTTTGTGTGTATAAAAATGTTTGAACTTGACTTTGAGATGAGTTCTCTCTGTCTGTTTTTTAGAAGCTTCACTTCTATCACGTGTACGATGGCACACGCGCAATTTTCTTCCATTTTGAACAATTCAAAGAAATTCCATTTAAAAACTGACATAAAAAGCCTCAAATTTATACTACTTTCGGATTGATCTAGTATTTCTTTGAATTGAATTGCCGCCCTATAATGGTTTTTATTAAGATGTTAATACATAACAATCAAGTGATCTTTTAAACACTAGAAATACAAAAAAAAAAAAAAAAAAAAACAAAACTTGGAATCTTAACACTTCCATGGAATCAATGGATTTTTGTACAATAAAAATTGAATTGAAAATAAAGACAAAATATTGAAAAGCGACTTTAATTTTTTGTGAAATTTTTCAACTTTTCATACAATGAAAGTAAAAGAAGAAAAAGAAAAATATGCACATACATACTTACAATATTTTCATGTAACTTTTCTTTTTCACTGCTACAAGGAGCGTCGATCAATGCTTGTTAAGCTCATTAGCAACTGTTTGCTTTGTAGCTTTCAGCCAGAAACAACAACTGTTTCAATGTTTCTTTATTTCTCTGTCTGCCAAACTGTCTATTGACAGTGGAAATTCTGTAATCCTCGTAGTTTTTAGCAATTAAAGAAGCGTGAGAAATATATTCCACGCCCACCACATCCATCCATCCATTCATGATCATCACTTTAGTTTGTTTATTTGATGTTGTTATTTTATTAATTAACTAAAAGTTAAAAGAGAAACATTCATTCTTTAATAAAATACTTTAGAAAGAAAAACAAATAATTTCCTATAATTTCAATTGCCAGTCAAGATTACTTTATCCAAAGAATTGCAGACTACTAAAGCAAATGCAAGACAAGATATCAGACAACTGACTCCCGGTATGCAAAACAAACTAAGTAAGTAAAACAAACAATCAAATAAAACTGACCAGACTAATTACGACAACAACACGACAATAAGCAACAATACTCATGAGTATCAGAAGTAGCAACAACATCAACAGTAGAAAATACCCAAAAGTGCACATACCAAAGTATTGAACTAAGTTACAACGTGAGGACGAACATTTTTCTACAAAATAAACAACAACAAACAACAGAAATGTTTCGACAAAGTGTCCCTAATTGCGATAGTGCGGAATGCTACAAATACAATAGTTAAATGCATGTTGTACCTACCATAACACTATTGTTGTTGTTGTTGTTGTTGTTGTTGCTCCTGATGCTTTTACTGTTGATGATGATGATGATGATGATGATGAGGGATACAAATTGTTGTTTGTTTGTTGCAAGCAGCAACATTTGCTCTAACTTCTTCTCTTCCTCTTGAACACAACAAACAAACCAAAGCGAAATTAAATTAAATGGAACTAATACAATAACATCACCAACAACAAAAACAAAAACAATAACAACAATAGCAAAAGCAAGTAGCAATGCTGATAGCAAAATAGCAACAATGAGCAACAACAACAACAACAACAATAACAACAAATTGTAATGTTGCAATAACAACAGCAACAAAAACATTGGGAACAATTCTAAATGCGCAAAAATACAAATTGGAACATTTGGCCAAACACCACACCAAAGTCCTCTCACATTGCATACCGCCTAATGTTCTTATTGTTGCTGCTGTTGTTGTTGTTGTTGCTGTTGGGGCATTGGTGTTCCCAACAACATCGAGGGTCATTTGCACTGCTTCGATAACATCTGCTGACGCGGCGTGCGCGATTGCGCAAGCGACACACACACACACACACACACACAAACACAGTCATCTGACTCTTACATATTTAAAAGACAAAAGGACATTGACACGAACAATGATTATGGCTAAAAAAAAACAACCAAAACGACAAAGACGACGACAACGACGACGACGACGAACTGAATTTACTTCCGCTGATTTAACTTCTTCTTTTTCTCTGTTGAACGTGCGACTTTTGCTTTTTATTTAAAGGCCAAAAACCAAGTTGAACTGTGTGTGCTGCAACTTAACAGAATGAGAACAACTCGTTCGCGTTTGTTCTTTTAGTTCGTTCGTTCGTTTATACACTCACGCTCACTTACTCTTAGTTTTGCCCGCTCCAGCTCCATGTTGAGTTTTATCTTCAAAATATCACCAGCAACAACCAGGTGGACTGCACTGAGTACGTGATATGTCTATGCCTCATGCGTGCCTGACATTCGCTTTCGCTTGGGCACTCCTAACATAAGCAGCTTTAGCTGCTACTCACTCCACAATCTGCATTCCTCTTCCTATTTCTAGTGGTTATTCAATTTGCAACTAAGGAAGTGGAAGCTCCATGGAGCAAGGCGTCGTCGTGCGTGAAAATTAAGCGCACGGAAAGTAAACTTTGAATGCTTTTGTTTTCTTTTGCTTCTTTTTCATTTTTGCCGCTGGTCATGTATTGCAGTTTTTGTCTCACGAAGGATAATGGCAGCGGCTGCTGGCTGCTACATGATTTTGGCGCATATCTTTGCTAAGTGATTACGTAAGCATATTGTTCCAATAGCCAAAGATGTTCTCGCCATCGTTTTTACTTTTATTTTCCTATTTTATTGAATTCTTTCTTTTTTTTTCTTTGTATTTCCTTGTTTTGTTTGTTATTGTTGTTGTTGCTATTGTTAGTGTTCTTGTTATTCTCATGCTTTGCGTTCTCAAGGGTTTGCTTTAAGCAAAATTTGTATTTACTTTTTCCTATTGTTGTTGTAGCTAATGTTATTGTTGCGTTTTCGCGCTTGCCCATTTTTATTTCATTCAGTAACGCAAATTTGAACCAGTGTTTTGTTGTCGCTATTGTTGTTATTGTGGCATGTCTCAGCAAGGCTAGCTTAGTTTTTATCATTGCTAAAGGATCTTCTACTTTGAAACTTTTTAAACTTGGTTTTCTTAGTTTGGTTTTGTTAGTTTTACAGTGGATCTTAATGAATTTATGGTAAAGAAATTTAAATTTATGGAAATTTTTTAAAAGTATAATTGAGAGTTGTGAAAATCTCTTTATGCTTTAAATTGTGGATTATATTTTGGGAAAATGCCTCAAATCCCTCTTAATATGGTAACAATGCATTTCTCTAAAATATATAATATTATTAGATGCAAAACACTAACATTTGTGGCCTTAACCCTTATGTGGTCTGCCCAGACCTTTTTTAACATTGAGCTCATTTTAAGAGTACAAAGAATTAAACTACACCCATGAAATTCCAGGTTAGCCTCAATGGAATATGTTATAGTGTGTTTGTGGAAAAAATAATTTAAAAAAATAATTAGAAGGGCACTTTAAATTTGTTATATGGTACACCATTGCCTGACCAAGTCCCCTATGCAATACTATGCATTTTGTATTGATTTTTTCAATTATTACCCATCAGAGAGTGGTGGACCTACAGCCAAGACCTCAAACCGAACAAAAACTTGGGTCCAAGGAAGAAGGGGAAGCTTCCAAATCTAATAAAACGCACACTATGGAAGATTTACTTTACATGTTCACAAATTGATAGAAAATAAATGTGCCTCACGCTTCGTGAAAGGAGTTTCACTTCAAGAGAAAAAAAAAAATAAAATAAAATATTCCCAGTGCAGGACTCGAACTCCACGCTCTCGGCTTGCAAGTCCTACTCTCTAACCACT
This sequence comes from Amiota minor, assembly GCA_037043295.1. Lineage (NCBI taxonomy): Eukaryota > Metazoa > Arthropoda > Insecta > Diptera > Drosophilidae > Amiota > Amiota minor. The sequence continues at coordinate 808,337 of JBAMAW010000382.1, forward strand.
AAGCCACTGAGAGATTTCAATTGTATTTGCCTAAAAAGCTCCAATATAATAATAACAACATCGTCAAATTTTGATTTTCGTCACATTTCATTTTCATATATTTTTGCATTTTGCTTCCCACTGTATAATCAGAGTTTAATTCTATAATTCCGATTTTTGCGGTGCTATGATTAACTCCAAATTTCATATAAACAATTTCAAGACTATGCTAGAGTTACACTAAAAATTTCATCAAAATCGATTCATTAATATCGCATATAAATACTAATGGAATGGCCAGGATTGCTGTCCTCACAAAGATTAAATGAAGGCCCTACTTACTTTCGTTACAAACAGATTAGATAGATAACATTCCCTTATTTAACTAAACAAGTATAAATTATGTCAAATAGAAGTTTAAATTAATGATCTCTTTGTGATGAAAGGAGAAGTCAATCATCAAATTTATCATTTTGTAAATGAAGACAAACTATTGAGGACGAGAATGTTAGCCTAAGGTGTTCGACTTCATTTGTAAAACGAATAAAAAATAAAAGAATCTTTACTAATAAATCAAGAAGTCACCGACGATTCTGTACTAAAATATTTCATTTTCATCTAAATTAAATATTTATCAATCTCTTGAAGAAAAACTTTTCCTCTCTAAGATATAAAACAATCAATTGCTTAATACTAATGTTCTATAATATATTCATATATTCAAGCAATACAAATGACACCAAATAAGATTTTATACTTCACTTGACAGAATTTTACTTATTCAGTCATAACAATTTTATTATAATTTAATACACAAAACATTCTTCTCTGCGACATATCAAAGAAACTATGAATGTACTTAATTTCTTAGCATAAATTGTATTATCAAACCACTGTCTGTCTATTCATACAACAAACTATGTACGAAACAGTATTCAAAATGAAAATCAAAAGAAGAAAAACGAAAGAAAAGAATTATTGATGAACAAAATAATTTATTCTCAGTGCATTATTGAGAGAGTCCAAGTCAAAGGCATGAGAATTTATGCCACTTCCTGGTAAACTACAAATAGCCTTTTAAAATGCGATAAAAATAGCGCCATTGGCTTTGGAAGCTTACATTGTTGATAGAGATGCTGCTGATGCTGATGCTGCTGCTGATCCTCCCGTTGTTGCACAGAGGGCGTTGCAAGCAACATTGTAGAAGACTAGGAGAAAGGATAGAAGGGGTGTGGTGGTAAAGTATATTATCTTGCAACCTTAAAATGAAATTTTCAATAAAATCGAGAGAACAATTATTGAAATTTCTTTTCATTTTTATTCTCAATTTAATACACGTTTATGTGAAAAAGTGTTAAAGAATAAAAAGTTTCCAACTTGTGGAGTTAAAATATGTGTCTGTAATACCGAAATACAATAATATTTGAATATGTTAATTAGGTTTACAAGAATATTATTCCCTTAGAAGTGTCCCAGTGCCTACAATTCTTCGCCAATCACCGCCCACTGACATCTATGGACAACACGCCTGCAACGCCTCATGTAAAAAACATTTAAAGAAATATATATAAACAAACATACACAGAAGAAATAAAGGAGCGCAACTGAAGAACTGAAAATAATCTATAGACGTGCATCTTTACAGTCTAATTTCATTTCTTGTGTTGTTTGTTTTGCTGCTGCTGCTGTTGCTGCTGCTGTTTGTTCTTTTGCTAAAGCAAACTATTTTACATTTAAGCCACGAGTGTGTGGCTAACAAGGCGCTGAGCTTTGTCTCTAACTCAATCGCAACAAAGATTCATCTTTATGATTATGATGATACGAATATTTGGATAAAGAAAACTACAGAGGAAAAAGAAAAGTCACAGAACCGGAGACAATCATTTGATATTCATTCCAATATATTGGAAATAATCCTTAAAAGTGTTTGAGAAACTGTCTATAAGACGCATGAACTTTGCCGCTTGCTTACCCACCATACAACATTCGCTTCATCTGTACGCTCTGGCCAAGCGATAAGTTGGTTTTACTTGCATGCAATGTCAGGTCAGCCTTTTTTTTTTTTTTTTAAATGTTCACTTGTTTCGCCTGTTTCAGCAGATTTCAGCACATTCCTGCTTCTTCTCCACCTCCTCCACCTCCACGATGGCTTCAATGTTATTGTATTCTTAGAAATCTTTCCTTTTTTTTTTTTTTTTGTTTTCTTCGCGTGCAGGATGTTGTTCATCGTCGTCTTTCTGCATTGTTTTTGCTTTTGCTGTAGGTGTTTCCTCTAAAGCTGATGTTTTTGACAGCTACTAAATTCTTCTTCGACGACGAAGGACGACAACCAACCAACTAACCAACCAGCCAACCAAGCAACAAGCCATCCAAACAACTAACCCAGTCATAGCTAAAAGAAAAACGCACGTTTCTTGTCCAATTTTGGTTTGGGCTGACGTAGCAGCTTGGCGCTTATCGTATTGCCATAAATTTGCGCTCACCATTCATTCAGCACACAAAAAAAAAAAAAAAAACCCACAAAAACAAAAAAAAAATTAAACTAAAACCAAATATGTATTACCAAGTTGGAGGTCCCTCAGGCCATTCTTGACACGCAATGAAGTTGTTCTACGTTTTGCTTATTTAGCAGTGTTGGTGGTCAGTCAAGATGATCATGATGGTGTCAAAGTTATAGCCACTAGACCAAGGTACTCGTACTCGTATGTGGTAATAAAAGAGATTTCATTAAATACAATCTTATTTTAATAGCCAAAATCCTGGTTGACGATCGTAAAAATTATTGGTTTCCTTTCAAAACATTTACTTTTATTAAATGTTGAAAATAATAATCATACGCTCAGCATAATGTAAGAAATTTTAAAAATGATCTATACATTTTCACTAGAAAAATTGACAAAGCCATGCAGTGTATTTAAGGATTGTGTCTCCTAGAACAACAAAAGCAATTTTGTAAGAATGAAGAAGGAAGTTTATAGCTTTTGTTAATTCGATAGGTAAATATTATCGAGGATAAACAAGAATAAAGAAGGAAGTTTATCATGTTTCTCATATAAATATTATTTTGATCTTGCCAATAATAAATACTTAGTAGTATAAATTGGGATCGCCACATAAAAAGTAAAAAAAAAAATAGACTTAAAATTAAATAAACATAAAATTTAATAAAATCAAATGTAAAATTCCTGTTTAAAGTTAAGTGAAAATTTTCATAGTAAACATATTTGCTTCTCTTATTGTTTTATTATTGATAGGCGCCACCTAGCGATAATAAAATATACTAGCAACGATCAACTACTAAAGATGGCGCGACATTCCCTATAAAATCAGTTTTATAGCAATAAAAACTTGCCATCAAATGAAATGTTAATACAATTGAAAGCTCATAGCTGCAAAACTTCAATGAAATCTAAATAAAATTATTTACAAATAAACAAAAAAGTAAAACAAGAGACAAGAAGATTATCTTCGACTAGGCCGAAGCTGTAATACTCTTCATGCTCCTATTATTGAGCCTATAGAAATATTATATTATTATTGGACTTATGTTTAGAATATATTTATAGTCATAAAGCATTTCAAGACTGAGACCGAAATATTTGTATGGGAGATATGCGATCCAATAATATTAGGGCTTTGAAACTTACATGATATTGGACATGGCTGTGACGCTTATTGTGTCTAAATTTTAGGCCGATAACACAAAAACAGAAAAACTTTTCCTAACAAAAACTTAAATTTGGGTTTGTATTTGTATTGGAGCTTTACAATGCAGTAGTCCTAGGGCCTTGAAATTTATATTGTTGATGAATATAAGTTAGACACCTTCAATATGCCAATTTCAGTTCGATAATATGAAAAACAAAAAAGTTTTTCTAAGAAGAACAAAAATTTAAATGTGGGTGTGTATGGGATGTTCCCCTCCTAGTAGTCCAATTAGGCTTATCCCGACATCTGGTGAAAAGAAAATTTCGTGCGAGTTTTCAGCTCTCTAGATCAAAATGAAGGAGGGACTAGTTTACCTACTTATATAGACAGACAGACGTTCGGAAGGACATGGTTGAATCAACTCATCTCGTCGAACTGATCAAGATTGTGTACAATATATTTTATAGGGTCTGCGATATCTCCTTTTGTGTGTTACAAACTTCATGACAAACTTATAATACTATTCACTGCGTGCAGAGGATAATAAATTACAAATTTCAAACAAAATCCAAGTAAAATTAATAAAGAGAATCAAGAACACAATACAACAATAATGAAGGTACCAAATTTTAGCTCGATAGTTGAAAAATTGGAAGGCAAACAATCGGAAAGGCGTGACTTAATTGTGGACATAACAGAGAATGAAATTATTGATATTATTATAAAATAATAGGCATAATAATATTTCTATTATATTTTCATTGACTACATAACTTGGCAAGAACAAAACTCTTTAACATAATTCGTTTTACGAATTAGATCAGAGAGAGATCTGTAAAAATGTCATAATTATATACATACTAAATACAAGTATAAGCAACATTGCAATGAACAAACGAAAAACAAACGATCGATGACATCCTTAAAAAAGAAAACCCGCCAAACACAAAACCATTGACATTTGAATGGAAATCGGGCAGTTTGAACAACAGGCGCCAGTCAAGACTTTTAACTCAAGAACTTTTCGTTCGGTGCATGGCCACAATAAGAAGCACATACACGTATGCATTTTATTATTTTTATTGTTTTGGATGAACTCTTTATTTAATAAGTACAACACAATGATGATGATGATGATGCCACAAACCACAACAGCTTTACATCCTCAACTGTAGCAACAAGTAGGCTTCGTTAGAAATAACAATTTGAATTCTTAGTATGGAGTTCTGGTTGGTGGATAAGGTAAGGATGCCACCCAGTCGCATGCTAAATAAAATTCCAGCAAATTAGACTTTTATGGCGCAGCAGAATCATTGATTGTTGGTAATTTATGAGTTGCAATTAGCAATTGAAATGGTAAACCAATGAACCAGGACGAAATGAGGCTATCATCATCATTTGTTCTGCGAATTGAAAGTTTTTGCGTTGGACAATAACATTTAAGAGAGAGTTTCGGTTTTACCAAAGATTTTATAATTTTCACAAAAGACAAATGCATACTCGTATGTAAAAATCTTTCTCACAATAACTCAAATTTAACTATTTAAGGAATCATTTAAGGATAACATAGGCAGATCAATAAAAAACTTTACACATCTCCCATTATTTACACAAGCTGGATTTCTGTAATCCATGGAACGTCAGAGGTTTAAGAAAACTATCAACTGCAGACCAAGAAGCACATTGTATGTATACCTAAAAAAGTATGACTTCAAATTTTAATTCGTAAGATGCAGGTGCTTGTGTAAAATTCTCCTTTTTTCCTTTTTTAAAGCGCTTCAATCGTTGTTTTATATTTAAGCTGTAGAAAAATGATCATAACTATTTCCTTGAGTATCAAAAATTTTAGTTTTTTATGAAAGAGATGAAAAGATGAATATCCGACACTTCCGCAGTAAACTTAACAATTGTTCGCAATTATATTGTTAGAAAGATCAATACAAAAAGAGTTATGATAGAGTATTAACAAAAAAAAAAACAAAACCAATAGTTAAATGTTATTTTAGTTTTCACCAAAACTTAGATACACTTCAGAAAAATTTGTATTCTATTACTTAAATTTTTTCATAGCCTCGCATAATTAATCATGTGATACAAAGGTCATTCAATAAGTAATCAATGGCTACTTTTCAACATAGTCCCTAGCAATATTTATACACTTATCCCATTGCCTCTGGCATAATATTCCCCTGGGTTGGTCTGGAAAGCACTTTTGCAGCTAATTTTTAACTTCTTCATTGATTCAAAAGTGTCTCCCACGTAGAATATCTTTGAGTCTAATGGGGACTGTAAAGGGGATGTGGAAGAATCTCCCACCCAAGTTTTTGAAACGTTTTTGAGTTAAATGTGCACTATAACATTATATGTTATGGACAATTCCAACACTCGCGCGCACTTCTTAATCTATCAATTAAACGAGATACAAATTAAACCGGTCGTCCACTTCATTACTGATCACAGACACAGGACGTGTAGTCCGCTTTTAATCTATTCAGCTCATTTATAAACATTCGAACAGTTCAAACAATTATTCCCGAACAATTTCATCATTCTTTCGTGGATTTCACTGCCTTTTATACTGTTTAGGCTTTTGTATTCATTAAACAGTCAAAATTGTAGGGGCTTAGTAACACAGATCTTCCTGTGCATTTTGTCTGTGATGTTACATTGGATAATCCTGTGTGTTACCACCTAGAATTTAAGAACATTGAAGTTGCTTCCCCTCTTGTTTTATTTACTTCTGCATTTCTTAGATTTAAAGAACCTTGCTCTTGCCTAGCAAATCTTTTCAGATACCCTATGCAATGGTCATGGGAACCGCCATTCTTCATTGCATACATTTGAGGTTATGCTTACTAAATACTCTCGAACAGCTGATGAGAAACAAATTACAAGGATGACAGTTTGCGCTGTGAAACTATTGTGTTGATTAAACAAACAGTTTCTGAGCTACATTGAGTTGTCTCGACTACTTATTGAATAACCCTCGTATTTCTGGTGTAAAATCATAAGTTCTGACTCCTGCTTATATGGTGATATATTTCATAAAATCTCTGCTGCACAATTGTACCTTGTTATTGTACAAACATCACATTAAAGTGATGAACCCAAGTACATATGAAGTGTATAAAGAGAAATTGGAGCAGAGATTAAACTAAGAAAAAAAATTAATTCTAATTAATTATTTCAAGTTGTGACCAATAGAAAAATTGAAGAACTTTTTGTAAAAAATTTTAGTTATTCGTCTAATTTAAAAGCTAATGGATGCAATCATACAAGAATTTTTTTCTCTTCTTTCTTTGATCAACAGTAATAATTGTGTCTATTGTTAAAAATCGGTTAAAAGCCTCAAATTATTTTTTCTCCATTTCAATCTTTCAATAACAAAGTAATAACAGATTGGTGGTCTATCGATCGATCGATCGATCGATTAATGCTAAATGGCTCAGTTTAACACTCTTTGGTGCTTTTCTTTCTATTGTTTTTTCGTTATCGCGTTTTTAATTGCAATAAAATTATAACTTTAAAGTCTGTCAAATTGCATGCTATCAAAAATTACTTACATGTAAGTTGCATGTCATGGAACAAAAGAAAATAGAAAATATTGTATGTATTTTACAAGAAGAAATGCTGTTTTTAATCTTCCTTTTTTTTTTTGTTTTCATGCAATTTTTATGTTTAAGAGAATTTGTTTGTGTCTCAAAAAATTACAATGTATTTGCATTGTATTAAATTGAAATGGTTGGATTGATTGATTGCTGTTGACCTGAATGACTCTTCTCTTTTTTTTTTATTTTAATAGTTGCACATATAAATTATATTCAACAGGTTACAATGACGATAAAATCAGTGTTCAAAATGATGAATTGTGTGCAGTTAAAAATGAATAAATAAATATTGCCGCACTTAGTTGAGAAAATGTTGATGGTGTTTCGTTAATTGCACAAAACAAATATTAATAACTTTTTAAACAAAAAAAAAATAATAATTGCTTTCTAAAAAAAAAAAAAAACAAAAATGAAACACTCAGCCAACCCAAGGAAAATGCTAAACAAATACAATATAGATTTATATATTTATTTATTTATATTTAGGACTTAAATGTTATTGCACATAAAAAAGGCTCAGTCAACATGAATTTTCAAGTAATTTTTTATTAACCATTAATGACAAAACTGACCGACAGGCGCCTTAGTACTCAAGGAGTGAGTATTTCCTGGTTAAAGGCTGAAATATTTTTTTTTTTTTTTTTTTTTGTTTTTGTTTGTTTTAAATGTACTGCCTATTCATTTGTTTTGACTAATTTTTAAAGACTTTTTGACTACATTTTCAAATTTTTATCATAGAATTTTTACAATGCTTCTGCTTTTGTCTTGATTGAATAAGCAGCAGTAATAAGTAAAATTTTAATGGTTGCAAAACATTCTATTCTCATAGATTGCTAGTGGCTCATTGCTGATGGCAGATGGCTTAAGAATTTACTCTTTATGGCTAAACGCAACTAAGTGCAGAGATTTCTATCAATAGAGCAAATACAACAATAATAACATAAACCAAACAACCAGTCGGCATCATCATCAATCCATCTATCTAACCAAACCACGCAATGCGCATAGGAGAGCTGTTGGTGATGGCAATAGCCAGCAGCAGCCTTAACTACACACAGAACTCGAAGCAAAACTATTGTATCATAAAAGAAATATGAACAAAAATACAAAGACGCACAACTGAAGTGATGGCAATAGCAATACAAATCAAAACGTTACGATTGCACAGCAAAACAAAAGATGTGAAAACGTGAACACGTAACGTTAATTAGAGCAGCGCACCTGTCACTTTACTGCCACAGCCAAGTAGCAGGCAGAGCGACCAGTCAGCCATTGCATCGCAGCACAGAAAAGCACACAGAACTGCGTACTTTTGATGTGTTGCACTCGAGGAATTAGTCCTAATTAACGGCAACATACCCACTCACTCACATACACATTTATTGTACTAGTATATAGCGACCGTTTGATAGACCAACCAACCAACCAACCAACTAACCAACCAACCAACAACCACAACACGCGCATTCCCTGTTGCTGGTAATTATCAACATGCATCGCCTTTGGCCAGAAAATAACCTGCAGTAAAAAATCAACAACACTAAAAGTTCATAGAACCGACGCGACGCACGAACGCTAAATACTTGCACAGCTTTAAGGTAGCTTCTAATCAGTTGCTGACTGCTAACTTATGTTCACTTGCATGCAGTCAAGTGTACGAGTAGATAGATGGAACTGACAAAGTCACAAAGCCACAGATACGACGAGTATGCTTCTATAATCTCCAATCGAACGGGGAGAGGGAGTTTCGATTCCGATTCCATTGTTATGTCTATTTTCCTGACAATTTCTTTATTGTTTGATGACGACCATGAATGCAAAGGCAATGTGCCATAAACTACACATTAAAAGTCGCTGAAAATGACAATAAATGTTGAATGTTGAATGCATTTATCCTATTGCATATTAGTGATTGTAGTGGTGATAGTGATAGTGGAAGTTGGGAGGATATCTTACTAAGTAGTGAGTGAGGTCGTCGTGTGTCCTCTATTGCTAATATTGCAACACGACTCACGCGTCAAGACAAATTACACATTTGACATTTGTTTGCTGTTTGCTGTTTGTTGTCGTTGTTATCGTCGTCTTCATCCTCATCCATCTATGTACAATGCTTGAGGCCAAAATTGGTTAAAAGTATTTTTCAAAGTCAGTCTTTACCACAAACACAAAGAGCCTTAAGAGTGTCATCAAAGCCTATGTTTGTTTGTTTGCTTGCTATATCTGCAGATCCTTTAGTAGTCAAGTGATGGTGAGGCATTGACTGCACTGACTGTGTTTGTACTATGAACAGAGTATAGAGTTTGTGGCATTTCAAAGCGATTTGACACGTGCATTACGTGCTCTGTAAACTTGATGAGTCAGATGAATTGCTCAAGGTCGTTTCAGCTCAAAAAAATTATTGTACTTGAACTGGTTACCCTGCAAGTTAGTTTCGTAACAGGCTCAAGTTATAAATAAACAAGTTTAAGAAACAAAAAAAGAGATGGATTTTATCAAGACATTAAGCCACAAAGTATAAGCCACACATTTATTTTGTATCTTTAGTACTTTTGTTGATACTCGAGTTGAGTTTCCTTATCCGATGATATTGTATCTAAGTTTAACCTACGCCTAAGCGTTGGTAATAGTGCGTGCTTAAAGTTCATATTTTTTCTTTTTTAAATTTTATTTTGTGTGTGTGTGTATGTGTTATGTTGATGCATTTGAAATCTATAAAATGTCATTTGCAGCAAGCAAGATTTCTACTGATTTTTCTCTACTTGTGTCTTTTACAACCACCTCTTTCTTTCACTCGTTTTGGCTTTCACGTTCTAGTCTTCTGTTGATGGCATCGATGTCGAAATCCATTAAATTCCTTGTCAACATTTTGTTAATCCGCACGCCAGTCCAGGCCAAAGCCATGCTGCTAAAGACAATCTAGGACTTTTATTTCTTTTTTTTTTCTATTTCTTTTTTTATTTATTTTTATATATATTTTTTTTTTCTTTTTTTTTTTTTCTTCATCATACAAAATTATCTTTCCTCTTTTTGTTGTAGTTAGCTATTTTTAGTAAATTGGCTGACTCGAAGTTATGCCTGTGCGATTTTTAATGCGTTTTTCGTATACGAATTAAGTGATATATTCCAATAAGATAACGTGCCGCAGCAGTCAACAGCAGCATTATCAAGAACACAGCGTGCTATGAGGATCATGATGATGAGGATTCTTAATATGGTGACAGATCGATTGCCGACTCCAATGGTTCGACGACATACGCGGCAAGCTTTGTTCACATAGTTTTATATTCGCCAACAGGAATACTAATTCTGATCCAGCTGCTGCTGTTCCTGCTGTCCAATGAGTGTCTGGGGAAAACATAACGATTACGAGTATTTTTTCTTCGTTCTTCTCAGTCATTTAATTATTATTTTATATAGAAATTTGTTATGGAAACACTAATTACAATTTTATGAAAGCAGATTCCATGAATCTCATAATTGGATAATTAACAAGATCAAAGAATGATTAAGGCTTGAGGTATCCCCATCCATATTTTTTAGTAATTTTCGGTTACTTGGCCTAACATTAAGCAAGACCTCGACAATTGGACAAAAATGAAATGAAGAAATTGTGTCGATTTTAATAGTCACACTTAGTAAACAAAAGCCTTCTTTACCCACTGACCTTAAAACAAACTATTCGATTTTTAAATTCATTACCACTAACAGCAACAAATAAACAACTTTTAGGTTAAATGAAATGAGTCTTCATAAACCACATCCACCCACGCATACATCTACTCATCTTAGTGGGTTCTGGCCCAGTAACCTTCCTTCCTTTCTTCATGTAGGCGGCGGTGTCGAAGCAAGTCATAGTTCTCTTTCTCACTATTGTAGTACTTTGTATCTTGTCAAATGTTTATTATGACATCAAAGTAATACAAATGTCGCTCATTGGATATGAAGGCATCGGCGGCGGCCATAGCATATTCCAAAGACCAACTATTGTACAAGAAATGACAGTCATTAACATGACTCTTTCCTTTCTCCCCCATCCACACTGATAGGAATTGAGTGCATTATTTCGATATATGAACGCCAATAATTTCCATGCAATACAATGTCACGACTTAAAATTATTCGCCTCCACCACCACTTTGGCTTTAACTTGAATTGTGCCTCAATTCATGTTCACAACGACAATTAACAATGGGCCTGGCCAAGCCAAGTCCAACTAAGTCCGATCAGGCTTGGCTTGTGTGCTTTTCGTTAACATGGCGCTTTTATTCTTCTGTAGTGTCAGCCAAGCACAATATTTATGGCAATTGGCGACTATTTTCAAACTCCTTCCTTCATCGTTGAAATATTTATTGGTGCATAGAAATTCATATTTAGTTTAATGTATGCAACAACAAAGAATTCATGTTATGGGAACTAGGTGATGAACATGTTCAAGTAAACATGAACACCAACATAGGAATGTAGACATTTTGACAATCCCATCTTGGCCTCACAACCAAGTGTCCACCACATTTGAATGCATCAGTATAGACGTGACAATGATGACAAGTTGGCAGCATATTGAAAACGAGATAAAGAGAAATTTTACACATATCATCATATCCACAAGTTGTTCAATGAAATTAGATCCAAAAGTTTTCTCATATTTACATATATCATGTTTACATCACAAAGGTTTTATTATTATTGGAGCCATTTAGGCAAATACAATTGAAATGTCTCAGTGTCTTAGTGGTTAGAGAGTAGAACTTGCAAACCGAGGGCGTGGGCTTCAAGTCCTGCACTGGGAAGTGAAACTTCTTTAGCGAAGGGGAGTAAATTCAAAAAATATGAAAATTAAATGTGACGAAAATCAAAAGTCGATGATGTTATTATTATATTGGAGCTATTTAGGCAAATACAATATGGAAGTGAAACTTATAAATAGATGGTCAAGCAATAATACAGAATACTGTATTGTTTGATCAAAGAAACAAGAGAAAAAAAGCAATAATACAGAATACTGTATTGTTATATTGTTTCATTACAAAAGTGTTATTTTATTTTCCAGTCATTCGGCCACTTGTTCGTAAGTTCTTTCGTAAAGTAAAGCACTTTTTATCTCTCTCTTATTCATTATCATTCATTATCTACGCTGAAGACGAGCCCGTACAAGACAATGCGCATTATTTTGTCCGTCTCCCTACTATTTCTCTGAAGCATCATCTCATTTTGATTTTCGTCACATATCATTTTCTAATTTTTGGATTTACCTCCCTTCGTTAAAGAAGTTTCACTTCTATATTGTGCTTGTGAGGGTGAGGCATACTACTTAAATTTATTTATAATAATAACAATTATTTATCATATCCGGTCTCTGAAATGTAACCCAGATAAATAAATCTTGATATTTATTATAAGAAATAATTGCATTGCTTAAAAATTGGAAAAATTCGAACAAATTAGTAAATGGAAATGCTGCACTTTAGGCCATTTATTCGAAAGTTGGTTTCTGAGACACGCAATGTTTATGGAACCAGAAACGCTGATTCCCAAAGGAATCATTAGAGTGTTGCACAAAGAACTGGCTACCACAAATAAAATGACTTTAAGCTAGAAACTATAAACAATTTTCACTCTCTGCCTTTGGGTCATTTATGGGTTTGTAGTATTGTGGAAGTAAGTGAATCTATTAATGAAAATTTTCAAAAATGGAATCTCACAATGAAAGCGTTTTCGTGCTAATGAAGTCTAGGTGTTTTTGTTGTTATTATTGTAGCAATTATAGAAAGCAAAGTATGGCTCTGCAAAAGGTCAAAATGCAATACAATCAAATCAAAACCACGCGATATAGGCACAAATAACTTAAAAGCGAATGAAAATAAAATATTTAATTACTTTTCAATTTGTTGTTTACATGATAACAAACAAAAAATTAAAAATAAAACAAATTAATTCAATTTAATTTAATTGTTGTGTCTTGTTTTCTTTTTCACTTATCACCAAAAAGTGAAGATTAAAAAACATCTTCTTCCTCAATTCATTTTAAAAGAGCAGTTAGCAACAAGAAATTTTCTTTATCTAAACAAAGGCCAAACAAGCAACAAACAACAACAATAACAATAGCCACAAAAATATAGGAAGCAGTTTGCTTTTATTCCTCCTACTCCTACTCCTCCTCCTCCTCCTCCTCCTCCTATTGTTGTGTTTGTTGTTATTGTGATTGTTAAGTTACTTTATGAAGTCTATTTCTAACGCGATTATTTGCTTACGAAGCAACAAATTGCCTAAGTGAAATTTAAAAGAAATTGCTGCAATGCCAAGCCACAAAGGAATCAGGCAAGAAGAAGTGTGATGCCACCAGAACAATTGTTGCAACAATACGCAAAACATGAAGAAAAGAAACAGAGCAAATATGTTACTTGTAGCTTTCGGCTAGTTAGTTTGTTTAGTTCTTTGTGGCGTTGGTTGTCTTCGTTTTGGAGTTTTAGAAGAGATTTCATTTTGGGAAGAGCGTTAAAGGGGAAAAAAAAAATATATTTATAAGTGCAAAAGTCCATGAATTTCCTATTTAATGGTTAAGTTAACACAAATAAAGGCTTTGATTCGGCAAACAACGACGACGAGTTGCTTTACTTTGTATTGGTTTCTTTTGATTTTTTACCAATGCGCATTGCGTTCCATAAGCTTTGGAGCGCTGCTTTACTCAACAGATAATACACACAATAATTTAGTAGTGTGGAAATCCAAAGCCCAAAACTAACGCATTCCAGGTGCTCTCTATGTGTGTGTGTGTGTGTGTGTGCGCTGTACCGCAATTTCACAATCAAAAACCATTTTATTAAATCACATTCCACGATTAGAAAAAAACGCTCAGTAGCCATCCACAGACCAAAGGAGCCATCCAGTCATCCAGTCCATTCAGCTATCGAGTCATTGTTATAAGCCAAACTTAAAGTAACCATTTTCTTCTATAGTTTTTCGAATATAGTACTCTATATAGATTGGTATTAGTACTTTGACATGATGTTTGTTACACTAATAAGGTTCATAAAGGCATATTGACTACGTTTCTGAAGAATCATCGCATTTTGATTTTCGTCACATTTCATTTTCATATTTTTTGGATATACTGCCTTTCGCTAAAGAAGTTTCACTTCAATATATAACAATATTTTTTATGTAAATGCAAATATCAAATATGTACGAGTTGAAGATCCCTTGGATCAGAGCTAATCGCAGCAAGTAGCCTTTTGTGTTGTAAAACATCTTATTCTTAGTTTATCCAAAAGAGATTAGCTACAAAGAATAATAGTTTTAATGTGGGAAAACTTTTCTAAATCATCGCCTGGTTTCTGAAAGTACAGTTAAAACTTATTACAAAAGAATCTCATATAAATGGATTATTTAAATTTGTGTATGAGAAACTAATTAGATACTTGCATTTTAATGAAATTTCTATACAAGTGAAAGGTGTCTCAACTTTAGTGAAACTGAAGTGTTATTATTTATTCTATTCCTTTTTATTTTGGTAATTTTTTTCTCCTTAGTTGTCTGCAAATATTTACACAGAAGGCTGAAGTTAGACAGACTCCAAGTCAAAGACATTGTTGGGGAAGATTTACAGGAAGTGGGCGTCATTCATATTGTGAAGCCGTTAGTGCAATGCAAAGAAATTATTATTGGTCAGGCCAGTCAGCTAAGCCATCCAGCCATCCAGCCAGCCAGCCAGCCGTTGGTCAAGTACAGTAGTTACTACAACAATACTCGTACTATGTTCATCATTCAGTTGTTATAGTAGATGAAACCAATTGAAATTTTTTTGCATTTATTTTTAAGTAAAATAGTGACAAAGCAATAGCAATAACAGCGAAGCAATGAGGCAAAGACAGAAAGTAGAATCATAGTCATAGTCATAGTATTGCAGCAAATAACAAACAAACGAGTCCATAGAATTTACGATTTATGGGTATTTTCAATCTGGACTTTTTGTTAACTTTTATGAACTTTTGGTGCAATAAACCTACGAGTAATTTGACTTTAAAGCCTATAAGTTGTTACATTTTTTAACATGGTTATTGGGTGTGTGTGTGTTGTATTTGTAGTGCGTGCTACATGTTAAAGTGATAAAAAAATTTCAATTTGAATTTGTGTTTCATAAAGTTTAGGCGATTCTTGTAATAATTTTCTTTTGAAATGTTTTCAAATTTATAGCAAAGTTGTGGTTGAATTTAAGCACAGCTAAAGGCAAACTTATCTTTATGTTAGCAAATTTTAATAAGATACACAACAGTTTGTTTTGAAAGTCATTGGAAACCTTTTTGCTGTCAATCAGAATTGAAACTAAACGGGAAACTTCACTTCCTGACCTTCACTTATGTTTAAATTTTTAATGCGATTCTTCTTCAGATTGTATGGCATTACAAATATCAAATAGTAGACCACAGGTTCGAAAAGTGGGCGATAGCGTCCCCTTGTGGGTGCTGGAAGTTTTGAGATGGGTAGTAGAAGGCTCAGAGAAATTTAGCGGACTTTAAGGCAATCCAAAGGGGCAACAGCAGGCAAATTCTATCTTCGAAAACAGGCTATCCAACCGTGCGCGCCAATGTGGCTTGCCAACTTAAACCGAAGTCCATTTTAGGGTTGCGGTCCCAAAGGGTACCTATTGCAGATACTTCGATGTCCGTCCATTCGTCCTCGGGTCTTATCTCATGAAACGTAATAGCTAAAGAGTTGAAATTTTCATAGAATGTTTAGTTCCGTCCGGGCAAAAACTTTAACTTTATAGCATCTATACGATCCAGTAATCTCACGATCTTGAAATTTGGATGGTTGGTGGCTATACATCAGAAACTTATATTGTCGAAATTTCTGTTGGATCGGATTACTAGGGAGGGTACTTCCCATACAAACCCATTATTAAAATTCTGGTTCTTACTAGAAAAACTTGTTTGTTTTTTGGACTATCGAATTGAAATTTAGACACTATAAATTCTTACATTTGTTGGAATCAGTTAAATCGGACTACTAGTGGGGGTACCTCCTATACAAATCCACCATCAAAATTCAGGTTCTTATTTGAAAAACTTTTTTGTTTTTTGGACTATTGCACTGAAATTTATACACAATAAAGAAGACGCGTTACATTTGTTGGAAACAGCCAAATCGACCAATTAGGGGGAGTACCTTCCATACGAAACCCCAATCCTGTACGGAAGCCTCCGTGTATGAGTCTGACTCGCACTTGGCCGATTTTTTTTGGCTCGCCACTAGAAGTTTTTTACAGTTCAAAGTAGCCGGCGATCCAAATAAGTTTGGGAACCTATGACTTAGATGTAATAAAAACACATAATACGTAAATCAGATCCCTGATTAATACGTCAAAGTTCTTGCACTTGCAGATCGCTTAGATTTGAATTGTCGTAACAATTTAATAAAGAAAAATAATCAATTCTATTAAAATTAATTAACAACAACTACAAACACACACTTGCTGCATTACAGCACAAGTCAACTGAATGATGACGATGATGATGATGATGATGAAGCGCCCACGCAAAGTATTCATTTGGCCAACTTCTTTGACTTTGGTTTTAAAAGAGAATCTATTAAAATATAATAAATCAGTTGCGATAACTTGAACAACACTTCCTACTTCACTTCAAATGCAAATCTCAGCTTAATTGTGATTGTGAGTTGTCCGTTGTCTTTTGATATCTGTCCATATGTCTATATGTTCATTTGTCTGTCTTTCTGTCTTTTAGATACTCGTATCCATCGAGACGACAATCACAAATACATATCTCATGCAGCGTTCTCGACATTGAACCGTTTGCCTACCCGTCTGCCACCTAACTAGTACCTACCCATTCTACCTGTCGGTTTGTCTATTTCTATGCATCTCTCTTGCTTTCTTACAGTTGTTTTTTTGTTATTTCAATGTATCTATCTCTGTTTTACCGATTGTGAGTCGGTCAACAAAGATTTTGAAGCATGTTGCTGTTAAAGTCTCATTGGAATTTTGTCAACATCAATTGCTTCAACAACAAAAAAAAAACAAAAAAAATAAAGAAGAAAATATTGCATTTGTATGCTTGTAGGAAACAAAATGAGGTGCGCTCATTCGTTGCAAATAAATGCGACAGCCAAAGATGTTTGCAATACATCATAGAGAGATTTTCTTATTATGTTTTTTATTTCATTTTTCTGATTTTTGTTAATAAAAAACCGTTAAGCAGCAACAGACAGAGGCACCAACAGCATAACAAACTTCCTTCAACTGTGGTCATGTGTAGTACAAAACTTTAGATTCTATTCTAAGTGAAAGACGCCAGCAGCAGCAGCAACTGCAACAACAACAACAACAACAACAACAACAACAACAACAACAACAACAACAACAATAATAATAATAACAACAACATTATCAACATGTTTAAACAACAACTAAAATAAATACAATAAATAAGCAAACAAACAATGATAAATGATTTAAGCAGTTTTGAGTTCGAGTTGCAACAAAAAAAAACAGAAAAGAACAGAAAAATATTTTTATATGTTTAGCAAATGCAACAACAAAAACTATAAATATGGATGTTTTTGTTGTTGGTTCGAATGTTTGTTTTTGTTTGTCTACAATAGAAATGTACGAAATTATGTTTGTCGACATGTTAAAGAATTGTTTAATCTAAACGTTTGAAAAATGTTTAAACAAAATTGTGAAAATTTCTAAAAAGATATGAAAAGAAATTCTTTTATATTCATTGGGTGAGAACAAGTGATAAAATGTTGATTATTTTTGTTCAAAATAAAAAGAAAATTCACAAAAAAAAAAAAGCAAACATGTAATAGAAGTAAATAATCTAATGTTGAGTTAGACTAGCAAATGTGATAGATCAATGTAAATAACAAAATCTTCCAAAAACTTTGTGGTAATTCATATTTTTACATTGTCTTCTGCTTAATTAATAATGTGCATAGCCATCTTCATTTGAAATCAGAAGAAAATGGCAAAATCCTGACCTATCGAGACAGCAACCTTTCCTCCAAGTATATAGCAGAGAAAATCTTCAAAAGTCATACTGTTGCATGCCACTTTCAAAGAAATCCATCAAATTATGAAGAAAATATGACTGGCTCATTGGGCCAGAGGTTATTGCGATGGCCTGACATCCCAAGAGTCGTCGGTTCGATTCACGCTCAAGGCAAGTCTGGTCTTGCACTTTTCTAATTTCCTCCTTTCCTCCTTTACACTCTCCTGAGCAGAAGGTCTCTGTCGCTATTGTTCATATTATTAAATACTTGGTTATAATTTGTAATTATAATCTTAGTTCTATTAAATAAATAAATAATGAAGAAAATATAATAAAAATCCGACAGGAAAGCCCTTACGCCTTGCGAAGAGCGAATAATTTGCCATGTGGCCTCGAACTCTGCAGCTTAAATTCGACTTAAATTGGGAGTAAAAATTTAGGTTTTTATTAGAAAAACTTTTTTGTTTTTTGTCCTATCAAACTGACACCATAAGTTTTTGATATATGTGCTGTATATTTGTTATTCTAACAGATCGGTCAAATCGGACCACTAGGGGGAGTACCTCTCATACATCCATCCATCTGGTATGGAACCTTCCGTGTACGAGTCTGACTCGCACTTGGCCAAGCGGAGTTTTATTCGTCTGCGTATCGAATACATTCAATTTATGCACCAACAACTCTGTCCATGCCCTCTTTGCGGGGCTGCTCTTATATCAAATCATGTTCTGGACTGTTGTCAACATTTGGAGAGCTTAAGGGCCTCTTTTTTTTTTTTTGGATCCCAACTTATAAAAACTTCCTCACTCTTAAACATTTCCAACATACCTATATAAATATTTTTTAAACTCCAGTCAAAGCTCGATAAAGCATTAAATAAATTATTATTAAATCGCGAGATTATGTATTACTAGTATACTTAATTATGAAATAAATAATTATTCACTACTTGTTGAGTGACTCTATTATAATAAAGGGAAATCTTATCTAAAGACAAAAAACTATACACTTTTAAGGTAAAATGGGTAACCAATTCTAACAAATTAGATTAGATATTAGATTAGTTTATTAAAGATTTTGAAACTTAAGGTTAGTACCTCCTTATTCCATGTTTATGTTTAAAAGGAGATATCAGTTAAAACATGATTTTCCTTTCTTTAGGAGTAAACAGATTTGTTGTATTTCTAAAAATTTACAAAATTATGTATTTACAATAAATAAATAATATAATAATATTAAAATGTAAATGTATGTAATTTGTGCAATTGAAAATTTTCTCTGTCATTGGATAAATAATTTTTTAATTAAAAAAGAATGTTGTAAATACAAAAAAGAAAAACCAAAACAACATTATATAACAACACAATTCAAATGAGGCAATAAATTAATTTTTTACGGCAATACCCACTTTTCATCTAACATCAACATCAACCAGTACCAGCAACAACAACAACAACAACAACCTGCAATTAGTCCTAGCAATTAAATTACGTTTAAGCATAGCCAAAAACAAAGACAACTTCATTGAGCTGAACTAAGCTAAGCTAAGCTTTTAGATATGTTTTAGCTAAGCTAAACCGAACAGAGATATTATGGTTGTTAATTGGCAAACATATTGCATAATATTTCAAACATGTTAAACGCCTCACTTACCATGATCACAACAACGATGGCAGCAGTGTACATAGAGATTTAAAGACATGTGGAGACATAGACTTACTTACGTAGGACTCGTAAATAAATTCACAATGTGCGGGAAATTTAATTGAACAGTAGCCACACCATGCATTGGCCAAGGAGCCTTCTTCTAACGGCAACTGATGTTTTGTTCTTTCTTCATTGGAAAATTGGAAATTGGCAGCAGAGCAGAGCAAAGCAAGAAAGCAAAGAACAAGATGTCCATGCGTCGATATACAATACGAGTATTACCACGCAGGTGCAAATGTTGTATGTACGAAGACAGGAAGCAACTGACGGACAATTGGACAACTGAGTGTGTCCATAGTCATGGTAAGGCAATGGACAGACAAAACATTCAGACAGACACGTGTGCGGATGCTTGTTTGAGTTGGGCCAATAATTTTCACAACTGATAAGATACGAGTACAACAAGTAGCAATTTTCATTTTGAGTTTTATTTGCTTTATTTTATGTATAAAGTGGGAACTTCTTCAGCCAGTAGCACGCTTCTTAATGACTTCATTTGCCACAAAGAAACGATGGTGCGTAGTAAGTAGTTCGAATCTGTTTTAACTCAACTTAATGTTGACTTCAATTGAAAGACGCCTTCAATCGTTAAGTTGGTTGCATAGTCATAGCCTTCGGTTATTTTTGTTCTTAGACTATATTTTAGTTGTTATTTTGACATTAAATTTAAATGGTTTCTTAAGAAGTTTGATTGTTGAGGTTGAGAAAGATAGTTGAAATGAATGAATAAAGGTATAAGGAATAAGGTATATAGTATCTGTATTTATTTATTCAATGGTTGATACAAATTATTAAAATGTTTCTTCCAACATTCATTCCTAACCTCATTTTCCATCTTTTACTGCCTAACCTGTTTGTATAAGTATATTCTTCAACTGAAGACCTTACAAATTGATCTTTAACTAATGACATTTAAAAGTTATACCACCTACAAAATGCGTGAGTAATTGTTACTTGGCATTTTCCCAAAGTCATCAAACAATTCCCAGGTGCAGCCAGTCAAATCGAAACAACTGAGAAGAGTCTATCTATTTGTCTTTTGCCAAAAGTCAATGTTTTGGTTGGGGCATCATTGGAAATTGACACTGACACCGAACATTGAACATTGAACACTGACACAATAACAATTACGCCTACAATTTCCATGTGAAGATGTTTAACATTAATAGACTTTTAATTGTTATTTAACAATGGCGCTATTTATTGGTTGTTTCTTTTTCTTCAATTTCCATCCTATTCTATCCTACAAGTACAAAGAAAATTCAATGGGAAAATACTATAGCATTTGCATTATTAGATTCTTGAATTGCCAAAGTTCAAATTAAATGATTTGCTTTTTTTTTTACACTTGAGAAAGTTTGAATGTTTTGATCTTCTAATATTTGTACCGGGGAGTCCCCATTAAGGGTTTACTCACATTAGTATGATGTATTAATGTAGCCATATCGAATCAATTATTTATAGTTGAATTAGTTAAACAATTTTTAAGAAGAAATGTATGAAAATACTCGTAAATATCTGAAGATACTTATATTTTTATATCTTCAATGGAAAGAAAGATGATTAGGCAAAGATTAGCCTTTTGTCTCTTACATAAGATATAAGATCTACCTATTTATGTATGTGAATAATGGTTTGTATAATAGCAATAACAAGTGAGAGTGAGCAAGACTTTTTAAATGCTGTTGGGTCATTCATGCATTTTTTGATGAAAACAAAAAAAAAAAAAAATATAAAAATATTCCCAGAAAATAAGAATTAATATTGTCTACTTGATGGTTATGGCGGCTTTTTGTAAAGGGTTTTATTTTTTTTTTTCTTGTGTGTAACCACTTTGAGACGCATGCGGGATATTAATTTAATTTCGCTCTTAGCTTAGCTTTAATCTTTGCAATACTTTTATGCATATGCAACCAAAACAAAAAAATAACTGACAGACCTTGGTTACTTGTAAATGATTGTGATGTAAAATACTATTGTAGAAGAGAAAACATGATAAATGCCTACAATAAACTAGAAATAGAAAAATCAACCACTGGGCATTCAAATGTCAAAATATTGCGTGGTAAATGCAGCAGCAGCAGCAGCAGCAGCAGTAGAATCAACTCTTTGAATTTGTCGGCATGCATCATTAGATGCTGCAACATTCTGCTGTATGAGGTAAACGATCTCATCAAAAAGGTGCATACAAGTACAATAATATATCTAAAGTATGTTTAATGGAATTCATTGCATATACAGAGCCAGACCAACAAGGAGAATGTTAATCGTGTAAAAACCAGAACGAATTTTTTATAGGAGAATGTTTCATAACTTTATAGAAGATACCATAATAATCATTTTGTTTGTGTTTTTTTTTGAAGAACAATTAATTCGCAACACTTAAACATACTTCATTTCCGAAGCTCAATAGGAAAAGCGAATGAACGCTAAATATCTGTCACGCACTGCCACTTTGTTGTCGTCATCATTGCCATCACCACCATCATGATCATCATCTTTCGTTCATAATACTCAACATTTAACATGCAACATACTCGTACATGTCAACTTATTGCAAAGGGCTCCTTTGCTTTGGTATAGAAGCAACAACTGCAACAACTGCAACAACAACAACAACACAAACGCGCCGCACTTACTTTGCATGCATATGCCGCACTGAAAGTGCTAATTACAGAATGAATCCTGTGAACTAAACTAAACACTAAGCTGGGATGAGCCTAAGTTAAGCTGAACTACAAAACGAAACGAGAGACAACAAAGCAACACTGCATGCTGCATTTGTAATTTATTGCAAGTATGTATAACTAAAGCAACAACAGCAACAACAACAACAAGTAACACCAATTTATACTAGTAACTTAAAGAAGCGTGAGCTCACCACTCTTAAAGGACGTTTTGCCGATATGGCAAACAAGCAGGGCAGGGCAGGGCAGAGCAGGGCATGGCAAGGCAAGTAAGAAAGCAAGCATCTGTGCCTTCTATGAATCTTGACGTTGCCACACGTCATCACACATTTAGGAAAACACAAAAAGTAATACTGCCGCATGTAATTGAATCTTAATTATAGCCTTTCGGTAGCCTTCAGCAGCAGCAATCTTAGTAACAACAGCAGCAGCTTAACGATATCACATGAAAAAAATTGCAACTTGCAACTTGCAACTTGGATCTTTTAACGAGAGATTGAAATAGGTGTATGTAAGCGAAAAGCCCTCGGATTAAATATTGTCGACACGTAAATACAAAGCGATACTCTTCATTTTTTTTTTTTTTCCAACATTTTCTTCTTAGTTTTTTTATTTAGTATTTGCTTATTGGTTCGTTGAATCTGAAATGTTGTCGTCTTGTTGTGTGCTTAACTGCGGAATGCGGCAAATCTTAATAAGTGACTTGGCTTGGCTTGGCTTTGAACTAGTTTGATGCATGCAAAGTTAAGGTTTATTTACTTTTTTTTTTAAGTGCAACATGATGCATCTATATTACTATGTAGTAGATAGAAAAAATGAGTTCATTTCGGTTCATAAAAAGAGGAAATTAAATCAAATTAAAATGCTTTAATTGGATAAAATCATTTATATTGTATTACAATGTAAAGTATCATTTAGAAAAAAGTGGTGGTCTTTTATTCAAAGAAGTTTATCTTTGCAAAAGTTTTCTATTTCATTTGTTATAAAATATCACAAAAATAACTAATGATTTCTTTGTCAAATTGCAACAAATTCAACAAATTTGAACAATATAAACATCATAATCAACTTCATTTGAACAATATTCAGACTTCAAGACTTCACTCTCTCTCTCTTTGTCTCTCTCTTCTCCTTTCATATCTATTGCAATACTTTTGCTCTTCATTATTCATTGATAGCAATATTTGTACCGTTAATAATGCCTGAACATGCACTTCCTCTTGCCAAATGCTTGCCACATTTTCTCGCATTGCTCAATCGTTCATTAATGCTGCTGCTGTTGCAAACTTTCCCATAAATTATGCAATCCAACTGCGATCATATCTCGAACAAAAACAAAGAAGAAGAAAAAAACCATGCAGAACAGCAGTAAGAAAAAAGGGAAATGGTTTTGCAATGTTAAAGGAAAATAGTAGGAAAGAAAGAAAATAAAACTTAACTAAAATCACTCATGCCACCACCACCACTAATAAAAATAAGAAGATCAACGAACGGCATCATATAGGAATAACTGCATTGTCTTTGTATCGGTCAACGCAGCAGCAAAAAAAAAAAAAAAATCGTTTGCGTCCGGCGATAATTCCGGTTAACAAAAGAAAGCATTCATTTTTACCTATTTTCCTTCTGTCTATCTGTTTGCCCTCGACTTGCTTTTCCCTTAACCTTTCGTATGCCCATCATTAATCAACCGTTGTTGCCTGGCGACACGGAAAAGGCGTTTGCAATGTTGCACATCCTTAACTTTACACTTGCCACCATCATGGGCCACTGACACCCAACCAACATCTTCAATGACGACAGCAATTCAGATTATTCATTCATTCACAATCACAATCACACTCACAATTCACAAAATAATAAATACAATTTTAAGCGTAGCATTAGTTTCAATTGCAACATTTCTTTCATTTTTCATGCGCGACCATCGCCCAAAGCACCCTGAGGAGGACAACAATGCCGCATGGGCAATAACCATGCAGACACAGTCACTGTCGTATGCCGCAATCTAATTTAAATTAATTTCAACGATTTGAACAAGCGTTTCTAATGCGATTGCCTGCCTGCGGTTAGCCATACTACTAAGCCCAGTTGGAAGTCAAGGCTCAAATTGCACTCACGCGTTTGTGCTTTGAAAAATGACAATCATTGTTAGATAGCCAGAAGGGAACATAATTTAAGCTTCTAATGCCTTCCTTTTTAACTACAAATCATCAACCAATTTCATTTCTGCATTCAATTTCAAATGAACATAAATTGGCAACTGCAATGACTTTGCCGTATTGTATGTAACTGACTTTGACCATTTAGCGTTGGTTGACTGCAATCAGTCAAAAGTGGATTTCTTTTGCACCTTTCTTTTTTCCTTTTATACTTATTATTGATCGCTTTAGAACTCAATTAACAACATAGATGTAACCGGGCAAAGCTTACATAAGATAGTGAATAACATCTCCATAAATATCATCAAAACTTGTCTACCTTGGATAATAAAATACTAGTACACACATTAAGCAAAGTCTATACAAAAGTAAATAAATAAAACAACCGAGCTTTGCTTGGGGGCTTACATGGGAGCTATACAATCCAGCAATACTATGATTTTGAAATTTCCATGGTTAGTCAGGCACTTATAGGGTTCAAAATTTCAGTATCATAAAACAACAAAACAAAATAAAAAAATATTCCTTGTGCATGAATCGAACCCCATGCCCTCGGTTTGCAAGTCCTATTCAGTAACCACTACGCCACGGGTATTTCAATTGTATTTGCCTAAATAGCTCCAATATAATAATAACATCATCATATTTTGATTTTCGTCACAATTCCTTTTCATACAATATTTCTGGGATTTACACCCCTTCGTTAAAGAAGTGTGACTTCAAAAAGTTTTTTTAATAAGAACATGAATTTGAATCTGGGTTTTTATAGGAGGTACCCCTCCTAGTAAACCTAGAATCTTGAAATTTGCTCGGTTGGTAAAGAAAATGATCCATTGATGTAGTACTTCATCACTGAGAATGAGAAATGGGTTATCTTGAAAAATGTTAAACGCAAGAAATTATAGAGTAAAAAAGGCGAAGCACCTCAAAAGCCGAAATTTGTTTGGTGTGATTTTAAAGGTTTTTTTTTTGGGGCGGGGGATTTCTATCTGATAATACAACGATCAATTTTGAAGTATAGTGTCAACAGCTGGACAAATTGAATGATTTACATAAACAGGAAATGCCATAATTGATCAATAGAAAAGGTGCAGTGTTTTAACAAAATAATCCAGACATCATCATACAAGTTTGGTAACTCGCCAATGTTTTTATAACTTGAATGGGATACCAGGACTGGCACCTTCTGATTTTTTACATATCTGTTCTGATCTCTACAACCCTTTCTAGACGGTAAAACTTTCACTTGAAATGATGAAATTAAAAATTACATAGATTGACGTTTATCAATCCATGTGCTTGGCATCGTGTTCTTAAGTCTTCACAGACAGGTGAGCACGTATAACACTGGTACTTCATTACATAGATCAGTTTTTTTTTTTACCATAAAAGAAGAAAAATTTTATGAGCATGGAATCTTTCAACTGCCAGAAAGATGGCAAAATGTATTGCGTCAGAATGGACAATATATAATTCAATAAAATATTTATTAACTACAATATAAGGAAATCGTAAATAGAAATTATTAATTGAAAACTAAATATACAATATTAGATAAGATTAGACTATTGATTAGGGAAAAATATGATACACTTACGGAACATTAAAAAGATTCTTAAAATTTTCTTCTTTTTTTTTTTTGTTCGTTTTTATTATTCATAATAACCCATGTTGGTTGATAGATTTCGACCAATTATTATTCCAATATCAGTATAATCAAATGAAGGTCTTAATGCTCTCGGCCTAAACTTGATTGCATGCATTGTTCCTTAACCACTTTAGTGCGTGTATTCGGACCATTTTTATTGCAAAAACAAAAGTCTAAATTAGATTAGATTGACGCTCATTAACAAAGACAACAGCAAAAAAAAAAAAAAAAGAAGCAATGATCGCTTCTGGCAATTAAAGGCAAAAATCTTCTTAATTGACTTCATTTCCCTTTCTTGTGATTGTTTTTTTCTTTTTTTTTTTTTTTCTTTTTTTGTAATCTTGCGCAATCTGCAATGATTCAATCTGATCTAACTACGCATCGTTTCGTTTTTATTAGAGCCTTGTCAGTGCAATTGCAGATGCAGTGGTTGTGCAACTATACTACTTTGCCATAGTAGATGAAGTTGATGTTAGTGTTGTTATTGTTGTTATTGCTAACACAGGGAAATTGCATTCTTAGTACTACCGCTTACAGCAATAACAAATCTGTTTCTGTATTCAGATTTTAGGCCTATTCTATTGTAAAATGTCAAAAAATTTAAACACTTCGCACATAAACATTTTTGTCTGAGCAATTTATTTGCATTACACTACTGTAGGAACCTTCATTGGACTTCTAGAGGCCAATGAATGACCCGTGATTCTCTCTCTGTATGTGTTCTGTCTCTCATTGAAACTACGTTAGAACTGGCAACATCTTTTAAGCGCTTCAAGCATTCAATTTTCATGTATGTGTCAACTTTCATTTACCACATTTTTCACTTGATTATGCGCTTTTTATATTTTGACTAATTCGACTGACTGCATGCCTGCATGCCTTTCTGGAATTCCAAACTGGGTTTATTCTTTACTATATCTACTATCTGTTGGCAATTTTGGAGTTGCGGTTAATTGTTTTATGTAACCTCAAGTGATTTGCACATGTAAAAATATCCAGTTGATGATGAAGATTCCATATTTTAGTTCCTGTATTTATTCACTTGATGGCAAAAGGCAAACAGCTAACAATGATTCTAAATGAAAATCAATACTTTTCTTTATAATTATAAGAGCTATCAGTTTAACTTCATAAATATATCATAACAAATATTGTAAGGTTTTAAAGAAACTTGTTTCCATTGAATTTATTTTAAATCTACACTGATGTCTATTGAGGTAAAAAAAGGTAATAATTATTGACCATAAAAAATTGGTAAAAGAATCTCCTTTGGTGATTTTTGTTATTTTTTGTTCGTTTTTAGACTTTCACATATGAGATTTGATACTTTATTATACAATCGACATTCTTCTACAATAGATTCAACTAAAAGCAAAACAGAACACCAACAATAGCAGCAGTGGCAGCAGTGGCAGCAGTGGCAACAGTGGCAACAGTGGCAACAGTGGCAACAGTAGCAACCACGAAAACTTAAACCTATCAAAAATGTCTTACTAGACTAATAAACGCAAGTTGCTTTGACTTGGAAAGTGGTCAGAAGTTCTCTAACCTTGACAGGACTCTCTATAGCAAATACATGGAAAGCGCATAATTAAGTCGTAAAATATCAACAATTTAGTGTAATTGAATTTAGTCATGGCGAACTGAACAAGTATTTATTTTCAAAGTCAAAAGTCCAGAGAAGAGACCAACAACAGCTAACCAGCAAACCTGCAAATGAATTACGCGCTCAAAGCACGAAGTTAGTTAGTATCAAGCATTGCTCAACTAACTAAAAAGAGCATCATCAATAGAAAAGAGTTCGATTTTTTGTGGTATGTACACTTATGCGGCATTTGGCATGCAGCGCCAACACGAATTGACAACAGGAAACAGTAACAACTGCAACGCATCTTTACTTGAAGTATTGGTTTTAGTATTTGCTTATGGCTAATCTGATTGATGGCGTAAGCTACTAATTAACTAAAAATTAAAGCAAATTATGACAAATATGAAAAAGAGAATAATACAGCAACATTTCCATTAAATCAAATCAAAGCTTTCATTGAGATATTCGTTTTGTGGTACATTGAGAATAAGGTAAAGCTAAAAACCATAGGTACAGATACACACACTTATGTATGTAATTGATTTATATAATAAAATTACAAATCGATTCATCAAAACATGGGCGGATCAGCAAACTAAGAACAACAACAAGAACAAAACGCTTAAGCTAAGGTAATGGCATACAAAAAAAGCCGTTAAGGTAAATCTCAAGCTGATTCCATTTGGGTGGCAGCATCACCAGCATCATCAGTTCATGATCAGCTTTCGGCCTTCTATTGTTCAAAGTTAGCACTTGTAGTCAAGTTGGTGTTGTTCTTTTAGGGCGTGTTTAATGCGATTACTTGTAAAGGCAATTACTTAACTAAATGGGCAATCATTCCAAGCAGTAGCAACAAAACTGAGGCATGCTTTTTGTATTAAACTCAGTCAGGGCTTCATTTTCTTCAATATAATTATTTAAATTGCTTTTAATTTTTATGTTAAGAATCGGTATTTGTTAATTTATAAAATATACCTATATACCAAAGTAAAGTGTAATAAAAAGTAGGCAGTTGGAATGGTGGATGGGCGGATGGACGAGTGGCAAAAACAGTGAAAACACATTAGTTTTTAAGTGAAAAGAAAAATAAATTGTTTTATCAACAGTTTGGAATTTGAAATGAAAAGTTTTGAAACACAAATTAAAAAGAAAAGGTAAATCCATAAATTGGAAAATGAAATGTGACGAAAATCAAAATGCGTTGATTCTTTGGAGATTCTTCGGACGCACAAAACTACGCGCATTGTCTTGTCAGTCTTTACAGACTTCTTAAAGTAGTTAAGAAAGAACTTGTTCGTAAGTCTTTTGTATTGAAACAATATAATACTACAATGTTCTGTATTATTACTTGACCTTCTACTTTCCATATTGTATTAGCCCAAATAGCTCCAGTATATTAATAACATAGTTAAATTTTGATTTTCGTGACATTTTATTATCATATTTTTTCGATTTACTCCTCTGATGAAAGGATAATTTTTATTTTGTAAGTAAATTTATTTGAGTGTCGAAATTGATGATGTGTCAATTAATTTTGAATGGAAATAAAATGATAATAAATATGACACTCAAAAAGTTTCTTTACAAGCATATTTTAATTACTTTAAATATTTCAAACTATTGTCCTTTAGATTAGTTTTCCACTTAATAAACTTTGCTTTTGATGTTCATTTGTGGTAGTTTTAAAATACAAAATTTTTTTAAATTGGATAATCAAATAATTAAGCAATGATTGCATTACCAAAAAAAAAAGAGACGATGGTGGCATTCAAATATGGCAAATAAACAAAGATGACAATTCCACAATTCCACTAATGATTTCTGATATAAAATAATTTAAGTCGCGTCTGCGCAGACACCAACTAGCCGACAAATGTTATTCAATGCAATGTTACAACAACAACAAATGCAAATGTAAGAAAAAGACGCATACAATGGAACAAAATGCCAGTGGCAACAATTCAACACGATTCACTCAGCATGCATTTTTATTCTTATTGGCATTAACCAACAAAACTAATTAGAAGTGCTGCATTTAAGCGGTTCTCTTGCTTTGAATGTGCTTAAAGTGTTGGCATGCCAACACCAAGTTTACTGTATTGTGTTAGTCCTTCACATGCAACATTCGTCGGCAGCAGCTACTACAAGCAAACAGAGAATTCTAATTAGATGTTGCAAGTAGTTTGACCAACCAACCAAACAGCCGGTCAGACTATCTGTCTGTCTGTATGTCTGTCTGTCGAATATTGCCTGCCTTTGTTGAACTGCGTTTTAAATTAGACCAGTAACACAGCAGGAGCTTCTTATTGCTCTTGATGTTGCACGTGATGTGGCATTATGCAGGAATGCAACAAATTGTTGCATTTGAAAACTGTAACAAAAACATCAAGAAACATACAAGAAACATAAAAGATAAATCTACAGATAGATCGATCGATGGATCGATCGGTGGATAGATAGAAAGAAAGATAGATAGATGAATGAATGGAACTTCATTCAATGATTTAATTTTTGATTTCGATGCCTTTCTAAAGTGCTGAGCATCTATGGAGTTTGTTGCAATAGATGTTAAATATAATGAACTCTGTATATGTAAGCTTTTGCTGTAAGCAAATGCCACTTAACCAAACCACTAATGCGAACGTACATTATGATTGCCATAAAGTTCATGCTGAGCAACAAAAATTTAGATCATTTATTGTCTTATATAATTGCATTGATAAAGGTATGATTTCCTATTTGAGTGAGAATGAAGTTAAAGAATATCAAACAGCATTGATCATAAGCCAAATTTCTCATCCTTTGGCTATTTAAGGCAATTTTTTACACTCGTAACCTAGCAAAATGAACCCAAAATAACAACATGTCGTTCACATACATGTTCTTGTGTTGTGTCTCTTAATAAATGCACTGCTTTTATATTTTTGTATCTGTTAACATATCAGTTCGAGATACCAGTTTAGATATGTTTTTATTTGTTTTTTTTTTTTATTACGAAGAAATTAACTAAAAAAAAATCGGCTAAGTGCGAGTTAGACTCGTACACGGAGGGTTCCGTACCAGTTTGGGATTTGTATGGGAGGTAGTCCCCGTAGTGATCCGATTTTACTGATTCCAACAAATGTAACGCGCCTATATCAGAAACTAATATAATAGTATCTAAATTTTAGTTCGATAATCAAAAAAACAAAAAAGTTTTTTTAATAGGAACCTGAATTTTAATGTTGGGTTTGTATGGAAGGTACTCCCCCTAATTGGTCGATTTGGCTGATTCTAACAGATATATAGCGCTTATATCAGAAACTTTTAGTGTCGAAATTTCAGTTCAATAGTCTAAAAAACAAAAAAGTTTTTCGAATAAGAACCTGAATTTTAATGGTGGGTTTCTATGGGAGGTACCCTTCCTAGTAATCTGATCAAACTGAAATTTCGACAAAATAAGTTTCTGATGTATAGCTACAAACCACCCAAAGTTCAAGATTGTGGGACTACCGATTCGTATAGCTGCCATACAAATGAAAATATTTGTTGTGTGGGGACCCCTTTAAATTTTTGAAAGTATTTTAGTTTTAGTATATGTTGCTGATGCCCGGATAGAACTACACATTCTGTGAAAATTTTAACTCTCTAGCCAATAAGATTCATGAGATGTGATCCGAGGGCGGACGGGCGGACAACAAAGTCCCTGTAATAGGGTTCCCCTTGGTGCCCTTTGGGTACGGAACCCTAAAAATGATTTTTATTCCTACAGATTTGTAATGTTTATAATTGGTGTCTGTAAAAGTGAATCGAATCGAATCAAATCAAATCAAATCGAAAGAATTGAAGAATGAGAATAAAGAATTTATTCCTTTAACTATGATTTTCTACTATTGCATAATCATTGCAATGGTGCTCATAAAACTGCAACACTTCAAGTGGGTGCTGATAGAGTTTGCCAAATGCATAATACCGTTTTTCATGATCAGAATAAAGCAGTTGCCACTTAACGGTGGTCGGTCGACCATCGAAGCTAAAACCGTTGGCCAATTTTCTTTATGATTGCTAGCCAACCATTAATGCCGTTCTTTTTGCCACTCATTTATTTTCAAGAACAACAATAACAATAACATCAACAGCAACAGCCAACAGCCAACAGAAACAGAAACAAATTTAAAGAGAGTAGAAATGGTGATGGTGATTCAAAACCAAAAAAAGCGAAATTGTTGACTTCGCCTTGCTTTATTCGGCAATTCTCGCCGACCAACTAATTGGTTAACTCATACCTTCTTCTATGTTATACTCGTATTCTTTGACTACTTGCTACAAATTTAATTAGAAGCCCAAGTTAAGCGAATTGCACAATGCATTCATCCATTCATTACATAACAACAAGATAGAACAGCAAGAATTACATTACCTACCCACCTTCTTACCAAACATCTTCTTAGGGAGAGACGAGTTAAATGAAGTAAAGTTAGTGTTGGAGAGATGGTGGTGGCTACTCTTCCTGGTTCGTGCGACCATGATTTTGGGCTTTGTTAACATGTTCTAATTAAAAGCGAAATGCGAATTCAAATGCGGCTCAATTTATTCATTTTTTGTTGTGTTTTGTTTTAGTTTATTTTTTTTTTTTTGTTTTTTTTTCGAAATCGAGGTAAATTAGCATGTAAGAAGGTATGTGTCTACATACTAGGTATTGTATTTCTGAGGCATGTAATTGTCGCCCACATTAGACATTCATTCTATGAACGTGAGTGAGACAACTTTGGGAATGTCACAAGTCTTAATTTGGTTAAGATTCTTTTTATTTATTGTACTATTTTTTTTTTTTTTTTCTTATATATTTATTTCTTTCTGCACAGTGTCACGTCTCAACTCACACTTTTACAACACCATACCACACCACTTTCAATGAGCGAAATGGAAATGGTGAATTTTTCTCATTTCTATTCAATTCGCTTTTCAATTAAGATTCATTAGTCGCTACAAAACGAGCTAGTGGAATGCTCTCTTCCAAGCCAAGTCAATCGTCTATAAGCCTCAATCATAGCCCAAGTTAACCACAAAAACCTCAAAAATTAGCAAAAATGATTTCAATTGAATACCGTTAGATAGCAAGCAGACAGACAGCTACACATACACAATCAAGTAACTTGAAAGAACTTTGCCTGCCTTGCATACATAGCCTTCAAAGACCGAATTTCACGGAAGCTAAGCAAACCGCGATTAAACGCGAAAATTCTGTTGCTGTCAATAAGAAGCATCAAATACAATCGACGGCGACGGCAACGACGACGACGACGACATAAGAGCATATGGAATAGGCTACACATGGAGAGAGTGGTAAGGAAGATTGTTGGTTCCTAAACATATATTTCTAAAAGGCAACAGCAGTCTATGGACTATACGAATACTCATAGATCAAACGAATGAGCGAACGAGTGAACTTAGAAATAAAAAGATATAAAGGCGCCCAAATATTAACTCAAACTTCAGTTTCTAGTGAGTTTAGAGAAGCGTTGGGTTGGGATATGCATAGGTAAGCACTCCTATCTTATACAGTAGCTCGCCGTTGTTGTTAACCCGGAAATACACTTAAGTAGCCAATCATTTTATTGAAGCAACAGCATCAACAGCAACAGCATTAAGAAAACGCAGTGATGTGGGTTGTGGGATATGTACATACTTGTATCTACACATACATGTGTAGTGTAGTATGTGCGAGAAAATATCTGTGTTTGTATTTGTATTTAAATTGGCATTTCGGTATGGCAGCGTAATTGGCAACTGTCGTTGCGAATTTGTACTTCATCGATTTTCAAGGCAACATTACAGAACAGACAGACCTTCTCTCTCAAAGTATCTTTGCATATTTCATGCTTTCATTCTTTATTTCATTCGCTTTGATTGCTTGACACAAAAGTCAAATGATTTATGCAGGACAATTTCACTTTATGCGACATTTTACCGTCTTTTCTTTTCTTTTCTTTACATTTCTTTCCTTTACTTTTATTTTCCTTCTTTTCTATACTGATCTCTTGTAAGCAACCATCAGTCATCAATTATGTTTTGTTTATATAATGTGCTTACGTAATGCAGCCTTTACTTCTCTTTGGTTTCTTACCATACTACCGTAGGGCAAGAACTTTTGTCCAACACCATGCAGAATGCACAGTTGTTGTATGGCAGGTTGTTACTTAACTTGGCTCAAATGCTAGTTAACTTGGCTAACTGAATGACTGACTGGATAACTGAATGAGTGACTGCACTGTAAGCCTTTAGTGTATTTCTGGTACCTACAAATTGGCATTATTAATCGTTATAGCCTGGCGACACGGAAAAGGCGTTACAGCATTGCACATCCTTAAGTTTGCACTTGCTTCATGTTGCTAACTAAATAGTTGGTGTATTGAAAAGTACCTTGTTAGCGGGCGAACGCCTGATCAAGTATGTGTGTGTATGTTGTTGTTATTGTTGTTGTTGAGGGTGCAGTCAACGTGCTCAACTACAGCTGTTCGTTCAGCTATAGTACGTGTATCTTATGCTTGGGTCTACCAAAGCCCATCATCTTAGTATACGCTTCGTTACCTTCAAATGAATATTGTATATAATCGCTTTGATTGTGATTAGATATAGTAGTGTAGACGCATAGCAGGAGTATTCATCATCACTGTGTTATTTCATATTAAAAAGCATTTTAGTTTCGAATAAAACAACACTAGTTTAATAAATGAAATGGGGGGGAAATGAAGGAAGAAAAAGTAAATGGGTGGTATAAAATGCTTTTGGCAATTTCAATAAGTTCCGGTTTAAACAGTTTTGTTGTTTTATTAATAAAAAAAATAAACAACATATAGTTGAAGTGCCTCTTAGAGTTCTGAATTACTTAAAGATTTTTTTAAATATAAAATCTAGAAAATATGTTACAAAAGATGGAAATACTAATTTAACTTAAATTATCTTTCATAGGTTAAAATATCGCATGTCATACAAATGATCTGAAATGTGATTAGAAGAAAACAAGAAAAAAGACGATTATCTCTGGATATGCCGAAATTGTAATATCTTATTTAACGTATACTAAAGCGTCCAGACAGTATTCATACATCATTTTAACATAGAAACCGAAATAATTCTATGGGAGCTATATCATCCAGTAATCCAATGGTCTTGAAATCTCTATGGGTTAGTGAATATGGGTAAGACACTTATAGTATCCAAATTTCAGTTCGATAATACAAAATCCAAAAAAGTTCTTCCAATAAATGAATTTGAATATGGGTTTGTATAGGAAATACCCCTCCTAATAATTCTATGGTCCTGAAATTTAGACGGTTAGTGAATATGAGTCAGACACTTACAGTATCCAAATTTCAGTTCGATAATACAAAAAAGAAAAAAGTTCTTTTAATGAAAACATAAATTTGAAACTGTGTTTGTATGGCAGGTACCTCTCCTAGTAATCCTAGGAGGAAATTTACACGGGTGGTGAATATGGGGTAGAATCTAATAATGTCCAAATTTCAGTTCAAGAATACAAATATCAAAACAGTTTGTCTAATAAGAACATTAAATTGAATCTGTGATTCCGATTCGGCTGATTCCGACAGCGTCTTCGTGAAAAATTCAGCTCTTTAGCAGGCAAACTGGGGGACTGGTATAGACGGACCGACCGACATGGATAAATCAACTTGTCTTTTTGAGTTGATCAAAAATAAATATACTTTATGGGGTCTCCGATGTCTCCCTCTGTATATTACACACTCTATGACAAACTTATAACAGTATTACGGCTCTATGCAAGATATCAACTCCTTATTCTGAGGGTATACGATTTTAAAGATTTATATATTGTAGAACCTGTATTTGTAGTATTCCGTGCCTTAATGGAGACTACAGAAACAAACAGGAGAAAATGGATAGCACGATCGATCCCCTTGCGACTCTGATCATGTCAGGGAATATGACTCTCATCTCTTATCTCTCTCATCAGAAATACATCATGTAAGTATAAATAGAATGATATAAAATTAGCACAAAAACTTCCTGATTTATGAATACTCGTATTTTCTGCTGCAGATATTAATGATGGTCATTGCATATTGTCATGATAATATCTAAAATTATTCAATGAATTCCAATTATGTAATCCATATATAAACATTGCTCTGCTCTATAAAATTTTTTCTGTTCAAGGAAGTTGATTAAACCAACACGATGGTATCTATACTTTTCTTTATATCTATCAGATCAGATATTATAGAAACTTAACTATAAAGTAAAATAAATTATAAGGGTACACAAGCACACACCCAAAGATTATGATATATTGTACAGTTTTGTTTTGTGTTATTTGTTTCAATATACTTTATGACTTCATTGACGTCATTTCAAGGCTGTTTACCTCAACGATTATTAGCACCTGAGGTGTAAAAATGTAAACACCGGTGATAAATCGTAATGATGGCAAAATACTTCCAATGCATACCAGTAGTGTGATTATGGATGATTCTAAGTCAAATTGATATGCAAAACAGGGCGGACAACAAGTGCAACAGCAACATGTTATTCTTTCAGTTGCAAAAAAGGAACCAAAACACCAAACACCCGGGCAAATGAACAACAAATTTGCATTATGAAGCATTTGAATATTGTTATATGTACTAACTAAGCACAACATGTGTCGTTTTCTAGTGTAGAACATGAAAGTTATATGTAATATACCATAGTTAAAGTGGAAGAAAAGTGATTATAAAGCAAACAAGGCAATGAGAGGACGACAGACCTTGAAGCGAAAAAGTGAAACAAATAATATGTCTTAGAAATGCCTGAAAGCCTAAAGTTAACTTAACTAAAACAAACTAAACTACAGAACAAATCTTAGGATTTTTACACAGATCAGATCAGATGAGATGAGTTGAGTTGAGTTGAGATGAGTTTAGTTCTCTGAGGAGCTCAGTTCACTGAGAGCTTGACAAGTTGCTGACAAGTGAAAATTAAAACAAACTTTTACTAATAAATTTTCTAGTTAAAACACATAAACTTCAGTTGAAATCTGTTATTGCGCGTGTTAAGCGTGCAACAGGATCCTTCTTTTCTAACGCCTGACATATGATACACGCCCTAAATGCCAACAACAACAACAACGACGACGAATAGTAAAAGTCTAAGCCACCAGAACAAAACCTAGGCGCGTCTCTATTTAAAGATATACAAACAACAAAAAACAAAAGGAGAAGATGTAAAAAAGAACTGTACGCGTCCCATTATGGCTAACAGCAAATACATCTTCAGTCCAAGAATTGTTGCATTTGCAGCGGCACAGCAACAGCAACAGTATAACAAACAAAGACCACAAAGCAAGACGAGTACTGGGCATCATAAATTTAAACGTTAGAAAGATGCAACTTTGTCTAAGAACTCTCAACTTGCAAAGTCAATTTCTTTTCCCTTTTTTTTTTTTTTTTTTTTTTTCTTCTCTCTATTTCAATTTGGAACAATAACTTTATCTCTATATGTGTGTGTGTGTTTTAGTGAGTGAAAGAAAGCCTAAACTTGGCTACGGAAGCTATAAATTGTTGTTGCTTTTTTCAATAACTTATCGATCGCATGATTAAGTAAGCATTCAATTTTTTCGATTATTTGTATATGAGATTAGTTTGCAGTTGGCCATAACAAGCTTTTCTTTTGTCTTCATCTTGTTGTTGTACATTGTTTTATCCTGGTCAACAGCAAGCAATGAGAAATTGTTTAGTTATTGTATTTTTTTTTTTTTTTTATATATATTTCTAAATTCCATAAACAGACTTCTAGACACGCAACTTAACTGAAATTAAAGTCAGGCGCCTTTAAGACTTTTTTCACATTACATATACAATATTTTTATTATTTTTTTTTAATAAGTTTTTATTACGCAATTTTTTCATCAAAAGAAAAACAACAAATAGAAGAGAATAAAAAATCTGATATCTTACGAATTTTGTGGACAATAAAAATATTATTTCAATTATGTTGCATGTTAAGCTTTAACATTAACCAAAAAAGAAGGCGCAACACGCAGCTTAGCGGTTTTTTGCTTCAACTTCATGAATTTCATTTGATGAAGAATAACCGCTATGGGGGTCAATTCAGTATAAAAATATATATATACATACATCTACAACAGAAAAAACCCATGCAATGTAAACTTCACAGCGGTGGCACAAAGGAGCATCGAGAGCAACGACAGGTGCGACCTTAACTCTGCGACTGACTGACAGTCAGCTGATTGAACCAGGCAATGAGTTAAAAGTTACAAGTTAGATGAGTTATGTTCCCATATTGGTTTGTTTTAATATCTTTACTGTTAAGCTTTTGATCATCTGAAGCAATGATGTTGTCTTTTAGAAAATATCTTAAGGGATCATTGAATTCAATTCAATTTATTTATTAATTTTTTTTATAGACTAAAATTTCTTAATCAAGAGTTCAGACTCCCTGTCTTTTCTACTTGTAGAAGAGTGAACAGTTTGTTACTTACAAAAGGAAAATGGGAAAACTTTATAACAAAAACCCCATGACAATTTCATTATAACTTAATCCTAAACTTAACGCTAAGGTGCTTAAACTATATTGTTAATATGGGAATAGCAAAAATATATAAATCTATTTCTGAAGTTATCATATAGTCGTTCCAACACTAATTCGATTTTAGCCTTATAATGTCAAGTCAAAACTAGAGTAGATACCAAGGTAAATTGAAAATCATTTTAAAAAGCTTCTTTTGCGTGTTTTGAAGTAATGTCAGCCCATATTGAGGCTCCGTAAAACATAACAGCTTGGAAAATTGATCTAAATAGATACAATTTGTTCTCTATATTAAGGGATACAATGTCCTAATCAAGATATCAAGTTTTTTATTGATGCAATTAATGTGTTCCTTGAATAATAGTTTTTAAAGTGAAATTTCTTTAGCGGCGTTGGGCAAAAATTTATACTAAAAATTTTAATGTGAAATACAAATTGTCACGTTTTTTTGATTCTGTACCTAATGAACCGCGCTATGTAGAGACTTGAAATTTTTACAGAATGTGGAATTTGGAAAATCCACCGAAAAAGTCTCAATAAAGAGATTACAATTAAACAACAACAATATATTGCTTGTACAATCAATCGCATAATGTGTGGCTGGCATTACAAACTTTTTGACAAACTTATAATATTGTATGTGGTTGTATTTGTTTTGTGATGATCTCCCACTGTTTGTTTTTTAAGAAGTTTTATATCGTGTACGATGGCACACGCGCAATTTTTTTTATCTAAAACCAAACCTTGATATTTAAGCTGACTATCCCATCTCACTTCTACCCGAATGAAATTTATATGGTTGGATAAATGTTTTCCCGCTTCTTAGAAAAAAATATAACCAGAGTTTTGTCAGAGTTTTCTCTTAAGTTTACCATCTTGGAAATGTCAATGAGGGTGGGAAAAACTCCCTGATGCGAGTCTACAATGTCAGCAGATAGAGCTCAAGAGCAGAGAACTGCGGTATCATTCGCGAAAATTGATGGAAGATCTGATGTGAATATGTTGTAGAGTATAGGTGAAAGACATCACCCTTGGGGCAACCAGCTTCAATATATACAGCTTCGAAAATTGCATTAACAATATGGACTCTGAAGGAGCGTTCTTTAAGAAAGCTCTGAATTATTTGAATAAATTCCAGCGACAAGTTTAAGAGGTTCATTTTATATACTAGCCCATCAAGCCAGATGGAATCGAATGCTGCTTTAATATATAGGTAAAAGAACCCTACCAGTAGATTTGGAGTCTGCGTACTTAGATTTGGCAATTTTTTCAATTGTCGCTAACGGGTGTAGAGTGCTGTGTTCTTAACGGAAGCCGAACTGCTGCGGCGGGAGTTTGCTTAAAGTATCATGAATTGAAGATAAATTATAAAACTGAAGAGATCAATAGTATACATCAATATTATTCTCAATTCATTTAGAAAAAGTAGTTAACTTACTTGCTCCAATTAAATGTTTCAACATTAGTTCCTCTGCTTATTGTCTAAGCAGCATGTGGATTCACATTTTGTGGAATTGGGTCGCTCTAAAATACATCTGCCTTTCACCATAGAGTTTTTTCATATTCAAACATAGAAAAGGATTACATATGTACATATGAAAAATATATTAGCTTTTTATGAGAACAAACTAAAAATATTTCCATAGTCTCAAAAGATAATAGTTTACATTGAAAATAATTAAATATAACGGTTTGCTTTTATTGCTCATATAAGTTTGTAGCAAAAATCGCATAGTGTTGTCCTCTTTCTGAAACTGAAATAAAGCAAGCAAAACAACAAACTTCAACTACGCCTGAAAGCAACAACACCTACTACGACAACATATCGACACCTTTAACTGCTCTAACAGCCCTAAAAGTGATTTATGATCTAACAGCATAACAAGATGCGAACGCCTTCAAGAAAGACATAAAGTCAACTTTTGACCTCTGCATGTTAGCGTTATATTAAAAATGTTCTATTCAAATAGGATTAGGAAACTTTCAAAGCATGACATAACCAGACCCTGTGCCCTACCACACCACCACCAACTACAATATACCTTTCACATGTTTCAAAGTTTTATCCTTTTATCAAGACACTTGTAACGCTTTACAGAACACACAGAAACAGAAAGGCAATTGATTTTAGTATTCGATTTGTCAATCAGTTCATGCCAATTGAAGTCTCTCATTCCTGTGGTATGAAAGATGTTTTTTGGTCACAGATTTCTATGGTAAAAGTAGTAAACTTTGATATGATTTATATATTGGAAATATTAACTGAAATAATCAGAAAGGCGATTGATTCTAGCAAACATTTTGTCAATCAGTTCATGTTAATTTCTGCGGTATGAAAGATGCCTTAGAAACTAGAAGAATCTGTTCTTAAATAATGAATTCTTATGACAATTTTAGTAAAAGTAAGATTGGATGCTCAGTTACCAAGGTATTCTTGGCAATGACCACACTGGCATAGCTACCTTTTATATCAATCCAAGGACAAGGACCTGAAAAGGAATTTTACTAAATCTATCCAAAAAGTGGGCAAGATGCCCACTGGTTTAAGATCTAGGACAATCCTAAGTGCTCTGGCATTCATTTTTCATACAAAAAATAATGAAATTAATGTTAATGTACATATTGGACATATTTAACTCAAGCATGAACACCTTCTTACCTGCGCATCGTTGCAACTCTAACCTTGCGGAGCCACGGCCTCCGTCGACTGTATTCTAGATCTGTCCAATCTTTGGAAGAGGTAAGGCTATAATTTTTTTTTTTTGAAAGAATTAAACCCCTAGAACTCATGAAATAATGTTCTTTGGATAAACTTAGTTTAAAATTTCCTTTTTCATTGCATTAAAAATCACTTAGTCTAATCATCATAAATGCATTTTATCTTGGTAGGTAGAACTTCTTTAATTTTAGATGTTAATAACTATTATTATTATATTAAAATCCTATCTATAAATATTTAGAGATCTTAAAGTGTTTTTTTTTTTATTTTTAATTAAAAAGAAGGCGTAAGGTATTTCCTCTTTCTATCAAACCTAAGCTTATGTTTTTTTTGTTTTTTTTTTTTGTTTTTTCTATTTTTGCAGTTTTGTCCATAAGGAAAACTACTCTTTATCACGTTTGAAGAAATTGCATTCAATAAATTTGTATGCAAATAACATTTTTATCGCTCTACACCGTTAACGTTCTAAATGGCTTTTCATTTTCACGAATATTGTAGTCAGTATAAGAAGGAAGACAAAATCACAAAGAGAACTTAATAGACAAGGAAGAGTAGAGACTTAACGCAATGTGTATGGCCATCAGGCAGAGCAAGGACGCATCGCAGCGCATCCGTTACTATAAAGATACATATATCCGATCTTTTGAATGTCTTGACTGCCTGAATAAATGCCTGTCTGCTTGCCTGCCTGCCAGCCTGCCGGTCTTTGACAAAGTGTCGTAGTCAATGCAGGCTTAGAGTGTTTATAAATCACAGCCGAGAGCAAAAGAAATAGTAAGCATAAACACACATTGAGCTGCCATTGCTGCAACAACATTTTCAACGGACAATTACTTCTTCTACTTGACTTTCAGTGTTAGTTGCCTTGCCAAGGTGACAACGAATGCATCTATACTTAGTATGTATATCTAAGCTTAGTTTGTGTCCAGTTGCCACCGTTTAAACTTTGAGTTGAGCTGAGGCTGAGGCTGCGGCTGAGGCATCTCCACTTCATTCAGTTCACATTTAGGTGTCCAATCAATTTATGTTTGCTGTGCAATGAATTGATTTCATTAGTGAATTGTCTTCAGTTTGCTATTGGACGGGCGACCGACCTGACCAGATCAACGGAAATATGTATCTGGTTTGCCGCACACAGTAGCTAATATTTTTGCAGATTACACATTTGCATTTGCGAGATTTTTATGACAAATTACGAATTAAGAATTTATTCTGCTATTTCCTTTTGATGAATTTCTAGCTTAATAAGATTTATCGTTTCGCTAAGTGGCTGCCATCATCTTCAGCAGCATCATCATAGTAGAAATATTGGCCAATAGTCATTTGAACATTCTCATACCAATTTAACAACAATCAGCAACATTCCATTTTTTTTTTTTTTTTTTTGTGTTTCATTTTTACTTTAAGTTTGCTTTAAACCAAGTAAGAGACGCCTTCTCGTTAGGCTAACAACAAAATTGTCTCTATCCTCTTTCCCCTCTCTCATTCTTTTGCTTGTGTTTAATTGTAGCAAGTAACACCTTGAGACCCACTTCGGCATAGTGGATAATTTATGGTCAAAAAGCAATAAAAACAAAAAATAAAAAAGAAGAAGAAGGAGAAGGTTCAAGCCAAGCGTGTTAAGCAGCTGTGGACATACTCATACATATCTGCTTAAGTTCAGCAGCTGTGAAGTAGCTCGAAAATTGTTTTAATTCCCAAGATTAAAAACCAAGACGATGACGACGACGTATCCGTTTCTTGCCA
Source organism: Amiota minor (assembly GCA_037043295.1). Lineage (NCBI taxonomy): Eukaryota > Metazoa > Arthropoda > Insecta > Diptera > Drosophilidae > Amiota > Amiota minor. Next base: position 851,386 of record JBAMAW010000382.1, read on the forward strand.
ACATGAGAATCAAACGCATACGATTGGCCCAAATACGCAACGATCCAAATATGACAAGAAAATATCTACACAACTAAAACAAAAATATTTATACTTAATGCGAGTGTATCAAAATATGTTTAATGAAATGCACAGAACGCGATTGTATGTTTATAGAAGTAAGAAGTAAGTCCAGCAACATTGTAGATGCATAGAAGAAACAAACTAAGAATCAAAACCCAATGCTGAATATCATAAGAATAAAGTACGCGAGCGATTTAAACGAAAACCAAAGCAAATCAAGATCAGTTACGCCTTTGCAGCACGCAGACGCCACCATTTACACACACACATACACACACACACATTCAATTAAGACAAAATGTGGGCATTTGGATGCAAGATGCATTTCTTGATGTTCCAGCAACAAAAGCAAAAGGTGATGCCACTGTTCAAATGAACGTAGAATGAACAAGTGAGCGCCACTTGAGCAGTTAAATAAATTGCGCATCATGCAACTCTATCTATCTGCATGCAGCCAAAGCGCAAAACACATCAACACACTACACCACGTCACTTTACTTATAACACAAAACAACAGAAACATGAAAACCTATGAACGCCCTATTTACTATATAATTCGGGCGCCTAAAGCAAGGTGAAGTAGTGATATTAAAGTACAACTTGATAGCGGCTTAGACTCACCTCTTGCCAAATGCGCGGCGCAGTAGCAACAAAGACAATAATAGGATGCAGGATGCGAAGGAAGGTGCTACATACAAGCATCATCACCAACAATAGACATTATAGTCGAATCAATCTTTCTTATCGCCATAATAAATTTCATTCTTATCGCAAGCATTGAACATTTTGCAGTGGTTGTTGTTCCTACTAGTATTTCCTTGCAACTTGGTGTTGCAGCAAACCAATTCTGTTTAGCATTTTAATATAAATTTCATTTTTGTTTTTGTTTTTCTAGTTCACATGTGGGTTGGTGCTTATATTACACATGGTTGTCATGGTTGTGGTGGCTGTTGTTGTTGTTGCTGTTGTTGTGGGCATTAATAAACGCTTCCCCAGCAGTGGCAAGTAATTCATTTTAAGTCAGCACTCAACGTGATCAACTTGATGTGTGAATGCATTTTGTCGGAAACGAGAATGATCAGATTTTTAATCACTTAATTTAAAATTCAATTAAGGGAGAACCCTTGGAATGGATTGCAGTTTGCAGTTTTTAAAGTGAAATAACTAAAGATGGTTAGAATGACAATGAACTTATCAATTTTAATGATTTGGTCAACAATTGCAAGCAGAAGAAAGTAAAGGTAAAATAGTTTCAAAAGATTTCATTTTACTTCATAGAGAGAGAGAGGCAAAGAGTAAGTAATGATGAATCAAATTATCATGTTAATAAGTCTCTCAAACAAAAGTAAATCACACAAAATAAATAAAAAAAAATCAAATGCCAGCGGCATATGAACAAAAGAACGAAAGACTCTTTCATAAACTCATTTGGCATCATTTTGCGAGTTGCGTGACTTGACACAGCGTTGACAGCAAAATTCACATCGCGTAAAAACAAAAACCCTACAGAAAAAAAAAAAAACAAAGAAAAAGAAACAAATCAAGTTCAAAACAAACCATTAAAGAACATTGACTCCACAACAAGTTGACCTAATTAAAATGACCAATAGTTCAAAGTGATTGAACCATACTGTATCGTATGCATAAGAACTTGACAATCAAAGATGTAACTCAAATTACAATGGACCTCAAAAACCCCCAAAGCTTATTTCTTCTGCCAATAGATTTTCAACACTTAAGGACTACCAATGCGGCGTATGATTAATTTTATTTTAATTACAGATTTCAACCTTTATGCTGAAGAATATGATATTTATGTACCATTTATAGCATTCAAGTTTTTTGGCAACACATTTCGATGATTAATTGTAGCATGGGAGAATCTGTGATGGGAACTCACGCATCTTTACAAAAGTTAAACAATTCCCTGAGATTCACATGAAACTTTGCACGATCAGTGAAAGCAAGAAAGTATTTACGTACATATGTGTCGATGAGCGATCAAAACAATAAGCAAACTAAGATGTTTGACATGCCGACAGACTCCCAAGGCAAATGAATAAAGATTTTTGCTTTGCATGATTGAGTTCATTGTTCACATCAAATTTGATTACATTTTTAGTGATTTTCTATTGCAATAAATTATTTATTTTGTACCCTTCAGGCTATGAATGGTAGTATTATAAATTTGCCATGATGTTTGTAACGAATAGAAGGAGACATCAAAGACCCCATAAAGTATTGTGTACATATTCAAAATTCCAAAATATATGAAAATGAAATGTGACGAAAATCAAAATTTGACGATGTTATTATTATATTGGAGCTATTTAGGCAAATACAATATGGAAGTGAAACTTGTAAAGTAGATGATGCAGCTATAATACAGAATATTGTAGTGTTATATTGCTTCCATACAAAAGAGTTATTTAAATTTTCAGTCATTCGGCCACTTGTTTTACTATATCCACAGTATATAATATATGTATGTACATTGAATTGCGTCCAAAATCCTTCGTTGCGAAACGTCACCTTTAGTTTTATATTCGTTTATTTTGAAATTGTAATGTCGCAGTACAAAAATACCATTCGCTAAATAAGAATACAGAATTTTGTGTGAGTCTTGAAGAAACAAACATTTTAATGTATAAGTTAAGTCTTCATACCATTCGATCAAAAGCTTGAGCTACATCAAGCAATAATATCGTAGCTCAAATGCAGTTCCTTTTTCGTTAGTAATTCTGTTGACTTGTTCTGTTTTTCCATGCTTTGATCGAAACTCAAACTGATGACTCGGGAATGTGTTATTGGTATGTTTTCAAACAGTTTGAAAGGAGGCTTTTAGGTCTGTAAGGAGAAAAGCTTCTTCTTGACTTAACCCTTCCTGGTCTTGGAATCATTTTGAAGACTGATTCTGTCCATTCAGACTAAAAGTAACCAAGTATAAAATGGGCTTTAAACAGTTTTGTGAGAAATGTTATTGCCGACTGAAAGTCATTATTGATTCTCATAAAAATAAAATTTATTGAGTCAATTAGTAAAATTAGAAAGATTTTATTACATTTTAATTAGTTTATATTGATTTACTACAATCTAATGTGATGTTTTATTTGGAGCAACTGTTTCACAATAAAAAATATCTCAAAAAATACACTCACTGAAGCCAATAAACTGATTTGCATATGGTTGACCCATAAACATAAAATATTTGAAATCAAATACCGTTGATGCCGTTTTTTATTTCAATCATTTATTCATTCAATTCACTCACTGATTCCTTCTTTCGCTCACCTAAAATGATGTCGGTCAGTCAGTCAGTCAGTCTTCTATCGCGTTGGCATTGTTAACAATAACTTAAAATGCGAACAATACTAAACCATTTCCATGTTGTTTTTGTTGTTTTTTTTTTTTTGGGCTAACTGAAAACCAAAATCTTTTATTCTATTCTATTCACAATGCGATTATCTTGAATGCGATTTAAACGCGTTAAATACATGATGTGAGATGGTTTAGATATAGGCAAAAATTGTACCCCGTTTTGGGCATTTATAAGCGCATAAATCACGTTCCTTTTTTTTTATTTTTTTGTAGATACAATCACGCTTCGAAAGAAAGCTTGGTCTACAACAGCAAAATGATTATGCGAAACAAAAATAGATGAAAATTTTATAAAAATTCAATTCATGCAAAAGATATTTTTTTTTTTCATTTGATTTGTATTTTATTTTATATTATTCTAAAGCAAAGTCAAAGCCAAGCCATGCATTCTACAATAGTTTATCGCGTGATGATGGCTAAAGCAGAGCACACACACAGCTTCCGTTTTTGGTAGCCTAAATGTGAAGGAGCTTAAATATAATTTACTCCACTTATGTTAAGATAAAAGTTAAAGATATTTGAAGATATTTTCAAATAAATAGGCAATCATGCCCACATTTCTTTAAATTTTTCTACTATTTAGAAAGTAAAATCTTTCCCATTTTCAAGATAATTAGAATGCTTTACATTCATTTCAAGTGAATCAATTTCAATGACAAATGAACAACACCTACAGAATTTGACAAAAAAAAAAAAAAAAAAAAAAAAACAAAAAAAAAACAATTTATTCAAAAACTTTTACTTAAAATAAAATAACAAAACAAATTTTTCAATTCCAATTTTATCTTCATCATTTTAAAAGATATTGTATTTAATTTATGAGGTAAATAAGAAGATTTTTCCCTTCTTAATCCAACTTGATATGTTTTGATTTAAAATCAAATAAAATTCGAAAGTGAAATTTATATAGTACAATATAATATTACAGTTATTATGGATATTATGGATTAAAAACGCCTCTGCATTAAAGTTTTTATTGAAAGTTGATAAGTTTGTTGCTTAAGTCTTTCGTTTCAATGTAAGTTAACATGAAAATGTTAATGTTATGCTAAGCTTATGTTAATTAACATATTTATTTAAATTAACAGCTAAAGTTTCATGTTCCCTGTTATGTTTACATAATGTTACTCTGTTGTTAACATGTTTCTCTCTATGTAATCAGAAGTAACATAAACAAAATTGTCCATGACCAAGTTTTGTGGAAACCTCACTTGCAAAAGTTCATGTTCATGGACATCAACAACATAAGCAGCGATCATCATCAATGATTTTGCAGAGCTGCAAAGACTACATGACTCTCAGTCTCTTTCTGTGTTTCTCTCTCATATACTAAAATCGTTTATTCTCTTAAAAGCGCATGCTCAATGGTTTGATTTACAACCTAACAGGTGTTTGTAGTAAAACATTGATCGGCTGGGTGTGTTGGCTCAAACCAAAGTTTAATGGCTAACATGCAGAACATTTTTAAGTAGAAAGTATGCAGAATCTTTCACCGCAACAGACTCATGAAAGTTTAAAATGTTAGCTTTTTCTCTTTCAACTCTCTCTCTCTCTCTCTTACTATCTGCTAAATGAATTTCTTTTTCAGCCACATAAACATTAGACTTTCTTTAACTCACAACGGAGCGACTCATTGCTTCTCTCATCATTTTATCATAATGACTCTTTTTTAAGTTTAGTTGTAAGTTGTTCGTTCATTCGCTCTGTGGAACAGTTGTGTGTTGAGGCAGCAGCGGCAGCAGTGCAAAAGGCAATAAGAAGAAGTCTTCTAAGTTTTTATTTTTTTTTTATAACAAGTCATTATGCTCTGCGAAAGAGTTTAGTTAAGCGGCAACCTTTGCGTGGTTCAGTTCGATTGTGTTGAAGAGTGTTTTGGCCAAAATATAGAAAAATAAAAAATAAAAAGACAAAATAAGGAAAAAAAACTTCTGTTTGGAGCATTTCAAGTGCAAAGACGTCATTAATAATATTTGCATAGACAAGAGAGAAATAGTTTTTTTGGTTATAAAAAATAAAAAAAAAAAAAAACAGAAAAGGATTTTTATTCAAGATTCTTATGCATTAAAGTGTCAAGTATTTTTTGTGACATAAAAGTGTGAAGTTTGTTTTTAATATTTTTATAAAAAATATTTTAAAATATACAAAAAGGTGAGTTTCAGTTAAAGGAAATTTTATTTTAATTTATTTACAATTTTTATAATTTTGTTGATTGAATAATGAAGTTAAAATAAAAAACTTTCAATATGAAAAATATTGTTAGCAAAGATTTTATAGAAAACTATGATTTTTCTATTAAATTTTTATTTTTCTTATGTCATTCAGAGATATTGAACTTAAATCAATATCAATTTTCTTTCTTATAAAAATATATTTATTGGACACATCTCAGCTCAAGTTTGTTGCTCAAGTCTTTTGTCATTGCAAACGACCGCTAGATGAACGAACGCATAAGGAAAATTCAAACAAAAAACAATCATCAGCAGTAAGAATAACAACAACAATAACAACAATGTCGATGTATAACTAAGAATGACTAAGAAAAACCCCTGAAAAAATTTTAACCGGTTTATTTGTATGTTGTCCGTTCGATCATAAACTCTTACACACACTTATACTCAGATGCAGAAATAACTATACTTTAATAGTCTTAGTACTACTACGATGAACTAAAGTAAGAGTTACAAACAAAAAATAAAAAAATAAAAAACAAACAAACAAAAAAAAATAACTCAAACTTAAAAAGTTTAAAGAACGAACAACAACAAACAACAGAAGAAACAAAAAAAAGTGATAAAAGCAAAGAACTGTGAAACCCAACATGCAAAGCAACGCTATGATCTTTAACTATACACAAGTCAACAGCTTCCGTCAAAACATTAGCGAATCTTAGGGCGTCACTTTGACCACAGAACCAAGAGAAGTCTTTGGTGGCAGCTTTGGTGGCATGTAGTAATCTAAGTAACAACAACAGACTAAGATAGGAAGACAGAGAGAGAGAGAGGGAAAGACAAGGGAAAAAAAACTTAAAAACTAAGTACAGCACGAGGAGAAAAAAAAAAAGAATAAAACATAATATCGTAATAACAAAAAACAACTACAGCAACAAGTAGAACACAGAAAAACAAGGCAGAGGGGCTGACTTATATCACTTGGAGTTGTGTTGCACAGTCTAGTATGTTTATGAAGAAAAGCTCAACCACGCAATAGAGTACAGTATAGTGGTGGAGTAGCGTAACGAAAAAGAAGGAAGGAAGGAAAATTTAAGAAAACTAGACGCACATTGAGAGTCAAAGAGAAGAAGAGGTGACCAAACCCAGACCCAAGACTCAGTTGCTGGTGTTTCAATACAAAATAACTGGTGGACTTGGTTGCTTTTGCTTCTTCTAGTAGAATATTGCAATTTTAGTTTAACTCAACTCAACTAAACTGAACTACTAATGATTTTGCTGCCATAACAATAACAACCACAATTTTAATTGCTTGCAACAAAATGAAACAAAAAAATGTGAAAAAAAAATGAAGAAGAGAAAAAGAGAAACAAACGCAAAAATAAAACCATTAATCCTTTGTAATTATTATTAGTGTAGTACAAGTTACTTGGAAGCAAGGCAACAAACAATTTATTCTATCATCTCTTCGCATTCGCTTCTTATCTATCGCTCAATACACAACACAACGACAACAACAACAACAACAACAACAACACACACACAAACTAGATCATGATGTGAAGCTAATAGAAGTGTGGCATTTAGGAAGGTTGCTACATACAGATAGATAGATAGATAGATACATAGGCTGGCATGCAGGCTGGCAGGCAGACAAATAGTCCGATAGGCATTCTGGCTTATGGTCTTTCGATATTGAGTGAACTTTGTATGTATGTATGAGTATGTGTGTGTGTAACATGTGTTTGCCATTGTAAGATTCAACATTTTTATGTTGTAACTTGCTTTGCTTTGCTTTGCTTTCCTACATATTTCTCTACCGCCACCTTGTACTCCTCCTCACACAATAGTCATGTTTATCTTTATACTTTTTGCTTGAAAGTAAAACTAACCTAGTCACATTCACTGACTGACCACAACAACATTGAATGTTGTTATTGTTAGATACAACATTTCCTTATTTTTTTTTTTTTTGTTTCTTTCTATTTTACACTTCTTTTGTGTATTTATAAAATATTCTCTTTTCCTTTTGCCCTTTTTAATTTTTGTCAGATGCCTTTGTGTTTTTATGGTGTTAATGTTCTCGTTTGAATTTTAATTATTTTTCTTGAATTTAAAGTGAATACATGGTTTAATATTTTCTTCCCCTAAACACCTCCTCCTCCTCCTCCTCCTTCTCATTTGTCTGTTATTTCTTGTTGTTAATGGCGCCCTGTTGTCTTTGCTATTTGGTAACTCAATATGACAATCAATTCATCATTTTTAATGTTCATTAAAAACATTTTTCTTTGTAAACACATTGCTCCATTGTGTTCACATAGGTACATCGACTCGACTCATTTGTAGGGCATCCCATGTTAAACAAACAACAACAACAATAGCAACAATGTTGAGAAGAACGATAGCAGCAACAATTGCTACTGCTGTCAACATTGCAAATGATATCTTGCTTTTCGCATGAATCGAAAAGAAACCAAAGTCTCACAGCAATCAATGCTAAATGTTGTCGTCATCGTCATCATCATTTGTGTGTTTCTTGAACGCACATTTTTTTATATTTTCGCGGGAGCTCACGCCTGATCAGCAACAGCAACAACAACAACATACAACATTCTAAGGCTTGGCCTCAATATAACATAAACATCATTAAACCTCAATACCACAACCTTGACAGCAAATCGAAGAAATTGCTTACTGCAAACTTAGTTTCCTATTGCCTGAAGATAAATTGAAAACGGGCGCATCTTTTTAGTCTTCATTTGTTGCTTTAATTCAAAAACCAGCGCGCTGCATTATTGGCATCATCATCATCAGTAGCAGCATCATCATCATTATCATCGTCATCGTATTCATGGATGCTATGCTTTTGTATATTGTGTTGGTGTTTGTGTACGCAATGCATGTGTTTTGTGTCTTGTTGTTGTTGTTGTTGTTGTTACAACTGGTAATGCAGGATTGACATTTAAACGGTTTTTTGCCATCACAATTGTCAGCAACCTCAGTTCGTCTGTCTCTCTGTCTATTTGTCTTTATATCTGTTTTTTATTTTTCCTTGTGTCCGTCTGTCTATTTCTGCTGCCTTTTGATGCAACTTGTTGCAAAAGCCAATTGGAAACATGTTCTTTTTCCTCCTTTTCAATGCAATGAACACAGTGTTCATTCCTTTTTTAGGGTTCCGGACCCAAAGCGTACCAAAGGGGACCTTATTGTCAGTCCGTTCGCCCTCGGATCACATCTCATGTACCGTATTACCTAGATTGTTGAAATTTTCACAAAATGTGTAGTTCCACCCGGGTATCTGCAACAAATACTAATACTAAAATATTTTCAAACTTAATGGGGTCCCCAGACAAGAAACTTTCTGGTTTGTATGGCAGCTAAACGATCCAGTAATCCCAAGATTTTGAAACTTGGATGGTTGGTGGCTATATGTCACACATTTATATTGCCGAAATTTCAGTTTGATCGGACTACTAGGAAGGGTACCTGTCATACAAACCCACCATAAAAATTCAGGTTCTTATTAGAAAAACTTTTTTGTTTTTTGTTCTATTGAACTGAAATATAAATGCTATAAGTTTCTGATATAGGCACAGTACATTTTTTGAAGTCAGCCAAATCGGTCCATACAAACCCCAATCTGGTACGGAACCCTCCATGTACGAGTCTGACTCGCACTTGGCCGCTTTTCCTTGTTATTCTTGCATATCGGATGTGTTTTGTTTGTTACTTGTTATTTCTGTTGTAAATTATTGATGTTGCATGTTCAAATCAATACAAGAAATATACAAATTGCTAATAAAGTTGTTATTGTTTGTTGTTATTGTTGTTTGTGGTTGTTGTATTTTTAATTAATTTAATTAATGAAGATTTTCTTGTATTCTCTCGTATCCACTACATAAACTTTGGTTGTTGTTGTATATTATAGCCTCCTTTAAGTGGCACTTAAAGTGCAATAACTAAAGAAACATAATAAAAAAAACAATGAAAATTGCTTAGAAAATGCCTATGAAATTCGGCTTTTGGCAAAAGATAAAAAGTCGCTTTCTTTGATGACCTTTTTGATGCCGCACATAGAAGAGTTGTAATACTACTTACTTGTAATAACAATCAGGCGCCTGTAGCTAGGTAAATGTGCTTACCTACTATTTTTGGTATAAATAGAAAATAAATTAAATAAGCATTCGCGCATCTCTTCCTCAACTGAAAAACAATTTATGTATTGTAAAAATGTATATTTAATGCCAGGCATTTGTTAGTTAGTAGCGCTTCAGCTACTTTATGTGTGTTAATGTGGTGGTGGTGGTGGTGGTGGTGGTATGTATGCCAAAGATATTCATTTGCGATGAACTTTGTGCTTGAACTTTATGCTTCGAATGGTTTATTCATTCATTTGGTTAATGGAATACGCGCATTAATGATGTTCAAACACAAACGACTATTGAAATATTTCATTCGTTTCTTTTTTCTTAACAAAAAAAAAAAATGCCACAAGCTAAACGATTGTAAAAATGACAATAAGTTGAAAAAAGAGAACTTCTGCTACACCACCTCCAACCATCTTCAACCATCTCTACCAATAAATGTGTCAAATAATATTGTACAATACTAAAGTGAAGCTGCTGCTCTGTTGCTATAAGCAGAAAGAAATCTTTAAGCGGCATCTATAAAAGTCAAAGTATAAAAACCAATGTTTGTCTTCATCGTCATCATCATCATCATCATCATCATCTTTGAACAACAGTAACAATAAAAACAACAACTATTTCAATAAATACTGTAATTTGAGTCATTTTAGTTACAAGTTTGTGACTTCCCCTTACTCCTTTGCCTTCTACTTTTTATAAACTTTAATATCTCCCTCCTCTCTAATATTTCGACTTAACTTTTGATTCAAAACAACTTCACGCCCAATCGTTATTTTAAGCTTATTGATTTCGATTTGTTGGTTTTTTGTTTGTTTTTTTTTTTCATTTTTCATTTTTTCGCTTTATTGAGAAAGTAAAGTAAATAAAGCAAATTTATAATCATTGATATACCCCCCGATAAGCATACAAACAACACCAAGAAACCAGGTGGAAAAGAACAAATAAATATTGGGTTTCGGACCATCATCATTATCATCATCATCATCAGCTAGCCACCAACGAGCGTGTTATTGTTTGAATAGCAAGCAGGAAAACAAAAATAAAAAAATAAAAAGACAAAATAAAACGGAAAGCGGAATTTAAGAATTTCTTTTTTTTTTTCTTATTTATTGTGTTTCTGTGGTGAAAGTTCTTGTAGTTATGATGATGTTAGATGTTATGGTGTGGATTTCGCACTCATTTTATTTTTATCATCATCATCATCATCATCATCATCATCATCATCATCCGTCATTCGTCTTCCATCATGAACAAATAATATCGTGAATAATAACATTATAAATAGTTAAACAACTCGTGGGCAAATGACATTATTAGAGGGAAATGTTTTGATGTTGTTCTTGATGCTTTATGATTTTAATCTTGTCTTTTATTGTTTTCTTTTTTCTATGATTCACTAAGTCTCTTATTGAAAAAAACATTTAATATTTTTTCCGAATTTTTTGAGTTGGAATTGATTGAATTGTGTGTTTTTTATACAAGTTAAGAGCTTTTAAACTCGTATTATTGGAAGTTTATTAGGTGAGGTTCTTTGTTTAGTCCTATGTGATATATGCTGATTCCTCAGATTTTCGTTGGCACCTTCTGATCTATGTGGATGACGGAGTAGCGAACAAACATCCTTAAGACTTCGGAAGAATTTTTGAAGTGAAACTTATTTAGCGAAGGGAAGTAAATTTAAAAAATATGAAAATGAAATGTGACGAAAATCAAAATTTTACATTGTTATTATTATATTGGAGCTATTTAGGCAAATACAAAATGGATGTGAAACTTGTAAAGTAGATGGTCAAGCAATAATACAGAATATTGTTTTGTCATGCTAACTAAGACTTGATGAATTATTTTAAACATGGAAATTCGACAAATTCTTTTATTCTAATATTATCAAATTACTCCATTGCCATCAAGCTAAGTAAACTTGTTCACCACGATTCTATTCTGTCAGTAAATGAGATTTTATGCTAAACTTTGTATATTGTCAAGCCAACATGATGCCACCACGTGATAATATACCCACCCAATATATTAATAATCCAATCACTAAAATAGGAACTATTCTCCCTGTGCTTGAAGTAGAGATTTGAAACTTTGTCCATATACAGCTACCATTTAAATGATTCATTCGCTGCGAGGTGTTCATTCTCTGTTACAATCAATGATAGGAAATACAATAGTTAATTTGTTTTTAAGATTGTGAGATGAAAGGTGTGTATTCTATATTAATAAGTCTGTTGCATATTGTTGATAGACTCTCAATTTTCATGATAGATAAAAAAAAAACTTAGCCTTTCTTCTTGTTTCTTATGACATTTTAGTATTGTTGAAAATCTTGTGGTTCTTTGTATATTTAACTTTTGTTGTCTTTTAGTTAAGGCAACAAGATAAAATGCTCAACATTAACTGGGCTTTCAACAATGGCTAGAGAGACTTAAGCAACTAACTCGTTAAGTGCAACGTCAACGTTTGACATAAATAACATGGTTTGCTTGACTTTTTCGTTTTGTTTGTTTTGTGCTCGTTTGAAGTCGATTTCTATGCAAATCAGTTGCTCAAAATCGAAAACTATTCATTAAATGTGGAAAAAAAAAAATGAAAAGAAACAAACGAAACACTTTCTCAGTTTAAATTGTTGAATGGTTAGAAGGACTAACCAGACTAGACTAGGCCAGATGAGACGCGAGGGAATGGAATGGGACAAGGCAAGAGCAAACTAAATGTAAGAAGTCAATAGAAGAACTTCACTTCACTTTAGTTCACTTGACTTAACTTGACTTTTTATTCAAAAAGCTGCAACAACATAAAACTCACTTTTCATTACCGAAATGCAAAAGTCACGTTCTTGTTTATGTTGTTAGTGCTGTTGATGTTGCTTTTGCTGTTTTTGTCGTCACTCGTCTTAGTCGTCGCCGTTGTTGTTGTTGTTGTTGTTGTTATGGTTATTGACGAGTTTACATTCAACGTGTTTTTTTTCCACATCTTAAACTTTGTTAGACAAAGATTCAATACACAAATACTCACACACACACACACATGGACAGAGAAACTTATAAATACAAAACTGTTGCCTTTTTCTAAGCAATTTCAACTTCAAAGTTCTCTAAATGAAGTTACTTTGGTACTTTTACTGATGCTCAATCTAATGAACCTTAAACAAATACAACAAGGAGTTTTTCTTATTGTTGTTATTGTTGTTGTTGGTCCTAACAAACTTTGTTCCCATAATAAAGTCTAAGTCGAAGTTGTACACTTGTCGTTGTTGTCACGTGACACGTGCACCAAGAACAGCAAACATCCAAACTCAAACCCCACATTGATTGCTTGAGCATGAGAGCATAAAAAGCTTGTTGTGACACGTTTTATTAACTGATTAAAACAACAAACAAAAAAAAAGAAAAACTACATTAACAACAACAGCCAACAACAAGATCAACAACAATAAACAAGGCTAAGAGGTTTGTTTCTTCTTCTTTCATTACCAGAAAAGTAAAAAAGATTCTTCTGTTGCTTTTTTCATTTATGGGAAAGAAAAACATTAAATACAATTTTTGTTTTTTTTTTTTTTTGTTTCTTTTTGTTGTAAAGAAAATAAATGAAAAATTTACTTAACCGCAACTTGAACTTGAAGTAGAAAAATTGAGATAAAAATTATATGAAATACAGAACAAAATCATTTATCAACCATAAATTTATTATTAATTGTATTGTAATAACAACAGCAAAACGATAATAAAAGAGTACAAAATACAATAAAAAAAAAAAAAAAATATGAAATGAAAACACAAAACAGAAAAAAAAAAACTATATAATTAAAGTGCAACAACAACTGAGCAATGAACTCTGTGTGTACCCCCTCCAATGCAATGAGTAATTATTAAAGTCTGCTGCAGCAAGTTTCCGACACTGACACACACACACACACACATATGTAGATATATATATATACAAAAAGATACACACATGACAGCATGCACCTTACACACTCAAACTGAAACTCTCTATGAAATATTTCCAATAGATTATTCTTGTTTCATCGACCGCTTTTTCAGTTTAGTTTGACCGGCCTCGGCCGCTTTAACCATAAAGAAGAGGCCAAATATTCTGTTCCGTTCTTTGGCTCCACATCTCTCTTTGTCTACAGGAAACTAACTCAACTTTTTAATAGAAAGCCACACAAAAATTAGGTCATTGCTTATCGTACTAAAGAGAAGCCGTCGACATCGACGTTTGTGTTGTCGTGGTCGTCATCATTCAAGTCGTTTGCCATAGACCGATAGACACCAAAACCGATAGCGATGTCGATGGCGATGGCGTTGACGATTGCACAAATCTTTGCATTACCAAGAACCAAGTCTAAGAACGAGACAAAGGAGAAGAAATCTAGTGGGAACAAGAGCATTGGACTTAAATGCTTCACTAGGCATTGTCTATTGAATGAAGTATGTGTGCCATTTGATCGCATCAGATACATACATGCACCATAACTTTGTATTTATGTACGAGTATTTATAGTACATATTATAAATGGCGACTATAGTACACATATGTATGTGTGAGTGTGGAATCTGATTATCTAAGCCGGGAGCTTGGGTTAACTTTGTCCGTTGCACTCGCTGCTAATTAACGCTATTGAGGTAAAGATTCTGCACTTTACTCACATGCATGCTAAGCCATTTTCCAATTGACTTTAACTAATTTATTAGTCAATATGAAGAATTATGAAACCATTAATAATAAGTTTTCGGTGAAATACAATAACATAATCATAACTTTAATTACTTCGAATATCATATCATAGCAACCCTAGCTATTTACATTTCTGTCCTTATAATGAAAAATTAGTATTATTGTGTTCCAAAATATTCTCCATATAGATTTTTGCATGGGCTAAACCAATTTACGAGAAATTTTCCCACTCCATTTGAGGTTACTCCAAAACATGAGTTTTGATGCATAGGATCCTTGATTCGTCACGTGAATAGATGTTCCACACAGCCTATAATGCACCTTGAACATATGTTTTTCCATGCACCAATGAGCACGCGCCTTCTTTTATTGCCCAAAATAAAATTTTCAATTTACTCTAAACAACACAAATCACGTTCAAATCACAAAATGTTATAAAGAAGTTATGATTAAAAATATGAAATTATCGTTTGTAAATGTTCCCGGTCGCATAGCAACACATGGCCAGAAATATAAATAGCAGCCCTCGTATAACATTTTATAAATGATATTTACAAATATTCTTTGTTGAAGAAGAATAAAATTTCTATACTTTTTCATACAGTACATTATTATTTGTAACAGACAGAAGGAAACATTGGAGAACCCATAAGATATGTACATACATTCTTGATCAGCTCGACGATATGAATTGATTAAGCCATGTCCGTCTGTGCGTCAGTATGTATGCAAACAAATCCCTCAGTTTTTGAGCTAGAGAGTTGAAATTTTGTACGATGTTTTCTTTTCACCAAACGCTGACACAGACCACTAGGGAGTGGTACCTCCCATACAAACCTCCAGTTTTAAATTCGGATTCTCATTAGTAAAACTTTTATGTTTTTTGAGTATCGATTTGAAATTTCAACGGTGTAAGTGTCTGATTCATGTTCATGTCATAGACCGTAGGATTACTGAATCGTCTAGCTTCTATACAAATCCAGTTTTAAATTCATGTTCTTATTTCAATAGAAAAACTTCTTTTGTTTTTTGGAATATCGAATATCCAAGATCCTATGGTTGAAGTACATCTCTACCTGAAATTTTTACTAATTCCTTCTAAACAAATGGTACTTTGAGGTCTTTATGGAATTGGAGATTGCTCCTATACCAAGGAGCATTTGCTCTTCCTGCAACTCAATGTTATAGTTACTTGCCGTTCGCTACAACTGCAAAACTGCCTTTTAGAGTCGAACTTTGTTTTTTATGCAAAGTTGTGACCATAGTTTTGTTTTAATGTGGATCGTCTAGGAAAGCCTCCAGTCTAACAGTTTAACAGTTTCGTCGTTGTGGACCGTTCAATATCATTGGGGAAAGCTTCCCCTCTTTACGGTGAATACTGTTTAGATTGACTTTTGTGTGCTTGCAACTATTTTAAGAATTTAAATGATTTCAACTATCTTAACCACATTTTTTGTTGATGTTAACATTTATACTATTATAAATTAATCATTAATCATAAATATTCAGTGAAATGATTTCGAAAGTAGTTTTTTGTTGCCTTATTTGCATAAGCGAACAAAAACCATAAAGTTTTTTGAATGAATTTGACATACTTAGTTCGATGACGGAGATTCGCCATATACACACACACACTCATCAAAATCTTAACAAATTAGCATATCACAAGCGTTTTTTAAGCTTAAATGATAGAACACACACATACTTGTTGATGACAAATTAGCACTTTTAGTTTGATTCATACACCACATATATGTACGAGCAAATAGAAATATGTATAGAAATTTTAGAAACTGAATCCGAAATTGGGTCGTTCAATGAACTTCAAACTGAGTTGATCTAATAATAAATAATATGCTTTTAGCAATTGCCAATTGGTAATAATTGTTTTACAATCAAACAAGTTCTTTCATTTTATAGTGCAAATTCATTAAAACTGGTGGCAATAAGAAAAGGTGCTAACCCAATTTCTATCGAAGAGATTTAGAAATTCATTTAGGGCATTCGCATAAATAAAACCACATACTAAAACAAAAAATTAATCATCAACTTTTAACATTCTAATTTTTCTTTGTTTTAATACAAAAATGCAATATAAAACAATGGAGAGAAATACAATTCTAAGATTTATTATTAGTTCTAAACAAAAACATTAAAATTAGTTCCGCAAAGCATAGAATATTTTTCAATTTTTTTAGGCTACTGTAAACTAAAGTTATGATCCTGACACAAATATTATTTATGTACAACGAAGTAATAAAACCTTTTCACACTTTTTAACTGTAATAAGAAACAAAAATTGGTCATTAACCAAGTAATAAAATTGTGCAAAATTAAAATATTTTAGAACTTTTTTCATGACACCTTTCTCTAGTAAAGGTTGCCTAAATCTTTGCAAGAACTTAAGTTTAAGAGTGAGAAATATAGTTCATTTAATTCATTATTTTACTAACTTCTTAGGGTTCCATACTCGAAGGGTACCAAAGGGACTTTGCTGTCCGTCCGTCGGTCCTCGGGTCATGTCTCATTAACCGTAATAGCTAGAGAGTTGAAATTTTTAGAAAATGTGTAGTTTTATCTGGGCATCAGCAACAAATACTAAAACTAAAATATATTCAAAAACTTAATGGGTGCCCAATACATGAAACATTTTGGTTTCTATGGCAGCTATACGATCCAGTCCCACGATCTTGAAATTTTAATGGTTGGTGGCGATATATCAAAAACAATTATTGTTGCGATTTCAGTTAGATTGGACCACTAGGGTGGGTACCTCCCATACAAACACACCATTAAAATCCAGGTTCTTAGTAGAAACTGAAATTAAGACACTATTAGTTTTTAATATAGACGCTGTACACCTGTTGGAATCAGCCTAATCGGCCAACTAGAATTGGTACCTCACATACAAACACACCATTAAAATTCAGGTTCTTATTCGAAAAACTTTTTCGTTTTTTGGACTATTGAACTGAATATTAAAGACTATAAGTTTCTGGTATAGGCGCTGTATATTTGTTGGAATCAGTCAAACCAGACCACTAGTACTAGTACGGAACCCTCCGTGTAAGAGTCTGCCTAGCACTTGGCCCATTTTTTCTATTTAACTAACTTTCTTCATCAACATTTCCCGTGAATTTGATAGATTTCTTGAACTACACATTACAAAAGAACCAACCCATCATCATTCAATAAAAATACACATTTAAAAGAGAAGAGATCTTCTTTTATTATTGTACTAAAACTCAAAATAAAACCAAAGGTTGCCTGCCCTCTACGACTAACGGTTTTACTTTTTTATTCAATTCAGTGTGAGAAAATACTATTCATTAATGTCACTAGGTTAAATTCGAGAGATTTTATTGTAGAAATACTATGCAAATGAGATACAATAAAAAGACAATATGGTAAAAGAAAACAGTTCACACTGTTTAATTTTTTTTTTTGAAGAAATCTAATTAAATTTTGTGTGTAAAACGAATAAATTTTGTAAGTCGCAAAGGAATGAAGAAACAATCAACCCACGTATTGTTGCAGATTTTGCATTTGTTACCAGCATGCAGAATATGCAATTTTTCAAATGTTAAAACATAAGTAGAAACAAGATTAGAAAACACATTTTGACATAAAATAATAGGATCAGCTTAAAGTGAAGTTAAAATAAAGTTGCCACAAAGGATGCTAATGCAAATTCTTGAAGATTTTTCTACTATTTAACTGCTTCGTAGTAGTTTGGTTTGTTTAAGACAGGTTTTTATTATTTTTTCTTTGTAAATTTTGTTGTGTTCTTTTAAGTTTATTTTTTTTTTTTTTTTTTTTTGTTGTTTGTAATAAACGTAAGCCACGCATATGTTTACCGTTGTGTCGAAAAAATTTAAGCGGCAACCTGCGTTGCCGGCATTAGGCAAACTCACTTTAATTCAGAGCTAAGACTTGAAAAACTTAAGACTTTGGAGCGGCGGCATTGAGCCAGAAAACTTAACTGAATAAGATTAAAGCATGTTGTTGTTATTGTGATGGTGATGGTGATGGCGTCCCGCACGCGCAGCATGCAATTTCCATGTTGCCACAAAGACAGACAGACAGACAGACAGACAGATAGTCAGACAAACCGACATACTGATCGTGATACAAAAACAGATTAACTGTTAGATTCATGAACGAACAAGTTGAACGCAAGCACATCGCACTCTCCAACTCCAGTTTTCTATTTTTAGTTCTTTTTTAAAATTGTTTTTGTATTGGAAGGCACTGACCAGTTGCGCTTCGTTTGTTTGAGTGTTAATTAGTTTTTGTTTTTCTTGTTTCTTTTTTTTTTCTATTTTTCATTTCCATTTTTGGTCAGCACAAGTTATATAATTATAAATTTCTTTACAAGCTACTCCCTTAATTACACATGACTTATGATATTAGACGATGCAACTTTCTTACTCTACTTTATATATACAAATGTTGTTTATTGTTGTTTGTCACCTTTTCACTTTTCATTTACAATTCACATTCAACATTTCCGCTTGCCACAATGTTATTTTTGTTTTTGTTTTTGTCAAGTTGTCAACAAGTTACACATCTTCAGTTTTACTGTTGTAAGCTAGAATTATCGCATTTTCCACTGTAGAAGTAGTGTTTATCTATGTGTGAAGTTATTGGCATTGTTATTTTTGTAAAATATTACACCTGCACAGTTAATTGCTAATAATGACATTATGTCCGCTTTCAGCATTGGATGATGGAAAGTAAAAATCATGAAAACATCATCTTAGTAAATATGTTGTCACTTTCTAAGCATAATCGTACCATTCAAGTTGATTATTATCTATACCATGGTACCATGTACTTTGTCGCTCTTTGGGTGGCGTCTTTCATTATTCTTCCTAATGAATATGAGTTCATTATTACAGGTAGTTTTATTAGGACTTGATTAATGACTTCAATGAAATTACAACCTTGAAAAATCAAATTTTACAGATGTAAACTATGGAAAATTAGTTTATAAATATGAATATATATATGATGCATATAAGTAAATCTATCATAATATCAAAAACATCTTAACAGCTAATAAAAATAATATTCTGATCGCCAAGTCAAATGATTGAGCAATGTAAATGGAAATAAAAACCAAAATAATTGCATTAAATTTCATTCATATATTCTTAACGTTAAAATCAATCATAATACAAAACTATCTATTGTGAGACGTTGATCAATTAATCACATAAACGCCTTTGTGTCAAAATACAATTTTGATAGTCCATCTTACATAAAATCGTCGAAACTTTAATGTAAATAGAAAGCGTGTAGCTTGAGACAAGGTTACTGTCCCCAAATAACATATTCTTAGAGATGTTGTACCACAATATTGTAAATTAACATGGATTAAAACTTGAACGCCTCACCTTAGAACGAACAAATGAGTATAAGGACATTATGGTTAAACTTGCTACTAAGCTTTCATACTAAACCTTGCTTAGAAAACAAATCACTTCTCTAAAAACCAATTATAAAACCAGAGTGGACCTTTTGAAATCTAACCTTAGAGTAAGGCTGTCGAATCATATAAAAGTATAATACAAAGATTTCAATCGATATTGGGCAAAAATTTATACTAAAGATTTGAGTGAAAAAATACAAATCGTCACGTTTTTTTGATTCTGTACCTAATGAACCACGCTAGGTAGAGACTTGAAATTTTGACAGCATGTGTATTTCTATTTCCATGTCCCCAACAAATAATAAAATTTATGGAAAATCAACCGGAAAAGTCTCTTTGAAGAGATTACAATCATACAACAACAACATGCAGCTTGAGTGTTATAAAAATGTTTGTACAATCAATCGCATAATGTGTGGCCGACATTACAAACTTATTGACAAACTTATAATATTGTATGCAGTTGTATTTGTTTTGAGATGATGTGCTGGTACCAACACAAAAAATTTAGTAAACTCCTTCTTAACAACTGAAACCGTACTATTTATCAAGCCTTTTTTTGGTTTCGGAAATGGTAATTGTCTCGTCTTATGGACAGTTTTGTAAATAAAATTTAAATGAAAGATAAAATACTATACTTATATACTTGAACTACTTAAGAACCAACAAATTTCAACTTCATAGCCTTTCTAGTTTTTGAAAAACGTATGCACACCCTGGATATGTCAGATAATGTTGATAATTTCCATTCATCGCAAAGATACAAACTGTCAACATGAAAACAATATTTTACTAACAACTCAAACATGCCACATAATCGTTCATTTAATATCTAAAAGTGCGTACGTGTTCTGTCTGCATTTCATATATCAAAATGAACCAAACAGCCAACATTCGACATAATCACGTAACGTTTAATGACAATCTCCAAATGTTAAGTGTACAAATTAATGAATGAAATGCAGGTGAATATGTTGCCAAGTATCTATACAGTAGCCAAGGCATTTAAGATTGTTGTAAAGATTTCAACAGATATTTTCCTTATTTATTTTTTTTTTTTTTTCCTGTTTGTAAAGATATGGAAATAACAATAGATAGACAGGCAGGCAGGCAGGCAGATAGATAGACAACAAGACTCGTTATATTGTAGAAGCGTGGCAAGCATATAAAGATGAGAAACGAGAAAATACACAATATGAAATTCCTAACCAAGAATGAAGACATTTGCTGACCTCTCTTTACTGACTATCTTTTTCTTTTTCTTTGGGTGAACAATTCACATTTTATGCATTGCATTTTAACTATAAAAGGCGTGAATGTCTTTTGTTATATGAAAAACGTCTGTTAAATTTTCGAAATTTTGAAAGGTGACATGCCTACAAACAAAAAAGAAAAATACCATACCAAGTAGAATATTTGGGTCATATTCTTACACTTTAATGCGATTCAAAAACGCTTATATTTCCCGTAACAAGTTCATTTAACTTTAACTTTATGTAATTCTGACTGAACTGAAGCGAAGTGAGTAAGTTTTTAACCAAAAATTATAGTTCATAACCTCCATGGCCAAGAATCATCAAAATACAAATGCGAACCATAAACTTTTATTAGAAACTAAGAACAGAAAGCAGCAGCAAATAGAACTATCAAAATACTAAGAACACATCCTATACTGTACTATTCTGCTACCTTCAATTCAACAAACTAGAAAACTACTAACTAAAAAGAATAACTTTTATGGTCGATTTAAAAGGCAGCGCTAAAGGTCATCGACGTGCTGTGTTTTGCTCTGAATTTACGCTATTCTGATTTGATTTGATCAAAACAAAAAAAACACAACAGCATAATATTTTGTTACGTTATGAAATCAATCGACAATCGTTCAACAAGATAATGATAAAGACGATGACGAAGAGAAGATCGATTTTGATCGATTTGTATAACAATCGATTTAGTACCACGCCCAACAAGCAAACAAATTAATTTGTTAAGATCGAATTTTTATTTGAGAAAGTAAAATAGAAGAGAAACGAAAAAGAAAAGAAAAATTGCAAAGACCTGCGTATCAGGCACCTTTATCGTTATAGCAATCATGGTGTCAGCCAACTACCAACTGGATTATGTACTTAAATCGAATGTATATAGCCACCTATAAATATTCTTTCTGTGCGTGTCTAAAACAAATAGAAAGCATTTTTATATCCACAAAACTCAAGTTCAATGCCTTGAAATCTTTCATTCGATTTGCATTGAATTTTTATGGCTTTGAAATTATTTTAAATGAGTTTAAACCACTAATATGCTTTGATAAACCAAGTAATGGAGAATATATCTGAATATACGATGAACAAGACAACAAAAAAGCAACACACATTAGTATGATTGTTGCAACATTTTGTTGCTTAATAGTCTGATTGATTGCAATGATATACTTACAATAAAAGCATAAGAATCCAGAGACGGAAAGAACTAAACAAAGTATAAAAGCAGCAGCAGCAGCAGCAGCAGCCCTCAGCACATTTAAAAGATTAACAACAAAAGATACTATTATAGTTTTCTTTACAGACAACGATGACTCTAGAGATGCTACAAAAAAAAAAAAAAAAAAAAATATACCAAATTATAATATAAGAAACAAAGAGCAAATCTTAACTTCCTGCCTTGTTATGCAGACAAACAGATGAACAGATGAACGGACAGACATGGATGGAGCAAGGCCAGCAAGCAAGTTATGCAAACTCACGCAGATACAAGTTCGCATAGCATTTATTGCGTGCCACGCTTATGCTAAGAAATATCCGATTGATCTAGAGCAAAGACCTCCTGCTTTGCCTTTTACGCCTTTCTTACCACTTCTACTACTACAACTAACCAATTGAAAGTGTTCTACACTTCAAAACCTTTAAAAAGGTTAATAATCTGAACAGCAAATGAAACCATTAATCAACAGTCTTATTAAATAGCTTTCATTACAAAAGAGGCACCAATTAAAATACGAAAAGGTGGCAAAAATAACATTTAGCAAACATTAAAGTGCACCACACGAGGTCTTAAATCTGAAAAAGTTGCCTTTAGGCAACGGTGGCAACATGCCACTACAATTATGCCGTCTTACTGCAACAATAAACACAAAACATTTGCATAAATAATTTGTTAAAAACAAAACCAAACTTGTCTAACATTATGTATCTTTTCGCTTTCAGTACATCATCATCTTCATCATCATTATCAACTTCAACATCATCAAGTAGAATTAACAACAATGGCACGACACAACTTGTTGCAACACATGTTGCATACTTGTGTCTTCTTAGTTTTGCTCAAGACATCAATGACGACTGTAAATGGTGGTTTAGTTGCAGAAACAACAACAGAATTGCCAAACGAATATTTAATCGAAACAACAATGCCAACACCAACACCAACACCACCACCACCAACAACAACACCAACAACAGCGACAACGAAAACAACAAATGCATCAAATACAAAAACTGCGGAAGTTGAACAACGCAATGCTGCCGGCGATATTTCAGCAGTCTCCTCCTCTTCATCAGAACAATCCAACAAGGATCAATCTTATATAGATACATCAGCTGCATTTAAGTCACCATTGGCATCCGATGAGGGTTACGACTTCGATAGCGCACTATCACTGCCAGTGCCATGTGATGCCGAGATGGTTGGCTTTGAAATCGTTACAGGGTAAGTGTAGCCAACGGAAATTACACTTTATTAAAGATATACGATTGTGTTATAGCAGCCATGACATCTTTCTACATCAGCGTGTAAAAGTTATTTGCAATTCCATACAATGGACGTAAACAATTATCGCGGTTCCAATAAACAAAAGAAAAGGAATTTCCTTTTCACTTCAAATCCATTCCATTTGCTATGATTAAATTTTATCGACGTGCAGAATATGCTATAAAATAAATTTTGTAGTCAGCAACCTCTGCTCATCTGATTGGATTGTCATAGTAGGCGCTGCACCAACTAGTCCTGGTTCAGTGGGCAGAAAGACAATTGCCACAAATCAAAGTTCAAGTGGATGTCCGTTGCGAAAATTACCTGTTCGTAAATAAAATGAGACACGAATAAATTGTTATTGGCTTTTATGCGTATTTCTGTTGCAGCAACACCTCTAACACCTTTAACACCTTCAATATATGATAAAATTTTTGCTCTATATATCTCTTACATTCCTTGCACAACATTAACAATTCTCTTCTATTCCCATTCAGTTATGTCTTCTCTGCTCCTGGTAAACTGATGGATTCATTGCCTGGTACACTTATGTTAACCGATTGTTTGGAAACTTGTCGCAAGAATAAAACCTGTCAATCTGTAAACTATGAGACTGGCCTTTGTGTATTATTCTCGGCCCATGCTGATCAATTACCAGGTAAGCTACAACCATTGCCAACAAATTAGATTATCAAATAGTAAAACTATTGGAATTAAATTTACAACTAGTCATTGAAAGAGGTATAAGACTCGTCGTTAGTATTTTAGAAAAAGATGATAGCACATAGACAATAGAAAAAATTCTTTTTTTTTTTTTAAACATGAAAACATTTCAGAAGCGATGACCTTCAATTAAGAAATAAAGCAAAAATATGACTAAAGGCAAAACTATGTAGTCAACTTCTTATTTTTGAAATTACAGAACAATTTTCATCAAATCTTATTAAAAATCAACATAGATTCATTTGCTCCTTCTTTGTCCACTACACATTTGGTTCCACCGATAATCATATAGATGTTACTTTATACAGAACAAGAGAAATGTTCAGCTCAAGAAATAATCTTTATATATAAAATTCGAGTATAAGAAATTTGGCGACTCTTATTCTCATAAACGGCTAAACCAATTTTGATAAATTTTTTTTTATTTTTGTTTTACTTATGGGGTCACCGAGAGGGTTTATGCTACAGTTGGACCCGGTAGGTGGCGCTTTTGTCGAGATACAGGCACTTTTTTACCAAATTTTTTACATTTTTTCATCTAGCGCACACTAGACTAAGCCAATTTTAATCATTTTGTTTTTTTTTTTTTAATGATGAATAATAATGAAAAAAGTTACTTACTTATTTTTTTCAATTTTTAACTTTTGATATAATATTTTTAAGTATTAAGTTTTTTGAAAACCACTGCAAGACCAAGCATAAAAAGTTTTGTACGTTTTTCGTGTTTAATGCTTTGGTTGTTGTTATTGTTATATTTTTCCTCTCTGAATACGCACCTTTTGCGCTCTTCGTTTCTGTATTTTTGTTCATTTGAAGTGGGGCAGAAAAAAACAAAAAAAATATAAAGAAAATTTGTATCCCCACAAAATTTATATTATTTAAAAATAGGTTAGGTTAGATTACACAGGCCCCTCGCGAGTAAATACTTGTTCCTTTGCCTCTTTGTGGTCCTTGATTATTTGGAAAGAGAGGCAGCATGGAAAGAGGGGATAGAGGTAATAAAAGAAAAAAGAGAGATAGTTTGTCCCCAGTTGGTCCCAGAAGTCTCTCCTAAAATAAAAGCAGCCAGGTCCTTTAGTGGAACCTTAGCCATACTGCCTAAATCGTCAAAGAACGATATCCTGAGATAACGAGTTGCAGAATAGTGACATAGGAGGAGTCGAATGCTCTATGTGTCTTCCTCATCATAGCAGCTATGACACAAGTTTTGATGTGGAACATGCAATCTATGGGACATCAACACAATTGTTAAAGTATAGCAACCCGAAGGTCTGTTCTTGCGCTCAATCCATGCCTAGCTCCTCCTCCTTGATTCTTGCTTAAAAATAATTCACTAGCATTAGTTAAAAAATATACAAGTTTTATGAGGACTATCCCCTTTAGTAATCGGAAAATTTGTATTATCTATGTTTGGCTATAGGAAAAATCTGACAATTGAGGGACTAAACTGACAATATGTTACAAACCTCATAACAAAATGATGTTTCCATTCAATCAGTAGCGAAAAGGCAACAGGAGAAACTTATCAAGATTTCGCTTGTCATTGTTGAACCATATTTTATTTTTATTACATAAAAAAACAAGCAGATTTTATAATTTTTGATATCATAAAATACAATTTTTTAATAACTTTTTTTCCATTACTTTTCTACTAGGCGCTTTGACCAAATCACAATTCCCAGTTTTTACGATCTACGCGCAAAAATCATGTTTGGCTGTGAAGCCCTGCGCCCGGGCCTGGTATGTGGATCGTGTACAGAACTACAAACTTAAGACAGAAGCGAAACGTAGCGTAGCAGTGACAACACGTCGTGAGTGCTTTGAACTTTGCCTGAGCGAAAATGAATTCATATGCAGGTAAGTTGAGCGTAACAATAATTTAGATAAACAGAGCAAATGAAAAAGAAACGAATGACAAAAAGTGAAAAGGCATCAAACCATGGCTAATAAAAACATCTTTAGATCAGAAAGACTTTTTTTTAGACATAATTTTAAATTTGTATGTTTAAAAGTAAACATTGAAAAATATTTTCAACTTGCTTTGGAAAGAAATCGCCTGTAATTTATCCTTACTGACAAAAGTTTGTTGCTTAAGTCTTTTCTATCCCTCAAATTATTGTATCTATAAAAAATGTGGTATGTGAGTTCTATATCCGAGAAGCATTTCAAACATTTCATAATCACTATGATTAGATATAAATTTCTTAAAACAAAAAAAAAAAATTATAATTCATCATCATGCAAAAACAACATTTTCTTCTTCTATTTCTTGTAAATGTTTTTCTTGCTGTTTTTCTTGCATTTTTTATTATTGGTGACTGTTGCATAGAAAATACATAGTAGAAAGAACTTACATACTTAAATTGCAACAAAACATGAGAAAGAAAAACTTTTCTATACTCTTTGTAGAGAACCAAAGATAATTTTCATTGCGCTCGACTTGTTCTGCATGGCAATTTTTCAAAAGATACCGAGCAATTGTTGTTATCTTTGTTATTGTTGTTGCTGGAGTTACTGTTACGTAAACAGCGGTGTTGCGGCTGCATTCAGTGTGTAATTGATTGATTGATTTATGATATCCGTATTAGAGAAGAAAAAAAAAACATCACTAACATCATCGCACTAGTAGTAAAAACAAAGCACAGACAGAACCATCATACTCGTATATTTACCACATCACATTGCCACTGCCATTGAAGCATTGAATCAGCCATCAATGCCACCAATTCCATCATGTCAGCAACTACTAGAAACTAGCAATTGTTGCTGATGATACTCTGTAGTTTCGCTACCACAGTTTCGCATTACGCGTTTCAAGTTTATATTGACGATATGACGATGACGATGGCGACTACCATTTGCACTTGGAATTACATTGAAATGTGTTAACTTCACTCGTTGCAAATACACCTTTCGTCTATAGCCAGGCAGGTAGCCAACCCCACTGTTAACAAACATTTTCTGTGCATGCATGAAGCATACAATACGAGACAATGAGATGAGTTGTTTCAACAAAGAACAATTCGTTGTCGCTTCGTTCAAAAGGTGCCAAAGAGCGGCACTTAACTCTGCAGTTTACCGTAAAAATTAGTCGCATTTAAAGAAATAGTTCTTAAGCAGCCAACGGCGCGACTAAGACAGAATTAACTAAATGGCGGGAGACGTCCCGCATGCAATCGGCTAAGAGATCCTAAACCTCTTGACGGCATCTATGGATTTGATGATGAGCCATTTTTGAACATTGAACGAACATACATGGGTAGACTATGCCAAGCGTGGTGTCTATACCTATTTCCACACTTAAGGTTTTGATTTGATTTGAAAGCGGTAACAACGATAGAACGAAAGATTATGGACGATGCCACACCACGCCATGCTTTTTAAGCTGAATTTATGAGCGTAACATGCAAATAATACACTATGAGACCAACTTAATGCCTTACAGCAAAAAACAGTTACGTTTAAACAGCTAATAAAAATAGAAGCAGCATCCCAGGAGAAGGGATTATAGCGTACATATACTAAAGAACAAAATCAAAAACAAAAAAATTGTACACAAGTCTTCGATAGATAAATTTAGATTAGATAAGATAAGAACTGTTATAGCATACTAAAAACACACACATGCTCAGAAAGTCTGGTATTCATTTGGAACCCCAACAGTCTCCCAGATGATATGTAAGTCCAAGAATTCTGCAGGTTGCATCTAGCAAAATCTTGTCCATATTAGTTTATGAAAGTAACAGCTGGCCAAATAGGGGTTAAGTAAAATCAAATGAAAAAAAATTAAATATTTTTAAACAAATTGTCTTCATCTGCTTTTTTGGGGCAACAGCTGTGATTAAATAGTTCTAATTAAACCGAATCGAGGAATTTTAATGAACAATAATAAAAATAATAAGAAAATCAGAGAAACAAACAAACAAAAGAAAACATTAAAGCCTGTTAATAACGCTTAACCAAACAAGGCTACATTGCAATGCCACCCACCAACTGATGCTGGTGATGCTGCTTAAGAAAATGGAGGAGAACTAATAAGAATTAACTTCAAACTAACAGTAGTTACATAACGATTTACGACAAGACAATCAGTTCAACAACAACAACAACAACAACAACCATAACAATAACAAGACTGAAACAAAACGATCAACAATTTGTTTTAAAAGTAAATTGAAATGGCACAGCAGCAAACAAGCATCCACAACAAGCGCCAACAAACGACAGCAACATCACCAGCAACAGCAGCAGCAAGTTTACCACCCGCAGCCCAAAAGACCTTAGGAGTCCATTGGAAATTATATACCAAAATGTAACAGAAAGAGAAAAAAGATAAGACCTTCTTCTTCTTGGGTTGAATCTTATAAAGCTTTGTATCTTTATATTATTGTTAAGTAAAACCAGGTATGGCACCATCAATTGACCGAGCCATGACCAAAGTCAACGAGCAAACTAGCGAGCGCCAAGTCCTCTGTTGATTTAGAAAGTCATTTTCATTGTACATAATTTCAATGCAGCTGTTGCTGCTTTAATTTTTCTTATTGGCAATTCAATTTAGTTGTTGACTTCGCTTAAAGAAAATAACAATTTTTGGTTTTTCTTCAGTCTTTTGTTTGATGATGACGATCAGTTGTGGAATGTTGCAAATAAAATTGAGTTGTTTTTCATTGATGATAAGTTAATTGTAAATTAGTTTTGAATTTTTATATACATAGTAGTATTTTCTTTTTGTAATTTGGATTAAATTATAAAGAAGAAACAAATGTCCTTTAAGAATAATTTCACCGATTAGAGAGTAGATTGTCAAGCACACATCTCACGATTGGAGGACCACAATAATGAATTAGCAATCAATCTAAAAAGTCACTATCATCTGGATCTACGATGATGATGACTAACATTTGTGAATGTTTCAAATGAAATTGAGTTGTTTTTCATTGATGATAATTTAATTGTAAATTAGTTTTATATTTTTATATACATAGTAGTATTTTCTTTAAAGTAAATTATAAAGAAGAAACAAATGTCCTTTAAGAATAATTTTACCGATTAGAGAGTAGATTGTCAAGCACAGCAACAGACACATTTCACTATTTGAGGACCACAATAATCAATTAGCAATCAATCTAAAAAGTCACCATCATCTGGATCTACGATGATGATGACGATCAGTTGTGGAATGTTGCAAATGAAATTGAGTTGTTGTTCATTGATGATAATTTAATTTTAAATAAGAAGTATTTTCTTTTTGGAATTTGGATTACATTATAAAGAAGAACAAATGTCTTTTAAGAATAATTTTGTAGATCGTCAAGCACAGGAGCAGACATATCTTACTATTTGACAACATGCTGGACAACAGCAGACACTTGAAAGAGGCAGCATCCTCTGGATCTATCGTTCCGCTTCTCAGATAAATGATCCACCAAAATTAATAACATGTGACTTTTACTTGATTCAAATTTGCACCTATTGTCGTCTTCTGGCAGACAAAATGGAAGCAAGAAAAGTAACTAAACTAAAGAAAACCCAAAGTCATTTATGTTTAATAGTAAAAGTAATCACAGTTATTAGACGATCTTATTACCAATAAAACGAATTAATCTTAAAATCCTAAAACTACAATTATATTGTTTAGAATGTGAACATAAAAAAATCACGTACTTTTTAAAATAAGTGTCTGGGTAACGAATTCTACTAACATTTACTAGAACCTTTAATGTTGCCCTTGGCACCCTATAAATCTTAACACATATGTATGTATGCGAAGCGTTGAAGCTACTATATACAACTAAACGAGCGATTGCAATCGTTATAGAATCAATAAATTACAATGTACGCAATCTGCTGCAACACTTTGTTGTTTTATTGCAACAGCTGCCACTTGTGTCGTTTTTGGCGCGCTTGCAACAACGCCTTCTCTTTTTATATTCATTCATACTACATATAAGTATATTGTTTTTGTTATTGTTTTAACATATTTTTCTGCAACCAAGTCAGATTGACTATACAATTATTAAAAAGACGGACCTTGAGACGAAACCCAACAATGGTGGGAATCGAAGAAACAAACAAAGTTGCAACTAAGGAGAATGGACCAGACAACTAGATGTTGCAACAAGTGCACAAGCAACAATGAAAGGGTCCTTGCAACAGAACATAGCTTGCTGTGTGCAATTACTCATGCGCCTTTAAATACTTCAACACCAATACTCAGTGATATTTATATTATTTTTTGTATTTTTCAATCTGTCGACACTGTTATTTATTTATTTATTGAATTTGCCACGTTTTGTTTGGAGGCATTGGTCCAAGAATTCAAGAATTCCCGGGTGTAGTAGGATCTACAGGCGCATGGACCACGTTCGATGATGATGCATGTTATTGTGCGTTAAAGTTGATAATTATATTGCAATGTTGGAAAAGAAAACTGTGTTTTCGTAGCGGAAATGTGTGTGAACCTTCAATTATTGTGTTGTGTTTGGTTTGCTTTGTTTCTCCTTTGCAGATCGGCGAACTACGATCGCGAGTCAAGTATTTGTGAGCTCAGCGAAATGGATCGCTTGACGCTTGCCGGTAGCAGTGCATTCCAGCCAGAGAATGGCATTGATTATCTCGAGAATCATTGTGTCGAAGAACCAAACAAGTTGTGCGAGTTCAAACGTTTGTCGGGACGCATCCTGAAGACAGTGGATTCAGTCTATCAAGAAGTTGGCAGTATTGATGAGTGTCGCGAATTGTGTTTAAATTCAGCCTACAAGTAAGTTACCCTCGAGTCACCACAAACCAATTATTTCTGTCCTTCTACTAAGTATTTGTATTTCATTATAATCTATTGAATATCCTACACTCTATTAATTAAACTATATAGATGTCATTCGTACGATTACAATGATACCGGTGATATGGTTTGTCGCCTTTCACATCACAGTCGTGCAACACTTGCCGATGTTCAAGACCCCTATTTGGAGGTGCCTGAGGCATCTACCTATGAACTTGCCTCATGCTATAATGTCACAATTGAATGTGGTGGTGGTGATATGTTAGCACGCATACGCACATCGAAAGTGTTTAATGGCAAAGTTTATGCCAAAGGTTCACCCAAGTCATGCGCCGTCAATGTTAGAAGTGCTTTGGACTTTGAACTACGTATGGGTTATCAGGATCTCGACTGTAATGTTCGGCAAAGTGGTTCCGGACGTTATGTCAATGATATTATCATACAACATCATGACATGATTGTCACCTCATCCGATTTGGGTTTGGCTTTGGCCTGTCAATATGATCTGGCAAACAGATCTGTTACAAATGGTGTCGACCTTGATGTACATGGCGATATACAGCCAGCTTTGTCCGAAGAAGTTATTGTGGATTCACCGAATGTTATTATGCGTATTACTTCACGAGATGGTTCCGATATGATGCGTTCTGCTGAAGTTGGTGATCCGTTGTCACTTAAATTTGAGATTGTCGATGAGGAAAGTCCCTTCGAGATCTTTGTGCGTGAATTGGTGGCTATGGATGGCGTTGACAACTCTGAGATTACGCTTATTGATTCAAATGGTTGTCCCACCGATCACTTCATTATGGGTCCAATCCAGAAGAGTTCATTGAGTGGCAAAGTCTTACTTTCACATTTCGACGCCTTCAAATTTCCATCTAGCGAATTGGTACAATTCCGTGCACTGGTCACGCCATGCATGCCTAGCTGTGAGCCAGTTCAATGTGAACAAGAAGACACAAGCGGCGAGTTTAGATCTTTGTATTCATTGGGACGCAAGCGCCGTTCGCTGAATGTGACAGGTGAGTGGCAGGAAACGGGGGGTTTGTAGTGACAAAGGTATGGCCTGAGGGTATATGGCAACGCTTGATTAAGATGCCTCTCAATTGCTAATCTTGCAGACTCTCTCACCTACACTATGGGTGCCACCACAGGCTCTATCTTAATCGAATTACTTCTTTTTTTTTTTTTTCTTTCTTCATCTATCTTAATGTTGCACATTACTCATTGCACTCTTCTTCTACCTTTGCCTTCACAGCAACTATTGGCCAACAGCCAGCTACTAAAGTAAGCCGTGAACGTCGTGAGATCGAAGTGCCGACCAAGCCCAATCTTGAAGATATGCTACTGGTGCAGTCCATACAGATCACTGACAAATTCGGCTTCGATAAGCAACAAGCGACCAAGACAACGTACGATGCCAATGAAACGATATTCATGGCTGGTGATGCATCGCAAGGTTTCTGTGTGAATGCAATTGGTGAGTTTAAGTTTCTAGCTATAGTGGTGATACATGTAATGAATGGGTGTGGGAACGGATACACTCGCTCTGAAGATGACTTAATCAACTTGTTTGTCCCTTCCATCTCTCATGTCTTCCCATCTTTGCGTTCATTTTATTTCAATTCATTTGTTTATATTCTGATTTTTTTGTTTCTTTTTTTTTTTTTTTTTTTTTATTGCAT
This sequence comes from Amiota minor, assembly GCA_037043295.1. Classification (NCBI taxonomy): domain Eukaryota; kingdom Metazoa; phylum Arthropoda; class Insecta; order Diptera; family Drosophilidae; genus Amiota; species Amiota minor. Next base: position 884,199 of record JBAMAW010000382.1, read on the forward strand.
TTCTTTTTTAGGTTTAATCACGGCAGCCACGATATTCCTGCTCACCCAATTGGCTGTGATTGCAATCTGGACTTGTTGCTATCAACGCCGCCAGAAGTTACAGCCCTATCAACATCAACATCCCTACTAATTAGCGCCTCATGGCTTCATAGCGTGTGCTGTTCATGTTCAAGTGCGTGTCTCAATTCATATTTGTCATATCTAGTCAAGGCAGGACTCGTTATACGATTCTAGAAAATATGCTTTGAGACTCGGCGTCGCAATGTCGCGTGGCAACCATTGAGCTCATCTATTAGTTAATCCAGCATTGTAGCATTTAAGAGACTGTCTTTGCCTTTGAGCTTTGAATTACAAACACTTTATGCAATTTCCTCAGCGCGCTCGATTTGAATTTCTCAACTTGTAAGTGTAGTTCAAATGAATGATGGAATACCCTCCCACCCACATACATAGAACTACTTTTATAATTTCAGAGAAATTCATTTTAGCATATGATGATGATGATGACGGATCATCATCATTTTCTATAAACTTAAATAGTTTTTAGTTTAGTTTAAATATATTAATTTAAAAATCTCTTTATTTATTGCAATATTTAAAATTATTTTCCATTTAATTTGAATGTATTTCAATTTCATAAAAACAAATTTAATTTTCATGAATAAAAATATTTATTAAAAACTAACAAAACGAAATATCATTCAATTGGAATGAGAATAAAAAAAATAAACATAAAATCATTCATAGTTTTATGAAAATATTTACCATCAAAAGTGGAGCCTCTGGCATAGGTGAGTTTGAAATTAGTATTCTAGTCATTTGATACTCATAAATTATTTATTTTTCTCATCGGCAACGATGAAGTGCTAAAACTATGGACGTAGTACTACAACAGCATTTGAAAAGCCATTAAAACCAAACAGAGAAATATGTTTGAATCTATAAAAAAGAAAATTGGCTTTTCGAGAAATACAAAACTGATGTCTTCTAGATACACTATAATATGTACAATATATATTTATGTATGCAGTCTGTAAGTATTAAAAACTAATAAGACCTACCATACTTTGTTAGGGTATAGGAGAGCATGCCAAGTTTAGTTTAGTCTTTGTTTTTATTTTTGTGCTTCAAAGACGGCGTTGTAAATGCAAATTATAACGAGAGAAAACAAAAATCAGAAACACTTCAAACACGAAACGTTTTCATCGTTTGTCTTCCCATCGTCGACATCATTGGATGTCGTTGGATTTTCATAAATATCCTTAGAAACAACTAACCATCCTCAAGAGTATTAGTTGCACTCTATTGACCATAATTAAGTTTCAATTAAAGTAATTTCACCACATGCTAGCAAACCTTCATCATGGCCTTTTCTAGACTATGTTTGTGATGCTGGGTTTATCCATATGACTGTGTGTGTGTGTGTGTGTGGTGTCTGATTATGCAAATAGTAAGTAAGCAGTATTGTTAGTAGTAGTAGTAGAAGACTTGCATTGAAGGCAGTGCTCTGACCGCCAGCGTCGTTGAAAGAAAGGCGTAGAACTGAAGTTTAAAACTTTGCTCTTCATTTGCAATTATAGATAGATGCAATTCATGCTATAGACACAGAGACAGACACAGACATACCGGACCGGACCTGCATGGCAAGACAAAGGGTTAGAAAGAAGACGGATGCCCTCCTAGGACTTTGGCTCTGGCTCTTGCTTTGGCTCTAATTAACCGCTGCTAAAAGTGATGGAATGACAGCGATGGTCATGTTATTTCTTTATCTTACAACATTTCTAATAAGAGTCAAGTTATTTTTAAATAGTGTTTAAAAACTGAAATAAAGCAACTCAATTGCAAAATGCACATAATTGTACTACATACAAGAATTTATTGCATGCAAAACAAGTAACTAAAATAGAAACAAATTAACACTCACCATTATATTGTAAATTCGTTGTAGTATCTTCATATCGATGTATGGTAAAAGTATTTCATTTTTATCAATTCAATTACGCGACGCGTTTACCGGTTTTCTTTTAATCACTTTTTACACTTGGAAATTGCATTAATAATTACGCATTTCATAATAATAATAATGATTAGCGAAGCACAACATAAAATTTGGTGAATTTAGATTAACAAAAGATCAGATAAAAAATGTAAGAAACAGGCATTTTAAGCTTTTTGTAAGACTCTTCTAAAACAATTTCACATAAGAATGACTACAAAACTGTTGATATCAAATTAAATCTTTCCTATCGCGAATATCAAACTGTATGATTGATCGATTCATTTTAACATAAAACTGTAACTGCAGGTGTTTTTAGCTAAAGTTTTGCAGGCACTGTAATCAGCATTCATCAAAGTTTGAGCATCATCATCAACACCACGATCAACACGATGACCACCAAACTGCTATTAAACCTTAGTAAACTAAATACCCATTCAGTAGTTAAAACAAATTTCAATTTTTTCCCACTTTATTTCACTGTGAAGAAAGAAAAGTGGAAATAATTTTCAACACGAAATGCATTTATTGTCGACTAGACAGACAATGTACCAGAACAAGAGATGAAACAAATGTCGACGTCGATTTTCAAGTATCAAATGCCAATTATTTCATGTGATTTGATGATGGTTGCTGCCAATGCAACATCATAGATCGAAACTTCTATATAAGTGACTATGTTGCGTTGTATTGCATTTGTTCGCTCGTCTTCTACTTGTATAATCGCCATAGCTCGAAAAGATCTAATAGCGAAATCTAATGCAAATTTATTTTTATCGTTTTGCATGTTGGTTTTAATTAAAACAGAGACCATGACAAAGGAGAAGAATCAACATGAGCAGTAAAAACAAAAACAAAAAAAACTAAACTTTCTACCTTAAGTTGCCATTTCTGATGAAGCTTTGCTGATTTCTATTTGTTTGTTGCTTCTGTTGTTGCTGTTGCTGTTGCTGTTGCTATTGCTGTTATTGTAGAGTGCATCTTCATCTTAAAATGCTTGCTAAGAAACAAAACTCATCTGAAGTGTGACTCTTCAAGCGCAAAAGTGTTAGAATTTGCACATCAAGTATTAACTGGTAGCATCACGGGGTGGTGAAGTCCCCACTTAGTCCCATATGGTAAGCACGAGTCAGCATCCTTGAAATTTCAACTTAACTGAAGACGAAAGCACATCTATCTGTCTGTCTGTCTGTCTATCTATCTGCCGATGTATTTGTCTGTCTATCTTTCAGTCCTGGTCGTTTTGTTCTGTGAGTTAAATTAATTGAGAATGCACTTAACTGTAGAAACAAAAACAACAACAATAACGACAACATTATACAAACGACAAATGCTACAAATACTTTCGAATGCGTAGCTCGCTCTCCCCCCATAGTTAACTATCACCGCTTCCGCACCACATCCAGGTGGCACTTTATGGCTCGGTCCGTGTCTGTTCTGTTCTGTTCTTTAGATAAAGATACAAATCTGCACGAAGCTCGTTTCCTGCTGCGCCTCATGTTGCTTACTGTTGCTCAAGCCGCTTATGCTGTTCTTGTTGCTGCTGCTGCTGAGGGCGCTCAACATTTATTTGCATTCAGCACACAACAAATGAACGAACAAACGAAACTATTGCGTTTGCATGCAAAAACACATGCAACAGGTGCATGAGGAAGCTGCTGTAGCGGTCGGCAGCGTGTGGCAAATTTTGAAAATGAAAATCTCAAGGAAGTTGCAGGTAACGAAGGCAGCATGTGCGCGTAAAAGTGAATCTATCAAAAGTGATCGTGTGTGCGCTGTTGTTTCTCATCATCATTCTCATCACAGCAACCATATTGCAGCATGATGTTGCAAGATCTGCGTATGCATTGCACTTGGTTGCTATTATTTCTGTTGTGTTGTGTTCTCCTTGTTGTTATTATTATTCCTGCATGTTCTTTGAAGTGGGTGCTTCTTCTTCTTCTTCACATCTGCATACTCACCAAAAGTGTTTTACTAATTTTCCAAGAATTTTTCTTCTCAATTTTACAGTTTCAACACAAGTTGCAAGAATGTCTCGTTCTTAATTGTTTTGTTTGCGCTTTTTAAGTGTTTAATGACTTTTGCAACACCTAAAGATAGCAAACGATTGCTGACTACTAGGCCAGTTTTGTACAATGTTTTAAATTTTAACAACAATTAAAAGAATGTCTTAATTGCTACGGAAAAAAGATTTCATTGTACGCTTTTTCTGCTAACGGTAACGCTACCAATACTATTGTAAAATCACATTGAATTTATCTAAGAGTATGGGTAAATGAGTGTGTACAACAAACATCCTGTGTTAAAGATTTTCTGTTTTGTGGCTTTACAAAATGTTTGTTTGATCGGTTTAAAAGATATGTATGTATACACCTATGTTTTATCACAATATTGTTGTTTTTTCAGTTCAATTTTCATTTATTTATTTTATTTTTTACATAGAATGAATTGGGAGTTAACACACTATCAAAATAGCATCAATGCGTATGCACTACTGCTGCAGTATTACAAAAACAATTGAGAGCAATATCAAGAGAGTTTTGTAATGAGAGCATTAGATTGATGTTGACTCGACGGAAGAAGCAAGCAAAGAGCTATCGATATTCAAAAATTACAAAGTTAAGCAACAACAACTAGAGCAAGACAGGAGAACATTGACTTCGGCTTACCAAAAAAGCTTATCATTCCTCTCAGACTCACCCCCCTCAACAGAGAGAATACACATACATATCTTACTCATACAGAAACTATGATTGTTTTGCCAAAATAACGCAATTTGCACTTATTATGCGAAGTTGCCAAGCGGCAACACATAGAATTACTAACACCAGCCGATGCTGCTTAATTTCGGTGATCTCTCTCACGAGAACCGAAGCACTTGTATTCTATGAAGGACGCCATATTGCATTCGCAAAAAAAAAAAAAAAATCAATTCGAGACGCATTAACATTATTAAATCTACAATTGCACATTTATATCGAATAAAAAACACTTAAGTTTTAGTAAAAAACATAAAACACCATTAAATCAATCACATCACGTTTGCAAAATTAATTTAAATCACTTTTTTATAGCCCGAAATAGCAAAAAATTACGCACTCAATAATTTTGCGACTGACACTTCTAAATTACCGACACCAACTAAAGTTTAGTGGAGGTGGATAAACAAAGAAAAGGTGAAAAGGTGGTGGATTATTAATATTTATGTGACATACATATACAAATCAATAGTATTTTGTAATATTGATTATCTATGAAGCTGATACCAATGAATAACAAATTTTGTTGAGGATCATCTCATTATGATTATAAAACTGTAAGTGTATCGTTAAAGGAAAAGTAGATTATTTTTTACAAGATCATTCGAATTTATTGATTTCTTGTGCCGACGCTCTATGTTTTTAACTGAATATACTTGTAGTAAAAAGAAGTCTGTATTAAATTTTATTTCCATAGGTCAAAAACTAAGGGATTAGGTTGAGTGAAAATGGATTCTTTTCAGCCTTTCTTGCTTTACAAACAATACTTGCGGACAGTAAAGCGAGCTAAAGATACTAAATTTTGTAAGTAGAGTGGATCGCATAGCTTTCAAACAAATGATTTCTATCCCCCCTCAATTCATTGGTGGCACTTAGGTAATTTTATCTTAATTATATTAACATTGTATAATCAGTAAAGTAAGTACAGCATTTTGCTAATTATTTGCATGCTTCCTTTGCTTTATTGCCGTTATAATTAACAAAGTACACATTAAACATGAAACCAGAACAAGAGCAGTAGCAGTAGCAGTAGTATCGAAGAGACAAACCAAAAGAGTAAAGAGTGCTGGACAGACGACGACTGACAATAATGACAATGGTAATGGCAATTGCAACACTGCGCAGGAGACAGTAATTAGAATAATTTGCTTTGTCCCAACAGCAGTCAACGTTTAAATGACTACAACAACTACACGTACTAACATGTCTAGTTCTGAACTATGTATGTATTTTATAGCAATTGGGGGACTGTTTTCCTTCTTTGTTGGCGGCTTCTTTCCTCTTCTGCATCATTGGCCTTTGGTGGCCACCAACCAACCAGCAACAAACTAAATAAGCTACAAGAACACAGCTTATTCAATAAAAGGGCTCACACGATGCTACTGTCACCATGTGAATGTGAAATAGAAAAGAAATTGCATACCAAAGTAGGAGAAATACCAACGCCACCATGAATTGAGGAAGTGAGTGTTGTCGTAGTCTCCCTCTCTCTCTCCTCTGCCTCTCTCTCTAATGCCACATCAAGTCATATTCTAATTGCGCACTCGCCTGCAACGCGTCACATCACAACACACAATGTTATCAGCAAATGTCTAATTAGATTTTGTTGCTCATTAACAACACGAAAGTGTTTGGCAAAAATGGCTTTCGAAACAACTTTCTCATTCATTAAAATTTCAACAAAATAAACAAGAATTCATCTAATGAAACAACAAAGTTAAGAAAATCTTCAAAACTAATTACACTCATGCACTTGTGGCTTTTAGTAATAAAACAACAGCTCAACTTTGAAGAATGAAGACTGAACACTGAACACTGAATACTGAAGATAAAAGGTCATTGTCCATAGTTATATACATAGATACTTAGATATAAACTACTGTAGATAGATAGATAGATATAAAAATAGGAAATAATAATAACTAATAAGATAATTATAACTTTCAAAGTGAAGAGGAGATAGCAAATTAAAGTACTAAACAAGTATTTAGATAAGATTTTTTCTATCTCAAATCTTTATTTTATTTATTTTATTTGTTTTTAATGATTTTTTTTTTTTTTATGATAAAATATGAGTTCAAACCCCATGTACAAATATTTTATTGTATTTTATTTAGAATTTAATTAAATAAAACATAAATTTTAATGAATGAAATGGTTTCTAATATGCACATAGATACATAGATACACACACATAAGTACCAGAATAATCATGATCAAATAACTTGTGATTATATGTCTATGAATGTGTTTACCTTGTTAGCTGAATGACTCTCTGGTTGTCTGTCTGTCTGTCTGACTAACTGAATGACTGTTTGAATGAAGATTTTGTTGGTTATTTAGTTTGGGTTTGGATGATGATTTCGTCGTCGTGCATGAGGAGGCAATGGCTATTTTTATTCTGCAGAAATCATTGGCACTAACTTTTTTGTTTCCATGTACATCTTTAGTGAGTTTGAGAGTAGTCCGTCTGTATATATGAACGAGTAGTATCTTGTTGACGTGTTGAGCTTAAACGATCTGATATAAAGAGTGCAAGTTAAATAATATAAATAAAGCCCTTTGCCTGACTTCGTGCAGTTTTGATTTAGGCATCTTATAAGATGCTTTAGAAAACGAACTTCTTTGAAAAATCATTTCAATTCTTCAATATACATCGCATACACAAGAAGAAGATCTTGTGAAAAACCCATTAAAATTTTTGTCATCATTCAGCAGCTGGTCCGCCGTCTTCTCTCATCCAATGCAGGTTTCACATAACTTTCCGTCCGTCAGTCAAGGTTGCTGCAACGCATGCAACCTGCGCATTTTAATTGGCACCTTTTTACCTATAAAAAAAAAAAATAAGAAAAAAACAACACAAAAACAATAACCTTAAGACCATAAGATATTAAGTACTTGACTTGATCTGATGTGCGAACCAGTTTCAGTTTAACTTAAGAAAATATTGTAGCAACAAGCATCACAGTAGCCATTCAGAGAATTTGCTATGGTCTAATGAAATATGCATTAATAAAAGTTAACACTTTCTTTTTTTATGTTTTCTTATTCAGTTTTTCTCATTAATTTTCATTTAAATTTTTGGACAACTCACTTGACTCATTGAATTTATTCTCTCGACCTTTCGCTAATGATCTCAAAGAAAGCTCAACTCAAAAGAAGAAATCCAAAAAAGAAGCAGAATTAATGAATTTCATGGCAACGCCTACTCCAATATCTTTGCCAGTTCTCTCTCTTTCTCTCCCCTTCTCTCTTTGATTAAAAATTTGCTAGTCTCATTCACTCACACGTCATTCAATATAGAAATTTGTAAAAAAGGAAAAAAAAAAAACGGCAATGTTTACCCCATAGAAATTGGCCTTAATTAGTTTTGCAGATGAAAATGAGTGTGAAGCGTGTGCCCTTTTAGAGTTACATGGTAACCCATCTACCTAAACCACAAGAAAGTCATGTTCTATAAGTCGGGAGATCAATTTAATAGCTTATTTAGTTAGCTGATGATGGCTATAAAAAAACATATTTTCGTTTGAATTATCAGACTCGAGTCGAACAACAAAGGAGAGACTTTGAAATTTTAATTGTGTCATAATATTCTTAATGATCAATAATAATAAAACAGACTTGGGCGTTAATAATAAATTTGAATAGTTCAAATTGTCTTCATGATAAAGATCTACTACTAGACATACATAAAGTGCCATTAATTTGTTGTAATCTATATAACATTAAACAAATTTTCAATAGAAAAGTGAAAGATTTAATGATGGGAAATTGCTATAAGTAGATGTATCATTGATTTAAGTGATTCTTTATGATGAATTTATTATAAAAGACAAAGACTCCAAGGGAACACAAGTATGGAATTTATTGGATCGTTTTATAGAAGTAAGTTTGTTAAAACCCAATCTATATTTCAATCTATGCATATCAATGATGTGAAACATTTGTATTAGGAATAATCTCTCTTTTCTTTTCTTTTGGGTCGTGTAATATGATATATTTTCAGTTGGCACTAATGTCAACTTCAACAGTAAATTACTTTTGAACAGCGAGTTTACAAAAAAAAAACAAGTATTAACAAATCGGTTAAATGAAAAAACTTGGATAAATGATTCAAATCAAAACAGAAACAAAAGCATTTTGTATCAAATTATTACTAGTGTTGAAAAATAGATTCAATTTGACAATAGTTAGAGTTCAGTACAGTACAGTATTAAGATAAGGATGAAATACCAAAACACACCTCTAACTACAATATTCATCAAAGATGTAATCCAACTGATGACTTGATTTAACCTGCATCAACGATCACAGCTGAAGTATAAACTGTAACCAACTGCACCAAATGATGGGAATAATTAAGCAAAAATAGTTTAGGTTGCTCAAATGATTGACTCCTATCTTACTGCACGATAATGCCAGACCACACTTTCACATGACTGTGGGAAAACTACAGAAATTGGAGTTGTAACTTTTCAACATCCTTCATCCAGACTTAGCCCCCACGGATTACAATTTATTCCACAATTTGGACAACTTTTTGGTAGGAGAACGCTGTAAAACTAGTCTTCCAGTAATCCATACTTAAATGGCAAAAGCTTATAGATAATATGGGTAGCTATTTTGATGAATAAAACAATATTAATACTGACAACCAACTTTGGTTTCATTTCTACAAAGTTCATATTACACGACCCAATATCTATGGGAATGAAATTTTATATGAAAAGCACACTACTATTCACTGCCTTGGCGACCTCATCCAAAACCTAACTATAGAACAATTCAGTGATCTGGGTGTGTTGATGGATCCACAGCTGCATATCTCTTCATCCACAATAAATAATAAGATGTATTAGAATACATTAAACATTGATTTATAGAGTCTAATGATTCTTATACTAAGTACTAAATTATTCACATCTTTAAACCAATTCTATAATATATATCCTGTGTATGGGACCCAAAGTATAAAAACTATAGTGAATCAATTAGTTTGAATCAGATTATAAACCTTCCATTCTACCAAAACCGTCTTAAGTTAATCCATGCCCTACTTTTAATGTCACCTACATGGACAAACTAATTATTGTCAGTATCTTCTCCCCATCTTTGCTGGTTAGCATAAATTTTAATGTTTCTTCTCGGGTAACAAGGAATTATCCTCCTATATTTGTTGGCACCATGATTCACATCACGTCTTATAACCCACATTATAGTAGTTCCCCCAATCAGCTTAATTCTAATATTTTAACTCACCTTAACACATATCATTCTATTGTATTAACCAATCAACTTTATTTCATTTGCTTCATTGTAGTCTTCCTGCAGTGGAGTGCCTGACAACATTAGGTCTACAGTCGCAAAATTAATCACTAAGTTTGTATTGCATGTCCACTAGTTCAGTACTGAAAAAGACTTGTGGTCAATAGCCAGTCTTTTGCGGTTTTTAATGGACCAAGCCCTTTGATATTAATTTTAGAATGAGAGAAAGAGAGAGAGAGTCGCATAGATAAACATTAACTTTGGTTATTGTATTTTACATATTTGAATTGAGATTTCAAGGCTTTAAATTAAATTTAAATTTATTTTTCATCACTTGCGTTCTTTTACCTTTGCAACACGTCACGCTTTAAACCTAAGCTTATTAAGATTAATGAAATTAAGCAAAAATCATAAAAAGATATAAATATCTTTAATAGAAACATTGTTTTTTTTTTTATATCTTCTTTAATAATTTCTTTATAAACAATAATTTTTGCTTAAAAATATAGTTTTTCTGTTTTGGTTTTTTGTTTTAATAAATTCAAATATTTATACAATTTTGTTGTCATACACTGCACACTGAATATATCAGAGTTTGATCATTTTGATCAAATGTTTGTCATTCATAGAAGGCAACCTATTCTTATCTTATCTTAAGATTCACTGGAAGACACAATCATCATATAAAATGATCTTGTAAATTCACATTTCAGTGTTTTACTTTTATATTTTAGGAACTCTAAATCTTATCCAGAGTTGATTCACTAGTTCATAGGTAAATATAATAGTATTTTTTTTTTTTTTTTTTTTATTAATGAATCATTGAAATTGTTCATTGTTAAGTGTGAAGTGTATTTAAGCTTTGATTTAACCAAAGTTAATCTTAAAAAATAATTTTATTATGCAAACGAAGATTATAAAAATCCTTTGCATTTTTAAATATAATAAATAGAAATATGAAATATTTTTATGTATATAAATATTAAATATTATAAAAAACATACATAATTATTTATTTAGAATTATAAAAATAAATTTTATTAAATAGTTTTTTAATTATTTATATATTTTTTTTTTGTTATAAATTTGAGGCTTTCATTTTAATATGTTTTTTATGTGACAAATTTAAAATTAATTTTTTAGCCTTATTTATTAACAAATATAATTTAAAAAACACGGAAAAAAAATTTTTTTTTTTTTTTATTTGTGGGCATAGGAAATTAAATTTATACATATTTTTCTTAAATTTATTTAATATTTTTTTTTTCTTTCTTTAAATAAAACTGGACGAACCAAAAACATATAACAGAAAAAACAACACAAATAAATCCAAAAATAAATTCGTTGCTTAATTAGAAATGTTTATGTACATGCATTTTTAATTTATATTTATTTTTTTGACCTTTCACACACACACACACACACACACACACATATTTTGCTTGCATATTTGCTAATGAAAAGGAGACATGGGAGATCCCTCATACCATATTTTTCAACTTTAAATATAAAAAAACGGCCAAGTGTGAGTCAGACTCGTATACGGAGGCTTTCGTAACAGATTGGGGTTTGCATGGGGACCCTTTAAGTTTTGAAAATATTTTAGTTTTACAGACAGACGGACAGAACTCTGTAATAGGGTTCCCTTTGAATCTGGAACCCTAAAAAAGATACAGCTGCCATAAGTTTTGGATTAAAAATTCATTTTATATCAAACAAAAGGAACACAAATATTTACCCAAAAATAATTAAAACACTTAAAATTTTACCGATTAGACTAAGAGGCCACAAAACTTATTTAAAGAATCTTTAATTTTCTAAACTAAGCTAAACTTTGTTTAGCCGAAACTCACCACCACTTGTTTTGACAACCCAACCCACCTCACCCCACCCCACCTTACAAACACCAGCTGAGAGAGAGAATGGAGAACTTACTCATATAGAAATTTGTATTGCACATGCATATGCACCTCACACGATGTTGCATAATTTCGCTTACCTCACGACAACCGATTGACTCTCTCGTATTCTATGCATTATGATCGTCGGCACATTGCATACAAACAACAAAAAACTAAAATGGCAACTCACAAATCCTGGATTTGCGCTTTTATTTCGAAAGAAAAACACTTAATTTATAGTAAAATATATAAATAAACAATAAATTAATCACTTGACGTTACACAAATTAAATTAAATTACTTTTTACACTTTCAAATTGCAATAAATCACACATTCAATAATTTTGCGACCGACACTTTTTAATTTTGGTGAAACAATGAGGTGAGAATGGCGGGCGGTTGTGGTGATTTTATTGACATTTATGTTTTTGAAACTCATTACATCAAATAAGTTCTCTCTTATGGTGAATATTATTGATTTTTTCATTGGTTTTCTATGACTATCAAACTTTAATGAAAATGATCGTTCTAAATTTTTTAAATGTTGTTGTTGTTGTTGTTGTTTGTGTTAATTGTGATTTCAAACCAAAAGAAATTTTAGAAGAAAGATTTGTTCTAAATTCCTTTGGCACTAAAGAACAGAACAGAACAGAACAGAATTGAATTGCTTATCCTAAAAATGAACGCTCCTGGGCAACATAAGTTATGGTCATAGCATGCAGCACAAGCACAAATGAAAATTGGAACAATTGGATTTTTATTATAACTTATAGCTATTCGATATCTTAGTATTTGTGTGAAGGGCAAAGTACGCTTCAGTTGTACCAAAGTTAATAAATTTTCTCGCACAGTTAGATATCTTTTATGGTCTCGAAATTATTTACACATAAAAAAACAGAAAATGGCATGGCAATTAACATTTACATAATTCCAATAAACAATTTCAAAGTTATGAACAATTTTACTATCAAGTCTTTAGTGATGTTGTTTTTCTTTTTTTATTATTATTATGAATTAAACTTATTTTCGCTTTATAGTTTAATTAAAGTTTTCTTTTGTTTTAGCTTTTTTTTTTTGTTTTATTATTTTATTTTTACTTTTTTGTTTTATTTTTTAAATTTGTTTATAATTGTTTACGTTAACTTAATGTGTTGTTACTGTTGTTGTTGTTGTTGTTGTTGTTGTTGTTTTTGTAGTTGTATAATATAATAAATTTCATTTTTTATTTTGTCTTTTTCTTTTCTATAATAATATTTTGTTTTTATCATAAATTTTTCAAAAATTGTCATAATTTGTTGCACTTCTGTTTTTATCTTCTCTTTTCTCTTAGTTTTACTTTGTTTTTGTTGTTGTTGTTGTTGTTGTTGTCATTGTTATTTTAGTCAAAGACCACCCATTTTAACGTTACCCTGATAGATTTCAAACAAACGTCTACCAAATGCACGCGTTGCACTCCAATTAGGCGATTGCACCGCTTCGGCACCATTATCCGTATTAGAGGAGCCCCGGCCTGGTCTTGGCAAGTCTTGTTGTTCCATCATTATGGCTACTTCAGCTGCCGTTAGTGTTGATGGTATTTTTATTCCTGTTCCTAGTTCTGTTGCTGATGACGTCATTATTGTTCTCCATTGTCCTTGTCCATTGTTTCTATTATTTGTTGCATTTGCTGCTGTTGTCAATGGCTGAGCCGCCCGTCGTTCGTATTCCTGTGAAAGTGTGGGCTACGAATCCGAATAGATAATGCAACGTTTACCTTTGCCAACAGATGCCAGACAATTTCCATTTGGACTCCAGCTGACTGCATTCACTGCCGAGCTGTGAAAGAAATCCAAACCGAAAATTGTTTGTTTTACAAATGATTATAAAGCAAAAACAAAAAGGAAAGAATATCATATTGTAGGTGTGAGCGTTAAGGTTTTTGAATGTGGAAGTGTTCTTTTGAATTAGTGAGCACAGAATAGATGTCAATTGGAATACAGAAGAGATTGGAAGTTATATTTTTAAAGTAATATGTTATGTCAGTCCTACAAATGTCTTGCTATCCACATTCTTCTATCTCAATTATGGTAACAGATACATTTTTGTCATGTTTTAGGTTTGCTATTTAGCCAGCCCCTGTTTTGAGGCTTGGTCCTAGGTCAACTTGCGCATTAAAATCGTCTTGTAATATAGGCAAAATACGGCATACAAATACGGTGCACAACATAGAAATTATCCAACGCTTTCAATCGAAGCTTCTGAGCAGATTAGTGATTGATCCTTTCTTTCTAAGTACTAAAATCTGTCTCAGCACAGTGACCTTCGAGAGCCACTGCTCAAAGAAGAAATATGATGGTACAGTAAGCTACAAACGACCAAACCAGAGACTCAACAAAACTCGCTTTTCTAGATAATAGCCTTCGAACCAGAAGGCTACGAAGAGAGCAACTAAACTATTGCTTTGTTTTCAGTAGAGCATAAGCTGCTTCAATATGCAAGCAGCTCAAAAGTGAACAACAACACCAGCAAAAAGGGAAAATAAGGAAATTGAGGGGTTGTTGTTGAAAATAAAAATTACTTTTGAGGAACTCAGTTTGCAAGCTCTTACTGCACTCAAACTGACCATGAGGTCTGTTGTAAGTACTGCCAAAGTTTCACAATTGCTGTCTCCCTTCTTCTTTTTTTTTTTTTTTTTGTTTTTGTTGCGAGTAAACACAAAACAGCTGATGTTGACTGCAGTTAATTAAAAGTTTTATTAAAATTTTAATAAATTGCCTAGTAGGAATGAAAAAGGGAGTTGCAAGAACTAATTTCATACACTGTAAATTGTTTTAAATCATGTATTTTCACAAATTTAACGTATGAAATTAGTACAAAAATGCGCGAAACAAGTATGTACGCAAAACAACAGGTGTTTTCCAGTAAGCGAAACAAAAATATGAAAGCAATATGAAAAGGTGTTTGAAGCAAGCAACTTTTTCATCACTATAACTGCATAACTGCTGATGATGGTATATTCTTATATTTGTTCAAGTCTCATAGTTTCATGTTTTGTGTAACTTTTTCCTATACAAATATATTAACTAATAGGTCTTTCTATCACAGATGATTAATAAATAATAAATAAAATTTTGTTGGCTGTTCATCACAAATTTCATGATTTTTCCCTGCTTGCCAACTCCTAATCTAAATAAATCTATATATATACATACGCGTGACCCTTAAGTGTTGTCTCCAGAAAACCATTTATATTCCAAATATAAACAAGACCATCCGCTGAACCACAAGCGATTTTTGAGGCACCCATATTAAATGAGGCACGCGCCCAATCACAGCTGATTTTAAAGTTGTCATTGCTATAAAAAATCAAAATAAATATATATCAATATATTTTATAAATTTGATCAATTTCTATATAAAAAATAGAACAAAAAAAAAAAAAATACTTACAAGAATGTGGAAATCACTTGATTTTTGCGTAAATCTAAAAGTTTTATTGTATCATCTCGTACGGAACAAATGAGGTAATTGCAATCTGAGAAATAATAAAAATACTCATTATAAAATCCTCTCTCTATAAGTTCTTAGGTTCTTCATTCATACCTTTTGACAAATCTAATGATGTAATTTTCGCTGGCATCAATACATCATCTGCTTGCTTCTCAGTACGCATATCCCAGAATCTTATCTTCTTATCATAATGACCACTTATTATAGTTGAACCCAGGCTATCGGTTGTCGCCAGATCATTACAACTCGAGCCAGCGAATTTTGTTTCAATGCACGCTATACTACGAAGATCCCAAATCTTAAGCGTACGATCATGACTTCCGGTTACGACTTTAATGGGTTCATGCACATACTTTGCTGCCATCACTTTGCCACTGTGACCGGTGAGTGTATGCTACAAATAGACAAAGAGATACAAACATAAATACTCATACCATAAAAAACTGTTAGAATTTTAGAATGTTTTTGATAGAAGTGACTGAAATACTAATGTTGTTTTTTTTTTTTATTTTTTTAATAACCGTTAATAGCAACGTTGACAACAATGAAATCTACAAATCTACAGACTTTTCTTTTTCAGCTTCTCACAAATATCTTAAGAAGTTTCTTTAGTTCTAATTTAGGCAACCAACCAATTTTATAATAAGTAATTACATACTTTGCTTGCTCGCTCGCTTGCTGGTTTCATGGAATGAAATAATTTAATTACATTAAAGTATAATTTTGTGTTTTAATGATGCAAGTGTGTGAGGTAATAAAGAGAAGTAAAGAATCAAGTCTAGAAGAGGTAAAGGTCATTGAGATTTATTAGGATAGGTTCTGATTATTCTTGTTATGGTAAGAAGATTCATTCACATTCATTCAAGTTCAAGAGTGGGTAATTCTTATGAAGATGCTTAGAAAAATATTACTGGAGCGTGATGGGATGTGGTAAGAGTTTTTCTATTTTTTTATGCTCAGTACCGCACATTCTCATTACGGTTAACTTATGTCATTGACTTTGATGTGGTCTTACGCTTTAGCTTAAGTTCAGATTTTTGTGAGGAAACACAAGAGTTTACTTTTTTTTTCTGTTTTTATCTACATACAGATGGTTTTTATTGCATCTCCTATATATATGAATAGGACTAACAATAAGGTTTCAACTCTTAAAAACTAATACATATTTGTCCTTCCTACGATGAAGAGGAAGGGGTTCCCTTAGCTCTACGAGCCGCTAAGTAAGCAAAAGGGCAGCACGATCGTTACGAATCAGACGAGATGAGTCCTTGTATGGACAAGGACTCTGGCTAGAGGATTAACATGTCGAAGTAGTTTGTCCAGAGAGTTTAAGTTGAAGATGAAAAGGTTACTAAAGGGAAATTGCTGAAATTATAATAAAATTAATAAATATTTTAATGTTTCATTAAGAGTTTCGATCAATTAGTCATTAGACCGTCCGAGATCTTTTGATTTACTAAAGAAAAGTGCAACTGATGGACATTGATTGCTGTGCGAAGCAAATGGGTAACATGTTCCATCAATAAAAGCAAGTCAGTACTGGTTCCGGGGATTTAAAATTGGGGATTTTGACACCAGAGACAAAGAACGGAAAGGGAAGCCTGCAAAGTTTTTAAAGACACTGAGACACTCAATAGGAGCTCGATGAAACCGTGTTGTTCACAAACAAGGAAATTGGACTTCATAGAACGTTGTTGTTTCAAAAGCAAAATGCATCGAATCGTGACGAGGAACGAAACGTGGGTACACTATGACAACACAATGCACAGAATATCAAGGGGTAAGACCGGTCAAGCATCAACTTCATAGGCTGAACCGAATATTCAAAGCAGAAGTTAATGCTGTGTATCTAATGGAATCAACTCGGATTGATCCACTATGAGGTAATCCAGCTCAACGAAATCATCACAGGAGAGCGGTACCAACAGCCGGTTGAGCTGGGCACTGAAGCTCAAAAGTCGTCAAGGAAACTTTGGAGGAGGTCTTCATTGTACCTTTCAACTACCACTTGTTTCGGTCGATGATTTTTGGCCTGGTCGATCAGCACTTCACTTCTAACGAATAAGCCAAAAATTGAGTTGATTTGTGGATCAGCTCAAAAGACAAGGAATTTTTTCAACACGGAAAGCGGCGTGGCTTTGAATAAAACCTAATGTTCCCTTTTTTTTACAATAAATGCCCAATTTTTGGTTAAAAAATGGTGGAAACTTATTTGAACTCCCAATAAAATAAGATTCCCATCAACATTTAAAAACTGTTGCTTATTTCCAAGTGTAGTGTAGTATACTTTTAGGGTAATCAACAAGTAAAAAGTTCAAGTCATTAAATTATTATTAAAACTCAATGGATTTCTAAAAATTCTTCTATATGAGAACATAAACTAATAAACCAAATAATGGTCTTATACTTTCTTTCAAAGCATACTTCAAATAAATAAATAAATAATTGGCGATGCTCTAATAAATATTTCAAATAATTAATTATTACAAAAAAAAAAAAAAATATCAATTACGCCAAATATTTATTAATTAAGCAAAAGAATATTTTAGAAATGTATAATTTTTTTGAGAATTCAAAGATAAGTTAAGCAGCAAACTCAATTCATTTAGTAAATAACTTCTCTTGGTCATTGAACTGAATTAGAGGCGCATTAAATTGAGGAAAATATTTTTCTAATTCGCTGCAGACTACGTAGAATGAATGTACCAAAGATAGATCAAATACTCAGACAGATCGACCGACAGTCAGAGCATGCATTTCATTAGGCACGCAAAAAGTTAAATGAGCATGAAAAGAACGCAGAACATTGCAGCAGCAGCAACAACAACAACAACAACAACAACTACAGGAGGCAGCAGTTGGAACTGCAAGCAGAAGAAGCGCCAAAGAATAGCAGCAAATAAACTTTGGAATTTTAGGCCTTCAGTTTTGCTGGTTTGGGTTTTTTTTTTTTTGTTATTGTATGTATTTCAGAGTGCGCGATAATGCGACACCAAAAGAAGCAGCAGCAACAACCACAACAACAACAACAATAACTGGAAGAGAAATGTAATGCAACAAATGAAAATGGTAGTAGCACTACAGCAACAACATGTTGTATGATATATAAACAACAACAAAGATAGCGCCAAAGAACAATCTAATGTAATTTAGCAAACTCTAAAGCAACAAGAAAAAGAACATTTCATTTGAAGTCTGCAGCAAACTGAAGCTTTTTCTGGCTATTGTTCAATGCCAACAACAAAAAAAAAACCGAAATCTACCACCACCAGAATCTTAGTTAAAGAAAGAAAGAAGTCGGCTAAGCGAACATAAAAAGAAAATTGGTCTATATGCGTTCTACCTTTGGTTCGTTCTTTCTGGGCTGATAAATGCCGCACAGCAAATGGACGCATAATAATTTGTTGCAGAGTGCAGCAGTCGTTTTTAAAAGCCCCGTTTAATGGTGATGGTGGTGATGGTGGTGGTGGTGGTGGCAACAGCAAACAATAAAAAATATGCACACAATTAGAATAACAATAACAAAAGGAAGTGGGTGTTGGGCAATCACACACACACACACACACACACACACACACACACACACACACACACACACTCAGATAGTTTGCCAAAATAACCGTTAAATAAAATTTATATCAGTCCAACTAAATGTATCTAGATCCAAGAACTTGAACTTTAGTATTGTTCAGACCTAAACTTAAGACTCAAGACATTAATAAATTGTTGATTTTGGAAAGTAGTAGTCCGCCTTCAAAGCCATGATGATCTCATGCAAACAACGGGAAGCAGTGTAGCAAAACCAATTCTACACATCTTCCTTTTGTAAGTCACATATGAAAATTACAAATTTTGACACTTTGCTTGAGAAGACAACAATAACTCAAGAATTTCATGCAAAACAAAAGAAAAGATAAATTAAATATTATTATTATGTTTTTATGGTTTTGTTTTCGCTTTCGTGCTTCTGAAATCGACTGAGTGTCTGAGCAGTGAAGCTTACGCCCACTACTCTGTGTCAATTTCGCAGGTAAAGTCACAGTTGCATGAGTCGACGGGATTTTTTGTTGGTCTTTTGTTTTCTTTTTGATTTATTTCTGTTAGCAAAAAATTGTTTCTTTTGCTTTATTTTTTAAGTATCATTGACCTATTTTTTCGTTGAAAAATTCTATTATATGTGATCAATAACAAATACAACATTCTTCTTTTTGAAGAGACAATTCACAGTTCAGAAAAAAAACATTTTAAAGACATCATAGAAATTATTTCGTGTTGTAAGACAGGCATGGCAGATCTCAATAATAAATATGAACATAGCACGCACCATTTCTATGCTTCTGTGATTGAGCATTCAGATATATTACATTATTTCTTTGACCTATGCTTAGGGTACCAAAATATATATATATGAGAGCTATGCGATCCAGTATTCTATGGACCTTGAAATTTGCATGGTTGCTGAACATAGGTCAGATACTAATACTATCGAAATTTCAGTTCAATAATAGAGAACACAAAAAAATTTTTCTAATAACAACATTTGTATGGAAGCTATATGATCCAGTAATCCTAGGGTCTTGAAATTTACATGGTTCGTGGAAATGAGTTAAAGATTTATAGTATCCAACTTTCATTTCGATAATATTAAAAACAAAAAAGTTTTCCTAATAAGAACCTGAATTTTAATATGCGTTTGTATGGGAGCTATACGATCCAGTAATCTTAGGGTCTTGAAAATAACACGGTCAATCAATACAGATCTGACTCTTATACTATATTAAATTTCAGTTTGATACTACCAAAACCAACAAAAGTTAGTATTATCAACATAATTTGAATCGCATTTTGTATGGGAGCTATACGATCCAGTAAACCTAAGGTCTTGATATTTAAATGGTTAGTGGATGTAGGTCAAACACTAATACTATCTAAATTTCTGTTTGATAATACGAAAAACAAAAAAGATTTCTAATGAGAGCATAAATTTTAATTTGAGTTTGTATGGCAGCTACACGATCCAGTAATACTAGGGTCTTGAAATTTACATGATTGATGGACATGGTTCAGAAATTTATAGTATCCAAACTTTATTTCGATGATATAAAAACCAAGATAGTTTTTCTTATAAAGACTTATATTTGAATTGTCTGGGAGGTACCCCTCTTAGTGGTCCGTTTCTCCTAGTTCCGACAAGTGTGCTCCATCTTGTGAAAAGAAAACTTAGGTCTATATCTCAAAAGCTCTAGTCCCTGAGTTTTGGATACATAGAGACGGGCAGCCGGATATTGTTTATTTAACTGATCTCGTCGAACTGATCAAAAATATTTATAATGTATGGGATCTCCGGTGTCTCTTTCTGTGTATTGCAAAGATCATGAAAACTTATAATACTATTCAGATTTTTTGCGCTTTCCTGGGCATAAACTGAGTAATTTTAAGATAACAAGAAGAACTTAAGGCCAAAACAAATATACATATTTTACCACAAAATTTGAAATAATCTTGAGTTATTTCAATTATCTTATTTTTTTTTTTTATCAACATTTGATGTCATGTGATTCATGTGCTACAACGACATGTTCAAATTTAGTTCACCATACAAACATCAATTTACTGTTGTCAACATTAAAGTCTAACAAGTCTAAACAATTTCGTAAGCCATCAATTTTATGTTGTGCAGTGTAGCCTTTTGTATGAACTCAGCAGCAAATCATAAAAATTTGAAAGAAGGATACATCGTATGGTCTTACAAACAAATTATGTGGCTTCTTGTAACCTTTATTAGAATTTTTATAGATTTTTTCTAGTTTTCACACGTTGTATGAAGGATTTTATTACTTTGGCATGTTTCTTGTAACATACTCAAGAAAAGATTGGAGATTTTCTTTTAAGTATTCGGTACTATGACCTGAACTATGGGCATAATCTTTCTCAGTTGCTTAATTTTAAAAACTGCTACTTCCTTTTTTCCATAAATATTTAACATATTTATTTATTTTTTTAATTTATGCCAATAATTTTAAGTTCTGCGATTTCTGCAGTTCCCATATGAGCCTTAGTATTAATAAAGATTTTCTGTGAGAAAAAGTTTTTTTTTTTTTGTTGTCATGAAAGACAAATAACAGTCACCCTTTGATTTAGGATTGTCATACACAATTTTCAGTCGCCCAACTTTTGACCAAGTACTTTACGCCGACGATCTAACTCCGCTTTTCTCATGATATTGACTGCTGTATATTTTGTATATATTTTTTGGCATTGGACTACAACTAATACTTAGCTCCGACAGATAAGATCGGTCTCTAGTTTAATATCTACAAAAATCTTAATTCATATAGAAAAAAATTTAAATTTTGCAATTTTTGTGTTATTTTGTACGATTGCAAAGATGATTGGTACATTTCACCGAATGATATCGGGAGATTCCAGACCCCGACCCGATCATGGCCATCATTATGTGTAATGAAATGAATTCATTTGTAATTGAGAAGATCTTGAAATAAATAGGGTTTAAAAAAAAATTTAAGTAGTGTACTTCACCCTTATAAGCACAATATGGAAGTTCATCTTTTTTTAGGGAAGGGAGATAAATCCAAAAATTACAAAATGAAATGTGACGAAAATCAAAATGCGATGATGCTTTAATATAATAATAACATCGTCAAATTTTGATATTCGTTACATTTCATTTTAATATTTTTTGGATTTACTCCCCTTCACTAAAGAAGTTTCACTTCAAAATAGTGACAAGGGAAAATATGCTGATTATTGAACATTTCTTGAAATTAACAGACAAATAACAGAGCAATTGCAGTCTATTGAAATCTACAAATGTTAAAACACTGTTAAATGCTACGCATGCGCAGTGTGTTGTGTCCATGACCAAGTTTCTCTCAATGTTTTTAGTATTGTTAATGAATAATGATGATGGCTTTAACATATTCGTACACAGTTCATGTTCAGGGACAAAATGCTCATTCAAGTTCAAGATATGTACATGTACATTTGTATGTTTCATATTGTCATAACAGTGCAATGTAAGCTTTGCCTCGTAACAGTGTTTATATTGGAAGCGGTCAATGTACGCTCAATTGCTTGATGGTCAAAGCAAAGTTAATGAAAATGGAATTGGAAAAGCAAAGAGTCATTTGCCATTGAGATTATTTTAATGTTGGTCAAGTTGAAGGCTTAAACCTAACATTGTGCTAACATTTGCCACCAAACATGTTCGATTGCCAGTTAAGAGATAATCACAGAGAGTCTACCTATAAGAGAAAGAGACTTACAGCATGTTTGAGAGAGAAAGAGAGAGAGAGAGAGTAATGAATTGTAGTAGGTAATAAAACTTCATTATAATCATTTCACTACGATACAATATTTGCAGAGTAAACACTTTCTTCAAACACACTTAGTTAGACTCCTTTAGCTCAAATCTACCAATCTCTCTCTCTCTCTCTCTCTCTCTATCTTCCTGGATTCACTCATTTCTGTTGTGTGTTTAGGCGAGAGCACGGCACATTGAATGATGTTGCCGGCTTCATGATCTACGATTGTCTATGATCGTGTGTTCTTAGCACATCTCTTACTTGTTGCAAGATCAATAGCAGCACTTCTTTGAAAACGTGTAGTAAAGTAAGTACGAGTATGTAATTTCTTTGCTGCTTATTACTGGAATTTCTGCGCTGTAAAGTTTACTTAGGCTACACATTATTGTTTGGCTTTGGTCTTGGAGAGTTGGTTTTGTTGCTCTGACTTTGTGGTCTGTTGTTTGAAGAAGACATTGCTCTGCCTAAGAGTTTTAAAAGAAAATCTTTTTCTACATTTTCTTGAGTACTTGTACTTGTTTGAATTAAGCTGCTGCTATGACAGAGACTGTTACGCTACGCTAGCTTTAGTAATTGAAGTCTTCTTTGGCGTCTTCTGCTCTTGGTTTCATAGTTGGGTTGGAGCCTTGACTTTGTCGCATCAGCAGCAGCAGCATTAGCAGCAGAAGTAAAAGAAGTCTTCTAACTTATATAACAACTCATTGCTTTGGCGGAAAGACTTTAGTTCTGCGGCGACCTTACAACGGTCAAGTACGTTTTTGCCTAACCAAGAAAAAAACAGAAAGACTTTGGCAATCATCCATCCCAGTGGAAATTGAAATTAGAATTTTTTTGGCAAAACTTTAAGATAAATCTAAGACTTCAGTTACAATCAGATCAGCAATTCAGTTCAGTTGGTGTAGTGAGTTAGACGTGTGTATACAAATGATGATGATGATGATGATGATGCAAGTTTAATTTGCATGATTAATAAAATTATTGTTGCCATTTCATCTAAAAGATATTTTTTACATATTAAACAAAATATATAAAATCAAATATTAAAAAAAAAAAAAAAATTAAATAAATTTATTTTAAAGTGTTTAATTGAAAAGAATCCAATTAAATGAGAAATTAATATTTATACAAACATAAGGAAATTCCTGCTTTTATCATAAAGTGAATTACAATATTATTATTGGAGTTTTGCAAAACTAAAAAAGGGCAAAAGTGGCTTGTTAAAGAAGAAAGAACTTTTGTGAATATTATTCAAAGGTAAGTTAAGATTCTTTTACATTCATAAATAAATTTGCATTCACTGCAAGCAAAAATGACACTTATAATGACATAAAATATCTGAGTCTATAAATAACCAAAGATCCAAGAAAGCAGCCACTAACCAGCAAAACAGCATCTTATGATCATGAAAAAGACTAAAATTTATAAAAGAAAATAAAAATAAATTTAACCATCGTTCGTTCCTAAGCCTGATAAATCTTGGCAATTACGGTCAAGAATAAATTTAAAATAAAAATGCATCTCTTTAATGTCAGGAAAATGCTGGAAACTGACAAAGGATTAATAGCAAAATCAGTAAATGTGAAGGAAAAAATATTATTAATTAAGTTAGTTAATTTAAAAAGTCATCTTTGTCAGCCATAAAAATAAATGCAAACCACCAGCATCAAAGGGACTGTTGACTGTTGTTTTCTTCTTGAAACCCTTTGAAGTACTGCGACACTAACTCGCAACTTGCCACACTCTCATCAGCATCATCACCACCACTACCACACCACCACCACCAGCATATTGGTGCTACATTGCAACGCTTCAAATTTCGCTTTTTGTGTTAATGAAGACATTTGCAGTTGTTCTGCACTACTGCCAGACACTCGACGTTCTTCTGTGCTCATAAGTTTTTCTCTTTTATAGTTTTTTGTTTTATTTTATTTTATTTTGTTTTCTTTTGTGGCATTACTTTTGATTTCTTCTTGACTGTCTGACTGACTGACGACTTCTCGTGCACAAAAGCCGTCAAAACAAAGAGAAGGCGTCAACATAATAGAATCACTTGCACATTTTGCTTTTGTTCTGTTTAGATCGGGGAACTCTTCTTGTCTAAAACTGACGTAAAGAAAAGTAACAAAGTGTGAGTGAACCTCTGTTGTTTTTCCTTTGTTCTTCAATTAAAAATGTTTATAAATATAATTTTTTTATTACAAAACAAAATAAAAAAAAAAAAACAAAAAACCCTTCATCTCAAATAAAATGCAATGCGACCTTGAGTTTCCTCATTGTGGCTCGCGCGTCAAGAGACTTCAAGTGCTCACACCCGATCGCGTTGTTGAAAGAAAAATCTTCAAGTGAAAATGGGCGTTTCTGGCGTAGGTTTTCTTGCCTCAACTTTATCTTAATAAGACATCAACCATACCATCCTTTTCCTTTTTCCCCCTCTTCTTTTCTTTTCTTTTCTTTTCTTTCATTTGCTTTGTTTTTATAACTCGCCACTTTACTTTACATTGTTAATGATTAACTGCTACTTTTTGTATTGAGTTCTTCTCTTTCTTCTTCTTAACACATTTTTGCTTCACCTCAACCATCAACCATCACCCATCACCAATCCTTTATGCATCAATTAAACATCATTAGTAGTTAAATGCTACTTAATTATTATGTTTTTTATGATCAAGTTTATAGACATTTTATAGTTCTACAAATTAGACAAAATAGACATATGCATTAGGCATCTTGTAAAAAATTATTAACCAATAAACATAATGAAATGAAATATCTTCTTTTCATGAACTCACTACACTGTAAATTATGTTTTCAAAGATATTCAACCGAAGCAGCAAGATCATTAAAAAAATTTAAGATTTATGAGCAAAAAAGGAAGAGAAATAATTTTATTTTTTTTTTTTTTTTTTGAGAACCCTAAAGGTTCTCTTTGTATTTCTATTACAAAATCCAATAAAAAACGGAAGTTGTTCGTTCTCACTATTCTTATGCATTTCAATTTTCAAAGAGAACAAAGTAAATATTACGTTAATGTCATCCACAGAACAATTATTTATATTGTTTCTCAATGAAGTTCTTTATGTGCTGGTTGAAAGCAAAAAACACATGGAAAATATGTAAAAATAAATATTTATTTTGTTTTATTTTAGAAATACAGTCAAACTTCCATAACTCGAACTTCTATAACTAGAATTTTCTATAACTTAAACCAAATCAAATGAAAATTCTATACAATTTTTGCTCGATGTCTGGCATATTATCTCTATAACTGGAACAATAAAAATCCAAAATCTCAAAATGTATCAAATATTATGTGAATAAAAACATCAGCAAAGTGTGCGTTAAAAGGTTTGTATGGGAGATACCCCTTCTAGTTAGTCGATTTGGCTGATCCCAACAAATTTAGAGCTCCCTTAAACCTCAGTTCAATAATGTAAAAAACAAAAAAAATTTCTAATATGAGTCTGAAATTTAATGAGTGGTTTGTATAGGAGGTACCCCACCTAGTGGTCCGATCACAATGAAATTTAAACACCATAAGTCTCTAATCCATTTCCATCAACCATGTAAATCAAATCAAGACCCTGGAGTAACTGGATCGTATAGCTTCCATACAATCCCAAAGGTTTTTTGTATGTCGACCCCTTTAAATTTTCAACATTATTTTAGTTTTAGTATTGTGGCTTTAGCCTCGATAGAACTACATATTCTTTGAAAATTTCAACATTCTACCTATTACAGTTCGTGAGATAGAACCATAGAACCATAGAATACATTGTAGCCTTAGTAATAGGGTTCTGTTTGGTACCCATTGGGTACGGAAATCTTGAAATATGGGGTATACGTATAACATACATAGATGTCAAGTATCATAACATAACATTTTATAACAATTAGATTTGTTTTCTTTCTTAAATAGAACAATGAAGATTATAATTTTCTTTACTAATTGTGACAAAGATCAAAATTTGATGATAATTGATTACAAAAAATGCATAAAATTTAATAATATAAGTTCTACTACTACACTTGATGATTATAATGATGAGGACAATGAGCTTTACAGATTAAGATTTCTTTCAGATAAAGAACATGATTACAACAAACAGTTTGGATATTCACGATATTACTCAGAATGATGTAGTGAACTTTTTGACAATTTTAAATGTTTAGTAATACAACAGACACTTATTATAAAGCAATATAGATGAAATTAAGAAAATAGAATATACATGGTAGATGTTTAAATATAAATTAGTGAATATTTTAAGAAACTAACAGGAGAACTTGATGTTAAGTAAATAAGAAAAATGTGTGGTATTTAATAATTGTACTTCAAATTCACTAATTTCAATGAATAATTTTAGAACTCGAAGTCCACCATAAGTCGAACTGTTTTTGTGTATTATGATAATTCGTGTTATTGAAGTTTGACTGTATTATTAATTTACTTTTATGCATTTGAAGGGAATATTATCCCATAATGTCGTATATTCCCCATGTCTGTTTGTCCACCTGTTTCTGGATATTAAGATATTTGATTGTTGGAGAAACCATTGTCCAATCTTCTGCCATATCTCGGGCAACAATTAGTGTGTAAAAGTTCCAGAATGACTGAAGAAATTTGTATAACAAACATTTTAATTGTAAAATATTTATTATTATTAACAATTTAATGGTGTAGGTGGCAGAAGCAAGTAATCATTTTTAATTGTTTTGAAAATATTTTAATGGGTTTTTTTTTGTTTAATTCATAGGATGAAATTATTTGAAAGTAATTTGATAGAGAAAGTAATTCCATAAAAAAAAAAACAAAAAAGAAAATTTGCAATATTTATGTGTGGTGATATTTTTTTATGATTCACTTTAAAAGAAAAGACAAATTTCTAATTGTCAATAATTAATTTTTTTTCCGAAAAAAAAACTATCTCATTACATTTAAAATTAGAATAAATTTTTAAATTTATTATGTTGTTATAGACATTAATTATATCTAAAATTTGATAAAACACTAAATTAAATTATTCATTTAACCATAATTTGACAAAATTTCAATTAAACTTTGACAGAAAACAACAAGTTTACAATTAATTACAGATAAAAAAAAAAAAGTTATGCTTTTCTTCTTTCCCCATCTGAATTAATGACTACAAGCATTAAGAATGCATAAGCAGTAATACACAGAGAAGAAAAACACAAAATCGATAAAATTGTGTAGAAAATAGACACATAATGAAACAAAGGTAAATCGGAAGCAAGCGAAGACCAACCAAGTCAAGTCAGAAGTCAAGATCATATCACAAAGCAAGTGAAGTAAATCTGATAATAAATCTTTTTGTTGGCAGACGCAAGCTTAGCTGACTATAAGCTTAAACTTTTTAACTCAAAACGATATTTAATTGCTCTATTAGGAGTTCAGGTAGTGGATAAAGCCAAATTTAGTTTTATATACTCATAGGGATATTGAAGTCTAAACTAATATCATAGTGAGATACGCTACGCTATAATAATCTACCAAAAAAAGAAAACCATTTAAAAAAAGTACAAATTTTATAGTGGCGGATATTATGTCTTTTATTTTTTTTTTTTTTTTTTTGGAAATATGTATTATGCAAAACCATAAAAACAAATAAAATTATATAAAAACACATAAAAGAGAGTGAGTAAGTTACAGTGTGACGTACACGATACAAAGTTCATTCAAAAGACATTCAACTCAATTTCGCTTGTTTAAAAAACTTAAAACCAACAAAGGAAGAGATATCAACATTATTGTATTTTATACTACTTGTGTCGTCTTATGTTGACTATTCTGTTCTGTTGTTCTTTACTGGCTTAGGCAGTGTTTCTTAAACTGTACTTACTGATCAGTCAAACAATTCTCAATGGTAGGAAATAATGTTTAAAAAACTCTGAACAATTGGCAGCAATGACCTTCAATGTTAAGATGGAACTCGACTCAATTTTCTCTGTATTTTGTTTTTGTTTCAATCTGAAGAAAGACAACTGACAACTTCATATTGTTACAAATATTTGTAAACATTATTTTCACGCTTTATAACTCGCTTATGTGTCTTTAAGTTGGACCTCGCCTAGTCGCGGGGTCTCTGTCTTTCTGTAAGATACTGCTGACTGACTTGGTCTGAGTTTTGCTCTTTCGCTTGGTTGGTTGGTTGGTCGCTTTTAGCTTTTGGAGTATGTATGTACAAGAACTTCCTTTCCTTTGATGATGATGTTACGCTTTAAGCAGTTCTGCACGACACTACACTCATTCATTCATTCACTCCATAGAAGCTTACAAAACAGTAAGAAGTAAGAAGTACAAAACTATAGTTTTTGAACACTAAAAGATTCTTGAATCCAATATTATTATTATTATTATTATTGTTGTTTGTTTAGAGAACGCAACAAAAAAGGAAAGAGGCGACTTCGACAAACTTCTAATAAGCTGTCTTTAAACATGTTCTTTTGGTTTGTTTATCTTATGAAGAGGAGGTGCACCCAACACAAAAACAAAAAAAAAAAATAAATAAAATCAGTTAAAAAAAAACAAACAACAACAAAAAAAAAAATAAATAAAATCAGTTTAAAAAAAACAAACAACAACAAAAACAAAAAAGGAAGCAAATGTATCGCACGATTGCTTTATGCTTGGATGAATTCAATGGTTTTGTTTTTTTTGTCTAGTTTCTAGTTTTTTGTCTAGTTTCTAGTTTTTTGTCAAAGATCTTCGCAGTTTTT
Organism: Amiota minor; assembly: GCA_037043295.1. Classification (NCBI taxonomy): domain Eukaryota; kingdom Metazoa; phylum Arthropoda; class Insecta; order Diptera; family Drosophilidae; genus Amiota; species Amiota minor. Next base: position 913,672 of record JBAMAW010000382.1, read on the forward strand.
TATAATAATGACAATTGATCAAGTGTACTTTGTATACGGGAAATTGAATGATGAACAAAATTAATATGAATGAATGAAGAAGGAAATAAGAAAAATAATTGTAGGAAATTATTACTTAAAAACTTATCTAAGCAGCAAAGATCAAAAGATCAAGGAACCAAAGAACAACAGTTTAGTAGTCTAGTTTTAAGTAAATAATTCATTTATATTTTTTTTGTTTTTCGCAATACTATTATCTCTCCAGCATCTAACATCTAAGACCATTAATTTCTTTAAATTTCACTTATTCAATTACTGGAGGCACTCTGTAAATTATAACTTTTTACTCTACCATCTCATTAAAAGTTCAACTTATGTTTATAATTATGTATATTATATAATTCTGGAAAGAAAAAGAACCGTTTTGCATAATATAACGTTGCTTTTGGCCCACACACTGTTATTGTTTGTGTTCATATGGTAAATGACTTTTGTCTTTTCTCTTGTACTTATACGAGTATCTTTGTATCTTTTTCTTTAGTACTTTTTATACAATATTTCATGTAAGAACAAACAAAGGTTTTTGACTTCTATGAACTTACTTACAAACAAACATACTCATCTGTATTTACTGTGATGTAAGTATGTACAATATACAATATGCATATGTATGCATTAATGAACATTTGTAACGGCAAAGAACAAAGTTGACGACAATAAGCACCTGCTGTTGTCTATATGATGTTTACTCAAGTGTAGCGCCGCCACTACTGAAACCAAATGAAGCTCTTTAATTAACTTAAATTAGCAGTTCTTAAAGTCGTGTACTTTAATCAGATATAATTAAATCAAACAAATTGATGATGGACAAAGAAGCACAACAATATTTGGGTCACATACAAAGCTCAGTTGGAGCAGAAAATTAATGACCAATTTAAATGGCATTCAACTGAAATAATTTCGCATAATATGAAAGAAGAGATGACTATAGTAAAGTACTTTCATGCATATACTAAGAATAATCTTAAAACGAAAAATAGTTTAACCAAATATTTGCTTATGCTTCAATATTAGTCTGCATCAACATTAAGAACAACAAAACTAACAAGCAATTGAAGTCAACACTTTTAAACTTAGCGGCAATATGTAAGCCAAAGAGTTGGCACACACACACACACACACACACATATACATACACACACATAATACAAAAATACTCAAAAGAGATGCCAATTCAGTTTGCAATTCGAAGTCAATTCAATACAAACACCGACAGCCAAAGCTGACAGGCAAATGAATGACAAGACAGATAGACAAACCAAATAGAGATTGGGAGAAAGCAATCCAAAGAGGCATGCATATCATGTAGCAATAATGTATGCTGCAAGACAATCAGTAGCAGTCGTATGTAGCATCAGTTCTTCAGGCATCACGTCTTGGCTGTGACACTCTGCTATGACAGCGGCATCATCAGCACTCAGCGCCATATCGCTAAGTGTGTCAGTCAGCTGCAGGTTCTAATAAATGCAGCAACAACATTAGGTTTCCGGTTAAATGAAATTGAACGAAATTGTTCGCACGCACATTAGGCCGTCATCGGCACCCCAACGTCATCAGCATCAGCATCAGCATCAGCATCAGCATCATTGTCATACTATTGTAAAAGTCTAAGGTTCAATCAGTTTATACATTATACTAGTAAACTAGGATAATGACATCACGAAAAACTCATTTTAAGCCATTTTTACAAGCGTTTAGCGCGTTTGGAAAACATTTTTTGTTTGGTCTTTGATTTCTTGTTTTCTTTTTTTGTGCCAAGACACAAAATATACGCAATAAAAAAAAAAAAAATGTTTAAGTTAATTTTAACAATTAAATAAATGGTAAAATTTTAAAGCAATTTCTTCCTAATGGAAAATTTGGTTGAAATTTTTATTAGTTTCTTCAATGAATTTAATAAATTACTTTAAATTTATACTGCGCCAGGGTAACATATTTGTCTAATAACAAACAATAGCAACAACAAATGCGACTACAACTAAATTAAAACAATGGCAATAATTCAAGTTTATATATTATACGAATAGAAGTGGTTCTTTTTGTGTACTCATTTTGTCCGCTTTGGCAATGGAAGAGTTGAGTATATCAGTTGCATATGCAACAAATTCAAACCAGAGCGAACGAGGAACATTGCGTAGCAGCATTGCATTGAATGCAGTTTGCAAGAACCGTTTAAATGTCAATCCAGAAATACCAGTTAGAAGACATCAACTTTGTTATTGTTGTAGTCTAATATACTCGTAAAACAGGAAGAAAATTGCACTTGTGTTCGAGGCCAGCAACAGTAACAACAACAACAACAAATGCATCATCAATAGCCGCAATTGAAGATGTTACCATGGCTAATATTGTTAGCTGTTAGCTGTTGCTGTTGGTCAAGCTGCTGCAAACACCGCAAGCCTTGGCCAAGGCAGTTTATCAGACATTATTCAGGCCAAGTCTATGTACACCACAAATCTATGGCAAAAACAAACGGTGGTGGTGGTGGTTGTGGTAATGGTAGTGGTACAGCTGGCAAGCATGCAACATATGGCAAGCAGAAGCATAAGTTTTTCCTCCTTTTTTTTTATAAATAAAAAAAAATTCTAAAGCAACTTTATCAATGTGTCAATTGTTGTTGTTGTTCTTGTTGTTCATATTAAAATTCTAATTATTTTATTGAGAAAAGAAAAAGAAATTCTCATTAATTGCACATTAAATGAAATTACTGTACTTTTATTGCGCAAGATTATCGATGAGATGAATCAAGCAAGAGAAGAAGGAGAGCACAACAGTAAGATGACGATGACGTTATACTTACCTATGTGACAATCAACAATTGCAACTACAATTATATATGCTAAAACCATCATAAGACAACAACCACAACAACAAGGGAAGAAGAGAAAGAAGCTCACAAAAGATGCAATAAATTGTTTGAAACATAAAAGGAAAAAAGTTATTTACCACATTACAAGTCTTTTGCAGAATATGAAGATTTGATCAATGAAGAAGATAGATAAAATTGGAAAAGAACTAAATATAGTAATGAAGGGTGAAAAGAAATGGGTAAAGATATACAATAGTAAAAAAAAGATATAAAACAAAAGAAATATAATGAAGATTCTATAAGTAGTAGAAGATTAACAAAGTTCTTAAAGAAAAAGTAGGTGAATAGGAATGAAAAATAATAGAAGAAAATCAATTGAGATGGGGAAACAAGTAAAGAAATTTTAAACTCTTCTATTTTCTTCTATTAGTAAAATGGAGCATTGGAAAGATCAGTAGTTGGGAGTGACCAGAAAATATCGAATAATATGAATGCAGATGTATTAAGAAGGAGGAACAATCAATATGACGACTTATGACTTATAGCTCGCATAATACTTAACTGGCGGGCAGAGAGCAGAAGAGAAAAGCAAACATATAAATTTTGTATAAATAAAAGATGGCCTATGAAAGTATGTTCTTCTTCCTGAAACATTTAATCAATTATGATTGAATATGTTGACAAAAAAAAATTTGTCATGCATAAATGGAAAAGGTGATTACGACGCAAGGAACTCCCGAATCAACCATAAATAGTGTGGTGTGGTGTGGTGGCTCCACACAAGTCAACAAAAGACTTAAGCAACAAACTTGTTAAAATGGTTTTTTTTTTTTTGTTTATAATGCTAAAAATGTATGCAAATAAAAGGATAAAGGGACCATTAACAAGTAGCACATCTTCTCATAGATTTGAATACAATTTTTTCTTCAAAACAAAAAAAAAACAACAGAATAAGTTTTCTTCTTTCATTACCGTAAGGAAAAAGTCACGTTTCGTTGGCCTTTGAAAGAAAACATGAAACTGCTACACAACTAACCAACCAACCCCAAAAGACTCAACGACATTTTTGGCAATTTTTAGAAACATAATTAGGCAAAAATCAACAATAAACAAGAAACAAATTTAGAAGTTTTTTAGCATTGAATTTTGCCAAAATTTAGCTAAAGTGACTATGATGATGATTTTCATAATAAACACGCCGCCTAAGAACATAACACACAATCTTCGTTTGGCATTTTAAACAATCCAAATTATTTATGCAAATTTTTTTTTAAGATTTTTTTTTTTTTTGTTTTTGTTGGCCTCATGTTGTTGCTTTGTTTTCATATCTTTATCAAGTTATGCATTGTCAAATGCTTTGGTATCGCTTTCATTTCGCATGCAAATGAATTCGCTTTCGCTTGACTTGAGAGTTTACTTAAGCCGAGCCGCGGCGATCTGAGCTGAGTTGTGTTGTGTTGTGTTGAGTTGAGTTGGAAGTTTAAGTTTGCGCCTGCCTTGTTATTTGACTTTGGTATAGCGGATTTCCCACACAAGTGTGCAGAGGCTGGCATCGATAGATAGATAGACAATGCCAGCATTTGACACTTTGGGTCACAAAATCAACAACAACTGTTTTTGGTTTTGAACACTGGTCGACAGCAGCAGCAGCAGCAGTAGCAAGCGGCATGTGGCATGACTTGCTTTGCTTCTTTTTTTTTGCTTCAGTTTAGTTTTAGATAATTTTTTTTTTTTTTTTTTTTTTTGTGCATTTCGTGTTGGCGTGCAGCAGCGTTTTTGAGCTGCCGCACCGCCACTGTATTCCAATTTTCCGCATAAATTACAATAGCAACAACAACAAAAACAAAAAAAAAACATTCACAGTTTGGTTTTTCGTATTGAAATATTGAATTTTCGCTTGAACTTGGTCTAGAGCAAGATTGCGCAGCTGGCAGCGCCCTCGGGCGCGTTTTAAACGCGATTCAACAGCAATGTGATTGCAGCAGTTGTTACTTCTTCGTACAACAAACGACGCCTACAACTAAAAAGTTGCAAGTTGCTGCTTTTAAGCTGCAGGATTTATGCAAATGCTACTTAAATATTTTTCTGTTTTTTTTTTTCTTTGCGGCTGTTAAAAACTTTTCTTCTTCAGAAGAGTCGTCGTCTTGTCTTGTCTTTGTCGTCGTGGCATAACTTTCCCATGACGAAGTTGTTGAAAAGGCGCGAGCAATGTTCGCGATGATCAACTTCATTGCTAGTTGTGATATTGTTGTTGCTATTTGGTGCTTTTTGTAAGCGATTCTTCTATGCTTCTACTGTTGCCAATGTTGCATAGAGCGTGTGTATCCCAGGCGAATTCTTTTGGTGCAAAAATCGTGCTTTTATGCCACTTGCAATGGGAAAGTTTTGTTTTTTTTTTTTCCTTCATTTCTTTCTTTATTCTGCTGCTGCTTATATTTAAACTAAAAGTATTTCTTCAAAAAAAAAAAATAAAAATAAAAAGAAAATCTTAAGTAAATAACAGTATTTATTTGGGTATCCAATCAATTATTGAAATGGAAATTTTTTCTTTTTCGCGCAGTAATTTGCAGATCATTAAAGAAGATGAGAAGACAAGTCCGTTCCTCCTCCTCGCGTGAAAGTGCTTTGCTTTGCCTTTGTGGAAGAGTTTTCAGTTTTAGGCAAAGAATATCCATTTAAATAAAGAATTTTAATCAAAACTTTCTAACTATAAATACATTTTTCTGACCATAATTGAACTAAATTAATTAAACTTTTTTTTTTTTAGTAATTAAGCTGCCTTTTTCATTGTCAATTTAGAGCGTGCGTCGTCTCAAGCATTATTTCTGGGGCGACAACCAACTAAAAACACACTAACGAATCATTTAAGACAAAGAAATTGAGACTACATCAAAAGATCTGATTCACAAGTTTATGACTCAAGGAAGGAAAAACCAAACCAAAGAAAGTCAGTCACAGTAACCCGAAAAATTGGGTCAATGATTAAAAAAGAAAGAAAAAAGACAAGAACACATAATAACAGCAACAACATCAACATCAACAGCAACAACAATGACAAGAATGGGAAGTGCAATGCTCTTATGGTCAGTAATGAATCGCAGCAACTGATTTTGGCCTGTCGATGTAAACTGGACGCCGCCTCATGGAAAAAGTATGTCATTAACGCATGATGAAGTTCTTCATCTGCTCAAAAAGTGACTGGCATTTATTGCTGATTGTATGATTGTATGAATGAAGTCACTACGGGATACGAATTGCGATTGTTAAACGATAATCCTTGATTTAATTAGATTGACAAGCGTTCCAAGCAATAACAACAACAACATAACCAAGGAAAAAGTCAAAACGACAACATCATTTCTGGAATGGAATACATTGTGTACGTATACATGTTTGTTGTTGTGTATGTTTGGGGCAATTTAAGCTCACCTCACTCAAAACTCTACACATATATGGACAAACATAAGCATTCGCGCGCGCGCCTTCGCAACAAATAAAATCAAATGATTTGCCTACTGACCCACTTCCTGCCATACAAGATTGTATCACATTTAGACGCCTTCATTGAACACCATCCACACCACCAAAAACAACAACAACAACAACAACAACAACAAATATTTATACAAAAGAAATAAAAATTGTAAATAAAATAGAAAATAAAATTTTTACTTAGACTGAAAGTTGAGTAAAGGCGGCGGCAATTGTTGGTTGCTGAGCATCGCTCGCTATATTGATAACCATCACCAAAAGACGCCCAAGCACAACAACAAAAACAACAATTCTCACTATTATAACAAAAACAACAATATGCAGAATATGCTGGTTATAAAAAAATATAGTTATATATTTAAACATAAAACTCTGACAAGACAAACAGACAGACCAAACGACAGACAGCCAACCAGCCAGAGTTGTGTGTGTGAGAAAGCAATTGCATTTGTTGTTGTTGTTGCTGCTGCTTCTCAACCAAAAATGAAGATGACCTAAAACCGAGAACCTCTCATCAGTAGCTGCAACTACTTGGCCATAGCCTTGCTTTGACTTGCCTTTGCAAGTAGCGTCAGCAACATTTGGTGTTGCAAAAACTGTCATTATAACCAAATAGCGCATAAATTACATATTCACAAATACAAAACTATTGTAAATTGAAGACTTAAAGTGTTGGATGATTCAAACTTAGTATTAGAACCGGCTTTCTGCTCCTTTTTTTTTACACTACTGCTAATGCATAATGTGGCACTAAGGCGGAGATAAGTCTATAAGCCTCTAGGCAAAGTAAAAGAAGTCAAAGTCAGAAATTGTGTAACGCGCGCACACGAGATCACAAAATCAAATAAAAAGGCAACACAAGACACATCTTACAATCGTTTGTAAGAAAAACATAAAATCCTTTAGAGAAGAGAACTTATGAGGAAGGAGGGAACGGATAAATAAAGGTGTGGACAGTTTCTTGTCAGTAGAATGGATTTTGCAAAGCTACCTTAGACGGCGGCAGATACCACCTCATCATTTGATAATTTTCTTCGGATATACTCTAAGCAATTATTCGAAGATATTGAAGACTTTATACAAACTATTGTAAATTACTATCATACTGCAGACAATCAATTTATAATAGTTCAGTACCTAAGTTTCCAAAATAAGGTTAGATTCAGCTATGTCGAAGTTGTCATACTCTTTACGCACCTCTAAAAAATGTTTTTGCCTATGCTCTTATGATTGAACATGCAGAAATTCTTGACTTATGTTTATTTCCACATTGAAACCGAAATATTTGTGTGGGAGTTATACGATCCAATAATCCCAAGGTCGTGAAATTTACATACTTCGTGAATATGGATCAGACACTAATACTATACAAATTTCAGTTCCTTAATACAAAAAAAAACAAAAAAGTTTTTCTAATAAAAACATAAATTTGAATCTGGGTTTGTATAGGAGCTATACGATCCAGAAATCCTATGGTTTTCAAATTTACATAGTTAGTGAATATAAAACAAACATTGATTCTCTCCAAATTTCAGTTTGATAATACAAAAAACAATAAGTTTTTCTAATAAGAACATAACTTTGAACATGGGTTTGTATGGGAGCTATACGATCCAATAGTCCTAGGGTCTTGAAATTAACAGGGATGATGACATGTGTCAGAGATTTATATTATCAACTTAAATTTCGATAATACAAAAACACAAAAAGTTTTTCTTATAGGAACATGAATTTAAAAGGGGGCTTGTATGGAAGGTATATGATCTAGTAATCCTAGGGTCTTGAACTTAACAGAGATGGTGAAAATGGATCAGACAGTTATAATATCCAAATTTCAGTTTGATAATACAAAAAACAAAAAAGTTTTTCATATAAGAACATGAGCTTGAATTTGAGTTTGTATGGGTCATGCAAAATTTCAGCTCTCTGGATCTAGTTTGCATATATGCAGAAGGACATGGCTTAAATAATTCGTCTCCTCAAGACTTTATATACAACTTTATGGGGCTCCATTGTCTGCTTTTATCCGTTATAAACTTCTTAAATTAATGTCTTTCAAATCAAACTGCAAAATGAAAATAAAATAGATCTTATTTTTATGTTAAGATTCCGTACAATTTTATTTCAAATGTAATAAATGTTGCCAATTAAAACCATCTTTCGTAACCAAAAGAAACAATGAACTCCTCGATTTTTTCCATTTGTAAAACCTTTAATAATTTTTTATTATCAGAAAGGCATAAGACCCCTTCCCTAAGTCAAAGCAATCTACTAATGTGCTTGGTTTATTGTGTGCATAAAAAAAAGGGACACCGAAGACCAAACGCCAAACACATTTTTGCACTATTTAAATGCATTTGCACTTTGCATGTCTATAAAAATCGTTAAAAAGTATCTATAAAATTCTGGATTTAAACAAGCGATGGAAAACGACGATGAAAGCGAAATTTTTTCTTGAGAATTCGTCTTCTTTTTTTATGACTTCTTTTATGCCACCACCACCATAAAGAAGGATCCTGTTGGCATTGATGATGGCAGGCAAGGCAATGTAGTCTTTGCAAAAGACCTTGAACTAATCACAAAGTTCTTAAGATTAGCTCGTTCTATGCCAACATCTGTACTTGCAAATGTCTGTTTCATCGCCTTTATTTATTTGCATGGTTTTTCTTTTATTATTATTTATTTTTTTGAAAAGTAGCAATAAGCCTACGTTAGTGCAATGTCTATAAGTCGGTAATTACAATAAGCCATAAGGACGAGACATTGACTAACGACGACAAAGAAGTTACTTATCTACAGACACATGTTCATTCGATCTCATTCGCCGCAGCCAACGTGCATCAAAGTGTTGTGTACATTAAAGCACTCAAAGTAAGATAATCCAAACAAAGTTGACATTTCAATTCAATTTCAGTCATATGAAGTCCAATCTTTCAACATACAAACCTAGTGGGGCAGAGATTCTATCTTTGACCACAGGACAAAAATAGAATTCAAACAAGATTCGATGATGCTATTTTAAATGCAGAAAAAGATAACTGATACTATAGGATACTATAGGTTTATAAATATTTTCAACAGAAACACCAACAACACTCGATTAGTGCCAAAGGAAAAAACTGGGTTAAATAAGTGACTTAAGCACAGCAAGTTGCAAGTTTGGTGTATTGTGGTATAGCAAGATTGACTGTAAAATTTACATTAGCTTAATGTGCCACAAAGCAAATAAAAATCAAAATCAAAATGCTAATCTCTGCTACGAGAAATGCATTACAAGCAGCAGCAAAATCAAGTTTCTCACTGCCATCAAATGCCATCAAGAAGCAACAAGTAGCTGCGACGACTTAAGCTTAAAGTAGGCAGGCATATGGCATGTGGCAAACAGAATGCGGCAAGTCATAACAAGTTTATTTTTAGCATTATATTTTCTTTTATTTCTTGTTTTAATATTGTATTTCATTGCGCTGCTTTCGGTTTAAAGTCTTTGAAAGTATATTCCTTGAAACACTTTTCTGCATCTGCGCGTTAGTAAAATCTTCATTTCAACAATTGAACAACTGTGTAAGCAAGCAATAGGAACAGCAACATTGTTTGTTCCACACAAAGTTCAACTATTGTTAGTTAGTTCTCAACGTGGAAAAAGTGCTTTCAAGTTTTTTGGGCAACAAACAAACAAAAAAAATTTGCATTTGACTAAAGACTCTTCTAATGCCTTCTACAATCATTTGGGAACGTGTGACTCGTTGTGGCATAAATACTATACTCTTTACTACTAGTTGCAGCCACATTATTTCATGCTTTCTACATTCGGGGTTTGGTTGCGTTTAACAAATTTAATTATTTATTGTATTATGAAACAACATTAGCATGTTCAACACGTTTGCAATTTATTTTGGTATTTATTATTTTCAAAAGCCCAACCCAGCCCCCGTGTGTTATAACCATAACAATCGATGGCAATCGACAGTAGCAATTCATAATTAACATATTGACCGCGAAAATATTACAAGTTTATTGTAGTATCTTACAATCTATTCTATGGTAATAAACCAATTTTCTATTTCAATGGTGCTGCTGCTGCTGCTGCTACTTTGCTGTTTGTACGTGAACTGAAGCGCAAAAATCTATCTATTGTTCAGTGTAATTTGGTTTAGAGGAATGTGTCTGAGAGAGAAGAAAAAAATGAAAGCTGAAAAATGATTACAAATTCTGGTGGTATCGAGTATTTTGTAAAACGTTTAAAGAAACAAGTGTAAAATAATTTAGGAAAAAAGATGGTATACGTGATATGAAAATTATGTGAAAATTGTGTTGTAAAGATGAAAAACTATCTATACATAATAATAGAGCGATGCTTGGATAAAAGAGAAATTTTCTCATGAACCACTGCCACCATCGCACATTTCATTGGGTGTTAAGTGGTTGAACACCAACACAAATTGTTATAATTTTTTAATCGAAAATTTAATCCATTTTAAAAAAAAAAAAAATATTAGCTCCAATATAATAATCACATTTTCAAATTTTGTTTTTCGTCACATTTAATTTTCATATTTTTTGGATTTACTCACACCCCTTCGCTAAAGAAATTTCACTTCGAAAATAAAAAAAAAAAAAATTCCCAGAGTAGGACCCACGCCCTCGATTTGTAAGTCCTACTCTCTAACCACTACGCCACGGAGACATTTCAATTGTATTTGCCTAAATAGTTCCAATACAAAAATAACATTGCCAAATTTTGATTTTCGTCATATTTTTTGATTTACTCCCCTTCGCTAAAGAAGTTTCACTTAAAAAACAAAAACTGTCTACGTGACAATTTCTTGTGAAAAGTGATACTACTCATACTCAAGTAATCGATAGATAGACAGATAGATCGGTCGATCGGTCAGTCAGTCAGTCAATTAACTTGCAATCCAAACAAGTTAAATGCAGACGCATGCTAATTAAAAACACTAACAAAGAAAACTCTCCTTATAGCCTTATAGCAATTCTTGGTTGGTTTTAAATTACTTAACAAAGAAAGAAGATAAAGTTCCTCATTTTATGAGGCTGGTTGCCTCACCACCACACTAGAAGCCCTAAAGTGATAAAGCACGACAAGAAATAAAGCATATTTCTTATAGCAGCATTTAAAATTGAACAGACAGACACTCAACAAATAAAAGCTTTTGTGGCATTTGCTATTTATCGAACGAACTCTTGTCTATAAATGACTACATACTAACCTAACCTAAGGAGTGTGAGTCAGACAAACAGACAGAGAGACAGACATATGTATTCTATATTTAAACAACAAAAGTTAGCAACAAGCATCTAAAGGTTCTTTCAATATGTAGATAACTTATTAAGCGTGTACACAACACACTCAAGGATCAAACTATTAAAAGAAAACTTTGTGGCATGTTTGCATAGAATACTTGGATGGCATTGTCGGCGGCAAACAGCTGCCAATGGTAATCGCAGCTAAATAAATATGTTGATGATGGCTATGATGATGATGATGATGAAGAGAATAAGGCTGATGCTCTCACTTAGAAACGCACAAAAACAAACCAGTTGGTTGCAATTGAATACGCACATTTTTTTTCAAAATTGCTGCATGCATACTCTTACTTGTAAATGTTCTGCCACAAAAAATCATAGATACATTTGTGGTTGCACCTGAAGTTTTATAAGAAAAAAATTTAAAAAAAACTTTGAACATTGAAAAACTTGTTATCTGAGCGGCGAAAGTTCATGTTGCTTTATGACTAATAAATTAAATTGGCATTAAGTACACTTGCACCATTCATCACAAAATATACTATACTGTATGCATGTATGTATATATTTATGACATATGGTAGTATTTTGCTGCTTGATAAATAATCGTAAGAACATCATGCAAATCTATGCAATGGTCTAACGAAAGTCGACATAGTTTCATTCATTCATTTAGTTGGTTCAGTGATTATTGGCTTGCGTGTGTTCCAAGAATAAGAAAATGCGGTCACCTTAATTAATTGAAGAATGTGAGTATATGAGTAGATAGATCAATTAAGAGATTAAGCCAAGGCAACATAAACACAAGTGGGTGGCCTCAAAAGGAAATCAATATACAGCACACATTACTTATACGCAATGTTGTCAAATTTGAAGTCAATGAACGAACGAAATCAAAACATATTTAACCTAAATTTAAAGTCAGTAGCACAACTGAAATGGAAGAATAGAATATAAAAGAAATTCGCCTTCGAAAATGTTTTCTTAAAAAAAAAAAAAAAACAAGAGAAAATAAAGGAAACAAAACGAAACGAAACAATAAAATAACAACAAACAAACAAGAAGAACAATGAAAAAAGAATGCAGCTTAACCAATTTTAGAACAACATCGACCTACTGAATATGCATAAATTTCAATGAAACAACAAGTACGACAACAACAACAACATAACAAAACAAAACAAGAACAGGCAACACAACGCAAGCGGCAGGAACAAAAAGCCTTAAAACTAGTGGCAAGCTTTCTTGTTGCAATTGTTCTTGTTGTTGTTGTTGTTGTTACCAACTAAATACGCATGTGACACTTAAATGTTACTAGCAGCAAGTAACAGGCTCAAAGATATAGAATAACATGTGCAACCAAAATAGCTTATGTGGCACAGAAAGTCGCCACAGAGAGAGAGAGAGATATAACACAAGTCGTGGAAAGTGCAACATAATATTGGGTAAAGGAGAAGATATAGAGGAACTTTGTCAGAATGAAAAATGAAGATAGAAAAAGTGAGTAAAAGAGGAGTAAAGTAAAATAACAGCAAAGAACACAGTCGAGCAACAGCAACATGCAGCCATAAGTTTTACTGCGTACATTGAGCAACAACGGCAACAGCAACTGCAACATCAAGAACTAACAACATCCACAGCAACAACAACAAGAAACACCATGCCGCCTTAGATGCCGAGCCAAGTAAAATAAAGCGACAACAACTCTACAAAAGAACTGTTAGAAAATCAAGTTTTATACGCCACCAACAATTTTTATAGTAAAATAAAAAATACGAAAATAAAAAAATAAAATTAAATGTGTTGCTTGGAATTTAGCAAGTTGCTAAAGCAAAACAAAAAAAAAAAAAAAAAAAAAATACATATCCTAAAAACCATCAGGCGACACTACTGCGTTGTAATCCGGTATTTGTTCTGGTCAATCCAACCAAACCAAATCACAACAAACGTGTGTCGTCGTTCGTGTTGCTTTGTTTTGTTGCAACTAGAAGAAGTACCACCACAACCACCACCATCACCATCACCACAAGCAGGAGCAACAGCAACCATTAACAACAAGAAGAACTCCGGGCAAGGCTATGGCTATGTGTGATCACTAACTAACATAATGTTGATAGTCTTGGGGCGCATTAAAAATAAACTTATTTTGTTGCAATGAATTTTTGTTTAATTTTTTTTTTTTTTTGTTGATAAAATGTTGCCGTTTACTCACGTGGCTGGTGATGATGTTGCTGTTACTTTTTGATGATTATCAATAACATAAGCAAGAAATATTGTATGTTGCTTAAAAGCAAATCAAATGCTTGGAAATGCAGTTATGGTCATTGGCAACAACAACAATCAGACAATAACAGCAACAACAACTACAATAGACTAACATTAAATGCACATTTATAACATTGTTTTGCTTGTGTCATTCATCGTCATCATCATCAGCATCATCATCATCATAATCATCATCATTGTATGTATTTCAAGTTATGCTCATAATGTTACTATAATTTTGTGTTCTTGCTGCTGTCGTTTTGTTGTCATTGTTGCTATTGCTTTTGAGAATTGTTGCAGCAATTGCTGGTTTAATTATTGTATATATCAATATTTATTGTTGTTGTAGCAATTGTTGTATGTACGAGTATTGGTCGTGTGTTGCTTGTTGCTTGATGGTCAATGTTGGTGCTGTTAAGCGATAACTGAACAAGTTCAGCAATCACTACAACAGTAATACATACAACAGTCAAAACAACAACGACAAGGACAACAACAACATCAACAACAACATTTACAAGTATGTAACTGTCTATGTATATATGTATGTTATTGTTGTAGTCTCTACTCTACTAACGGTTACTGTTGTTACTAATGGCATACACTGTTGCATTGCTCTTCTTGTTATTATGATACTTGTTGCTGTTGCTGTTGCTGCTGATGTTGCTGTTGTTATTGCAACAATATTTATTTGATTATTCCTCTTAACAAAGTTAACGCTTTAAGGCGTACATATATACAATAGTAAAAAAAAAAAACATGCATTAGAACATGTTTATTTATACATTTAATTGCATAAATTGCTTACAGTTTGGCATTGATTACTAGCAACATTTTGTTAGACAGCAACATGTTACTTGATATTCAAAGGAACTTGACAATGCAATTAAATAATGTTAGCATGTCAAGTAGCGAAAGTTTTTGCTTTAATTAATATTTTTGCAAGTAATTCAAAATATCAAAAAAAAAAAATGTAAGTAGTGTGCCTCACCCTCATAAGCACAGGGAAGTAAATCCAGAAATTTGAAAATTAAATGTGTCGAAAATCAAAATGCGATGATGCTTTAGAGACGAAGTGGGGAGACGCACAAAACAATGCGCAATGTTTTGTACGGGTTCGTCTGCAGCGTAGAAATAAATGCTTATGCATGTGTAAGAGAGAGAGATAAATAATGGTTTACAGATTGTGTTTACTTTACGAAAGAACGTACGAACAAGTGGCCGAATGACTGAAAAATAAAATAACTCTTTTTGTATTGAAACAATATAACACTTCAAAATTCTGTATTATACTTTAGAAGTTTCACTTCCATATTGTATTGGCCTAAAGAGCTCCAATACAACAATAACATTGCCATTGATTTTCGTCACATTTCATTTTCATATTTTTCGGATTTACTCCTCCCTCCCATCGCTAAAGAAATTTCACTTAAAAAAAAAATTGTTTAAAAGCAAAATAACATAAATAATTGAACTACTTTGTTGACTTAAAATTTATTTATGGCATAGCCCATTTTTCTCAGAATTCTATTTAATCTTAATCTCAATTCATCTTTAACCCTGCTAGCTATTCTTTTTAAGCCTTTGATTATTGATATTTTTTTTTTTTTTTTGTTGTGGTAATCGATTGCTTTGCATTGAAAGTGAAATGAACCATGACCAATATTTTTTGAACTCAGCCTCAATAATTTATTTCAATTGTGTCCTGCTTTTATGATATTTACTTCTTTATAACAATAATAACCAGCAATAACAACAACAAAAATGTCACATGAAAATATGAAAAAATGAGTTAACAACATTCATGAAAGACTTATTCGATTTCACTTGGGACAGCAAAACTGGCAGACAGGCAGCAACAAGCATAAAATTCAAGACTGCAACAAAGCTGGCATAGCAATGGATATATTTTGTTGTTGTTGTTGTTGTTATAGTAGAAGTTTGTTGTTGACAAACCATCCGGCCAAAAGTGGAACAACAGAAATAGGACAAAGCGCATGAGAATGTTGCTGATGCTTGTTGCAGCTTCCAATGCGGCAAGGCAAAAGCTGACCGACAAACGACAACAGCAGCAGCAACAACAACAGCAACAATCAGCAACTAATAGCACTACTACTTTGGACAACAACAACAACAACAAATAGTAGTAGTAGAAGAAGACAAGATAACTTTGTTTAAAAATGACTAAAAAAAAACAAAAAAAAAAAAAATAACAAAAATAGACATGCAAAGCGGAAAATATTTTTTTGAAAAATGCACCATGCGAAAATACGACAAATAAACTATTGTATGAGTATGTACAAAACAAAAAAAAAAAACCATATTCAAGAACACGCATAATTTACTTTTGCATGCAACAAATAGGCGTTTACATGCCACGTTTGCAAGACGACGTCTCTTGTTACTGTGCCGCTGCAAAGTATTAACTATTTAAAGGCAAAAAAAAAAGAGAACACAATTCAAGACAATTGCTGTAAGCCAACAACAATGGTTATTGGGTAGTGCGGCTAGTGTGTGAAGTGTCTGTGTGTGTGTATTGGGTTGCCACAAAACAACGCACAAGTGCCACAAATTGTTGCAAGACCACATTATGTTTTACGTTATGCAGCATGTGCTGCATGCTGCATATAATATGCAAACAAATGTGGCATGTCATAAAATAAATTCAAGCATATTTTTCAGTATTACCATTTCCGACGATGACTAGTATGAGGAGGCAAACTTTTGTTGAAAGCAATGCCACCAAAACAAAAAAAGTATATAAAAGGAACATAATGCGCCCAGAGTAGTTGTATTATGAAAATGTGGCACATGGACTTGCGTCGGCGTCTCCTCAGAGACTACTACACCATATACTGATGATGATGCAGTCTATGTTATATGGCTAGAGATCGCTTTCAATATAAACGCGCGCTTGCGCGTCTCTTCAAGTGGGTCAAATGTTGATTGAAAACACACACGCGACGACGATGTTGCAAGAAATTTCAACATCTAACACAAATGTTGCTGCACTGCTGATTGAATGTGTCCAAACAAACGAGCGAAAATGAGAATGCAATGTACAACATGGGAAAACTAGACAAACTAAAATAAAGCTATAAGTTTTCTCCAAAGGGAATCATCACACACATCACCATCACCATCACCAACAACCGCAACAATTGCCAAGCGGAAAGAGGTCTATGTCTCATCTGAACAACCAGCAAACATGTTATCTTAATCAAGCTCATCTTGTCGGATGGCCATCAGTTTCGTCGTCGTCGTCGTCGTCATCGTCATCGTCTGTCTAATGCCTTGAAGCCAAATTACCCTCAATTTTGAAAGTTCTAGCACCCACCCACATAATATTGCACATGATTGGCCATACAAGACTCCCATAAACATATGAGAAAGAATGATTTTCATGTGCATGATGATAATAATGATGATGATGATGAAGAGGACAGTACAGAGCACATACTTGTATATCGAAGTCTCCTTTCCATTTACACAAACTGACCAAGATACATATGAAAAATACTATTATATTAATGTGAAATACAATAGCAATAAGTTGATGACCATGATGATGAAGACGAAAACATCAAAGGGCATCAGCTTGCAATATTTTAGTATATTCAAGAAGTAGAAGGTAAAAAGGGAAATGCACGTTTTCATTTAATCATAATTTTCTACCATTTTCGAACAAATCTTCTCTACTAATTTCTTCTTTTTGATTTCGGGCGAGAGTGAAGTACGACGACGTACTTAGCTTGAGAATAATTTGATTTCTTTCATTTTTGCTTTTCAGAAAATAACCATATTAAATTCTTCAATGCAATCCGAGAATACAATGTTAGGTCAAGAACAATTCAAAAAGAAAAGGAATAGGAAAATTCTTTAGCACAAAAAATAAGAAACGAGAAAGCGAAAATTACCTAGAAAAGAACGTGACATCAAGAATTGTAGAAAGAAATCATCTGACTAGTGAAAGAGTGTAGAATGAACAATTGGAAAGTACTCACACAATCTACACACCAAAATCACCCTCACTTCCAAATTATTTACGCCTTCATTCTCATCTTATTACCTCCAGCCAGTTTGCCTAAGTAGGCTGTGAGTGAGTGTCTGTATGAATAAATGAATACCTTGTGGTAGTTAACTTTATATTTGGGTCTGACAAAAAAATATAATTACAAAAAACTAAGAGTATCTTAGTTAAATAAAAAAAACAATTAAATGAATTTTCTTTCTGTTTTTTCACTTATACTTTTGCATATCTGTCATCTTTAGATGACTCAACTCAACTCAACTCAACTCAACTCATTCCCACAACCATTTTTCTATTATTTTTAATTTTGAATGTCAAACGCTTGACAGATTCGGCACAACTAAGAGTAGCCAACCAACCGGGCGGTTTCTGCATAATATACTCTCACTTCAGCTTTCAGTCATCAATCTTATTTATATTTCACAACTACAAAAACATTAACATTTGTTATTTGCATATAACTTTCAATTGCCAAAAAACAAAAAAGAAAACCCAAATATAACTCGGACATTTGAAAAACACTATTTTCTACTTTTTGGACAAATGATGAAAATATTTAGAATCCATACTTTGTTTGTAGAAGGGTAATAAATTACAGCACAATCCAAGTAAAGAGTGAGATCATAAGAAAACTTTTCAATTTTTGAGTTATTAAGCTGAGATTTAATAAATAAATCTTCATTTTATCCAAATTGAATATTGTTTAAATGTAATGGAAACCTTAGTTTCTATTTATGTATATCAAGGGTATACAAACCGTAGACCAAGTCAGGGACCAATGTCCCCCAAGTGACAAAGAAATGACTACAGAAATTAGTCAATAATATTTTACTTACGGCACAAATCACCTCGATTTCTGCCAATGTGGCCCAGGGAAACAAAAACATTGGACTCCCCTTATTTATGTGATAAATATTTGTTACATTTTTTAAATAGTAGAACTTACTACTACAACATATATTGGATTGATCTGAATCAGATAACAGGAGGCCAGATCCATCATCACTTTCTATTTTTGATAAAACATGCTAAAATTTCTCGGAATGATTAGAATCGTACCTTTGCCAACATTCAAATGAAAATTATTCTCTTACTATTCCCTTGGAAGTATATGAATTTGTCTATATGCTCAAATCAAATTCGGGAGCTAGCAGTCACATTGTACTGAATAAAAAAAAAAAACAAAATAAAACAAATGTAAGACTGTCGGACACGAAGTATAGTATGGAACCCTTCATGGGCGAGTTTAAAAAAACGATGCAATAAAAAAGAAACATCATTTGAGTAATGCGGTTGGCTCTATCCTCTCTAAACTGGCACTTACACTTAACATATGAGAAACATAGAAACATAGCACAGTGCACCACAGTTTTGTGAGCATTGATTGACACAAAACTGTGGAGAAAAGTGCTGTGCAAACTTTACGCTTCTTGTATGGGGTTTTCTAATTTTACTCTTCTCTACGAAATGTGTATTGTAATTGCATACCTATAGCCCGCGGACATACTGATGGACAGTGAAAGCTTAGTAATAAGGTTACGCATGATACCCTTCGGTTACGGAACCCTACAAAGGGATTCTTCGAATTAATGTTGAATGTTGAAAAAGTTAATTATCAAAAAATATTTAGAAATGTCTAAACCAAAAAAGTTGGGAGATCTTCTCAAGTATACATGTTTTGTTCCTTCTTTTCCAGTTTTGTTTTATTAGGTGGGCGTTACTACTTCTTTAGGTTTTTCATGCTTTTTTCTTTTCACTTTCTTTTATTTTAATTAACAATTATTTTGAATAGGTTTTCCCTCATTTTCTCAGGAGAAATACATTAATAAATATTGTAGAAAAATTTAAATGTTGTAACATACCGGATTTTGTTTTGGAATTTGGGTCATAATAACAACACTTGGAAATAAGAAAAGTTGAAAGTGATAATGTTGATGATGCTTACCTGAAAAGAAAAGAATACAAATTTGTTGTATTTTATTTATTTTTAATATATAAAAACACACATTTTTCTTCAATGACTCTTATCTGCACTTTGAGAAAAATACCTTAAAAAATTAATGCGCATTCCTATCCACAATACTGAGTGAGCTTAAGTGAGTAAAAAATTCTAAAACAGTTACCCGCAGGTTCACTGACTTGGTCATGCATCGTTTAACCCATGCGCTATGTATGTTCATATGTATCTAGATACAGTCACTCTATACACATTACATTCATAACATATGATGATCTCTTCTTGCTTAAAACTAAGTAAGACTAATAAAGTTAGTTAGAGACTAATGTCTAACGAGGCATACGAAAATTATTGCTAATTTATGCATGAAAATGTGCTAAAATTTATTTCATTTCTTTTGCAAAAACAAAAAATATTCTTACAACTAACTAAATTAATTAGTGAAATAAATCTAACGCTTTAAAAATAATAATAAAAATAATAAAATATGAAAAATTATGAATAGTTTCACAAAAATATATTATAAAAATTAAAATTTAATTTCTTCTTCTTGATTTCTTTACAGGTAAATGCACTTAATTAACTAACGTCAGGCAAGTAACAAGATTTAATTACACACCAAAAGATATTAAGAGAGAAAAGATACTTAGAATATCTATTGTATGAATATTTAAGAAGCTACTTGCATGCACATTATTATGTAAACATGAGGCGCATGTCAAAAACTGACAGTCTTACAACAAAACTAATAAAACCAAAAACATGTTTGTAAACGAAACGCCCGCTGTGTTATTATGTGAAAACTCTCTCATAATAATACAACAGGCATATTTTAGTTGGAAAACTCTTTTATTATAATTTTGTTTCCATCACTTCACTGATATTTTCTTGCCAAGGGTGAAGAGAAATAGACGCGTGCGTTCTGTTGTTGTTGACGATTATGTGGTCTGATAAGAAAATTCCATATAATTTATTATTTTTTTTCTCTAGTCTTGTGTGAGCGGGGGAGGAGCATAAAGCAACACCTCCTACAACTATAAAATCTTATCGCGACAGCCTGAGAATTAAATGTGTTTATTAAACTGAAAAAAGTATGAAATAAACCAGGCTAAGTGAGCGTTAAAATTTAATGTAACCAACAAAAAGGAAAAGAACTTAGCTTGGTAAAACAACATGATGATGATTTCTCATAGTTACAACTGGAAAAGATTAATTAAATTATGGAAAGTTTCAAAAGACAGTACAGTAAGTACAATAGTAGATCTACCACCCAATTCAAATTTATTTCCCTCACATAAAACGAAAGACAACACAAACATTTCTTTCAATTAAAATAATTGAAAAGGAAAAAAACAACTAAATAAAAATTGATTTGCAAATAAACTAAGAATGAATATAATGGCAGACTAACTAAGGCTTGTCTTCTGCCAAACTGCCAACACTAAATACCAACACCCCTGCAATACCCTACGGTCAGTTATGTGGTCATGTGGCATGCAATAATAAGCAGGAGCAGGAGCAGGAGCAGAAGCAGCTGCTGCTGCTGCTGCCACTGATGAATTTAAGCAAAACTTGAGAACGAGTGGCAGCAATTCTTATTGCAGCATAGCGTTCAATTCAATGACAATGACACTGACATTCATTTTCGGTTGCTTGGTCAGTACAATAACAACAATAAAAGCCAATAGCAAAAGCAACAGCAACAATAACAAAAATAAGTTGAAGTTGAAGACTTAACATAACTACGAGTATTGTATATATTGTTGTATAAGTAGAAATGTTGCTGCTGACCATGTTTGCTGTCTTTTGGTTAAGCCAATGTACATATTCAGTTGCGATTGCAACAATTGCTGCTGCTGCTGTTGCTGTTGCTGCTTACTGCTGTCGAGTACTGTATGCTTGCAACTAATATCTGCCACTTGTAGCGCATTTCTTCATTAATCGCCAAAGTGAGTGTGGCAAACGTGGCTCATTCTACCCGCATGCGCGAAATTGGCTGCAGACAGTTTGACTTTTGTTGTCTTATTGTAGTTTCTATTGCTATTATTGCTGTTGCTGTTGCTGTTGTCTACCTTGTTGTGTATGTTGTAGTTTTTGCGCCATTATAAACGCCAACATTGCTTTGCTAAGACATTTAACACACACACACACACACACACACACACACACAGTCAAATATACATGGCATAAACCCACAAACATGAGCCACAACATAAAGTAACATGTCTGCTGCATATAAGTAGAAATAAATAAATAAAAAAAAAATAAAGAAATACTTAAATTTTAGTGAAGAAACAAAAAGAACCATCAAAACGTCTTTTTGGCGGCTCATTCGTTTTGCGGTTGATAGGTGATGTGTTGTTGTGGTTGTTGTTGTTGCATTCATTCATTCATTCATTCACAGACACTTAAATATGCAGAATTTTACCGTTAAAGCGTATGGTCTATGGCTTTTATTCTTCCTTTTCTTCATCTTCTTACAGATATCATAATAGAGAGAGAGAGAGAGAGAAGAAGCAAAAGTATATAAACTACAAATAAAAAAAATTGCAAACAAAAAATATAGAAATGGTAGCGAGTAACATTTCAACAGATATTTTATAAATAGGTGGGGGTGGAGGTGTTGTTCATCATCATCTCCTTGTCTGTTTGTGTCTTACAAAAGATACATTAGAAAAAACAAAAAAAAAAAACATACAAAACATCTGTTAAAAAAAATTACTAGAGGTCATGATGCATACAATGAGACAGCATAATACGAGTATAAGATACATGTTATTTAACTTTATCACTTAAACAAGAAATAGTCATAAAAGAAGGCTTTTAAAAGCTGACATACACGGTATGTTCATTAAATAACCAAACCTTTTAGTTATAAAATAAAACAAGAAATAGGATCCATTTGACACAATTCCAAGTGTTGGATAAATCAACTAAACCATAGACTTTTTAAATTCGGTTTTTGGGATGTTCTTTAGTACTTGTGACTTGGCTGCTTGAATGGCTGGAATGTCATCGTTAAAAGTTTCTATCATAGCAATTTTCAGTTTTGGGAACAGAAAATAGTCATATGGTGATAGAATCAGGCGAATATGGAGGGTGGTCAATGAGAAAAGTTTGTTTGTTGTTTCATCAAAAATTCGTTGAAATTTCATCATGCCATCACCACAAACGATGGAAAACTTATAAATTGTATTCTCCATTGACTGTCTCACCTCCTGGAACAAATTTCTAGGGAACAATAAACCCTTGGAATCAATTATTAATTTTTTTGATTTTGTCTCTTCTTTCTAGTTCTATTCTGCAGATTGTCGCTTGGTTTCAGGATCATATTTAATGCAACATGTTTTATCACCAGCTATGATCCAATCAAGAAAATCTGGATCGTTTTCAGTTGTTGAAATAATGACTTTGCAATGCTCTACAGAAGCTATTTTTTTATCTTCGTTCAGCTGATGTGGAACAAAACGTGTACAACAGAACTTTCTTTTACACAAAACTTCAGTTAAAATTTTGTGGATTGCCCCAGAAAATATATTTAATTCTTCTACTAGCATTCTTACAATGAAATTTTCATCGATAATCATTATTTCACACCAACTTTTCCACCAACTCAGCACGATTTGATGCTTCTAGTTGTCCAGGTTTTGGATCATCATTTAAATCCTCACGGCCACTTTTAAATCGCTTAAATCAAATGAAAATTGGAAACAACTCATACACTCATCACTATAAACTTTTCTTAACATTTTTTTTTTTACAAAATTAAAGAAAATTTTTATATTTGCTGTTTGTTCTATGAATTTTATGACACAAGCACCCAAATAGGTCCTGCTAAAACATGCATAACTTTGTCAGCTGACAATGGATCAACTTGAGCTTAGCTGCAATCGAAAGAAGAAAAATGCACCTTTCCAAAACTATGAAACATTAGAGTTCGGTTATTTAATGAACATTGAACAATAATAGAAAAACTAATGCTAGAAGAGTGTGAAACATTTTCAATTAACTGAACATCAAAATAAGAAGTATGTAGTTCCTCCTTTTCCTAATATTTTAACACTTAATTCAGTACCTAGAGACAAAAACACGAATTCAATAATGGCAGTAGTCCTTGTTTTCCCTAGAGGTCTGCAATAAAAATCAACATGCACAAAACAAATAAAAATATTATAGCAAACCTTTTTATTTGATCTATAAAAACTATTGTACTTGGAATGTATGTGTATGTACATCATCATAAAATATTGATTACACACAGTCAGTCAGTCAGTCAAGTTAGTCAACGTTGAATGAAACGCATGTTGACAGCTGTTATACAGATAACATAGATACTCACTCGTACTCTTGCAACAATAAAACGATATAGAAAAATGTTGCATTGCAAAAGACATAACACAACACAACACAACCCAACAACAACAACATCATGGTAAATGATGATGCTTGTGGAGAAGTCATAACTTGAAAAGATTTATGAAAAATAAACTTTACGTGCAAACATAACGACTGAAATCATAGCAACTCTAAAAATAGTTGGTTGGGATGGTTGGTTGGTTGGTAAAATCGTTTAGAAGGCGGCGTAAATGGTAAAAAGTATTTTCAAGAAATGCAATACACATTAAAAGTGCTCACTTAAATTCTCGTTAAGGTTATTGGCACTTAAAAAGCATCTTAAAAATCGCATAGTCCTCGTTTCTTATCTTTAAGACTGTCTCTCTCTCTCTCTCTCTCTCTCTCTCTCTCTCTCTCTCTCTATCTTCATTCGATTCTTTGATTTGTCATGGTAAAATTTAGAAAAAAAAAAAACTTAAACTTGGAATCATTAATCGAGATCTTCAATTGACTCGATGAACTAATATGCATAAATTTTCCAGCAACAGCATTCAACAACATCAAGTTGCTATTAAATCACGGCAATTAAATTACGACTTGGCAATGTGACATTGAACAGGGAGTACAAAAAGAAGAAAAGTATAAAAAATAAACAAAAAAAAAAAAACGAAGACCCACAACTTCTCTGCAAGAAAAGAAATGAAATGTTGAAAGAATATATATATGTACAATATATAAAAAACTAAGCAAATCAGGTAACCACAATAACAACAACAATAATGAGCATAGTTGACAGCATAAACTGTCAACTTAAAATGCCATTGATAGAGCGTAGCGGCAACAACAGCAACAGCAACAATTGTCGTCGACTTTATCGATGTTGTCGGCATGAAGTAAACTGTAGTCTGACTGCCTGCCTGCCTGCCTGCCACAGCCACTTTAGACAACGACGACGTCATCCATAGACAACGTCCTTTTTATCACCCGTTGCAACCACCGCTCGCTGTGACTCATTTCTTTTTTCTTTCTTTCTTTTTTTTTTTTTTCAACTTATTTTTTATGTTGCTTCTTTTTAATCATGTTGCACATTGAATTGACCAAATAAAGCCAATGAAACAACATGCACCGTTTTTCAATGGCGCGTTTCCTTTTTTTTTCCTTCATATTATTTTATTTTATTTATTTTTTTGTAAACGCTTGTCATGCATCATTGCTGCTGCTGCTGCTGCTGCTTGCAACATTGTGTTGCTGACTGAGGTCATACATATATCGCACACACACACACACACACACACACACACTCATACATGAACTGAGGACATTGCAACTATGTATGTATGTATTTTTCTTCAGTCAATTTCAGTTGAACAAGTGACAGTGAATATGCAGTTTCTAGTCTTGTCGATTTCTTGCATAAATATTGTTTATTAGATATGAGAATAAACATTATACCGAACTTAACCTCCTCCATCACCATCACTTCCACCACCTCTTTCGATCAATGACTATGGCTGCTGGCTGCTGTCTGCTATCTGCTTTCAATTCCCAATGCACCGCTACAGTTTGTTTGTTTGTTTATGGTTCCAAAGAATCTTTTTCTTCTATGTCGGCAAAAAAAATGTCTATGTTTGCTTTTCTAGTTTAGCATTTGACCCCATCTCACCTCACTCTGCGCTCTACTCTACAGTCAATCTATAGATGGATGATGATCAGTTCAGGATGCCAGATCAGTTGCATTTATATTGTAAATATTGGCATACATATGTAAATTAATGCGCGACTTCGTTTATGGTAAGACAGCAACATTGTTGCCGGGTGATTCACAATTGAACAAATACAAAATCGAATTCAAAGAATGTGACCAAATAAGATTGACTGAACTGAACGGGAATTGTATTGAAGCGAAGTGTCTCGTCACCATAAAGATGAGTGTCAATTGTAATTGACACAGACAAAAAAATGAAAAAATAAAAAAAATCCTTTAATTAAATTACAATTAGCATAAAAATATAAAACCATTTACAGCTATTTACCGGCAATACGCACGCATATGCATCCATCTTGGAAATGTATTGTATTAAGGTAAAAATCATGCCCTGTCACAGTCTCTGCACACACACACATACACACATACACACAGGCATTTCATCCTCTCAATGTCTGTTTCTGTGTTTTCATTGATTTAAGTTTTCTTTTCTTTCCATTTTATTTCTTTTTGGAAAATTGTCAATCAGCAAATGTCGCTCGTCATGTTGCGTTTACGATTTTGGTGTCATTTCAACGCTGTGACTATGTTGCAAGTTAGAAAATTTTTAAGCGCACATCGTTAGTTCTAGAGCATTGTTTGTTGTTGTTGTTATTGTTTCTAGTGATCCAACTGAGTGAAGCTCCTGTCAATAGGTTGCTATGCAGAGTTGTTGGTTTTTCTGTTATTTTAAGTTAAACAGTTCATGTTGCAAGTTATACACGCTAACAATGCACAAAGATTCAAATCAAAATCAAAGTCAGTTGCAAGTTCATTATACTGGTGAACTGTGATGCGCATTTCTTTACAACGATCCTCTTATACATACTTCCAATACTAACTGCAATGACTATGCTATGCTATAAAAATCTGCGTTTGGCGTACTTCACTTCTGTTAGCAACAAAAGCAACAAACAGCAAATTGTCTCTGTCGCAGTTGTCAAGCGCTCAAATTGTGATTGAAGGCGGTTTACTGATTTACCGATAGCCTTTGATTGTGCGGCATGAGCTTTTTAAAGAAAGGAGAAGCAATCGGTTTAGAGAGCAACGAAAAAGAAAACTCAAAAATTAGAAGACTTTACTGCTTAGTACAATGGAAGAATTCTCCTCATGATGATAATGATGATGATGATGATGAGTATCACAATATGTGTGAAAGATCTACAAAATTTGTACTTTTTAGTTAAAAAAGAAAATAATGATCTGTTAAATTTAAGAAAATTGATATTAATTTTGAGTTTATGCCACAACAATCACTCAACTGAATTCAACTCAAATTTCTTATCCAATTATTTACCAAAAAAAAAACAGAATAAACCTTCATAAAACCCAACATACCAAGCCCAATATAATATCTAAAAAGAGCTAACAAAAAACACCACATTATCCCATTTACAATATGTAAGTATGTATAGTTAACATTAACTCGATTATAATTTTGAAAAAATAAGAAAAATAAATAAAATCTCAAAATTGAGGTAGGTAATGCTGCAGGCAATGAATTGGACCAACTAAAGTGTGTGGCTCAGTTTCAAAGTCTTGGTCTTATTTGATGATGATGATGATGATGATGATGAGAATGAGAATGATGACGACGATGACGACGACGCACTGATGGTTCACAACTGATGTTAACAATGATGAAGGATGACGATGAGATAAAACATAAAACTAAATATTTGCACAAGAACCTTCAACGGTTGGTAAAACAAATCAAGGCAACGCCGGCATGTATTGTGCTCCTTGTGTGTGGCAATTTATAAAAGAAAAGATAGAATATTTATACAAAGTGATGGCAGAGACAAAAGAGAAATAACAGAAGAGAAGAAGAACACTGAATAAGAGGAACGAACGCTTAATATTTGATAATAGCTACGCGGAAGTATTGAAGTATAATACAAGGCAATGCTTGCCACAGCCACAACTTTATGTTGCACTTGTTCTTCAAAAACCCACAACAACAACAACAACAACAGCAGTAACAATAAGACAAAGAAGTACAAGAACAACAATAAAATTGTATATATAAAATAATCTTTAAAGAGAATTTCGCCGCAGGTGTTGGTAGAAATGTACACATAAGCCAACTAACTAAACATATACAATAACAGATAAATAGAAATATTGTTGTTGTATGTAGTAGAATAGAATAGAATAGAATAAAAAAGAAACTTATTGCAGCAGACGCTTTGGCGCATTCAAGCAAAAAGATGCAATGATCTGTAGCGCACCGAACGCAGCATGTTGCATGAACAACTATGTATCTATCTATATACTTATTTATATGTTGCTGTGGTTGTTGGGTGTTGGTATTCTGTAACCAGCAAGTGCAGCTGTGCGCCTGCGTGCATTAGAAAAATAATTCGCAATATTAGACCATCCTCGCTTCCACAAAGTGTAAAAACCAATGCATATTGCAACATGCCACGCCAAAACGAAAATCAAAGGAACCAACAACCAAACCAAATAAGAAGAATAACATAGCAAGCATGACCAACTTTTAATTACATTTATTTAGGTATATGACTTAATTACGCTATCGATGCTGCCTGCACTGACACCACTAAATATACTATATATTTAAAAGATAATCAAGATACTCGCAGCATTGCAAAGCATGAGTATTTTGTTGAAAGGCAACTCACTAGTATAAGTATGTAGGGGTATGTTCTTTCACAAATAATGTATGCGATCTACAAATAATACTCGTACAACAACAACAACAACAACAACAACCACTTAGATGAGTAGATCAGTGAAGCAGGTTTTTAAGTTAAGAATTGTCTGTGTCTCGCTTGAGTTGCACTCAAACTACATACATACATATATACTTACAATACCAAATAAGGAAGCACAACAAGTCAAGTCAAAGAAAAAGCAAAATACCAAATTTTGCGATTATTTATTTTAGTCAGTTATAAGCACTTTAACCTCACATTAAGGGGTATATGAACTTGCCCATAAATCAGACTCTTAAATGCGGAAGATACACTAGCTTATCCTATCAAGCATAAATGCAGTGCAAGTCACCTTCTCTGTAGCCGCCGCCGCCGCCGCCACCACCAACAATTCAGTCCAAAATCACTGATAAGCTTGAAGTTCAAAATTCATCCAGTCTTTTCTTTTTTTTTTTCTTTTTAATGGCAAATTTTCTGTGTTGCCTTTTAATCTTCTTAATTCCTTTTTGTGAATAATATTGTATTATCGTTGGGGCGTGAGCAGACGCAATTTAATTAAAATTAAAAAGTTACAAGTATCTTTTTTGTACTTTAAGTATTACGATTACTAAGTATGTATCTCTGTGAAAGCTTTGCCTCTAGTCATTGTTACTGATGCTGTTTGCTGCAGGAATTGTGTTATAGCTGCATCGATAAAGAAAAATCATTCAATATGCAATAAAATTAGTTGATATGCATAAATCGTGTGGAGGCAGGCAGCTGCTGCTGTTGCTGTTGTTAAATGGAAACTGGTGCAACAACTTTCGCACCTTGTTTCAATATCATCATCAATTGAGTTCGATTTGTTGTTCGCTTTTTCAAACGGAAATTGCTGCTAAAAGTCTACACTAAGTAGGCATATTTATTGGCGGATTTTAATGACAGACGAAACTAAGATACTTTGCATTGAGATAGATATATAGACAGATATAAAGTCTTCCGTTCAGGTGTGCTGTTTCTTCTTTTCATTCTCCTCTCAATTGTGTTAGTCAGGTATTTCATTCGAAAAATGAAATAAGAAGTTTTTGGCGATCACCATTTAAAAACATATTACAAATTTTCTGCAACAAAAATTATAAAACCTCATTTATCCGCAGATAAATTAAAATGTTTGAATGAACTAATCTGTAACCTTAAATCTTTTAAAGTGATTTACGCCTTTTTAAAAAACAAGAGGATAACCATTTTATTAATTGAGTTTTTGGAAATTACAACCCAACAAAAATTTCTTATCTTTTCAAAAATACATTAATATTTTCATTTCTTTTTTTTTTGCCTTCTTTATTATTCTTTCTTGTGAAGCAGAGCTTAATTCTCACTTCGCATGCCAAAACTTGCTTAATCTTGAAATGTTGTCTGTTCAAGACTCAATTTTACAATGATATTTGTGCAATCAGCAACTGCGGAAGAAGCATATAAATATCTAAATAAATATTGCACTTCAGAGCATCTACACAGTTTGAATAGATCATTTGCTAGCCATGGAAATTAGTGCCACTTGTCGCTCGTTTGACGTCCATTAGGATTAAATATCCACTCAGAATTCAAAACTGATGATTTTTATTTCCCACTCTTCATTTTTGCACTTTTCTTTTTGCAAAATCTTGTCATAACTTCCAATCTTTTGAGTGACAGCTGTGGAATTGTTGTTTGTGGAAGCTGAAAGTTGTAAGCTATTCTTAATGAAACCAGCTAGAAGAGAACAGTTATTGAACTTGAAGTTATAGTTGATTACAAGATTACTGGATTTTGTGGCAAGCAGCACGTGCTGGAAATATGATCAGTTGCAATTATAAAGGGATTATTTTGTTAGCTTTCTACTAGTCAATGAAAAGAATAACAGATTTTAGGAGGAGAAGAAAAAGCAACCTATTGGGAGTTACTTATGTGAGATGTTTTAAGACCTTCTTCTTTCTTTCCTTCATTTTTTTTTTTAAGTGAAACTTCTTTAGCAAAAGGGAGTAAAATTATGAAAATGAAATGTGACGAAAATCAAAATTTGACAATGTTATTATTATATTGGAGCTATTTAGGCACGTACTTTCTTTCGTAAACACAATCAGTAAAGCCTTTTTACCTCTCTCTTACTGCATATGCATAAGCATTCATTCTCTACGCTGCAGACAAGCCCGCACAAGACAATGCGCATTGTCTCTGTTAAATCATCGCATTTTGATTTTCGTCACATTTCATTTTGTAATTTTTGGATATACCTCAATTCGCTAAAGAAGTGTGCTTATGAGGGTGAGGCACACTACTTAATTTTTTTGTATTAAAAATTCTTTATTTATTTATTTTTACAGAGAATTGATTGTACTGCCTTCTAATTTTAGTAGATTATCTGAAAAAATAAATGTAAACTAGACAGGATTCTTGACCTTAACAATTGCGTTTGTTTATGATCAGCATATTTATGTAAATTATTGAGTAACCTTCAATTCTTTTTCAATTTATAAAATATTCATCACAAACCATTGATTGTTTCAACGGTCAATATTAGTTTTCCGGTTTACCTATTGATTATTCACATTACCTCATGAATTTCCATCTAATTCCTGTTAAAAATTCATACAATTTTAACACCTTTTTCCCCTTCCAATGTATACAATTTACAAATATTCTTTTTCCATTTTACTGATTTTTGTTCTATAATTCACACATTGGTCATTGTAGAACGATGAACCCAAATCCAATTTCCATAATGACATTCAATTATTGATTAATATTATTATGAACTATTACACAACTATGAACATGATCACATTATTGAATGAATACACAACAATAGAAAGGTGTTAACTTTGAGAAATTTCCCAGAAATCAAACTGTGTGGGTTTTCAAAGAAGAAAAAGCAAATAACAGAAGAAGAAAAAGTAAAACAGAGACTGATGATAAACTGTTAAATAATTACTCGTATTATTAAACAACTGCAATTGTTCAATAACTGAACTCTGGAATACTTTAATGAACAACAACAACAACAACAACCGTAAAATAAATGAATGAGAAACAATAACAATAACAGACAACAACAATAAGAATCTCAATAGAGTCTTATAGCCTATAAACTAACTCAAGTTCAATGCTCGTCGTCGTTGTGGATGCCAACATTGGTCATCATCAATTTAAGACGCGACATAACGTATTCATTGAACTTTTTGTTTGTTTGTCTGTCTGTCTGTCTGTCTCTCTATGTGAAGAAGTTACCTATTGAGATAGCAGCAATTGCAGTTGAACGCATTGCATAAAACTGTCCCAGAAGTGAAACTCTTGGGAACGAAATGTTTGGCGAAAAAGTAAAAATACAAAACTTAACTTCAGCAGTTCTACTGATCATCATTATCGTAATGACATACTGCTGTAAGCATTCATTCATCATCATTATCATGTTAGCGTAAGTAAAAGTGTCGAACGAGTGTGAGTAGTTTTTGTGTTTTTTTTTTGTCGTAATAGTTTTTGTTTTTGCTTTTATTGTAGAAGATTGCGGTGCAAACGGTTTTGTGGTAGCAGGCAGCCACATACTCGTATTTGCTGTTATGTACGAGTTTATTGACGAAGTGCCATTGACAGCGGGAAGTACAGGCCTTTTTGAGAGAGGCTAGTCTAGTGTTACCAAAGGTAACTACAAACTAACTAACTAACTAACTAACTATTGCAAAAGCATTCCATTCACTAATGATGCAACAGTAACATTGAATGCTGTAAATAGCTGGAAAAATGTTCTTTAGACATCTTGGATAGACATGTGCGTCGGATACCAAAGATTTTTAAAGTCATTAGTGGTTTGTTTGTTGCTTTATTTCTTTTCTTACGCAGCAAAAATCACTAATGGTGCGAATTCAGTTTCGACATTTTGTGAGAAAAATTCACAAAACTGAAAACTGAAACTGTTTTGTGGTTTAATGGGATTTAATGTTGTGTATGGTGTGTGCAGCAAACCTTAGGTAAAAGAAGATATGCCTTACATAATACATACGAGTATGAGGGATGACCAGGTATCACTGGAGTGAATATATTTTGTTCTTACTACATATTATCAACGCTTATTATATAATTTATTATTATAGGAAGTTGTAACTCAACTCCACAAGTACAGGGTACCACAATATAATCGTATAAGTTTTGCCATAGCACAGATGCCTAACCAGTCTAAAGGTCATAAACGTGCCTGGCATAGCCAAAACAACAAGTCTTTAAAAAGATACTTTTTTTCAACTTTTTTCCTTTTTTCAACTTTTTTCCTTTTTGCTTCTTTTTTTTTTTTTTTTTTGTTGTTGCCATTTGACTTTTTTATTTTTTTTTTTTGTTTAAAAAATCAGCAAGTACTTATATTGTATTTGCTTACTCGACTCGGGGGCGAATGTTTCCCTATGTCTGACGACTAGAATCTAACCAATTGGATTATTACAATATTGTTATTATTTTCAATTGCGGTATCGAATGAAATGCTCAACTGCAATACAAAATAATAAAAAATAAAATAATAAAAAAAAAAAAAAATGAAAGTAAAAATTAATATACTTGCAAGCGAACAATAGAAAATTGAACTGAAATATAAGTGGAAAGACTAAGAACAACTAAGCAGCCATCGTCACCGCTATGGTGGAGTTGTTGCCCACGCTTTCGTCAATCAATTATAGCTTACGATGTTTACCAAAGGTAAAAAGTTATAAGCCACCAACAACGATCCCGATGCTGATACTGTTACTGATGCCGATGACGAAGTCTCGTCGCTAGGGACCCTCTCGCAAGCGCTGAAGGTTGCTTGAGATGTTGACGGTGGCGGCGCCAACTGCTGTTGCTGGTTACTTAACAACAACTTACAAATAGACAGAACGACCAACCAACCGACAGACACAAGACAATTGCAGCCGTTATATTCTTGTAAAATAAAAAAAATCTTTTTTAAAAAAAAAAAGGAATTATTTTAACTCGATTTTGAGTTAGTAACTGTTGCTTTGTTTGGCAACTCCTTGGTTAATGTCAGTTGCATAGATACAAAAACGGTAGGTGGTGGGTGGATGGTTAGTTAGTGTGCTGCAACTCACTTTTCAATGAGCCGAACGAGTCAAAGACGAGCGAAACGAAAGCAATCTTATTAATGTAACGTAGCAACAAACGAACATCGAAAGTTAAAAGGTGAATTGTAAACATTGTGGCAAATATCTTCCGGTATTGTTTTGGGATTTCTTTAGATACCTTCATAGGCACTATACTTGCTGATAGTTTGTTAGCTGTACTAAGTCAAACTACTCACACTATACTTCAAATACTTCTTCTTTAGCTTTAAATTGCAACAAATTATTACGGTACTTGTGCTGGTTGTTGATTCTTTCTTTAGTAGCTCAGTTGTTGTTTTATTCCAATAGCAACAGCACAACTCTTCCAACCTAAAGAACCTACACCAACGCCGCTCTTTTGTAATTGCTTTGGGAATTTACAACAAAGCTACAAGTCTCGTGTTACAAGTCACTTGCGAGTGTTAAATAGTTTATTGACTGCTGCTGCTGTTACTGTTTCTGTTGTATCTTGTTCTATTGCTTCCTGTGTAATATGCATTCTCCTGTCTAATGAACTCGATTGCAACAAATGAGGCAACATCCTGCTTATTGGTTCATTTCATTTCCAAGCAATCTAAATATATAGTTCATTTATTTATAATCTACTTGTGGCATTATGAAAACTTTACTAAAAATAGCATATGAAAGTGACCTACATTTACTATTATATTATACTGTAGAATATGTGTCTCACAGCTGTCAAGACCAACAACATGCAATACTACAATATATTGTGTCAGCTATAAAAATATTGCGCCTTTTAATGCAATTGTGCCAATTTTAACTTTTAATGAGTTTCTAGCCTAGTCGGAGAAAACTTGTTTTCACGCATTTTCAACTAAGAAAATTAATTATGCGTAAGTTATTTCCACAAGAAAGTGCAGTTCTACTCTAAGCTAACATATATAGTTAACACAACATGACAAGTGAACATGTTGCAGCAACATTGTTGATGAAATACAAGCAAATTCAATGAACAACAAGATGCTGACTTTAATTTTACACAAAGAATTCATACTTTTTCACTAAAAATTTTGCTTTTTTCTAAGAAATTATTTCATTTTAATGTGTAATTGATATTTGATTAGGATATTTCAGCTCTATAACCAAAGGCCTATATATATACCGTTTGAGGTCCATGGCACTCCCTCAATATAAACAAAGTATTTGACTGAAACTACAATTTTCATTTTTATTATGAACATTCCTTCTTATTTGGGCTTTGTGTTGAGCATAAATGTTAATGAGATCAACAAAAGTCAAATTTAAAATCAGCAATTTTTACTATAGAAGATGACTTTCCTATTTGGAATTGGAAACAATTTCATTTGTATATTGAAAATGATTGTTTTTTTTTTTTATTATTATATTAGAGCTATTAAAGCAAACATGATTAAAATTTCTGCGTAACGTAATGGTTAAAGAATAGGACTGGCAAACCGAGGGCGTGATGTTCAAGTCCTGCATTGGGTTTTTTTTTTTTATTTTTACTTCTAATAATAATAATTCTATCTTAATATAACTCTCATTATCTCATTATTATTAATGCAGTCATGAGCGAAAACATCGTCCTTCCTCTTTTGTGGTTTTGTGTTTAAAGAGAAACAAAATAAATAAAAATAATAATAAATAATATTGTAATAATAATAATGAATCAAAAAAGAAAATTAAAACATAAATTTTTCAATAAACAAAAATAAAAATAATAAATAAAAATTTTGTTCTGAATGGAGCTGCGTTCTACACGGGTGTCCCACGATACCTCAACCTTTTTTTTACAGATAATGTCGAGTGTACGATAAATTCACTTCAACATGTTTTCCAGGGTTCTTGGAGACGTTCATCCTTACAAATTTCATAAAAAATTAGATTCACCTTTCTCTGACGTGGTTTAGTAAATTTAGGGTTAGTTTTTGCGAATTTTAATAGCCAAATTCGTTTCGAGACTTTTTAAAGGCTTCCAGACAAACTTGCAAACGCTTCGAGGTTTTTGAAAGATCATTGGTTTTAAACTGATATGATTTAATTCTTCAGGTTGGTTTTAGAGGGGACCTATTGTGTCCAACAAGTATCCCTTTCCTTTACACAGTATTGTGCTGCAAGGCTTCTGAGTGAACGCGGGTACTCACGAACGAAACCGAAACTCTTCTAATAATCCTAGAGTCTTGTATTTTGCATGGTTGATGAAAAACTGGTTGTGAGATACTCGAAATAATCGAAATATACAAGATCTGCTGGTTTAAATAGACAAGATGATGGCAATGGCTCCTAATGAATCAATTGTGAAAAAATGGGGAAGCTTAGACATAGCTAAATCAAATCAAAAACTGTTCTGATGCGTGAGGATCACACCAACATAAAATAGTGAGGTCTCTGATGTTCAGAAACTTGCGGAAAATGTATTATTTGATTAAAATTAATTAACAAAGATGTTAATAGAATTTAGAAAAAAAAAAGAATTTCATACAAAATTTAATTGAATATATTTTTCATTTAATTAAATAAAAAATACAACAAAAGAAAAAAATAAAAACCAATAAAAAGTTATATATTTTTCCATTAAAACAAACAATAAGAAATAACGAAGCCGAGCCTAAAACAAAATCTGATCAGGAAATATTGATTGAATAAATGTTGTAAAAGGTAAAGAGAGTAAAGTGTGACAGACAAAACAACAAAAACAAAACAAAAACAAAAAAAAAAAGGAAATAAGAAAAGTGAACGAGGGGTCGATGAATGTGGGCAACTGAACGCGCAACAGAAATGATGACGAAATCTGCTACTGTTGTTACTGCCGCCACAGTATTGTTTTTGTTAGTCACTTTTCTATTTGATGTTGATGCAGCACGAGGATGATTTTTACTAAGGACTTTTGCTTAATAAATGGTCGCCAATATGAAACAGAACGCAACAACAACAAAAGGCTCAACTCAC
The DNA here is from genome assembly GCA_037043295.1 of Amiota minor. NCBI lineage: Eukaryota > Metazoa > Arthropoda > Insecta > Diptera > Drosophilidae > Amiota > Amiota minor. The sequence continues at coordinate 950,319 of JBAMAW010000382.1, forward strand.
TTATGCATGCAAAGCAAATAAAAATGGAAATTTTTTAAAGGAAATACGAAGTTAGCAAAAACAACAAGAATCTACCTGAATAGCAAAAAGATACAATGCAAATGTATTGCAACTAGCAAGAACAATTGCAATGGATAGATAGACAGACAGACAGACAGACTGTGTAGTTGCAACACATGCCACACACATACAAAATGCCAATAAGCAAAACGAAACGATCTACATACTTATAATGCAAACATATTGTTGCTTTTTAGCTTTGCAAGAGGGCGGCTTAGTTTGTGCTTATCTTTTGCCTAAATATGTGTGGACAGGTGGGTAATGGTGAGGGTGAGAGTAAGGTCAGCGTGAGGGCGTTGGACTAAAGAGGCTAGAACAGCACTTACACTATGTAGACAGCCTTGTGTGTTTGCTGAGGCAAATTGCATGCAACATTGCAAGAACAGCAAATGCATGCTGCTGCTGCCACAGTGTACAGACAATAAACATTTTAATTTATGACCTTTAACGAAAGTTTTATTAAGATTCAAAGAAGAGAAAATATATAAAGACAAGATGAGATGGGCTATAGGATAGGAGAATGAGCCACTTTTTTCTTATTGGAATTTGCTCTATGGTTCCTTTTTTTTTTCAATAAAATGCTAAACGATGCGCTTAGTTAGTCACCATCACCATCATCATCATCATCATCACATGGAGTAAAAGAGAACAAAGGAACATTAAGCATTGTGGCAGCAGCCAGTAAAATTTAATGAAGCAGCAACATCAATGCAGCTGATGTTGCAACATTCATTTTGTGTTTTTGTGTGGCAAGTTGAAAAATTAAAGTGTAGAACGTGGAAAATATTATTTAAAAGAAACAAAAATTTACATAATACCAGAGAGAGTTGAATGTTGCTGCACCTCTAGACTTTATCTAGTATATTATTGTATTGTAGTTAACTACTTCACTTGTTGCCAACACAAAAGGCCAAAATTTAAAAGGGGCCAACCACAGCGGGTGTGCTGATGGAACATCGTTTCTTGACCTCACAAGCATCAACTCGGATTATATGCATTAACCTTAAAATCACAGCAGAACGGCACAGTTAATGGATGCAACATATCAAATGTGTCAGAAATAACAAGTGCGAAGTAATAGGCGTGAACGACGACTGTGTGTATCTATTTAGCAGCTGGCATTGGTTGTTTTACAAGAATCTCCTTAACTAAAGTTGCGTAATCGTATTTTGTATTACATAAAGGGGAGTTGCTTTCTTTCTTCTTGTTTATGATGGTTGAAATTCTTTAACTTCTACATCACATTAGAAAAGAAATTAATCAAAATTATAAACAAGATACTTTTATTCCTTGAACTGTCAAACTTATGTCCATTGGCTAAATGCAGAAATTACGTGCCATGCCACAAGTATTTCTTCTGGTTTTCTTGATATCAACAACTTATCGCTGGAATCTGTCAAACCATAAAGCATGAAATAATGTTGCAAATGTCGATCTTGTGATAAACCCACGCTCAATTGAAAGACAAAGTTCTAAGTTGCAGCAGGTTACAGCCACAATGCGCCCACTTGATGTGCAACCACCACAGCTAAATCATGTCGCTTAACTTTTCTCTGTTCTTCCTATTGCTATTGCTGTTGTTGTTATTGTTGCTACGGAAATAGATACAATAAGAACAACAACAACAGCAACAGCTGCAACAGTATCAGAACAGCAAGTGGCACGATTGCAAACGTGAGTGCGCTAATATCCTTTTATAAATCAATAGACGACTGTGTGTGTATAATATTTCGTGTTTACGTTGCATGCAACATGTATCTATATAAAGAAGACATTAAATCTTTGAATCGTTTGGCAGTTTGGCAGCGCGATTTGAAACGTGTTTAGTTATCTGTTTGTTATTTGAAAATCGTTAGAAGACAGAAAAAAAGAAAGAAGATTCAGAGAAATAAATCTCAAGGAAAGGATTTTGTTTTCTGTTCAAATGTGTTGTTGCTTCAAGTTCAGAATCGAGAGTTCAATATGGTACCGATATAGTCAGCGAGGTAACTATTTCGATTCGATTTCACTTTGCTGTACCGATTAAAGATAAGAATTTTTTAATGTTAACTTCAAATCACACAAAACAAAAACAAAAAGCTAGAAGAACGACACCGAAAAACAAGTAGAATCACTGGGCATTTACTGACAAAACTCAAACGATAGATATGGATATAGAGACAGATATAAGTATATATGGACTCACAAAAGCAATGAAAACGAAAAGACACATTGGTCTTGAATAGATATAAACATACTAGTACATACATACGAGTATATGCACTGACGACGACGACGACGATGACAAAGTTGACCTTGCGCCAGGCACGTCGCATAGATTTCACTATGATAGACAAGATTAGAACTTAAGACTTCAAAGACGAAGGACGAGAGCTTGAAAACAACAGCAGTCAGTTATTGTTGCTGCTGTGGTTGGTATGAGAATGAATGATGAAGAATCGAAGGAAGAAGGCAATCAACAGGCGTGGATTCGCTGACAATGTGCAGAACAAGTAACAAAGAGCCACCACCACAACAATAAGAAAAGAAAAAGATAAATCTTTAAAGTGATAGTGAATGAAGAAGGGTAGCAGAGATGGTGGTGGTGGAGAATGAAAATCTAGTAGAATTGTAAAAGTGGCAGCCAAAAGTGTCGTGTTTCATACGCCCACGCCTCAAACGTGACAGCATTGCGCAGCACTTGAGAATTGTCTTTTTATGTATCTAGATACTATTCATTATTTTTTTTTTTTTTTTTTTTTTTTGTTTCTGTGTTTTGCAAAATATATGCAACAACAACAATAGTAAGAAAAACATCTTCCAAGAATAAAGTGTAGCAGCAACAACAAAAAATCACAGACATACATACATTCACACAGGCAAACAATACACGTAGGCAAACTAATTGCAAAAACCACCAAGCTTAATTAATGCGCAATCATTGAGCTTAATAACGAAACAAAATGAGTCCCGGTGGCATAATATGGTGGCAGAGATGGCTTTTAAAGTATAATGTGTAGCATGATAGACAAATAGCAAAGCATTGAAACCATTAATCAGAGTTAATAAGCTTATTAGGCTGGCTGGCGGGCGGACAAATGGACTTCTAGACAGATTGGCAAACAGACAGACTTTCAATACTCGTATCAGCCAAGTTATGCTAACAGGCTGTGGGACAGGCTTCAATTAGGCAGTAACAGGCAGCATTCGCAACGGCGCCATGTCAGCAGCGGCTTGATAAAGGAGTCCAATTGATGCTGTAGGCGGCTAAAACCAAATCATTGAGTAGCAAAAAGAAAACAAAAACAAAATGTACTTAAAAAAATGATTGAGAGAGAATAAAATACGTTCATACAAATGCAAATGGCATAAAAAGCCACCGTATTCATAGTGCAATAATTTAATTAATTCCACATTTTCTATTCCATTTTTCCAGGCAAGCAACGTTGTAATCATCAAGCAAAACAGAAAATTCAAAAACTCCAAGCGCAACAAATTGACAATGCAAAGTAATCACAATAAGAACAGCAGCAACAAGAAGAGACGAAGCCTTCAACAACTGCATCAACACAAAATGCGGCGGCATAGTTTATTCCTGCCACAGTTGTCAATGATGTTGCTACTGTTGCTGTTGGAACTGTCGCTGACAATAAACCAAGTAGCAGCTGCAAGACGTTCCCGGATTGATGTAGCAACAGCAGCACCAACAGTTGCTGGTACTGCAGCCTTTGCCGTTGCCTCTGGTGCTGCAGCAGGAACAAGTGACAATTTGGTTAGGGCAGCCAATGGTGAGGAACTTATACCAGTTATTGTACAACAACCGCCATCATTCGCTTTAGCTGACAAAACAAAAACTAACAATAACAACAACAACAACAACATCAACAATGATGTGGCTTCTGCCATTGCTAGTGCCAGTTCTGTTCCAACATCATTGTTGAAGCACGATCAATCATCGAATGTCAGTGGAGTTAGTGCTTCGACCGCCGCCGCTGCTGCAGCTTCAGCTTTAGGCGGTAGTGATATCAAGTCAAAGCTTGAACTAGGTAAGGACAACAACAACAACTACTACTATTCGTACTTCATCTCAACTCAAATAACAAACATTGTCATCTTCATTGACAGGAGCTGCCGCTGTTGAAAAATCCGCTGCTGCAACCGCTGTCGAGTTGCCGTCATCGCAATTATTAAAGGAACAAAAGCAACGACCCGCCGGCGAGGACATTGACTTTGAGAGTATCTTACCAGACGGAGGAATTGGTCTTGGTTTACCTGCTGCCGTCGCCAACGGTGCCGGTGGTAGTGCTGGTGGCAATCATAATAGCATCGAGGAATGCGATCCTGACATGCTAGGCTTTGAAATTGTTACAGGGTGAGAAAAGAAAAAAAAAAAAAAAAACTTCAACAACCTAAGAATGCAAAATTTATCGGACATGAGATGTTTTGAGTAGACCAAAGACCAAAAAGCAAAAGGCAACCATAAAAAATTCGCACACTCTTTACACAAATCATGCAACATGTTGCAAGTAGTACAAGTTGTATGTTGTTGGCAACAATTTATTGCAACGATACACTAAACATTCACCATCCAATGGCCTTTGGAATTTACTTCGTAGTTGCCGCCGATGTTTTTCTTGTTCTAAGTGTAAATAAGCTTTGGTAAAACCAAAGTAATCTTTTTGAAGTGAAACTTCTTCAGCGAAGGGGAGTAAATCCAAGAAATATGAAAATTAAATGTGACGTAAATCAAAATTTTACGATGTTGTTATTATAGTGGAGCTATTTAGATAAATTCAATATAATGTCTCCTTGGCGTGGTGGTTTCAGAGGAGGACTTGCAAACCGAGGGCGTGGGGTTGGAGTCCTGCACAGGAAATTTTTTTTTTTTTGTTTTTTTAAGTGAAACTTCTTCAGCGAAGGGGAGTAAATTCAAAAAATATGAAAATGAAATGTGACGAAAATCAAAATTTGACAATGTTATTATTTATATTGGAGCTATTTACGCAAATAGAATATGGAAGTGAAAATTCTTAAGTAGATGATGAAGCAGAATATTGTAGTGTTATATTGTTGGTGGAAATTTTCGTCTTAAGCTTCAAATGGCTTTCAAATTAAATCAAGACGAGTGTGGTTAAACTATTATCATTATATAGAAGAACAAAGCTATGTTTCTCAAGCTTTAAATCCCTTTTCTACAAGGCGAAAAAGAAAGGTGACAAGCTTGATTTGTCATTAAGTGCTGCTGTCTCCAGCCAAAGTCTATCTCTCCGTCTGTCTGTCTGTCTGACTATCTCATTTAACCGGCTCATTAAGTGAACAAACAAAGAACAAAGTTTTTGTTAAAGCCAGGCAACCTTATGTGGTAAGGGCCATGCACGCTCCCATGACAATTTAAAGTGTGGCGGCGACTGAGACTTACGAAGTTAGTACGAGATGCTGCTAACTACAACAACTATGGCGACGGCGGTGGCAACAACACTTCACATACCATGCCATGGCGCTGACCGGGTTGGGCACTCATTAATGTGTCTTTCAATTAGTAAATGAACACGTCTTAAGTTGTCCGTTTTGTTTGTTAATAACACAGCACACGTTCATATCCATATTTGTTTACCTCTAGCTTAGTATTCTTTAGGGGATTTAAACCAAATAAAGATTTAAGCTTATAAAATAAGGGCATATTGTCTAAAATAAAGGAATCTTAGGTTTTATAAGAACACAATTTTAATTTAAAGAATATTAATAAAATATATAAAACAAAAAAACAACAAAAAACATATAAAAAAAACAATTAAACTAATTAAATTTTATGTACAATATACGAGCGAATGAAAAACTTGAACTGTAAAGAGAAAACAGTGGAGCGTCACATACCATAAACAGCATTGCTAGCGGACGGAATCTATCCACACTAGTCCAAGCATTTGTCTATAGCAACTACATTCAAGATTTGGGAGATTTTTTAATAGAAAACTCAGTTATCTTCTTTTCTTTTTTTTTTTTATTAACAGTAACAAAAATCGTGATTTGGACACTAAAACACAGTGGGTAAATGTGAATTGCTCAAATTACTGAAAGAAAAAACCGCATTATAAAATTAACAATTAAATTTGTATTTAAAAATGAATATCATAAGCCATCATTATAAAAATCTAGAAATCTTTTTATTTATGTTATGGCTAAGAAAAATCATAGAAATACTATCTCATGGAAAATGTATGTAAAATTTTAGAGCACCTTTTTTTTTCAGATTTTATTTATCAGTAAAAAAAAAAAAAAAAAATATCCAATTTTTATTGCGTTTGATTATAGATTTTGAGTTCAATCAATTGAGATACAGTACCAATGAAAGATGCTTAACGGATTCTTATACGACTTGATTAACGATCGAATATAGTATAAGAAAAAAAAAGAAGCATAATAAACAATCAAATACACCTTGAGAGCAAACGATCAAATCAGGTTCTTTTCTTATATAGATCGACTTCAACTTCACTTCAACCTGAACATAATCTCATCTAATCTTAGACAGACAGACAAAGTGCACACTGCATGTGTAGTCAGTCGGTTGAGTAGAATGAATTTTAAATTGATTTGATATGCTTCAATTGAAGTTTGACTCCAATTTGGTAGACAATTTGGCACAAATGTGGCCTACACTGCTGAATGACTGGTGACAGGCAACATTTTAGCCTTAACGACTTCAGACTAACAGCAAGTGAATGAATGACTCTTTGAATTGTTGCTTGATTTGGTTGCCTGCTGCTTACCTGCCTGCCTTAGTGCCTTGGTAACTTGGTAACTTATTAACCCACACAGAGATTGTCAATATGTCTGTCTATGTGTCTTTGGGTCTTAACATGCCTAGCCTTGCCTTGGGCACAAGTAGCAACATACAAAACGTTGCCTTGTCTGATTAACTAAGCATGCTTATGTAATTTGGCAACAGCATATTTCTTTGTTTTCGTACTTTTACCATATCCATCCGCCGCCTTTAACGATGTGTGCATGCAACAGACAACTTCGTGCGCCAAAAATTATGCAATAATGTCTAATAATCATATTTGGACTACAATTTTATTTCTTTTCCACGCCACAGTTATGTTTTCTCTGCGCCTGGTCGCCTGTTGGATTCATTGCCGGGTACTTTGATGTTAACGGACTGTTTGGAGGCTTGTCAAAGCAATGAAACCTGTCAGGCCGTGAACTACGAAACTGGTTTATGTGTTTTGTTCTCATCGAATGCAGATCGTTTGCCAGGTAAGTTGTGTTCAGTTCATAATACTACATTTCTTATTATTATTATTATATATATTTTAACGGGAGGAGTGTTTTTTATAACGCATACGCAATATGCGTTGCAATTATGTACAAAAGTATAAGCAAATTATTGGTTTCGTTAACTTGCGTGATAACATTTTCATAAAATTTCCATAATTTTATTGGTTACAATACCAATGAAGTTAACATGTACTTTGTAAAGGAAGCTTATAATGAGTTCGAATTTCACTAATAACTTAATAAAGAATCAAAATATTTGAAAATAAAATCAAGAAGAATATTTTAGGAATTTCTAATTCTCTTCACTCTTCAATCTTTCCACAGGCGCCTTAACCAAATCTCAATTCCCCGTCTTTACAATTTATGCTCAAAAATCATGTTTGGGTGTAAGACCATGTGCACGTGCCTGGTGTGTTGATCGTGTACAGAATTATAGACTTATAGGACATGCTAAACGATCCGTGCCAGTGACATCGCGACGTGATTGCCTTGAATTATGTTTGGGTGAAACGGAATTTACATGCAGGTGAGTTTTATAAAAGTAAAATTCCTTCTATCCATAGAAAGTTTTTCTGTCAATGAACTATATAACAGAACAGAGAACCGAACAGGCAACATTATGTTGCGCAACATATGCTTAAGCAACATTTATTTATTAAGTACCGTTGCACATTGACTGACTTCCTGTTGTGGTTCTCTATTTTTTTTTTTTTTTTATCATTATTAGATTAAATAATTATCTTTAACGTGTGTTCAATGCATAAATATTGTATATTCTATCAGCAGTTCAATTTTTCAATGGCGCCATTTATGTTCATCAAGTTTGTTGTCGAAGTCTTTTGTTTTTATGTCTCCCTCTCTCTCTCTCTCTCTCTCTCTATCTCTTTATCACTCTATCTTTTTCCTATTGCAACAAAAACTTGTCGTTTATCTCGCAACATACATATGTATGCAGTGAATTTCATTTGATGCGTGCCGCTGCAACATGCTTTGTAGTAGTTGGTCATCAAGCGGCAGCAACAGTAGCAGCAACATTTTTGTTGCATGCTTCAAACGTCGCAAGCAATTTCAACTACTAAAAGCTTATATTAGTATAGCAGGAGTATGTGTATAAAGTATCCTCCATCTGTGTTGGCCGCAATTAGTTGAGTTGAGATAAGTATGCTTTCTACTACTTGAATCTCTTTGCCAAGCTAAATCCTCCTAATGAATACACTGAGATAACATTTCATCTGATTTTATGGGATATTAAAATCAAATTGGTACTTTCTTTTCATTAACCAATTGATTTATTATCAAGTAAAATATCAATTTTAAGTAGAATCTTTTATAACTTATTTCATTTTATTAGCAAAACGCGTCTCCTTTGTTCATTAGTTTTAGTGACTAATCATCATCATTGGCTTCTTTTTGTTTGATTAGTTGTAACAACAACGATCCATGATTAATATTTTCTCTCAGTGTAGCTTCTTCATTTACCATTTGTCTTGTCATTCATTGCTAATTGGCCTTGTTACGCAAACGCGCAGATTACAGTCTGCGATGAAATATTGAAACATTGATTGATTTATAATACCAAACACGTCGCCAGAACAAAAATTGTTTTGCTTTAGTCAATGCAGAGGAGTAGACTGTAGTAGATTGTCATTAGGCATATCTGCTGTATTGACTTTAGATAAATGACACTTGATGTTATTGGTGGCAACAATACACAACAAACTATTCTAACTTTTAGTTCACAAACAATTGCATCTCTAGCTTAGCTTAATTAAGCTAAGGCAAAGAATTGTGGCAACAATATATGCAACATGCTTCTTAAAATGGACTGTGAGAAAAAAGAATAGAACAGTATATAGTATAGAATAGAATAGAATAGAACAGAATTAAAGAAGGAAGAAGCTCACGAATAGATGAACGAACATACGAAAACTAATAAATTTTAATTTATGAGAAAAACCGCTCAACTCTCGTCGCTTAAAACAATTGTTCCGAGAGTTCGAGTTCAAGTTTTGTGAAATGTGTTCACTTCGTTGTTGTTATTATTATTGCCACAGAAATGTGTAACAATGGCAATAAAACAATGAAAATGGCAATAAGCAGCAAACAACAGTTATGTAGGCTTATTACAACAACAACAACAACAGCAAGAACAACGTGCAACACAGACTAGAACATACTTACTACTCATGAAACACCAACAAATGAAGTTCATTGCCTGTCCGACAACAATGAAATTGTGCATATTGCGTTGGCGTTGTCGCTCGTTCGTCGTTCTCTAATATGTTTGAATGGGTCTTTAAGAGAGTATTGGGTGTGTGGATTGAGGGTGTATAGGTTTAGCGTGTAGTACCACAATTGCTTTTGACTTTGCTTTGCTTGCAGCTACTTGTATTAAGCAAAATTGAAAATAGAAGAAAAAAAAGCACACACTGCAAAGTTGTTGGCCTATATTTGTGGGTTCAAAGAAAGCAAAAAAAGAAAAAAAAAGAATTCACTGCCCCAAAAGTATTCACAACAACAACAATAAAAAACAACGGCTAATGGCAACACATATATAAAAACTACTAAAGACTTTCTTGCTACCAAGTTAGCAGCAATAGATGCAAATCGTTCGATACTTTGCAATATATGAATGAATGAATGAATGAACAAATGAATAAGGAACAACAAATCGGCTGCTATTCTAAAGGTGTTTAATGTTAACTAAAAGCGCTGTAAGCATTCTGCCACCACTTTTAATGCAGCTTCTTGTTCTTGTTCTTGTTATATTGCTTTTACTATTATTTTAAGGCAAATGCGCGATTTACGGTTTCCTGTCGGATTATGCCACAAAGACACAAACTACTTACTACTTGCTCGTTTATTATATACATACATACAGACATACGAGGATCACATGCAAAACATGCATTCGTGTTTTTCCAAAAGCATTTTTGGGAATAACAAGTCATACGCTAAAATGAGGCGCATCGTCTTTGCCATAGAAGGCAAACTAACTTCTGACTTCAATTCCATTTGGTTACAAGCACAAATTTCAGGAAGTCAAAAAACAATTCTTCTTCTCTAATTCATTTTATAAATTTTTTTTTTTTCATTGCCTAAATCAAATGACTTTAATTTATTCTACCAAAATCAAATTGTTCTTTTTTTTTTTTTGTGAATACTCAGTTAAACAAAAATATATTGTTCCAATTCAAATTCTTTGGTTTCGCAAATTATTGTTGAATTCTTTTCTTTCACAGCAAACATAAGGCCAACACAACCCAATTAGTTGCTTTTGCAACACCTACGTTTGGACTTTATGGCATCATCGTGACAAATGTTTTAAGTTGCATCATGTCACTGTGGGTTGCTTGACGACGTGTGGCATGAAGAATGTGAAAAGCTATTAAAAATATGTCAATATAACTTTGAATTTTCCATTGTAAACAAAATAGCAAATGCAAACAACATCTCATCATCTTTAACTTTGGCAAAACGCCTCGTTTCGAATTGGAGTCCAGCTGCTTTAAGTCTAGTATCACTTCTTTGTCGTTTTAGTTGTTCTCAAGTCTTTTGTGATGCATTGTGATTTTGTTGTGTTGATCTTTGCCTAGAACTGTATGCAAATATGCATATGCAAATAGTAATTATACGTGTTGCTGCTTGAGTGAACAAGTGAGCGACCGAATGAGTGACTAATTAAAGGCTTTCATTTTTGAAAGTTGACAAACACGTAGACAAAACATGCACACTCAATTTAACTCAACATAACTTGAACTTGCCATAAGTGATATAGTCGAGAGGAGAGTAGAGTTGATTTCAACTGCCTCCATATAACCAACTGACTATCAGACTGATTGACTTAATGACAAAGATGTTATTAGTCAAAGTGACATAAAATTATGAATGCAACACAAACACAACAAGGAAAATTGCCAACAAATAACAGTTAACAGGAATGCAGCAGCAGCAGCATGCAGCAAACTGACACTCAGTGCAACATTCAATTTGATTAAACAATGATTATTTGTGCTGTTTGTCTTCTCTTGGTTTGTTTGGTTATCTTATTTGTTTGTTTATTTGTTCCATGGCGACATGATTGAGTGAATGACTGACTAAATGACTGAGTAACTTTACAGCAGCAGCAACAGCAACAACTACAACTACAACTAAAACAGCAGCTGCAAGTTGCATTCAAGTTGGGTGCATGCAGCAATGTATAGAACTTTACGTGTTGCTGTTTGTTGTTTGTTGTATGGATGTGTGTGTTGCATTGTTAAAGAAAAGGTTAAGGAATTTTTTAATGATTTTTGTTGTTTTTATTGTTGTTGGTGCTGATGCTGATGCTTTAACCGTTAAGTTGTAAGTTCAAAATGCAACAAGCAATTTCTAGAACTCAAAGTGCGCAGTGCGGGTGCAACAACTTTCTGTTATAAGGTTGCGTAACATTAACAACAATGGTAAGAACAAAAACAACTACAAATAAGTTGATTAATGTAGACGAAATCATTATCACCATCATGTTCATCATCATCATAATCATCATCGCCATCTCTGGCTTTAGCAACAGCCATGTACAAGTTAATGTTACAACAAACAAAGTAAACTATGCAAGGAACACTTTATCATCGAGTGCTGAGGTCTTAGAAAAACCTTAAGGGGAAACAAACTTTCAAATGAAGATGACACTCTCTCGTCTCTCTCTCTCTCTTGTTGTAGTACACATTTGGTTATATTATATTTAGAATATAATCAAGAGTTTCTTTCAAATAAATTATGTTGCATGCAACTTTAGCAATAACAGCCAGTAGCAACAATAATAACAATGACTATTATTAAAATTTATTGCTTACATAAAATTTATTACGCTTATTTTACATTTTTAGGGTTCCGGACCCAAAGGTTACTACTAGGTTACCCTATTTCAGACAAATCGTTGTTCGTCCGTTCCTCCTCGGGTCATATCTCATGAAGCGTAATAGCTGGAGAACAGAATATGTAGTTCTATCTGGGCATCAGCAACAAATACTAAAACTAAAATATTTTCAAAAACTTAAAGGATTCCCCATACAAGAAACATTTTCGTTTGTATGGCAGCTATACGACCCAGTAATCCCACGATCTTGAATTTTGAATGGTTGGTGGTTATACATCATAAACTTATATTGTCAAAATTTCAGTTTGATTGGATCACTAGGGAGGGTACCTCTCATACAAACCCCCATTAAAATTCAGGTTCTCATTAGAAAAACTCTTTTGTTTTTTGGAATATTGAACTGAAATTTAGACACTATAAGTTTCTGATATAGGCGCTGTATATTTTATTCGAATCAGCCAAATCGGCCAACTAGGGATGGTACCACCCATACAAACCCACCATTAAAAATCATGTTCTTATTAGAAAAACTTGTTTTTTTGGCACTATAAGTTTCTGATATAGGCGCTGTACATCTGTTGAAATCAGTCCAATCAGACCACTAGGGAGAGTTTCTCCCTTACAAACCCCAATCTGGTACGGAACCCTCCGTGTACGAGTCTGACTTGCATTTGGCCCATTATTTGTTTTTCTTCTTATACAAAAATATTCCAAGAACGCATTCACAACATTCAGTAGCGAAGGAAAGTTGTTGTGTGTGTCATTTATGATTCAAATGTTAAACATTAATAATATTTCTTTATACTAAATTGATAGAAATAAATCATTAATTATTATGCTTAATTCATAGCTGCCAACAAACACACAATAATTATATCCATTAACACTATTTAACTATGTATATTTTTATTACATCATTTATTTTATTGTGACTGCATTCTAACAATAAATAAAGTAAATTCTTTCTTAATTGTTTCAACACAAGACACAACAGAAAAGAATAAAATTCAACAATTGTCTTAAGGCAAAGACCTACACAGGATGAAATATTAATATACTCATACTACTTAATTGAAAGGAACCAACTTCACAGCAAGCAACTTTATATTGTTTTGTGTTGCAACTGCTGTGTTACACACATTTTCTCACAAACGCACACACACGCACACAGCATGCAACATAACAACATGGCAACATTAAAGTCAAACTAAGCAGCACCAACATATGCAACATTCAAAGTGAAGACGCATCCTTAGTTAGCCGCCTATAAGCCTCTTCTTACAATATTTCTGTTTTGCACAAAGAATTCACTGTGTTTTTGAAAAGTGCCTGAAGTAAATGGAAGCGACATTTTTATGATGTGAATATCAACAACCGGACAACAAACACAGGCATCAATTTAGCTTCACAGCTGCTTCTCAGAAATTCATGGTTTCCTGAAATGCGTTCAATGACGGATTTTGACATATGAATTTCCTTATTTTCTGAAACTTAATTTGCATAAATGCCTTGGTCCTTGTTTGTTCGTTGATTTTGTTTTGGCTTTAAGGACATTTAACAACAAGTGTATGAAGTAGCAATAAAATGATTGATTTCTGATGTCTCAATTGAGTAGAAACATAAAATTAATTCATACTTAAAAGGATTATGAATATAATTTATCTTATTACATAACAACATCATGATTTCATTTAAACAACAACATCTTTTTAATAGGAAACCAATGATTAACTTTAAATGAAATCAAATTAAATCAATTTATTGCTTATTTATTTGATCTAAAACAAATTCAAAAGCCAAAAGTTCAAGTCTACATTAAATTAGAGACAAGTCTGGATAGAACACGAGACAAGAACTAAATAATGTGTCTTGTTTAAAAGCCAATGAAACACACTTTAACTAACCGTTAAATGTTGTCTAACTGAAAATAAAAATCAAGTTAAAACAAGTTAACGTAATTTTAATTGAATTTTAATTGAAAATCACGGATAATCGACAACAAATCGAAACGCGAGCACATTGAACACATAAGGAGGGGGTAGCGGCACAGCATCAACATGGCTAACATGGCTATTGTGGCAACCACCCACAGACAGTGGCATGGTGGCTTGATGGCATGGCATGGAGCAGAGATCAAGCTCAGCAACAAGAGCAACAGCGAAAACATTAAAAATAAGAGCAACAGCAGCAGGAAGAACATTTGGCAATCAAGTCGAACCAAAAGTCTATTGAGAATCTTTTAGACAAAAATACAATCAGTTGCCACATGTAGCAACAACAATAAAGGAAGAAGAAGAAGAAGAAGGTTTTGTTTGTAAAATTTTAATGGCTTGTAACACAAAATAATTGTTTACGTTCTAATAAGAAAAAATAAAAATAAAATAAATGATTAAAATAAGCTTAAAATTTGATATTTAAAAATAGTCTTTTATAAGACTTCCTGTTTAAAAGATGAAATTTTCTCAACTAATAAGAGCATTTTTCTATGATTGAAAGTATAATTCATTTATTTCGCAATCGAAATTCTACACTTTTCAAATGACTATTAATAATATTATACTTATTTCTTCTTTCCTTCACGCTCTGTTACTCTGTAGGCTCTATAATAAATTTTATTAATAGTCATGGCATGATAGACTTTATTCCTCTTGACCTTAACCAGTTGCCTTTGTTTTTTCTAATTACCTTTTAATTTGAAGTTCGTCTGCCTAAATTTAGCAAAAACAAATTATGTAGCCGAAAATAAATGTTTCTTTAATGAAAGAAACAATACAAAACATAACAAAAGTAATCTATCAAATAAAGAAGCAAATGCTGTGGAATAAATTTAATAAGATTTAGTTTGGAAAAAGATAAAAGATTCTCTAAAATGAATACAAAATAAAAGCCAACTAATTGACCATGGAATTGCGTATTAATAGTTTGGCAATATCATTGTACAAATTATATGAGAGTAAGTGGTTAGTTGATCCTCAGCATAATTAGAAAATGGCCTACTTAGAAAAAATGTTCAAGAAAAAATAAAGAGGTTTTATGAAATCGTGTTTAACTTGAACTAATCACCCTTATTCACGGGTAACAAATATATAAAAAAATTAAAGAATTTTAAGAGAAGGAGCAGAGATCAAAGTCAAAAACAAAACAAAAAAAAAAAAAAAATCATACGAGTATAACAAGTTTTTGGCCAAATACCTGCAGCAATAATGGAAGAGATACACATAGAAATCGTATACTGTTTTCGAGAAGAAAGCAAAATGGGTTTTAAAAGGAAGAGATCCCTCGATGGAAGATGAAATTCGCTGAAGTTGCAGGGCATTGCAGCTGCTTCAAATCAGTGGCAATCAAAGAACAAAAAAGTATTGTAAATTGTGTGTGACTAAAGTTGTCGCAACAAACTGTCTTAACAATTCATTTTAAATTGAGGTTTTATGCAAAGATGTGAGATAGAAATGTGTAATTAATGAAGACCCTTCCTTTTTATTGCGCTTTTAAGATGTTAAGACACATTAAAGGCTTAACAATCCCATTAAAAGGTTGCCAACGAAACATTTCAAGAATGAGGTAGCTGCGTTGATTTTAATGATGCCCATTGGAATTGGGCAAACAACAAATTCTTTCCGCGAAAAAAATCCACTTTTTTGTATTGTTCTTAAATTATAATGTAAGAATATTTCTTATTTTCTTCGTTTTATGGATGGAGGGGAACAGAGAAAGGAACGACAACAAAGTAGTGTTTTTGAGTCAAATTGAAATTGACCACTTAAGAAATGTATTCCCATTTTTATTTAAAGAGAAAAACTATGTACATACTTCAAAATGAATGTAAAGTTTCCGAAAATAATAAAAAAAAAAAAAATCGGCCAATTGCGGGTCAGACTTGTACACAGAGGGTTCTGGAACAGATTGGGGTTTGTATGGGAAGTACTCCCCCTAGTGGTCCGATTGTACTGATTCCAACAAATGTATCGCGACTATGTCTAAACTTCACTTCAATAATCCAAAAATCAAAAAAGTTTTTCTAATAAGAACCTGAATTTTAATGGGGGTTTGTATAGGAGGTACCCCTCCTAGTGGTCCGTTCAAACTGAAATTTCGAATATCCAAGTTCCTGTTGTATACCCACCAACCAACCACATTTCAAGATCATGGGATTACTGGGTCGTATAGCTGCAATACAAACTAAAATGTTTCTTGAGTGGGGACCCCTTTAAATTTTTGAAAATATTTTAGTTTTAGTATTTGTTGCTGATGCCCGGATAAAACTAAACATTCTCTAGACGGATGAACAGACGGACGGACAACGAAGTCTCTGCAATAGGGTTCCCTTTGGGTACGGCACCCTAAAAAAGAGAAAATAATATTTTTGGATGGATGCTCAAGAAGAGTGCGTTGCGTCAAAGAACAGGAAATAAAAACAAGCAATGATAACAACAATTGTTTTTGCTACTGTAAGGCAAATTGTTGGTGCAGCAACAACGATGAAGAAGGAAAATAAAAAACTTTGAAAACGAAGTTAAGTTTGCTCATAGAAAGGAAAATGCAGATTAGGCACAGGAAACATGCAACATCAGCAGCAACAAGAAAAATTGTAGCAACATACATACAAGAACACAACGATGTAGAGGTTCAACAACAACAACAACAATAAAACAACACAGTAGCATTTGCTTACTTACTATGTACTAACTTCCTACTAAAAGAAAATCACATTTTTTTGCAAACAACAAATTGAACAAAATGAGTGTTGCTACTTCTTGTATGCTGAGCATTCAACCAACTTAGTAACAACAACAACAACAACAACAACAGAAGCAATAACGAAATTTATACAATAAGAATAGCACGAAGAAATCTAGCAGAAAAAACGATATGCAACATTAGATACAAAAGTAAAGTGCACCAGCAATGAATCACAAATCACAAAAAGGCGATATTTTGTTTTGTTGTAACAGGCATGAAATATTGTTGATAAATTGTGCTGCATGCGCCACTTCAAAATGAACAGCAGCAACAGCAGGAGCAGCAGGAGAATTTAATATAAGAACGTTATAATTTCAAGTGTATCTGCGTATCTATGTTTGCAAGCGAATGTGTATTTATGCAACACGCAAGCGTGCAACATTTACTGTTCTTTATTTCTTTTCTTTTTCTACTCTTATTTCTGGATGCTGCTGCCACAACAGCAATCAATGGTCAATAATTTATAACGCAGCACACATTTCACATCAAACCGCTGTTCTTTTTACCACTTCTTAATACCAAGACTAAGAACAGAGCATCATCGGCAAATGGGCGGGCGTTCGGTTTTGATTTTTTATGTTGTACACTAAGGCGTTGCACTTGCAACGGTTTTAATGAATTAAATACATGCCGCTGCATACTGTTGCTTGTGCTGTTCCTGATCCAACAGACAAGTCAAGTATTGTATAAGAAAAGATTCATCAAAAACTTGAAATTAGACGCACGAAAAAAGCTCGTGTTGCACTTAATTCTTCAATTTGAATACGAGGTACAATAACAAGAAAAATTATAATCGCCAACAAGTTTGTTATTTTTCTAAGAAATTCATACACAAAATTCATGTTGATAAGAATAATATTGCCAACACAAAATAAGAGCAATGGCATGGATAGAGCAGTAAAGAAACCACTACCACCACCAACTTGATCATCATATTGTGTATGGCAATCGTGTGCATACCAAAGTGCCAGAATGTCACTGCAAATACAGCAACATAAGCTAGCAACATGTAGCAAGCAGCACAAGGCGATAAAATCAAAATGTTGGCATGTTTTGTTCATTTGCTGTCGATGTTATTGTTGTTGCTACTGAAAACTTATGGACCACACACATGGTCTGGTCTCATTGCAACAATTTCTGTGTTGTGTTGTGTTACGTCGTGTGTATGTGTGTGTGTGTGTGTGTGTTGCTAAGCCAACATAGCCGTAGCAGCTGCCAGTCAGTTAGTAGCAAATCTAACGCTTACACAACTAACAGAGCAAACAGCAGGAAATGCCTTGAAACTGAAGATGCGCAAACTTGTTGCTCTCTCTCACTATGCCTAATGGTTGGCAGCAAAGACTAAATGTTAGACGATATTAGTAGAACACTTTGATAAGGCAAAGAGTTTCGCAAAAGTTTTCAACTTTAATTGACGTAAATAAATGTTTATTGACATTCGCGACAAACGAATGCGAACGACCTTTTAAGGTTTGTGTATGCGTTGCAGCAACAATTGTTGCTAGAAATTGTAGCAAACAACACATGATATTTCTATGATGATAGCAACAATGGGCAACAATAGAAAGAGAATTGGACTTTTGATAGTTAATATGAAGTTAAGGAAGAAACCAAAACAAAAACAAAAAAAATTTCGATAAGTAATCTGAGTAGAAAACATTTACTTTAAATAGAAAAAGGTGAAGGCAATATGGCTTATGGGATGTAGAATAGATCCATATGGAGGTGATAACTCTTATTCCCGTATAGTATTAATATATTCACCCCTGGAATCCAAGATTAATGAAAAATTGGGGCAAGTGCAAGTCAGGCTCGTTCATGGAGGATTCCCTACCAAATTGGGGTTTGTATGGGAGGTACTCCCCCTAGTGGTCCGATTTGACTTATATCAACAGATGTACAGCGCCTATATCAGAAACTTATAGTGTCTAAATTTCAGTTCAATAGTTCAAAAAACAAAAAAGTTTTTCTAATGAGAACCTGAATTTTAATGGGGGTTTGTATGAGAGGTACCCTCCTTAGTGGTCCAATCAAACTGAAATTTCGACAATAAAAGTTTCTGATATATAGCCACCAACCATCCAAATTTCATGATCGTGGAATTACTGGATCGTATAGCTACCATACAAACCAAAATGTTTCTTGTATGGGGACTCCTTTAGGTTTTTATTTTAGTTTTACTAATTGTTGCTGATGCCCGGATAGAACTATACCTTCTGTGAAAATTTCAACTCTTCAAATATTACGGTTCCTGAGATGAGATATGACCCGAGGACGGTCAGACGGGCAATGTTGGCTCTGCAATAGGGTTCTTTTTGGTACCCTTTGGGTCCGGAACTCTAAAAATATCGACATCCAATCAGTTTCTTAAAAATAAAACAGATTACTCTATCTTTAATTCCCAACTAGAATATCTAAATGACTTCCTAGCATTTTCTTGATTAACACTTGAATGACTAACACTAAAAAGAAGAAAATTAGAACAAATGTCGCATGGAATGATGACATCGAAATAGACAAGAAAAATGTAATGCTGCACTAACAAACGAAAAGATAATGTTGCCATAACGACAATTGACAACAACGGCAATTGCAACATATTGTTGTTGATTTCAAAACGATTGGCAACATGGCAAACACATGAAACTGAAAGAGTGACAGCAAACGCAAAATGAATCCGATTGAAATTCAAAGCGTTTAACCACAATACAAACAAACAAACAAACATTGATACTAGAAAATTTAAGAATTATGCTTATAAACATGTTGCTAATGGCAATGGAATTGTTATAGTCAAACAAAAATTTAGGTTACCACAATAAAAACTAAAAGAAACACATAAATTTGATTTGAAACATACAAACGTACAAACTCACATTCATACATTGTACAATTTTTTTGTATTTTACAGATCGGCAAACTATTATCGCGCCACAAATACTTGTGAACTCTCCGAAATGGATCGCATTACGTTGGCGGGTACGAGCGCATTCCAGGCGCACGACGCCATTGATTATCTAGAGAACAACTGCGCTGAGGAACCAAATAAGCTATGTGAATTTAAACGTTTGTCAGGCAGAATTTTGAAGACAGTCGATTCGGTATATCAAGATGTTGGCAGCATTGACGAGTGCCGTGATTTGTGTCTTAACTCGCCATACAGGTAAGAGCCATAATAATGACCATAAGCACAACAACAACAACAACAACAAGAGAAAAGTAAGGAGATTTGTAGAAAATGAGCACAACGACCGTCGTCTTTGTCGTCGTCATCGTCTTGTTGCAAGTTGAGATCGTCGTCCAAGTTGTCTCAAAGACGAGTCATAATTCAAGCAGGAAACCAAACAGGTTGTTGCAGAAAAAGAAACGAAAAAGATCAAGGCTTATAGAGAGAGAGAGAGAGGGAGGAGATAAAATAACGTATGGGGATAATTGTGCCAGTGCCAATCTAAGTCCGCACTTAAGTACTGCTGCTTTAACGCTATTAGCTTAGTGAGTGGATCTTGTGCGGATCTTCTGTTGTCAATACATTTGCATGTCAGCAATGGTGGCACACTTTGGAGACTACGACGGCGACCACGACGACGGCGATGATGATGATGATCACCATGATAATGACGACCATGACGATGACGGTGTCTTGAACGCAACTGAATACCGCAACCAGCATGTCGGTTCGGATTTGGATATGTTGATGTTTGCTGCTGCTGCTGCTGCTGCTGCTGTAGTGGTCAAGGCTGAATGCAATAGCGCAGGAGTTGCGCATGACTGACAGTCGCAGTAAAAGTTGTAGTCAACTCAGACTCAGAGATTGATTTAGCAGCAGCAGCAGCAGCCTGCTACTGATCAAGTTTTATTTATTTTTTATTTTTGTTGCGTTTTTTGTTCTTAATAATTGGACGCAATTTCAAATGCTTTGACAATGCTCATTAAATCTTCCTTCTCAACTCATCGCTTACATCACTCTTTTGCAGATGCCATTCGTATGATTATGGTGACACCGGCGACATGGTCTGTCGCCTATCTCATCACAGTCGCGCAACACTCTCCGATGTACAAGATCCTTACTTGGAAGTACCAGAAGCTGCGACCTATGAACTGTCCTCATGTTATAATGTCACTATAGAATGCGGTGGCCGGTGATATGGTGGCACGTATAAGAACTTCAAAACTCTTTGATGGCAAGGTTTATGCAAAGGGTTCACCCAAATCTTGTGCGGTGGATGTCAAGAGTGCTTTGGACTTTGAACTACGTATGGGCTATCAGGATTTGGAGTGTAATATCCGTCAAAGCGGATCGGGGCGTTATTTGAATGATGTCGTCATACAGCATCATGATACTATAGTTACATCATCCGATTTGGGACTCGCGGTGACATGTCAATATGATTTGACTAATAAAACTGTAACGAATGATGTTGATTTGAGTGTTAAGGGTGACATTGAGCCTGCCCTATCTGAAGAGGTTATTGTTGATTCACCGAATGTTCTAATGAAAATTACATCGCGCGATGGTGCTGATATTATGCGCTCAGCTGAGGTTGGTGATCCATTGGCTTTGAAATTCGAGATTATGGATGAACAGAGTCCTTATGAAATATTTGTACGTGAATTGGTTGCTATGGATGGCGCCGACAATGCTGAAATAACATTGATTGATTCTCATGGTTGCCCAACGGATCATTTCATTATGGGTGCCATTTATAAGAGCTCATTATCGGGCAAGATTTTGCTATCGCACTTTGATGCTTTCAAATTTCCATCAAGTGAAGTGGTACAATTCCGTGCCTTAGTTACACCATGTATGCCCAGCTGTGAACCGGTACAGTGCGACCAGGAAGATGTCAGCGGCGAATTTAAGTCACTTATATCGTATGGCAGAAGGCGTAGACGTTCATTGAATGTTACAGGTGAGTTGGACAATTGGAGAATGAAAAGCATAACAACTCTATTAACCGGACGGCGACATACACGATTTTCTTGTCGAAACAAGGAAACAACAAGCGATTACTCATAAGCTAAACTAAACTCAATGAAGTCATGCTTAACAAATTTTTCAATTTTGTCCGTTCTCATATCTTCTATCAACCAAACAAGTCAACTAAACACACAATCATGATGTTACATTCTATTGCTTCATCATCATTTCCGGTACCCTTTTCCGCACCCAAAACAGCAAAAAAAAAAAACAAATCTAATCAAAACCCAAAACGAAAAAAAAAAACTTAAAGGGAAATAATCTTGTTTTTCACCTTTAAAAATGTCTAAACTTGCCTTTCAACTCATTACAGCAACATTCACTGGCCAACATCAGCAACAACAAAGTCGTCGCGCACGTCGTGAGGCAACAACAACAGCAAACGACAAACCTAGTCAGGAAGATTTGCTCCTTGTCCAATCCATTCAGATCACTGACAAATTTGGCTTCGATAAGCAGCAACAACTGCAAAATCAGCAACAATCTAAATCGGCAACCTACGACAGCAATGAGGCAGTATATATTGCAAGAGATGTAGCAACAGCAGCAACAGCAGCCCAAGGATTCTGTGTTAATGCCATTGGTAAGTACAATTAGAAGGGTGACAAGGGATAGCTACAACAAATCTAAGTACTACTATTCTAAGTGAACAAGTGAATGAATGTGAATGTCGTAACACTGAGATTTTCATTTGATGCCTCCTCTTCTGTGAAGTGTGCAATCAGGCGTTAAGCACTGGCGTAATTGTTTTTGATAGTCGAAAGTAGTCAAGATCGCAGCAATGACGCTGAACGTCAACAAAATCAGATCGAAGATTGCCCTAAGCCATGGATATCCGTGTTTGTTTCATTGGATAGCATCATGAACTTTGCTATGGGAAAATTGAATTCTTATTGAGCTGAGTTGAATTGAATTTATGTGACATGATTTTGAGGAAGTTTAACTTTGTTTATTGAGAGAAGCTTATTAAATTACTTGAAAATATTATTCTCTATAATTTTGTTTTTTTTCTTTGCTTTGTTTTTCTAATTTTTTAGGACTCGTAGTAGCAGCAACCGCATTTTTACTCGCACAACTTGCTGTTATTGCAATCTGGACTTATTTATATCAGCGACGTCGTAAACAGCAACCCTATATGAATGATGCAATGAGTCCCTCAACAAGCTATGGAGGACATAGTGGCAGCAGCAACAGCGGTAGCAGTGTCGGACTCGGTGGTGGTGGCACCAGTTCTGGCGGTTCAACAATTGTCTCAAACATGCCAAACGCGCGAACAGAATCATTGTGTAAGTTGTACGAAAGCGGTTTTGCAGGACGTCATCATGGTCGACAGTTCTAAGAAAAGTAATGCAATAGTAAAACTTAACTGAAGACGAACGAATGATATATACAATAATCATAATCATAATAATCGGACAACATATTATTGTAATATGATAACATATGATAGGCGAAGAATACTTAGAACCACCTTTTAGCAAACAGAGTTCAATCAGAACGAAGTTTTAGAAACAAACAGACAGACACACAGAAGACAGAGGTAGAGATCATGTGAAGTATGTGGATTTGGTTGAAAAATGGAAGAAGAGAAGAAGAAACTAGGCGCTTAAGTTAAACAATCAAATCAAACTTCAAATCAAAGTTGGTAACAAGAAATTCTTAGTTAAAACAAGAGCCATTCACAAGAGTTGAGAGAACAGAGATAAGTACAGATTAAAGGAGAGAAGTCGAAGACAGAAAAAAAGAGGAAAGGTAAAATCAGTTAAATAAATAAATGGTGCCCGTTTTTTGTAACGGATTCAATTAAATAATTTATGAAAATTTTCTTATTTCTTGCAGTTAATAAATTTTAAATTCAATATCAATTTGCTAATTAATAATAACAGCAAACAATTTATTAACTGAAAGAAATACACAAATTTTCTAAAGAAAATCAAATTTAAATTAACCAATTAAATAATCTAAATAATAAATTAAAATGTATTCTTATTAGAAAGAAGCAAAAGATGTGTGCAACATAATTTATAAGCAAATTTATAAACTAAAAAAAAAAAAGAAAGAAACAAACATAAAATTAATAAATAAATAAATGTAGAATTAATTTTATAAAAGTTAAGTTAAACGAAAAAGATCAAACAAACAAAACAAAACAAAATAAAAATGCTTAATAGAATTTTTGGAAAAAAGGACGACTGAAACAAACAATAAAATAATCAATTTAATAATTATTTTATTTAATACTTAATTTATATTTTTTAAACAATAAATAATCGCTCACTCTGCAAGTTGATTTGCGTTTCTTTTTAAATTATAAACAAAAATTAATAACATTTTTAAAGAAAAAGCAATTTTTTTTTTTAGTTTTAAATTTATACAACAACAGAATGAGAAAAAATTTTTGCAATATTATTAATTTAAGCTTATACTTATTTTTATATATAAAATTGTCTTTATGCTTCATCACTTGTCCTTTTTTCTAACCTTATTTTAGATGATAACTTTTGGTATTTGCTGTCATTTGCCCTAAGTTTTTTTTATAGCAGAATTTAGTCTTAATTTACTTTTTAAACATTAAAATTAATTATTAAAATTGACAGACACTCACACACACACACACACACACACACATCACTCACATACAAAAATATACTTTTATATGCAAACACGCCAAGCTGTCATCAATTTTTATACTTTTAATAAAAATTTTATAAAACTTATAAATTATAATTTCATTTTGAGTTTTCACTTACCCTTAAACGATTATCCATAACAGTCCAAACCCGAGCACCATAATCATTTGATGTGCCCAAGATATAACTACCAGTAGAATCGAAATCCACTGAATTAATACCCGCACTGCTACCGCTAAGCACAGCACGTGGTTCTGAAGAGTCTGTAATATTGAAAAATAAAAAAAAATAAAAATTGAATATAACAAGTCATTTTGGATCAATGAAATCATACTTAGATATAAAAAAAATCCTAATGGAATTTCAACATATGGTTTTTAGTACAATTGGACAATGTTGTAACAATCTTTGTGTTCAGAAAACTTCTTTAAGAAAGAAAGGATCAGATCGTTATTGTCAATTGAAAAAAAAAAAAAAAAAAATTGAAAAAGGTGAATTTCGTTTGCTAATCATTATTATTATTATTTGCATAAAAAACCATCACCGAGACCAAGGAGAGATTTAAAAAATACTATGTGGACTGTGCACCATCAATTTCAATGGTTAAGAAGAGGTTTCTTGAATTCTTTGTGATCGAATCAGACACAAGTAACGAAAAACGATTCCGCCATGACAATACAGATGTGTAGTCACCATGGAAAAAATCCAGAAATAAAGCTACTAACTGCTACCCCATCGAGCATATTCTCCAAATTTATCCCCCTGCAACTACTGTCTGGTTTCAAACCTTAAGAAATGGCTTGGCGTTAAAAAGCTTGGGTCGAATGAAGAAGTCATGCTGGACTTGAATTGAAAAATATAAAGAAAATTACAAATAAATATATTGTTTTTCTATCTTATTGATCGACCCTCGTACTTTAAATTTACGTTACTCTACAGAAACTGATCCACAGAATGGAGTTGTAAACCCGTGTGTTAATTTTTAACCGATTATTTCAGTATATCACATTCCATGGAATAGTTTTCGTGCTGCTTTATCGCATGGAACAAGAGTTCGGTCCTATATTCTTGGATACAAAAAATTAGCAATTCTTTTCCAACACAACATGGAAAGAAGATGCAGCATAATTTGAAAAATAAAAATTAATAGATTCGAATAATTTTTTTAAATAAACATTTACTTTCCCATTCAAAACTTGTATACTTTTATATTTAATCAAGTATCTTTAAGTTCTTTACTTACTTTTGCCCACATCCCACAGTTTGACTTTACGATCGGCACCACCCGTTGCAACCATTCGCTCTACCGGACTCCAACGTACCGCATGTGATTCAGTTTCGTGTGCTTCGAACATCATTAGGACTTTTGTTGGATTCGGTGTACCCAAATAACCGGCCGCCTTCATTGCATTCAGATCTGCGTTAGATACACGGTAGGTGTTGTCATCAACACCAGCTTCACGCCCAGCATCCATATAAGGTTCAGCTTCGACCCCTAAGGCATCCATGGCACCGTTTAATGAAGCTTCGTCAAAGTAGTCGTCACCAATGTCACCAAGAATAGCTGCACCGTTTCCGCCAGCCTCTGTCTCTGCACCAGCTTGCTCTTGTGGATTCGTAAAGTGTCCCGGTGATGTTTGTGTGTATTGCGAATACTCGCGGACGGCGTCCTCCAGTTCACGTTTCAGTTTGTCCGAACGTTTTCTGAAAATTGACGGCAGTCTTTTTCTAGATACGTTTAAAAAGGATTTCATACAGTTTTTAAGAGTTCCAATTAAAAAAAAAAATACAACAAAACGAAAAAAAAAAGAAGAAGAAGAAAGTAAAATCAGGTTTGGAATTGTTTTTAGTTTTCGATTATTAATTTGTCTTTTTGGGTTTTTTTTTTTTTTTGTGGTTTGCTTATCATCTCAAAAAGCATATTCTTTGATTTGAATGTTGGTTGAGGGCGCGAACTTTAACCAAGCCAAGTTAATTTCGTTCTTAATTATCAAAACGTTTGTAGTATTTATTATATGATGAAATAGGGAATAAAGTACAGAAAAAAGAGCGAAAGATAGAATAATGTTGTTGTAATTGCTGGTTACAAATTTACGATTATGAGTTGAAACATTCCTTCATCCATTTGAGTTCGAGATGCGTTGCACTGATGATGAGACCTTGGTTTTAAATTTTATAATTTTTTTTTTTTGTTGAGTTGAGTAGTGATGCTGACAGATGATGCTACATAATAAGATGCTTTTATTGTTTATGAATTTTTCAATGAGTAAATGATGAGTGTTGTTGAGTTGATATGAGCTGCTTACTTTCCTCCAATTCACAAGCAAAAAATCTAAATCAATCAAATCATACTTTTCCTTTTATTGTATTAAGCCAAATTAGGACTCATTTTGATTGTTTGTTGCATGCGTAGATTTAATTACATTTATTTCATTAATTGAGTTAATCGACTTTTAATTATTTGAATTACGTTGTTTTGGTGTTAGATATTTTAATCCCCCTTGCATGGATTGATTTGTATCAGCGTTTGTTAAGATTTAAAGGATATTCTCCTTTACTGGGTTATAAATCTTAAAAGACGCTTTCAACTTCTGGTTATTTAGCAAAGGGGAATATGAACACATTTAGTGAATTAACTAACACACACACACACAGAAAAATTAATTATAGTTTTTATTGTTTTAAATTCTCGATATTATTAAGGCATAAAACTTACGTTTAGTTCAAGTGGCAGTACATTTCGTTTAAGGAACTTGGATATTTAAAACAAAAATAAATATTAACTTCGGTTCTGCCGAAAAAGAAATACCTTTCACACAATTAGAAAAATTATTTTTAATAAATTAAAATTGATCATATAAAAACTATAACACAAATATCCTTAATCAGAATACATTCTGTATTTATAAAGTCCAAATTTCGGGTATCTTAATTTCTCTGGAAGTGTAACAAACAATTTATTATATTCGGAGTGCAAATAAGTTTATAGTTAAAATTTTTAGATATAAAACGTCATATGGTAAGGTTGGTCATCTGGTGAGGTAAGGTTTTTGCAATCCAAAGGCAAAATCGAAAGGGTTTTTTTTTTACATCGAATCGTGTTGTAAGTTGTGGGGTAAAACCCAACATGCATCAACAACTTCAATGGCCAAACCGAATATTCATGGAGCGACAACTGGAAGTGATCTACAGAAGCTCCAACTTTCGGCCAATTGTTACAAAAGTCGTCGAAGCTATGGAGGCGCTACAACTTCAATGCGATGTTCTACCCCACTCGCCGTATTCACCAGACATTGCTCCTTCCGACTACCACTTGTTACGGCCGATCTCACTTCACTTCTGACTAAGAATCCAAAAAAATGGTTTTATTTATAGATCGCCTTCCTAAAATTTCACAATAAATGCCAAATGTTTTAAACTTATTTGCACTCCCAATAAAATAAAGTTTTCAATACAAAGTTTAAGTTTGAATAAACTAATCCCATAAAATTTAGACTTGATATCTCAAGAAAGAATGCAGAGATTATTACCACTGTGTCTAATTTCGTTTCATCTCGTCACGCTTATCAAGATACATTGTTTCTACTAGAAACTTTCTAGGCAGTGGAACAAACATTTTGTTAAGGGAATTCGAATTCAAGATTTGCTATAAAATAATAATCATAAATTCATTTATTAGTCCTTCAAGAAGTGAAATTATAAATCAGATAAACACTACTTAAATTTAAAACATTTAGTAAGAAAATAGATTCTTCTATAAATGTGAGCAAATCCATTTGTGGTTCCTGCTTTGGATTCCTTACAAATATCTCATAATAATCACAAAATTAAGGGAAATAACAAATAAAATATAGCGGTCGTTCACGGATCTTTGAAAGTACATATAGATTAGTCTGGAAAGGTTTTACTACTTATTAAACTTGTTTTTCATTTCATCGAGGAAGTAAAATAATGATAAAGAAGTAGAAATTTATAAATTTAAACTATTTATTTGGCAAAAGAAAATATAAAAAAACCTTAAACCCGAGAATTAAATAAAAAGAATAGGAAAATGATAATGAAACAATAGGAAGACAAAATATTGTATTAAAATCGGTGTACCGAAGCTTATATACCTTTAACACCCCAGAAATTATGATTCTTATTTGAAAGATAACAAAATCAGTCTAATTTTCGGAGATATATTGTGTGACCTTAAATGTACAAGTCTTTCATAAAATTATTATTGTAATATTAACTTTTTGTCCGCAGACTCCAAATAAGTGAGATTTTATGTTTAATATTATTTTAAACCGATTTATCATGAAGCTTGAGTTCCAATGAAATTAAATTTTGTTTACCTATTAATCGGATAACATTGGTTCAGCTAAGATATCTATAACGACTCTCTGATCGATATCTGAGTAACTTGCATAACTCGGATGGACTAGCCTCAATCTGTCAAAAGTGTACTTAATCAGTATACAAAAATAAGACATAAGACATACAGAATTTCAGATGGATATCTGATTAACTGAAACAAGTTTGTATAGAAACGGATGGAGACTAGACCCAATCTGATAAATTTAAATACTTTATTGAGTCTTTGACAAGGTATGAAAGGTATAATGAAAATATTGCTAGAGAAACAAACGACTGACGACAAAATATGAATGAATATAAATAATTTAACAAAACGAAAAATGTCATAAACAAAAAAATAAATGCTTATTATTGCCTAAAGGGGATTTGTTGTTGATGATTTATTGTCTTGTATCTACTCAACAACAACAACACTGCAGCAATAGAAAGGAATATGAAAATTGCTTAATATTCAATACAAAAAAAAAAACATGATGAAAATATACAAAATTGAGAACGCAAAAAAAAAAACAAAACAGGAAAACAGAAATAGCACACAAACAAAAAAAAAAGCAAAACAAAACAAAAACAAAGACAAAGAATTTAATAAATAATTTTGCCATTAACCATATTATAAGACAAATAAGCTTGAAAACAAAACCAAATCTAAAAGTTTTGTTCTTATAAAAAAGGATAGTGATAGAGAGAGAAGAGTAGAATAGAATAGAATAGAGTATAGAAATAAATATAAAAAAATAGCATTAAATAAATTACTTAATAAAGAAATTAATAAACGCCACCAGCAAAAAAAAAAATAAAATAAAATAAAAGATGATAGAAAACATAAGTTCAAAAATAAAAAGTAACGAAAAATCAAATTAAAGATTCGATTCCTGTTTAGAAAGACTCACTTTAAGAAATTTTCGTTCTCCTCGTTTAGCTTGTCAGCATCCTTTGCCTTGTAACGCAACAATCGTTCCGACAGACACCGATTTTCATCCTGTGAATCATTAGAAATGGAAAAACGGCGAATTAAAAACTTTTTCATATTTTTTTTTTTTTTTTTTTTGTTTGAAATAACTTTTGTTCTTTTGTAATTTATGTAATTATGTATTTTTTTATTCAAGTTATTTGCTTAATTTATGTATAAAAAAAAAACAAATTTAATGCGCAATACATGACAATGTTCTCTCTAAAAATGCTCACGAAAGACTGGAAAAATTGGCAACATCAAAAGCACAGAAAACCAAAACAGCCAACAGAAAACTAACTGCGTCGAATGCGAACTCAAACGACTAAACGGAAAATGAAATGGAAAATCATCATCATCATCATCATCATCATCTACTCAAGGAATATCAAAAGCAGCAGAACACAAAATATTTGCACTGCGTTGTCATTCATCAAAAGGCGTGAACAACAACAACAACAAAAACGCCAACATCACCATCAAACAACAAGAATAGAACACAATAATACACAACAACATGATACTTGCGTATTCACTTATAGATATGTAGTACTACATAGATTGATATCACTTTAGATACATTCTGATAGATATGTATGTACACATAGTAGGATTGTGTCTAGCTATAGGTTGGCATATTTCAATTCAATAAGTTAATCCATTTTATGAAAATATTGTAACACATGTCGCTCGATAAACGATAAACGGATTGACACCTATTGACCAGACCAAGGCGTCCCTAACAAAGTCGCTATAAATACACACACACAGTACAGGGTCAGATGCCACAATGTGGCATCAATTAAAATAATGTGCATACTACCATCCAATGTTCAGAAGAGTTCCCAAACATGACGCTCCTTCAAGTGAATGTAGTATGTACATATGTATGTATGTTCTATAAGATAATGGTCTCTTTCAGCGGCAATAAATATTGTGCAATTGATTTGAAAACAAGAAAGAAATACTAACTTTGGTCTCACTTAAGTTTACATACACTTCACATAAGGTAAGATGACACCACATGATTTCAACTATAAAAAGCTTTGAAAAAACAATCTTATTATTTGTATTATCAGTTTATATGAATGCTATATCTTCTAGTGATTGAATCACAATGGTTGCGATACTTTAACCATTTAAGTAGATAAAATAAAAGTCGAACAAGTGGGAGTCAGACTCGTACACGGAGGGTTCCATACCAGATTGTTGTTTGTATGTCCCCCCTGGTCCGATTTTACTGATTCCAAAGAATGTACCACGCCTATATAAAAGCTTATTGTGTCTAAATTTTTATTAAAAAAAAACAAAAAAGTTTTTCTAATAAGATCCTGAATTTCAATGGGGTTTGAAACAAAAAAAAAAAAATCCAATAATATAATAAGTTTCTTATTCTTTCTCGAGGGATTACTGTTTCTTATATGGAGATCCCTTTAAGTTTTTGAAAATATTTTAGCTTTAGTATTTGATGCTGATGCCCGGATAGAACTACACATTCTGTGAAAATTTCAACTCTCTAGTTATTGCGGTTTATGAGATACAACCCGAGGACGGACGGACAACGAAGTCTGCAATAGGGTTGCTTTTGGTACCCTTTGGGTCCGGAACCCTAAAAAGTATAATGTCATATATGTTGTTTCGATATGATTGCATCCTAGGAAAACTAATGCTACTCCTTCAATATAATAATTTTCAATTGATAAAGAAACATATTTTTGTTTTTTTACGCAGTATATGTATCTTGTTCTTTCATTCTGCGTTTCAGTTTTTCTCTAATCTCTTATTGTAAACAACATAGATTTGCCGAGACTCAATAGAAAATTGCTTTTTTTTATTGTTGTTGTTGTCTTATGATTATGAGACGCACCATATGAATTCAATCAAAATACATGAAATGTACATTAATTTTACACAAACATTAAGTGGAAATAATATCAGACATAACCTGAAGCGTCAAAATTGCGCGATTGTAATTTGTCAAAATATAATATTTTTAAGAAAAATCATCATCATATTGAGAGAAAGAAAAAAGAGAAAACTCTTTCAAGACAATAAAATAAAAATTGTGTATGCGAAGAAACTGGAGCACATGATCACGTTTTTCGGCCACAAATTTAAAAATAAATTTTCACAGAAATATTTAATAATTCGGTTGCAACGAAGCTTTAATACCAATCGCAATTGTATTGTTGACAGTAGACAAGAATATTATTTATTATTATATGTTCTATTAAATCCCAAAATATGATGACAAATTACAACAATAATCAAAGGCTATCAATAGGATTGCAAATCAAATTTAGAACAGGTTACATTTCTTTTGATCTTAAGTACTCTCTCTCTTATCATGATAAGTCAGTAAGTAGATGTAAGAACTGAACATAAAAGAAGTCCAAACTAGGGGAAGAAATTGGTCATAAGGCTTCTGCAACACAAACAGCCTTCCTATCCTATCTTTAACTTATTTAAGTACTTATGCTATCAGATGAGATAATACAAGATCAAAACCTTTTATTAAAATGACAAATCACAGATCATCATATAAACACGAGTGTCATAGTACAAATGTCTGGACTTTAATCAATTGTAATCAAAATGTCACTGAAGTGTATATAAGTACGAAATATACAATAATAATAGGTAAAAACAAAAATAAAACATCGCAGCTTTATTATGTACGAGTACATATCTAGTATATTATTATTAAACACCTCACGCGGTGAATAGTATTACAAGTTTGTCATGAAGTTTGTAACAGGCAGAAGGAGTCATCGGATGACTCATATAGTATATACTCGTAAATTCTTGATCAACTAGACAAGACGAGTCTGTCCATCTGTATGTATGCAACCTAGACCCTCAGTTTTTGAGCTAGAGAGCTGAAATTTTGCAAAAACATTTCTTTTACGAGATGCTGTACATTTGTCGGCATCAGCTGAATCGGACTACTAGTTGAGGTACCTTCCATACAAACCCAGATTCAAAATCATGTTCCTATTAGAGAAAGAGTAGGCAAAAACGGTTTTCTAGTTAACCTTCTTTTTTCTGTTTTTTAATATTTAAAAACAAAAAAACAAATAATTTGTTTTGTTTTTGCGGTTTAACGCCAACGCATTTTGATTTGATAGCATCCAGATTCTATCAAACTTAACTAACCAAATCAAACACTCATCCGACAACCACCGAGATCAGAAAATGAACGCCCGAGTGAACAGAAGCAACAACAACAACAACAACAACAATAAAAACTAATTGTGGATCATTTATTCGTGTAGAAATTGGATCATTGCCAATGCTACGCTTTACTATTATATTTCTTTGTTTATTTAAACAAAATTTTTTCAGAATATTTATTGTGTATTTATTTCGAAGCTTCATTCATTCGTTGATTTCATTCAGGCAAATTTTCAATGAACTAAGATAGAGTGAGAGAGAGAGAGAAATAATCAACAACAAAAATGCCACATTAACAAGTCAATAAAAAAATTTTTATAGATCTTTTGATCAAATAAACGTGTTGCGAAAACATACAATTGATACGCGTAAATCAAATTTATGAGCACTAAACAAATGCATTGATCTATCGACCACATGAATGAATGTGAATGTGTGGCTATTTTGGATTCTCCAAAAAGAAAAACAATAAACATATTTAATGAAAAGAAAAAATAAATAGCTTTTGATCAAATCGATTGAAACACCTTTTCAATCATCAATGTATTATTAGTTTTATTTGAATTCTATATAATAAAATGATCTAATCTAATAATTAATTCATTATTTCCAAACTAAATATAACTCAAGAATTCAGGGTAAAGAAAAAAAAAGATAGGAAAGCGACATTGAACGAAATTGTGTGAAAGACCTAACATGTTTGTTTTTAAATACAAAATATACTAATATTTATAATATACCATTTATTATTGAATGAAAACAGTTCCAATACAGAAAAAGTTATTCCTGACCTGAACAAATAACTAACACATACATATGTTATACATTCATTCTCTTATCAGGTCATTACGATGATGATGTATGTGCAATAGTATTGAGAAACGTGTCAAGTATTGTACTAGGCTTATCTAACTTTTGTTTTCCCTAACCACTGCACTTAACGACAATTGACTTCCGATTATGTGTCGTAACAGAATGAATAGTTTGAATAATTTAAAAATAAATAAATAAATACACACACAAACATACAATATGTCTCTGTCTGACGTTTGAATGAAAAACAAATATATGTATGTATGTATCTTATTATGACAGATAAGATATGAATTGAAATATTTGTATTAATAAATTGATTACTTTAGTATGAAATTAATGTGCATTTAATGGGCAATTTCTAAGTATCAATAAAAAATATAAAGCAATCGTCTAATGGTTCTAGAAGAAATATAAATTTAAATATAAAATTTATATAAGTAAATGAAAGTGAGTCACCACCATCAAACCCAACTTGGTTTAATTAAGATTTTTTTTTTTTGCATTTGTTTTATGTTAGAAAACACTTGAAAATGTGAAAAACAATATTGTCAAATCATTAAGCTGTTTGCTAATAGCTGTCTGTTGTCTGTTGACTTGATTAATGTACATTGTAAAATAAACATTTGTTTTTGATTATTAACAAAGTATGAGTATTGAGTATGTCCTGTTTTCTAATGATGTATCTTTTTCTTTATTTCAAAAATATTTAGTTAATTACTAGATAAATATTGAACAAACTTAACCACATATTCAATTTGCAACTCACTATATTTTTATTACTGAAAATTTGCAATAATTTTTTTTATGGTTTTCCGGAAAGTTCAATTATTAAAGATTTGCCGCACACATTAATTTAATTATATCAAATAAAAACAAAAAACAATACACAAGAATTTTGGAAGATCTGTTTTGATTTGATCAGTTTTAAAAATTTTGTTTATGAAATTACATTTGAAATTTGAAAAAAACTTCTTCTGACTTGAAAACAGATTCATTTGAACAAATATAAAATAAATCATATAGGAAGGAACAGATTCAACAGATAAACCTCACCTGCACTTTGCGCATTTTATCTTCAAGCGCACTAAACGCTAATTGTAATGCTGTGTGCTCATCCAGCAATGTGTTATTGAGTTTCTTGAGCTCCTCCAGGTTTGTGTTGAGCAATTGCACTTCGGCACGTAAACGCGCATTGGCAGTATTTTGTTCAGTGATACTGTGAAAATATTGCAATTAGAAAATAATTTCATGAATATTAATGATTCTATACTGCATACATGTTATCCTTCTCAGCTATGCTTTTCTTTTGTTGTTCCACTTTGACATTAAGATCCACAATCATTTGTGTGTTTTCACCTTTGCGTTTATGTAGATCCGTTAGTTCTTCTTGTTGCAATAACAGTTTCTTTTCAAGAGTTGTAATGGCCACATTTGTGCCACCTGTTGAAACGGCACCACGTAACTGTTCATTTTCAACCGAAAGTTTAAGATTGTCCAATTTTAGTTGAGCAACATGATCCAGCAGGCGATTATCTAGAAATATGATAAATCAGTCCAGTACATAGTATGTTAAATAAAATTATGATAAAATCATAATTCACTTACTTTGTAGAATAATTTCACTGAAGTTATCACATTCTTTACGATTGCGTTCACGCAACTGTGTTATAATATGTTGACGCCAAACGCCACCTGGTGATGCCGATGCTGCGGCTAACGATGAATCTTCCGGGGGACTCGCCATTCTCCTCTGCTGTCCCTTCCTTTCACCTTTCGTTTATATGCTGTTTGTAGACTTGTCTCCAATACGGCGCCAATTTTATGACTTGCGTTGCGCCTATTCTATGTTCTATGTTGTTGTTTTTGTTTGGTTCTAACCCCGAAATGGGAATTGCCGCCACCGACAACTCTTAGTGTTTTTGGCAAAACACTTTGACGTTCATTGAAAGCGTGTACTAATCCTTAAGTTGCACATTCTTTGAATTCACTTTTAACTTAAATATTTAATAGGCGTCACGTTAAATTTCGCAAAATATACAATCGCAATAGTACTTTCTCGCTTCGCTTTTGGCTTTTGCTTTCTGGCAGCAAATCATATGGTGCCATCAGATGTTCTTACAAATGGTGTGCAGGCGAGATAGATGCAACCGCAACAATGGAACGAAGTGAAATGAAACGCAGTGTTGCATTTTTTGAATTAATATTCAAATATAACAAATATAAGAGGACTGAAAAGAGCCTGAATTGATCGCTCCAATGGGAATGTTTGTGCGACACCTTTCGTCAGATAAAAAAGGAATATGGAATTATATTATATATTGCAAGGAATTGTAATTTACGAAATCCACAAGTTTCCTACCACACCGACACAATCAGATCTGTACATAAGTACACTTACACGAGAGAGAAAGGTGAGCTGTTGGATGCTTGTGTCAAAACGGTTGTTGCAGATAGCCTCCATTTGATATAGTTGTTGACCGAATTTTCTTCAATTCGTCCAGCAACTATTTAAAACATTAGTGGACATAATTTAACTCCAAGGAAGAGATCCGAAATGCAGCCAATTATAAAGAAAGTTGTCGATGAAGGACGTGCTTAAGTGACAATAGATCTCTGGATCGATAATTTGGTGGAGACGTTTCTTGTGCGCTAACATTCATTGAATTCTATTGTTGTCGACCTACGAAACATTCATGTAGCTCTGTAGCCCACTTTCGAAATGCCTCTACTATTTGTTGAAGGCGTGCTGTCTTTACTTTGACTGCTACATCATCGACATAACCATGTGCAGAGGTTTTCTCGCTTGCAGTAGGCGAATAGATACGGCACATTGTGTTGAATTTTCTCAATAACCGTAATTGTATCCACAACTTCTTCTTCTTTTTCACCACAAAAGACACAACAAATGAAATCACTGGATAGATGCACATCGGAATTTAAGACACGTTTGTATACATATGTTCTACCAGAAGAACAGGAAGAAAGATTCAAGGGACAAGCCACCTCGCATGCGTTCCAGTATTACTAGACTGAGCTGACAAATACAATTGTATTGTTTACAGATATTCGAATATTAATTATATAACGTGAAGAACATCATCTGAAAAGTTTAATATTAAGAATTCACATTCTGTTCCAATAGAGTAACTTCCTTTACGCCATTATCTTGCAGTTTCAATATTTCATGTGCACTCGGACAATATATTTTGATTTTTATTCTTTTATTTAACAAAAATTAGTAGTTATTATTAATGAAAATACACAGTTGTAATAAAAAGTTATAGTAGATAAAATATTTTATGTATTACGAGTACAAGAAATTCAATTTGAAGTCAAATCATAGTATTCCAACGAAACGTTAATTGAAATTGTACTGGAAACGAACAAATTAAAAAGTGAACGCTTCAAAAATAGCGTGAAAGAAATAATATTTCAAAGAAATTTAATAAACAAAATTAACCAAGGGCCATTGAATTAATTAATTAATGGATATAAAAAGATCTTGAACCCAAACGTGAAAAATTATTTAAGAAGCTTCTTGCAAATATTCGAAAACATTTGACCTAAACACTGAACAAATAATTCGATTTTTGTTTAATATTTTCGAATTAATTTTGCTTTTTTTACATGTGGAGAATGCATTCGATTCGACAACGATGATGATGATGATGAAGGACCAGCAATGTTGCGAACTTTTTTCGGTGAAATTGAGATTAGATTTTGTTGCAAAGGGGCAACACTTGTGGAACTACTCAATAGTATATTTTTAACGGTTTTATAGGTTTTAACTGGATTAGTAGTGTGTTGTTGCGCGCACTTAATGCCTTTGATTGGGGCAGTGATGGAAGAAGGATCGTTGACTTTGCGTTGCTCATTAATCTGTTTGTTTGATGACAGCAACAAGGAATTGCGTTTGTTTGTTGTTTTCAAAGTAAAATCAGCACTTTTAACTTTCTGCTGTGCGACACTATTTGTATGAGATAAGGGATTTGGCACTTGAACTTGTATTGGTCTTATGGGAGTATTGCGTGTAGCTTGAAATTTGGAATTCAATTTGTTTGACATCAAATTAGGCTTAACAATATTTAGATCGGCGGCATCATTTTCATTCATGCCATCGAATAACTTTGCTTTGGCCAAAACCATGCCCGCATTCTGACTGCGTAGACGTGCAATAGATGCACGCCCATTGGCATCTTCATCTATTGGTGTAGCCATACCCATTCGTCGAGCAGTTGATAGCTTGGATGCTGTGTTAGGAAATTTACGTGTCACCGATCTTGGCGGCAGCATGGGCGTATGGATATTAGTGTTTCGTGGATTTGGTTTATTAGTGCGAGGAGTTTGTAGCATTAAATCTGCAACATTTGGTGTGTGCAATAAAGTAATAGATTTCTCTTCCATTTCAAGGCATTGATCAAATTGTCGTTGATGTTGGATAGGAGGATTGTTTTGACTATTTTTAAAGAAGTTTTCAGCCGGTGTCCAATGCTCAGTTTGACTAACATCCACAACATCTATGGCGCTTTGCTTGGGATTTGGTGTTTGCAAACCTGTTTGAATTGTATTTGGTTGACCTCGTTTTAGATTTCGCTTTGCAAAGAAGACGGCATTGCTCTCTACATCTTTATCATTGGTATCACTTTCAAAAACTGGTGGATTCAATTTGGTACTTATATGCCAAGTTTGGGTACGCGATAATCGCGTACTTCCCTTGTGATCTTGTGATCGTCTGCGTATCGTACCAATTTTCCGTGCACTTGGCGAGCGAACTATACTTTCAGCAGTATTTCGATGTATTCTAAGTTGACGTGCCAATCGCTGTACCAGCTCATCTGAAACTGGTGTTGGTAACTTCTCTGTATCCATAAGCATTTTCTGATATTTAGTTTCAACTTTTTCTGTTTCAGCACATGG
The DNA here is from genome assembly GCA_037043295.1 of Amiota minor. Classification (NCBI taxonomy): domain Eukaryota; kingdom Metazoa; phylum Arthropoda; class Insecta; order Diptera; family Drosophilidae; genus Amiota; species Amiota minor. Next base: position 989,063 of record JBAMAW010000382.1, read on the forward strand.
TGAATTGGTGATGTCAAGACAATCAGCTGATAGAGATCTACGCACCATACCGAATTCTTCCGATATGCGGGTCTCGATGGCAGTCACACGTTTTTCTATATCGTCATATTCAATCTTGGAAACACGAATATTAGCGGCACATTGAACTGGTTGTTGTTCATCAGTCAAAGAATTTTCTTCAATTGATTCAAAATCAGAATTCTGATTTGCCAAATGCTTTTCAGGTAAATCAACAAACTCTTCGGTAAGAATATTTTGATTGCTTTGAGCAATTTTTCTTGCTAATAACATGTCTTTTTTCTTATGCTTAGACCAACCTGTGCTCACAAGGCTCCAACGCCTTTCCATTGTGGCCACTATTGGATTTATTCCAGCATTTTTGTTTATATGTCGACCACCACCAACACATAAACTTGGACGTGACTTCGTTGCTCTACAAGTGGAAAGGGGAATGAATCAATAAGAAGTTTTCATAGATTTAAATTAACAACAACATACTTTAATGGATTTGAAGGATTTGGCACCAACGCATTATCACCATTATTAATTGGTAGTAGAGCAAGAAAATCTTTTCTAAAGCACAAATAAGAATAATGTATTTGGCGGTTAATTAATATTTAAAAAGATTTATACTTTTTCTTAGCACTGAACGCACTAACAGGATCAGCAAACTTGCGTTTCATCGAGATTTTACTATTGCTGGGCGTTGCACATTTGGTATATTCTTCTGTTGCTGCTGTTGTTGTTGTTGTGGTAACTTTTTTGTGATTACCACTACTGAATTCTGTATCGCTATCCAAACGTTCTGAACTTCCAATGGCTGAGCCTACTATTTTTTTCAAACCATTGAACATATCTGAAAATATGAAATGGATATTTTTAAATAAAAATGTATTTGTTATAACTCTGCCTTACGCTTGATGGCAATACTCCACCACGTTTCAATAGTTTTCGAGAGTAATTCACTAGCCCCCTTTTGTATTACTGGTGGGTAGTTGTAGATAATGCAGAGCTGAACAAGTAAGTGAGAACAATTGATAGGTAAGCATTTCAAATGGTGAACGGTAATGTACGCGATAGCCATTGACTCATCCCAATGACAAATTCACCAATTGAATTCATGTAAAAGGAGTTAGAGTTATCGCACGAACTGCTTCCAAATGGACTAGCCACAAATCAGTTTTGGACCAGACCAAGCACAATGCAGGGAAGTTATTGTAGTTATGGTTAACAGAATTTTCTTTAAACCTATAAACCAAGTTCTCAAAACTTCTGACGGGTCATCAAAAATGTATGTGACCTGGCGTTGTCCTTGATGCAACACAAGTTCCTTCCTATTAACCAATTCTGATTGATGGTATCTTTCAAATTGTCTAGTTGTTTATAATAGATGATTCCGTTCCAATATAAAACCTCCCTGGTCTTAGCTACCATATGGGATGTTCCATGTTTCCTCGTCCATGATATTTTCACACCATTCTTCATTGCCAATCAGCATTTTCTTTAAAACCGACCATTGAGTTTTAGACTAGTCAAATGACATACAAATGCTACCACATTATACTTTTTGTTCTTACCCCACTTCAAACATAAAGCTCCCTCTAACAGCAAATTATTAGCAGACAACCAAACACGCTTTTGTGAGTCCAGCCTATTTATTTTTTAGTCAGCTATATGTAAGTATGTACGAATATATAAACACTTACCACTCCTTCTCTTTTTCTTCTTTTGAGGTCCTTGAACTTGTTCATCATTTCGAGTACATTGAGATGATGATGACGATGATGAAATTGGAGTCTTAGGATACACAATGGGTTGCTGTTGGATGCCCACTTTCTGTAATTTTACACTTATATACAAAGGAATCGTTCCAATATCATTGGCATTTTCAATAAGTAATTTCACAATTTTTATGTGATTCTTAAAACGAACACTATTGATATCCGGATGAGGCATAACACCTGGCGCCAATACTATGGCCAAGTTGTCAGTACACATTTTATTAGATTTGGAATGAAGTGACACAGCATATAGGAATTGCATGAAATATGCCATGGTGTTTAGTGTGAGAGTCGGTAGCAGTAGGCATACTAACAATAAGGCATTGATGCAATTTTCACCAATCGACAAACTCTGAAGCAGTGATTCATGTATGTGTGTGGGTATCAGAGGCTCTGGCAATTCACGAAAGAAGTAACTCACTATATTGGCAACATCAATGACGCGATGTGATTTTTCCAAAGGAAGACCAGCTTCAAGGCTTTTCTATATGTCACAAATGTACATACATAAATTATTATCACATCATATTTGAGTTTATTATATTGCACAAACACTTACTCTGATTTCTCTTTGTTTAATGGCGGATCCCGCTTTGCGAAACAGACCCTCAACTTCAACATGATCAATGATGCAACTGCAAGCGTCTGCTACAAATTTTGGTACCTTGACTAGTTTTCCACTTGCTAAAAATGCTTCAGTTAATTGCAGAACATGCAGAGGCGTTCGAAAAAGTCTTTGACTACATGGTTTGCTCTAAGAGAAAAAAGGACGCTTTGATTGTATTTTGCCAATGTGTTTGGTGTTGTTTTTTTTCTTCTTCAATTTTGCTTTACCTGCACAATTTTAATTTTCTTCTCTTTATATTTAACACCCAATTTCTTCAGTTCACTGATTACATGAGCGCATAATTCATTTTTATTATTTATTTCCATTTTTATTTCTTAACACTAAATTCTCTGACACAAAATTTATGATGAACTCAGTTTAAAACAATGATTGAAGTATCGCGCCTATTTTTCTTTCATTTTTCATTCTTCAACTCAATCGGACCAACTCATTTCGATAACAGATAACTAACTAACTATCGGTGAAGGTTTCTACTGATTCAAAAAGTAATGATGGTCAGCTTATTTTCAAGAAAATACATTGAAGTGTCTTTTAATTTACTATCGCGATAAGACACTTGTTGTATTTATTACTGCACTGTACCATTGATCCATTATTCAATTGAAAATCATTCCAATCTGGGTAGCATAGCGAGAAAGACGTTTAAAGCCATGAAGGATACAACGAATATTTTACTGAAGTTGCGCCAACTCATGCAACAATGTCAGGGAGCAACAGCCGGCGAGCATTTGGCTGCATATATTGTTCCATCTGATGATGCACATCAAAGTGAATATTTGTCAGATCGTGATCAACGAAGGGCGTTCATTTCAGGATTTGATGGATCTTCTGGCACAGCAGTTGTTACTAATGATATGGCACTTTTATGGACCGATGGACGTTACTATCAACAAGCCGCAAAGCAATTGGATAGCAACTGGACTTTGATGAAAGAAGGTCTACCTAATACTCCTTCAATAGGAACATGGCTTTCAAAGAACCTGCCAAAGGGAAGTGCTGTTGGAACTGATTCTAAACTTCTTTCATATCATTCATGGAAGATTATACAAAAGGAATTAGGCGGTGAATTTCAATTCTATTTTGTACATAATTACAAAACAATTCAATAGAAATTATTTATTATTTTCGTTTTCAGAATGTTTATTGGTTCCTGTGAAACAGAATTTAGTTGACGAAGTCTGGGGTCCAGAACAACCAGCACAACCTGCAAAACCAATTATATTTTTTGATTTAAAGTTCTCTGGTGTCACTATAGCAGAAAAAGCGGAAAATATTCGTAAACAATTAAGTGAAAAGAATGCAAAGGTTCATGTTGTTAGTGCCCTCGATGAAATTGCATGTAAGTTATAAATCTTTGTGCTATATACTTTTTGTATTTGATTTAACAAGTTGGAGAGGCCAAAACGTCAAAATTGGCACTCAAAATTCCGGCTATACCTTCTAGCGTTTCAGAATAAAAAATTCAAGATTCCACAAAAGGAAGTTTCCCTTTTAGGGTTACAGACCCTTCTTTTAGAGATAAAATCATTGCATAGAAATTCGTTATTATATAATTTAGTAAAGCATTTCTTTAACCACAACCATAACTGCTTATCTCGGTTTCCAGAGCTTTTGCTAGCTAATCTTTAAACCATTTCTTGATAAGTTTTTTATAGGGCTTAATATTTACCACATTCCCTGTTATCTTATGCACTTCATTAGTTTTGTGGTTACCATATCAATTTATATAAAAGCAAATATTTTATTTATGGTTACAATTTTATCATAGGGTTTTTGAATTTACGTGGCTCGGACATTGATTACAATCCAGTGTTTTTCGCATATCTCATTATAACACATGAGAAAATTATACTATTCATTGATGGGAAACAACTGCCGGCTAATTTTAAGAAGCATCAGGAAAATAATAATGTTGAAATTGTTGAACGATCCTATGAAAGCATTGGAACTGATTTACAAGCAATTGTCGAGGTAAATACTCATAATAAATTCTCTCAAAAAATATTTAAAATTGTTTTTAAATTTAGAATTTAGAGTCTGATGATAAAATATGGATATCACCTGGTTCTAGTTTTTACTTAACAGCTTTAATACCAAAAGCTAAAAGGCTTTTGGAGGTAAACAATCTTTGTTAACTCAACTCATAATTATTTCTTTAACTGAACAATAATTTCTTTTGTATAAAGATTTCCCCCATCACTGTTAACAAATCTGTCAAAAATTCTGTTGAAGTCAAAGGTCTCATTGATAGTCATATTCGTGATGGAGTTGCACTCTGTCAATATTTTGCTTGGTTAGAACACACAGTTGGAAAAGGTCAATCAGTCGATGAGATATCTGGTGCTGACAAATTAGAACACTTTCGATCGTAAGTTAAACCTTATATATCTTATAAAAGGTGATTTTATATTATGAAATATGCTTTAGGACTAAAGAAAACTTTATGGGCTTAAGTTTTCCTACAATCAATTCATCGGGGCCCAATGCATCTGTTATACACTACCATCCTTCTGAGGAAACAAATCGACCAATTAATGACAAGGAAGTTTACTTGTGCGATTCAGGTGCCCAATATTTGTATGTATTCAATGATTAGAAGAAGATTCTTTTAAATATATTTGTTGTTATTGTTACAGGGATGGCACTACTGATGTAACTAGAACTTTCCATTTTGGTGAGCCAACTGAGTTTCAAAAGGAAGCCTACACTCGCGTATTGAAAGGTCAACTGACTTTAGGTTCAACTGTGTTTCCCAATAAAATAAAGGTAAATTTTAATGAATTCACACTTAATTATTTCTAATTTCTAAAACTTGTAAAACTATAAAGGGTCATGTACTTGACACTTTAGCCAGAAAAGCACTTTGGGATGTTGGCTTAGATTATGGACATGGCACAGGTCATGGTATCGGCCACTTTTTGAATGTGCACGAGGGTCCCATGGGCATTTCATTCCGACCAATGCCTAATGATCCTGGTCTACAGGAAAATATGTTCCTTTCAAATGGTAATCATCAAAAAAAAAAAAAAAACTATGATTTTTTTCTAACATACTCATACTTTTCATTTTCATTTATAGAACCTGGCTACTATCAAGATGGTGAATTTGGTGTACGAATTGAGGATATTGTTCAAGTAGTCCCAGCCACATCACAATATAATTTTGCTAACCGTGGAGCTTTGACATTTAAAACCATCACTATGTGCCCGAAACAAACGAAAATGATTAAAAAGGAATTGTTGACCGAAACTGAAGTATGAGAAATTAACTAAATTTATCTATACAGTATTTACAAATATGCAAATATGTTTACTGTTTGTTTTCTTCAACAGGTTAAGTTACTTGATGATTATCATGCTGAAGTTTGGTCAACACTCTCTCCGATTTTGAAACAACAAGGAGATTCATTGACTCTTATCTGGCTCAAAAAAGAAACGCAACCTTTAAATGGTTCTTGTTCTTTTAAATAAAATGTTACATAATTGATATTGTGATTTTTATGACGGAAAAATGTGTATCTGCTTTTACATACAAAAATAAATAAAACTTGACTTGAACATTTTAGATAAGTTATCATCAGTACATTATAGATTGTTCCTGAGTGCAATTAGATAATTTGCTTTGACTCCATTTCCCTCATACTTATTTTAATAGAAACTTTTTTTATTTTTGATTACAACAAACTAAGTTACCATTCTAGATTATTATTTGCTTCCGCAAATGTTTTACTATTTGTTGAATAAAATTGCGAGTACCAATTTCTGTACATTTTTAAAGGAGTATCCTCTTTAACAAGTTGTGGTTTGCCGCAATAGACTTTATTGTTCCATATACCCATGTCACGTTCAAACTGCGCAAATAAAATGACAAGTAATACTATATTTTAGTTAATTTAGTTTGTATATGAAATCAATACAAACCATAATGCTTTCACCGACTACAATAAATTTAATGATTGGTGCCAGAGCTCGTCGTCCATAGAAACGATGTACGACTTTTTGTAATAAAGGCTCAATTGGGGTAACAGTTTGTAGAGCATGAATTTGTCCGAAAGAAGGTGATATCATATGCAGATCCACATATGATGGTCCAATCTAAGATTTGTCATTATTATTATTATTATATATGTATACTTAAATTATTTATTCAATTCACCTGATGACCAGTGACATCCATATGAAAGAAATGAAGTTTTGGTGTCACTTCTATGCTATGTTTAACTTTCACAGCAGCTCGATGTTTATTAACACCTGGAGATGGTTTCCAACTATAATAAATTTTCTTTTCTGCATAAACAGAGATTGTATTTTATTGTATTGTATTGTATTTTACTTACACAGCTTGCCAATGATGATAGCCAGCATTAGCCAAGATACTTTTTTTGGGCTCATTGACGCCTGCAAATATACTTTCACAGTGTATTGCTTGAAAATGTGCCAAGTCAGCACCATTTTCTGGTATCTCTTGTATATGACAATTAACATAGAACTCATTGGATCCATGAAATACAAAAGTATTATTATCAATTTCCTCAATCGAAGGCAATTCCCAGGGTTCCTCATTAGTTTCAGCATGATACCAAATGAAAATCATTTCATTAACTTCTTTAGAAATCCATTTTCGTAATTTTGAACCATTTGGGACTTTAAATATTAAATAAAGTGAATAATCCAATTCAATAATCTATATCATGGAATTTACCACATGAACTGTAGGGAACATCCGTGCAAATGCCATCTTCTCCTCGAAAGCTCCACTCATGAAAAGGACAAACAATATTCTTGCCAACCACCCTACCGCCAATGCCCAAATTTGCCCCCAAATGTGGGCAATAGGCATCCAAGACGAAAACTTCATGTTCCATTGTTCGAAATACAACAAATTGTTCGCCCACACAAGCGACATTTCGAGCTTCACCAGCCTTCAGCTTAGATGACTCCAAAATTGCATACCAACCATTTGGATATGGTGGTGGTAACTCTTTAGATCCAATAATACGTAATCTTCTCAACCGATTAATGGCATCTCGTTTATCTGATGACTTTAAACGACCATTTGTCCTTAGAGCCAATTCATAGCCAACATCATATAAATTCTTAAGACACAAATAATAATTTACACAAAACTATAGAATCTTATAATTTGTAGACATACATACCTTTGACCATCTACATGGCACATAGAATAACCAGTAGACAAAAAGAAGTATTAATGTTGCAAATAAAATTATCAAAACAATTTGATACTGTGAGGTTAGAAATATCGCTTCAAATAAAAGGTCAAATCCGTTTAACAAATGCGTCGCGTTCAACTTTGGCAAAGTCATTTCCGTAATGTTGGTTGTTGCTCTGAAAAGAATTCCTATTGATGTAGTAGATAAATACACTTTGCCAACTGAGAAATGAAAACTGAGAACTTTTGATGATGATGATATTTGATGATGATGATGGATGGATGATAATAAATTGACGACGTTTGTTTTCGGAAGCACGTCAATGGATTTACATTTCTTGAAATTATTCGAATGTTTTTTTTTTTAGAAAGTGTGTTTGTGTGTGTGTGTGTATTTATGTTTATAAATCAGCTTCCAACCTCGAATTGGGAGCAAACCGGCGTCAATTCATAAATAGATCATCCAGAAATAGTAGTATGAAACAAAGACATTATGTGCGTTGTATTTTATACCAAAAAAAAAAAAAAAAAAAAAAACACAAAAAAAAACAAAAAAGACAAGAAAAAGAAAAGAACAGAAACAAAAACAAAAACAAAAATTGAAGCTCGTTTTGTGTTTATAACGGACGTAGTGGCTCTTAATTTGAAAGTACAATTAGCTTTATTCAAATAGGTTCGACTTGCAAAGTGTAAATTTGCAGAAAAGCCAACACGTAACGCATAAACAAGATGTATATGTATATATATACATGGACTCAGATGATTCTGAATCTGTTAAACGTAAGTACATATGTGCATATTAAATTCAGAATCAATGGAGATCAGTTAAATCGTTCATCCGGTACCTGCGTTGATCGATCAATCATCTAAATATACGAGTATGTATATGTATTGTATTATATTGGTGAGTATCTTGTGTACCCAAAAGTGCAATGTCTGGTGGCATTTGTTTCAGGGATAGCGGGCTGTATTGTGCTGGAGAGGAAGAAAGAAAGATAGGCGGGCAGGCAGGCAAACAGGCAAACAGCATCGTAATTACAATTTCTGCTGCTGCTATACCAACAATTGCCGTTGCTGGTGCTGATGCTGGTGCTGGTGTTGTTGCCTCTGCTGCTGGTGCAACTGAGGAAATACATATTGTATTGTACGAGTAAGTATGTATGTAGTCAGTGAGGCATTTTGCAAAGAAACACATTGCGAACTTTGAGCAATTAGAATATTAACGGAATGGAATAATAAAGTGAACGTGTTCTTTGATTTATTGTACTTTTTGCGTCAGTTCCGACACTGACAGTTACGCATATCTAGAACGATATGGTGTGGCCGGTCGGTTGGTCGATCGATCGGTATTTACATAAACACACTCTCATCAATTATGCCTAACAGTCATCAAGGTATACGAGAACATGATTTTAACAGTCTTCTTAAAATAAAACAACAACAACAACAACAACAACAACAATACAATAAAGTCCGGACTTTGAAGTGGCAAGTGCCGGTGTGACCTGAAATGCTAATCAAGATTATCATGTGAAGAACTCACGGGGCGAGTTACCCGAAGTAATACGTATACGTAATTTTAATACTATTGGCAAGCTTACAACGATTTAAAGGATTTTGTTTCTATGCAAAAAAAAAAATCAATTCAATTATATCTTTTTTTACAAAAACAAAAAAAAAAAACAAAAAAAATCTTTTAATCAATTTTATTGAAAGAAAGAAAATGGTCTTACACATTCACATACATATTTGGATATAAGTATGTACTCGTACTACTTACAATTTGGATATTTTGTTGATATAAATATGTAGTAGTTATTTATTTTGGCCATGAAACCTTAGTTTTTGTTTTGATGTGATGTACTAGAATTACGTCTTAGGTATATTTTTGTCGTGCTTAGCACACTAACAAACCCAATGTTGCCTTAATTAGGTGAGTAGGTAGAGGAATATTTTGACACAATTAGAACAATTGATATGTTTTGTTTTTGTTTTTTTTTTTTTTTTTTGATATCATAAACTTGAACAAGGCCTTTAATTATGTATGTATGTGTTTGTGTATAGAAATATTACAGAAAGAAATCTAGGAATCCGAATATGCTACCAGCTCAGCAATTTAATCTTAATACTTAATCTCTTTTTTTGGTTTTTTTTTTTTTTTTTTTAGCAAAGGTATGTTAACTTTTATCCCCTTTCACAATTTTATAATGGATGTAATAGTATTGTATGTTATGGTACTATATCTTTTGACAATAATTTTCACTGTAATAAGGTCAAGTTAAAAAAAAAGTATAATATTATTTTCACTTCAAAGTTATAAAAGAATCACAGTCACTTTAACTTGTTTATTATTCTACGAAGAAACGAAATAAAATTATATAAAAATATATTTTTCAACTTTTTGGTTTAACTTTTTGATGAAGTATGATGAATGAACTGACCCCCACAATAATTTTGTTTGAAAGATAGAAATATTAATGATGATGAAAAATTCTGTTGACTTGGCATAATTTTATTGGATTTATGTAACTCGAAGCGGGGATTCAATTACAAAGCCACACATGTCAAAGTCTGATCATAAATTGAAGGAATGTTCCTCATATAAAGAATATGAAAAAATCAAATCTAAACAGACTTAAACAATTGACAAATACACTACATATTATAAATATTAAAAAAAAAAAATTATTTAATCTTGTAAGCCAACACAAAGGAAATTTTTTTTAAAGATTTATTGAAGTATTCAGAACTTTAAATTTCCATTTAAAAGCTTTTCTGATTATCAGAAATTATAAAGAATTTTCAATTTATTTAAAGATTTTTAAATGTTATAAACTTAAACAATTTTATTTTTAAAACTTACACAATTTCAACTTTTTCTTTTACATATATAATTATTGAAGAAAAAAAAAATATATACATATATTTAATAGATGAGACCACACACTTTTAATTTAGTCCAAGCTCTTTGGCTAAAATTTTTCAAATGATACAAAAATTCTTCAATTTGTCCATTGTGTACTCTTGGATATTGCATTATCAGAAGAATATGAAGACACGAGTATTCGCAGTTTGCTTTAGTGGACTTGATGGACTTTTAGTGTTGTGTCACACATGCGATGTTATAAAACAAAAACAGACAATACTCGTAATAAAAAAAAAAAAAAAAATGAAATGTTTTAAAAAGCCACAGGCACAGTGTTCTGATCCGCGAAAAGAATTTAATTAAGGTTTTTTTTTTTTTTTTTTTTCTTGTCAAATACTCCAATAAACTTCTAATGTAAATGAATTAATTTTATTATAATCTTAAAGCCATCAATTCTCTTCAATTTTAAAAGCGAATACGTGTGTTACATGTGTATGGTTGGTTGGTTGGTTAGGTTTACATTGAATCATAGAATCAAAACGTGTTGCAAAAACGTTTAGAATATTGAGTTTTATTGAGATAGGCGAAACTCTGTGAGAAAAATTTCAATTACATTTACATTTAGAAGAAGAAAAAAAAAACCACTTTCTTAGAGACATTTTGTTATGCTTCAAATAAAATCTAGTTAAAACCGCATTTAACTCATTAAACTCCAAAACTTTAAATTGACTAAGAAAATGTTCAAATAATTTTTTACAGTGTTTGCCAATCCAAATGAAAAACTGTGTAAACCAATTAAGTTTTTAATGATACCCATGAGTATAAAATTTATGATTTGCTTTATAAACTTGGTTACTTCAATTCTCTTTAGGTCACTATTACACAGAACACACAGAACAATGGAAAAAACATTATCATTATGGTGGGTGCAAATGTACTCTCATTATCTTTATCAAGAAAGTGAGATAATTAATTAATCTCTTCATAAATAAATCGATTATTTATGGTACATATGTAAGAGTATAATCAATAGAATTCAATGAAAGTTATCACATAATCATAATACAAATATATTAATCGCTTAGATTGGACACTAAATTTCCTTCCAAACTAAAAGTGATACTAGTCTCTTATATTGGGAATTCCAGTTGTAACCAAATAGGTGAAAGGTTTAATATTTTCATCTATACTAATATAATAAAGTGGTAAGTAATCTTTGTTTAGATGATGGAGCTAATTTTCGAAACTACTTATCCGATTTTAATGCCACGTTGTCACTGAGTGTCCTAGCATACTTACTTTTCTTTGTTTAGATGATGAAGGCTAATATTTTATATATTTAAACAAATTGGCAATTGAAAATTAAACTCATTAGAGCTGGAGTTCCTTCAGGTAGCGTCTTGGGCCCATTAATATACAACATATGGTTCAATATACATTGGCAATTGAACAAATTGATGATTGCAAGAGCACATCAAAACGAAGCATCAATCAAATGAGTAGAAAGGCGTTTAGGCTAAATTGACTGATTGATTGTCATATCAAACTTCGCCTTGAATACGAAATATTACTTTTTAAAGCAATCATAATACAAGTTAAGACACTTGCCAGATGACTAAGAGTCTAAATAATTTGCAGGGAAAAGTTTTATATATTCAGAAACAGAGTCTACGTCCTTTTGCATTCTTTTCCCAAAGGTTATTAGGGTGAAAGAGCTTGAGCCTCCTCCTGGAGGTGTTTATGGCCTGAGTGGATACTAACTACTATACCTAATTATATAAGAAGGTTGATTTGCTTACGGACAGAGAGACTACATTTACGATCTAATGCGATGCATAGTTCTGCATCTTTTGTCTTGAGGAAATTTAGCAAAAAAATCAAATATTAAAATCATGCGGAGATTTCAATGCATGCTTCTCCAAAGACTTCTTGTTTTGCATCGAAATCAATGAAAGAAGAATTTGCTATTTACAGTAATAACTATACAAAACTATAGGAACATCATCATAATGTACTAGCAATCAATTTGTTAGACCCTAGCAGCAATATTAATCATGTTCTCAAACCAAATCTAAACAATTCTTATATAATTCTTGAAAGCTCTTCCGGTCAAACATGTTACTTAATTTTAAAAAAAAATTCTTCAAAGGTCATGATTACTTAACAATGTTAAATTGTTTTTAAGACTAAGACTAAGAGAAACCCCATAAATATGGAATATGTAGGTACTAGATACAGACTACATATTGTATATGCTTTACGTAAATCTTGACCATATTCTATTGGATACTAGGTGCTGTAATCGATGCAGAAAATCACAATTTCAATCAAAACGATTGATTTATACCCTTGACATGTTTATGGATCACAGAGTGATCGATCGATATATGTAATCTAAAATTCACTTTTGCTATTGGCCTCTGATATGCAACATATTTAATAGTTCGGGGGCAAAATATATGCACATTTGTTGTAGATTTTATTTTGCGTTTTTTATGTAAATTTTATTATCTTTTACATTTGTGTCAAGAACTTTATCAAGCCACTTTTGTTTATGATATTGGCTAAACTTAAGTTTTGTTCTTAATGTTTTCAAAATTTTATTGTACGAATATTGATTGCATTTTTTGACATTCAACTTAATAGAAATTCCCCTACTCATGCCATATTACATAATGGTGTATGGTACATTGAAATGAGGTAAGTGTTTGTAATGAATTTAGGATAATATAAATAAGTTTTTATAGACGCTATTAACATATAAGTTTATTTTATATTGTAAGTTTTTTACTTTTAAAGTTTTGTTCAAGTTTTCCAATTCTATTATCATATAAAGGTTTTTTTTTTTCATGAAGTAGGGTATTTGAAAGTTATGTAAGCTTTATGATTCTCAATATTCGTTTCTGTTCAATCATTAAGATTCAATATTTATTTTTTAAAATATGTATTTAATGCATTTACCATGAATGACACCTTATATTTTTTTTTCAATGCAAATCCTTCCATTATGTCTTATATTATCTTATTTATTTATTTATGAATTATTACAATCGTCTTATAAGAGATGAGAGGAAATGCTATTTTTTGTTAAGAATAATTTTTAAAGCCTTCAAGTAAGCACTTTCAGACAAAAGATGGGAATATTTCATAGAGCCAAATGACTAATCATCATCATTGATTTATCTTACATAAGCCATACATATATTAAATAATCATCTATAAACAGTATTGTAAACTATTTGGTCCACTCTAATTTAGAATGCAGTTTGCATTTATCAAATAAATTCTGTTTTTACTTTATTACATATGCAAATTAATAAAAAAGTATTTATCGTAATTTACATGAATCTGAAATAAGTCCAGAAATTTCCTAACATCATGAAACTAATGAACTAATGGCTTCGTCATACATACAGAGAAAGTCAAAAACCTTTGGCGAAAGTTGTTGACAAGCAAGCAAGAAATCAACAAGAAACCGTTAAACTAATTTTTTTTTTTATAAACAATTACAAAAACGGTATTTTTCTTTATCTTTTTCTAAGAAACTCTAATAAACAAATTCCACAAAATCTGAGATTGCCCGTTAATATGTAAAATCGAGAGTTACATACATACAAGTACTATAAACTTTCAGGCAGTCAAGCAGTCAGTAAGTCAGGCAGGCAGGCAGGCAGGCTTATGGACTCTGCATGAACTGTTCGTTCATTTCTTTTTAATGTTTTTTTTTTTTTTTTTCCATTGCATAAAATTGTCAAATCGTGACTCTTACAACAACTATACCATATATATTATTTGTCTTAAAATAAATTGTCATGTATTCACGCACATGCGATATACTTAGTATATGTATATATCGTATACATTAGTATCATATCTGAGTATCTGCGTAACTGTCTGTATGTGCGAAAGGGTATATTTGTCATAGCAACATCACACGCTGTCACATCATTGTAATAAATAATGCACTGACGTGATTGTAGGCATTTTAGTACTCCAGATTATTGATTTTATTTTCGGTTCTCTTAGTATTTCTGAATTCGCAAAACGATCTTAGGCAGCGTAGCGTCTCAAAAGCTTTGTTTTAAACCAAGTTTCGCAGAATATTAAGAGAGGCCACTACGACTCACAATTTGATGATGATGTTGTTGATGATGATGATAATGATGATGATGCCAATACAATAGTGGAGCTAAAGCAAAGAATACATATGACGGCGTCCGAACGACATCCAACAACGCCAACAACGCCAACAACGACAAACATTCAGAACTCAAAACTTTAACCGATCCGATCTTTAAACATTTACGAGCGCCCGACACTCGGCAACTTAGTTGAATAACAAACAACACGTTTACGTATAAAAGCCATGCAGAGAACCTCTTAACGCTCAGTTTAGAATTTTGGCATACTGAGAACACATACTTCCCAGCTTAAACTCCAATATTGAACGTCGCCGTTAAGAAATATCCATCTACTCCCTAAGATTGGAAGAGTTTTTCAAACAGACTTCAACTTTATAACTACAGAATTCCTTGATTTGCTTTATCGTAAAGAAGTTTTAGTCTTTAATATTATTATTATTATTATTTTTATTGTAAACATCAAACATCTCAAAATGATCTCGGTGTTCGTTCAATTGTGCCTAGCATTATTAACTGTTGTGATTGTATCCTACGTAATCGTTTTACGGAAAGTTCTTTGCAAAGCGTCTGTTGTGACCACATCGCCCAGTGATCATACGAAAAAAGTGATTCGAAAGTATCGTCAGGCTCCTGGTCCAAAGCCATGGCCCATCATAGGCAATCTGGATTTGTTAGCGAAACACCAAAGTAATCCATTTGCTGCATTTACTGCTCTAACTGAAAAATATGGTGATATCTATACATTGACTCTGGGAAGTACACGTTGTTTGGTGGTTAACAATTTGGAGTTGATCAGAGAAGTCCTCAATCAAAATGGCAAATTCTTTGGTGGCAGACCTGATTTCTTGCGTTACCATAAACTCTTTGGTGGTGACAGAAACAATTGTAAGTTCATTTTAAAAATATAAGATTGAAATAAATTTTAAAAATACTAATTTATGGCAAAATATTTCTTTTATTTCACCATAATTTATAGCTTTGGCCCTTTGTGATTGGTCTCAATTGCAACAAAAACGTCGGAATCTGGCACGTCGTCATTGTTCACCACGTGAATCTTCATCGTACTTCACCAAAATGTCTGGCATTGGTACAATGGAAGCAAGTGAGTTAATGGATAAACTGGATATGTCACTTGTACCCGGTGAACCCTTTGACATTAAGCCATTGATCCAACAAACTTGTGCCAACATGTTCAGTCAATACATGTGCTCCACACGTTTCAATTATGAAGATGCTGACTTTCAACTGATGGTTAAGAATTTTGATGAAATCTTCTGGGAAATTAATCAAGGTTATCCATTAGACTTTATGCCATGGTTGGCACCAGTCTATAAAACGTACACAGATAAAATTGTCAATTGGTCAACGGAAATTCGTGAATTTATATTGAATCGTGTCATCAACGATCGTGAACTCAATATAGATTTGGATGAACCAGATAATGATTTCACAGATGCCCTACTAAAGAGTCTAATTGAAGATAAAAATCTATCTCGTAATACCATCATCTATATGCTAGAGGATTTCATTGGAGGTCATTCGGCTGTGGGAAATTTGGTAATGTTAGCACTGGCTTATATTGTTAAAAATCCAGAAATTGCTACTCGAATTCAAGCTGAAGTCGACACCATTTCGAATAATGGTGCACGCAGAATCAATCTATATGATATGGATACAATGTCTTATACTATGGCTACAGTATTTGAGGTATTACGTTATTCATCATCACCCATAGTACCACATGTTGCGACTGAGGATGCTGTTATTTCGGGACATGGTGTGACAGCTGGAACTGTAGTATTCATAAATAATTATATTTTGAATACAAGTGATAAATACTGGGAGCATCCTGAACGTTTTGATCCAACACGTTTCCTTGAATTGGATCCAAATACAAAAATTGAAAAAACAAATACTAATTCAAAGTATGATTTCAATTTGAAAAATAATAATAATCTGAAACGCAGAAACTCTGAAGGTTCTGATTCGGGTATTGAATTCGAAAAGGAATCAATTATATGCACATCGAATTCGGAGAGTATAATATTTGAGACTAAAATTGGCAATGATGATTACACATCAGCAGCAACGATGATGCCAAAAACTTCAACAATACAAAAATACAATTTAAGAAAGAATATCCCACATTTTTTGCCCTTCAGCATTGGCAAGCGAACTTGCATTGGTCAGAATTTAGTTCGTGGTTTTGGTTTTATTCTATTAGCTAATATACTACAACGTTATAATGTTGGCACCAAGGATTTATCTTCAATTACAATGACACCAGCATGCATGGCCCTTCCCGCAAACACATTTCCATTAGTATTCACCCCACGAAAAAAGTAACATTTAAGAACACACTTAGATTTCGGGGTAAGTTATTGTATTGCAAATTAATTGAATTGGACTTTTAGACCAGAGAAGAACAGACCAAACCAGACCAGATACCATACCATATACCATACCATATACCATACCATAAAAATCACATCCAGTCCACCTTCTCCCATATTCTTTAATTTTATTATCTATGATATACATTATATTATTTCTCTTCTTATTTTATAAAAAAAAAGTCAATTTGTTTTGTTTGAAGCAAATTACTCGATAATATTGTTATGCAGCACAACGCACAAACATTTCGTAGGCACAAATTTTTATAAGCACGAATAGTAGATTTAAACTACTTTAAACTGATTGACAAAACCGCACAAACCATACAAAAATATTAAGCTATAGCAAACCTATAACGACCTTAGAATAAATTTCGATTTTCTTAACTACATTTTATGCAAATCTAAAAAATGCGTAATGAGCTAAGTAGCAAAAAAAAATTAAAATTATACACAAAAAAAATTAAAGCAAAAAAAAAAAAAAAATTGTTAAAAACACAAATCACAAATAACGGAAATCAATGAGTGAAGGAAAAAATAATAACTAAAATTTTTTTAAGGTTTTCATTTTCAATTTTTTTTGGTTTTTTGTGCATCCATCATTTGATGAAGGCTTACTTAATTTATATACATACAATATAATAAATGGTGTGAATTGTCCTCATAAATTAACAACAAAAAAAAAAAAAACACTAATTACTACTAAATTATAGATCCGAATTCTTGTTAAAGACTGAACAAAAAAAAAAAAAAAAAAAAACAAAAAACAATGTAATTTATCATAAATTATTATATTTATTTTTTTATATGTAAAACTATGTATTTTTTTCTAAATAAAAATATTGTTACTTATAACGGGTTTTTGTAGTTTTCATTTTGAGTGAGTTTTTTTCCAATCCATTTCTCCCTCTTAAATGCGTCTTAAAATTTCGCGAAAGTGATACAAAAAGAAAAGTACATTAACATTTTTGAATAAAATTAAATGATATTGATCACGTTGTTTGCTCTTGTTGCTATTGTATTTTGTAACTGTACTTTGGTTTAATTTACGATTTATAACTGTTCTTTCTTTTCTTTTTGTTTTTGTTTTTGTTTTTGTTTTTATTTGATTCTGTTATATTCTAGAATTTCTGTAAAAGAAACGTGAGAATGACGTAGAATCACAGAAAATCATTTGAAATCATTTTTTTGTTATTCAAAATTTCCATATTGAGATCAGTTCAACTGAGGAATTGTGCTAAAGATTATGCAATGAGGAAACTAAATTAGCACTTATGGTCAAGGGTTTTACTATTGTAAGTATGTATGTAAAAGTAAGGCATGGAAATCAACCAACAAATTGAATGATCCTCTAATATGTGAGCTTAGCTTCTGATTCAATGAATTGTGTTTGGTGAAGTGTTTCTGGTTATTAAAATTATATGACGAAATAAGGGGTAAGTAGAATTCAATGAAATCCCTTGCGCAAGGAACAAAGAAAGAAACAACTAGAAAAGCAAGCTCTTGTCATTGATTGATTGATTGATAGATTGATTGACATATAGTTTTTTAAGTGGTTGCTTTGCTAAATTTAGTAAGAGGAATAGGTACATTCATTCATTCAATGAAGGAAGACAAAGCACAAAACTTCTTACTATCGATTGCCAACTCAACTGCTGTGATCTCACAATCGATTATAATCGGTTAACAAATCGATTAATCTGAATGCAGTGGCAACGCTCATTCAATGAGATGACGATCGATCGAGGAGAACGAAACGAACTTGTTTAAATTTTCCTTTCATATCAATTTTGATTTCATATATTTTTATTAATAATAATTTTATTAATTCGCAGACACTGAAAACCTTATTGTAGTTATTTTCTTTGATCTGATTGTTGTCATGGGGATGATATGTAAGTGAATGAAAACATTAGTGTGAGCAGTGCAACTTGTGTCGTTAAATTGAATGACTAATGAATTACCAGCAGACACATAAATTTGTAAGTTGGCAACTGTTTTCATTTTATTCTTCTTTTGACTTGTAATCATCATTGCTGCCCACAACCACCACCACCACCACCACAACCAACAACACCAACACAACTTTAATTCTGATGACAGAATATTTTGCAATTTATACAGACAGAGACACTGCCAAACAACACACAACATTGCTATGGCTCCACAAAGAACGACTGTGGCAGCTCGGTTGCTTAAAAGATGGCCGAACTTTGGCTAAATTATCGGGATGCGCCTCATACTTTATTCCATGCAAAAACACGTCCCAGCATATCTCAACCCATCTCTTCAATCACTTGATGATTATAGCGCATGCGTTTACCTGCTGAGTGCCATGTCTGCTTACTCCTGAGTGTATATCTGTGTGTGTGTGCTGCTGCTGCTGCTGCTTCTGCTGATGATGATAATGATGATGATGATGATGCTTTCGTTGAATGTTGATTTAGCGACGACATTAGTAGATGGATGCCACATGCCTTAAAACTTTTGAATTGTAAAAGATTCAATGTAGGCCACAACCGTTTCCACAAAACAAAGAAGTAAACCAACAAACCACAAGAAGTCTTTGTAAACTGAGATTTGTCATGAATTTTTGAAGCTATTAAGAAGGAAGCCTATAGATAGATACTCGTATGTACAAAGATAGATAGATGTGTGTTTGGAGAACATAAGTAAGTATAACTTAAGTATAGCCGACACAGCATGTAAGTAATTAAAAGTAGGAGTTATGAATAACATTAGGAGAAGGATACTATTCAAGATCCTAAATACAATTATTGGCTTTGAATAATGGCATTATTTTGCTATTAAATACTTAAACATTGAATCTTTTTTGAATACTAAATTATACTTAATATTAAATTTCTTCAGATTGTCATTAGAATCATAAGGTCTCAATATACATATTAAATCAAATTGAGTTATAATTTGGGAAAGTCATTATCATTTTATTCAACTAATTGATCTCGGTATAATGATATCTTCTCACAATTATCTTATTAATACTTATTAATTTCTTTCATTGCCCAGAAACTTCTTAATAAGGTAAAAGATTCAATTAATGTCAGCTTTTCATTAGGAGATCGACCAAATTGCTTAATCATGTCTGAATATGTTTGCCTATTCGTCAATCAATATTTTGATTTATTGCATTTTATGAAATTCTGCTTTTCATTTTGTTGTTTATATCATTTTTCATATATTGTATTAAATATTGATTTTTGTAACTAATGAGAATTCCATAACTCATTCGCCCCAACACCCTTCAATTGGCAACTAACATTTTAATCACTTTTTACCCCATGCAATAACAGTTCGATTCAATTCCAATTCCAATGTGGTTCAATGCACCCTTAAATTGTTGCAATCTAAAGTTTATTAAAGTTCTTGCTGCTGCTGCTGGTCGTCAATCTATCAATATACTTTAGTATGGATGGCCCAGCTACATATTTACCGACGGCGAAATTGGAAATGCGCGGATCAAATGTTCTGCTGCCATTTATATCGAATCGAGCTTTAATCGAATCTAAATTTTTGCACTTGGGCGGTCTTATGTTGTTCAACTTATTAGCTGTTCAACATTTAAAGATCTTTATTTCAGGTTTTTTTTTGTTTTTTGTTTTTTTTTTTTTTTTTTTTATTACTTAATACAAAACTTTATTGGTAGAAGTTTTTGTTCTATTATACAGAGAACAAAGCTGTTGTTTCATTCTAACTTGAGACCTTAAGTTGTGTGGGCGTTCCTAGTGAAGCAACCAATCGTTCAACAATTCAAACGCAGTCGCATTTATTCTCTTCCCCCCACTCCCTTGTACTTAAATTCACATCTCGTTAAATAAGATTTCAATTGCTAAATACACAGGCGCACACATCTACATACATAGATACATACATACCAACACACAAACATTGATGCTTAAGTCCATGCATATGCATGTATTTATGCACAATTTTATATAACCAATAAATGTATAGGTATATGTATCTTTTGTTGTTGTTGCTGTTTGTTACCTTATTACGGTTGTTACAAAAGAAAATGGAATTGTTTATAACAGTTTTTTTCATTCTTTGTTTTTTGATAAAGTAAACACCTTGCAACTGGTCACTCTTTGAAGTGCCACCGAGTATATTCACTTTTAGTTTTTACATTTCTTATTTTCTTATTGTTTTTTCTAATACAAAATCCTTTTTTAAAATGTTGTATTAAAGTTAAGTGCAAACATTAACTTATTCAACTTTAACTTTGATGTATGAAGCGTTTTAATGAAATTTATATAATCACAAGGATTAGTGAATATGCAAATGAAAAAGATATACAGTCGAGTAGCAGTTATATCTAGGATCTATCTATCTTATGAAGTGAGCAGAGCATAGAAGGGGCTTACATATAAAGCTATGTTCCTTGAACTTGTTATACAATTTTATTACAATCTAAAATTTATTTCAAGTACTGAAAAGTTATGAGAGAAATCGGCTGAGAAATATAATATAAAACAAAATTTTTATACCATTTACACTTATCAATTTATTATGATGTTTGTTCATTTTTCTATTTCTGCACTACATACTTCTTCAATTTAGGCTAGGGGCTGTCCAACCCATAGTTCAAGCCAAGTATCAGTGACAAAAGACAAAAAAACAGACATTTTGTTCGCCCACTTAAACCGAGTGAATATTTTTTTTTATTCTAAGACCAGAAGCCCATCAAAGCTCACCTACGCTCCACTTGATTATATTATTAAATTTTTCATAGACATTGATGATGAAAATCAGAAAAATTAATACCAAATTTGAAGACCCGCAAATTGATGGATTTTTGGATGAACCAGAACCAAGCAATCTCCGCTTTCCGATGCAAGCTTCATAAAAATAACATAACATAGGAATCAGTGTTTAGGAAAGCACTTTACACAGCAGCCGTTACAATCAGCGAATGCATAGACATTGAAATTTAAAGCCGACAGATTTCACCCAAGATGTGACACGACGAAGGCTGAACATACAAAGGAGAATGTGGTGGTCACAATTTTATAATTTCTCTGCGTAATGCCCACGCAGTACCCAATTAGAATAAAAGACCTACGCTCTACAAATAAATATTTCAATAATACAATAAATGAAAAAATATAATAAAATTTCTCTCTAAGTAATCTAGATTCTCTGTGTGTATTCTAATGGTATTTTAGTGCCACCTAGAGGCCTCGAATAAAACCAAAAAAATCGTATTGTGTTGCATACTTTTTATTGCTAATTTATTGTATTTAGATGCATAAAAGTTTATAAATTACATGAGACATGAAAACCTTTGTCATTTTAGAAGCACATTTCACCACAAGGAAGTCCTTGTACACTTTTTCAGAAACAAAGAAAAACTCCTTTCAGCTGAAAATTGTAAAAATAAGGATATAAACTTACCGAAACATAGTATATTTTTTTCTAAAATTACAAAACTTTTAGAGGTTGGATCTTTCAGAAGAAAAGTTGAACAATATTCATAACCTTACCCGCAACTTAAAAAATACCAAGTTGGGACTAAAAAGCTTCTTTACAATCTTCTGAATATTACATTTACCACAATTCTATATTTTTTTCTTTAGGTTTACTAAATCTGCATTTAGGGAAAGTATATTTCATAATAGTATACCATAAATCTTATACCATAGAAATAAAAAATATCTACGTAGGTTCACTACCTTCTAGCATCTTTTCTTGTTTCAACTAAAAAATTGTCTAATGAAGTGAAACATTATATTTCTTTTTCAAATTCATTCATAAGCTTCCACTATAAAGTGATTCAATGGGTTTTATTAACCCGCATATGGGCATCATTCTAGTAAATAAAACATCTGCTTTAATAAAAAAAAAAAATAAGTTTAATATTTCCTTTTTCTTTTTTTTTTTTTTTAATTTTCCATATTTTAAACGAAGGTACACATGCACTTAAGACACATAAATGAATGAATGAGTTCGTGTATCCTGTAGTTTGCTTTTTTAAGTGGTTGCATTCATGCTTAACAATTCATGATTAACTCCACCCCAAGTGAATTGAAGTTTGGGTAAGGGTATGCAAGATTTTATATGTATTTATTTTTGAGGTAGTAATTTAGATTGTTGCACAGCGATGAGAAGAAGAGGGAAATGTCTTGTTATATCTGAAAGTTAAGTTTGATTGACGTTGGAGCTTCTCCCATTTTGGGAGTCGTTTAAAGTACATTCAAGTACATTGTTGGTTCAGGTAAGTGAGACCTTACATTTTCTTTCAGCATTAAATCAGCGTCGGCATAATAATGTAGAATCATCATGGTTATGGCTGCAGGGTTCATCTTAGTAGCGGCACATGTCTACAAGAATCGTTAGATGAATGTTTGGCTTCAGTAGTAGTCAAACTAAAGAAGTTGGACAATGTACTTACGTAAGCAAAAACACTGGTATCTTGCACTTAAAATCATTAAAGGCTAAGCAGTCTATATATGGCCAACGGTTATCCAGATAACCGTAAACCAACCTTATCAGCGTCGGAATACTCCATCACCCCGTTTACAGTAGCGCTGCATCACAATGATTCATTTTGGTGTTTACAATGCCGTTTTTGAATCACCAACAGCCTTTTTAGGGTTCCGTTTCGTACCCTTGGGGAACGTACCCTTAAGGTACCCTATTACAGAACTTCGTTGTCCGTCCGTCCATCACATCACAGAATATGTAGTTCTATATAGGCATCAGCAACAAAAACTTAACCTAATATATTTTCAAAAACTTAAAGTGGTTCCCATATAAGAACCATTTTGGTTTGTATGGCAGCTATACGATCCAGTAATCCCATGATCTTGAAATTTGGGTGGTTTGTGGCTGTATATCAGAAACTTATATTGTCGAAATTTTAGCTTGATCGGACCACTAGGGAGGGTACTTCCCATACAAGCTCCCCTTAAAATTCAGGTTCTTTGAGAAAAACTTTTTTGTTATTTTGTCCTCTCGAACTGAAATTTGGACACTATAAGTTTTTTTGGTGGAATCAGCCAAATCGGCCAACTGGGGGGGTACTTCCCATACAAACCCACCATTAAAATTCAGGTTCTTATTCGAAAAACTTTTTTGTTTTTTCATTATTGAACAGAAATTATGACACAATAAGTTTTTAATATAGGTGCGGTACACTTGTTGGAATCAGTAAAATCGGATCACTAGGGGGAGTACCTCCTATACACACCCCAATCTGGTACGGAACCCTCCGTGTACGAGTCTGACTCGCATATTTATT
Organism: Amiota minor; assembly: GCA_037043295.1. Taxonomy (NCBI): domain Eukaryota; kingdom Metazoa; phylum Arthropoda; class Insecta; order Diptera; family Drosophilidae; genus Amiota; species Amiota minor. The sequence goes on from JBAMAW010000382.1 coordinate 1,013,306, forward strand.
TTTATTTTATGTTAGTGCGCACCAAAAAAGCTGGTTTATGTTGTTGTACAAAAAAAAAAAAAGGAGAAATTACCAAAAAACTTCTAATTTTCAAGAATAAATTACCTAACACTGGTGAGAGTGACCATTTCTCATATCAATTCATGATTCGACTGTGAACCGTATGACATTCTACAACAATAACCCCTGAATACTAGTGGTTGTTGTCGAATATTATTCGAATCAAAGGCCGCATCACGATTTATTCAAATTATGGTCCACGGTAAACGGGATGTCAAAATATACAAGTACAACGCTCAAATGTTTAAAATACCATAGGATTATTAAAAACTATACGTTTTACATCAGAATTTAGTATATTATACAATAGATAATGCAGACCTTAGCGCATATGCCTTCCATTATTAGGGATTTAGGAAATTTGACCCATATAATGATCTATAATAGAAAAAAATTATAAGAGTGTAGTTTACATAGATATACGGAAAGATTGAAGAACTTACAATAACAGATATTCCCAGATGGATTATCTGTTCATTCCTTAAAGACTTGACTTGCTTTCAACCTTGGCATCTAAGTATATGAAACTACAATAGTTTCCCTAGCTACACAAAATACATGTAAATATGTAACTAAGTAGATGGATTTTCTCCTTACCTTACCTTACCATAAATACCTCCCTCCATGGAGTGTGCAAGGTCTCCTCCTAAGTAATAAAATAATTCCCACAAAGTGTGAAAGGTAAATTTTCACTCGCATACCATTAAAATTTATTCATAAAAATCTCACATTTAATCAAATATTATGACAAAGGCATTAATAATCCGAGTAAATATGGAACATTTAACCCAACAATATGATGAAAATTTAAATAACTTTATTATTATATCATTAGTTATTTACATATAAAATACTTATACTACATAGTACAACATAATGATGTACATAATGCCCACTTTTTTGTGTTGTGTTGTGTTGTTGTTTGTTGTTGTTGTTGTAGTTGTTTTCTTAGAAACACACAAGCAGCAGAAGCAGCAGCAGCAGCTCAATGCATCATAACCGACTTATTGCTTTATAATATCGAAAATTACGACAAATATGGATGTATTATTGTGTATATAACGATTGAACTTACAAAGTATCTGTGTGTGTTTTTATGTGTATCTGTGTGTATGAGTAACTGTGTGTGTGTGTGTGTGTGTGTGTGTTTGAATCCTTACTTGAATAATTGTTATACCAAAAGTTAAATTCATCGGCAACGTAACGCATCGCATTCGCTCCATCTTCACCACTCTAACCTCACCTTACCCTCAGCAGTTCTTGGGCTCTGCTAGACCAGTGTGCCACCCCACCACCTTGCTAGAGCAGCGTACTACCGTTGTACTGCTCCGAAACCCTTAAAGTGGTAGTGGTGATTTCGAGTTGGCACTTGAGAGCGTACGCATTGTTGCGTTGTGTGAAAATACAGGCTTAGCAAGCAAGCAAGCATTTCTATTGTTGTGAGCGACAGTGAGAGCAAAACCAACCACTTATATATTCATTCATTTATTACCACACACAGATACACACACACACACACACGCACACTAATAAATGACATAAACCACCGTTTCATTTTCCATTCAATGTTGCTGCCTTACACTCTGATTGGCCAAGCAACATTCACAACGCTTGCGTACGAAAGAGATAATACATTATTTTAGAGTATTTCACCATTTCGTTTACACTTTAACATATTTCTACTATATCATACACACACATACATATAGTAAGTATATCATTTATCATTTAAGAAATACAACAGACATCAGACAGACAGCAGACAAACGCATAGACTGATGGTGTTATCAGACCAATCGGATCTGGGACTATACAACAATGTAAACACCTTTCACATAATAGAGAAACCTTGAGACTGAGCCATTGGCCAGTTATTGTGCGAAAGGATAGGCAATAGTTTTTGGGTTTTGGTTTTTGTTTTGCTTTTTTTTTTGTTTGGTGTTTTTTGTTTTTTACATTCTTAAGCATACAAGTACGTTAACATCAACTGTGAAACGCTGTTCATAGTCATCGTTAATAGGAAAAACTTATTCGAGGGCTATCCAGAAGCCATCTGAGAAGTACTCGTCAGTACTGTTCAGACCTCTTATTTCATTTGACGGAATCGTGTCGAGTGGATATTCATAATAAATTCACAGACGTGGGTTCTTTGCTTGCTTGCTTTTACATGTGCTTAAATTTCAATATAATTGTTTTGAAGATTAAAAATAGGCATCATCAGGTGCCGGCTCAACATTATTTGGTGTTATGTCAATAAGTTTTATTGTTATCAATCACATTTTTTCGTTTCGTTTAGTTAGTAACTGCGTCGTCTATACACACTAAACTAAAGTGATTCTTAAAACGTGTAAATCTAAAATAAGTTGGTGAAGTTTAATGTAAATACTAAATATGTACATATAAACATCAAATTTTTTTATATGTTTAAATACTCATACTATCCCAAATATTTCCTTATACATACATACTTACATTTGTTGTACATATATCTATCTATCTATCTATCTATCTATCTATCTAGTATTATATCATAAATGTGAATCCCTTTGTGCTTTAATTAAATAATTCACAATATAAATAATTTATATATATTTAATAAATAACAAAAACAAAATAAGGAAAATACATAATACATAAATATAAATATAAATTAATATAGTAATTTAAATATTAAAAAAAAAAAAAAATTAAAAACTAGAAACAATCAATTATAGAAAAAAAATAAAAAAAAAATCTTAAAATAAATTTAAAAAAAAAAAATTATGTTATTAAACAAAATTATAGTAAAAATAAATAATAAACAAAAATAAAAAAACAAAGGAAATCAAATGACATCTTAAATTAACTAGAAGTTTAAATAAAAAACAAAGAAAGGTAAGAAGAAATTTATAAATATTTTCCCACACATTTTAAAGATTAATTGTATAGGAAAGGATCTAAAGAAAGTTTTATTTCAGGGCACGCATTGCTACTATGCCCCGACGTGATGATAATAGTGTGATTTTTGTAGTCATTGTTGTTGTAGTCATAATTGTTTTCCATCAGAATTAAATCGGTTCTTTCTCAGTGAAATGTGATCGAAGTCGAAGAACTCGAAATGCTAAAAATAGTCATTAAAAATTAATAAAATGGTTAGAGCTGTTTGTATCTCGTCAACTGTGCTACCTGCCGGATCCAAATGTAACTAACAACCATCCAGGTGACCTTATGGGGTCAACAAAAAAAAAAATTCATCAAAATTGGTCCAACCGTTTTCGAGTTTTGCGTTGAGCAACACATTTAATTTTTTAATAATAAAAAAAAATATATATATATATAAAATTAAATGAAGTAGATATTCAAGTTTTATATACAATAATCTGTTTTGTACCTTCTTTTCTCAATTACCCAATTTATTCACAAATAAATTTTAATGTAACAAAGTATCTAGAGAAAGTTTTACTTGATTGTTCAGAAATGTAAAAGAGGAAATTAGTTTCATTAACAAATAATTTTTACTGATCAAAGTCTTTCAACAATAAAAAATTCCATTTCATCCAATTCTTAAATTTCTTTATTATTTCTAGTTATTCACTTGAAAATGTTTTGAAGTTAAGACTCATGACTTTAAAAAAGGTTTGTTATATGTTTTCCTTTAAAAGCCTCTGGTAATTTGGTTTATTTAAAGTTGATCCTAGTATTTGAGTTCTTAGTTTAAGCCTGTTTATGTCCGTTTTTTAAAAGGCCCTCAAAACAAGTCGTAGGATACTTAAGAATAACATTATATAATAAAAAAAATTAAATTTGATCATTAGGAAAACTTTCTTTAAAAAATCAAAGCATTTGACTTATTGTCGACTAGTGACACCCGGGGCGTGTTGCTACCACTATCTCAGTCTGTGGCCATATCAAAATTCTTGCTGATGTTGGATGTAGGTTTTTCAGACAGCTTTAAATTCAACGAGTGAGTGCTTGAGTGCTGAATGCCCTATAGTATGTCCTCCATTCCCGATGATGTGACCAAAATCAAAGCATCCAGTTGTGTAACCCACATCGCACACACTGCTTTCTGCTGTCTACGACATTATCGACACCTTGATTAAATGGTTAATACAGTTCACAGCATTAGTTTTTCTAACACCTTTAGCAATCTTCGTCATATTTCAGTCAATTTACACAAAACATTAATGAATTACATACGTATAACCTTTCTCTGAATCACTCCGCCTATTTGTGGAAACCGTATGAAATACGTTCAGTGTTTTTTGAGTTTATCGCATTCAGACAGACAGATGTTTGTTTTATAAAAAGTATAGATAGAAAAAGATATGTAAAATCCGTCGGAATAATACATAAAAATATACACACATCTGACTGATGCTTCTCAAAAAAATTCATCATCCCATCATCATCATCATCATCATCATCATCATCCTCATCATTTTAACTTTTGTAATCAATCATCATATGCTTAAATGAAATGTTTGACATTTTGGCAAAATCAAGTATTGTGTTTGACAACCAACTCATTACCAAGGCTAAAATATACCGTGATGTTTGAATTGCAACATAAAAAAAAGATGTTGAAGGTTTCAATGATTTCAATTTGACTTCAAAACTTTTACATAAACACGATTTTTTCCCTCTCATCATAAAAAATGAATATAAAAGTGCTCTTAATCAACACTTATATTTATTATGTGAGTGTAGACATCTTCAAGTCACTTTATAATATTATATATATATATTTTTACTTATTAGATGATACAGTTTTGAAAAGTAATTTAAATCAATAATATTCACAATGTTTTTTTTTTTTTTAAATAATATAAAATTTAATGCTAAAATAAAATAAAAATGCAAACACATTGGGTGATTGATATAATTTCTTTATTTTAATTTATTTTAATAGATCTAACCGAAATTATCCGTCGGTTTTTATTTTTGTTTCTATAGATGTTACAACCGCGTTTGTTCGACACCTAGAAAATAAAGTCTCTTTCTAAATTGATCATACAAACTTTAAATATGAAGGTAGAAACTGATAATTTCTTCAACAAAATAAGTCTAAGTTTTGTTACACTTGATGTCATGATGATTGATGTTATCAATAGCTTTTTTCTTGAACTTGTATTACTTTATTAAATTGTGATTATCGAATAAATGTGAAGTTAAACGAAAAGAATTGATCAGCTGAAGCTGGATTTGATCGTGCGTAGAGCAGACCCCGAGCCGGTGTTAACCTTTTTCGCCTATTTTATGTTATGAATCGAGGACGACAAGTCCGAACAATGGTCAAGAAACACTTATTTAATTAAATTATAATATCAGAAACGAATAGAATCTTGCATCGAGGACCAACTATACATTTTAAAATGATCAGTATCGCGAGATGATTACAAGTGTCCTTTTGATTCTATACAAATTAGCCTTAGTTTAAAAGGCTTTGAGATATTATATATAAGGCACATAGACTTCCTTTTCTTTCCTCATGGCGCCTTTCTAGAAATATATATTCTTACAATTTTTTTTTTTTCAAAATAAAACTAAATTTTGAATTCTATTTCATATATAAAATTATAAATTGAATATAATCTTTGATGGGCTAAAAGTAAGTGTACTTCATTGTTTTTATTTTCCATTTTTAAGATTTCACTTGAAAATTGTTTCAAAATACGAGTATCTTCAAAACAATATAATAATTTACTTTTTATGAAGAAGAATGGAGTTTAAAAGATTCACGGTTTCTATGAAAATGTTCTCAAAACAAATTCTTTACAAATCTGCAACGTTTACTTGCTTTGAATAAAATAAAGTGTTAGCCTTATACAAACTACGAGTATAACATTCTACTTCATAGTTAAAAATCGGTTACTTTGTAATTTCATTTTTTTCATTTTTTCATCTTTTATATTCGTGTTGCTTTTTCATTGAGGGCATTAGCAACATAAAACTTCGCCACCCCTAGTCAAAGCACTTAACACTGCGCCGAATCAGCGTTTTTCAACAATTCAACGATGCAACTGAATGATTATGTTTTGAAGCATTTTGCGGCAGTTGGCACAAGTGATGACGATGATGATGATGATGATGATGATGTTGGTGATGGGTGGAAAAAATGAAGAGGAAGAACACTGCACAAATTTATATACATATATTTTAGTAGAAAGAGAATGTCGCCATCGGTTCTTATTGTAGATTTTTAAAAGAAATGTAGGCATCTTTTATCATTAGCAAAAAAAAAAAAAAGCAGATGTTGTTTTTCCATAATTATCAGCAATTATGTTTCAATTATTTTTGAATGGTTCTCATAATATTCTCTTATGAAACATGAATTCATAAAAATTAAACTTAAATTATGCATTTTGTTTTTATAAATTTTAAACAAATTTTCTCTTTATTAAAACTTTGATGAAAATTACATTTTGTAGAACGGGAAGAAAATTTATATGGTAACATAGGGGATCGATCATACATCCTCCATGAATATGGAAAACAATACAATATTGTATACAATGTTGTCCGGTCTAGCCCACTTAAGTATGTTGTTGCTCATTAAGCATCCCTTTGTGATGTTTAATCCTTAGCTTAAAGCATTTCAATCACTTGTTTATCGTATCAAAATATACTTGTATTTTTATAGAAAGTATCAGATGTAGGCTTTCATAAATACTGCAATGTATAACGGCATATCATACATACGTGTAGATGTGGGTTCAAAGGACACAAAAGAAGACAGTAAGATTTCACACCAAAAAGGAAAGTATCTACATGAGCTTGTGTTGCTTGACAAGAAAAATATAGTTAAAATATGTACATACACTTAGGTATATTGATGAAAAGAACTTGAAATGTTGTTAATGAAAGCAATTATGGAGTTCATAGATATTTGATATTCCTTTGTTGGTCCACTTTAATTAGTAGAAAAAAGAAGGACAAAATATTAATACAAAATACAAAATCTGTGAGACCCAATGGTATAGTAGATAAATAGACCAACGGATTGGAAATATAAGGTAAAAACAACAATTAATACTTAAATTTCTTAGTTTAAAATGTCATTTTAATATAACAAAAACTCTCCGATTAGATACTTAGTAAAGCAGGCAGACAGACTAGTCAATGTAATTGTACAATATTTCAGTTGAAAAACTTGTATTCTTGATTCTATAAAATAGGATCAAATCACAAAAAAAAGTGTGTATTTATGAAACGAGCCACTTTCTTCATTATTACTTTCTACATAAAATAATAAAATAATTCTACTATGCAGATCACATTGTACTCCTCCTAAACGGCTAGATCGATTTTGTTGGAATTATGTATTTATGTGAGTTTAAGTAGCTCTGTGGATGGTTTAGATTCACAATTGAACTCGGTGGATATTGGTTATCGAACTAAAGTTTGAACATTATAAGTTTCCATTTCCTACAACTATGAAAATTTCAAGATCTTATGGCTACTGGATCGTATAGCCCATATATCTCTTGTATGGGGACCACTTTAAAATTTTAATTGCAATATATTTTTAGTATTTCTTGCTGTAGAATATTCTGTGAAAATTTCAACTTTCTACCCACTAAGGTGCATGAGATAGAGACCGGAATATGTGGATGGTCGAACAACGTAGCTTCAGTAATCGGGTTCCGTTTGATACTCTTTGGGTATGGAACCCTGACAAGGTGCTCCAATGAAATTTCACTTAACTGATGTATTCGATTGATCGAAAAGTATTTAATTATAATTTCCAACGAATTAACCGATTTATCGTACTTTTCGGTTAATCATTACATACTTAATTTTTCAGAAATCCGTCGGAAAAGTCGAAATTGGTGGATCAAATTTTGTATATATATCTCAGGGACATATGAATTTTGAAATCAAACAAGTCGTTTTGGTCAAACTCTATCTTTCTAATTATTAGTTTATAGTTGTAGAATCAAAAAGATAATTTTGTCAATATTAAATTAAATTTTATTTACAAAAACGGGAAGCAAATTGGAGTCATCGGTTTTGTGCAAACACATCAAGCCACTCAAATTAAGTATGAGCAAAAAAGAGATTGCTTGGTCAACTAGTTTTTAATACAATATAAGATCTTTCAGTCTATACAAACAGTTTCATTTGATTATACCTATACCAAAAATATAGGACACCTGAAATTTGTCCACGCAGAGGTTATATTTTGACATAAATATTTCATTTCAATTTTATTACAAGATGGGATTTCATAAAGTTTTGTGATGCCCCCTTTTAAATAAAGATTTAGCTTGTCTTACCACTGAGAATACTCCCAACTCCTTTCCAATTGACAAGTGTTTACATATTTTTAAAATTATCTTATTTTACCGTCGTCGCTGGGATTCAAAATCTCTTGTGTGCTATTCCACCAAGTAATCCAACAAATTTGTTTACTTTGCGTACATGGCAATGCACTCCAAAATCAATGAAAATCGCTTTTTGTGCAAATAGAAATTTAAGTTTTGTTTTCTTATTCACGAAATTTTGTCATTTTCTTTACACAAAGGCTTTGCAAATAATTTACATTTACATTTACAGTACACGTACTGTATGTACTTTAAGACCCATTGAAGGAACCTATTAAATGTTTCTGCATCAATGCTGATGCCCTTTTATACGCGGATAACAATACATATATTAAAATATTATTGTATATTTATGAAATATTCGAAACACGAGTCTATGTATTCCAATCATATTTGCTCCTTATTTCAATGTTCAAGTGAAGCATTATGCGAGTACATACAATATTTGCAATTGTAAATTCAACAAATTTTATCGCTTACTTACATATTGTATATATATCCTTTATTTTGTTTTACTTAGAACGGAAAATATATTGTACATATTTGAGTATAAATTTTGGGGTTGTTTCTGCTATGTTCCAACAGGGATTGCCTTTATTCTACTTCCACATTGAGCTTTAGAAATACTTTTTAGATTTGATTATTTTAAAATCTGTTTATTTAAAAGAATCTACCAATTGAAAAAGAAAAACAATTTTATGCATACAAATAATTTTAAAATTTTTCATTTTTTTTTTTATATAACAAATCGCGTTGTAATATTCAAATCTTTTGTAAATATTTTTTCAAGTTTAAACTCGTAGCTTATTCTTTACATATTTCTTATTTATTATTGTATTTTCTTTTTTCTCATTTATTTATTTATTAATGCTTAAAAAGCGATTCCTCCTATTCAAATGCATACTGAAGTGGATAATTAAGTCCATGCTGAATAAAGTCAAAGTTAAGCATTTAAATCACTGCAGATTTAGCAAGAAGCCCTCGAATTGAAGAAAACCGGAAATCTCTAAAAAGACCCCTAACTTAAATGTCCACATGAAGTCAAATCATGTACTATATACCATATAAACTTGTTGTAAAGAGAATGAGGAACAAACACATTTTCTTGAAAATGACAAATGACTTAGAAGTTGGATTTAATCGAAGACAGACTGTTTGTTTATTTGTTTGTTGTAGGCTGAAGAGCTGCATAAATTGCTTCTAATTGTTTCAATAGAAGCAAAATGAATAAAATTAAACAGCAAAATTTATGGAAGCTGAATTTCTATTGAAATGAAAGAAAATTTTCCTAATTGAATGCAAATTTAAAGTTGATTTATTATTTTTTTTTTATTCAGTTTATCCAATCCAACAATCATCATTTTAGTGACCTCAATAAAGTAAAATCAAATCAAATTAGGCAAAGAAAAAGATATTCAATTTTTTAAAAATTTATTTAGATGAGCAACTTTTATGTGCCCTACATGCTTTCTACTCCTGTTTTAAGTAAGCTAGTGTTATATTAATTGATGGATGTTTTCCGTTTTTATGTTATTCAGTTTTGCGTATGTCATCCACAACACCAAGTAATATTCAAAACAACGCCGGAGCCTTCGAAGAGGATCCCGAGCAAGAAGATAGCAGCAATTTGCTCACTGAACTAAATGGAGTCGATTTGGTTATGAATTTATCGCCAAAAGAAGTTATAGCAACGTCGATATCTCAACATCATCAAACAGATTCACATTTAATTAAACAAAATTCCGGCGGATTACCAACACAGAACGTTGTCTCAGCTGCTGCCGCAGCCGCGGTTGCCCACCATCATCACAACTTATCGAACATACATCAGCTACAGAGCTTACACAACCAACATCACAGTACTCACGCACTCTTTAATAACAGTCATTCAACGCCTTTTAGTGTAACTGATATATTAAGTCCTATCGAAGAGTCTTATCGCAAACTGGAACTGAACGGAAATCCTCCTTCACCGTATAGGTAAGTCCAGAGAAACTAGTATAAATCAGTCATAGACCATCATTCATTTCTCAGGCTCCAAGAAGATTGTATTGATCGAAATTCCTTAGAAATCTCATTAAAATAGAGATCTGTCATTCTCCATATTTGTGCAATTTCTTCTAAAGGTTCTACAAATTTAATCCAAGCTTTAAAGTTATGTACGTGTTTGTATATTGATTGAATGCGAAATGCAGAACACCTTGGTAAAAACGAGTTTCACTTTATAAAAAGCCAAGTGCTGGTTAGAAACGGCAGTCACAATAAGCATCACACGCAGGCAGACTGACAGACATACAGGGAACGTCATCTGTCATCCATAGCAGTGGTTCACGCATTTTTAAGCATTGGAACAAGACAAATTGAAAGTCATGGCTTTTGGAGTTTGTACAGGTTAACTTTACTTTACCATTTTGATAGAGAACTAAGAGCCAACAGAACTTTAATAATTATTTAAATTGTTTTCATATAAAAAGACGACCATTATTATTAAAATAAATATCATGTTAACTTAACATCTTTGCCACATTTCAAATTCAACTCAATTCAATTTCAAGACGAATATGGGGAGCAGCATAATTTTTCTGGGGAAGCCCCTTGAGAATGTTAAAGTTCAAGTGAAATTATAAATAAGTACATACTCTCATATTTGTAAATATTTATTTATAAAGCGTTCTATAAAAGACATAAATATTGTACATACATAATAAAAATGCCAAGCAAAACCTAATCGGGAACTTGAGGATAAAGTATGTTTGCATTGTAGTATTGTACATACAAGGTACAATAGACTTGTATGTAGAATGTACTTACAAAAGGTTACTAGGCAAAACTTGACGCAGACTTTGTTATACAGTACATAACAAATACATAATGAAAAAAAAAAGAAAAAACTCTCATTTTGTTGGAGCTTTTGATTTTTATGAATGCGTATTCAGGCAACTAATTAACGGGTCTGAAAATGTATAATTAAAGCAATTCATTATAAAATAAAAAGTTATTTAAACAAAAAATGAATACAAAACAAAAAAAAAACCATCTTGTGCAAGCAAGCAATTCTTCTTGGAAGTCGTTATTCATGTGCAAGCATCAGCATCAGATTTTCATTCATCCATCCATCCATCCATCCATCCATCCATCCATCCATCCATCCATCCATCCATCCATCCATCCACCCACCCATCCATCTATCCATTCATCCATTTATTCACTAATTCATATGTTCCTGCAGAAATAGGAGTGCATTTAACAAACATCTTTATGGAAGATGCTTTGTTTTTAGGGTCTCAATGTGTATATAATTTTTAACATTTTTCTTTTGATAAAATGCATGGAGGATGTGCACTCGAATATTATATGAGTATACTCATTGCAATCCAAAATAAAGTGTTTAAATGTTTGAATTGTTAGGCTCTACAAGATATTAAGATACTCTTCTTCGATTCTTCCTATTCTTCTTATTGACAATTTAATTGAATTTCTCTCTTTTTTCAGATCAAACTCCAGCGGTAGTAGTATAAATTCACCTGGTGTTTTAGGCAGTACAACAATGGCTAATCCATACACAATGGGATCACTTTATCACAGTCCTGGAGTGCAAAGTTATTGTGGCCCCACGGATAACTTATCCTTGGCTGGCCATTACACAGACATGAGAAGCTCAGCTTCATGGTATGGTTCTACAGCAAACGATCCCAGATTTGCAAGTAAGTTATTTAAACTATATTCACAACATATCCATGAATATTTACCTCTAAGTTCTCATGCCCAATTTATGCCCATTTCGGTTGAATATTGTTGATTTTATTATTATTATTTTTTTTTTTTATTTAATTAAATGAGATAATATTTTTTGTTTTGTTTATGAATATTAATACGAGACGAAAAAACCAAGTTGAAAGTCGTGAGTGGTTTCCAAAAATTATGAAGAGAAACCCTATGCTGATGTTGTGTGATGTGTGATGTGTTATGTGTCTCTACCTACATACATTTAAGCGACTATACAGCTTCGATCGTTGTAACATATTGAACAAAGGAGCTATGAGTATATTTATTTTGGTATTTCTTAAATAAACAATGACAATGCGTTAAATACAACGATTTTTTCTGATTTATACAATATGCAATGCCTATTGGATCTTCCTCGAATATTTTTAACTTTTTCATCTCTATTTTTTTTTTTTTAATTTTATTTCTTAAATCAACAATAATATTAAAATGCTTGTCTCATTGTGTGACGGTGCAGTTTTCCTGTTATTATTATAACAATAAGTGGAGAAACGCACATAGCCACCACCACCAACATCACCATCATCATCATCATCATCATCATCACCACTCATTTGATGATGATATTCTCGTTTAACCCAAACCAAATATGATTTGAATAGAGTTTAAAACTACTAAATTGACATTTTTATATGCAGTTGATTGAATAACAATTTATAAATACATAGTTTTATATGATACACAGTACAATATGTATGTGTCTTTTTGATCATTGAGAAAATTTGTGGCATACGAATTAAACTGTCTGGATTAATTGTCAACGAACAGACTTACTAAAGTCTGTTGATATATACTTTCATCATAACAATATTCAGATTAAATTTATAGGTATGATATCAAAATTACATACAAGTATGAACGAACAATCATAGAGCCCATTATTTTATTGATCAGCTTAATGAATTCTATCAAACTTTACTCAGCAGAAAGTCTGAGATTTGATTGACCCTATGTATGCAGATAAGAACAAACTGTTCTCAATAGGCAATTGAAATATTTACAATGACATTTCTTTTAGTATTTTTGTTTATTTTTTTTTTATTTTTTTATTTTTATAATTATAATGAAAATCTTGCTAGTCATTGTCACTTGCTGAATCACATAATTTGATCTCAATCGAATCTTTAATGCTTGCTATTGAACTACTGGTTGTCTTGGGTCTTTTTATTTTATAACCTTGGATGGATTGATAAAATTATAATAAAATAAAAAAATATTAAAATCTCCCTTATAGAAAGACAACATAAATCTGTACAGAATTACAACTAATATTCAGTATATGGGGGCAAATAATCTATCACCCTTCAGCCATATTCATGTTTTGTAACCAACTTATATGAAAAGTAGTGTCTCTAAGCTTTTAAGAAATGAAGATTCAATTTTCCAAACAGTCTTCTTTTTACACACGAAAGGATACTTGCAAAATAGCTAAGATGGGATAACTAGGCACTTATATCATTGTCTTCTACGTTCTATTTCCTATTTTGACTATTCTACCAACACTATAAGTGCTAAATTCCAAAAATGTGAACAAAGCTAGAATATTAATTAGTAGGATTTGTTCCTAACTAAGATTCTAGACATAATCGGACACTTTTTTACATGAACGGCAAGATCGGTTTCTCACAATTCTGATCATGCCAATGGGGTCTCGGATGCAGGTTATACATTGCAAATATCAAGGTGAATTGTGATTTTTACTGTATTGAAGTGAAACTTCTTTAGCGGAGTTGGGCAAAACTACCTATATACAATACTAAAAATTTTAGAAATACAAGTCGTCACGTTTTTTTCAATTATGTATGTCATGAACCACACTATGTAGAGACTCCAAATTTTCACAGAATGTGTATTTCTATTGCCATATTCCCAACAAATAATAAAAAAAAAAAATTCTCAATAAGGAGATTACAATTATACAACAACAACATCAGTTTGTGTGTTATAAAAATGTTTATAACAAGAACGTGTAAGCAACTAGCTTGTATGTGTGCAAACACAAGTGAATGTCCGAAGAAAAGGAAACGAGAAGCACACAGAAGCTCGCAGTTGATCTAATTTTTGGGCAAGAGTGGACTGACGGCAAACGTAAACATATTGTTTAACACAACAACAACAATTACACACGCCGCAGAAACCAAAAGCAATATACAGACGGGCAGACAGACAGAATTACAGATTGACATACAATCCCCGCACAGGTTGTGAGAGTCCACAAGCAAAATTAAATTGTACAATCAATCGCATAATGTGTGGCTGGCATTACAAACTTCTTGACAAACTTATAACATTGTATTTGTTTTGAGATGATCTCTCTCTCTGTCTGCTTTTAAGAAGCTTCACTTCTATCACGTGTACAATGACACATGCGCAAGTTTTTTGTGTGACTATTTCATGTATTTATTAAGCGCCCACGAGGGCTCATTATGCTCTATAAAGCGCATGTTTTCTGCGTAGGTAGATCATAAAAAGATTTTTTAAACAGAATAAAAGTATCAGATTATTGCCTCAAGGCATGGAGAGTCAAAATGTTCAATTTTCAGCCTCCGGATTAGGGTTGCATTGGTCGGTGGTCTGACCAGTCGCTATTTCGGCTAGTATGAAAAGCGATCTGGTCCTGAAATACCGCCAGGTTTATATCTCATTGCACGGTTGAGTTTCTAACTTATCATGGACAGCTTGTCATTAATCGCAATGTCTTTTTCCGAAAGTTATTATCTTAATGGGTCTATTTATATGAAAGATATATTCACTTCGATGGACCGTCATATTCAGCATTCACATAGTAGTCTCTTTGGGACATCAATCCATCCAATTCTTAAGTTGTATATTTATAAAATGTTGTAAAAGCTATAGTACTGTGGCAAAAGGTTCTATTAATATGGGTAGAGCTAACAGGCCAAGCGTAGCCATGATGATCATATCCATCAAATAAACGAAAGGCTACATCGATTCCTTGCGATTCTCATCATGTTAGGAACATCAAATATCAAATTGAAGAGTGAATTGTTCTTTAAAATAATATATTTTCTAATATTTACAATTTCCTTCATTCATTTCATTTGTAGAAAGATATTTAAACTTTACATAACGAAACTAAACTAAATATAAATTCTTCTTATTTACAGTATCAAGACTTATGGGAAGTTCTGCGAGTGGATCAATGGGTCATATGGGAAATATGGGCAGTTTAGCGGCATGTAGCGTAAGCGATACAAAACCTCTGCAATTTCCTTTAACACAACGAAGGAAACGAAGAGTTTTATTTACACAAGCACAGGTTAGTAAAGAAAAAAAAATTAAATTTTTTAAATATAAATATTGTAATTGGGAATTACAACATTTTACTCAACGAATAATTATTACACTGTCTGGGATCAATTACAATTCACATCTCATGATGAATCTTCAATTAAATTTTCAGATATGCAAAGCGAACGAATATTTTCAAAATTTAAGTAAAATGTAATAATTTGATCATCACATAAATATTCTATTGTAAATTAGAACGATCCATTAAATTTAAAAAAATGAAGTCAATATTTTTTTTTTTGTTTTTTTTTTTGTTTTTGAATAAATTTAGCGAAAACGAAACGACCTCAAAGTTTGAATGTGATTCAAAGTTTTAACTTTTGAGACTTGAAGAACTCCTATTGGAAAACTTTCTTGTTTTGTAAAGTAAAGAACCACCCTTTAGGTCTTAAGCCTTTAACATATTTATGCTTATACATACATATGTATATTATGTATATAAAATATAGTATATATAGATTTATATATATAGATAGACATATTTAGTATATATAGAACGTGCATTTATTTATGTAAACAGAAAAAAGTGCAAACACAGAGCAGGTTTAACCTTTCGTTTATTCAACGGTAGTGACAATCGAAAGTTGTATGCACACATTCCTGCTAAGTAAATACAAACTCATAAAATTGTTTGTGTTTGCTGAAGTCTTGGAATTTGGAGTGCTGTGTAAATACCAAATTCATTTTTCATTACAGCGTTCTTAATATTTGATATGTATTTGTTTATACTTCTGTCTTCCTTCAACGACGACAACAGCAACAGCAACAACAACAAAGTTTAAAATACATTTACTTTGTATGAAAAACATAAATGGCAAATGTAGTTTAATTTTTGTATTGTATCTTTATTGGTTTTTCCGTTCTGTTCGTCTGTCTGTTCGACTGTCTGTCTGTCTGTCTGTCTGTCTGTACATCCAAATAAATACATAAATACATTTATTGTTGATTGAATTTGCACAAAATGTTTGAGAAGGAGACGAATGACTACGAAATGCACTGTCTTTTTATGATGCTGCAATATATGATTATCAGATGCGAATATGTACAAGTACCTATATACAATAGTAGTGTCTGAGTAACAAGTGAACCACGTGTTTAGAGATTCTTCACAAATTAACAACTTACAACAACCCTTTCGGCGAATTGTAGTAAAACCACAAATTACTTCAAATTTTGACTTTTGTTCTAACCACACTGAAACTCAGGGGTTGGCTTTCATGTAGAAAACGAAATTGGTCGTGAAATCTGTCTAATTGGGGGTGGGGGATGTTTCGTGGATGAAATAGGAAGAATACAAGTTCGACAAGTTCGAGCGAAAAAAAAGTGTTTTATAAGATAGTATATTTTACTTAAAATATTTAATTTTCACCACGGATCTTGATAAACAAGTATTTATAAATGTAATAGGAGCTTAACTTGTAATATGATAATCCATATTACTAATTATTGGCCCATAATGCTTTCGTGCCAAGTATAGTAAGATTGCTGTTAAGTTAATGATATATGTATCCAAACTTATTTGGTTTAGTTTTATATAAGCTTTCATATACTTTATTCATTCATGTATTTTATATTTACTTTTTACACTCGTATGAAAAAGTATTTTGACTTTGGCGATATGCCATACATTAAACCACCCATAGAGTATACGAGGGTAGATCAATAAGTACCCATATTAGGAATGAAGAGACAAGTTTTGCACACAATTTTTTTTTTTTTTTTTCTGTAATTTTCCAACTTAATCTCCTTTTAGTTTAAACCCATCAATAAATAATATTTATCAAATAAATTTCTGTATCCTCTTCTGAGCTGAATTTTTTCTCCCGAGCTAACTTTTCTTGATGGGGAACAGAAAGAAGGCGCCCGTTATTCTACCATTTGCTGCAATCAGCTAAACTTTACCAACTTTACCAATAAAATTCAAATTAAATAACGAAATGTTGGGTCACAGCAATATCATTGCACGCAACTTTTAGCAAACCATGCTCCTTTATGGTGGGTACGGTGGTATTCCAGTCGAGATCGTGCCCTTCGAATTGAAGAAAAAATATAGAATTACGAAATTCATACAATGCATTTTGGGTTTCGGTTTACCCTTGCCGATCTTTCGTCATCAGCTGTTTAAAAAGTAATTTTGCGGTGACTACTACTTTGTTCATGGAGGAGTGACTTTTTAAGTGAAAAATGAATTCGTAATGTTAAATAAATGTGCTGGAGATTTATTGTGGTGAAATATTCATTTTTTCTCAGCCAAATGGGTCCAATTATTCACTGAAGTTCGGCTTCGCGATAGTTGTTCCTTTTTGCAAAAAGTCCAGCAGTATTATCGTGGCTCTGGCCTTTCCGGTCGATGGGACCGTCTTTGCCTTCTTCAGAGCAGGTTCACATTAAAAATCCATTATTTTGACTGTCGCTTGTTCTCTCTTGGCATATAATAATCCCCCCTCCAGGAAATTCTTCTGAGTTTTATATCTTTATGTATAGAACTCATATTCCTGGAGGGAACATTATTTTCATTTATAATTTGTGATCCAGGTTATCCTCTATAAATTGGATTTCTTGGCTACTACATGAATGAAAACATAATGGGACACCAACCCATGGACTTTTTGGGGTTCGAATTTGGTAGTACCTTTCGGTACGAAGTCTGACCAGAGGCTTTTTCTGGTACCACGGGTGGTCAGGAGCCCACGGAACTTGTTCCGTCCTGGCCAGCGGGTACGGCCGCCTTGTGGGAGTATCGTGGTGGCTATGGTTTAATACCCAAATGTGGGTAGAGTAATAACTCGACGTAGAGTTGCGTTATACAACCGGGTGCTGTGACCCAGAGAGCAGCAGAGGTTTAAGGTGGGCCTCGCTCCCCACCAAGGAGGGAGTCATATTCCAAATTTAATATGACTCTAATTTGGTACCTGCGGATATTTATCCAAGGGGACGTTGATTGACGTTCAATCCATGTGCTTGGCACCGTGTTCTTGAGTCTTCTTACAGGCAGGCAAGCACGTAAAACTCCGGTACTTCATTGGCATATAATAATGGATCCAGAATTGATCAACGGTGACGTCTCGATGCAGAAACTTCTACGAATTTCGCTCAAAGAGGTCGACATTGACAGCCCTCTTACGGGTTACGAACGGGGTGTTATGTATACATATTATCAGCGTGATGTGGAGTATCAGTTGCGGCGGTTCAGGCAATGAGTCAATTTCTGTGCAAACCAGTCTGATTTTTTCAATTATCAGATTGAATTTGAAGTACGAAGCCCAGATTTTCCATACTGGCTGCAATTTTCTCTTTTTTTCTTAAAAAAGAACTTGATCATTCATATAAACATCAAGGTATCAGATAAACTTAAACTTAACTGAATAGAAATTATGTTTAAGAAATAAATTTGATACTTAATTTTTAATTTTGTTATACAATTTATTCAGATTACTGAATTATTCCAACTGTATCATATGTGTAAATATAAACGTGCTGACACATTAAGCTATCTTCCTGGGTTACTGAAAATTAGATACTTCCAAGTGATTATATTGCATGGCCTAAGAAAATAAAACAGATAAATATTTATATTACGAAATATGAACCATATTTACATAATACAATTGAATTTAAATATTTTATATACAATAAAAAAAAAACTGTATATTTCTTTCAGGTCTACGAATTGGAGAGGCGATTTAAACAACAAAGATATTTGTCAGCACCAGAGAGAGAACACTTAGCAAGCCTTATACATTTGACACCGACACAAGTAAGTTTTAATAAAAAAGAGAAAAAAAAAAAAAAATGTTGCCAATTCACAAAAACGGTAATCGGATACATATTTCTTGGATTGAATTACAAAGAAGAAAGCTAATAATTGCAAGTTAACATATTTCACTTGTTTGACAGTTTTCTAAATATTCTACTTTTAATATTGTCAAGCATGTGAAGAGTCTCCCTCTTTTCATATGTAATATAAGTTCCAAATACTATAATGAAAAGAAAAATTAAAAATGAATTAAATTCGACGTTAATCATTTTCAATCTCGCGCCTTTAAAAACTAGATAAACATTACCGATGACCGATGACAAATAACGACAGCCAGTAAATCTGGATTTGAGCGATGAAAGCAATTATCTTCAATGCAAACAAAGGCTTCCGTACAAAACGAACCCTATGAAAATGGTAAACTATGCCATAAACATGGATCGAATCTGTAGACTTACTTACTATTGAATATGTTCGTTCATATTGTAGTTAGGTAGCTGTCGATTTGTTGTTATTGCAAGCGCATGCGGCATGCCTTCTTGTTGCACGCGTCGGCAAACGAAGGCCTGTGATACCTGTATTTATCGTAGTAGTACAATATGTTATATGAAATAACAATGATCACAGTTCTTTTGTCCACGGGTGATTGCGGCGGGTAAACTGCGTTCCTGCTTCGTATGTGATGTGTATGTGTATGTTTATGAAAGAAGGAGCGATGCAAGGAGGAGAGAGGGAATAATAGAAAATTTTATGAAAATTCGAAAGAAAGAACCAATACTTGTGCAAATCTTTATGGTGTTTGAACTTTTTAATGTTAAACAAACAGATAAATGGGCGGATTTGATTTTTCTTTCATTTCTTTTCATTCCTTTTTCTTTTTTTTTTTTTTTTTGTATTCTTTTGACTCCTTTGAAGCATTAATAAAAAATATATATATACATATATATATGAGTACTTCATAACGAGGTGATAATACGTGTATCAATATTATTTTGTTTTGTGGTTAGAATACTATAATGTTTTTGTTATAATGGAAATTTTGGGATACATTCTTTATAACAATAAGAAAATGAAGATACTCGTATAATAAAGAAAAAATTTCTTTTGAAATAGAAAAATTCATTTATTTAGTTTTATATTCTCAAGAATCTAAAAGTTTTTCATATCATCAAAACTAACCCATTCTCTCTCTCTGTGTGTGTCTTATTTATTATTAAATTTTGCATTGAACCTTACTTAGCCTTTGGTTTGAGTTTGATTAAAGCCACATGTCAATTGGGTCTACAAACCCTTCGCATGCGGTCAGCATTGTCCATTGTTGGATGCGTTTAAGCATAAAATTAACTTTCTGTGGTGTTTTGTCACACAATCAAAATTAAAACAAAAGAATAACATCTACTCATCCCACCACACCTACGACTGACAACAAGGGTCAACATATTGAGCTTCCACGCATAATCATCATAATCATCATCGAGCTTAAAAGATGAAAATTATACAATAAATTTAAATACACAAAACTCTTGGTGATTGTTATTTTATGGCTTAAAGCATTTAATAAGCGACAATTATAGACCCTTCGCTTTAATCTGTCATGGTGGTTAAGTACAATAATTTGTGCCAGAGACAACGCACACACCCCAAGGTGTCAAAACCAATAAAGCACATCATCATCACCATTATTGTGTCGCCTTTTGTTGTTTTGTATCTTTTGGTTTTGAAAACTTTTTTGGCCAGCACAAAGTAAAGCAACAACACAATGGCAAAGATGACCATACTTGTATATACTTATATAAGTAAGTAAATGGCTTACATCTTGAACACATATGTATATGAAGTTAACCACTGCGTATGATCAATTTTATACGCTAACTATGCCATAAGTTTTTGTTTGGTTCCGCTTGAAATCTTTGGCATCTTTCAATTGAGTTTTATTTATATATATTTTTTTTTTTTTTTATTGCGTCGTAAAAACATTGCAAGTTCTTTTTATCTTTAAAAAGTGTGAGAATAATGCGGATTATTCATGGGATCCATGTAATTCATGTGATTCATTGATTATTAAAAACCGCGTAAAAATATCAACAGATCATCATCATCATCATCATCATTTAATAAATTATTTTTGCTATTTAATTGTGATTGTATTCTATTGATAGAAATTACAGGTTCAGCAACCAACAGACAGTCAGTCAAACAGACAGGACACTTATATCTATTCACATTTATTCGGTTTTTTTTTTTTTTTTTCGTTCCTATTTATGAATCTTTAGACTACCGAAAATTTGTCAACAATTATTTTTATCTTTCGCTTAATAAAAATAATCATCCCTTATTGAGCACTTTAGATGATTCTTTTGTGTTGTTGGCCTAACCCCCATAATAGAATCCCTTGCGATGATGAGTGAGTGCAAATGATGTTTAAACCAATCTCAAGTGGTGGCTGGCTGACTGGCTAAAGGAACTAATAAACGTGCCATTGGAGCGAAAAATCGTTTCACATGGTGCACAACCAACAACAATCTTTCTTTCGTTATAAAAATGTACTCAACAATTGGCAGAATTATTTTTAAATCAATTATACTGATATTGTTAGATGTCCGCATTCGTGGCAATCCATGATGATGATGTTTTCATCACACACACAAACACTCACATACACATATTCACATGTGATATTTTTATAAGCACACACACACACACACACACACACAGTAACAGATACTCTCTCTTGTTATATGAAAGCGACGTGCATTTCTGTTAAAAAAGTAAGGTTCTTTTATAGAGACGAGCATGACAGAACAATAGAGATGAGTTTCTATATTGAACAACAACAGCAAGACAAGACATTAGGGTGAGTTTAAAATGTGTTTTATTCAGTTTTTCTTTTATTTTCTTCTCCTCCTCATCATCATCATCATCATCATCATCATCTACTGTGTTTGTTAAAAAAGGTTTTGTTATCCTACGAAAACAAACCACTGTTGAACGCACGGCATGTAAAGTTCATAGATTGCATTATTCTATGCTGTGCTGCTATACAATATGTATTGGATATATGGACGGACAAACCATTGGACGGACACATTTACAGAGAGACAGATAGACAGACAAACATAACAAGAGACATTTTTGTAGTGAAGTTGGCTGTGTTATTCAGTGCACACAAAATTTCCGGACAATAAAAACTGAAGGGTGGCGGCACACACTTCGTTCCGTTTTATTGTTGAAAACATGCTCTCGGCGCTTCTCTACACACCACAATGATTGCTTAACCTAATGACAATTACAGTTTAAGTGACTATGATTATTATCTTCACGCCTTTATGTTTGTTCCAATCCAATCCAATCCAATCCAATAGATACATAGAGATAGAGATCACGTATGAATGAATGCTTACAAAATAAAGGCAGGCATGAAATTTGTTTGCAATAAATTCCATTCATTAGTAGCTGAAATTAATTGCACACAAATGAACTATCACCTATCACTATCGTATGTGAACTTTATTCAGAAAGAGAAAGGATCTTTTAAATGAATGTCATCAAATTTCCCTACTTGCTGATTATAAAAACGAAATTTAAGTTTTGATAATGAATTTTCTCTTTACAAATGGTAAATGATTGCAAAAGTTATTGTTGCTGCTGAATGATCATTTAGATAATGACAAAACAAGATGGTTGCCGTAGTCCACCATTAATACACTCGTACATGTAAACAAACACAGACAGACAGACACACATTTAACTTGCCTTCAACTACAAAACTCGTTATCTCAACAATGCTTTTCTCACTCTAACCTTCAGGTAGCTGTTAGCTAACCGCGGTTCCGTCCCTTGACTTGATAAATGATTTCACATTGCACACTATACATACACATGTACATATATTACTCTTTCTTATTTACACATTCGATATGAAATACATAGATACTTAGTATGTTCATATGTATAATACGAGTACATACAATGTGTTTACTTTACGGGTTGCATAACTCATTCGCCAGGGCATCACAAACTTCTACAAAGAGTATATTTTCTGAAGTCTAATTAAATTATACTTATTATACTTAAGATCACTCAAATGAAGCTGATTTGTTGAAATTGAAATTTATGTTACATGATTTTTTCTGAAAATAGAATTAATTCAATATTTTTGAAAGTTTCTCTATTCATCGAGAAATTAATTGTATTCAATATAATATTATTAAGTATATATTTCTCAACATTATATATATTATTTTTATATTGCAGGTTAAAATTTGGTTTCAGAATCATAGATACAAATGTAAACGACAAGCCAAGGAAAAAGCTATGGCCGAACAGAATCAACAAAATCAGGTAAGCAAACTGACCACGACTAATTGAAGAGCAAACAAGAAAATCGCCAAATGGGAGTCAGACTAGCACACAGAGGGTTCCATACCAAATAGAGGATTGTAGTGAAGGTATTCCTTTTAGTAGTTCAATTTGACTGATTCCAAGAAAAGTACAGCAGCGTCTATATCAAAAAAAACTTATAGTGTCTAAACTTAAGATCAATAGTGCAAAAAACAAAAAAGTTTTTCTAATAAGATTGAATTTTAATGGGGTCCGATCAAACTAAAATTTCAACACTACAAATTTCTAATCCATTTCCAATAACCAACTGTGTATATTTTAAGATCATAGGGTTACTGGATCGTATAGCTCCCATAAGTTTCATGTATGGGGACCCCTTTAAATTTTTAATTATATTTTGAGTAAAAAAACAAAAACAAAAAAATGTCTACCTTTTCATGAGATAGAACCCGAGGACGGGCTGTCAGACTGACGTACATTGTAGCCTTAACAACATTAGTTGAATTTGATTTTGTATGGGAGGTTTCCCTTCTAGTGATCCTATTCGGCTGATTCTAACTCAAAAGCTGACGGTGTAGTTTGCATTCATATAGACGAACATGGCTAAATCAACTCGTATCATCGAACTAGTCAAGAATATATGTATATACTAGAGATGGGCCGAGTACTCGGTTGATACTCGGTACTCGGCGGGTTTTTTGATACTCGTACTCGGCCGAATAACTCGGTTTGAATGCCGAATAACTCGGTTTGAATGTCGAGTATACTTTGTTTAAGAAAAGCAATTTATTTTGCTGCCAAACTATAATATTTGTCTCTTTTCGGTAATTTTAGTAATTTTTTCGAACGGTTTGAGTAATGTAATGCACTCCCTTAGGATCTCCCATTGACGTTCAGTTAATTGTTGTAGATTGGCTATACTTGGGTTGTCCGTGATGTAGAGAGATATTGCCCTTTTTCCTCTAATAATCTGTTTATCATGTAAAAAGTACTGTTCCACGAGTTTGTGCTCTGGCAGTTTTAGTTCTTTTTGTATCAGGGTCAGTTTTTCTTGTGCCACTGCAGAATGGTTAAAATGGCCTACAATTTTTCTAGCTGAGGCAATAACGTTGATTACATTTTGTTCCTCCAACGAAGCTTTTACGGCTAATTGCAGCGTATGTATATAGCATCCTTTGCCAACATATTGACTATCAATTATGGCTTTCACCACATTGGGTCCATTGTCTCTCAAGACAAGATGAATGCGAGTATTAATATCCCAGTTCACGAATAAATCTGAAAGTACTGATCGAATATTGTCCGCCGTGTGGGGTCCTCTAAAATGTGATATCTGCAACACTCTGTGCGGAAGCTTAATTTCCTATTCTAGCCAGTGAGCGGTGTAGCTTAAGAATTCGAGTAAGTTATTCATGCAGGTCCAAATATCAGTAGTTATTGATATAGCTTTACCTTTTGCAAGTTCCGCTCTTCGCCTGCTTGTACTTGCTTACGCGCTCGAAATGGGAATTTGATGAAACCGAAACTTTATTCGTTCTTCCATGTCTCCTTCTGTGTGAAGAGTATAAGGAGGATTTTATACGTTATATTTTCTGTTGTTTAATTTATTTTATATTGAAATATAAATTCTCCTTATACACTTTAAAGATTTTCTAAACATATATTCCGAACCTGTTGTAATGAAAATCATTTCTTATTAGTCATAACAATAAATCCAATTAATATATTGTAGATAAACATTTAGGTAGTTAACTTTCCTTCAGAAGACAACACATATCATTCCAAATGAATTATATTTTACTAACGGCATTTGT
The DNA here is from genome assembly GCA_037043295.1 of Amiota minor. Lineage (NCBI taxonomy): Eukaryota > Metazoa > Arthropoda > Insecta > Diptera > Drosophilidae > Amiota > Amiota minor. The sequence goes on from JBAMAW010000382.1 coordinate 1,038,682, forward strand.
ATGTATGTATGTGTAATATTCATTTTGTACTATGTACCTTCTTTCTCTTCAGTCGGCAAGTTCACCAAGGCGTGTTGCTGTTCCCGTTTTGGTTAAAGATGGCAAACCATGTTCGGGTAGCAATGTAACATCGCAACCACAAGGACAACAACAAGTCAATACGGGTGGTGCGGGCAGTAACGGTGGAAACAGTAATCCCAGCGGGCCCGGCAACAATGGAGCGGGATCAGTTTCTACAAGCATTACCGGCGGCTTAAATCTTATTACAAGTGATGCGCCAAACTCCCATTCGCCTGATACGTCCTCATCTCTAATAGCTAGTTATAATGGAACAGTTACAGGTCACAATGCACAAATGTTACAACAACCCTGCAATAATACTTTAATGTCGAATAGTTTAGCGATGGCATACAGAAATCAAAACAACTTCATATCCAATGGCCACCAACAGCAATGTGGTGGCTATTTACCCCTCCAAGGCCGAGCGTGGTAATATGTCAAAATACTCAATATATTTGACCACAAAAAATATAAAAGAAAAGAAAAGAAATTGATATAAACAATAAACAGAACAAAAGAATTGTCGGTCAGATCTGTTTACACTATATGTAATCTTTGCATATTCTGTATTATGTATTAAAATAAATGAATAAAATAAAAACTTAAGAAAAATTAAAACAAACAAACAAAGAAAGAAAGTAACGAAGAAACAAACAAACAAAAAATTATATGCAAATATAAAATATGAACTAATTCCATGTTTTTGGTAATTAATTATTAACATTTATAATTAGTGTTTTTAAACAAAAAAAAAAAAAATAATAATAATAATAATTATAAAAATTTATCCCATATGATTGAACCAAGTTCTTTCAAAGTGATAAGACTCAACTTAGGTTTTTCTTTGATTTGCAGTTTTCTCATAGTATCAAAAACCCAAACTACAAAATAAAAAAAAAAAAAAACAAATATAAAAAGAATACACACAAACATCTAAATATATTATTATTATTATTATGATTATTATTAAATTTATATATATTATTGAGATATCGCGAGTCAACCTTAGCAAGATTTTTTCATTTATTCATTACTTTATTGAGATTAATAATTGTATTTAAATAACAATAGATGTACTTATATTTAATAAAGTATCGGTCCATGCACAGAAATATTGTAATTTGTAAATATTGAACGCATAATATTGTACTGTACTCTTCATGGCTTGGAGAAATTTTTTATTCCATAAGAGATTCAATGCCATGTTGATCATATTTCAGTTCACTGTCAGTACAAGTAATATTCAATAATATCCAATCCAAATGTTAATGGTTGATTAATGATGATAAGTTGTTCAAAATCTCCAGGGCATGGGTAAGTAAATAAATTCGCTATTGATACTAATTAATTTAGATTCAATATAAACAACAATAGAATAAGATACTCGAGATTAAAATCATATTGTATTTATTTAGAATTTATTTATTATTATTTATTTATTTATATAATGCTAACTTAAAGTAAAAACTAGAAGTTAACAGAAAATTAGCCATGGCTGCCAGGGCCTTCAGCTAATAAAGATATATATTATTATTTATTTATTTATTTCCCTTAATCATAAAAACTTAGTTGGTACAAAGATTTTTTTTTTTTTTTTTTTTTTGTATAGAACATAACAATTCTTTATTATATAATACCCTCTTACTGGATTGCATCCTTGCTGTGGTAGCCTAGGAAAATGGTAAAGTCTCTCATGTCGATCAAGTCGAAGCCAACACTGCAGTTAAGAGCAGTCTAAGCCAGAGATCAGAATAGCCTCGTCTTTCTTATTCCTATTCTATAAAAAGGTAGCTCGATCAGTAGTAGAAATTGGTTTCGTAAATGATATCCAATATGCACTTGGATGTTAGGATGATAACATATATGATAATGGTGTATTGGAACTAGTAAATTAAACTCTTTAATATAGTATTTCAAATTAAAGTTTCTTAATGCTTGAATTCTCAGTTGAAGTCCAATCGCACATAGAGAAATTTACTCTAAAAACACTAAGGCGAAGGTTTTCAGGGTTTGGATATGTAAAGCCCATACATATCACAGAAGCAACAGGCATTGGGAATGAGATGAGTATCTTTTAAATTTAGTTAATCGAATCGAATATTAATTTTTCCAAGGGCAAAACCGAAACAAGATGCAATATATTCAATAAAATTCCGTCACTTAGAAAGAAGTTAATTGATAAACTAGTACTTACTAGCCAAAGGTTCACTTAGATAAATTTCCAAAATTGGAATAAGTAACTTTTGTAAAACAGAAGCAACAGGAGAAAGTTATATATATCTTCATTTTAAGTGTAAAATTAACCGCCTTTGTAGCTGAATCTCTTTTATCTTTCGAAGGACAAAATTGACTGAGAATAGAATAATTTTTTTTTTTTTATTATAATACATTTTTTTATTGTTCCTCAAATTTTATAGCTTTATTACTATATGGAAACCCTATTGGCGTAACCACTTCAATATTTATTCGTAGTTTGAAGTTATTTAACATTGTTGAATAGCCTACATGAAATACACTTATGAGTATTGCACACACAAGTATGTACCATAGTTCGTATAGTATAAGTTGTATTAATTTAAAAAATACAATATAAAAAAAGAAAAATAATGTGTCCAACCAAGCAGAACACACATTCAGCACTTATAGTGAACATTCAGAAATCTTAGTTCTTGAAAATCGTCCCCTGCGGTGAACTACATGCAATTTTAACGCATAATTCATTGGGGGTTGGTTGATTATTTATGCCTTTTGATTGCTCATTCTGCACATTCGCCAGTGTCGTTGTCCTTCAATAAATACAGTCCGATTTATAAGGAGTATGTAGTTCGATGTTCCTTCTTAAGTCAAACAAATTATTTAAATCGTAACAAAACTAATCATTTAAATTCGGTCAGCTGAAAAAGTCAAACCTCTTGCTGTGTATGGGAACTGATAAACCATTTATGAACGACATTCAATCACGATCAAATGAATGAATGGGAAAGTGAAATTGTGGAATGTTATTTGAGATCTTAAGTGTTCCTTCTTAAGGGGGTACCGACTGATCAAACCAAGCAACCTCATTTTCCTCAAATGAACTTTTAAGTGTTAAAGAAAACGAAATCAGTAAATTTCGCAATTCAATAAGAAATAACAAATTTAAAAGAAAACATGGGAAAATCTTAAACTACTGTACGTTTTTTTGCATTAATAAATTTAAGCTTCATTGCACAAATTATTCAGTTCTTATGGGTAGTTACTTTGTAGCCTAAAAGATGAGACAAATAAAAAATGTTTGACATTTGATTATAAATAAAGACTGTTGATGAGGGTCGATCAATAAGACCTTAGAAAAGGGATGGAGCTCCTAGCATCGATAACTTTTTGTTTTGTGAAGTTCTCTAAGCTTCTACTAAAAAGAGGTTTCTTGAATTCTTTGTCGTTGTACCAGAGCACAAGTGAGGTCGAAAAGAGTTGATCACTACAGAAAGCGGTGATGAAATCCATGGAATGATATTGGACAATCGGAAATTTAAATTGCATCAGGTGGCTGATACTGAGCATAAATATTTGGACATAAAAAAATCTATCCCCGCGATGGCTGTCATGTGTGGCCTCTTTAAAGGAGTCTTCGGTAATGTTCAACCGTAATCCGAACAAGTTTTGGCACCGTGAACGAAACATTTATCTATCACAATACACCAGAGACCTAGAAAAAGTCAAAGCAGTGGACTTCTCCGCGTGGAAGTGCCCAAGGTCAACAAGGCTATGAAGACAGTTTTTTGGGATGTCATCGCGGTGTCATTCACATCGTATGTTTTAAAAATGGTAAACCAATCAGATTCTACATTGATTTGAAGCTAAAACGACCGCATTTGTTGAAGAAAAAATTCTTTTCTACCATGACTAATACACGTGTGTAGTCACTATGGAAAAAAATCCATAAATTAAGCTACGAACTGCTATCCCATCCAGCATATTCTCCAAATTTAGCCCTTTACAATTATTGCTTGGTTTCAAACCTAAAGAAATGACTCGTCGTTAAGAGATTTGGATCGAATGAAGTGGTCATCACTAAAAAACGAACGCCTATTTCGAGGACCTTGATAAAACCTATTATTTAGAAGGGATAAGAAATTTGAAAAATGCTCGACTAAATGTAATGAACTAAAAGGAAATTAAATTGAAAATGTAAAGAAAATCATACAAAAAAAATATGCTTCTATCGTTTTTTAAGGACTAATTGATTGACTCTGCTTGACTATGGAATCGTGGTATTAAATTTTTGACTTTCAAAAAATGTCTACAAAGACCTTAAATAAATTAAACAAAAATCTATTTGTTCTATCATCTTGTTAGGCTGCTACCCAATTAAGAAGCAACCATCAGACGACGTTGGTGTAAAATACTTTTAATTGCTTTTTGTTCTTTCTTCGTTATTTCTCTTTAAGGTGTCTATAAAATTCCATGGGCTCATGTTCAAATATCGAAATATGACTTAAAATATACCTAGGTTTGTGTGTATTTTGAATGAGTGTGGGCGTGTTGTGTTGGGTTTCCTTTGTTTAAATTTTTTGGAATTGTGAATGAAATTACTAAACAAATATTTTGTATTTGTGTTCGCACATCATCCCCGTGAAGCGTTCTGCGTTATTTATATTTGATGCCTGGGTTTGTCGTCAAGAATTAACTGAAATGATTGGACATCATGAACAAAGCATGCATAAAAATCAAAATCGTTAGTAACGCTCTCTCCAACATCCATGCATACATACTAGATGCATACATCGAACACTTCTTACCCCGAGATTTGTACACGTGGCAGAAGACACGTGCATACAATTCAGGTTAAGTTCACGATTAAATTAATCGCTGATTAGTGACGGGCCGAATTACAAACAAACATCAGCAATTCAACAATCCAGGAATACAACACAATCGAATCGAATCTAGCGAAAAAAGGTATGAAAATACTTCGCCAATACATTGAAATTATACACACATATCTGTTGTTGTAGGTAGTAGGCACAACGAAAAATATTTTAATCTTTTAATAATGTTTCTCGGTTTGGGTTACTACAGCAGCAACAGCACCACCACCACCACCGCCACCGCCACCAGACAGAAATCTCCAACATACTCGTACGCTTTTCAATGTACTTAAATATGCATACGTAGTACAACTGTAGTACGAGTATATAAAAATAATTTAATATTTCGACTTTTATTTCTCCATTTGGTTGTCTCACGCGCTTTTGCTTCCATTCCATTTTGCAGATTGTGGATTATAAGAATGGGCGATTAAAAAAGAAAAAAGGTTAAATTGGTTTCCATGAATTGTTGTTTTTTAGATTTTTGAATTTTAGCTTTACTAATCCTCATTAATATTATTTTTATTATAATATTTTTCGACTATAAACAAACATACTCGTACATAAAGGGTGTCTCAATAAGAGTGAACAATTTCTTTTATAAATAAAAACACGTATTTTTGAGTGAACTGTGATACAATATTTGTATTGCATTGTAAAGCAGATATGTTCCGATTAAGTATAGGCCATTGCTCTTTTCAAGAAATTTTCGGTGACTTTTTGACAAAGATGTTGGTTGTATGTCACAGATGACGAGCTGGATAATGGCCTTGAGCTCATGAATTGTTTCCGATGTTCCGATAAACCAATGATTTCATAAAACCGCAATGAAAGAAATTACATGACATTAAATCGTATGATCTTGGTGGCCACAGTTGATTTCAGAATTTCGTGAGTTGATTTGTTCTGGAAATGCAATAGCTGCTGCAATACATTGTTTCATTGGCGGTGTGGTGTGGTGTCGCCCAGATCCATGCCATCCAATTGAGGCCACAAGAACTTCGTTATCATGTTCCCCATGACGCGAATTTAAATTTAAGTAATGCATTCTTATTGTGACAACCGACTATCAGATTCCCTGTATCCTTTATATTCATATTGTATTTAAGTGTGTACTTTTATCGATTATTTTACATCAAATGGAGAAAGTAATTTTGCTTAATGAAGGTTTCGCATTACGAGTAACTATTTGCAATGAATTATGCTCGTTAAGCAAGGATCCATTGTATAGTAGTTTGAACTATCTCTTGATTTCATTTGCCATAAACAAATCAAAGCAGAAATGATTTTCGTGTCATATATCCTCTGCAAACTACACGATATTATGTGTTACATGTTGTTTCGTTCAATATTTTGGAAGGCACCTGGATTGGCACCTTACTAGAAACCTGCATATTAAGCCAAACAGATGAATTTAAAAAATAAACTAGAAAAATGCACGGGCTCTTTGGCCTACGGTCTCAATTTTGTCTACAGAACAAAGTTAGTTCCATAGCAATGCAGCTATAGGGAATGGCAAGTAACTCCAATATTGAGATACTACAGAAAAACCAGTCTGCGACTTAGTGTCTACTTAGTATGTATAGTATAGCAAGTGCTCCTTGCTTTGTGAGCAATTTTGAATTTGACAAAGATGGGGATGAAATAAGAAAAGTGCCAGAGAAACACATCAACAAGTTGCATAATCATAGCAACAACGGTGTCGGAAAAGATTTCATGTCTTGGACCTTCCACTCAGATTTCAATGTGTCTATGTATTTTGATAGTAAATGATGATTCTAGAATTTGTAGCTTCGGACAAAAAATAGTATGTTTTCATCAAAATTTTTAAAAAAACAGTAAAACTATTTGAGAAGAACAGTACTTTTACAGTATAAATTGTATTCAATGCAAATGAACAAAGAAAGCCAATTATCTATTTCCTTTTGTTCGCCATGGCATGTTGCCATCAAAACTTCACTGAGCGCCGTTTGAATGTATTTACACTCGCCTCGTGTTGTCAATGTTCTCTCTGACATTTTGCATTGCGATTGATACATTTGAATTCCCATATTTTTTAAAATCAAAGTTTTATATATTTATTGATCATTCTGAACGAGAGTCAATAGATGATTAAATGCAAACATCATCTTAAATAGCTTTAAAATTTCTGTTAAGTTCAAATATTTCATATGGAGATATTCTATCTTTGTACAAAACTTTCTTCTTTCCATATTTTAAAAAAATCTTTTACAGATGAAAGAAAATGCAGGATGAATTCCAAACAAAAATTTAAAAGATGTTTAATCTTTGAAATTTACTAACAATATTATTTGCATTCAGTATAATTTAACGAAACCACAAATGTTGTCAAGTTTGTCTCAATATTTAATATATCAAATGTTTTGTGCAGTGCCAACAAAATAAGACAAAACCTTTTTCATTTCTTTGAAATCAAATATTGTATTTTTGGATCCTTTTTAAATAATATTTTCTTTGGAAATCATGATTAAGTAAAATTTTCAAATTTCCCTAAACCACACACGGTGAAGTACTTGAGTGCAATTAAGGAGAAATCTTTAAGTTCTTTTTTTACATTGAAGACATTTGTCGATTTTATCGTTAAATGGTTTATATGAATTTGGAATATTAAAACAATCATAGAGAAAAAGACAAAGCAGAAATGAACTGATCAATTATACAATTGTTTAAAATATTATTTACAATAAGAAAGAACAACAAACTAGAAATGCATACACTACGCGTGTTTATACTAAATTATAAATCAATTTTTATCGAATCTCTTTATTCATGGCTTTTACAAATATATATAGGTACATATAAATACAGGAGCGCACTTAATTTAGTGTTGCGAGTTAAGATCTTTTTCACATGATTTATATGCTATGCCAATTCCAAAACCAGTTCCAACTAATAAAGGCCATGTTCGTCTCTTTAAAAACACCAATGAAGTAACAGCGCCTATCAAGAGTCCGCCGGCTGAAAAAATTTTAAAAAACAAAACATATTTAATAAATTGTACATTTTTAATATTAGAAAATTTATGTGATATCAATTAATGAATATTGGGAAATACAACTTCAAATGAATTTCAAAATAGAATAGATAAATTAACAATAAGTTAGGTGAAACAAGCTTTCAGCGTATCTATTTCTTTTGAGAATGATAGATAGAACAGAATATGCAGGCCACTCGTCAAAGATTGCTTGACTGTCTTGAAGGCTTCCCTTGGTTTGAAGTTGAAGCCATTTTAAACAAATGTCTCTTTATGGATCAACGTACCCACATCTGAGTACAATAACAACCATAATACTCCCTTTGCGCTTGTTAGAATGGAAACAGGTTCTGTGGGGTCCTAACCACTTGTGGTGTCAAAAGAAAGCATCTGATAATCAGACTTTGCACCCGAGGTACTACCCATCTAGAATAAGGGAGTTTGTCATAGTTGGGTACCCTTAGTTGATCTCAATGCTGAACCTACACCGTTGGTATCAACCTGCAGAATTAACAACAAAAAAAGCCAAGTTAACAAGTAGCAAATTTTCCAGAATTCCCAGGTGTTCATAAAATTAGATAACTGTTCTGCCATTCCCCATAAGAACTGTATATATGAAAAGTAAGTATGAAAAGTATGCACTTATTTACATTTTGCAAATCAAAGCTTGAAACGTTGAGCGTTATATGGTTTACCCTGTCCACTCCCCCACCTTGGTCTTTTTTATTACTTCCGCTGCATAGCATCAAAACAGCTGATCTTGGAACCGGCCACCGCCCCAAGCTTATCAATTTAGCCAAGACCACTTATGCAAAAACTCGTCAATCAATTTGTTTTATGTTAAAAACCTGTGGATTTACTGGCAACAAATACCTACATAGGACAAACAAACAGCAGCAGAAAAGTAGAGATGTTTCGTCAAGAATGAAGATACCCACTACATGAGCACATTGGCCACACTTTAAATCAATGAGCTAAAAATACTTTAGTTTAATTTTGCAATGTTAAAAAACGCTACAAATAAAATTAACTGGCCCATCTTGGATAACAGGATACTTCACAATATCCGATAAGGCAACAAACATTGACGTTGACGTTGAATGTTTTCCAAGATTTCGTCGTCCCATTTGTTTGACCAATCACTCTCATCACTCAAAAATCGCTTTGTATTTGAAAACTAGAATAAAAGTAGCAATATCTGCCAACACATACAATAAGAGTATCTAGTACATCCAGTCTTTATTTCCCATTTTTGTTGTATGAAAATTGTCTCCATGAGATGCGGCAATTGTGTCAACTGTGTATTATGTAATTTTATACTTACTTCCTTTCACAATAGAATCCGTGATACATCTATCTATCTTCCTTCCGAATTCATCTTCGGCGAAAGATACGCTCTTTGTTTCAGCTGACATTTTCCTTATATTTTAGTTATGTTTAAATTAAAATATTTATTTATTCATTTATTTTTAAGACCTTTCTGTCGATGTGCCTTGAGAATCGATGAAATGACACACAGAACAAAACAAATATGAAACACGGAACAGTTAAGAGCTGCCAGATTTTAAAAAAATTAAAATATTTCATTCAAATAATTTAAATATCATATTTTGTAAAAATTTTTACAAAATGCGGCATAATGCATCAAAGCCACTTTAATTAATGTTTTTCCTCAATATATTTTTTAACGAAACTTTATATATTCAAGTTTAAAACTTAATTTTTGCGAAAATTATCAGCGGACCAATGAGATTGAAACACATAAATAGAGATGAATCCATAAAAGCAGTGAAATTCAATTTTATTCTAGAATTTATTATTTCAATTAAATTATTTTTTGTAATTCTAAGTACTTACTATGATACATTATACATACAATATCCCAAAAGCTTGCATTGACGAGACCTTCCTTAATCTAATTATATTCTAAGTATATTAACAATTGTGACACATATTGAGAAAATTTCCAGAAAAATATTTGTATGTTCGTTTTGATCATTAATTTCTAATTTATCAATACACTTTGTTTATGTAAGTATATTAAACTAGGTAATAAAATATTATTCACAGAAACCTTCAAAATGAGATACATAAATACATGCCCTTTTTACAAATCATTATAAGTGAGATATAAAGATATCAATCTAATTCTTTAGGCGATGTCAATTGAAGAGGCGTGATCCTAATGAACTTTTAGGAAGAAGGTTCACTGCAATATAATCGCCCCCCTAATCACTATTTCCAAGAATATTTAATGTAATTTTTTACAACAATGTTCAAACAAATAAAACTTTTCTGAAAATTGCGCGCATATTTACATATATAGTTATGGTACAAATTGCAATACACTTAATCAACATTTGAACATAAAAAATTCGCAAATTAATTATAAATGCAATAAATATTTTTGACAAAATTTCTCTACTCTTAATTACCCTACTTAATTTTCTTTTAAAATCACATCAATTATCTTTTGAAGTGTATTAAATTTGTTTCATTCAGCTGTTCCAGATTCATTACTACAAATTCTACTTAGTTCTTCTTCTTTTATTAAAATTTGTATAAATAGTAAGGATAGTTATTGTTTGGTATTAGTTGAACTAAAGATAATATAACTATAATATGAGTTTACCACCAGCATTATTGCAGCGTTTAGCGCAACGTGGCCTGGTCCAAGATGGTAAATACAAATCAAATCCTTTGGTCAAAATTATCATTAACTTTCTTTCTTTGCAGCCAAAAAAACTAAGAAACCATCAATATTAAAAGAAAATCAAAGTGCTCCAAATGAAGAAATTATTGCTGAAGATTACGATGAAACTGGCGGAGATCTTCAAGGTGATGGTGATATGGATAATGAATACACAAAGTTTTTGTATAGGAACGAAAATGAAAACTCGAAAAGAAAAGCGCCAGAAGAGAATTTCTGGGTAGGCCGCATGCGAGAACGTCTAGGAGTATCGGCATCCTATTTGGGTTACAAAAATTGCCCTAATAAATACAATATATACCATAAATGCACTCTATATTGTGTTAAAAGATGGGAAAATGGTCGTAAGGAGCCGTCGGAGAAATATATGCGACGCTATAGACGCCTGATTAAGAAATATCCCTTGTCAAAAGGATGGATAGAGAAATATGATCCCGGCTGTGGCTGCTTCTACTTTATAAATGCAAGGGACAATGTTGTATCATGGTTACCGCCCAGTCATCCCAAGTCACGTGTGTCTATTAGTGCTGCTAGTTATCGTAGCAAACTAGATAACACAAATAGCGTTGACGATGATGATGAACCACCAAGTTTCAGGGCAGAAGCTTGGTGCGATAATAATTCTCAGTCTGAGGATAAAACGGTGACGACTTCTCGCTCGAATCCAATGTTTGATGAACATCAAACAGACCAAGTCAGTGATACCAAATATAAGAAGCGAAAATATCGTGATGTTGAACGGGCGATTTCAAAAAAACGTAAAGATCCAGTTGACTAATAAGTAACCAAAAGAAATAACAATTAGATAAACTAAGCTATGTACGATTATGTTTAATTCATAGATATTTGTTAAAAATAAAGACAAATTATATGAGGATATTTTTGTGTATTTTAAAGTATTTATTCACAAATTTATTTAAATTACATTTAAAATATAAAAACACACATGGGCAATTCAATCATGTTAGGTTAGTAATGTATCATCTAGTTCCTCGTCTTTACCCAATGGCTGAAGCGATGCCTTCCTCAAGACTTTGCTGACGACTTCATTCAATGAGTCCTTAGCACCAGGTTCCAATATTTGACATGTCTTAAGAAAAACTGTATCATCTACCCGCAAGCGAAGAATCGATATCAGGGCTAATTCAGAATTTGATTTAACATAGCCGTTCTTCTCTTTAGTTCCATTTACTAGCATGGGGATAAGGTATTTCATAACTTCTGGAGTGATTTGGTCATCATTTAGTGACTTTGCAATATGACTGCAGGCCTTTGCAACCAATTGTTTAACATCATTGCTATTGTGGTTGATGGCTCTGGCAAATGCGACAATGACACTATTTGGAATCTTCCGTTGCTCGGCTAAATAGTACTCGATGAGATACATAGCTGCGCGTATACCATTGCAGGCTATGACTATTTTGTCTGATGAAATATTTGTTAGAATATGGCTAGTGATCTTCTCCTCATATTTCTCAGTCAATACAGTTTCAGGGCACTCCTTGAGAGCAACAAACAGCACAACTGTATGACCATGCCGGATTGGACTATCGTCGTTACCATCGTCATTGAATATGTGTTGGTTAAATAACTCATTTACTTGATCTGGGTTCAGATATTTAATGAGTGCACCTAAGCAGCCGCCTACGGCTCCACGTGTAACATCCTCTGGATGACCAAGCATAGCCAATAGAGTGACAAAGACTTGTTTCCTTATAGGTTCTGTCATCTTATCACCCGATGGTGTTAATATAATCCGCAAGGCTTGTAGCATTGTTTCTCGTACTGATGAATCATCAGCATTCTTGATGCCATTATGGATTTCATTGAATAATGGATCAGCTCTGGAATGAATTTTAACCAATTCCGATAAAGCAAAACCAGCTTTCATTCTAACATTTCGATTTTGATCGTACAATGACTTTAGGAAAGTAGTTTGAAGTTGAGGAAGGAACTGTTTGAGCATAACACCGACTTTATGAAGTAAAATCGCCAGCGTTTCCATAACTGCAGCCTTAACCCCAGCATTGAAACGATCTCCCAAAATACGGATAAGTGGTCCGGTGATATGAACCACAGAAGGTTGCAATGACTGAGCACTTGTTAGTGAAATAATTTCGCCCAGACCTTGGGCAGCGTTTTCCTTTTCTTCGGGCAAACCATTCAAAATTGCCTCACGGAACACAGGCAGCAGTGGAGTAATTCCTTTGGGCAAACAAAAACCAGGGAGTTCTGAAACCTTTAAATCACTTGCAGCAAATCGAACAGCTTGCCGAACATCAGACACGTGCGCAATTTGTTGTGCTGAATCCAGTCCCTTTATAACAGCATTTAATGCATCCCAGGATTTTTGCAATATATCCTTGTCGTTATCGGCCATCAAGCGCAGCAAGCATCTTAATAGTTGTGGTACATATTGAGAGTAGTCTGCAGGGGAATACATACAAAAAGCAGAAAGTAAACTTGATGATGATTTGCGAATCTTCAAATTATCAGATTTTGCCGTAGTCATCAGAGTATCCATAATTGTCCGAATACCAATTTCATCAACAACTGACAAAACAACCGCCTGGCAATACTCCAATTCTTGTTGTTCATTTCCTGTACCTTGTGCCTCTGATAAGGCATCGAGCAGAGCATTAAGTATCTTGGGCAAATATTTGGTAAGTGCTTCTCCAGCCACTGATACCAAGATGGAAAGCGCCTTTGTGTTTACTGGAGGCGCAGTTAGTTGAGGCACAAGATATGGTAAGACCACTCTGGATTTAATAAACATGACTTGTCGGAGACCATCCAAAGTACTTTCAGCAACAACAGGATCAGGATCTGAGAGTCCTTCCAACATAGATGGCAGTATATCATCTAATGCACGAGAGCCAACAGTAGCATGAAGCGAATCAAATGTTTTAGCTGCTGCCTCTCGCACCTCTGGTAATGGATCTGATAGAGCTTTTCGTACAGTCGGTACTAAGCTATTCACAAAGGTCAAAACCATTTCCTTAGAAGTCGAACTCATTATCTCTGATAAGCCAATGCAAACACCTTGTCTTTGATCAGGCTGTTCCGAATTTAAGCCACTTTCCAAAATGGGAATGATTTCTGGAAGAACTCTTTCTCCTAATTTCCTTACTAGATCACCCAAAGTACGAGCAGCAACCTGTCGCTTATCATAGCTGGTACTAGCCAAACAGCCAAGCAATAATCCAAAAAGTGTTGGTAGTATTTCTCTTAAAGTTCGAGGAGTATTTGTGACTACAACTTTCCAAACATGTAAGGCGGCTTGTCTAACCATCAAGGAAACATCACTGCGTCCCATATATAGTCCTGATAGAACTCTGTTTCTACGTTCATCACCCAGGAAACGTATAATTGCTGTATGCGATTGTTCTGTACCAAAGTTATCGTCTTCACTAGCGGTCTCAGTTGTCATTTTCCCAGAAACGCCAGAAATCCTGTACAGTAAATCACCCAGAAGTTGCACCGAACTGTAACGAATTCTCCAGTTATCATCAAATAAGCCTCTTTCAAGTTCCGCAATAGAAGAGCGACAGCAGTTTCCGCATACATGTTCACAATACGTTGACCAGCTTTGAGGGCAGTATCTCGCACGTATTCATTTTCATCGGCCAAAGCTTTCAGAATTGGATTAATAATTTGTCCAATATAAGGAGTGAACTCCTTTGCGAAAGCACCAGGCATGTATATGAACATCATGATATAGCCATCCTTAACATGTGGAGCTATATCAGTTCTTTCAGCAGTGGCTATGATTTCAGGCATCAGTTTGTGCATTTTTTCTACGCCCAATCCACCAACCACTTCAGATAGACCTTGAGCGGCACCACTTCGATCGACACTACTAGACTCCGATGTCAAAGTCTGCATTAACCATGGCAGTAGATCTTCAAATGATGTTTCGCCCATTCCCTTCACCATGGCTCCCAAGGCACGAGCCGAAACTGCTCTAACTTCGGGTACTGGATCCAATAGAGAAGATTTAAGTCCTGGTATAATATTAGGAAGGTATGGCATTAAGTCCTTTTGATCTGTCAGTGAGTACATGTTTCCAATAATTTGCGCTGCCATTTTCCTTGTCTCTGTCGAGCGATCCATAAATGCCCGCTGGACTACAGGCATAATCAAAGCCAGTGATGGGGCATCGATGAAATGTACGAATTTGGTCTTAAGTAAACTTTGTAGGCATACGGATGTATTATTAGAAGGGTCTTCCAAAGCTTTCAACAAAACGGGAACAATCGCTTGGATTTCAGGATTCTTGATGACGGAACCAATAACTTTAAGGGCATCAGCACCAGCTTCTTGTACTTTTGTATGCGAGTCGCCAAGCACTTCAATCAATTTTGGAACAATGCTGGGCAGACAAGATGACAATTGTTTTGGAGCACAGAAGGCCATTGCTCCAAGTAACTCGACGGATGCAGTCTTCGTGCGCCAAGAGTCTTCATCCAAAGCATCTAAAAGCGATGGCAAAACCAATTTCACACCATGAGCAGATAGCTTGCCCATTACAACTCTAGCGGTATCATCGGCTGCTTGTCTCACATATTGTGACGAGTCGCCAAAACATTGCAATAAATGCGGTAGCACATGAACGACATAGGGCTCAAATAGACGTCCCAATGTAGTACAAAGTACTTCAAAGGCAAACAATGCTCCCTCGCGGTATTTGTAGTTTTTCTTCTCTTGAATGTATGCGTGAGCTTAGACATGATGTCAAGTTGTTTCAGTGATAAAATACCCAGACCTTTAACAATTCCAGCTATGCCATAGGCAGCTCCCCTTCTCTCGCCATACTTCTCGGACTTCACTAATAAATGCAACAATTTCTTAACCATTGCAGGAGCTTCATCTTTCACCGAAGGCATCAGATGGGGCAAACAATTGGAAACTGCTTCTTGAACTTGTTGGGAGGGTGTTGACAATGCAGCAATCAGCCTTTTGACAATCGGTTCAATACGATTATCATCCTTTTCCAAATGTCGTGCCAAGGAACCCATTAATATGACAACAGCTTGGCGTATATTATCAAAGCTTTGGGATTTTGGTGCCTTGTCTAGGAAATCCTCAAAAACTGGTATTAACGTTAAGATCGATTCTTTGCCATGGATGTCAACAATTGTTAAAGCAGCTGCCAACATTTCTTTATGCACGATTTCTTCGCGATCTCCAAGTCCAAAGGAAACCATAAATTGCATAATAAAATTAATATCATCAATATTAAGTAAATGAGCAATTTGTGAAATTGTTATGGCTACACCCCGACGTGGCCTCCATTGATCCACAGCAGGTTCAATTTCTCGATTAAATTGATCTAATTTGGGTGGAATCTTTTCTAGCTTCTCATTATAGATTTGAAGCAATTTCTTAAGCATTTGTTTGGTTAAATGAGCATCATTTTCTAGCAATGGAATCAATGAGGCAGCAGCTGCCTTCTGAATGCAGATTTCTGGATGTATGACATCTGTAAGCAACTGTTCAGTTTCAGGTGTAGGCAAATGCGCAGATTCCCAAAGACTTTCAGCCAAACTACGATTTTCCGGTGATATATCGAATTTGGCAATCCACAGGCGTTCAGCAATTGACATTTTGAAATTATTATCAAAGCAATTCTCAGAGGCAATCACTAGAACCATAATTTGCAATGCACGCAAAGAAATATCACGAATCACTTCTAGATTACTTTGCAATGCATCCAAAAATATGTTGATCTCTTCTTTGCTTGCGACTGCACAGTTTTTATTACCCGAAGCTATTTTTGCAACATCTAATAATGTTGCAAGTGCATTAGCTTGTATGGGTCCACGATGGGTTTTAATGACATCCAATAGGACTTTAAATAAAGCGACACGTGGCAAATACTTTGGATGATAGCATTCTTCCAATTCACAGAAATCATCTTTAATTTGAGTTTGTGACTCTATCAAATTAATGCCCATTAGAAGTTGATCCTCCTTTTCCCAGACGATTTTGCATTTGATGGCGCGTTTTAGGAATTCAAAAATATAAGCGAATGTTGGCGAATCCAGTCCTTCAAAGTCTTCAGATGTCACAAGAATGTTTAGCTTCCGAATATTATCCAGAACAGCATCATTTAACTCTACACTTTTCCATTCCTCTTTCAACTCACATCGAGGCTGTTCAAGGCGAATTGTAGAGACTGCAATATTATGAGCTAATGAATTTTGTGTATCATTAAAGCAAGCTGTGCGTAGGAAATAGTATAGATGAGCTAATGGTTCGGCAGTGAGTGGACTGCGGAGGGCATCAAGTATGGGACTCAAGAGTCGAGCATAATGTAAAGCGACATTCTTAAAGTCACCATTGCAAGCGGCTTTCAAAAGTGAAATCTTAGTCAAAAGCTGCTCATGCATTTTCTGCAATTGCTGACGTATGCGTTTTTCTTTTTCCGTTTGGTTTTTAATGACTTCTTGTTGTTTTGGTGTCAGTGTTGGTGTTTTCATTTTTCCCTCTTTCATACGTTTTTCATCAATCTCCCGACGCAATTGAAGCTCTTCCAATTGTTCTTTGTAACTATAAACTTTGTTTTCACGCTTCAATCCTGTGGTATTGTACAAGCTTCCATTATTGGGTATGACACTCTTATCATAAAGTTCTCCTTCGGGTGTTAAATAAATGAAATACTCATCATCTGTTACATCTATTAAGCTATGATCATCCAAATGATGTTGCACCTTTGAAACAATATTTGGTATAACAAGTTTTGGACAGAGACGCACCAAGGTGGCTATGACATTTTCAAAGGATTTGCTAGCATCGAATTTTTCGATAAAACTTTCTGTAATTTCTGTAGAATGTTGTGCGATTATTTGTTTTGGATCCAAATTGAATTTGTGCAGCATAGTATTTTCCCAAAAATGCGGTTCATTACATATAACAGCTGGATGATGACTCAGAAGTAGCAATTGCATGGATAGTAACTGGAAATCTGTATCAGACTGACTATTCTCCAACTGACATAGAGCTGTTAACATTTCCACAAGGGCAATAGAAGGTGTTGCTCCAGCAGTATCATCTTGATTGCCTTCCGCTTCATAGTAGATTTTGAGCGAACCCAGATTTTTCTCCAATTCGCTAAGGATGTTTTCAACATGCTGTTGTCCTTCATTAACATTTATTATACTAGACAACAAATTTATGGTATATGAGCGCACTTTGCTTGAACTCGAGGTAAGATTGTGCACTAAAGCGCGATACAAGCATTGCAAAGGACCTTTGACTTTATTCGAATACTTCACCAATAGACGTTCTGCCATTAATGAAACATGACACAGGGTTTCTGCCGAAGCTGTTGAAATGAACTTTTCATTAAAGAAGCATTGCTTGTTAAGGTCCAGGACCACAGTCCAAAAGTTAGGATGTGTGTCTAATGATGCTTCAGTCTTAAGTAAAATGCATGCAATGCATATAGCTTCCGACAATTGTGTCATCACAGATGGATTACTCATGGCTTTGTCATACAAAGCTGTCAATATGGGTACAATATTTGTATTCTTCTCCATGGTGGCATTTTGCAGCGATGCCAATAGCCAATGCAAATAAGATTGACGTATAGTTTGTGTGGTAGTTTTGAGTTTAAGTCCCTTTTCAAATGTGGTGAGAACAATGTCGGGCAGAACTCCATGGTATTTGGTTGTCCACAATGAAAACATATCCAGGATATGACAGATAGCTTTTTCTTGAGTTTCATTCTCCAATGCTGTAGCAAACAAATTTACAACAATGGCTAACAATTTGGGTATATCTTCCTTTGGTACAGAATTGTTGCTTAGATTGCCAGCTCCCTGAAAAGAGGATTGTTATAATTATTGGTTGAGATATGCAGATGATTTTATTATATTTACCTGAATAAGATTAATTCTATATTCCAACACATTTATCTTTCCATCTCGTCCATTTAAAACATCAAAAATTTGTTTCAAAATATCCTCTATTACTTTGGGATCACTGCACTTTTCGGAAAGGTTCCTAAGTGACTCTACCGATTCATTACGTGCGATTTCATCCTTGCAATACAAGTTTTGTATTAAAACTTTTCCCATTTGAGCAGCGTAAGCACTAAACTCCAAATTGATATTTTGCAAAATGATGCCAACAGCTCCAAGAATATTTTCTGGACTACGCAGCATTGCCCTTTGCATGGGTGGGTAAATGTTTGCTTCAAATTCATCCTTCGTAATAGTCGTCAGCAGTGGCTTACAGAAGGTTACAAAAATTCCCTGTGGCTTCGACTTGGCTACAATGATGCTTTTGACAAAGTGGTCAATAAGTTTTTGTTTAGAGGATTCCAAGAATCCATGACTTTCTTTGTGGCTTTCAAAGCGCAGAGTTAACATTAACATAATCACAACCTCAATTGAAGGTTCCTTGTCCAGAAGCAATGCTTTAATGGTATCAAAAAATGTTTCCGTTTCCCACAAATCGAAGATTATCTTTTCGCCAGCTTCTATTATGCGTTTCTGGCCACTGGAAAGTATCATTTTGAACAGCATCGACTGATATTCCAGAAGACGTGGCAATTCGGTTTTGTAAACATTGGAATCCGGGTTGCCATGCTTTATTAGCAATGCACTCCATCCCAAAGCAATAACAGCTACCTTCGATGATTTCTGGACTGGTGCTGAAGGTAATTCCTTGGTGACTAAGGCTTTGAATACCGATAGCATATGCTCAATGGTCAAATCATTATGATGTTGAATTAAACTAACTATGAGATTGCGAACAATCAGTTGGGACGGTGGATCTTTGTATTTGGTCAAAGTGGTTCCAATAACTTTGCATATTCCCCTGATAATTGCTGAATTTATAGCTGCAAATGGATTTTCATTCATAA
This sequence comes from Amiota minor, assembly GCA_037043295.1. Classification (NCBI taxonomy): domain Eukaryota; kingdom Metazoa; phylum Arthropoda; class Insecta; order Diptera; family Drosophilidae; genus Amiota; species Amiota minor. Next base: position 1,058,169 of record JBAMAW010000382.1, read on the forward strand.
ATTACAATTTTCTTTGACAAAATAAGGTAAGAAAACCATTTACCGGGATTTTTTAACACAGCTGTGACAGCGGCATACACGTTTGGTCTTTCTTCAATGGGAACGTTGAGGACTCGATTGGGCAAATCCCTTAGTGCGCTTGACAACTATGTTCATGATGAAAAGAAATATGAATAAGATTATTTTTGTTATTAAAATCAATAAAATTAACCTCTTCATTATCCATATTTCCACACAAAAATTTCACGTCTCGCACAAATTAATGAACTCCACCAAAGAACTTTATGGGAATGGAACATTCAAAATCAAATTGAAACAAAATATTAAGAAGACCTTCAACTTAATATTTAATATAAGCTGCTGTCACACGATGTCTTGTGTGGCATAGAAATATGACGTAGTCTTTTTTGCTGTCCACACGATCTCATTTTATATACAGTATTTTACAAATTTATTCTTGAAAAATGGTTATTTTGTAAACATTTTTCAGAACAGAATCGTTGCTTGTGGGATGCAATTGATGAAAATAGAAAGTTGAAAGGATAAATTGCAGAGACCCACGAATTATATAGCACAAATGAAATATTATATTCCTAATAATCCAATTGCAAACAATACAAAAGTTGATCAATTTAATGTTTAATTTCCATCATATGCATTTACTTTCAATTGAATTTTAATTTGATTTGATGCAGCAATCAACGAACTATGACATAGGCTTGCCAACTGATTCTTATTTTTGATGAGTTCGGCGAGAACTTGGAGTTCAGCAATTAATTATTATTTGTCATTGTTGGCAACTTTTTGCCATTGTTGCCAACTTTTTAGGTGTCTTTCGACTGTTCCATTTTACATTCAGCTATTAGAAAAAAGTTGACAAGCAATATTGGTCGAAAAGATTGCAACACTAGCATCCTAGGTGCTTACAAAAGTCATCAAGATGAATAATATGATTTTTAATTACATATTATTAAAACAACAACACCTCATTACTTCATTTTTCCCTGTGGTTCTTATATAAAAGTAACCATCTTTTTAATCTGATTACCAAAGTAATTTGCTTTTTAATCATTGTGAATGGCATATTAAAATATTTTTTTATCAAATTGCTGTTCACATGCATGGTCATATTTTTTCACCATGTGACAAGATGTTGTTATTTATCTATGATCGCGTGATATTGAAAATATGTAATTATTAACAATAAAAAATTATGTTAAAAACAAACACAAATCACATTTGCTTGAATATTTGAGTCAAATGTGTGAAACACATGACCAAAATAATATATTCCAACTTAAACTAGGCTGAAGTTATTTTTCAATACTTTTTTTTTCTGTTTATAAGTTCACCCTCTTATTTCTAACCATGTGTTTCATATTTGGAATTGGAACTGCAATGTTATAACAAACAGTTGGCGTATGCGTAGATAACAAAAAATAAATTGTATAAGTTTGGTTAATTAACATATAAAAAAAAAAAAAAATATTATGTAAGTTGAAATATACACTAAACTAATTGTTGAATTATTATTTTGAACTGATTTGATTTGACATGTGACAATAACAAATAATTCCAGAAAAAAATGGAAGAATACGCTCGCGAACCTTGTCCGTACAGAATAGTTGATGATTGTGGTGGTGCCTTCGCCATGGGCTGCATAGGTGGTGGCGTGTTTCAGGCAATAAAAGGATTTCGTAACGCACCTTCTGGCTTCAGCAAAAGAATGGTAAGTAAGAATTCAACTTTTCAAACAGTAGTTACTGTTGAACCGGCTTCAATTTATGTGATTGCGTGCCGGGAAAGTTGCACATGACTGTCATAATTTACATCAGAATAAATACATGTTAGTATGTACATACATAAACAAAGACACAAGTGTTGAGTACGAAAAATTCGTACGAGTTTGCAAAACTATATCGTTAAATGGAAACTTTGGATAGAAATAATAATTTGATTTTGGTATCGTTTTTGATCTTGACTCAACTTTTATTCTATAATTTTGATCCCGGTTATTTTCTTAAAGTTCAAATTTAATCAAAAAAGAAATACAAAATACATTAAAAAATAGCGTTTGCGAAATAACTTTATAATAGGCAGATTGATTTTCATTGTCTATATTATTTAACAATTTCCATTATTTCATTCAGTTTTTCAATATTTTTGGGTATAAAATTTGTAATGAGTACGACCTTTCTCACATGACTTCTTACTTCCCAAAAGTGAAATGGAATCGCACGTTACCATCAGCATCACCAAGCATCTATTTATCTCAAAGAAATGGAGAGTTACTCCTTAGTATTTCAAAAGAGTCATCATTCCCTTTGTTGTAATCCTTTTAAAAATTCTGCTTAGTACATAAGTATATCAAAAACCTTTCTCTTATTGTATGACGTATTTAAGTTAAAATTATTTGATATGAAATGAAATTTTCTACTTGTTTTAGATTGGAAGTCTATCGGCAATAAAAACTCGTTCTCCTGTTATAGCCGGTAACTTTGCAGTCTGGGGCGGTATGTTCAGTACAATAGATTGCACTCTTGTACATTTTCGGAAAAAGGAAGATCCTTGGAATTCTATAATAAGCGGTGCTGCGACTGGTGGAATTTTAGCAGCTCGAAATGGTAAGCAAAACACAAAATTTTCAATATTCAACTAAAATTTATTGACTTGTTTTATTATGTGTGGAGAGGCGGTCTTTACTTATGTTGTTCTTTTTTATTAATTTTAGGTGTCCCAGCCATGGCCGGCAGTGCTATAATCGGTGGAGTTTTGCTCGCTCTCATTGAAGGTGTCGGTATATTATTCACACGAATTTCAGCTGAACAATTCCGAAATCCAACACCACCTACAGAAGATCCCGCCGCATTAGGTGAATCAGCAAAAAGCTTTGGTTTTGGTTCTGCTCCGAGCCAAGAACAATATCAATAGTCTGTTAATAATAATTTTGTTTATTAAATTCAAATTTCACAGTTACACAAAGTGTTGTGTATCTTACGGATTGGTCATAAATAGTCATAATAATATATATTTAAGCACGCCGAAATTGCATTTTTTTCTTGGTCAATTTAAGACGGAAAATAAGTCTACCACATAAAAAACAAAAACAAAAGAAAAAACGCTTCAGCTAATCAAATAAACAATATTGTCCAGAGATTCCAAAGTATTGACTGACAGTTAAAACACAAATTTGAATCATAGAATTTCTTCATTTCTTCTCGTATTAACTTTATTTTGATTATGAATATTTTTTGGTGTGAGTATTTTTATTTTCGAGTGTCGTCGTGTGTGATCCTTTAAAATCTACTATTTACTAATGTATGGAGATAAATATTTGATAAAATTTATTTTATTATTTATATCCGCCAGCAGTTGGGTTTGACTTCATCATTCGCATTCGATTATGATTTTGTGCATGATCATAACACGATGAATGCATTATTTCACAATTTCGATATGAAAGCATTTTCTGATCGTTCAAAGATTGTTCAGTTTCCATTGAATTATTAAAGTCTTCACTATCACTTGAGCCATGCTGTGAAGGACTTTGTTTTAATTTAAAGTCGATTTCTTCCTTTGGAATAGTTTCTCCTGTTAGCAAAGAATCCAATCGATTTTTTAAACTTTCTTGATTATATGGATTCAGTTTCCTGTGACAAAAAAAAAAGTTATAAGAAATTTGGGAAATAAAGGACAAGTTGGTTGCAGTCTTATTTAATATATTTTTGAATGAATTTTGTAAGCATTACCTTTTCTTTTTTTTTTTGAATTAAATGATTTACAAAATGCGCTTCACAGATGCACAATTTTATAATATTAAAACCAATTGTAAGCGCTTTAATCTTTTCGATTTTGTTTTAGCCGAATTAAAATTTATTTATGTTAATGAATATTAAGTTTAATTGATAATAATAATGTGTGTAGATCTTACCGCATTGGATTAGTTATTAATTCCTGATGTGGCATCAAAAATTGTGAGTGAAATGCTAAAGAAGTTTCATCAAACATCATCGGTGCTGTAGACCACAATGACTACAAATAAGGAGGAAAGGAAGTATGAGTAAAGATTTTATAAAAACAAAATCATATTAAACCATACTTGCATGCTTGCCAACTGCCTATTTACACCAATTGTAGAATTCGACATTGAAGTAAGTGGTCCAGCATTTCTTAAAATTATTGTAATAATATTCAATTAAATATCTAAATCATTAAAATCTCATCTTTATTGACTATTGTTTATTAAATATGAAATAAATTAAATTGAATAAAAAGTTGTTTTTTTTTTTTGTTTTAGGAAGAATTGAGAAAAAAATATCTTATTTTTGTTAGTATTGTATTCATTCATACCTCTTGATTCCTCAATACATCATGGGTCTCTCAATCAACAATAATATTTTGTTGGAAAGTATTTGAATTCCTAAATTCCAAATTTATAAACATTGATCGATCGATATTTGTGAAAAAGGTCAAGATTCAGAGTGATTCTCCAAGGTAAAATGAATTAAATAATCTGTAGTTCTTAATTTCTGATTTGTCTCATCATTTTAAAATTACGAAAAGTTCTATTCTCTAAAATCTTGTTTCAACATTTTAATTTTTGGTAAAATTTTAATATCAAAATTCCACAAAAAAAAAAAAAACCTTTTATGAAGAAGTATATTGTTGTGTTTATATTCTAAAGAAAAATCTTTAAATCCTAGAATTATATTTGATAAGTAGTCCACTTTAGACCTGAATAAAAGCATAAAGGTGATGAAAATATAAGATAGATTATATTTGCAAAAGCTTTCTTATCATTTATTACATTTAAACATTCTTTTGATTATAGATGATTTTTTTCCGGAAACCTTTTTGGCATATACCCTTGAAAGCCTTATGATTCTAATCATAGACTTATGAAAGTTTGCTGAGATCAATCATTCTTATAAATTAGATAGAAGATTTTTTTACAAACAGAGAAACAGAACTTTGATGGATGTTTTAATACATTGTAATCATCTGAAAGCTTTAAAATTTTACCAAAAATCTTTTATCAACACTGTAAACTATCTGCCTCCTTATATATTATTCAATTTTACAAACCTAGCTTAGACTTTCGTTTCGGTTTCAGTTCTTGACTTAAATCATTCTGCATTTGTATGATTTGATATGTTAGATGAAATTTTTGTTTTTGTAACATATCCCTGGCAAAATTTATATGATCTTAGTGAAAAATCTGTATATCTTTGCTTACTGAGGACCATAGTTCCAGGCATCATAATCGTCATTAGCATCACCGGATATTGTTGCCTTATCGATATTTGTATCAATATATTCCTCACAGTCACTGCTCAATGAATGATTGGGTTCCAAATTTTGATTTTGATTTGAATATACACTAGAGGAGCCATGCGGATCCATCGGTACATTGTTACTATTACTATTATCTTTAATACATCGATTTTTACGATTAGCATGGCATAGGTGGACACCGTCAATATTATTAACATGAGAAGTACTAGAATTTTTACGATTTGCACCACCAACACTAGTGGACGAAGACGTTGATCCGCATCCGTGTTGAGCGCAATTGTCACATGATACGTGATTCTTTTCTGTATCGCTAGAATTTCCAGCCGCATTCGAATTTGGAGATGCTGATGGATCATATTTACGCGGACGACCCCGCGATAAATGGCGTCTCTTAACAAATTCACTATCGTCAACCATCCAAAACGATCCAAAATCATCTTCATAACGCACAAAACATTTGTGTAATGATAAATTTGTACGTATCGCATTCTAGAGTTGTATAAAGATTTATATATGCGATCGAAATATATGTATGTTGAGATGAGATTAAAAATAAAGGAATAAAGTTCTTAATTATGGAATATAAATTGAATAAATTTGTATATAAATAGAGCTGAGAAAAACATGCAATTTGTTTAACAATATTTAAATTAAAAATGGTTTTGAGTAATTTCAAAATGTTAATTTACCACAATTGGTTTGGTTTTGGTTTGGTTTGAAAATAGATTATCAAAATATTATATTAGATACGAGGTTAGCTTAATAAAGTACCCGTGTTGTAGGTAACTGACTAAATTTCAGACCAATTCATAGGTTACTGTTTATTCGGTAGCCAGTTGTATGATACATATCTTGTATTTCTCAATAAAATGGAAAAAGAACAATATCAATCCTTATTTCACTTAGCAGAAGCCGTAGGAATGTCGTATGGAACGGCAATTAACATTTTACTTAATAAGTTAAGCATGAAAAAGGTGTCGGTCTGATGGGTACCACGATTGTTTACCGTGAACAAGCGGCCACGGCTGTTAATGCCGAAGCAATGTTTGGTCCTCTTTCTCCAAAATTCGCTGGAGCTTTTCTATAGAGTCGTCACCGTTGATGAAACATGGATCCACTATTATACGCCAGAGACCAAGCGACAGTCAAAATAATAGATTATTCGGTGGAATCTGCTCCGAAGAAGGCAAAGACGGTTCTATCGGCCCATTCGACAAATAAGTGAAGGAAACAAAGCCACATTTGGTTAAGAAACATTATCGCGACCAAATTTGATGAATTGCACTCGATTTGCCTCCCTGGGACTTCTTTCTGTCTCGAGAATGTCATCGTCAAGAAAGAATCGTATTTTGAAGAGATTGACAAACCATATTTTTTTTTTTTTTTAGGGTTAAAAGAAAGGTTGGAAAAAGAGAGTATTTTATTAAACTCCTTTTACGTTGAAAAATGGAAAAAAAAAATGTGAAAATTTGCCTCCTTCTTCCAAACACGGATACTTATTGATCTATTATCATAAATGTACATACTTGATTACAGTTTGGGAAAGAAAGATAAATACAATAATTTTTCTTTAAGTTTTGATAATTTATTTGGACAAATAATTTAGTTACAAAATTTGTTTTAAATTTATTTCCATGATAAATTTATTTCATTGACCAGAATCCTTTGGATCCACATGTCTTATGGTTTACATTTTTCCTTTGTAAGTTTCTTTCCAAATTGCATTGGCTATGGCCCTGATAGCGATACCGGTTGAAGCCTAAGCTCTCGGTAGGGTCTCACATGACGATAAGCTAAAAAAATTCACTGTGGTTTGGTGAGAAATTAGTATATCCTTTTCTTTATGATGTTAATTTCACATTAAGTTATTTTCACTGCACTTTTCAATAATTTTTTTTATTCACAGGACACTTTTATTTATTAATTTGAACACAATTTTTCACACAACTCGTAACTCTTAGGTCCTATGAGACCTAGTAACACGTCTGTAGGTATAAGATAAGGCAACGAAGAATTCAATAAAACTTTGGACAGAATAAGTTTTCACAGAAGGACAAAGCCATAATATTAAAGTATTTCAATACAATCACGATACGTAGTAGTATAATTTTTAGAATTATATTTTAATCAGAATAAATATATATATTGTAATATTTAGAATTTGTTTGGAATAAAATACTAGGAGGAAATGTGAATAAAACAATTTTTGATAATTGATTTGTGATTTGGTCCCACATACCCAAAGTTCAAACCTATTAAAGCACTAGCATCGCTTGCATGATTAATGCCACTTGTTGATGGAATTGTACCTGAAGGTGCTGCCGATGTTCTTTGGGGTCGCCGTTTATAAAACTCTATTTCATCGACTGTCCAAACAGCGCCTTTAACATTCTCAACCCGCATAAAACACTTGTGCAATGACAAATTGTGTCGCACAGCATTCTAGACATGATATGAAGTTAGTTCATTATTTTGTTATTATAAAGCTAAAACCTTAATAAACTTGATAGTACATACATAGTATAATACAATAGTATAAGAACTTGGATCCAAAACATTATATCTATCTATAACATAAGTAGGCATGATTTCACTTACCTTCCATGTTGCTGCATTTCGTCGAAAATAACAAAATGTATTTTGAAACCAATTGTAGATTTCATTTAATGTTAGTTGTTTATCTGGGGACTCTATAATGGACTAAAATTACGAAATTTTTGTCAATATAGAAATTTATAGATACATATATTTAATATAGAAGGGATACCGAATGCACCCACTCACTTGTCTGATCAAAGATGCATATGTAAAAGGAGGACGCACATCGGCATTTTTATAAAATTCTCTATTTCTGTGGATTTCTAAAAAACAGTAAATAAAAGAAATGAAAGTATAACAAAATTCCAATATATCAAATACCTTGTTGGACATCCAAGCCAGCCCTTTCTAGCATATAAGGAAGACCTAAAAACCAAAAATGGGTTAAAATTTTTGATATAAATTTAGGAAAAATTGTTATTACAATCATTAAACATACCACCAGCAATGGAAAGTGTATTTCGGTCATGGATTCGTTTCTTAATATTTGGAATACTTGAATTTCCTAATAAGGGTGAATTCATGGGGATTGGAATAGTAACAACACTTGAGCCACCGGTAGGTAAACGTCCTGCATCAAATTGAAGATCATCGAAATCCTAAAATATCATCAAAAAACATTTAGGTTTTTTTTTTTGGACCCAATTATTATTATTCTTAATGTTTTATACTTTATTTTCATTTTTTGAAGGTGTCAGAAATTGTTTCGTTAAGTATAGATGATGCATCATTGCTTGTAATCTTTCCCTTTCCTTTTGTAAATGCGACTCCAGTTGGGATACAACTTGCATTTGCACCCGTGCCTGAGCCGTAGAACGATCATCCAAGCCATGTTCTGTATTTAGGTGCCTACAATGATTTGACCTTAATGACATGCAAATCTTCATTTAGTAACAAAATTCAAAGAATATTTACTTAACAAATAGACCAATGTCATCTAGATCTTGCTCGCAGCCTGGCCATCGACAAATACCATGTGCATATAAAGGATGAAAGTACTTTCTTGCTGAAAATTCGTCGTTTAAATATTTATATTCACTATTAGAACCATCTGCGTTTTTCGAACTAATAATATTTTCATAACCGGGAAAAATCAGTCCTCCAGGTCCTGATATCACATCAAGGAAGCCCTGTATGTTTCCTCCTCCGCCTCCACTTCCAGAAGATATCGGTGTTTGTGCATGATAATCCCGTGACGTTTTATTTTGATGAGCTAAAGAATGTGATTGAAGTGATGTTGGAACTATGGGTAATATTGTTGCTTCTGATGCAACATTGCACGGTGGGGAACATTTGTTTGTGGCATGTTTGGCTGGATCTATGGAGTGTTGGGTGTTGTGTGTGTATTTGATATTATTATTATTTGTGTTCTGGCAGACATCTGCATTGACATCCGATTCTGATCCGGGCTTCGGTAGTGATCCGCATATGTTTTCTGGATATTTTGCGTTGCTGTGAAATTCTCTGGGTTCCTGTATAAGTTCTCCTGAAGGTATGTGAGAGATGTTTTCTTGTGCTGTAAAATAATATCATCTTATTTCAGTCTTAGGTTTTCAATTAGTTGAGTTGAATTAATGATTAATGAACGCTTCTTTTTCAATAAACTACTATTTATATATATTTTAAGGTCAATAAACCATATACCGATCTTTGTATACCAAATGCACTAATGCATTTAGTATTATTTGAAGATCGATTGGCAGAGAGTTTTTACATACACAGATTCCAGATTAAAATTCCTTACTTAGCCTTAAGTCACATCATTTGGTGGATTTCAGTGAATCAGTGTGGTGGCACTTCTCAATCAAGATTGTGAACTAACTTCCTGTCCTAAAAACAAAAACTCTGAAACTTTCAAATCAAAATCATTATTTTCAATAAATATTTGATGATTTGTTGATTTCCAAAATATTTTAGAGACATCAGATGAATTCTTTCAATTGTTTTTACTCACCTATTTGCTCAGCAACAATTCAGTTTGTTTTCAACACTTTTATACAATAGATTAGGATAGTGTATATAGTAAAGTAGTATACTCACCCATAAGAAAATATGTTCTAATTGAAATAAATCACTCCAGGATGTAGCTTTCATTTCATTTATTTCATGTAAATCGGACAAATAACGAGTATCTCACTAAAATATACTTAAATCTCATTATTTTAATTGTAATTTACAAGTTACCATATAATAGAATTAGTAATTATGTATATACAAAATAGAACTGCTTTGAAATCCGATAGGTTAGAAGGTTGAGTACCGTACACATCATCAATGGTTGTTAGGACATTTCTAGAAGGTGCCATTCCTCTGTAAGCACATATTTTTTGATGAAATAAACTTAAAGAAAAAAATAATATTATGTGTATTACAAATCCCAATAAAGTAACTGGAAGGACCACATTTTGACATTTGTTTTCAAAACCAACCATAATAATAAGAAAACTTAATCGTTCTTAATGTTGATAGATTCCAAAGGAGGCCATGTAACATATATAGAATTTCACGGTCTCAAATATTAAGGTTTTTAATTTGATCCAAATTTAAGTTTTAATCAATTCGATCTCCACATTGAACTTCAAATCAAGAATTACATTCTACATTATCTTTTCAAGGGACAGACACAAACACAATTCTGCTATATAACAAGTTCAGTTCAAGTCAATTCTTATTTCCAATTAAAATTCCTTCCATTCACCATTAATTAAAGATAAATTTCATTTGAATTTACATACATAAATATTAATTACACTTATTAAAACAAACAAATTTCATTATTTTCACACTAATCAAATTCCAAGTTGTCTTGTGTCTAGGATCAATAAAGAGGTGGCACAAAATCTAATCTACTTCGGCTTGGCCGAAGTCCGCCTCTTTCTTCTTTTTTTTTTTCTTTTTACAACATTCTTGCAGACAATGGTTTTTGTGAAAAAGGAATCTTCACTTTAAACTGATTGTTTAAAAACAAGGATAAGAGAAATTATTTTCAATAAAAAATTCATAATGACAATTCACAATAATTAAATTCAATTTGTTTACTTTTATATAAAAGTAGTGAATCAAAAGGAATAAAAAAAAAATAAATAAAAGAAATTAAAAAGGATGCAACGGATTCCGCGTTTCAGTCTTTCGTTCTCAATTGCCAAGTTAATACTACTCTCAATGTCCTTAGAGATACCATCATGATGTTGATTGTAAAGCTCCCAGATACTCGTACATACTTACACAAATGTTCAATGTTGAAAGTAATTTGATGGGCAACAATGCATCATGCAACATTGATGCTTCCATGGGATTCACATAAAATTTTTAAATTAAATATTGTAAGTATTTTGAAGAAAAATTTACAATCTAATTCAATAAAATTAAGGAAACTAAGTACTAGTAGTAGTAGTCTCAATACTTTCTCCTGATGTGTTTGTTTCAATGTTTTAGCTCTCTTTTAAAATACATCATGCTATGCTCGTCTATATCTACATATATACAAATATAAGTATACTATGTATATGCATTCCGGTACATGAACATTTTGCTAAAATGAGTATGGGTGGTTTTATTTATTATACAAATGTATTCAATGCAATAAGTGGTAGTGAACTGCAGGGACGTTACATTTTAAAGATTCATTTGTATCATTATTAAAATACATATTACTTTTTAAAACTTGAATACATATTGGGGGTTCCCCTGGAGTAAAACTAAAGTAGTAAAGTAATTAAGCTGACAAACTTTTCAAATAAACATGATCTACTTATCACCTGTACAATGATCTCAATCCTTATATCTATGGAAGTTTTACATAATTTCCAATTATAAATATTTCATGGTAAAAATTTTTATAGAGAATCTTTATATCAATACAAAATTTGAATATTGTGGCTTCACAATAAATTATCCATTTCCATTCTGTAAAAATAACCAGATCGATCTGTATCATCATGGTGATAGAATCTGACCCCTTCTTTTCTAAATGTTACATACATTTGATCAAAATTAATATACCCTTTTATCAATTCAATTCTAACTGTTTAGCTATACACATTAAATAGTAAATAACCATTGTTTCATCAACTTACATACAAACATTTAATGCAATAGCATTTTGTATATGTAAACATCTTAAACCGGCATGAATGCACTCATTTGTCCTGCGCTTTTGTTGCCGAGAGAATATCCACCCTTTATTATTGTTATGGTTCTCTATGCTCTTGCTTCTATTCCACAAAAAGTACACATAGTAATTTTAAATTTGACTGCACTTAAGTAGAGCTTTATTATCAAACATATTGCAAGTTAAAGCTCAACTACACGATAAAAGCAAATGGAATCTAAGTGACATTCATTTATTTAAAACAAAAACTTAAATAAGAGTAAAGTATGAACTACAATGAATTTAATGAATACGTTTCACTCTCCAGTCTTCAAGATCACTATCCGAGCTGTCGTCACTAGACAATTCGGGTCTTTCTTCAGGTTCTGTATTTTTGGGTAAAAAGTCTTTCTTTTGTAGTATTTGTTTCTTTTCACTAATCTCTATAACTTTAGACCATTTCTTGATTTGGTCATCAATTTCGAGTAATTGTCTTTTTAAGTTATCATCATCTTGTTCTTCAGCAATTATAGCATTTGACATTGTTGATTCCTCTTTGATTTCCTTTTGAAAGCGAGCCCATTCTTCATCCTGGTCACATTTAAGATCAACATTTCGTACTTTTGCATCACTCAGCGGATCATCAAAAAACTTTTCAGGTAACGCATTCGATGGAATATTATCTGCTGCTACATTTGGCAAAAGTGCTCCGTGGTTAGTCAGCGAAGATATTTGAGAAGAAATACTATTCTCAACAATTCCAGGTTGCTTTGTACGAGTCGCTTTTTCATTGACATCTTTCAATGCGACCGCCGGTTTTGTTGGTTGTTGGGGTTGTTGGAGCTGTTGTTGCTGCTGCTGTTTAGCTGCTTCAGGAACTTTTTGTTGCATAGCCGATTCGAGCTTTTGTTTGTGTTGTTTGGAGTTGATGTGAACCTTCCATACGGTTGCCGATTTAACAATACTTTTGCAGACAATGCACATCAAGTTTCCAACCTGGTCATATGTAAATTTATATGTTAAGAAAACCAAATCAAGCAATCAAAAAAGAAAAACTATTTCTGTTAAAATGAAAATTAAATAAATGTAATAATATAGTTAATAAACGGTTTCAAAAGGATATTTTGCTATAGGTGAATCAATTCGAATTGATAATTTTGCCGCTTTTCGATCGGCAATTCTGCATTCCGGTTTCTTTATGCTAAATTTTTTAAGTTTATCCATTGTTTTTGTACAGTTGCTGGTGTTTTGTCCCAGTTAAACCTGTAATTTAAAATAATTTTAATAGCAAATTGCAGATTGTTTAAGATTTATTTAAAAAATCACCAGGTGAACGCAGCAATTGGCTTCTATCAGCTGTTTACTTTTTTATAGTTTTGTACAACACTCAACTTAAGGTATTAAAATAAAACCTTGAGAGCATAAAAATAAATTGTTGTTGGAATTTGTTTAGTAAAATGGAACCTTGAGAGAGTAAAAAGGAACATTGAGAGAGAACTTGACAAAATCGATTGGTTCGATAACATATTTTAATATTGTTTTTGCATTGTTAAAACTTATAAACTTTATTACACTTTTTTTTGTTGATATAGTTGGACGTGTTTTGTGCAAAATGAGCTTAAAATTTGCAGCAAATTTAAATTTTCTTTTTACCGAAGCTTCTACAATTGCCGAACGATTGAGATTGGCACATGCCAATGGCTTCCGAGCTGTTGAAATTCCTTACCCAAGTGGCGAAGTCAATGAAGTTGTTAAGGCCAAAAAAGAGACCGGCATCCAAGTTGCACTTGTAAATCTTGCATTTGGTAAGCATTAAAATTGTGTGTATATTTATTATTTTAGATTAATTTTTGTTGTATTAAAGATAAAAATAATCCAAATACAACATTTGGATCAACAAGTGTCCCTGGAGAGGAAAACAAGTTTAAACAGCAATTAGATGATACAATAGAATTTGCCAAATCAGTTCAATGTGAAAAGTAAGTGCATTTAGCATAATTATTAAAGAAAACTTGTTTAGAATAGAAATTTCTACACAACATGATCATGAATATGCACAAGCCAAAGAAACTAGTTAATCTTCTCATCATGTTGTTCATGCATATCTTTCAATTTTTTATCTTTGGAATGATGTGCGGTGATTTGTGATATCAAAACACTTTGCGAGACACTCAGTAACAGTTTCAGTGTAATCTACTTAAGTAAAGTGTTGTACAAATAGTGAGTTTCTTTAAAGGTTAAAAGAGTCATACTACTTATATGAGTGCATGCATCGTCAACGAACTGATAAAGAATGAATAAAACAGACTACAAATACTCACATAAAAAATGTAATAAATTCTTTGATTATAAGCTTCATAATACCAATATTATCTAGAATATAACTTCTGATTGATTGCGATACTAGTCCAGAAATGAAACAATCAAATGGACCAGATAGTTCATATTTCTAATATCATATCCTTAAGATAGCGTAAATCCTTTGCATGTACAAGTTAGATAGATTTTATAATAAATTTGTGTTTCCTTATTTTTAGAATCCACATAACGGCAGGTGTGGTTAAAAATGAACCTGAAAGTAAACATTTGGCAACTTATAAATCAAATTTGAAATTGGCAGCGAAATGTTTAGAAACTGCAAATCTAACTGCAGTCATTGAACCAATTAATAAATACGCTGTACCATCCTACTTTATGAACTCTTATGAAAAAGGTAAAACATTTAATAAATTCGCAATCAATTCTTATTTTAATCAACTCATCTCTTTTACAGCAAATGATGTCCTTACTGAGGTTAATAGTAATAATATTAAACTCATGGTTGACATATTTCATTTACAGCATATTTGTGGAAATGTAACAAATACTTTAAGTGAATTAAAACCCTTTATTGGACATATACAAATTGCTCAAGTTCCAAGTAGAAATGAACCGGATACTTGTGGTGAACTTGATTTTTCATATGTTTTTGCAAAGATTAAAGAAATCGGATATAATGGTTGGATTGGTTGTGAATATAAACCAAAGACCACAACTGTAGATGGTTTAAAATGGATTGAAAAGTATGGTTTTGAACTTTAATTGTTATTATTTGTTTATTTAATAAAGAAATATATTTTTTTTATATAAATTTCTATACGTCATGTTTTTATCTAATCTAAACCATGAATAAATTAAATTTAATTATAATATTTAATATTTCACTACATGTTAAATAAGAATATTAAATTTGTTGATATCACCATGTTTGTGTGTGTTTTACAAATGTCGATCAAGCGTAAACTTGAATTGAAGTAGCACAAGTAAATAAATTGTTATTGTTGTTATAGACTAGAAAGAAGATAATAAAATAACTAATTTGTTTATATGATATAAGTGCGATTATTATAATTTAACTTACCGAAGATAAAAGCTCACGGTTTACATTGACATATCCCTTTAAACTAACCACAGCTGGATTTAATTCTATGGCAAGTATGAAAAAGTCGATTTCATTTTTTGTTGCCGTGTCAATTCTTTTCAAATCCAATGATAAGAGAACATTCTGTACACCTTTGCCAATACTCAAAGTTGCAGAATGTGAACAATTGCAGACAATTACCAAGAGCGTGAAGCAATAGACAACATCGACAATTAATCCCATTTCTCTATATGAAATACCAAAACCATGATCAACTATTTCTGTAACGGCACCATATATTCCTATAATAATATTAACGAATCTGAAATTATAGACATATGTACATGTAAGTTTTAAAGATTGTTCACATTATTTTAGTGCTATATGTACAATATATTCTTATAATTCTTCCTACTAGGACTGCAGAAACAGCCCGCACATGGACCAAGTCTGTTTCCTTGGGTTGATTTTGGACAAGCGCCACACAATACAAATCTGGGTACTGCTGTTGCCAGCAAACCTGCCAAAATAAGGCATTACGCTGCATAAATTGGGCCCTTGGTTTGTGCGCAACATCATCTTGCACAGAAACCTGAGAATGCCCGCGGTGCGTGGACAAAATCAAGCAATTGACCCTCTAAGCAGAAAGTTGCCAGCTGCATAAATATTCACTGCGATATAATCGCCATACAATTAATTATTGTATTCTATACTACCACACAAATGTTTAATGTAACTTTCTGCGGAAATGTTATAAAAATGAAACCACAAAAGAATTTTAATTCTTACATAAACAAACAAAGAGTTGAATAAGTTCTCGCATATGCATTTCCAAGCATTTGTAATAATTCATTAAGATTTAGCCACAGAACGCGATAACTAGCTATTTTTTTGGCTGAGCAATCATCATTTACCATCTAAAATTTTATAAAAAAGATTGTGAAATATTTAAGGAAGGAAATCAATAATTAATTTGTTACATTTTGAAAACATTCTGCCAATGATGTTGAAGCTGCTTTGATGGCTCTTGAGTTAATGAACCAAAGGGCACAATTCATATTCAGCATCGTTATGATGTGATAATAAGCTGCTGTATGCCAAATTGGAAAATCTGGATGTGTATAGAAAAGGATTTAAGTTAAAGATTCTGTTTAATTTGTAACACCACCTACCATCCAGAAGAAAGGAAAGCGATAATAAAAACAATACAGCAACCAATAGACAAGCAATTGAAATGATAACAATTAAAGTTTTCAGCTGGGGAAATTGTAATGAAGTTCCAGTGACCTTATAAAATCGTAACTAAAAATCAGAAAAATTATATATTAATAAATGAATTTTTTGCACCATAACCATAAGTAAATGGAAACAAGTAATACAAAAGAACACCACGGTGAATAATGGGAGATTACCTATCCTTCAGGAAACCTGAAAGGTAGGTCCAGGGGGTGTCACCTCTTGAGTCGGCAGATGTTGTTAACCGTGTAAATCTGGTAAATATGACAATTTCGTCTTTATCCTTGGAAGATGAAGAAGTCTGCGGAGAAACATTGATTGGAATCTTTGGAGTATCTCCATGTTAGAATGTGAAGCAGAGCCCTACATCCACATATATTCCATATGGGCTTAACAACTGTCTTGTATAGCAGAAGTTTGTTATGAACAGACAGTTTAAAGTTGTGCTTAAGAAGCCAGGATATTTTTCCGGATAGACATCCATGGGCAGCCCCAGGTATTTGACGGTGAGCACCGAGGGAATGGTTTCATTGTTCTGGGAGACAGTGGGACAACTTTGACGCTTAAACGTGAATTTAATATGCATTGATTTATCTGTGTTTACCATGATGTTCCATCGTTTAAGCCAATGTTGAACTAGAACAGTGTGGAATATATACTTGGTAAAAAGATTTTTGTTACCTGAAAGACTCCCCATGAAGATTTATATATTGCAACCTCATTAGCGACACCCCAACCAACAAATGGAATCCAAAAATGTGGAATGAGAAATATAACAAATAAAATTGCGTAAATATATTCATCAAATTGTGCTGTGGTATGCAGGATTCGTATGCGCTCCTTTCCAATTACGACAACAAGAATAGTCATGCAACACCAAAAACCTATTGCATATAAAGTAGCAATGGATTTCCAAGAAAATGTTATACGACCAGGCTCAGAACGCTCAATTGGCATAACAGCCAGAACTCGAAATAATATAAGCAAAAGCTTGTGGTCCCTGTAAAACTAGAACAACAAGTACATCATATAAGGATTGTATAATTTTAAAAAGATTTTCATATATGCATGTATGTATATTTTACCTGGTCATAGTCTTCGACAGTATTATTATCTCTGGTATTTAGTTTCTTTCTTTCATTTCGTTCATATTCTTCTTCGATTGTATAAAAGATTGTTTTCTTTTTGCTTTTAGGTGTTTGATATTCTTGCTTTGGTCCAGTTTTTATTTCCGAGTCCAACCAAATTTGATCAGGCATTTTCCGACTCTAGTTTATGACTGAATGTAATTTACCGTGTCAAGTCCTTAAATATATTGCATGTAACAAAAGTTCGGACAATAGTAAACTGATTTAACTTTTATATCAAAACAAAACAATATGCATAATTAATAGAACTTTCCATTGTTTTGCTTAGAAAATTGTATGTGATGGCATTTTGAAGAGGCGTGTTTAGATGGATGAACTTTTATAACATAAACAAAAAGCTTAACTGAGCGGGAAAAATTGAAAAAAATGTACTTACCTATACAATTTAAAGTTTCATAAAAAGTATTCTAAGGTAGTTCTTTTTTTTTTTTTTTTGTGTCTTTTAAACTGTGTCATTCATGGCTTTCCATTTCAGACTTAGACCGGATTGCAGATTATAACTAGATATATGTCTTACTGGACTCGAAGACTTCATCCATAATGAGATGAAATTGGTCTGTACTAACTTATTTCCAGAAATTTTTAAGCCGTCAACAAATTCCAGTACCTTTTGGTTAATCAAACTCAACGTGAACATCAAAATACAAAATAGTCAACATTTTAATCACGCCCTTTAGGCATGTGTCTAATTTGCTGCTAATAAAGCATATGGAGAGCCATAACCTTAAATGTGTTACTAAGATAGTCAGTTAAATGAAACCTAACGAGATCGGTCTAATATGAAAGTCAGAAAAGCATGATAATAGAGTCAGTAAGGTAGGAAATAGGAGAGCTTGCTATGAGAACAACGTCCTATAACGAACTACTTAGAGGTAGTCAGAAAAAAAAAGCTAGAACTATGCCGAAGATGAAATACTCTTCACGCAGTGAATGTTTCATTGTAGTATTTAAATGGGTGGTTTGTATGGGACTTATAATACTATTCACTCCCATGAAGAGTATAAAAGTAATCGTATAATTAATTCAAAGAAAATGGTGCGATGTATTCAGATAAACCATTAACCATTTTAACAGTAGGTGCCGTTTTACATTTGCGATTCATCAGCAGAATCCTCCTCTCTCGCAACTTTTGTTTTGTGGACGAAGGATGCGTTGTGAGCGAGGGGTGGTCGAATTGCTTGTACTAGCTAATGCTGGTAATGTTTGCGATTCTGTCAACGTTTTTCGTTTTCTCCTTTCGCCTGTTTCATTGTTTGTTATTTTCGTTTGGTGTTATAGAGTGAGGATGAATGAAATTGCATTGTAGAAGTAGCGGTATTTGAATTGAAAGTGAAAATATTGCTTTGCAAGTCGCAATCAAGTGTGAAAGCAAACCCACAACATCAAAGAAGAATGAACGATTGCTTAGAAACTCGCTATCGCAATTGTAAATTCGGTCTAGGCGGCGTTTTATTGGCATCAATCATTAAAACCTTTCACAGAATGTTCATTAATGAACATTGTAATTGTGATTTGGAGACGAAACCATTTGCATTTCTTTATGAGCAGATTTAATTATTCAAATTAATCATACTACCTACCTACATACATTAAAATATTCGATACACAAAAAACACTCATTTCGATAACTACATATCGACTATCGTTGCATCAAAAAACCATCTCTAGGAGAGCAGGAACCAAGCTGAATAAAACTAGCCGCATTTTTATAAGAACAAAAAAAAAAATAAATAAATTGTCTTCATTAAGTAAATTTAATTGAGTTGATTCCGAAATGGGAGTTCCAGCATTTTTTCGGTGGTTGAGCCGTAAATATCCAAGCGTAATAATTGAGTGTAATGAAAATAAGGTAAGCAGAAATATTTACCACGCGGGTGATTGGCATCAAAACTAATTTGATAACTGTTCATTGAATTATTTATTTTAGCAAGTTGATTTGGAGAGTGGGGAAAACATTTACGAAGATGCAACTCTTCCGAATCCGAATGGTGTAGAATTTGATAATTTATATTTGGATATGAATGGCATTATTCATCCATGTACGCATCCTGAGGATAAGCCAGCACCCAAGAATGAGGATGAAATGATGGTTGCAATATTTGATTGCATTGATAGATTATTTGGTATTGTTCGTCCAAGGAAATTACTGTATATGGCAATTGATGGTGTTGCACCGAGGGCAAAAATGAATCAGCAACGATCTCGGCGATTTAGGGCAGCCAAAGAAGCTGTGGAAAAGAGATTAGAAATCGAACGCATCCGTGAAGAGTTGCTTGTACGTGGTGAGTATTTAGTGGACTCTATTCAATGAAAAATTAATTAAAATATTATATTTTCTCTTTTAAAGGTTGCAAACTTCCACCAGAAAAGCAAAAAGGTGAACATTTTGACTCCAACTGCATTACGCCTGGAACTCCCTTTATGGATAGATTGAGCAAGTGCCTGCATTACTATGTACATGATCGTCTAAACAATAATCCTGCCTGGAAAGGACTTAAAGTTATATTATCAGATGCAAATGTGCCCGGCGAAGGAGAGCACAAGATTATGGATTATATTCGAAAACAACGTTCCCAACCTGATCATGATCCCAATACACAACATGTTCTGTGTGGTGCCGATGCAGATCTTATAATGCTTGGCCTGGCTACTCACGAACCAAACTTTACAATTATTAGGGAAGAATTCCTACCAAACAAACCTCGTCCATGCGATATTTGTAATGAATTTGGTCACGAAATGGATAAATGTGTTGGTTTAAGCGCCCTTGATCAGCCTCAAAATTTTAAACCAGATGTGCCTGTTGGAGCTGAAGTCAAATTTATATTCGTACGCTTAAGTGTTTTGCGTGAATATTTGAAGAAAACCTTGGAAATGCCAAATCTTCCATTTAAATATGACTTCGATCGGGCACTCGATGATTGGGTTTTTATGTGTTTCTTTGTGGGTAATGATTTCTTACCACATTTACCAAGTTTGGAGATACGTGAAGGTGCCGTTGATCGCCTGGTTGAGTTATACAAGAAATGCGTTTACAAAACTGGAGGATACTTGACTGACTCGGGTGATGTAAATCTCGATAGAGTTCAGTTAATAATGACAGATTTGGGAAATGTCGAAGATCAAATATTCAAAGATAGGCAAAAGCGTGAACAGATCTATAAATCTAGGGAAAAGAAACGCAAGAGGGAAGAGAAGATGAACCATGCTAGCCTTGAGAGCTCATTGGCTTTTGGTCCGACTGCCTTAGGAAATCGTGGGGCACAAAAAACACCAATTTTAAATTACAAACAGGAAGCTGCATTATTAAGGAATTCTGGCCCAAATGGAAGTAAGCGCGTACATGATGATGATGACGACGATGAAGAGGAGGAAAATAATGATGAAGTTCGTTTATGGGAGGATGGGTTCAAAGAGCGTTATTATGAATCAAAATTCGATGTTGGTTCAGAGAATAGGGGCTTTCGATATTCTGTGGCCTTGCAATATGTACGAGGACTCTGCTGGGTCCTTAAATACTATTATCAAGGATGCGCTTCATGGAACTGGTATTTCCCATACCATTATGCACCATTCGCATCTGATTTTGTTAACATTCAGGGACTATCCACTGCCTTTGAAAAGGGAACAAAACCATTTAACCCATTGGAACAATTGATGGGCGTTTTCCCGGCTGCCAGTAGTTCTCATGTGCCAGCACCATGGGCTCAATTGATGTCTGATCCGGTAAGTACACTTTCGTAAATCATTTGTTTAGAGATGACTAATTTTCAATATTTAAATTTATTTTTATAGAATTCAGCCATAATTGACTTTTATCCGGAAGATTTCAAAATTGATCTTAACGGAAAGAAATTTGCATGGCAAGGAGTTGCTTTACTTCCTTTTGTGGACGAGAAAAGATTATTTAAAGCTCTTATTCCATATTACAAAAAACTTACCGATGAAGAAAGTAAGTAGTAGATGGCTGATAAATTCCACAACAATTGAATCCAATTTCAAATAATCAACAAATCATTTCATTTACAGTTCGTCGCAATAAACAAGGGGATGGTCGTTTGTATCTAGGGAAATCACATCCTCAATTTAACTTACTTAAAGCTTGCAACCAGGAAAAATCAATGACTACGGAGATTTCATTTTTAATAGATGGAATGCGAGGCAGTATTCTTCGAGCTGACGATACAGTCCCAATTAGTGGGTCAATGGAATCTCCCATTTCGGATTTACCACAGATATCGAACAATCAAACAATCACAGTACGTTTCAGAGATCCAAAATATGATGATAATTTCATATTCCCAGCTGTGAGACTTAAACTAGCTGTTGATCCACCGAATGTACTTGCTCCTGAAACAAGGGATAACAACTATAGGCCTGTTATAGGCTTCAATCAAAATATGCCTCGAGCATATCTCGCAACTGGTGGACATCGTATGCTTAATGCCAATATCAATTCGCAACAGTATCAAAGACCACAAAGCAATAATTACAATTACAATTATGGACAAGGTGGTGGAAACCAATACCAACAACAACAACGCTACAATCAGCAGCAACCACATCAACAACAACAACAACGTTATAATCAGCAGCAATCACATCAACCGCTTTATCAACAAGGCAGCAGTGGCAGTTACAACAACAGGGGAAGACAGTTTCAAAATAACAACTATAATGGACAAGATCAAGGACGTTTTAATAATCATAACTATAATAATCCAAACAGACATAACGGGCCCCGTCAAGATTTCAACCGCAATCATTCACGCGATCGGGGTCAGCAATATTATAATAATGCAAATTCTGATTCAAATTATAGGAGAAGATATTAAAGAATTTTGTACGAAAAGTTCGTATAAAAAATTTATATTATTACAAATCAATTTATAATGGGCAACTACACATACAAAAATAATTACACAAAAAATATAAACAAAGTTAACAAACCCAAAAATATTTGTTTGTATATAAGGCAACCGCTACTAAAACCCAACTGAAGAGAGTGTAAGTATGCCTTTAGAATGTTAGGACATGAACCTGGCGGTGGATTGTCTTCCGCACTAGCCAATACAATGACCGTCCGTTAGCACACAACAATCGCTTGGTCAGCCAACTGACCGATGCAACGCTAATCCGGAGACTTAAATGGCAACATTTCGGGTGTGAACTGTAATGGAGCAGATAGAGCATTAGGCGCACTAGGCTTCTGCTCGGTTTCCTCAGGCTCTGGGCCACCACGTTCATTTCTTTTTTTACGATCTTAATGTAAAATAAAATATTACATTGATTTGACTTATGTTTAGGGTAGAGCCAGTATACATTTCTATATTGATGCCAAAATATTTGTATGGGAGTTGGGGATCGAGTAATCCTAGAATCCAAATTTCAGTTGGATCATACAAAAAACATAATTTTCTAATAAATGTGCGTATTTGAATCGGGGTTTGAATGGGAGGTTCCCCTCCTAGTGTTTCGATTCGGCTGAAAAGCACATATCGTTTACTGACAAGAAAACTTCATGCAAAAATTTATTTCTTTAGCTCAAAAACTGAAGAACTAGTATGCAGACAGACAGATGGATGGAATCAACTCTGTCTTCTGTCTTCATAATACTATTCACTTCGTGAAGAGTATAAAAATATCTACATCATCCTAAGAGTCTTTTTATTTTATTGTTTTCCAACTATTTGCTTGTTGTTCGCCTTGTTCTAAAAATTTACCTTAGCATAAAATATTTTAGAAATTTTGTACATATATAAATAATAAAACCATGAATAACTTATTTCATATAAGAGTGAGGGAACACAATAAATTAACTTTGTTTCTACAAAGAATAACAACAAATTTGTCTACACGATATAGAAAACAATTGCACAATAAAAACTTAAATATCATTAACAAATTGTTAGAAATCGATTGATTGATTATAGTAAATATTTTCGAAAATTGTTTACTGAATTGTATGGATACATAGCTAAAGAATAGAAACGACCATATCATTATTTAATGATGTTATATATTTTGAGTATTTGTTAGATAATCATGATAATAAATGTAAGCAATGAAACGAATATGTTTTCCATCTTTTCCTAACTTCCCCCCCTTGTTCGGAAGTAGGAAGTTTTTTCATTACATTTGGAATAGATAAAAACTTCTAATTAGAATATTAGACTTCACTTCAACAGATGTTTTTAGTAAGAGAATCCAAAATTTTATGGTTTAAAAGTCTGTTTGGATGAACAGATACAAAATGAACTATTACAGGTGACTGCGATGGTTTTAGTCAATTATGATTATGAAAATAATACACAATAAAAAGCTAACAACAAATAATAATAATAAGTGACATTATTTCTTTTTCCCCGTGGAATCTTCATATAAAAATTTATGAATAAATAGATCTAGTAAATCTGTGATTTGATAACTGGAATGTATTGTTTTTCCCTTCATATGAATAGTCAATCAATCAGTCAGTCAGTCAATTGTATTGTAGCTCAATCAATCAATCAATATTTTCATCAATTATTAATTAATTTTTACAAAAAACAAAACCATTTCAATTTGGTTGGATTCAAATGTTTTTGATAAATTCTTTTTGTTTTAATTTCATATACTTCTTAAGCTGACATTTGAGATATACAGATAGAGAATATAAAATCATTTTACATAGTACAACCGTTTCTTTTTTTTCGTTTTTTATGGAATTTTGAATGGAAGTTTATTCGAATTATGAGTAGGGGCTTTTCTAAATTGTATATATCTACATAATAATAATAATAAATATTAATAGACCGACACAAAACACTCACGATCGATAAATAGAAATAGATTGATGTACATATGGATTTAACATTTAATTAAACTAAATATTACACAAAATACTATAAAATTTTCATTAAAACTAAAAGCACTTAATATAGTTAAAATTTATGATATATTTTATGTATATATAAAACTGATTTGATTTATGTATCTCGTATGTAAATATTGTATGTAAGTATATGTTTGTGTGAATGCGTAAATGGTTGATTATGGATCAAAATATCATTTTTTGTTTGATTTTTCCTTTTTTTTTTCATTTTATGTATATATAATAATAATAATAATAATAATAACGTAAATATGTTGAGTGTATTTATACTATGTGTGTTTGTATGTGTGCAACAATTTTGATTTGACAAAATACAAATTACATATAATATAATCAGAATGTATTCTTTCTTTCTTCCTTAACTTTAAGTCTACGTCGTAAATGCAGATGTTTACGTGGTGTATTATTAATTCTTATTTGCATTTTAATTTTATACATAATATAATATATTTTTGCAGCAATTCATAAAGATTAATAGTAATAATAATAATAATATGTAATAATATTTTAAATATATATTTATAATTAATTTAATTTTGTTTTTGTTTTATTTGATTTTGTTTATTTATTGTTATATTATTATTGTTGGTTGCATGCAATTCGGTAATGGTGTGCTGAGATCAAAATCGCAATGTATTCATACTTAGCACGTGGTTTCTAAAAGTGATTCAGCCTTCTTTAGAGTTAAATTGTTTTGACTGATGACTGTTGCATTGTTAGAATTGGTGGTGGTCGTGTTGTTGGTGGTAATGGTGGAACAATTATCAAGAGTTTTAGTCTTGGGTTGGTACACTAATTTATGTTTGAATGTGTTTGATGAGGAAGATGCCTTCTGAGCTTCACTCTTTTGAAATTGTTGCAAATAATCTGAAAAATCAGCACCTTTTGAATTCAAATACGATGATGGCACATGACACCCGGCGGATGTGTATCAATTGTAGGTGGATTATTGCCACCAGCATGATTCACATTATGATCACTTAGAGAGGCTTTATTGGATTCGCCATAAGGCAATTGGCGCATTTGATCTGACAAACGACGAATATTGAGTTGCAGTTCATGTTCATTATCGTGTTGATTTGATGATATTGATGAGAAACTATGTCGTGCCTGGAGTAAGTTTGGATTTCCAACCTTCAAATAATTCTGACTTTTGCCTTTTTCAATATGTTGACTCATTTGTTCACCGGTTAGTATTGCTACCGAAGGATTTGGTGATTTCTTTTTGCCACAATCAAAAGGATTCTGAAAATCTTTTGCTCGAGCTGGCGAAAAGCTTGCAGATCTCATTGGTTTCATACCTGATGATGGATGTTCCATATGAATTGAATGCGATAAGGAGAATGCTGAGCAGAATGGATTATCAGGCATGCTTAAATAATTTGGAGATGATGGTGCTGATAACATTGGAAAATCCCTTTCTCCACTTCGCAATAGAGATATACCGCCACAGTGAATATTTTTCAATGGTATACTTTGTTTTGATTTTTTTCTTGGACTTTGGATCTCAAGCTTGGTTAATGGATATTGTGATGATTTTGTTGGTTCATAATAGATTTGATCATCATGTTGTTGTTTTACCCATGGATCACTTATTGTATTGCACAAATAATTTTTCGAATGTTTATGTGAGCTTTGTGGTGATTTCTCTATCTTTCGTTTAACATTTGCCTCTTCTTTTAGATCATCTTTCTTTAGCCAAGGATCTGATGGCACATAAGTAAGACATCCGGTACTACAATTATTAACTGAATTATAAGAGAACTTTGAGCATGAATTATCTGCATTATTAGGCGATGTTTGTTCTGATCTAGAACTATTATTACGTGTTTGTAGATGTTTATGATGTTGTTGTTGTTTTAAAGATTGATTTTGATTGTCTATGCTGCCTTCTTTTGTGTTAGATGATGAGTGTAGACATGAAGATGGAGCAGCAAATTGTATTGAAACTTTTGTGGTTTCATCAGATACAAATATTGATTGTTGCCGACAAACAGCTGATCTGGGTGAAGGAGTTCGTCTCGCATGTAACATCTTTTGGTGTTGTTGTGAATCCTCTAGAGATGTTGATTTTTCTAAAAAATATTTTCCATCATTTGATTTGTTTGCGAAGGCCTGATAAGATTTTGTCATATCCTTTGTTTCACCACGTGAAAATCCACTAATGCTAATATCAGAACACAAATTTATTGTGTTGTGAGTGAGTTTTCGTATTTCTAGTGAAGGACTTGTGGCAGCATTTCGTGTCGCAACTAATCTCTTAATACATTTTGTGTTCGTTTCCCCATTCTTACTGCGTTCATCAAAACTTAGTGAAGACTTGTGTTTCTTTCGAGTATTGCAGTCTTTAGCTTCAAAAATGTTATTGCTGTTGCTGTACGTAGTCTTGTTTATAGTTTCACAGCTACAAAGAAGCTTTGAAGCTTGAAAATTGGACAGTGATACATTTGCTTCTGGAAGTTTATCGACATCACAACTAATAGAGTATTTGGTTAAATTACCATCATCATCATCATCATCATTGTCGTCATTGTTACTGCTGTTGCTTGGAATTCTTTTCGCAATTCTCTTGTTATCATTCAAAGATTCCGTGGTATTATTTATGTATCTAGCTGAAAGTTTATTTTGATGATGATTAGTTGAATGGATGTTTGGATGCAATGGTGAATGCGGCGAAAGCATGGGTAAAGTAGGCGCTGAAGACTGTGTTTGAAAATCTTCGGTGACTGTTAACTGAACTGGACTCTTCTTGCGATTCTCATTTGATACCTTGGCAACATGTTTTTGCTCTTGCCTTTGCAAGGCGTTTATTGTTATATGCGATTGAAGTAATTGTTGTTTCTTGCAGTTATATTTTTCTACATCACTTCTTTTATTGCGGTTTGATTCGTTCATGTGATGGGGCTGAGCAACGGAGGCGGCATTGAAGCCATTCTTTCTTTGCTAGAGAAATTTTTCAGCTAGACCCTTTGCAGAAGCCGAGCTTGATGTTGAGGCAGCTATAAAATATGATATTTCTTAGTTTCTAACAAATTCATTCATTTACCATATCAAAATGAACATACCGTCGTTGTTGTCTTTTTCACGGCAAGTTTCATCGTTTGTGGTGGCTTTGATTTCGTTGGGATTTGCTGGAACAGAGGATATTGAAGCAGCAATGGACTTGGAATTCTGTCCACCGTTATTTGCTGAAGTAGAGTTTGATGATACTACAGCAGCGGCAGCTGGCCCACTGTTTACACTATTAACAGGACCTCCTCCGTCAGCAGAATTCTTTAATTGTCATTTAACAAGTTCAACAGTCAGGAATTTTCTTAGTCTCTCATAGTAATGAGGATGCAATTCAACATCATTATGGCCGGCACCCTATTGTCATAGAAGCATATATGTGCTTAGAAATTTTGGATTATGTATAAATTATAAACTAAAGTATCACACCTCAACCCAAAAAGGCTCCACTGCTTTTGGACATCTTTCATAAATTCCTATGCCATGCGAAAAATCAATTACTTCATCTTCTGTACCATGAATAACTAGAACTGGTGATTTCACTTTTCCAACTTTATCGATACTATAAAGTAGAAAAGAATCCAAATCAATCAATCAATACTTCAATTGAATTTTTTTAAACGTAAAATCTTTACCTGGGAAATGCATCGAAAAACCACGTCCGTTTCGTATTCCTAAATACAACTCTTAGTCCTGACATTAGAGGGGAATGAAGAACGACGGCTCCAACTTCATGACGCGTTGCTAAATCAACCGTTGGAACCGTACCAATGCTTTGACCATAAAGAATTATCGTTTCTGGGTTTATATTAAATCTATCACAAAAAAAAAAAAAAATAAAAAAAAAACAAGAACAACAAAAACAAAATCAAATTAAGACAATTATTTGTACTTAAAATATATTATAAAGAATTTATCGTCAATTGCTTGTTGTTGCTAAAACAGTAAGGGGTCTGCAAATTGAGATACAAAGGCAATAATTGAGTAATGGTGGGGCAATGCAAGTGGAAATATAGTAATTTGTGTGCAAGATGAAAACAAGAAAAAATAGACTAAATTAAATTATATTTACGTTACGTTAAATTAAATAAAGATATAGTAGGTGGGGCTATCCCCAAGAAAAGAAGAAAACAGGGTAATTGGTTTGATGGTGAACCGTATTGTGCGGAAAGCAACTACTCTGTGCAGAGTAATTGTTGTCCGTGACTAGACTAGGTTGTCTGTAACTGAGCTAAGGTAGTACGTGTCCGAGGAAGTCTCTTTTCGCTATCATCAACAGGTGGAGAATGGACACAAAACACGACTTGACTTATATCAAGAGTGCCACTTATTAAAAACGCTATGTCTCCTCTTTGCAATGTCTGATTTCACAACGTATGTCATTGGGGAACAAAGCCCATATGTTGTGATGCAGTTGTAGATGTGCACTTATCGTCAGTGTTGGCGCAGATTCTTTAACGATAATGATGGACCTTGATCGACGACTCATTCAGACAATCTGTGTACTTAAGACAGTAAAAGTAAAGCTTTATACAATTGACGATCAATATTTATATAAAACATTCAATACACACACACATGCATATGTACAATTCTCAAATTACCTATTACGCATAGCTTGCCAAGCTGCTTCAATATCGGCATAAAGATTTTTCTCCGAAGGTTTGCCTCCACTCATTCCGTAGCCCGAATAATCATAACCGAATATATTGCAATTTAACTGAGAACCCAGTGTTAAATAAAAACTGCTCATTTGTCCCAAATCGACGGCATTTCCATGTGAAAACAATAGGGTGTATTTGGCATTTTTGCTGCATTTAACATATATACAAGTAATGAGGTTTCCCCTCGAGGTGCGTGTAAAAAATGCTTCAACTTTTGATTTTTCACGTTCTGAAAATTGCCATTCAGCTCGATCGAAGAGATGCAGATTGTATTTAACATTGGCGTCATCAGCTGGCGTCAGTTTGTAGGTGGGCTCCGGTGGTTGGAATGCCAACTTTGCCGCTATTGGCCCCGGACATGGTGGACAGCAAAACATACAGCATAATTCGCTAATGCTAAACATTTTCTTTTCTGTTATGTCTTCTTTCGTTCTTTCTTTCTTTCCTCTTTTGTTTAACCAATTTTTTAGTATATTTTACAAAGTTTTACACCGAATAAGAAAGTATAATGAAGCAGCAGCATTAATGGGTGAAACACAGCCTCCTTTGTGTATGTGTGTGTGAATGATTGATTATGTGTAAGTGAGTGAACCTTAACGCGCAACTATGAAATGCCCATTTTTAAAAGACACAAATATTATTGGCAATTTAACTAAATGCAACAATATAATTGCTAATTATACAGAAATGCACTCGCAAGTATGATAATTTCACACCTAAAAATAATTTGTAATGGCGAAACGACAACAAGACACGAAGACACGACACCATACGAATGTGACTGATGCCCTTTTAGTTGTGTAAAAAGGCTCTTATGCACGTCATGTACTTTCTCAACTTTCAAATTATCACCAATTATTGTGAATTTAATTTATGCTTTCATCGATTTTGTGTTTCAGTAGAGAACAACTTGTAATTTCTCTATTATGAGTCACTTTGAATAAAGGGTATAGCTTGCACCAGTTGAATAACGCGAGTTGTAACAATAAACAAAGGTTAGAATGTAAAATACATACGGTTTCAGAGGCCTTTATTGGTGTTGTTGGTTCGATAAAGGAATGAATTGCTTATCGATTGCAACATTACTGAATCGATTTGTAATCGAGTTTAAATTTTGACATTTATAATAAATTTGTGCAATTGTCATGCATATTTATAGTGGATATTCTATAAATTTCATAATTTTTATATATCAGGAATAATATTTTATTAATAAATATCAAAATAGTAAAAGATGTAAATATAAAACAAATTCTTTTTTATTGATTTTTGTTTTCTTTATTAGAAAAATATATTTTTTGCTTGAAATTGACTTTGCATGGATAAATATGGCAACGCTTTAGCTTAAATTAAGTATAGACTACACGATTCACATTTAAACTGAATTTAAAATATAACAAACTCCAAATATCTAAGGCAACGCAGCCTGATCTTTTAATTATA
This sequence comes from Amiota minor, assembly GCA_037043295.1. Classification (NCBI taxonomy): domain Eukaryota; kingdom Metazoa; phylum Arthropoda; class Insecta; order Diptera; family Drosophilidae; genus Amiota; species Amiota minor. Next base: position 1,088,926 of record JBAMAW010000382.1, read on the forward strand.
CAATTAATGTAAAATAGCAAATATATACCAGATATAAATCAATTTAATGTGAGGAATGAAATGATTTTAAATACACATATATTGTACATTCGGACTATAATGATGCTGAAGGGACCAAATATGTTGATATCGTTATAAGCTAATGTATAGTGTGTATTTGGCCCAAACAACTGTCATTCAAAATTGTCTTTAAGAAATATTTGTATAACATTATTTGCCTTTTCTTTCATAATTTGCTCTGTGTTTCAGATATATTTCGTTCCTTACTTAGAAAACCACAGCAACAAATATTGATCCACGTTTTTATGATGTGAAGTTTTGTCCTTAAAACATTTTCATTGAATGTGACTTTAATACTTCTTGCAGTCCATTGCCCCTTTTCCATTTCCCCCGGAACCACCAATAGACATTTTGTCAGAAGTGTCTATTTACGTTTGTATTTATATTGAAACTATCCATTCATATTTGAAGTACTTTCTGTTTATTTTTATCAATAAGTCCATCTGTTATATGATGATGTAAACTTCAATTTTCTGGACTTTTTAACACATTGAATTAAACAGAAAACCATATAGCTTCAGTCTTATTAAGAAGTAAGACCCGTGGCCCAGGTAGGAATCAGTATGACCCAAAGCAGCACAAGTGACAAATTAAAGAGAACAGAAATATTGTTAGCCAACTTGAACCAAGGGCTTTCCTTTCCTTTTTTTGTTGCCAACTTACTATTCGCCCAGATTACCCCTCTTCATCCAATGTAGCCCAGGGATTAAATAGGTTGAACACCTCTGGTATAAACTTTTACAAATTCATTTTATTTTTACAATTAACACTAAACTGAGTCAAGTTGACTCGCTTTGCTGTACAGATTTGTGACAAAAACAGCACTTACGATTTGTGACAAAAATTGAAAATTTTAAATCATTTAAAATATTTACAAACAGGATTTGGGAATATAGTGACTATATGCGAATTACATAGAAGAAGCTAGCGAGGACCAGGACAATCATAGACATCTTGCCATCTCGTCAATATGAAGGTATACATAAGTATAATCCAAACCTGGAGAAACATTTGTACCCGATAGACTGTTACAATAAAAAAAAAATGTAAGTAGTGTGTCTCCACCATAAGCACAATAAGGAAGTGAAATTTCTTTAGCGAAGGGGAGTAAATCCAAACAATATGAAAATGAAATGTGACGAAAATCAAAATGCGATGATGCTTCAGAGATGTAGTAGACAATGCGCATTATCTTGTGTGGGTTTGTCTGCAGCGTAGAGAATGAATGCTTATGGATGAGTAAAAGAGAGATAAAAATGCTTTACTGATTACTTTTACTTTACGAAAGAACATACGAACGACCAAGTAGCCAAATGATCGAAAAATAAAATAACTCTTTTGTATTGAAACAATATAACACTACAATATTCTGTATTATTGCTTGACCATCTACTACTTTAGAAGTTTCACTTCCATGTTGTATTTGCCTTAATAGCTCCAATATAACAATAACATTGTCAAATTTTGATTTTCGTCACATTTCATTTTCATATTTTTTGGATTTACTCCCCTTCGCTAAAGAAGTTTCACTTCAACTGTCTAAAAACTTGAAAGCACTCAGATTTAATATATCTACCTATGTAACTAGTTTTTAAGCAGAGTTGAAGGTCCTAGCAGCTGGTGTTAGTATAGGTATTGCATAAATAAAATAATTTATGAATGAATAAAATTATTTCTATATTTGTAGAATAGTTTCTATTCAAATGAGTAAACAAACACATATTTTTGATATTTCCAGTTCTTAATCAGAAACTTCTCTGCTGAAAAAACACTTTCAACTATAAATAATAGACATTAATTATACAAGTATATTTAATAAATTTGTTTATTTTTGTTTTAAATTTTGTATACACTTCATACGATCAATCAGATTTAATTTATAGATCATAGGCATAAATGACATAGACTCTTGTCATATTTATTAGGTAGTTTGCACAGGATCTTCTTCTTCATTTTTTTTTTTCTATAATTTAATTGTTTAATCATTTAATAAATAAACTCAAAGTTTGTTTCACAATTTTAGTTAGAAACTATAAATTATTGCAGAAAAAACTTTCGATCTATCAGATGATACACATGAATGTCATTACAAATTGCTTAACTGTGATCAAATAAATAAAATACTAGTTGATTAGTATGTGTTTGTTATAAGCTTTGATAAAACCAAAGTTATTATTGTGTTTATGTTTTATTTAAATTAAATTTCTTAATGTCAAATAAATTAAGTCTACAATAATATTTACATACACTACACTTGTCACATATGGATACATAAATACATATAAGGGATATACACAAATTTGTAATTCAATCAGTACAGCTTATTTAATTTTAAATATCACAATAAAATAGAATCGATTTATTATTTTGTAATTGTCTGTGACATTTTTCCTATTAACTTCAGAACACCGATAAGGGCCCCAAATATGATTGGAGCATGTGGCGCTGAAGTTGCTGTTGGCTATTGTGTTGTTGTATTGTGGCTTGTGTGACATCAAGTGAATGGCGAGTGGCCTCAGCCAATTGTTGTTGATGGTGTTGTTGTTGTAAGTAAAGCAGATGTTGGAGATAAGGAACACCAATTGCAAAGTGCGCTGGTATCTGTGGTTGATTCAGATTTCCGGGTGAATACAATTGCTGTTGTTGTTGTTGATGTGATTCAAGGCCGACGGAATTTACAAGACTTTGGATGAGTTGTTGGCCATTAGAAGAAGAAGCCGCTTCAGCTGGTTCAGGTGCAATGAGACTTTCAATGGTAAATGAACGTTTCGGCCGTGGTGCCAGATGCGTTTGGTAGTTTCTGGTTGGTGTCAATGGTGTGTCCGATTCCAGTTCTGGAGAGTAAGAAGGCACACGTTGCGTCGGCAAAACATTTAGCTGCATCTGATCCTCCAATCTAGAGATTGTTTGATGGTCGGTGGTAATATGTGTCATATCCCAAGGCTGTTGAGTGACACCATGCGATGGGTCTATTTGTTGTGCCATGTATTGACTGAATGGTGAAAAAGCAGCCAATTCCAAATTAAGCAAATCTTTTTCCAATTTTTTTACACGAAACCTTTTCCGACGGCGTAACAAACTTCCGTTTTCGAACATATCAAATGCTTTCGGGTGTAACATCCAATACGATCCCTTTCCCGATTTGCTTACATTTCTTGGCACTTTGATGAAACAATCATTGAAACTCAGATTGTGTCGCAGTGAGTTTTGCCATTTTTGTGTATTTTTACGATAATAAGGGAATTGGTCCATAATGAAGCGATAGATTTCCGAAAGTGGTAACATTTGTTGTGGAGAATGCATGATAGCCATCGCTGTCAGCGATATATAAGAATATGGAGGTTTTTGGTCACCGTAACTTTCTTTAAGTGGTCGTGGCATTTTGATTTTCTTTTAAGTTTTTTTTCTTTCTTTTCTTATTTTTCAGTATCACTTTTTCTATGAGTAAAAAATCACGCACTCAAAATCGATGTGATGTGTTCTCGTAAACGATTGCGACTCAAATGACTCTCCAAACTCTCTTGCACACTATTTGTATACCCAGATGGATGAAAACAAGCTCTCCGTCTTGAGTAGTTTAGCACTTTGTTCATTTCTCTCTCTTTCTTTCGCAAAGAATTTAGACTCGTATACCTGATGTACGCTGCCTACCATTTCAGGTTTTCTCACTGTTGTTTGCCCTTTACCTAAACCAATGAAACACTGGGCGGAGCTTCTTGGATAAAATTACTTACTAATCGAGGGTGACAACTTCCTATGTTCGCCATATACACATATACCCAACTACTTAACTATGGATGGATGGATCGTAAAGGAAGTAATAATAAAACGAAAAACACACATTGATATACTTAAAAGGGCAAACATAATAAATTAATTCAGTTTTCGTTGGAATTAATTTCCTTTTGATTTGATAATGGTGAAAGAATAATGCTTATGATATACATATGTATCTTCTATATTATAAATGTGAGGATTTTTGAAAAATTTTTTAATAGTTTAAAATTTTAAAATAACTCAAATTATTGAAAAAGTATGGCAGAACTTATTCGTCAAACCATCTACCGACTGACCTTTGTGTTTTTTGAAATTATTTTACAAGAAAATCAAATGTCCAAAGGTTTCTAGCATATACATAGGCGGAGATCTTAATAATCATCATTATCTGGTAGGTCTTTCTTTGGGGACAGCTTGATTATTTAGAGAATAGTTGTGGAAACCACTCATGAAAAAAATACCTTTTGATTTTCTGTGTTGGTCAAGTGAAGTTTGAGTTAGAACCTCTAGAAACCTGTCCCAATTTATATATTTAGGTTACGACTGAATTTTAATGAACTGAATACATTGGAATATAATATTGGGTAGATTAAACTTAAGTAAAGCTGAAGGAAGATCATATTCTAAAAAAAATTTACATATATTGGAAATCTACTACATATTTTTAATAGATACACTTACAGAAATCCATTTTTAATTTTCAGGGATTAGTGAAGAGAAACTTTGCTTAGAACCTCTAGATATTATCTAGTAGATAAGTCATCCTGACAATATTTTTGGTAATTTAACTGAATTCAAAGAATATAAAACTGGATAAATTCAATTTCAATGTGGATGTGACTAAAGTTTTTAATTTAAAATCAAACCGTTGCTTGTGTATCTTTTCAATTAAATTTCAAAATAAATTTTTATGCCTACATTTAAAGGTTGCTTCTCCAGGCATCACATATAAAAATATATAAAATAGCCTTATTGAGCTGGTCTTGGTATCCTAAACTAAACAAATATAGGTCACCCTCTGTACCCCGCATAGGCAAAGGCATGGAAGTATTGTATATGTTTCTGGAACCTTTGCAACATTATTTGTAATGAAATAGTTTTGTTTTGTATTTCATTTTTCATTTATCGGTTCTGAAAACATAATCCTGAATGACAAGTGTTGAGTGGAACTCTTCTTAAGATCGTCGAATATCTATTTCAATAGCAAAAGCTAAGAATTCGTAGATCTTTGCTATTCAACTCCGCAGACTCACAAGACCTCTATGCTTATTTTGTTACTCTGCTACTGGTTACAGAATGTCCTAGTTTTGTTTAGTAAAGGAATATTAGTCAATCTATGTATTTTTGTACCTGTCGGATTAATAACTCAATCTTCATATTCAAAATTACGGGCTTTTTGGCGAAGAGTTCCTTACCTCTATTAAAATAAATATTATAAACATATATTTATCTAATAAAAAACACAGTTTTTATACTCTTCCCGCATTGAAGAGTATTATAAGTTTGTTATGAGCTTTGCAACAGACAGAAGAAAACATCGGAGACCACAGAAAGTATATAATTTTTGATCAGTTCGACGAAACGAGTTGATTAAGCCGTGTCTGCCTGTCTGTTCGTCTGTATATATGTATATGCAATTTTTGAGGTAGAGGACTGAAATTTTACATGGGCTAGCCGAATCGGATCATTAAGGGGGAACCTGCCAAACAAACCCCACATTAAAACTCACGTTTCTATTAGAAAAAGTTTTTTGTTTCTTGTGTTATCGAACTGAAATTTGTTTAATATAAGTGTCTCATACATATTCACCCACCATGTAACTTTTAAGACCTTAGGACTACTGGATTGTATAGCTCTCATATACTCAATACTTCTGATTCTATCCTAAACATAAGTTAAATCAATAATCAAATATTTCTGAATGCTCAATCACAGATTAAATGTGATCTAGGGGTGCGTGAAGAGTATATCAACTGCGGCATAGCCAAAGTTAGCCTTTTTTTTTTTTTTTTTTTTTTTTGTTGGTTATGAATTATTTGTAAGAGCCCAAATTATGATTGAATTTTTTAGTAGTAGGACAAAGCACAAATTTCACAATGACAACATTTAATAAGATTTGTTTGATTAAGACTTCTGTTGAAACGTTTATAGTACGCGTGGTAGTTTATCAAATACCTTAGCATCCTCTTAGAATTGCACATGCTTCAACTCAAATGTGAATATGGCACGACGCGATTCAGATTTATCCTTGAACTAAGGTGCTTGCCCACAGAATCATTCGGAAAATATAGCAATGCCAAACAAATAGTCAGAGCAGCATGAAGTCATAATCGAAAATGAGACCCAACCGCGATTTGCATTGGTATACTCGTACAAGTTGGGCTGTTGGGCAGTGTACTGCCGGACACTGGAATGCGGCGTACTTTGGTACTAAGTGGACATAGATTATGCAAAGCACTCTAGTAGCCCAATGGACTATTGACATGGCATGAGACATAAGCCGTGAGTCCTCAATATTAAGTGCAATTCTTGAATAAATTTTATTTATTTTTTTTTTTTTTAATTTTTTTTTTCTTTATTTATTTATTTATATGGTTAAACCCCAATTTATCAAATGGCCGAAACCTTATGCAATATTTCATATTATTATCACAACTTGACTAAATCAATGAACACAAAACTTGCGAAAATTATATCTTAGCCTCTGGCAAAAACCATATTTTAAATGATTTTCTTGGGGTTTTTCCTTTGGCTCCCATTTAATAAAGACACATACATACATAAGTGCATTGAGCGTAAAATGCCTAATGTAAGTAAGTAAGTAAGTAGCATTTTAAATATTAAAAATATTTTCATAAGTAAATATACTTATGAAACATTAAAATCCTTTATGCAAAATGACATAAAATTTCAACATGAGTTTAGTATCAAGTTAACTATCGGATTTATGTTGCCATTGAGGGCCCCAGTCATCATACGAATGCATTCAAATTCTATGTTGTTTATGTTGCTTGACAGCTTCTCTTTTTCAACTAAATGGCAATAATAATATTCGCGACTCTCATGAGCACCACAAGACAAGGCTTGTTTTGCATCCATTGGCCATCTAAGTTTATCCTAATGTTTAATATGCACAATACATAAATCAATGCCATTGCAAATTTCCCATTCTTTCCATTGTTTTCATTATGAAAATACATATGAAAATTGTGCCTTCCTAAATAATCATATTTATGTTTATGTTTCTTTATTTTTTTTTTTTTTTTTTTGTTGTTCTTCTTGTTGTTGCTAGGCAATAAAATTTATTTAAAAAAGAAGTGCATTTATTATGGTCCGGTTTTATTATTAGGATGCTGTATTAGCGAAAAAATGGGCGTACTGTTTGCAAACTTCATAAGGACGAAAACAATAGATTTTATTGCACTTCGCAGGTAGTCAACACAATAATTTAGTGAAGGAGATCTTACGTCATTAATGGTACAAATAAAAAAAAATAGTTTTCTTTCGAGGAAATGTTCAAAGTATTTTAAAAAGGTCGCGGATCTAATACTCGTACTATTTAGAATGACCTGATTTGCTTTAAAATTATTTGCATTTTTTTTGGAAAAGGCCCGGTCCGGTAGTTCTAGAAAATGTGTTTATGTGTTTTGCAAATTTGTTGAGGATTCAATGTTTGTCTTTTGTATGATGATATTAAAAAATGGTTAAATGCTAAGCCTTAACCTTGAGAAGCATTTAAGAGTTTTTCGAAACTCTCGTAAACGATCTAAATTATTGGTTATACAAACAAATTTGTTTCATTACTAAATAACATAAAAAGCCGAGTCATTTAGCAAAACATGTGGCTACCCTCTCTAATTTTACTTATATGTACTTACATATTATAAGGAATAAGATTGAAGTGAAAAATTATATTTGAACTGTAGTCCAAGACTAAGTAGGAATAAGGAGACGCAACCACAATCTTTATCAATAAATATTAGTACACATTTTGCTATTGTAGGAGGACTAACAAATCTATGTTTATTTCAAATGAAAGAATTCCAAAATCCAATTAAAATGATACAATTGATCAAAATAGTATATTACCTACATTAGAAAAATAGAACAATTAAAAAAAAAAAAAAGAAAAATTCACTTTTTTTTCAAAGAATCATACAACGAAGGGCCCATAAAGGGTGCGATATCAGTATTGCAAGAGATATATACATACTCTATAGTTTCTGTAATTTTGAAATAAATTCCGGAAAGCACATCTGCGAAATACCTTGGACTAACACTCGATAGAAGGTGAACTTGGCAGCCCCACAAAAAAATGAAAAGAAAACAGCTCGACATATACTTTTAAAAATGTCCTGGCTTTTAAATTCAAGCTCGCAGCTAAGCCTGAAAAACAAGTTATTACTCTATAAATCCATACATAAGCCGGTGTGGGCTTATGGAATTCAGCTTTGGGGCTGTGCCTCCAACTCAAACATTGAGATGCTTCAAAGGTTTCTGTCCAAACTACTGCATAGACTTGTTGGAGCTCCCTGGTCAATCCACACAGAGATCTACAGATTCCCACGAACCGTGAGGAGATCGCAAGAATCAGCAACTCATATATCTCTAGGCTGGAAAGTCTTGTTAATCATTTTGCAATCAACCTGCTTGACAACAGCCAGCACACCCGTAGATTGAATCGGCGCCATCCACTGGACTTGCCGTTCAGAGTTTATCATTAAAATTAAATTAGAAACGTAATAAGAGTGCACAATAAAACTCACTCAATATCGTTTTACGATAGATTGCAAATAAAAAGTGGCCCATAGTGTACATCTTTTGTTTATGCACAGAAGATGGACCGATTCAAATACTAGTCACTCCCTAAGATTTTGTTTCAGATCATTTTTTTCAGCCACGATAATCCTTAATCCATTATAAAAAAAAGCTATAAGTAGCTGATAATCAGAGTACTTTTGCCTTTAGGGAACCCTAAAAGAATGTTACGATTGTATACCAACGAAATTCATTGCTATAAATAGGCAACCAGGTGAATGTATTGATTGTGATCATGGGGATAATATTAGTGGGCATTTTACATTGTCTGATAGTCAAGTGGTCGGCAAGGATTTCTATTGTTCTTGTGAGTGTAGTCACTCGTTTGTCAATGTTCATCTTTTACAAGGGGACCGAGCCTCTGTCTTAGAATAGAACATGATTGATTTAAAGCTAATATGATGACATTTTGAAGCAAGGATATTATTAATGGTATAACAATTATCCTTTAAGCCAAAGTGCTACCTACTATTATCCAACATGACTATTTCAAAAACTTAGTTACTTCATATTGGATATTTCCTTAATCTGATCAACATTTATTATAATTCACTAATATCTATCTAAAGTGATAAAATGGTATGTAGAAAATGAAATACTTTGAAGTGTTTAAATGTGTCCATTCTTGTTTATTAAATCAATTTTATTGGAGAGTCCTTGTTGCACTTAAGTTAAGTTAAATTGTTTGCAAGCGAATAGAAGAAATACCTACATGATTTAATATTTTATTAGATCTTCTTTTTCAACTTTAATAATAGTAAAAAAAGACTTAAGTCTCAATATGTATCATTATAGTCGTGAAGGAAGGGTATGAAGGCCTCGTATTTGCCAAGAAATGCATCCATTAGTAAAATGATAAAAGTGCGAGAACAGAGAGATTGGAAGCTGTCTGCAGAGTATACCAATTATAAATACATACAAATATACATACATATGTGCATGCATGTGTGTGTGTGTGTGTGTGTGTATCTATATAAAAGCATTCATATATGTGAGGAGTATCTGGGTTTTGTTGCCGACAACGCGAAAAACTAAAGATACGCCGATGTGGCTGGGTTGTTGATCGTTTGTTTACGGTGTGGACGATATTAAGCGTTGAAAGTATTCTTTGTTGTGTGCGATGGTGTCGATGAACATAATTGGATAGTGGCAGTAATAACATATCTGAGCCGCACCACAAAGAACGCGTATTTAGGGCCCGCCATGCTCCCCGTTTTAACCAAGCAAAGCATCAAACTACCAAAGCATACAAGCAAGCGCAATGCATGAAAACGAAACGAAAAGAATCATCAGGCACAGTCAAAGGCACAGTCAAAGGCACAGGTACAGGTACAGATACAGATACAGGCACTGGGCATTGGGCATTGGGCATTGGACATAGGGTATGGGATATTGGGGTATGTGAGGCAAGTGAAGATTCAACTGTGGCTTTGGTTGTTTGCTTGCTTGCGGAAGCGTTCCTTATTTCTTCACTGGAGTGGCGACGGAGTGTCTTTTTAGTTCGAGCAATTTTGTGAATAAGGTTAGTAATCGCTGTCGGCTGCTTCAGTTTGAACTGGAGATGAAGGGTTTCTTCTCGTATCGCTAAGGTGTTGGTTTCTGCTAAAATAGCCAATTATGTTGAGATCATTTTGAAGTCTTGATGTGAGCAAAATGATGTGTTGCAAGGCTTTCGGCTTGTTGGTTGATTTTTGTTAGTGTGAATTTAATAACAACTTGTATTGATGCAGCTTTGCGGCTTGTACAATACACACAGATACAGAGACACACATACACACATACACACATACAAACAGACATACATAGTTAGAGTCAAGCAAACGTGTGGAATTCTCTCTTGTTTTAAATTTTTCCAAATTAGTTAAAGGTGAACTAATTTCGAATTGTGTATTTATTAATGTTTGACCAATCAACCAAGCAATTTTTCAACTGAAATGATAGCCAAGATATCTCCAATACATACATAGAATAACTAACTATAAGTATGTACCATATATCCATCCATCCATCCATCCATTCATCCATCCAACTATCCATCTGTCTGTCTTTGTGTGTTTCAATCAAATGATTAGGGTCTTTGGACTTCGATAATTGTCATAAAACTGTTGTAAAAAACATTCCCAATTTGCGTTGGCGTCAAATTAATAAAGAATTCTTATTAGTCCGCATCTGCATTATATTTTTTTTTTTTTTTTGGGTTATAGAATGGACAACTTGTCTTGTCTTTTGTGTAGTAGTAGATGTTTCACAAAAAAGAAATGTATAATTATAGTATATAGAATACAATACAATACAATACAATAAAACTGTATGATGAAACCGGTTATTTGTATGAATAAAGAAAGAAAGAAAGAAAGGACTTAAAGGTGTTAGTTTGGTTTGGTTTGGTTTGGCTTTCAAGGGTCACTCACTACTATAAACACATCGCTCGTGGCATAGGTTTGCCTGCTGCCGACCATTGAAAAATCAACAAAATTTCTTCAAAACATATTTTAAATCCACTTATTACCCAACTCATAAAATCATTGTTAAGAGAAGCAAATGAAAGTCAGAATCAAGAAAAATAAAAATGAAAGCGTTAACCAAAATTGCAGACTCATAAACCATAATGACACTATAAATCACATTACAACGCATTGAGCCTTTTAGTACATCACAATAATACTTTAGCACACCACATCCACATCCACATCCACATCCACATCGACCTCAACAATCACAACCACAGCGACAGAGCGTTAACAAACTGATTGCCTTATTCTTAATAATAAAGGGATGGGATCGGATGGGATGGGATGGGATGGGATGGGATGGGATCGAATCGTATAATATGGAATGGAATGGAATGGATGCTGATGGCTTTGTGATTGCGGGGTGCGAATTTATTATTGCCTTGCAAAAATTACAATAGAAAAATATTGTTATAAAAGGGTGGCCAACAATTGCTTACCATGTTGTGATTTTTGTAAATAACCATGAAAAGTTAATGATCCAATTTGTTGCCACTTGTTACTCCAACTTTACTTTAGTGTACAATTCATTCATACACATTTTTTTGTTTTTTTTTTGAAAGAGATGAATGTCATTTGTACATAAATATGTCTATATAAGTTTCGCCAGGAAAACAATACAATGCGATATCCGATAAGAAATGAGTGAAATTTAGAGAAATTGTTACACGTGACCGATAAAATAAAGAAAGAAAAAAAAAAAAAAAGGCAAATTAAATGATTCGTGTATTTATTGTAAATACTTAGAAAAGTGCGACTCAATAAAGTGACTGTTAGTCAACGGCAGCTTAAGTGCGATTTTGCTATATCACATTGATTTACCTTTATAAGTATAAAGGAAAATTATACCCTATATTTAAACAGGGAATATTAAGTTCAATGATTGTATGACATATGAAATATAGAAGAAAAATGGAAAGACATTTTGTATTGATCAAAAGAATTAGAGTAAATTATGTCATCTATTCGGCTAGCACATAAGTAATGTTAATTGTGAAGTTTAAGATGTTTCTATGCAATGGGATGCTCACTTAATTTCTGTAGCACAGAGATCATCCAATCTCAGCATTTGTGAGGATTCCCTTCGGGCTTATAGCTACCATCGTGACTATATGGGCAATACTACTACTACTTCAGAGTAGGAATTTAAAGCATTCTTCTAATCACCGAAGTCTATGTTCGCCATATTTCTAGCTAGTATCAGTTTTAGCTCATGATCGTCTTCTTCGTATGGTCGTGTCATCACTTCTTTGTCCATCTTGTGCAGTTGATTGCTTGCAAGGAAGGCTGTGGGCAGTCAACATGTGCCATAACTCGGGGAAGAGGGAAATCATTAGGCCCATAGCTCTTGCCGCGAGCCCCTTTGCATTTAAAGCTCCTATGCATTTTTATATTTTACCTGTGCAGTTGACAAGCACCGGAACTCGAGGATGGCGGGGTCGTGACTCTTCCTGTGTCAACCCAATATATACTTATTATTTTCATTTAAAATTCTTATCTTTCAGATTACAAAACAAGTTATTTTTACTTTTCAGATCATAAAAATAAATACTATTAGGTATAACTTTCTTTTGTGAATATCAAGTATACGTCATGATGGCATTGAAAATCTCCACATCCACCGAACAACCATGGATTGCTGCCAAAAAGAAAAAACATGATAAATAAATATCATGATCATTTAGATCATTTTTATTGTATATAAAATCTTTTCTGCCTTTTTAATATTTTTCTACCATATTTTGCTGGCAGGGAGTAGAATAGTTGGAATTGCTTATGGTTGTTTCATGTTGTAAAAATAATATCTTCAAGGCATGAAATGATTTTTAATAGAACTTCTATATTGAATTAGCTATAAATAAAACTTGTATTAGTAGAGCAATTTGATCTTAGGTTTAGTTAAAGCTAAAGTTCAAATTTGGCATTAGTTAACCTTAAAATATTTGAGGTAATCAAAGTTCTTCATAACATTATATTTTTGCTTTCGATATCAAGGGTTAAAAGTCTGACAAAATTAGAGCAGTGAAAATGTGAGTGTTTTTATTAACTTGTTCCAACATACTTAGAAGTAGATCAAGTATTAATAATGATTACATCTTTTCAATCACAAATGAAAGCTTATCCACCACACGCGTACATATTTAGTCAGTTGGCAGATGTTTTAATGGTTTTTTATATCTTGTTTTTTTTTTTTTCGTAAAAAGCAAATGGACTACTTTATAATACTTAATAATAATGGCAAAATTTAAGGAAGGACCTTCTCCAATCTCAATGTGTATGTTGATATCCCATTTTTGACCGAGACGTGAAAAGGAAGCATATTGGCAGGTAAATTTTTTAAAAAAATAAAGGAAACTTAATCGCAGACACCGAACTGAATTGAGAACTGAGAACTGAACACAGAACTGAAAACAAAATCACAAAGTTTTTCGTGTTTTATTTGTGTTTTCGTCGTGATTGTTTTGTATATCATGAGATTAAATCTGAAAAAATGACTAACTGACACCACACAACACATGAATCATAATACCAGGTTTTCAAACACAATTTGTTTTTGGTCTTTGTTTTTTTTTTTTTGTTTTTGTTTTTGCCTCTTTTTCGGTTTTATTGGATTCTTTTTTATTGTTCGGCTCAAAGCATTTAAAATATTAAACGCTGAGCGTTTCGACGGTTTTGTTAATGGATTTCTACTATATACAATACATTGGTATCCAACAGTTAAAAAGGAAGCCGCTTGCATGGAAACCTGCGGCGGTAATTTGTAGCCGAGGGCAAAGTCATCACACCTTTGTGAACGTTTCTTTTTGATGCGAATGAAAATGTTGAATACACATAAAAATACATACATATGTATGTATACTCCTCACTCGCATAACTAACACACGCTAACCAACTAACCAACTTAAATAACATACAGACAGACAGACAGACAGACAGATAAACAGATAAATTCAAAGCAAATGTTTTGCCAAACAGAGAAATATACTACTTTCTTACTTACTTACTTACTTACTTATTTGCCAACAAACAAATACAATAAATACAATACAAAATAATCTGCACTTTTTATATCAAAAACAAAAAAATAAAAATTAATAAATATTGTTACTTTGCATCCACATACTCGTATTTAAAAGGATTAACAATAAACAACAATAGCAAGAAATAAATTATTGTACGAAATAAGAAAACCCAAAAAAAAAAATAAATGAAGGAAAAGAAGAAAAACAACACTAAAATATTAAATTAAATAAACAGGGTCTCTTAACGGATCATTAATATTAAGTATTTTAAGAAAACAAACATATGTTCTCTCTTTCGTATACCATATTTTTTGTTCGCAACATAAATAGGAAGAAATTAGTGAAGGGTTAAAGCAAAACAAATGAAATGAAAAAAAAAAACGAACAAATGATGTAACAACAAGAGTTTAAAGGATTTCATTCATTTTAGGGGGGATTGATTTGAATTCAGTGGGTGTGTCTTTGTAGGTTTTTAAGTACAATAAATTAAAGAAATTTTTATAAATGATCTATATAGTCTTATATCTGTAATTAGTGGATGGTTTGTTATTAAAGATATTGAAAGGTTCGAGATAATATATTCAAAGAAAAATGTTGTGGTCATGCAATAATTTAAATATTCTTTTGATGAAGAATTGATTTTAGACATACTAAGTTGATTCAGATTAGCATTACCAATGGGGAATATGGAAAAGGGATACAACTTAGCATACGATTAGAAAAGGACATGATTGCCTTGCGACCTCCAAGGTCTATTGCGTGTGTTCTCCTAAACTGTTTATTCTGATATTCTAATATGCATTCAAAACACCAAATTGGAAGAAACAAGACACCAAGATCGATGGTGTATAATGGGGATAATATTGCCTTGATAATTGACAATTCGAATGTCATGAAAGAATTCTTTGTGCAGTTGGAAAAGGCGGCAGATATTGTTGGTTTATGTATCAACATTCAAAAAACAATCTTACAGTGGAACTAGAAAGAAGGTTATCTTCGACTATGTCGAAGATGAAATACTCTTCACGGGATTCGTATTGGAGGTACCCTCCTTAGTAGTCCGATTCGGCTGGTTCCAACAAATGTATTGCGCATATCTTGGAAACTGAGAGTGTCCAAGTCGCAGTTCGATAGGACAAAAAACAAAAAAGTTTTTCTAATAAGAACGTGAATTTAAATCGATGGTCTGTATAGGAGGTACCCCCTCTAATGACATATGCACTGTGTATGGTAAAAAGAAAGTTTCGTGCAAAATTTCAGCTTTTTAGCTCAAAAACTGAGGGACTAGTTTGCAAGCGTACAGACGGACATGGCTTAATCAATTCGTCTAATCGAGCTGATCAAGAATATATATATATACTTTATGTGGTCTCTTTTTTCTGCAAACATATATTGGACATGAAATTCTAATGGATAAAGACAACTAAAATCATGAATTATCATCACGAATTAGGCTAGGAAAGACAATATTTGAAAAGGAAGAAATTTTCTATTATTTATTCTTTACTAGTGATAGCCGGCGCTCTGTGGCCAATTAGAATTTTTGCTGATGTTAAATGTAGATTTTTTGGTGTGGCTTAAATTCAACGGAAGCTTGAGTGCTGAATACGCTGTAATGTCAAATTAAATCAAAGCATTCAACTGTGTAGCCCACAACACACTGCATTATCAGCTACACTGCTTCCTGCCGCATACGACATTGTTGACACTTTTATTGCGTAGTTAATACAGTTCACGGCATTATTTTCTCTGAAATCTTCAACAATCCTCGTCATATTTCAGCCAATTTACATAAAATCTTTATGATTTATATACCTTTAACTTTTCTCATGAGTCACTTAGTCCATTCGTGAAAACCGTATGAAAATCTGTTTGGTAGTTTTTGATTATATCGCTTTTATACAGACAGACTTTGTTTTATAATATGTATGTGTATATAGATCATAAGCCTAAATAGTCTATCACCAATGTGTGTTTCCGGTTATCACTTTTCTTAAAGCACAAGGCCGAATAACATATACATTTATAAACTTCTAAAAAAAAAAAAAGAGAATGGCATAATTGAAATGAACAAAGCAAAGTGGCGATGAGTTGGTGTTGGTCACATAAAGACAAAATTGGAAATTGGGAGATTCCCTATATCTATATACAAAATTGAACCTAATTAGGTTATAGAAAGAAAAAGTAACTAACAACAACAACAACGCATCCATGTGTGGGTCCATTGTAATAGAAAAAGAAATTATTGATAAAGAGTATAGAAATTTCAATTGTCATCATGTTTAAATGTCATATCAAACATGTAATCACCATAATCATAATAGGTGTCACTCACTCACACACACACACACTTAAAAATAAAAATCGATATTGTAGTCGTTTATTGATGATAATTTCACCATTAAAACTACATAGATAGTGCAATACATTTGTATCTCAACAAGCAATGGATCGGAATCGGTGTATAATAAGACAACAACATTAATATTAACAATAACAAAAACAAAACGATAGAACACAATCTCAAGTTGAGTGTTAAAGGTTCATTTCATTTCCATTTAATAAATGAAAAATACCGAAAGTTGAGAAAAGCAATTATTGATGAACGAATCGATCGATGCAAACAAAGAAAGAAACCCTTTACATCATTTAGCTTGTTGCCGGCATACCACTAAAATTAAATCAAAGTTTAACGCTCATTAAGTAATTGTATTTGTTTTTTTAGCCGATAATCTATGTATATTTTAACCAGTTGTGATGGTAAATTAGCGGTAACATAAAAGGCCCCGGCTTTGTTGCCTGAACGTTACCTCCCGCCAGGAATGAAAATATAAAATGTATCTGCTGCTTTGCTGTGCTCTTTTGTGTGTGCATAAAAAAGAAAATAATAATAATCATAATACAATAATAAGGAAAGAGACATCGTTTCATTAGTTTCATTAGTAAACTAAATACCCTACGCATCACAGTCATCTTCGATGTGAATCAGATGATATACCTATGACTCTTCTGGGATTATAAAGCATTCAAACTTATTTCAATATTCAATGTATCCCAACAACCAACATTGATTTGTTCTTCTTTCTATGGTTTGCGTGTGGGATGTTACAATCTTATTGTCATATTGAAAACACCATTAATTTTGAAGGGTATTAACAAAAAAAAAAAAACAAAAAAAAAAAACAATGTTGCACACTTGACTCGTTTACTTCGACTTGTGTGTTCAAAATATGTTTGTTTTGAATTGAATTTTGCGGCTTTAACCAAAAACTTCTATAGAACAATAAATTCACATTCAACGTTCACCGTTCTAATCGATTAAGAAAGCCAATAAATGCTTAAATGAACAACGGGGATTACAACTTCAATTATCAATAAATACATTCAAATAAATAAATTATTATTATTATTTTATTTTTTTTTTTAATTTCTACTACTCCAAATTGGGCATATCAATGGAAGGAACTATGCTTTCTACTTATGTAGATAAACTTGTAATTATCATTGTACAAATAATATTTATGTTAACTTCAAACAAATCATTGAAAAAAGATCTCTTCTTCGACACATCATTGACAACAATAATTTCACAATAATTATGCATTCGTCGAAAGCAATAAAATGTCAAATATTCCTCAGACTCAAATGTACTAAAGTCATGCGAAAAAACCGAGAGTAGTAACTAGTGGTCAGATGTTGAATAAAATCTTCCTTCTCGGTTGAAAAGGCATTGACGTTAATACTATGGATGGATTGATGGATTTTATTATTCAAGTTCACAAAGGACACAGACAACACACAAAAAAAAAAAAAAAAGAAGAATGATCGCCGGATGGTCGTCGTCGTCGTCGTCGGACAGTCAAGGACAACTAAAAACCTACAAGACAATGAAAAGAAGAACTGATTGTCAGTAGCAAAGTAGAATATTCAAAACAATTAGTTTTTCAGGTGACGCTGTGTCGGTTTTAAAATACTTACAAACAAGCGAGCGAATGTTTTACCAATTTGTTTTTGAGTTGCTTCTTTTTCTTTACACTGTAAACAATTTCCCAGTGTTATTTTTAAAATTAATAAGTTCCACTAAATATTGTCCAATTGAGCAAATGGCTTGCATTTATTTCTTCTCTTTGCTACCTCAAAACTCATACAAGATCATACAATCTTACATCACAAATCGCGTCTTTGTATTGAGACATAAAAATTTCATAACAAACGAATTTGGAATAAAAGCAGGCAGTGTTCTTATGTCAAGTCTATACATTATATACATATAATGACGATTTTCCAACAACTTCTCAAATTGTCACATCCACTTTTGCTGATGGCCCTGCCATAATCAGCTGTTCTCATTGCCCAGTTTTAAAATCTTTCAAAGTAGGGTAAACGTTAATGAGCAGAAATGTAAGCCCATTACATTTACATTGAATCGTGGGACTTGTTCTCCAGTAACTTTAAACGGCACTACCATTCCCCAAACTCAGGAGGAAACTAATCCTGATCGTTGACTCGGATAAACGTTTCACCTGATGAAAACTTCTAGAAATGGAAAAAAAAAAAATACATAATACTCTAAATCTTGTCGGAGCCTCGAGTACAACGTATTGCTGTAAAACTCTGATTCGAATCGCGGTAACATTGAATTTTGACAAAGACCTCAATTCAAGATCCTTAGAACATTCACAGGTGCTCTATGATATATCAGGAATGAATTTTAGTATAAGGAAAGTGTACACAATCATCATCTTGACTCATCTTAACTGGTTTGTAATGTTCGATCAGACCTTTTGCTTATCAAAGACCTGTAGTGTTAAGGGAATCCATTCCTGTACTTTGCATGCCTAACCAAATTCCTTAAACTTGTGTGATCAGTATGATCATGAATAGAAAAATCGAATTACATTTCTGGTATTTCATTCTCGCTCCCCACTGCCATTTTTTTATAAAAACGTACTGGCACATAAAAAATTCCAGTGACTTACGAAATCAACAACGATGCACACTTCCCTGGCCTTGTCTTCATTATTATTGTATAATAGAGTTCTTTAATTTATTCAAAACAAACTGTAGTGCATTGCGCTGAACTTAAAATACTCATTGATTCACATATTTCACGACAATTTCTCTAAATATTAGACCTAACACTATCCAATGTCCAAAGGTGGAACCAACCATACACGTACACAAAATTTCATTGCAATCAGGTTAACGTATGGCAGCGCATAAGATCTGAACAAACCAAGAACAATTTTTAATTTTAATATACCGATTTTTGTACATAGATATTGGAATATATAAACTCCATGGAGGTCTAAGCTAGAGAAAGAAAATCATGTGTACAAAGAACGATATCATTATTTAAACGAATTCATTTACTTTTCAATTATAAACACTTATAGCTACTTTGTTACGGTAGGTGTAAACACCCTTAGAGTTATGTCTTTGGTAGCCTTGACTATCGGGCCATAAGGCTTCTGAATGCACTCGCCCCTGCTTAGCAGCCTATCTTTTCCATCCCAACACAATGTTTTATATGTAATAAGCGGATGTTTTGTTATTAAAAATATTTTTAAGATTCGAGATAAGACATTCAAAGAAAACTGTAGTCAGGCAATAATTAAAGCATTCTGGTGATGCAGAATTGATTTTAGATATACATACTAAGTTAATTCAGAGTACCAACTACTTAGTCTGTATCATACTTGATTAGAGTGTACAATGGGGAATAAGGGAAGAATACAATTTACCATAACTTAACTTATTATTAGTAAAGGCTATAATTGCCGTGCGACCTTCAGAGGTCTGTTGTACTTGATCCCTTAAACTGTAAGAAAGTTAAACCAATTTCCGCAATTCAATTAATATTTTTGGAAGGGTTACTTTTCTTTTGTTTCCATCCATATAAGTACTCTTATCATATATTAACCATATAATGAAACAAAATGTTCCAATATTTTAGTTTAAAGTACTAATTATTTGTAAATTACAACAAATGGAGCGAACTTTGTGCAAAATTCTTAAAAGATAAGTTGAAATTACTACTACAACAATGTATTCTATATAGGTAAATCTACAGTTCAAATTTAAGTTTACTTATGATGAAACATTATTGCAGACCACAAAATGTGTAACATTCCATGGAATCTGTAAACAAAAAAGCTCTCATCTCATAATGAAACCGCATAGTCTTCATAACAAGAAAGCAAAGCAAAACTGAATTTTTTTTCTTATTCCAAAGTTGTCAGCATAACTTTGTTTGTAACTGATTACATAATAAAATAAATAAATAATACAACAAAAACAAAAAAATAATAATAAAAAAAAAAAAAATATATTGAAATACAATAAATAAAGTAACTGTGAAACCATTAAATTGCGATCAAAGTAAACAAGTAATTACAGTTTTCTGTTTTTTTAAATTGAAATAAATTAAATTGTTAACTAAAGTTGAAATGAATGTGAAAACATAGTCAAATGTAGAAGTAGAAAAGTTAAAAGATTAATAGATGATTTAGAAGATTTAAAAACGATTTGATTATCAAATTTATATGCATCTTTTGGTTTTATTTGCTCCAATTTAAAGGATTTTTACAGATGCATGCAATTTGTATTATAGTGCAAAGCGAATGCTGGCTGCAAACCCATGAAGGGAGCACAAAGTTAAAACAAGTATCTAGTTTTGTTTTGTTGATGTGTACTCATTTTTTGGACCAAAACGTAATCGACGATTGCTCTGGAGCCAAGTTAACTTCAGTTAAGTTGAGTTTAACCAAACCAAACTAAACCAAACGAAACCAAAGCAAAGCAAAGCAAACCACAACGCATTATTGCATCGCATCACTTCGGATCGCATCGCCACACTGTCTCGCAAGTCAAAAGCGGCATTTTTAAATTGGTAGTCATTGCGCGGTTCGTAGAAAGAAGCTCAAATCATTATGGCTTCCATCGCCGAATACCGAAGAGTTGCCGACGTTGCGGCCTGTTTGTAAGTTGATGTTCCTTGTCTTATATGCCCATATAAAAGACGACGCCGCGACTTGCGGCTGCTAAAATTGCAAAATATGTGTCCCGCCTTCGGATGTGGATGTGGATGTGGATGTGGATGTGCTTATGTCCATGGTAACTGCAAGGGCTAACTTAAATTTGATTTCGATTCAAACTGCAGTAATGTGTGCGAATGGTTGTTCGTTCTCACCTCGTCGACACCATAACGATGTATTCACGCTGATACCATTCTACCAGTCTATCAGACTGCCTGCCTGCCTGACCGACCAACCGACCGACCGACCGACCGATCGACTTGACTCTTTTGGAAACTGCACATACTTACTAAGAAAACTCCTTCTGGACTCTACCTATAACGTTCTGCATTCATGTATCTTATCCACTGAAGTACATGTACTCACTCACTCAGTTTCAGACTGATGAGAAATGTTAAATTTATTTTGAACGATACTTCTTCCCTCACCCTTTACTACTCATCACTACTCAACCAACTAACCAACTGCAGAGAATATTATCTTAAATATGTTTCAGAAAGTGTGGACTTGTAAATGCAAAAATCAATTATTTTCATTTCTTAACGAATAATTTTATGAGTTATACTTACTACTATTCACAATCACTGAATGATTTAATTGGATCATAAAGTGATCAAAATATTTGTACGATTATATCAAACATATGCGTGTTAGAAACTGTTAATGATATCGTAATAAAAATCAATTATCAAATGTAATGCATTCCATGATAATCAGTTTAGGTAGATAAGATTTACGAGCAACCAATTGACTTTAATAAAATTAATGACATTTTTTATTCTATTTTTTTTTTTTTTCTGTGTTTGTTTTTCCATGAAATTTCTCCCATGACATTATGTAATTTCTTATGACACCTTAACAAATTGTCCTAAGGGTAATACGAGTGAGTATCAGTTTGTCAGTCAGTGGAGGTAGTAAGTGAGTTGGTAAGTGGGTAAGACTATTAACAATTATTAAGTTAATTTTATTTACAATATATAATGTACTCTATTAATTTGGTATATAATTTAGACTCAACAGGGCACTTAATTACATTTACAATTAACTGATTTTAAAATTAGTAAATGTAAATAAATAGGATTTTTGTATCTACAATAATTGATAATAACACTATATTTTTATGAGACATAGAAATACTCATAGTTAAACTGACAGATGAATTCAGATCATTTTTTAACTCACAACAGGTGATGGCCATTAAATTGATAATTTTTCTCAATTTATGACAGAATAATTTGTATGTAAAATTTATTATTTTTTCATTTAACCTTTTCCAATCATATTAATATTTGTAAGCTGTAAAATAAATTTCTACATCATATTTTCTACTTAACTATGATATAAACAAATATAACAATAATAGACAGTAAAACCACGAAGCTATCGACCCATTTATTATTTTTTATTGTGACTAAAATATGTAAGTACAATACAATACGAGTATGAAGTATGAATGCATATTCATATATGTATATGTAACAAACATACAAGTATTGTATTTCTCCGACTTCTGGATTTTAATTTGCAAATGAAAATAACTCAAATCGTAAACAATGAGCTGAGAGATTGTTTTTGGCTACCGTATTCTTTATTATACTTAGTATCAATAAGAATAAAAACTTGGTCTTTAAACTAAAATCACGAAATGAATGTTTTATTATGTTTGCCGATGATTGCCTGAATGTTTATAATTGAGTTAACGAGAGATCAAGACGAATCAATCAACATACATACCTACAATACATACATAAATGGATCTAATCGTCCAATCGATTGCTCTTTCAACAAATCTATTTTAATTGTGCTGAGGATAAATTAAATTATAGTTATTAAATAAGGCAAGAAGTCTCTTTAGGCAGTTAGAAATACATATAAATCATACGCCAAGTAGTCCGTCGTCAATATAAGTTACGACCAATCGTGTCAATAATAAAATTTAGATTTAATTTGTCATATAAAATATTTAATTTTGTATACCTTTCACACGAACAGGTGCAAACAGATATTATCACTTTACCTTGTAAGATCATTGTAATGTTGAGAATTAATTAAGCCATGTTCGTCCATCCTTACATATGAATTACGTATGGAAGATAATGCACTGAAATATCAATATCTGAGTTCTCCGATTACTCAGAGTGGTACAAAATTCAGTGAATATTAGTCTACTATGAGAGATGTCTGCCTACCAGAATGTATTTTGTTCTAAAAATATATATATATATATATATATATATTGGATAATAAATTTCTCCAGCCATGATAAGATGTCTGCCTGAAGTACTTATATTTCCGTAACTAGAAATGTCATTGTACAATATATGCAAATATTGAGTTACTTTCATTTACAATAGAACTTATATCATCAGGCATCCAGACATAATACATTATTTCAGCTATGTTTTTTGAGGAATAAAGCATGGAATAGCCCAAGTAGAGCTTTTCTTTGAGTTCTCTGTATCAACTTCAATATATCATCTATGTTTTTACACTTTCCAAGAAATGTAGATGGTATGATTTTCATTAATGTCGAATGCTTTGATCATAACAATTTCAAAAACATAGACAGAAGGATATCTAAAGCAATAAATGGTAGAATTGAATGGTCTAATTTAGCCGAATCTGTAATACTTTTCACGATTCACGAATATGGCTCAGACACCTGTTGTACAATATAATGTCCAAATTTAGTTCCATACTACGAAAATCCACAAAAGTTTTTTCTAATAAGAACATATGGGTTTGTATGGGAGCTATACGATCCTGATATCCTAGAATTCTGAAATTTACAAGAATGGTGGATGTAGGTAAAACACTTATAGTGACATAAAAAAAAAAAGTTTTTCTAATAAAAACATGAATTTTAATTTGGGGTAGTATGGGAGTTATACGATCCAGTAATCCTAGAATTTTGAAATTTACATGATTACTGAATATAGGCACTTATAGGATCTAAATATTAGTTCGATAATACAAAAAACACAATGCTTTTTCCAATAAGAACATGGATTTGGATTTAGGATTTAGGATTCTATGGTAGCAGATATATGATATAGTAATGATAAGATCTTGAAATTTACAGAAATGGTGGATATAGGTCAGACACTTTTAGGGTCAAAAATTTAGTTCGATAACATAAAAAACGAAAAAGTTTTTCTAATAAGAACATGAATTTTAATTTGGGTTTTTATGGGAGTTATACGATCCAGTAAACATAGAGTCTTGAAAGTTACATGGTTGTTGAATATGGGTCATATAGTTCTATAGTATCTAAATTTTAGTATGTTTACACAAAAAACAAAAAAGTTTTTCTAATAAGAACATGAATTTGAATTTGGATTTGTATGGAAGCTACCCCTCCTAGTGATCCGATTCGTGTGATTTCGACATATGTACAGCGTCTGGTGAAAAGAAAACTCTCTAGGACAAAAAAAAAAGAGGAATTAGTTTGCATTCATACAGACGGACAGACTGATGTGACTAAATAAACTCATCTCATCGAGCTGATCAAGAGTATTGCAACTTTATGGGGTCTTCAATGTCTTCTTCTGTGTGTGTTACTTCATGACAAGCTTATAATACTAACCACTAAGTGAAAAGTATAAATACACTATACACTGCCAATGACTAAATTATTATAGAGATTTTGTCTTACAGCAAATGCTTTTTAAATCTATGATCCCATCTTGGCATAATCAAAATCGAAGATAAATTCTAGTCAAACATATCTTTCTATTCTATTCAAAGTAGGCGCTTTGTTTAATTACACAGATCAGTCAACTGGAGTAGTTTGATCACTGAAAAATACATTCATATGAGTATTATATCTTCTTAATTAAACCAATTTAGTAAATTGTAAAATGTTCCTTTCACATTTTCTAATCAAAGTGTCAAATCTTGGTTAGCAAAAAGTGCATAACCGGAACTACAATAACAGTTGAGATTGTTATTGTATTAATATTTTTATGAACTTATAAAGAATTTAATTGATAACAGAGCGCATTAAATGTATTTTGTTTTTTATATATAATTTTTGCTTTGCACTTTTTAATAAAATATGATTTTCATTTAATTGTTCTACTTATCAAATAAAAGTTAAATTATAATCGAACTTATACAAACAGATATAATAATATTTTACATATACATTAATTAAATTTAGTATAGATACATACATATTGATAGATCTATACAAACTACATCGAAATACACACTAAGTTTATATTATAAAGCATTAATTATTTAATTAATTATTGTTATTATTATTATTATTACTTTAGTATAATGTATTCATATAAATAGATAGTTAATGTATTGCAAAATACAAACAAATGCATTTCGTTTTTGTATATTTGAAAATACGGGTACAATATACTCGTATGTATCAAACACATGGTCATGCAACATCGTACATGGAAGGATGTTTGGGAACATCCTTGATGAGGAACTAAAAGATTCTTATGTAATTATATTATTACAAATCTAGCGTATCGTAGGCTAACGTTTGGCGTGCATTCAACGGATGCTACGAGGTGCGCATACTATTAATACGACTTTGTATGTCGGCAGGATGCAATGAGCCTGCAGCTGCTGAACCGACTATTGCGAGGTTGTTGTAGTAAGACGTATGAATATTGCCCATTGGGTTTGTCATCATCAGTAATGGATGTGGAACTGTTAGATCGTAAGATCCTGGTCCTGATAGACCAGTTTGAGAACTACCCGACGCTGAAGTTGCCATGGCAACACCACTTGCAGCACAATGTAGAAATGGAAAGTGAGTTGCAGCCGTAATCGTGTGCAGTGGAGGAAGTGGTTTATGCCTTTGATCATCGTTACATGTTATCGCTGGGGATGATGGTTTCGAACACTTGGATCCTCCAAATGATGCCAAATTACGATAATATTGCGTTTCATCGGAGTTTACATTAATACTGTTAATGCTGGCAACATCCACCACATCAATGTCACTACGTTCGTCGCATTCGTTCATGCTTTCCTCGGACACAGACTCTGGTTTGTCGGGTGTGATGAGTGATTCGATTGTAAATGAACGTTTTGGTCGATATCTATTCATTGTCATCATCATGTCAGCGTCTAATGTTGTCTGAGGTGCCGTACAGGACGAAGAAAATATGGTTGCATGTGCCGTCGGTTGTGTCGCAGGCATTGCGGCGTGTCTTGCTTGCGCTACCGTTGCGGCGACATTGCAAATTGACGTGGCGGGTGGCGAATGCGACATGGAAATGGGATGGGCAACTTGGGGTATGTAAACAGTCGTGTCAGCGCAAGGTACATCGATGGACGGAATGCCTGGGGCTGTCATGCAATGACTTGAGCTCGCTGTAAAAAAGAACCGGTTGAGATTTGCTAGTGCGGCCAACTCCTCGTTTAGCAGATCCTTGTCGTTTTTATGTAGTTTAAATCGTTTTCGCCTTCGAAGTAAACTGCCATTTTCAAACATGTCAAAGGCTTGGGGATGGAGAGCCCAGTAAGCACCCTTGCCTGGCCTGTCTGGCCGCCGGGGTACTTTAATGAAACAATCATTAAAGCTTAAATTGTGGCGCAAGGAGTTTTGCCATCGTTGTGTATTCTTTCTATAATAAGGAAAGCGATCCGTTATAAACTTGTAGATATCGCTCAATGGGAGCATTTTCTCTGGTGAACTCCAAATGGCCATTGCCGTGAGTGATATATACGAGTACGGAGGCTTCTGGTCGCCGTAAGATTCACGCGAGGGTCTTGGCATTATTTAAGAACGGCGGGAATGGGGAGGAGGTGCGTGCGTTAAAATTAACTTTGTTATTTGTGCCCTCATTCGATTCTATGATTTTTCTATTTACTTTTATTTAATTCAAATTTGCAATGATTCAGGGTTTCTTAATTCAAGGAGAATTCGACTTGTATTAGTTAAATTCATTGATTTATGTTTTATATATTGGAGTTTTTCTGTTTTTTAGTTTCATTTTTATCATGATCATAATCACACTATCATCATCATCATCATCATCATCATCACTTTAAGCACAAGCAGAAGCAACACAAATAGTCGAAATCGGTTTTTCGCAATGCACTTTGGGTAACAACAACAACAACAAAAACAACAACACACATCCGACACATCGCGACGGTATGACAAACAACCGAGTATCCGTATCCACATTCAGCAACCAACTACGGTCGTGATAAGCTGCAACTAGAATACCGAATGAGTGGCGGCCTCTCTCTCGCGTAAACAAGCCCTGAAAAAAACACCACTAAATGATGCATGCGTTGCGCGCGATGACACGAGGCAAGTAAGCAACCAAAGGCGCAGAGAGGCAAATGAGGCCAAAATAAATGCGAACATGGAACAAACAAAATCACTGTCCCAGACTAACAGACGACGACGGCAATGACGATGACGACGATGACGACGACGACGTCGACGAAATTGTTTGTTGATGACAGTACAAAAGCACAGCCAACCACAATCAAAACATAATCACTCACTTCATGGTCCCCGTTGCCGCTACTGCTGTTGATGCCGGCCCACTGTGTCGTGTCTTTTCTATCCATCCACCACCAATTGAGGATGCGATGCCAATAACGCCTCTAACCCCGCCGTTCAAAACAAAACGAAACGACCGAACAAACGGCAGAACGGCAGAACATCAAAGAAGAGAAGAGCTCAAGATCTCAAGAACGAAAAGACCACGAGCTATTGAACAAATGAACAACGAAATAACAAACGAACGTTGAATGTCGAATGAACAGACGGGCGAAGTACGAGTACGACGAGTATGTATGCGATGATGCGAAGTAAGTATCTACCAAAACTATCGGACGCTTGGATCAGCCTCGGCCGCAGAGACGCAAAGACCAATACAAGCGTGCGAGGTGTTGAAAAAGAAAATTACAACCACTTTAGCGATTTACTGATTTTACGTTTTCATAATCTTGTTAGTTAATTTGGCTTAGCGCGCTGCTTTAGCCAGGTCTCAGTTCCGGACTGCGGCATGGCTTGTTGCTTGCTGGTTGCTTGCTTACTTGGCTTGTTTCAATAAGAGAGGAAGCATCATGAAGTGTAAACCAAACCAAACCAAACCAAACCAAGCCAATGTTACCAATGTTTAGTAAAGAAGTCGGTCGTTTGGTCTGTTGGTCGTTTAGTTAGTCGTCGTTTGGGACTTCACTTCGCATCTCCTAACTTCCAACTTCCAACTTGCCTTGTAAATACTAAAAAAGCGAGAGACTGACAGACACAGAGATAGAGAGTGAGGGAGAGGTGGAGAGAAAGATAGTGAGAGTGAGAGAGCATTGATGATGGCAATTGGCATGTAAGTTATTTTAAGAAACCAGTTAGTTATGCCCTTCTCTTCCTACTTCATTTTTCATTTATACTTCATATAAACAAAAAAAAAACAAAAAACAAAAAAAACAAGAGATACAAAAAAAGAAAATACACGAAATTGATATGTGAAAATGTTAGGGATTAGCGAAAAGTTCATACCTTTCAGGGTTTTACATGGAATAAATTTACATCTGAATAGGGAAAGTATCTAATAAAAGTGAACATTCGCTTGTAGTATAAGATCCCCTTTATTTATCTTAAATTCAATGGTAGCCTATTTCCGTCGGTGACTCGTATTGGTATAAGTGAATGGCAGCCATAGTGTGGTCTGATATGACTATGTCTTACTAAGTAAAAACTAAAATGCAATTGGAAGACCTTAGTCCTTAGTCCTGAGTCACAAGTCAATGAACTTTGTTACAATGAACAGCAGAAGACCAGCACTAAAAATCATCATCTATTATTATTTTTTTTTTACTATTGGAGACTCTCTTAATGTATATATAGAAATATATAATGAATTGTTGAATATATTAAAACAAAAATAAATCTCATATTCTTTATCCACCAACTAACATACTTTAGCAAATTCTTCAAGTTCTCTATTCTACCATTACAGTTTGTTACAAAAAGTTGGTCATAGTTTAAATGCACATTCAGTCAATTTGTGAAAGGTATGAGGTATGAAAAAATTAAATAAAAATAAAAGCACTAAATAAAATAAAGAAAAATAAAAAAACTATACAAAAAAGAAAAATAAACTCGTATCAATATGTGTGTGTGTAGGACAGGCAGGACTGGATGGGATGGTATGGGATGGAATGGGATGGGATGGTATGGGACGAGATGGAGTGGAATTGGATAGGACGGACAGACAAGTCAGTGTTAAATTACTCTGCGCATTAGTTCACTCTTCAGTTTTGCTTGTTTTACCATTGCCATTATTATAGTCGTTTGTTGTTGTTGCTGTGTCGTTGTATAAATTGTTTACCCATACAAAAGTAAATTTCAAGTCTACACTAATTTATCCGCTCAGAGCGGTAACAAGGCAGTCAACAGCTCACAATGAGTGGAAAACAAGTTAACGAGCGCCGAAACAAATGTCGTTTAAGCTTCAAAAGCCGCAGAGAAAACGCCGAAACGAACGAAAACAACAAAACAACATAACAACAACCTTATTTTTGTTTATTCACTCATACACATAGTATCAATTTCTCTCTCTGTCAATCTCACACAGATACACTACACATTCACCCGCAGACACAAACAAGCGCAAAAACACTCTTTCATTTTCGCCCTTATACACATATTTACGTATGTCTACTTATTAAAGATCGCAACAATGGGTGCAAAACATAGGCGTCACACAACCTAATGGCTAAAGGAGGCTTTAGTAACTTAAAACAGATACTTGATATTTGTTAAGGCAGCATAGACAGGCTACTCGAGATACCCTAATGCCCTTTGTGTCTGTTTTTAAATTTTTTTTTTTGACTTATCTAATATGGGGGATCCTACCGGTAGCCTAGGCTATCACCACCACTAACGCTTTCAGAATCCTTACATCTACCGAACAAGATAAAGGAAATAGGGATCTTTTCTTATTGAACATAACAATCCGAGAGGGGATTTAAATTAAATTTGTTTTTTTGCGACTACTTCCATGCAGATGAAAGCATGAATGAGATGGCTGAAATTGGGCGGAGTCTAACGAGTCATTCGCTGTCTGCGTGGTTGCTTATTTGTGTGTGTTGCCCATAGTATCTGTGTGAGAAATTTCAAGTTTTAGGCGTTCTTATTCGCTTTTGGGTTATGCACCAATGAAAGGTCTCCATTGCCATGTCCATCTCCATCTCCATCACTGCAGTAGCACCAGTAGCACTAAACAAACTTTGTTGATTCAATCGTTTATTCATTCAGTTTCAATTACCAAATCGATTATAAATTTGTTGAAGTTATTCGTTTCAATTGCATGCAATAACAATATACTAAACAATAAATTGCGTTTGTATTTCCATATACAAATGTTTGTCTGTCCCTCTGTCAGGGTGTGTGTGTGTGTGTGTGTATATGTATGTAGAACCAATTATAATCATGATTCTCCATTTAAAATGTATAAAAATAAAAAATAAAAAAAAAACCCTTTTACTGAAAAACCATTAAACTTATTTATGTAGTCGCAGTTAACTACGAGTATTTTTTTGTTTTGTTTTTGTTCCCATTTTATTATTATTTTTATTTTTTGTGCAGGAATTGAATAAAAACTTAATTTATTTGATTATTTTTTTTTTTAATTTTCTTTCCATTTATTTTATTGAATCATAAAATTTTACTAAATAAATTTACTACACCACACATCACATTTAATTTAATCAATTTGAACTCTCTGTTTCCTTTCAAATACATAATTTGAAAATATAATTGTGGAGGCAAGGCAGTTTATAAGAAATACAATATATAGATTTTAATAAAAGTTGATGTTGCTTAGAATGTCAAAGGCCGATTAGGTCTTAAAAGCATCTTACGAGTTCTAAGGCTGCCCACGTTATGTGATGAAATCCTGCAAATCAGCAATCGTCATTAACAAAGGCTACAAAGTCATCCAAACTGCCTGGCGGAAATCCTAACTCATGGTGTGAGCCGACGCCGTTTAAAGAGGCTCCATCCTAACGAAGCATGTCATTATTCGGAATAATCATATAAATGTATCATGCAATTTTTAATTGCGATAACATTAATAAAAGAAAATTTACCAAAAAAAAAAAAAAGTATTCGGAAGGAGCATTAGAGATGATCCAAGGTCTTTTCTTCTTGTTGCCTTTGTAAGCTGACATACTCGTATGATATTATCAATTAGTGAACTATTGCCTGTCACTACCTTATTATGGTGTTGCTCTAGAGTTTTGTATGATCTTAGCATTTCATTTATTGCACCGGAAGATTTTTGTTCTTCTATTAAGTCCACCTCTGACAAAGTTTCTTCCACATCTTCTTGCTGTAATATGAAAGCTCTTCTATTGTCAGCTCCTGACATTGCTCCTTCCACAGATCATCTCATTACCCAAAAATACAATAGGCATCGAGTCCATCCAAATCACATTCGGCAAAGCTCTCTGGCCAAAGTTTCTTCTAGGTAAGTGTGAACGTTCGCTTCGTTACACGTTTCCATGCCTTTTTGATAATCTTGAGACAGACAATGATGTGGAAGTGAAATACTTGATATGCGAGAGTCCATTGTAGATGTACTTATGTAAATATTTTATAACATACGAGTACAAAATATACTTAGTCTCACATCTGGGTTGAGCTGTTTTTAGCCGACGGTTGATGTTGAGTACATAATTCCAAAATGAAGACCTCATCACTTGTGGGAATTATTGGCAACCATACCTTGATATGAAGAGTTTTGGCATCCGTTCTTAATTATGGTTATAATGAATGATTAAATATCTTAAATTATTATGTTATCATTGTAATAAGAAGCCTGAAGTGAAATGTCAATGAAGTTTTATTGCTTCCAATTAAAACAGGTGACACAATAACTTGAATCTTGACTTGTTAATAAATATGTCTTATAAAATACTATAAAAGCCTTAACAATGATTAATTTTAGATACTTAATCATTATATGGTGCATTTTATATGAATTTTTGATACAGACGATCAGTATGTGTGTCACACTTTTCCTCTGCTTACATATAATTAATTATCAATTATTGAGTTCTAGAGGTACACAATTTTGAATATAGTCGTTCTTTTTCGAGACTGGTGAATGCTCTTCAATTTACTACCTTATTATACTACTAGTAGGGGTTCTCGGCTTCGCTCAGGAAAAGCTGAACTGGCTTCTGAGCAAGAGGAGCAAAATGAACATGGAAAACAAACTTTTAATATATAAACAAATTGTTGCTCCTCCTTTCTGGATATATGAAATTCAGTTATGAGGAAAATCGCAGGAAAATACAGGTCATTCAAAACAAGTCCCTCATTCGTCACGAACTCGACGCCCCACAACGATCTCACCGTCCCTACAGTTGTCCAGAAAAAAAAAAACTTCCACAACAACCGATACAATCGCAGACTTTACTCTCACCCAAATCCTCTTGTAGAATCACTAACCAGGAAGCACCCCAATAACTTACCAATACTTAGTCAATAAAATTACTCGTTCATTTCTGTAAACTGATTTTAAATCAATCTCTGTAAAATTTTCATAGCTTTTAGGGGTTAATTTTTCCTAATATTGTAAATAAAAATAAAAAAGAAATTTACTTAAATTATACAGTTTTTCACTTCAGGGATACATAACTTTGTTGCTGAGAAAATTTCTTATACTCAATATTTATTTCTAAAATTAATTTCAACGAGGGAGAAGGGAAAACCTTCAAGAGGAATAAGATAAAACTTACCGATAAGAAAATATAGAAAGGATGCTGAAAGCAAGGGCGAGTTTAACAGCTCATTGCGGTAACTGATTTGGAATGCTCTTAGCTTCGTGTTGGCCTTCAACTTTACCCAGTCTAAGCTATCAACTGCATCGTTCTCAGGATCCACACTGTAACTGAACCTCATGCCTTAACAAAACATGATGGCAGTCCAACAAAGACCATACCTGCACATACAAGTATTAAGACTATTTTTGCTTAAACAGAACAATTTGAGGTAATGAAGATTTAAATTAACCAAACTCTGCACCCATTCAATTTCGGTGGCTTGTTGTGCTTTGTGAAATAATATAATATATTTTTTTCCGAACATATGGCGAAGATACATTGAAGACAGATTGTGACTTCACTTGCAAAATGAAAGCTGATAAGATCAGATGCAAGTCAACTCGACTTGACATTATCCTGACACGGACTATAATCTCCCACTTTCCGAAAGAGACTTAACTACTTAAAAAATTGATTACCGATGACATCATACTTTACTTGACCAACTGACCTATGTTATAAGTATAGCAATCGTTCCTAGCTGACTCGTTATTATACTTATGTATGACTACTTTACTTCAGAAATTTAACAGTTGGATGTTGTAGGACCTTGTTCTCACATCAAGCGCTCCTGTTCTATTTCTAGGCTTCTAAATTTCTGGTTTTTAAAAAACCTTGCTTTGGTTATAACTTGCAAATCTTTTCAATATAGAGTACATACATATGTACTGATATAAAAGATACAATTTTTCTAGGGAAGGTAATTTTTCGTGGCTTAATTTTACTTTATATTCAGAAGTAAAAAATGTCCAATCAATCTTCAAACCACTGGATCTGGACTTCCATTAAATTTAGGTAGAGTGCAATGATTGATTTCTCTTATTTGTAAATGTTTCGGTTCTCATGCCATTCTTAATCCCCCAACACCCATGTCCGTTAGAAATAATGTTTCTTAATTTAGGGATTGTTGATGTTATTGTTGTTGTTGTTGTTGTTGGTTTCTAGTTAAACTCTTGTTTACATCATTTAGATTCAAGTGTGTTCATCAACCCAAAAAAAAAAAAAATAAAAGAAAACAAAAAAAACATGGAAAATTTTATTCAACTATAGAAAGAATGGAAAAAAGTTAAACTCAGTACTTTGTACATACAAATCTGCTCTCTGATTACGCTATAAATTTATTTTAAATTTAAAACGGTGAAAAGTTGCAAAGCGTGACAAACGTCAAAAACATAAATTTCCTTTTTACAACGCAAACATATTTCATTCAAAAATGTACAATAGTCTCTGTATGTATTACATTGTTTCTCTTCCTTTAACGAAGGATACAATACGGCAGCACACAACAGGAGGAGGACAGGACAACATTTATTTTTCTCTGCTCTTCGTTATGATGCGGCGTTTGATGATGATTTCTGATGATGCTTGCCTTACCTTATACGAGTAATATCCTCATAGCCTGGCCTGGCTACGGCTACAATCACAACAGATTTCATGGCATGCGATTACATTATGTACAACACCGCAAAAGAGCAAATAGAGGGCAAAAGGCGGTAGCTAACCCCGTCCTCATCTATTCATTCATTCAGCCACCTATGCAGTCATTCATTCATTCATTTACAATTCAACTGTAGTTTTATTCCATTCCATTCCATTCTGTCCTGTACTGTTTTGGTTCAGATCTGTCGTTTTGTTGATGCCACACCCAGACGTTTTTGCATTTATGTCATTTTCAAATAATAGCATAATAGTATGTACAATAATCATCAGAAGCTGAAGCTGAAACCGAATCCATTTCCATATTCTGCTTGCTATACACTGAGATACACTGAGAGTTAACCGAATGACACGCTCTAAACCAATTCGTCTCAGTAGACAGTTTACAGTTCTTACAATTACTCTTTGTTTACATCACAATGGATGAAATGTTTATGTTCCGAAATAAACACGGCATTACACGCAACCGATACAA
This sequence comes from Amiota minor, assembly GCA_037043295.1. Lineage (NCBI taxonomy): Eukaryota > Metazoa > Arthropoda > Insecta > Diptera > Drosophilidae > Amiota > Amiota minor. The sequence goes on from JBAMAW010000382.1 coordinate 1,123,889, forward strand.
ATCTGCTTGGGATCCAGTGTAATTTGTGATGGTTGTTGGTTCCCTTCAATGTTTTCCTTCTGTGCAAAAATTATGCAATGAGTAATGAGTTTTTAATTTAATTTGTTGTTTTCAGATTTGATCTCGTTGTATATACAACATAAACCCTTGTTTTTGTATTCAATTTATCACAGATAAGAAAAATATTCAATAACTTTCACACTTATTTATGAATATACAATATTATTTTATGATCATTAAGTCGATGACACTATCTACCAAGCTGCAGCTAATGATTCCCAGGATGCCATCGTGTTACAGTTCCATACATATGTACTTATATGCATCACGTTTTCTGAATCGTGATGTTATTCCTTCAGAGTCCCCGCTAAATACCTGGGGCTGACCTTGCTTAACAACTGACCTAATATCAAGCACAAGCGTTGAAAACTTACTGTCAAGAGTAGGAGAAAGTCTTGACTTTTTGGTAACAGTATGCAGTTGTCTCTGCTTAACAAGCTTGTACTTAGTGAAACCTGTGTCAACATACATATAGATACAGCTGCGGTACTCCACTCTATACACCAACATTGAGATACTGCAAAGATTCAAATCGAAACTTCGTAAAAGAATAAAATCGAAAGATTCATTTAGAAATATGATTTGCAATTTGAGGCTTCATCATTTTTGTTATAGATCTGCTAGACTTCATTTGATACAATCGCCTAGTCTAGACATCAATTAAAGCAGTCATAGAGATTCCCTGGAATTGTAATGTAAAGCTATAGCAGTGCTCGCGACTTTGTACGCGTGGTACTCGAAATAGGTATGTTTGTTATACTTAAATACGCGAAAGAAGAAGAACAAACCAAATTTAAACAATAACCTCAAACACGAAACATAAACAAAGCAAAAAAAAAGTACTCAGAGTGGAAAAATACAACAATAACAACAACCAAAGCATTAAAAGCATTTTTTTCAAAAAACTTAATACTCAAAAATATTATATTAAAAGTTAAAAACTAAAAAAATAAGTATGCAACTCTTTTCATTATTATTCATTTGTCATTCAAAACAAAAAAAAACAAATAAAGATTAAAATCGGCTAAGTATAGTGTGCGCTATATAAAAAAATGTTAAATATTTGGTTAAAAAAGTGCCTGTTTATCGACAACATCGCCACCTACCAGGTTCAACTGTAGCATAAACCCTCTCGGTGACCCCATAAGTAAAATAAAACAAAAAAAAAAAAAAAAAAAAAGAAATGTATTACAATTGGTCAAGCCGTTTAGGAGCTTAAGAGTCACAAAATTTCGTACACTTGACATACAAATTAACATAGTTTCCAATGGAATATATTGTTGCGTATAATTGAAGCTCCGATTGATTATTTTAATATTATTGTAATATCATTGAAGTCTATGATAAAAGTAAAAGAAAGCTTGTGGAAATCACTCGTAATGCAATATATCCATTTGAAGATCATCAGATCCTATTACTACAGTATTAAAATTGAATAAATTATAGTTTTTGTATTTACAACTAACAATTTAGATAAAAATTTTTGGAGATCACCACAGTTTATAACAGCAAATACGAGTAGATTCCCCCTTGCTGGAATATATGGATCTTATCAAGGTAAGAGGGCTCAGTAGGACCCTGAAACCAATGCCCATTCGTTTGATCTATCAAGCTAGTTAGGTTGAAGGAGATTATGGAACATTTGCTATCCTATTATCTATTGAATGAATCAGAATGAATGCTGGGTTAATTTTAAGTACAAATGTTACAAACTTACTTCTGATTATTTGGCAAAATAAATAGATACAATGTAATCTATTCTAGCTTACTAAGCTGATTAATTGTGTCTAATTTACATGCAACATAATGCCATCAAATGAGCAACCTTCCTATCAGTCGTTTATCTAAGTAAGTTCTCTTATAATTTAATGAACTTGTCATGTGTATCTGCTCGTTTATATCTTTGTAGTTTAGGTCTAAAAATATTATTGTACACATCTTATGAATCTATTCTCCCCAAAAATACTTGTACAACAACTTAGTACAACATACTTTAAATTAAATAAATAACTTAACTGAATGTGAGTGAGTTAGACACACCCAATCATTAGTTGGACGTTTATTTTCAAAATGGCATATTTCCCATTGTTTTATTTAGATTTATTTTTTCCAACTTAATAAGTACAAATCACGCATGCCACATTGAATGTCATCGTACGTACACACATATGTATGTTTGAGCATGAGCAAGTATTGATTAAAGAAAGCCACCATTTTAAGCAAATTATTATTTAAAAAAAAAAAAAAACAAAAAACTTGTATTGTTTTGTTTCTTTGGGTTCATATGACATTTCAAGTTTATTTAATGTATTGGACTTTGTTTTGTTATTATTTTGCAATCATTTTTATATTTTCATAATTCAAATTTGTCCAATATGATTTAAAGTGCCTACAATAATTTAAAATGATGATCATGAAAACAGAAAATTGAGTATAAATTGTTCTACAAATAAAAAAGAAAAAAAAAATATTTTAATGAAATTATTAAAATGGTAAAGAAAAAATCAACTTCATTAAGTTTACAAATTGCCTGTTAAAAATCCACTCTTGTTCAAAGCAAAAGTTGGGTAAACAACTTAAGAAAAGTAAAGACGTTTAACATACACGTAGCTTACATAAACATTTTGCACAAACATGGCTGAACGTCATGCATTCTTGAAGTCGATTATGTTTATTCTAACTAACTTTGCTTATTTTAGTATGTGTAAAAGAAATGTAGGAAATGAAATACGAGAAAATGTAGTATAAACAGAAGCAAGAAACACATGAGATCTCTAGATAGATACATAGATAAATAGATAGATAAACAAATGTGTACATAGATAGATAAATAGATGGATAATTGACGATGGAAAGTCAATACTTAGTTTTTGAAATATTATGCTGAAATTTACCACAGAGTCTTATGTTAGTTTTACTAAAATTACTATAAAATATAAACCATTGATTTAATGATCGAAAACCCCTACAAATTTCTTGACTTCTAAAACATTTCAATGCATTCAAAACCAGAATCAATTAATTTAATCACCTTAACTCATTCCAATAAAAGTTATTAAATGATCTTCATTGAAATCGAGAATGAAACACAATAATTGTTTTATTGGAACTACTCGTATGTCTTCCAGTAATGGGAGAAACCTAATCTTTCATCTGTGAGCGACAATGTCAGACGTGTGAGACTAAATTTAATTGAAAGTGATATAAGTACGGATTGTATATTTCCTATTTGACTACAAGAATTCGAGCTATAGATTTGGTTATTCACCAGGAACCGCTTCAGCTAAGAGTTGTAATGATTATTGGAATCTATTGAGGTCTTTATCAATATTCTTATTTTTAATGTACTATTGTAGATTAGGTACTTTAAATAAATGTTGTATGCAATTTCAATGATCAATAATCAGGAAACTTATGCATTGATTAAAATTGTACTCATATAGTAAAGTGCGTTTTATATTCATAAGATGCTAGTATTTTTAATTTTAAATGTCTCCACCATCGCTTTTGTTTCATTAAACGTTGGTCTAAAAAATTCAATGACCCCCACTTGCGTCCACTCCTCGGGAACTGATCTTACATTTGGTCACCACAATAAGAAAAATGAAGAACGAAATGAATCTGTTCAGAAAGAAATCATTTTGTTTGCCTTTTGTGGCCTAATTCTCGCTCGCCATCTTACTCTCTTAGCCTCTAGGGATTAATTTTCTTAATAAACTTATAGTTGTGACCATAGATTCTACTGATCTCTTAAGTCAATTAACATTTTGTATCCCCGGTCTTTTTACTAGAAATTTTGTCGCTTTAACACTAAATAGATGAACAACTAACTATGCCGTATACCATAGGTTTTCAAACTTATTTTGACCACCGCCCACATTGATAAGTAAAAAAAATTATAGTGCCTCCCGAAAATTTTCAACTTTAAGTCATCGGCGGAAGTTGCCGAGCAAACAAATAAAAAAAGTTACAAGTTGGCGAGCCGCATCAATACTTGTCTTGGTACGTGGGTTGAACAACCTTGGAATATAGAATTTTTCTGCCGTTGCCCATTACGTTTGCCTTTGCCTTCTACTGACACTCTAAAAGCATTCAGAGCCCTCAATTGGGCGTTGTTGCCCACTTTGAAACTTATGCTCTACACGATCCTCTCTGAGTTTTAAATACATTTTATAACCAGTTCTATCACGTCCTCCCGCCAGAGATCTTGCCCTCTGCGCTTAATATCATTGTGCTTCAATGCCTTCGGGAATCGGAACACTACAGGCTAGATGATCTGCAAGTCTCCCTTTGGTTTACCTTTCCTGATTGTCATTCTTCCGTCGCACACATGTGATTATACTTGTATATCTCGGACCATACATGGCTGCTCGAGACGAGTTAATTGAAATAAATTAGTTTAATTTTAATTAATTACTTTGCTTTCCTATCTTTAATTTATTATTAATTAACTAAAATAGTTTTAAGCTTAATTTTATATAAAATTACAATATTATTTTTTCATTACTTTTCTTTAATTAATTTATTATCATTTGCTTTTAAATTGACAGTAATTTGTCATAACCAAACAAATAATTAAATTAATAATAAAGTAAGTAGTATTTTAAGAGAATGTTTTAGGTAAATAAATAAACAAATTTTATTAGATATAATTTTGATTTATTGATTCAAGGAAAAAATTGAATTGAAAATCCTATTTTGTTTTAGTGTTTCATATTGTGAATATGAAATGTATTGCCTAAAAATTAATTATTTGAGGTTTTTTAAGGTTCCAGTTAGGAAATACGGCATTCATAAATGGGGGACTGTGGCTTCATATCACATCAAAAAGCAACTCAAAACAAGGTCCTACGCCGGACGCATAACCGGTACAGCATACCACATCGTGACCTTGGGATGTTGATTTTGTTTTCATTTTCGATTAAATCAATTTCTTCAGCAGCCGATATAATGTTATAATGTTTGCTGAAGCATCCCAACCCCTTGGTAAGATGTTTAACACACAACACAACCCACCCTCGTTTGAAAAGACTTCATCCCAAAGATCTCCTTTATACTTAGGAGATCTTCACAATAATAAGATGTCATGTTTATCTATGCTCAAGTAAATATATAAAAAAAAGTAAAAGGCAGACATCAAGTTTAGCCCTTTTATTTTGAGCTCTTTAATGATGATATTTATAATGGAGAGTATTTAAAAACGAAGATTTTATTAACTTGCTCACACATATTTATAGATTTTAAAACCGGAGTGTAAGCCGATCTATCCATAGTATGGATAATCCCATTTCCCAGAGTGGGATCCTTTTCGAAATTAATCATATTCCCATATTTGCCTTAACAGAAGGAAGGATACTACAATAATTTCACCAATTGAACGTCTTATATTATTAGTTTTATCTCAGATCGCATTTAAACTATGGGTTGACAATTATTTGCTCAGAAGTCATCTAGAAAACCTATCCCGGTACTTAAATAATCTAAGGTCTTTCCCAAAAGAGCTGAGTTACTGGTAAGCAGTTCAAGAAACAAGCGAAGACTTTAACTGGCATATTTACACTCAAATATCATTTCAATAAACTGCAGGGATTATAATGAATAAATGGGAGTGAGATTTCTCAACTGTATCCTTCCATAAGCTTTAAACTCTTATCCGAAGCAGATTTCACACAGGATCTCAACATTCTAAATATCACACCATCCTTAGACAAATAATCTCATATCAAACGTAGCCGCTCTTGATGCTTTATTTTCAATTAAAGTGTTTCTATTCTATCAGTTGATAATGAAAGTATAAAAATCACATCAAGCAACAACATATGTTTAACAATTAAAAGAAAATAATTAGATTAGAATATTTTTTCTTTAAAAATATATAGAATAGGCTTTGCTAAATTTTTGTATTTGCAGTTGCTTGTTAGTTTTCCTTCAACTTAACAGCAGCAGATACTTTTTGTTCTAAAAACCATTAAGTAAACTAATTTAGTACTATCACTTACCTAACACATTGTCCTAATAAGATCATAAAAGTAGAGGCGGTGTAAAGAGTCAGCATGTTAAGGATCTTCAATCGATCGTTAACAGGATTACAAAAATGTAATCAATTAAAAATTATAGATGAAGAATGGAAAAGAATAGAATAGAATAGAAATGAAAAGAAAAGAAAAGCAAACCTTCAAATTGTAGTAAGTAGGCCGACTCACATACACGCGTGTTTTAAGTAAGTATTTGTGTATTTGTGTTTGGCTAGAACAAACATCATTGAATGGTGTGAATTTTCATGCGTATTGACTCAAGATGTTGCAGATAATTAGGTAATACCATGCTGTTTTCATTCTCACTCACTTCTCACCTGTTGTGCGGTCTCTCTAACAATGTTCGCTTCGAAAACAGTTTACATTGAAACGAATTAAAACCATAAATTTAAAACGAAACTGAAAAGTGTCTGAGCCATTGAAGCAGGTAATTAGAGCTGTTGGCTGTAACCGTTAATATGAGCACACACAACATTAAAGCCTATTCTTTGTCGATGTATCTATATGTTGTTATTCCTATTACTATTGTTGTTGTTGTTGCTGTTGTTGGTGGTGGTGTTGGTGTTGGTGTTGCTGTTGTTAACAATAACATATTTTTCATTTCTTTAAGAGTTTTTCTCTTTTTAGTTGCCGAAGACAAAGCGACTGGACTTCACACTTGTTTACCGACAAACAAGAAAGGCATTAGAAATGGGGCGTCCCAAAAAATACCCTTTGTAAACCATTCACACATACACATAGAGAAGAGCCCAGAGAACAGGCGCTCTGTATCTGCATCTTTATGGCGTATGTATCTATGTGTATGTTGTAGTTAAGTATGTATTTAGCTCAGTAGCAATCAATGTTAGAATCCAAACGTGCTGAGTTAATAAAATGATGAAAGCCAGAAGAAAAGCATGGAGAGACAGAGAGAGAGAGAAGGAGAGAGAGACCAGTATAAGGCTGCTGCGACTGTTGCAATCCGTCCGTGGTCTTCTTTAACGATTGTAGCAGCAGCAGCAGCTTTACGTGATGTTCGCAAAACTATTGTAGTTAACCATTGGTGACTCTCAATCATTAACTCAACTTCCGACAGCTGTGAAATGGGTTCTTAGATGTTAGATGTCAAATTATTTAAATACGATGCGATACAAATAAGGTCCCTTCATTTATCCACTCATCCATCCATCGTCAGGTGTTTTACACATAATTAGCTAATGATCATCATATCATAGCATCATCATTTCAATGTAGACAAGCAAAAAGAGAGTCTGCCTGAGATGCATGCAACATTCATCCATCCATCCATTCAATGAATACCATGAAGTGTCAACCACATTTCAAAAAAATAAAAAACTAAATGGAAAACCAGTCAAACCAAAAGCCACTTATATTGTACAATAAATGCTAAAATATATATTTATTGTACATTAAGAGTAAAAATAACAAGCTTTTGAATGGTCAGTGAATGACAAAGTAGAGTAATTTGTCGGCATAATCAACGTACTTAAGCGAGTGTCTAAAAATAAATAAATAAATGCCTCAATTAGTGGCCTCAAACAACAAGACAAAAACCAAAAAGTATTATTTAGTACTACGATATAAAATTGGTGACTCTTCTTCTTCTGACTGCAAGACATGAAAAGTTGTCAAATGAGGCAGACCAATAACAGAACATAATAAGCATAATAAGTAATAAGCAAGCAATACAGAACTGAACACAGAATTATGCTAAGCATTTATTATCGAGTCTCGAAACCGTGTGAAGTTCGTTAATATGAAAATTAGTCAGGATGAGGAAGATGAAACTTGTTAGTAGTTTTCTCTCATTAAGCAAGATTTACTTACTTACTTTGTAGTAAAGAAATAAGCCCGCCCATCTGAGCTAGCATTCGGTAGATGCATAGTCTGAATGGCTTAGAGGATACATGTTCCCCCACCAACACTCCAATCGTAGCTGTGGGGTTGAAGAAGAATTAGAAAACATTCAACAACTTGTACATATGTGAATGCTCTGCTCTTTGTGAAGCCTTTCCTTCAATACTTGGGTTGTTGGGCGCATTTGCCACTTGGGGACAGGATTAGTGCCAAAAGCATAGGGTATCACAATCGTTCATAAGGCTTTTGAGTAAACTCGCCCTTATAGTCTTCTAACACATCATATCATAGCCTATTCTACTTTTAACTACCTGACTTTGTAATCAATGTAATCAAAAGTATTCAAATGCAAAACTCTCATTGTCCACTTTTTAAGGTGAAAACCTTTTGAACGAATTTCTTGCTACGATATTCTGTATATTATTTTCACAAATCAAATCTTAAGCAAACAAAATTCATTTCATTTTCTAAATCATCTAATCATCTTTTCATACTCGAAGCCACTGAACGAACGGTAAGAAATTGCAAACATTTGTTTCAGTTTTTCTATTTTGAAATTATTGCTAATAGTAGACAATTTTCAATAGAATAAGCATTTTCAACATTTAATTTTTAATTTAATTTGGTTGTATTAAAATTTAATTTATTAGGGTTTTCGTTTTTTTTTTTTCTTTCTTTCCTTTGAATTGGAAAACTAAAATTTCATATTTCAGATAAAAATCAATTCAAAATTTCCAATTATTCATCTTTATTTAATTTATTTCTCTCAATAAGAAACCATTTTACTTGAAATTGTAATTCATTTTAATTTCAATTCAAATTAAAAATTGAATAAATGAAAAATCTCGAAATTTTCAAATTGATATGAATTACGAAATTGCCCTATGTTTCAAGCAGACTGTGGGGCACTTAGAGCACGTCAATAGAATCAGCATTTTCAACAGCCAATTTTCATTTATCACAACTATTTTATCGACAATTAAAACTGTGTTATCCTTAACACACAAATTTTAGCACATAATCAAGCGCCATCTAGTGAACCAAGTATTCAGAAATCTGCTTTCTCACCCCATGGGCCAACTGTGAAGTACCATTGACACTGCTTAACTTGTGTTATTATAACTGTCGGTAATGTAGTGTCGTAAAAATAAGTGCTGCATACAATTTGTATTGCATTAATATACAGTAGAATTTCGATAGTGTGAACGATTAGAATTGGCCCAATATAAGTTGACCTTTGGTATATAATACATATTTAGATTATTGATCTTTCTTGATCTGGTACATCGAACCATCCATCATATGGTATAGCATATAAAATGTGTCCGTTATAATGTTGAAATTTTTAACTTTCTGCAGACATCTTTTCCAAAATGATTCTGCTAGTCAATCGAAAGTTATAGCCAAAAATACATTACACAATTTTTTAACATTATAAGCAAGTCATATGCATAAAAAGTTTTGCATACTTTAGGGGGCAACATTGTGGAAATTAAAAATTATTAAGAGCAGTACAAATTCTACTAGCTGGTACTAGGCCAACAGAAATCCGAAGCAGGTGGATGATGCTTTTCAAAAATGCTTATTAGGGTATATCTAGAGAACGAGGGAACCGATGTTAATGAAAGTTATGCCAAATGAAAGCTAAAGAGATGGGATATATTTTTAGGGTTGCTTGTGTCCAGAATTTTATTTGGATCTTTATTTTCATTCATTTGTATTTATCGTATAGATGAAATCATACACTTTCTGATGACATCTTTTTCATAATGAATAGGCTAGTCGATCCAAAGTTATGGCCAAAAAATTCATTTGACTATTTTATTTACCATTGCATGGTTAAGTATGAACGAAACGTATTGCATACTTTAGGGGCAACATTGACAAAACTAAAAACCATCAAGCTCAGTACAATTTCATTCCAGGTACCAGGCAAACAGAAATGCACAGCAGGTGGATGGCACTTTTCAGAAATGCTTATAAGGTTATATTTTGAGAACAAGGAAACCGATTTCAATGAAACTAATTGCATATGAAAGGTTATGAGGAGGAATATATTTCCGTATTATCCGTATCCGGAAGTTTATCCGGATAATATGCAAAAAAGCAGGAAATGCAAAAAATTAGTCAATTTTAGGTCTTTCTGGAAACCGCACTATGACAAAACTTGATCATTTCGAAATGTGGAAGTGATAATCTTTCTGATGACATTAATTTTAAAATGATTGGATCATTAGATCCGAAGTTATATAATAGTTAAATTTATTTAAGTTGGTTTTTCCAAACAAAATATGAGAAACTCAAAATTTCCAATCGTCGCAGTACAATTTTGCTCAGCTGGTACCAGGCGAACAGAAATGCATAGCAAGTGGATGGAAGTTTTCAAAAATGCTTGATCGCTTATATCTCAACAATCACTGAATCGATTTTAATGCAATAAATGACAAATGAAAGTACATGAATTGGACTATACATCAGATAGTATCCGGATCCGGAATTTTATCCGGTTAATATATCTAATCGAAAGGAAAATATAAATAGATAAATTTTAGAGATTGTTTTAAGCATTAAAGTATGCAGCACTTTTTTTCTGACAAATCGCTGTAAAACCAAAAAAAATATAGCATACTTTTTCTTGTGTACTTTATAAATTAAGTCGCTAATAGGTGGCGCCTTAAGTTAGCTGAGACACAAACCAATAGTTAATATATGAATTAATCCTGCAAGTATGCTTTACTTTTTTTAAGAAAACAAAATTTATGCATTGAAATGAGCCGCAGTGCAATTTCACTCAGCTGGTTCATTAGTCCATTATTTATTATTGAGATTGTTTTAAGCATTAAAGTATGCAGCACTTTTTTTCTGACAAATCGCTGTAAAACCAAAAAAAATATAGCATACTTGTTCTTGTGTACTTTATAAATTAAGTCGCTCATAGGTGGCGCCTTAAGTTAGCTGAGACACAAACCAATAGTTAATATATGAATTAATCCTACAAGTATGCTTTACTTTTTTTAAGAAAACAAAATTTATACATTGAAATGAGCCGCAGTGCAATTTCACTCAGCTGGTACCAGGCAAACAGAAATGCACAGCAGGTGGATGGAACTTTTTGGAAATGCTTATTGGGTTATATCTTGAGAACAAGCGATCCGATTTCAAAGAAATTAATATCATATAAAACGTCATGAGGATGGCTATATCATATGGTTATCCGTATCCGGAATATTATCCGGATAATATGGAAATATGAAGGAAATGTAAAAAATGGGCAAATTTCAGCTATTTCTAGCAATAGCATTAGGCAAAAATTTGTCAATTCGAAGAGTGGAAGCGATAGGCTTTCTAATGTCAACAATTTCATTATGATTGGATCATTAGATCCGAAGTTATAGTTAAATTCATTTAAGTTGGTTTTTCCAAACAAAATATGAGAAACTCAAAATTTCCAATCGTCGCAGTACAATTTTGCTCAGCTGGTACCAGGCGAACAGAAATGCATAGCAAGTGGATGGAAGTTTTCAAAAATGCTTGATCGCTTATATCTCAACAATCCCTGAATCGATTTTAATGCAATAAATGACAAATGAAAGTACATGAATTGAAGTATACATCAAATGGTATCCGGATCCGGATTTTTTTGTTGTTAAATTGTCTTGTTTTTTCTCTTTATTTTCTCTTTTTATTAAATTTTATAATTTTGCTTTCTTGTGAGTTTTTTTGTGTAAGTCTGTAATTTGTGTTTGTGTTTAGGTGTCTTCTATATGTGTGAGAAAAATAATTAAAATTTAACTAAAATTAATTACAATTTTGTTTAGATTCTTAAGTATATAAAAATTATGATTAAATTATATAAATTAAATGAAATAAATTCATCATCATAATAATAAAACAAAATAATAAAGAAAAAAACATGGTTGCTGCTTATAATTTTTCTATTGTTTTATGTTTTTTGTTAAAAATAAAAGGTATAAGATAAAAATTATTTAAGCGCATATTCATTAATTAATTAATCAATAATTTTATATAAATTTTAGTGGTAAAATTGTATAATTATTATTATTATATTATTCACTAAACAAACAGACAAACAAACAAACAATGTAGAAAAAAAAGAAAAGAAATAAAAATACAAATTTATTGGAGTTAAAATTATAGAAAATTCTTTCATTTCACTCCACCTTCTTTTCACATCTACATATGTATGTGAGTACTTAAGTGGTGTGGTTTGTTGTTGATGTTGCTGTCTACTGAAGTTTTTGTACTTCTTCAATTTCTCTAGTTTTGATGCTAGTAGTTGAGATGGAGTTGCGTGAGTTGAGTGACTGGTAACTGGCGAGTGAAGTAAGTGGGCAGCATTCATCATATTCATGTCGAAATAAATAAAATGTTAATGGTGGTGGTTTGGTAGTGGTGTTATCTTGTTTGATGTTTGAAATGGTGGGAGAGCTTGTGGCACTAGAAGGTTTTTGTATCCAAAATCTTCTCTTCATTTTAGTTTAATTAGGGGTTTTTGCAGGGCGGAGTGTGTTGTACTATCAACATTTTCTATGTTTTCTCTTTTTGGGGTGCATGGGACATAGCACTATGGCAGTAGAATATATGTAAATGTAAATGTATATATGATAGTATTAATTAGTTAGTACATATATATAGATAGATTTCTTTTATCATTTAATAAAAATTACAATAAATATATATTTTTATATGTATATTATTTTATTATTACAATATAATCTCTCATCATTTCCCTTTTGTTAATTCTTCTGTCTGAAAAGAGAAAAGTTTTTAATTTCTTGTGAATGCAATGAGGAAGTATGTATGTATGTATGTAGTTGGAAAGGATATGGAAGATGGGAGATTAGGCAATATTTGTGTCTCTTTTGTTATGAAATATTATTTCATATATCATCTTCTTCTTCATCATCATCATCTTATCAATTATAATTAAACAATTGTTTCAATTTCTCTCATTTTATCATCATCATCATCAATCATTCTAACAATCAGGGGATTCACGAAACTTCAAAAACATTGTAAGTATCATAAAATTACGTAAGTGGTTCCATAGAAGAAAAACTAAATAACAAAACATTGACAATTTATGAGACAACACAAATGTCGTCAAGTGAAGATGGTAGCTTTGACCAAAATTAAAATGTTTTAACAATTGATTGATACAGAAAATAGATGTACGAATAATATATTGCAATTTTTGTTTGTAACAAGAAAAGGATTATAGATAAGTGATGCTAGAATATTTTATTTGAACACTAGTTTCATTGTAATATGTTTTTTTTTTTTAATCTGTAGAAAACACAGTTTTTAAAGAGACAACTTGAAAGAAAAACTTAAAAAAATGCTTGGCTGGACATAAAATTCTATAAATAATCATAACATGTTAAACAAAAATCATATGGTTCTTATTTAGAGGCTCCATTTATGTGTTAACTTTGGAAGTTATTGAGTGATACTAAAATACTTAGCATCATTTTGTCTCATTTCAAATATCAATGTGGTCCGATTTCTTTGTTTCATATTCGCATACAGACGGACATAGCTTAATCAAATCATGACAAACTTATAATACTAATCACTGCCTCATGAGTATAAAACTTGGTCTGTAAAGACTTAAGAACACGGTGCCAAGCACATGAATTGATAAACGTCAATCAACGTCCCCTTGGATATACATCCGCAGGTCCCAAATTTGAGTCATATACAGTGTTATATTGAGTATTTCAAAATTACTAATAACTTTTCTTGTTACAAAAATTTGTTGATCAGTGTAATTTCTTACAATTTCTCTAAGCTTATTTCAATAAATTTATTTGTTTTACTTGGAATTTACAATTGTTTTTTTAAATTCAACTGACAGTTTAAACCAAATTTGTTGGAATTATGAAGTTTCGTGAGTCTCCTGAATAATTTATTATTGGTTTTTTTTTTTTTGTTTTTGTGATTTCTATTTAAAATTTATGTATAATAATTTAATTATAATAATATGAATTTTTATATTCTCAAAATGATTTTGACTACAAAAATGTTTTCTCAAAAGCCTTTAAAGCAAATCAATCTTAACAAATCTTTTTTTTTCTATACACAATCATTTTAATTTCGTATTAACAATCAATTGCAAAAAATAATTTATTTTTTTTATAGAATCTCAATCTCTCTTTTTCAAAAAAAAAAAAAAGATAAAAAAAATATGTATAAAAATCATTAAGATGCATCATCATTTTCTTTCTCCTCTTTTACATTTATACATATTTTTTTGTTTTGTTCTCTTCCTTCCTTTTATTATTGTATCATATAATTATTATACCTACTAATGCTATTATAATTAATTACTAAATATTTGAAAAATATGTCCGAGTCCAAGTCTAAGTAGAAATTGTTTGTTTGTTTTGTTATAGAAATGGGTTTTGAATTAACTCTCTCTCTCTCTCAATTTAACATAAACATGAACATCGAATGTTGATGATAACATCATTGTACTCAAAATGCTAACCAAGGATGATGTAAGAGTGATTCCTTGGAACGATCACCATAATCATATGTCAGTTCTTCACCTTTATCAATATCATCCTTAGCTAAAAGCACCAAATGCGGTCGTTGTTTGACCACAACAACTTTTGTTACCAAATTACCATTACGCGAGTGATTTACTAATCTGCCAAGCTTGCCAGTGTCCACAGTTGCATCTATGCAATACTGTTGATTTTTTGTGCTTAAAATAATACATATAACAACCGGCATTTTCATCCAAAGCATAACGTTTCTCTCTTTCGGCAGCCTCTTGTATTGATATTAAATCTCCAACGTATTCGATGACAAATTCATTACGTTGAAAGCGACGATTTGCTATAACGCCACGTCCTTTCTTCTCAAAATATGCTATCTTAAGACCATCGGCGCGTTCTTCAAGCACAGCCTGTTCCAGATTACGCATCATTTCCTCTTTGACAACGGTTTTGGTTTTTCGTACGCTACGGCGAACTGGGAAAAATTCGGTAAGTTCACGATTGCCATTTGTTAATGATGTCAATGGTTGTTGTTGGTGTTGTTGTTGATACGATTTTGATGTAAGTTTTGTTGTTCCATTTGCATTGATGTTTCTATTAGTTGTCGTCGTTGTTTTGGGTTTAGTGCCGACGCTGCCGCCGCCACTACCACTTTTATTGCTCTTTTGAGTTGGTTTTGTTGTTATTGCATTGGGTGTGGTTAAAGAATTGATTGCATTAGCTGTCGCTTTGTTTATTTGATTCATATTGCTATTGTTGTTGTTGGTCGAATTGTGTCGGGCAGTTGGATGTTTAGCTGAATTGAGTATAGATTTTGTATTTGAGGCGCCACCATCACCACCACCACCACCACCAACTCCATTAGTAGTTGCCTTTAGATCATGATGTCTTAAAGCCGCCGGCGGCCTATTTGCTACATTTTCGAATTCATCATCGCCATTAATAACATGCACTAAACCATCATCATCAACATCTTCATCATAATCATCATCATCATTAATCATAATAATCTCATCATCCTTTAGGCCAATTTGTATTTTCTGCTTAGCAGCATCTTCATCGTCAGCAACAATATTTCTAGGATAAGGTGCACCCACCTCTTTGTTCGTCGTCTTATTCAGTCTTCGGCGTGTCTTAATCGATCCTCCGCCATTCATCAATTGACGCTGCGATTTACGTGGCGACAATGGATCTTTAAGGGCAGCAGCAACTTTACGTGCACACGGCACTAAACCTGTTAAGACATGATGTTCACGCGGCATTGTTTTGATTGGAGATGGACATAGTATGCGATGCGGTGTTGCTGGTTTACGACGACGCGTTGTTGGTATTAATGGTGATAATGATGCAGTCTGATTGCTGTTGTTACTGCCACCGTTTGGTGTAAGGCTATTTGCGGAGAAAGCGACACCACTGTCGCAGGAACTGCTATCTTGGTCCACGACAACGAAACCGTTAAATGACGGCGAAGACGACGACGCTGCCGCCCCGGCGTTAGCATTGATAGATGCTGATGTTATTGAATGACATTCATAGACAAAAGGATCACGTTTTGTGGGTGAGTTGTTACCATTCAGACTGACAATTTGATTGAAACGACCATTGAGCATGCAGGAGGCGGTCAAACTGCCACTGCCAGGTGGTGAGGAGAATACAGCACCAACTTCAAAGGATTTATTAATTTTTATCGATGAAGCTTGATTGAGTGACTTATCTATATCGAGTTTTAGCACCGGTTCCTGCAAAAATATATTATCACTTGTCGTTGCACTACCATGCGAAGAGTGACTATCACGCAATGTCGAACGATGTACTTGGAAGTCAGCTAATGTTGCAAAACCATTTGTTGTTGTTGCTTGATGATTATTGATTGATTCGGGTACGGAGTATATAGTGTCATTGGTATCCTCACCATTGAGCACAAAACGTGGCGGTGATGGTGTCGGTTCATGATCATCATCATCTTGTATATAATGAATAGGTAAAAGATCATCTTCATCCTCATCATCATCATCGATGATGTCATCAGTGGCAACTGATTCAGGTGTTGGTGATTTATTTGTCTTCATTAATTGTTGTGTTGGTGTTGGTGATAATAGTGGCGATGATGATGCTGATGATGATGATGATGATATTGTCCTTAGCTCTTCTCCATTAGTTTCATCATTATTAAAAGTCATTAATTTTGCATTTTTAGCGGCAGCATTTGCTTTAAAGAAATTCTCAATAGTGCGTGTCTGTGAGCGAGTAGCAAGCGGAATTCCTACAAAAATTTTTAACAAACAAAGATCACGTAAATTGCACATTACTATTAGAATTTATAAAATATAATTGATTTATTTGGAATTATAAGAAAAATAATATGTAATAATAAATTAATTACCAATATTGCGTCCAGAGATTCCACCACGTTCAGACTTTCCTTTTCCTCCTCCTACAGTCACAGCAGCATTGTTTGCTTGTGTTTTTATTTTGATATTGTTGTTGTTGTTGTTAATGTTGTTGTTGCTATTCATGTGATGTTGTTGTTGTTGTTGTTGTTGTTGCTGCTGGTGGCCATGGTTATTGTGGCTATTTTTGTATCGATGCTGCTGCTGTTGATGCTCGATGGCAACGGCTGCTGCAACAACAATATTTGCCATTTTCAGATTTTCATTGGCATTTGCCAATTTGCAGTCTTTTCGCTTGGGACTTGCAAAGTATTGGTCTTCGAGTAAGTTGGCGCCAGCTATGGCAGTTGCCACGTTATCACTGTTGTTGCTGCCGCTGCTGCTGCCATTCATGAGTGCATGCTGTACACCAACGCCAACACCAACATCATCACTGCAATTTGAGGTTAGTCCCGTCGTTAAAGCTTCTTTAGCGGTCCGCGCTCGCCTACGCACCATTCTTCTGCTGTTATCTGTTGTTGGTGGACGTTGCGTACGCGTACTTATTTCGATGGCGCGTGATAATACAAAAGCAAACTAAACAACAAAATGAGGTTGTTTGGCGCGCGATTCTCTTTTTTTTCTGATTTCTTGTTTTTACTATTTCTTCGTCTCCAACTCTTTCCGCTGTTACTGTTGCTGTTGCGAAGGCACCAGGTCTACAACACGACGATGACACAGGTTCCGTCGGTTGGTTTAGACGAGCGGTGTTAAGCGTATACGGTACAAAACTAAGGCAGCGATGAGTAGCAATTTAGTGGTTGCTTTTTTTTTTTGGCGGTCATTAAAGCACTGCAATTAAACACACAAGCACACACACAAATACATATGTATATAAGAAAATATTTTTAATTTTATTATATGAATTCAATTTTTTCCTTTGAACTTAAAGCGCAGTCTTCGCTTTTTTCGTTTGTCTTGTCTTCTTTTCATTAAACTTTCTGTCCATTGTTTTTAGTCTATTTTGTCTGACTGTATGTATTTATCTACTTATGATGAACATTTATTTTTGTATTAGTGTAAGTTTGTGTATGCTGCAATTTTCTGTTGGAATACAATAATTGCAAAGCGTTGATTAGAGGGGACGCGACGCGGCGTGTTGCCGTATAGGAAACGCTAAAGAAATAACAAGAAAGAAGAAGAAGAAGGAAAAACTCAAGACTAAATGGGCCCACCTTTTGTCAAAGCACACAATCTCACAGTCGCCGCCATTACAAAATACTTTATTTTCATAATTTACATATTTTCTTGCACGTTATAAAATCTATTCTTCGAGTTTTAAATGTATTTCACTCAATACGTAAATAAATTTGGACTTTTCGTAACTTTTTGGTTCTTTCTTCTGCAATGGATAGTGTTGCCAGTGTAATGCAAAGTAGTCGGCGCCATATATGCACATATAAATACATCTGATTATTAGTGTACAATGGTACGAAATGCTTTATAATTATCTCATTATTTAATTAATTATTAACGTAAATGTGTATGCGTGTGTCTGTTTGTGCAAAATCAGCTTAGTTGCATGAAACAAATTTAACAAAGTCTGGCAGCACTCCATACACTGCTTACTGCCAACTTACTTGTACAAAAACAAACACTTATTCTTGTTGATATATTTTTATTAATTTAAAACACTTTTTCTTTAATAAAACCTTATTATTCCATACATAAATATTATTATATATTTTAATTTTTTCATTTGCTTTAGTAATCCATGTATTTTTCTAAATTTTCAATGAAATTGGCAGCCCATAATCATTAGGAGTGTTGAAAGCAGAAGAAGAAGCATAGATGAAAAGCGAAGCAAGCGATAGCGAAATAATTTGCATTGCGCGCTCGGAGATTTTAGTAACGCGCTTAAAATTCAACGATTGCCACTTTAAAAAGTGCCCGAAATTTGTTAATAATTATAGTAAAATTTAATAAAAACTATACCGAACGGAATTGCGAAAATTTTAAATCATTCCAGTTGTCGTTAGGCTAATTAAACCAACGTTTTTATAAAGTGAAAAAAACGGGCGCTCAGGTCGCGTCTCTTAACTGTCAGCCATCCCATTATATTTTGTATACAGTACACACATGGAGCAAGCTCAAGAAAGCTGCTAAAGTTCCCTCCAAATTTCGATTTGGATTAAAGAAACATTTAAACACAATCAACAAAAACAAAGGGAATTATTAAACATCAATTAGTATTTGTTGAAGTGAATAGAAAGAAATAATAAAAGCATAATGCCTATTTGTAAACGCGAAGGATTTGATGCCTTCGAATGGAATGATAATAATGAGACATTTCATGATCAGGAAATGGTGTTTTTTTGTGAGACAACAAAACGTATATTCCGTGATTATGAGTAAGTGTTCGTCCGGTGGGCGTTCTTATTAGTTTTAAAATTACGTTTATTATTTTTGTTTTAAGATTTCTTTTTCTTTTGGTTTGATTTGGTTTAATAATTAATATTACAAATGATATCCCAGCTGCTACTGAGCTAGTACATAATGCCTGCCCCAATTCAAGTTTGCGTACACGCTCGCTCGCTCACTCATCTCGTGTTTGCAATATGATGCCGAAATTTAGGAATAGGAAACATTAACAACGAATAAAAATATCTGTGACAAACAAGAGAACAAACATCAAGAAAGAACAAAAAGCAAACTAAAGCAGACAACGAGTGAGTGAGGCTGGTCAAAGCGCACGCAACTATTACTAAGTACACAAAGTACATACACATACATACATACCTCAGTAAATGCTTTCTTTACTAACATTTTACATTATAATGCGCGCGGCAGGGTAGCAGCAATGACATGCATGCATAGCATAAAGCAAGCATGTGTTTTTAGCCAAGCCAAGCAGCAAGCAGCGTTTGCGAAGTGGTTGAACAGAAAAGAAGTAGAAAGAACAAAGAATGGCAAGAAGCGCGGGAAGTTTTCAGCTTACAGCTGCTGCTGTCCGCTGTTGTATGCTTCTCCGGTGCTGCCATACTTTTTTATTAAGTTTTGTTTATAAACAGAAGGCGACTGGTAGTAGTTGCCACCTTTAATTTTAATATTTAAATTCAACCGACGAGTTATTAACACAACAAAAAAAAAAATTTCAATTTTAATTTCTATATAGAAAATACTTTCGTCATATTATGCTCATCAATTCAACCATTTGGGTATGTGAAGCCACTGGTCGTGATTATCTGACCTACGAAGAAGCCTTACACAGTGAACGATCTGCTCGCAAAAAAATGGAACAATTTAAAGAGATTTTAAGGCCACCAGTAATGCTGGTTATTGAGAATGCCAAACAATCAGCCATTAAGACGCTCAATAATATGGTAACGAAATTCTTAAGGCATCGATATTTCTACAATGAAGAAGTTAATGTTATTCATTTAAAGAAATCAACACTATACAAAGTCATTGAAATTATACCACCCAGAGGTGATGCAGTTAATATAAATGAAGTGTATGATGAAACAGATTTAATAAAATATCGTTTGCGTCCAGTGGGTAGTACCAATCATAATGGAGATATTGAAGTGACCTTCGATAAAATTCGTCGACAACGTATGGAATTCACAAAAGAAAATATGCAAATGTTTGTTAGAAATAATGTTACCCGCGTCGATGGCTTATTATGTCCCAAACCGGAATCATTTAAACGTTATGTCACTGATCGGAATATAAACTTTTCAAGTATATTCATTGGTAAGATGCCACGCTTTACTCCGGCAAAAATACGAAAACCAACGGATGATGGCAAGAAACAATCAACTTTGAATAAATATTTAGTAAAAAATAACGAAGTGTCTGGTACGGAAAAGTCAAAAAAATCCGAGACAGCTGAAGTTAAAACAAAATCTCTTAAAGAAGAAATGGGACGGGTTCGGCAAGAGAAAATAGCTAAACAAGATCGTTTGAAACGAGAAAAATTAGCTGAACAAGAACGTGAAAAGGAACGTATTAAACGTGAAAAACAAGAGAAAATGGCCGAACAGGAACGTGAAAAGGCTGAACTTATGGAGCGCATTGAAATTGAATGCACAAAACTACTAACTAAGAATGATGATTTAGAGCGTGATGATCAAAAGCTTTTGCCCATCTATACAAAAATCGAAACTTTGTTACCCACACATTTGATAGGCGACGCATTCATGCTGCGTGAATTTATGCATTCCTTCACCAACTTAATGACGGGGATAAATGTATTTCAAAATAACTTGAACTTTTATGAATTGACACGAGCCTTTACGACACGAGAAGTGGCTGGACCACTTTCTAATATACTCTTAGTACTATTGAGTACATTGTTTGAATTACAAAAGGAAGAGGAGGAGGAATGCTCAGTGGCTTATCGGAAAAATGCACGTAGTGACTCGGAGCAGCATCAATGCATGAGTGAGGCTGCACGATGTCATTTCTTTGCGGAACGACATTATTCATTTAAAATTAATGAACTACCATTGGATGCCCTAACATTGAGTGAAGTATTACGTTTGCATTTCCTCTCCTCTGGTTCAACGGTACACGAACGTACGGAACGCTGGCGTATAATGTATCGTAATGGTTATTCTTCAAGTGAAGATCCTGGTCTTTTATTACGTATGCAGAATGCACATATTTTACGTTCATTGAAAATGTATCCCATCTATCATTTTCCCTTCCGGGATATTATGCGTGTTGTACGTTGTCTAATGGCTCAAATACTGACGTATTCGGGTGCCATCAATTTGATAGAAGAGCGCATGGAGGAAGCGGCCCAGGCACGTATAGAATTAAAGACGATAATTACAGCTGAGAATCGACGACTCGCTGCGGTTGAGGCTCAACGTCGTAAGATGAGCAATGAATATAATCAACAATGCATGGATGACGACATTAAAGCTGATCCAGACAAAAAGCAAGTGCTCACCCAGAAATTGAATAAAAAAATCGAAGAGTTGTTGGCCCAATCATATCATGAGCATCGTAAACATGAAAATCAAGTGCAAAAATTGAATTCGTCTTTGTTTAACTTCCTGGTTTATCTTGGCATGGATCGTGCCTATCGCAAGTACTATATCTTTGAGTCAATACCGGGTATATTTGTGGAGCATGCACCAGATTCAATGGACACATGTCTAGAAAATCCACCAACAAACAATCTTATGATTGGTTTGGCTAACCATGACCATGGAAATTTTCCCAGTAATCGTAAAGATTTACGCGCTTATCTCCTAAAAATGCATAAATCATATAATGCGAAGCAGCCGCAATCATCATCATCATCACAGGAGAATAAAGAGAACCAAGAACATCGTGTAAATGGTTTAACAAATGGCAACCAAGAAGGCTCAGTGACGCAAACAGCTTTAGTTAATGGTGATGTTGTTACCGAAATGGAAGTGGATGATGAATCAGAGGCTACAGCTGCTGCTGGTCCTCCTTCTCAATATCAATTATTTATGTGTACTGGCGACAAACGAAACTGCATTGTCCACGATGAACGTAATAGGGATCGTCAGCGTTGGGCTTATCTATATGAGAAAAAAGATATTGAGGCTCTCATTGATTCATTGAATCCATATGGTTTCCGTGAGTCGGAACTACGTCAGCAATTGCAGAGCTTACGTTCTTTGATCGAGAAACATGTTGCCCAGTGTCCGGTTGAGGTCTTGTCACTCGACGACAACAAGAAAATACAAAAGTTCAAGAATGTTATGGCAGCTGAGACCCAACGTAAATACAGCAAAGCCAATTTTGGTCTAAACAATGCCTCTGATCTCAATGAAGTCATGCGTTATAACCTTATTGAGCGTATACTTCAATTGGAGAGTGAAATTTATACTGGTGATTTGGGTCGTTTGAAAGTGAAGGACATGCCAAAGTGGCGGAATGATTTAAGTTCGTACGAATATGATCCACAAGTGAAGCTACAATGGGGTCATGGTAATAATACAACACGTTATCATGCTGATGGTACAACAACAGATGTTGACAACAATATTGACTCAGATGGTGAAGGAGGTGACGGGGAAGCGGATGGTGAAAGTCGTTATACAAATAAACCATTCTGTGATCCCGGCTGGAAATTGGGTCCATCACTTGAAATCGATTCTGAAGATAGTGCGGATGATACTGAAATGCCAATGCATGAGTCAGAAGAATTGCGAACGAATGTACTCAGCTTGGCTTCAGCATTGCTACAAATTGAACAAGGCATCGAGCGTCGTTTCTTGAAGGAACCATTTGGTGTAGCGAACGAGACAAATAAAGAACGTGCAGAGCAGAAATTGCGTGGAAGCGTTTATCGTTTAAAGCAGTGGGAAATATCACTTATGGAAAGCACTAGTTACTCGCAGGTTTTTCTGCATTTGAATATCCTTCACGATTGCATCGTTTGGTCACGATCCACAAATAAATCACAGTGCCAGGTATGTCGGCGTGGTACTGATCCAGAGAAAATGTTGCTTTGTGATGAATGCAATGGTGGCACACACATGTATTGTATGAAACCAAAAATGAAAACTGTACCAGATGGTAATTGGTACTGCCAGCGTTGTGTCAAGCGTCTGGGCCTGAAGAACGCGACAGCAGAAGATAATAAAAAGAAGGAGACTCAAAAGCGTAAGCGAAAATTCATTGTGGAGGAGGAAGAACCGGAAAATGATATACAACATGAAGAAACCAATGAAGAGGAGACAGCTGAAAATGAGAGTGTAGCATCATCGACAGCATCGTCTAAAACAAAAGCGAGACGTTCGTCGGGAAGGCGATCCGGTCGTCGCCTTGTATCCAAAGAAATCGAAGAAGCTTTAGAAATTGAGAGTGATGAAGATGATGATGATGAAGAATCGGAGAAAGCAAATCATGATGAAACAGCTGAAGATGAACAATTGAATAACGATGATGAAGAAGAGGATGCTGATGAGGATGAAGAAGGCGAGGACGAGGAAAATGAATCAAGTACTGAGGAAGACGAAAGGTAAGTTGTTTCTTTTACTTTAATTCAAATTCTATTCAATAAATGTTTACATTCTCGTCATTTAGCGTTGGAAATGTGTGCTTGGTCTGTTCTTATGATGGCAGTGATTTGACTTGTGCTCGTTGCAAAGTCTCATACCATTTGGAATGTGTCAATCTTAAACGACAGCCACGTCATGATTACATCTGTCATGCATGCAAACTTAACGAGAATAAAAAATCTAAAGGAAGACCACATAATGGTAAGTTCGATTAAGTAATCCCATTTTTTAACTGTTGAGTTGCCTTATATATTTCGGGAACAAACAATCTTAGTTGATTGGCAATCAATTGTGACACACATTCACACGCAACACATTCACGTTAAACCACATGATATGTCATCCAATAGTCATAAGCGGGCATGTCATTCCAAGAAGTGTTACCACGAAGTATATGGGCCTGACTTTGAAAGGGCGTCTCACCTGGCAACCTCACATTAAAACCAAAAGAAGTCTTCTGAAGCTTCTAAGAATAATTTGGCTCCTCCGAAATCAAAGCTGATCCTATGTAAACAAGCTGTTACTCTATCACTTAGTATGAATCTACGGTACACAGCTGTGGGGTACTGCTTCCAACTTAAATCTGTAAATTCTAAAGAGGTTCCAATCCAAATTGTTACGAAGGTTCTTTGGTACGCCGTGTTAAGTCAGAAACTCAATCATTTACCGAGACTTCAAGATTTCAAAATTCAGAGAGGAGATCGGCAGGCACAACAACAGACACATCTTGAGGTTGAAGGACCATAGTAATAAAATAGCAATCAACCTGCTGAACAACAGCAAATACACGCGTTGCCTGTAAAGTCAACACCGATGATATTTGCTACTCTCAAAATATAACTTGTTGTGAGATTGTGGCATCCCTGTGTATTCAATATTATCAATGTACAATGATTTCAGGAAAAAGAACCTCTGGCGACGTGAAATCATCGGCTCACACAAGAGACTGTTTTAGCACCAGAAACTTTGAATCGAAGAATAATCCGCACATTAAAAGGAAATTGCGAGTTCAATGTTTTTCGACGCCTGAAGAAGCAGTTGTTGCATTCAAAATGCAAATTTTGGAGATTTTTCATGCGTAGTGGAAGAAGTTTTTCAAAAATTGGTTTAACCCAATGCAAAATTTTAGGGTTCTTCATGGAAAATATTTTGAAAGACAATAAAATTGCTATTTCGTATGAAAATATTTGATTTGTTTCCTCGATTCCCGAAGTATAAAAGGCAACATTTTACTTTAATTAAATTCTAGCTGTTCCGGCGCGCTTTGCTACGCCAATTGATGCTGTTTTTGATGACATTATTTTTCCGGTCATATTTTTATACTATTCTTCACGCAGTAAATTGTATTATAAGTTTGTAACTGCCCCATAAAGTACATATACATTTACATTCTTGATCAGCTCGATGAAACTGAGTTCATTAAGCCATGTCCATCTGTATGTAAGCAAACTAGACTCACAGATATTTTGCACAAATTTCTTTTTTCACTGTACAATTGTCGGAATCGAAACTTTAGGAGGGGAAGATGGCTGTGAAAAATACTGTTAAGTCGTCTATTGCGAAAAACGAACAATCTAATATCTTTGACAAACTACTACTGATTGATTTTAAAATATGTATGTCTCTAAGTTCATAGGCAGCCTATAAATATATACATCCAATTTTATATACATATATATATATATATATATATATAGATTATATAATAGATTAATACTGATTTTTTTTTTATTTAAAAGAAACTGAAGACGATGATGATAGCAATGAGCCACTTTCTAAACGATCACGTCCCTCAAGAAGTTCATTACGTAACTCTCTCACAAATGGCAACGATAACAGCCGAAATAATAACAACAATAATAATAGCAATACCAATAACAATCATCGACGTTCAAATCGCCGGACCAACGAAAATCTGCCACTGAATAGTTCAGCACTTTATGAATTACTTGAAACAACAATGAAACATAAACTGGCCTGGCCATTCCTAAGACCAGTGACGCATTCTGAAGTTCCCGACTATCATACGATTATTAAAACACCTATGGACTTGGCGAAAGTCAAATCGAAATTGAATATGGGCAAATATCAACTTAATGAAGAGGTTTTAAGCGATATACAGTTGATATTCCGTAATTGCCACGAATACAATGAAGAGAATAATGAGATCTATGAGTAAGTAAAATGTTCTCAGTGGTATATGAATTTTTCTAATATTTTTTTTATAATTTTGTACAGAGCGGGTTCAACATTGGAGCGTTTTGTTATGGAACGTTGCAAAGATTTACATTTAACTTTCCGCCCAAGTGAAATGAATGCAACGACCACAACCACAACCCCAACAACAACAAGTTAAAATTTACTATCTACAAGCCACAATCAATAATTCAGTAATAATTTTTGCATTGTATTTAAATTAGTGATTATCATGCGTCTGTCTTATCTCAATCGATCAAAGAGAGAACCTCTTTTTGGTCACTAGCAGTAGAAAGCTAATAATGCAGTTTGTTTAATGTTTTTTTTTTAGAAAGTTTTGTATTTGTAATTAGTTAGATCAAGACAAAAAAAAAAAACGATCGTAAGAAAATGTTTTGTTTAAATTAAAAATTATGTTAATTGATAATTATATTTATAATAAATCTAAATCTGTTTATGTTAAGTCGTCGTCGTCGTCGTCACTTTTACAATACATCAAAACTTAGCAGCTCAATATTTATATATCAAGTACATAAAACAATGTTACAATAAATAAATCTTGCTTCTGTTGAGTTGTCAGAAGCAACACTAGTCGGCCAAGGATCACTCAATCCAATCGTGAGGCTGCAACAACCCCCTCTCCTTTATTTCACATTTAATAATGTAATCAAGAAGCTATTTGCTTTAAACAAAAATTATATACTTAATAAATTTTAATTTATAATTAATAGTAATTAAAAAAAAAAAACAATTATATGTAGGAAATAAGGAATCTGTAAAATAAAGAAACACAAAAAACAACAAACAGAAAGCAATAAAAAATCATTCATGGGTTGATTGATCTAAATCAAACCGTTTATCTTGTTAAGAATATAAAGAACTTTATTTATTTATAATAGCTCAAAGAAATCTAATTTACATGATAGAAGTGTAAGGCTGAAAGATGCTTCTGATTTATAAAAAAAAAACTAATAGAGCAGATGAATTATGAAAGAGAATTTACGTGAAAAGATCTTTTCAAAAATAGGTAATCGGAGTCTGTAATGATGTACAGACGTTGCTGGAACACTTTATTTTATAGAAGAAGTACCAAACAACGTATCTAGGCATTCTTAAGGAAAAACTGGGTCTAGTTTTTGACTACCACTTTCACCAAGACAATTATCTTAGGCATGAGGTTTAAAATGTGGTTATTGTATGTCCGCATATCATAGATAGTTTAGCCCAGAGTGAAGCTATTAATCCCATTATTTTAAATCGTTCATGGTACTTGAAGTTGTATTTACTAGTTCAGAGCGATAACATTCCACACTTAGCCCAATGTATATCATTGTCCACATCAAGATAAGCAATGGAAGTTATATTAAGATTCAATCTCGTATTCATGCTTCGTATTTAGCATCCATCAAGTGAAGATTGCATCATCAAATGTTATCGACTGTCAAAAAGGTGACAGGTGTTAGTTTTTTGTGGAATTGAGAAAGCCAAGCACTCTTTAAAAGTGTTTTCTGGATTATAAGGAGTGTCGTTTGTTAACAAAATGAGGCATGTATGACATTCAATGCCTTTAATTATTCGGTTAGTGAGAAGTTTCCTGGGAACTTTTTTCATTTTCAAACTGAAATTACTCCTTGATAGTTCATGGGAAGTATACCTGATCCCCACATGTATTCCAAGGAAAATTTATGTAGAATCGTTTGAAAAAAAGTTCAAGGCGAACCGTTCAATAGTTAAATTTTTATTGATATTTAAAGGTGATTATTATTTTGGCTTGTTTTTAATTGTTTGAACACATTTCAAACGAGTTCTTTGAATTTACCCTTACTTTTTGTTACCTGCGCATACTCTTCCCTATAAGTATGTACTTACTTTCTAAAAAATATTAAACATTAATAATTAGTATATAATAAGAAAACAAAAAAAAAAAAAATGACGTTTTCATACAAAATTCCATGCAAATAGAAAGAAGGTCCCTGTGGGCCTTGTATCTTGTATAAGGGTAACGGGTGACTCACTAATCGGAGGGTTAACCAAAGAATAAAAAAAAAAAAAAAAAAATTCAAAATACATTTAGTTAATGTTTAGTACAAGTTTTTTTTTATTTTACTTTATTTTATCAGGGGAAAGTTAAGAAGGAAAGGAGGAAATTAGAAAAGTGCAGGAATCGAACCAGCGACTCTTGGGATGTCAGCCCAGCGGACTAACGTCTGGGCCAACGAGCCAGTCAGTACAAGTTTTTAAACTCTAAGTCAGTATTAAATAAAATAAACAATATATGTATTAAGTCCAACTAATTCCCTTTTCTTTAGTATTTATTGTTTTCAGAACAACATTTTCTTGAACATTATTATAAGATATTTGATATTATTACGCTTTAGTATTATAGTTATTCCATTAAAAAAAACATAAAGAGGCATTTGACCCGCAATCGCTTACTATGAATGGAATGTGGACCACATTTCAATGTAAACACCCAAGCACCCAATGTCTTGAAGCTTTTATTGTTGTAGCTGGCACTTAATGCTTTGAATATTTGTTGTTGTTATGTCGACCTTAATTAGAAAGTAATAATATGATCAGTGAATTCGGAAAAGGATTGGAGAAATCTCCATTAAGAATGTTTCTTAACCTTGATGAAGATGCATTGGACTTCCGTTTTTATCTTGCTATGGATCCATCAAATATTTTATTGTAGTCCAACTTTTGCCCAAGCATCATCATGTTGATCTACTACCTTAATTCTTGGTTGGTTCCTTGAAGCCAAGCCATGGCATATTTTAACAAATTCAACGCTTATTAATTCAAAATATCAAATGTTGCATGAAAGAAATAAAATATAAAGTTTTTTTTATAATTTTGTATTTTTTTTTTTATTTTGTAATTCTTTCTTTAATCATTAATTATTACTCGTATTAATGATATTCACAAGTATAGTAATATTTTATATATATATATATTTTCATTTAATACAGATGACATTTAACTGTGTTAATACTTAACTTTTTTCTTATGTATTTTATGAATTTCTTTATCTCCTCTCTCAACTATTTCAATTTTCCACTGATTATTAAAAGTATATCATCATCAACATCATCATCAAGTTCATTATAATCATCATCATATATTAAAAGTAGTAGTAGTAGTAATAATAATATTTAAAAAAAAAATAGTAATA
This sequence comes from Amiota minor, assembly GCA_037043295.1. Lineage (NCBI taxonomy): Eukaryota > Metazoa > Arthropoda > Insecta > Diptera > Drosophilidae > Amiota > Amiota minor. Next base: position 1,153,157 of record JBAMAW010000382.1, read on the forward strand.
ATTTTTAACTTAAAATTATATAAAACTAAAAGTAAATTTAAAAAAAAAAATTAAATAAATATGCATTTTCCATGTTGCTTTTCTTTTTTTTTTTATAAAGATTAGAATAGAATTTCTTATGACTACATATGTAATATCTTCGCAGTACAAATTTTATTTAATTCCTGACGAAGTTGATGAAATAATCTTAATCCTAGTATGTATATAATAAGTCGCTTTAACTTTCCTCGTATCGTATAAGTATATATATCATAATGTATTGGTATCATCTTATCTCATGATCATTAACATGACTGACTTGACAAATACTGCGTACTGCGCATTTTAAAATGATTTCCAGTTTTTTTTTTTTTTTTAAATTGGAAATTATTGATTGATAGATTGATTCTTTGATTCCTAATGTCTTACTTAATGTGTAAAAAGATATTAATAATTTTTGCTTTTCTATTGTACGAAGAATGATTTTATTTGCGCGCTAAACTGCTCCGACCAAGTTGTTTTTTATTATTTATTTGATTTGAACATTCGTTGGTTGAAGACCCATTGGGAGTGCGTGGATTGGCGACACAGATACTATTGTTGCCATTTGTATTAATAATATTATTATTGGTTTCAGCATTATTATTATTTGTCTCAAGATGTTTAAGTGGTTTGGTTCCATTGCAATTGGAAGTTGATGGTGGTTCATCGATTTGAATATGAATTGAGTCTTCTAGTTCACCATTATCATCGTCATCGTCATCAGTACTTGGGGAATCAGAAATATCACCAATCTTTGATGCCAATTCGTCTTCATCATCAATGTCATTCGTGTCATTACCATCATCATCACCACCACTATCAACTTCATCGGGATCAGTATATTCATCAAGAGAGCATCTACTACTGCTAGTGCTACTACTGCCGCCACTACTACTACCACCACATTCGATTTCTTCATTATCATCAGCATCATCGGCATCATCATCATCATCATCACTATCTGATTCATTGCTGGTAAGATTTGCATCATGTAGCACTTGCTCATCATCATCATTATCACTATTGGTATTATTGGTCGTTTGTGTGGACATGACATCATGGTCATCATCATCATCACCTTCATCTTGAGTAAGCACACCATCTTCCAAATCGTCATCGTCTTCAGTGTCATATTCAGTTCTACTACGTTTGGCACGGTATGCGGCATTTGTGCGTCTCTTTTTATGGCTAAATTTTCGCTTACGTGGTCGCAGCTGTTGCTCTCCAACAAATGGCCTAGCGCCACCATTATGTCTTTCAAGTATAGTGCAGCTATCGTTGATATCTAAGAAATCATTTTCTGAAATTGAAATATAAGAATACGAGTACATATAAGAAAACAATTTACTATTCCCCAATGTGTTTATTTATACAAGAATCAATGAGGCGCCTGAGTTGGCAAGTATTCAATTGACACTATGTTGGAGAACAGTGGTTCCTAAATAGTTGTGCGTAGGCGTTTGGGGGCATTAGAAACATGATTTACAATGCCTAGAGAAAGAAAGTTCCTCGGACTAAATAGAGATTAGTTTAGACTAGCGTTACCCGGTGTGCGTTGCTACACCCCTATGCGTTAATTGGGTGTTTCTTCTAAAAAGCAAGCTTTGTTGTAAAATGTGTAATTAATAATTTACGTGAATGAACAATATATTGTAACTTTAACAACTTTAAGATTCATTTGTTCTTAAAAAAAAAAATTATTAAAATCTGTTCAGTATACTTTGGCGTCAATTTAAAAAAAATGGGCCAAGTGCGAGTCAGACTCGTACACGGCGGGTTCCGTACCAGATTGGGGTTTGTATGGGAGGTACTCCCCCTAGTAGTCTGATTCCAAGAAATGTACCACGCCTATATAAGAAACTTATATTGTCTAAATTTCAGTTCAATAGTCCGAAATGCAAAAAAGTTTTTCTAATAAGAACCTGAATTTTATTAGGGGTTTGTATGGGTGGTACCTTCCCTAGTAGTCCGATCAAACTGAAATTTTGACAATATAAGTTTCTGATATAAATCCATCAATCATCTAAATTTCAAGTTCCTGCAATTACTGGATCGTATAGCTGCCATACAAACCAAAATGTTTTTTGTATGGAGACCCCTTTAAGTTTTTGAAAATATTTTAGTTTTAGTATTTTTTGCTGATGCCTGGATAGAACTACTAGAATTTCAACTCTCTAGCTATTGGGGTTTATGAGATATGGCCCGAGGACGGATGGACGGACAACGAAGTCTCTGCAATAGGGTACCCTTTGGGTAAGGAACCCTAAAAATGTTAAAAACTGACAAGAAACTATCTATTTTAGAACAACAGTGCCACCTACTGGATCCAAAAGTAGCAAAGAACCTGATTGGTAACTCCATGAGTACAACAAAAAAATAATCATCAAAATTGGTTCAGCCGTTCTCGAGTTTTTGGATTCATTTTTATATATATAGATTATGGAAGGAGCTGAGCTAGTCCCCTTGTCAACACTGCCTCATTTTGGCTTATTGTAAGCAAAAACATAATAACAGTTCCTCCAAAAATTTGGAATTCACTAAGAATTTTATGATTTTCTTCGAAGATGGGTCAGTCAGATCAAAATAAGACCATCATATTGCCATAGCTATTTCTCCTTTTTCATTACAAAATCTGCATTGATCGTTGAGTCTGATTCCCCTTGTATGACATAGTTTCATAAATCTACAATGTCCTGTTAGTCTTAGTATCTCGTCCATCCTTTTGTGAAAACTGGAAGGCTACAAAATTCAAACTACATAAAATTTAAGCACCTCTGGAATGGTTGGAATGGTTTCATTTATGAAGTAAATATTGTTATTTTAACTGTAATTAGAGTCAAGTTAAAGTCAACAAATTTGCATGAATTGCAAGTGTTAAGTCTCAAATGGATATTCTACTGAGTCACTCAGTTAGTTATATAGGATTGAGAAATACGATGAAAGATACAAACATATCGAACATTAGTAATAAATTGTCATTTAAGATTAAGATGGCGTCATTACATTACATTCTACTCATGTTAAGAGTTTGTTGCTTCTGGCACAAAAGTATTCTATTGGAAGCCTCATTATTGGATTTTCAGAATGTGGGTAAACAGAAGCAACAAATATCAGCAGATCAAATAAATTACTGGCTTCAAATGGCTACAGTGAACACTCCTTATGTTATTGTACTACTACGACAGCGTAACATGGCTCAAGATGCTGAGAATATCTATACCAAATGGTTTCTCCATCGCAATACTAGTAGCATCTACACGCGGAGCTATGTGGATGATGATGTCGGTGCTATGCCCATGGATAAGCTTAATCGTGAGAGTTATGCTATAGTTGCACCAATAGAACGTCTTCGTCAGGTGGCTGAACGCTTTCTGCAGCGTGCGGGGGCCTATTTTTTTATACTACCAGAATTTAATCTCAATATAGCCGAAGAACATTGCAAGGATTTGTGGGAACGTTTTAAGAATTATAAAATGTATATGTTAGCTCCGTCAGGTGTCTGGATCTACGATCCATTTGAGTATGTTCCAGCAGTACAAAGTTATGGGCGCGTAATGCGTTTCAATGGAGATGTGACTTTGCAGTATCAATTGTTCCATGATATGCGTGGTTATCCATTGCGTGTTCAAATCTTTCGTTCGGTTTATGCTCGACCACAATACGATTCGAATGCCACGGTTGTAAAGACAGTGACGGGAGCTGATGGAAATGTGGCTTATTTGCTGCAAAAACTTATGAATTTTACAATGATACTACAAGCTCCAGATCCAAATTATTTCGGGTGAGTTATGCTTTCATAACTTGATGACTTCTTAGAAGGTCTCTAATGTACATACTTTCCTTTCATTTAACCAGTGAACGTGATGCTAGTGGCAAATATAATGGAGCCATTGGTTCTATAATCAGAGAGGATCTCGATATTTGTCTAACAGGTTTCTTTATTAAGGATTATCTCGTCGGTGAATACATGGACTTTTCAATTCCTGTTTATGATGATGAATTGTGCATCTATGTCCCGAAGGCACAACGCATACCGCAATCGATACTACCCATTTTTGCTGTAGGCTATGACATCTGGTTGGTTTTCGTATTCACAGCATTTGTTTGCGCCTTCATCTGGTTATTGTTTCGCTTTGTCAATCTCTATTTTGGTATTTTAAGAAGTCAACCAGGCAAGAGTCTATGGTATCAATCGTGGCGTATATTCAATGACACTTGGGTTGTCTGGGTGCGTGTAACCATATTGAATTTTCCCATCAGTCATTCGGAGCGCATATTAATTGCTACATTGTGCCTAGTAAGCGTCATTTTTGGTGCCATATTCGAATCAAGTTTAGCTACAGTCTATATACATCCTATGCACTATAAGGATATTAATACTCTACAGGAACTAGATGATAGTGGTCTTAAGGTATTCTATAAATATAGTTCCATGGCCGATGATTTGTTTGTTAGCGAAACATCGAAATTATTTGCAAATCTTAATAAGAAATTGACTTGGGTAAGTGACCTCAATGAGGATATAACACAAGATATTGCCAATTATGGTGGTAAGGCAAGCGTTACACGTTCCAGTACGTTGAAATTGGAATCCTCACATTATGTTCTCTCCAAGCGCCTTTGGGTAGTACCAGAATGTCCCAAGTATTATACCATGTCATATGTCATGCCAAAAGATGCACCCTGGGGACCTTCAATGAATGATCACTTACTGAATGTCGTGAAAGGTGGCCTCATCCATAAATGGATCAATGATATGCATATGCTTGTCGATATTCGACAACGAGGGAAACTATTGGAATTTAATGATATGCAAATTTATCGCATCCTGACTATTACAGATCTACAGTTGGCATTCTATGTAGTAATCTTTGGTAATTTATTGGCATTGCTAACATTCATGGTCGAGACATGGAAAGGAAGACAAAGGAAAAAAACTGAATTGAATGTGACTCCCCCACGTAAACTTAAATAAAGTGAATTCAATAATCAAGAAAATTAATTCAAGGAGTGACGGTGGTCAATGTAAATTGACAATTGTGTATTGTTGTTAGCTCACTCACTATATCATGATAAGCACACGCACACTCTTGACCTGTCAATTGTGGCTTGTTGACACTCGGCAAACAATGATAAATCTGTCGACGTCGTCCCACAAGTGTCAAGACCATGTTCGTTAACAATAAAAGTGTTTTTGATATTATTTGCTGACTTCAGCTGCCAATCAGTTCAGTTTAGTTCAGGTCTCAAAATGTCTTGGAGGTTGTTATTAGCATTCATCGTAGCATTCTTGCATTTCTCCAAAGTTATAGCAGTGGATATTCCCCATCAATATAGACAATTGTCTATCATATTGCAACAATTGGATACACTCCATGTGCATCTACGTAATGCATCAGATGCTGAGAATCCTTTGGTGGATTATATACTTAAGCAACAAAATTGTGCTGTGTCTGTTAGCTTCATCCATTATTATCTCCCGACATCTCGTACCAACAATGGCCGTCATAAGTTCTTCTTATTTTTGAATATCTTGGAATTGTTTAAAAAACGAAAAGTATTCACGAATCGCGGTGGCTATTATTTCTTTGCTTTGGAACAGTCTTTAACAGAAGAAAGCATTCTTCTACAATTTGCTGAAGAACTTTGGCAAGAGAAATCATTATATAAAATTTATTATATTTTTCCGGAAGAGAGAATCTATTTCTATAATCCTTTTTGGCAACGTAAACATGGATTGGGTTCTCTAATAAATTTTGATAATAACGACAAATCAACAGCGAATATCCTGCAAAATCTTTATAATTATACAGTTCGAATATATATGTTTGATGGTGTCTATTCAACCATATATGGTGATCCTATACAGCAACGAGTGCATAATGTAACTGGTCCCGATAGCAAGGTATTGGAATTATTGAGTCTCAAGATGAATTTCACCATTGATTTTCAATGGCCCGATGATGAATTCTATGGGTAAATCTAGAAATTTAATTTGTATAATAAATAAATCTTCTTAATAGGTTTCGGTTTCATTTAAGGGCTCGTCTGAAGAATGGCTCTTTTAATGGTGCCATTGGTCGAATTTTACGCAAAGAAATGGACATCATACTCACCGGTTTCTTTGTCAAGGATTATCTAACAACTGATATTGAATTCAGTGTGGCTGTTTATATGGATAAACTCTGTTGTTATGTCCAGAAAGCGAAACGCATACCACAATCCATACTTCCATTATTTGCAGTACAACCTGATGTCTGGTTAGTCTTTATTCTAGTGGGCTTTGCCAGTGTTCTGATGTGGTTTTGCATTCGTGGACTCAACTCATACTTAAATATTGACCGCATTAAGAACTCATTGGTTGCACCCATACCCATATTATCGAAAAGCAAATGGAATCAATGTAAACAGATTTTTGTAGACACTTGGGTAGTATGGGTTCGTGTCAATATTAATCAATTTCCACCATTTCACTCAGAGCGAGTATTTGTTGCCTCTTTGTGTTTGGTCAGTGTTATATTTGGTGCCTTGCTGGAGTCAAGTTTGGCTACCGTCTATATACACCCCTTGTACTACAAAGACATTAATACCCTCAGCGAATTGGATGATTCTAATCTAAAGATTTATATTAAGCATGCTGCCTTTAAGGATGATCTTTTCTATGGTCATAGCTCGAAAGTATATCAGAATCTGGACAGTAAGATGTTTCTTGTTGGTGAATATGATGATCGTTTGATCAACATGATTTCAAGACTTGGAAGTTTTGCTGGTGTCACACGTTCAGCAGCGCTCATGATAAGTGATATTCGTTATATTATGTTGAAGAAAGTGCACAGGATACCCGAGTGTCCAAAGGATTATAATATAGCTTATGTCGTGCAACGGCATTCACCATATTTGGATGTCATGAATATCTTGCTACTGCGTATGAACGAGGCCGGCTTAATAAAAGAGTGGATTAATGAAATGGTAGAGCAAGCAAAGGTATCTGTATATTCTAACCCGGAATTAGTGGCTGAATCGACATACATATGGAAGGAACTCAAACTAAACGATATTCAATTGGCTTTCTATGCTCTATTTCTTGGATGTGTATTAGCTTTGATGGTGTTCTTCTTAGAATGGGCACAAAATGTGTATTTTGCCAGAAGACGTAAATTAGATACTACTTTAGAATAGTGTTAACATGAAATACATACCACTATCAGTTGTTTCAGTAGAATTCATCACTCCAAAATGGTGGGTTACTCTGGTTGCTGCATTGGCACTGTGCTGAGCACGGCTGAATGCTGCCGCTGAGGTTGTGGCACGCTCCTCAATGCTATTGCTATTATTGTGGTTTTCCAATTCGAAGCTTTCAAGCCAACATAGCATACGTGTAGGACTCGAGTACAAGCGATTTCGATTACTTGCAGTAGCCGGAGTATTCAAGCATGATGAAGATGGTGGATGCTTAATACTAAGTGATCGAACTGGTGAGTTTGTGCGAACACGATGTGGTATTTTGCCACGCGTTGTAGTAGATCCCTTGATGGCCAAACGTAGTAGGGCACGACGTTTCTTAGAAATTAAATATGAAATTCGATTGGGATACGCTTGCACGCTGGAATCACTGTGATGTGATGAATCATTGGGTGATGTATCATTCGGATTGGCAATATCAGAAGCATCCGAGTCATTGGCACTTACATCACCAGGGTAGGCAGAACATGATTCACCGGAAAAATTGGAACTATCGGTTTCCCATTCTTCAAGTTCGCGTTGCACGAGTGAATCAAAAAATGCTAGCATATGAGGATCTTCTTCGGTATTCCGATTGTTAAATTCCTGTGAGATTTCTGACATTGAGTTATGTGCATAGAGTTCACGAGTTTTTGGGGCTGCCGGTGGTTTGGTAAACAAATCACCAGACCAGTCTTTTTGTTTAAATGGACTCCACAGCTAAATAGAAAGAGAAAAATGCAAAAAAATTAATAGAGATTAATAGTCGGAACCGTAATGAGGCACATCACATAAGAGGAGTATGGAAGTCTATTCATGTACTCACTTTGATAAGTTTTTCTACGCCCGATGAAGCAATTAAGCAACGTTGACGATTATAACGAACTTGATTGACAATAGAACGGTGACCATATAATACCATATCAGCTGAATCCACCCACTGAGCAGTGTTATTTACTATAAGTGTGTAGCATAATTATTTAAGGATCAAATTAATATTAATAATTTTGATCGATTAACTTACAGTCTACATCCTTTAAGCGCCAGACATATAGATTAAAATCATCAGAACCCGATAAAATTAATTCATCATCTGGTCCAGCGAAACTGCAACTCTTCATGGTGCATGAGTTAAAGTAATCAGTGTGAAAGAATGTGCACACTGGTTCCTTGGAATTGGTATTGTAAAGTATTGGTGGTAAGCGACGATGCAAGCTGAGAATATTTTTACCAGTTGCATTGAAGCGGACACTCATGCAGCTTGGATATTCAGTTAAATATTTATACTGGATCACAGGCCTAGAAATATACATAAGTATGAAAATATCAAAATGGTAAATGTAAATACAGTCAATATTAATGACTTACTCTTCATAACTGCGCATATCCCAGAGTAAAGCGCCACGCGTTGAATTAGCACTTATGAGATAGTTACCATTCAATGGATGAAAATCTACTGCATTAAAGGGCAAACCAAATCTGGCTATGATAAGAGGTTCATTCTCTGGGGCACGCATATCATAGACCAAAAGATCTCCATCTTCTGTGGCGGTGCTAACTAAATTATTTGAGGTCTTGTCCACCGAAAGACCATAAATTGGACTTACGTGGACAAAGTAGTTGAGTGTTTTGCCACTGGTTGGGGAAATTATTTAAATTAAATATTTTTTTTATTGTTATTAGATCAATTCGACTTACGTCTCGAAATCATGCTTTAGCAAAGCTTCATCATTGCCTCCGGAAAACACTGTAGCATTGGAATTATCGAAACCCAAACAGAAAATGTTACTTGCATGCTCTCCACGCATAGCTATAGGTTTTCCAACATTTGACATAGATTTCTCCAAGTTCCAGACGAGCACTCGTCTGTCATCGCCACCGGAGGCCAAATATTCACCACCATTAGAGAATTCTAAGGCATTGACACAACCCCAATGGGCATTGAGGTTTCGTTGATAGAGACTTTTGGCAAAAAACAAACGTTCCCGATAAATGGAGGCCTGATAATACCAACTATCACGACGTAGATAATTTTCACGCAGCAACAGTTGCTTGCACAGATTGGTGGAGCCAGCATTAAGATCCATGATGATGATCTTCTGAGAACAGAATCAGCTGTCGGGGGGGCTATGATAAACTTCTACGGAATTAATATAAAAAAAAAAATTGATATTCATTCAATCAAATCAAAGTAAACAGCTGAGATAATTTGATGCTACTTGCCGGAAAACTGTGTTTCGTAGAAATTCACTTCGATTTTTTATTCACTTGTCTTCGCCGTAATTGCTATTATTCCTCCGCACTCTTTCCTTTCTTTGATTTACTTTACATTGGTTGTTTCTTTTTTTTCTTTTTTTTTCAACTTCAAAGCATAATAGTAATAATGAGCATCTACGACTACTCCACCTCCACCTCCACTTCTAACGCTTCATAGTTACAACATATAGAATTAACGATGTCATATGCGTTTTTATTATTTATCTTGATCTTGATGAATTGCATTTGTAAATCTTTATCACGTCCTTGGCGTCTCCGAAAATTCTATTAGAAAATTCAGGTGTTTTCCTTTAATTATTACATACTTATATTAAAATTGAAACAGAATTTTCTTGTCTATTATTTTTACACTATGAAAATTTCTTTGTTTCATTTACACAAATGTGTGTTTTTAGAGAGTTTAACTGAGTGACGACTTTCGTTCGTCATTGTTTGTTGTATTGAAAATCTAAAATATAATAATTTACTTACTTTTCTTGAACTTGGTTTGGTTTTTATGCGAAGAAAGATGGACAAATAGACAGACGCGGCACAATATACATAAGTCGCCACTGTACTCACTCACTCACTGCTCACTTGCTACTTACTTACATACAACACAATAAAAACTATACATACTACGAAAATGAAATGAAACCGAGTTGATTACTTACACCTCCAAATAAACAGCTGCATCAGCTGTTGCGCACAGTGGGTCAATATTGACAAATGCTTAAGAAAAATATATGGCAAAAGTGTGTTTATACTGTGTATTGATTGTATTGTATGCTACAGGAGTATACTTACTACACCATCTTATAATATCATCAATGTCAACTACACCTTGAGATACTTTAATAACTGAAAACTAACTTAAATAAATGCATATCTTGAAGAACTAAAAATAATTTTAGAGGAAAATTGGCAAGCCACTTGAAAATCAATGAGTCAAATAAACAACATCATGGAAATAAATGGAATGAAACGCGGTTTTTTAAACGGCACACGGTGTGCGGGGAAGGGTAGCATACTGGTTGTATGGAAAATCAAAAAAATTTGATCTTCAATTATACGACCGATCGCATAATGTGTGACATCCTGTTTAAGATGCAAGGAAACTGAAAGGTAGAACAACGGAGAACTTCTTTCGAGTTGGTGAGTATATTCAGTAAGTATTGTGGACACACTTATTATAGTAGGTCGGTCTTTGGCAATAAAATTGGGGTGAGTCCATGTTTCTTTCACCATGAGGTTAGTCTCAAATTGTATATTGTACAATCTTTCGGCTTCAGTACTTACAAAAGTTAAAGCAAAGATGACGACGTGGTGATTTGGGCCGCAAGTATAGAGTGCACTAATTGGCCCCCCATTTTTTTTGTTTTTGTTTTTTATAGGTACGAAATTAAACCGATTATTTTTTATGTTAGGTAAATCGATCACCACACCAGGAAAAGAAGAAGAGATTTCTTTAAAAGAAACTATCTTCACTTCTTCTTCTTTTGAGTCGCTAAGTATACTCAGTAAGAATGGCAGATATACATACATATATACTTACATTCTTAATAGTAGGTCTATGGCAACAATATTGGGATGAGTCCATGATTCAACGTAAAACTCAGTACTTACAAGTGTTTAAGCAAAGATGACGGAAGTGGTGATTTGGGCCGCAAGTATAGGATGCTCAAATTCGAAGTAATTGTTAATTTTTCTATTAATTTTTTTTTTTAGAGATACAAATAAATACCTTAGTACCGCTCCAAATTGAAACCGAGTTGATAACTTATACCTCCAATTAAACAGCTGCATAGACCAGCTGTTGCGCACAGTGGGCCAATATTGACAAATGCATAAGAAAAATAAATGGCAAATGTGTGCGCGTAAAGAATCATGCGGTGGTTGATCAGCTTCCTTTAATAAAGAGTAGAGAAAATCACCAGACGCATGATGTAAAATAATGTTGTAAAACGCATGAATGTAAAAATGTTTGTAGATATTTTTGTAATACAAATTATAAATAAATAGATTCAATTTACAACACACAATTTTTCTAATGTTATACTATGTGTTTTAGATCACAGGTCTAGTGAGTTACTCATTACTACATAATACTAGGAAACATAAGTAATTCTTAGAAACTATATCAGTATGCATGTGGAAGGTCCAAGACACGGAATCTTTTTAGGTACCTGTCATTCGACTATTGCCTAACAAACTTCTTGCAAAGTCATTGATAAAATTATGCAATTTATTGATATATCTATCAGACAAAATGGACTTTCTGGTCTTTCTGAATTTCCAAATTGCTTACATACCAAGCAACACTTACTATATTACTACATTGAGTCACAGACTGATATCTTTATAAAATCTTAATATTAGAATTACATGCAATAATGTATTTGAACTTCCTCTGGGCCATAGTCATAGGTGTTGGCTTTCCGGGGAGCAGTAGACACCGATAGACAAATTTTATCTTCTGTCGACCTCGCGGCTCAAGGCAGTGCGGCCCAAGCGGCTCGACATCCTAAACCGATGCGCTCTTCTTTTTTTTGTTGCCAACTTAAACCGATGTTTTGTTTATCATAATTCATATCATTTGTAACACACAGGAGACCCTATAAAATATATACTTATATTCTTGATCAGCTTCCTTAACCTTCTTTTTTCTTGGTTTTTTGGCCGACAATTTAAACCGATTAAAAATTTTGGTAGGTAATATACTATCGTAAAATCAGTTCAATGTGACCCACACCTTGAGACACTTTAATACCTGAAAAGTAACTTAACAAATGTATATCTTGAGGAACTAAAAGTAATTTAAGAAGAAAATCAGGACGCCACTTGAAATACAACGAATCAATCAAACAGCATAATGGAATTAAATGGAATGGAACACGGCTTGTCAGCCGGTACAAGTTGTGCGGGGGAGCGACCGATCGCATAATGAGTGGCAGCCTGCTTAAAATGCTAGGAAACTGAAAGGTAGACCAGCGGAGGTCTTCTTTTAGGTCACTACATACTTACTAATATGTCTAAGGCAACAAAATTGTGATGAGTCCTTGATACAACTTAGTACTCAGTACTTACAAGAGTTTAAGCAAAGATGACTGACGTGGTGATTTGGGCCGCAAGTATAGGATGATCAAATTTGAGGTAATTGTTAATTATGCTCCTCATTTTTTTTTACAGATACTAAAATAAACCGATATTTTTTCATGTATAAAGTAAATACATTTCGGTTAGGTAAATCGATAATTACCCGAGGAAAAGGAGAGGAGATTTTTTTAAAGGAAATTATCTTCTATGTCAACAAACAAAATATTGATGTGCTGGAGAGGATGGCATTGGAATGATATTCATTTTTCTTTATTAACCCGAACCAATCCACATCTGGGCCGCATTGAGTCACACTCACCCTTAACTTGGACAGCTCTTTTCTATAGGATGAGCATTCGGGTGACACTCCATAACTACCATATGCTTTCGGATAAAGTTTCCGATTTATTCTTTTATCATTGGAATCTGTGAACTGTGGTCTTTTAATAAGTGAGCCTAAATTGGAATTTCTGAAGCCCAAAGTGCAAAAAGGTGCCCAAATTTTATAAAACAGAATATGAAAAATATAGGTATTATATTGTATTGTATTGTATTGCATTTTAGTACCCAAATAGAATACGATTAATATGTCATTGAAATTTCTAATAAAATAAAAATTATTCTTGTAATTTAGTTTCTTTTTGGAATCTATTAAAATTTTCATTCATAAAGAGATTTCAGAACACAAAAATTCTAGGAAAAAAAATTTTTAAAATGAACGGCAACCAATAATATATCATCAATGTATCATCACTAAAAACAACTGAAAATAAGAAAGCAACATGCAAAACGAGAAACCCGACAAAAAAATGCCCTTTTGTAAGTATTTTGTCCAAAGTTGAAGCTCTCAATAGATTATAATCGATGAGATTTTTTCCAGTACCAGAAGAAACTCTGCGTATACAAAGGGTTGGTGTCTATCTAAACGATTTAAAAGATCGCCTACATGACTTACGTCAACAACATGATGAAGTCATATTGAATTCCGTAGAGATTATAAGAGAGATAAATGATGTGTCATCTACATTATGTATTTCGGATCCATTAACTCCTGAAACCCGAGAGAGCCTGACCAAGATTAAGCGGCTTATACGAGAATTTGAAAATTTACATCCCTCGCGGACAAATACCTTAGAACCGCTTCAAGTCGAAAGTGGCCGCGTCGAGATTAAGAAATTATTGGAGAATTTCGAGAAACTTAACCAAAGTCATGTGTTGCGCGAAAGCCTACTATATTTTAAACGTGCAAAGGAGTCATTCGAGAAAATTGATAATTATTTGGAGAAATTAAATGCAGTTGGCGGTGTTGGTAATAGTAGCAATACTCTGCCATCAGATCCAGTTGAGAATCCACTTACAGCTCCGCAAAGCGTCCGTGATAAAATTAATATGTTCAATAAGGGTATGGAAGGTCCTGGAAGTCCGTTCTCTTCCTGTTGTAGCAGTGCTACAAGTCTTGATGTCTATCATTCAGCTGAAGAGATGAAAATGCAAAAGGATGTGACATCTTTGCAACATCAGTCTGGATATGAAGGTGATATAGACAGTGAGCTTGATTTAACGAAAGTCGAAGGTTCTGAATCGTTAATAGATCTAAGCAAATAGAAATATGGTATAGCTTAGATGTAGAATATAGATGTATGTATTCATATTGCAATGAAAGAAGATAATAAAAAATTGTGGTTGCTCCTTCACTGACATGAGGTAAAAATGTTATTCACAAATGCTAATAATTATCACACTAACAATGATGACGCCATTGTGCCCGAAACTTTTCCTTAAAATATTCTACATACTTATACCTAATAAAAACCGATATATAACAATATCAATAATCAACTCTTGATGATCTAAGATCTTAAGTACGTACTTAAATTTACTATTAAAAATTAGCAAGACGTTTGAGCTGATTTGAAGTAGTTGCCGACATTGATGAGTAAAAATATGAGAATGGCACCAAAAGTGGAACCCAATTGTGTGACACCGCCAACCCAGACAAGTGAAGTTCCACCCTGGGCACGCATGACAGCGGTTATTCCAAGTTTTGTGTAACTGACAAATCCATATAGCAAAGTCCATGCCGTCACCTATGTAAAAGGGAATGTTGATTAAATTTATATTGTTTACAATTACAAAAAATATTGTACTTACAACTAGGGCACTGCCTGCAGTGGTTCCGTATAATGGTGGCAATGGACTCAATATAGCAGTGGTTAATACATAACTAGTTAGCAGTCCCGCAATTACTGATAGCACAGTTAACAAACGCAATGACGTAAATGGCAAAAACATGGCTAGGAAACATGCAATCGGATTAGCAATAACACTTAAGGTTGCCGATAAATGATATGCCCTATCGCCATAGGGTAATGTCGAGTACGATTGTATACTGCCAAAGATGCCATTACTGAAGAACGATATAGCACCGATCAGCAATAGCAAAGCCCAGTATTCCTTGCGACTAACAAGTTTGGCACTGATTTCACTTTCAACCTCCTGATTTGATGCATTATCTTGTTTCTTTTCATACACATATTTATTGCCTTTCCCAACTTCCATGCTAGCATACTCCAGTTTGGCTAACTTCAACCGATTCAGCAGTATGAAACCCACATAACTGCACACCATGAAAGCAAATAGAATGAGAAAGAATACATTCGTCCCAAACCGGGGAGGCACATCATATTTCTCATAAATATGTTCACCCATCTCAGTCACATTAACCAGGCGACATTCATTGACTCCCACACCTTGGATCAGAGCCACTACACTGGGCAGTAAACCACTTAAGCCTTCTCCGATGAAATAAGTAATTAAATATTTCTCCTTGAAGCGACCCATATAAGGCATATAGAGAACGGAACTGGTACAAGCATTGACAGAAGTGAATATGGTTAGGATGAATAGAGGCAAACTATATTCTCTGCCGAATACATAAGTGGTACGATCATAGAAAAATGCACTCAGTAAACATGAAATTGTTCCAATGGCCAAAAGAACATAAATCGTATAAGAATCATTCATTTTCCTTGTTGAATATTTTTGAATTGTGGTATAGAGCAAAGGTCCCAAATTTCCAATTTGTACCATAATACTCAAGTAAGAAGGTAGACTCCAACCTTCTGGCGCATGCGCAACCAATAAAGGTGATTGTATAAAGGTACCATTGACAACAATCCATGTTCCAATACCAAAAAATATGGCCAATGTATCAACGATTATATTTCGTTCACGAAAGGCTCCAAAAATTTTCGATTCCATCTTATCACGCATTGTGAGCAAATTAGGAAAAGAATTGTGTTCCGATGATGGTGGAGAATATCTGTAAGCATATAAAATTTAGAAGACATTATTATATTTGAATTAATCTTAAATAATAATTTATTTATATTTGTAATTGTAAAAAAAAAAAAAAAAAAAAAAAAAAAAGGAAAGCTCTCGAATATTTTTCTTACTATAACTTTGAAATATCTTGACTCGACCAAGTGCAAAATGAAACTGATTTGTATCAAAGTAAAAGTGTTCAGTTAGGCCTCGTACTTTTGTATATAGTAAATACACATATCTAAATATGAGATTTAATATCAGTAGTGATAAGGTAATATCTACATCGCTACAATTCTTTATAGTAGAGTTTGCTATAAAATAGTGCGTCAAATTCAAATATATGCAAAATACTGAAAACAATCCCAGTGTCTTCAAAGTGACTTTGTTATAGGGATGTTCTCTGTAGATAAGTCTTACTGCATTTTATTTATGATCTGTTGATCTATTAAACATTCATTTAATTTGGTGGTGAATTGCAAATTGAACTACTTCACTCAAGTCTATAAGTGTTAAAACTCTGCAAAGCCGCAACATTGCTGTTTGACGCTCCGTCGCGACAGGTGCCTTACAGTCAACATGGATGGTGTTGACATTCCCTATGCTGATAATGTGAGATATCTCGGAATACATTTGGATAGACGCTTGACATGGAAACGACACAAAAACATGTTAAACCAAGCTTCAAAGGCTAAACTGGCTTCTATGTCCCACGAGCACATTAAGCTTAAATGCCAACCTGACAAGACATCCTGGACATACGGTATACAGCTATGGAGCCTGGCATCCTACTCACAAATCAAACGTATTCAAGTCACCCAGAATAATACTCTACATAATGATCTCGAGATACCTGCAGCTTGGGAGGAAATCAACAGACACACTAGAAGATGTAATGATCCACTGATCTCTCACCTCAATCCACTTGCCAACGTAATCCTTAACCATAATTGTCGCAGACGACTTAAAAGACTACACCCTAGTGATCTGCGTCATAGACCCTTTATACGACGATCTTATTATTCATAAATTAATATTAATTTAATTATAATATAATATACTCTCTCCTGTCAATATATGAGACCTATGTGACATAAAAAGATGAAAAAAAAAAAAAAAAAATGGGTCAAGTGCGAATCAGACTCTTCCATGGAGGGTTGCGTACCAGATTGGAGTTTGTATGGGAGGTACCCTCCCTAGTGGTCCGATCAAACTGAAATATGACAATATGACAATATGAGTTTCTGATGTATAGCCACCAACCGTCTAAATTTTAAGATCGTGGGATTACTGGATCGTATAGCTGCCATACAAACCAAAATCTTTCTTGTATGGGGACCCCTTTAAGTTTTTGAAAATATTTTAGTTTTTGTATTTGTTGCTGATGCCCGGATAGAACTTCCACATTCTGTGAAAAATTAAACTCTCTAGTTATTACGGTTCATGAGATATGACCCGAGGACGGAAGGACGGACGGACGACGAAGTCTCTGCAATAGAGTTCCTTTGGGTCCGGAGTCCTAAAAAACCATACCTAGCAATTTTTTCTTTCACTTGGTTGTTGTAATAAATCTTCAGAGGAGGAACATGGATTGAAATCTGTGCAGGATTTCAATAATGAATCTATATTTGATGCTGTGACCCAAAGTTGGATTCTATGTAACATTGTCGCACACAGTTTTACATTTGCCTTGAAAATGATAATTTTTTTTATTTAAAGCGTGCGTAGTTTAGTCAGTTTCTGCCCGATGCAAACGTTTAAATAGACTTTGTTTGGCGTACGTTGGTTCTAACTTGGACAGGCATTAAAACAGCTGTAATATGAATCAACACTTGGCGTTACGATTCCAAAGCAACAAAGTAGTAAGTACAAAGTACCGGCCTCATATACTTTTACAAATAAGATTGTGAAACTATATTTTATGGTGATGACGATTTAACGACACTAATTTATAATTAACCGGTTTTTTTTTTTTTGTTTCACAAACACAAACTTACTTGTTACAATTATCCGGTGTATGTGCAATGGCGTCCAATCCAGGGAAGATCGCTGTATAAACTGTAGTCTGTTGACTGTTGTTGCTGTTGCCATAACTTTTGTGCTTTTGTTGCTGTTGGTTATCATTCATCATCACGTACAACGATGGAGGCGTCGTGGAATTTGTTTGTCGTGTGTGCTAGACTCGGCAGTGGGTTATTGCCCAATAATTAATAGTGATTATGCCTGGAAGATTAGATAAATATGAAAACCATAAACATTTCAAGACATGAATGAATACGTGCGAAATGCAGAATCATAAAAATCATACATTGAATACAACAAACCGTAATTCTTACTTATCTTAGTAGCAGAGTCCTCCTTTTACTGTCGTCACGCGATCATCATCAGTATCAGCATTGAATGCCAATACAGGCCAATAAACACTAATTGATTCTGATTGATTTGATTTAATATATTTATGATTCGAGACTGTTGTTACTCATCATCAGCGAAATAAACAAAAAACAGACACCGATTGTAACGAATTGATATTCAAAATGGCTTTAAAAACATTTAATTAGCCTGAAGCAACAGCTTGACCACTGAAATTGGAGAAAACACGATAAAAAATGCTACGTAAGCGAATCATTTGCTTTCTTCAGTTGCGTTGGTTACACAATGTTGATGATGATGATGGTGATGCCGTTGCAATAGGGCAATGTACTTCAAGTTATTTGACACAATTACAAAGAATATCTCTAAGGGAACCAACCAATGATTAAGTAAATACACTTCACTACAATTCAATTGCGTCACAAATTGCATTCTAATCGTCAGCCACATACCATGATAAAATTTCTTAAAGCCTCACTATCTCTCTCCATTGTTTGTGACATAGAAAAAAACTAAAACAGCTGTCAAACGAAAACAGCTGATATTCTTTTTGACTCACACATAAATAGAGAGCAACTAAGCAGAGAGAGCAAAAGAAATAGAGAAAGTTATTAGTTATTTCAGCAGTTCTTAAGCTTATTTAGTCAGCCGACTTGGTAACAAAAACAAAAGAATTGTTTTAATTTCTAGACTTTAGTATAAAATTCTATTAAAACCAATAACAATCTATAATATTTTTTAAAAATATTTTTTTGCATATACATAATGTGTTATGATTTTTATACATTTTTTTCTTTACCGCTTTAAAGATGATAATACAAAATTATTAGATTGGATGACTCTCTTCTTTTCCACCTTCTTCGTCTTTATTTACCAATTTGATTACGAATATTTGTAATCATATAATATTAATTTATATTATAGACGGTGGCGAGCACAAGAATTGATAAACGTCATTAAATTGGACATATTTTAAAACTCCGCTGTATCCGGTAAAGGGGGGGGTTACTCCGCTAATCAGGTTGAAAACAAGTGCCGTGGGATCCTAGACTCTGTACCCGTGTTACTACCAATTTGAACTCCAAAACAGCTCAGGGCTGGTGCCTCAAAAATTATATATAGCTCTCTGGAGTATGATGCAGGTTTCGCAAACCACAGATGGCGCAGTATACACTGTTCAATACTAGGATGTTTTCCTTCTTCTTTATTTATGATTTGATTGCGAATACTGGTGATCTGTCATTTGGTGTATCATATTCTGGTAATCTACTTCAGTAGTTTCCCATTGCCTTCTGATGGGTTTATTGCTTTTCATACAAGTACAGACTTCCGCTTTGAGCCATTTCTATGGCAACAGACGGTAATACGCTGTGAATTGCTTTGGCTTCGATATTCATCATCTATTTTCCCGACTTGGGAGCTAAGCCACCAACAATACTCTCTCTCTCTCTCTGGATCACCACTTATTTAAATTGGCTTCGTTTTCAATAGCAAAGGATCGTTGGTCCGCTCAATTTGCTTTTTGTCAATCAGAAGAAAGCCCAATTTACTCAGGTGATGCCTGCATATGAACACCTTTGATTTCGTCTACATTCACGAAATTGTTTGGATCAACTGCCTTAAAATGAGGAGACGGTCGATTGGTTTGTACACCTTAGTACAGTTTATTTAAAAATTCAACTTCTCACGATTCATTAACCGTTTTTGCTGCTATTCAATCAATTAAAAGCGAAGTAAAAGCACCACAAACGCTCACAAACGAAATAAAAGTTCAAAATTGGATATACAAAAAAGGAAAAAGAAAATTCAAAGCTCCACAACTCTTTGGCTCTAATAGCTGAATGTTTGAAATCTTTGAAAGTTCAATTTGTAAGCTTTTGCTCTTGTAGCAGAATAACGGAATAAAAGAAATCAGTGATCACTTTTGCTTAACAAAATTATGTACTTTTTTGTTGTCTTTGATTTTGCCAATTAATACTAAATATAAAATATAAAAACCAAAACCTTAAATTAATTTAAATAATGAAAATTACATGCCCAGTTGATGGATGATATGATATGAATAAAGCTTTTTGTGTTTTTATTTCGTTTCGTAAAACGAAGTCCAATTGCAAAAGTCATGCGGGAAAGTCAATCGAAGGAAAAGCACGTGTTGTTGTGCTGTAAATACATTTGTAATTGCTGATACGAAATTTGTGTAAATGAAAATACAATCTCAAAATGAACAGATCAATTTGGAAGAGCCATTTGGATTTTGCTTCTTCTTTTAATGAGCCCCACACAATTGTTGATACCAACGTTTGCTATCCCGACATCGTGAATTCACACACATGGGACAACGCATAAGGAATTTGGGATTCACTGTTTGTTCGCCTTTCAAATGATCTGCAACAATTGTACTTAGTGCTTCAATGAATAGAGGATGATCGTTGGGAGCAGCAGCACGGCGCATTTCTTCGGCACCAATCTGGAATTGAAAATGTTAAAAATTTGTTATTCAAAATATCCATATTCACACACACACACACACACTCACTCACCTCTTTAGCTAATTCATCACAATACTCAATATCCAATTCATGTAGTGTCTCAATGTGTTCATTAACAAAAGCAATGGGAACCAGTATGAAATTCTTCAAACCTTGTTTTACATAACCCTGCAATCGTACACACACACACAATTATTTAAATGTTAATTTTATGAATAATTCATGATATCATGTCATGTTGTCAAGACTTTGGATTCAATGTGTATGCACTACTCACACACCTTAATAGCTTCATCTGTTGCTGGCGCTAACCAAGGCAATGGGCCAACTTTTGATTGCCAAGCCAAACTATAGGGATTTGTATTGCCAACTTCTTGCATGACCATATGAACACTGGCACCAATCTCCGAAGGGTAAGGATCACCACGATTGACAGCTTTTAAAGGCAGTGAATGGGCAGTAAACAATATGACAACATCTTTGCGTTTTGATTCACCAAATTTCTGAAGTTCCTCGCGTATGCGTTGAGCAAATGTCTTTATAAGCAAAGGATGAGTGCCCCAGCGATCAATTACACTCCATTTAATGTCTTTCGGCAATTGACTAAAACAATGGGATAAACAATTAGTAGATTTATATGTGTAAAGCAAAGGAATTCTTATAAAAACCAACTTTTTCTTGTAATGCGAAAAAATGGAATTGAAACTGGATCCAGAAGTGGCACAACTATATTGTGGGTACTGTGAGAAAAGCACTATCCGTTCTGGTTTATCTCTATGAACAAAGAAGAACCAATAAATGGAAGGAACTTAATCGGTAAGTTTTTAATTACTTTTCAATTTGCTCCAATGTCGACTCTGTCAAGGGATTTACATAACGAAAACCCACATAATGTTTATGCGGCGCTGTACTTGGTGATATTTCATCCAAACGTTCACACATCTTCTGCCCTTGCAATTCAGTCCATTTTAGTATGGGTGAACCACCACCAATTTCATTGTATTTCTTCTGTACTTCCGGCGTACGCCTTTGTGCTATCCAAGGCCCCAGTTTGCTTTGTATCGGCAATTGTATCATATCACGATCTGTCATAATACGCAATAAATAATCATGCACTTGATCCGTGGTCTGTGGTCCACCCATGTTAAGCATAAGTATTGCTGTTTTCGGTGACGATGACTTTGTTGAATATGTTTTTCCAGATCTTATCAACATTTGCCCTACATTCAAATATTGGATTGGACATTTGTATTTAGTTTATATTAATTCAGATATATTATTATTTTTACCTGCTTGCCTGCACCAATTACTGCTTTTGTGAGCGAACATGGTATTTGTTTTAATATTTAAAATCAATAAAAATTATTGAATAAAACACAATATGCAATGCAACCGGCGATAAACATCTGATAGGGTGACCAACTACGTTTATTCTCCTTTTACTGTCGATTTTTTGTACTTTAGCGCAGGGTGAAGCTGTTAGGGTGACCAGCTTCGTTTATTTTAGCAATTCACAAATAATGACAACTTTATATGCTTACGTTGCAATAAAACGTAACTCTTTGGTCATGTGCTTGGTGGCTAATTTTTTTAAATTGTTATAATTTTAATGTGAAAATATTGATAGAAAAAAGATGATTTTATTTGAAAAGTATTTTATAGACTTTTATTATAAGTAAATATTTTCACCAAGAATTAAATTTCTTTCCAGAATTATAGGTCAAGAACTCCTCTATACATTTATTCTTATTTTCAAGCTTTGAACCTTATGTTTTGACTGATAGAATTATATAAATATTTTTTAAATATAGACCCTGCACCTTCGTTATTAAACATAAAATATTGGGGAAAGGAGGTATCTAATTCACCTCGTCACTCTCGTTACAGCTCCTCCTTGATTTTGTTATTTAACAAGAAATCGAAGATTTTCACTGAGATAAATATGCAATTTTATTTGGTTCCATGTACTGGTTAATCTAGATAGTGAAGTCTGATCAAAAGAGCCTCTTCGTTCCCATGATATCCACTGTGTCCAGTTAAATTTAAGTTAAATTTAGTCGGACAGAGGTTGAGGATAAAGTTATGGAATACATACGAGTATTAAGAATCCTGTGTATCTAGACCGTTGCAATGATTAAGGAAATTCCTAATCATAAAGTTTTTTTCTCGCTTTGAACCCTTGTTTGTGACTCTTTCCAAACCTGAAGAATTGGCAGAATAAAGGTAGGCATACACTTATCAAATCGTTCTTCAAATCTTTGTTGTTGTTGCTTGATGCGTTGCCCATCGACTATATCAAATTTCGTTTGTGAAATGGAAAGCTACCCTTTGAAGGCAGCGAAGGTATGTGCGGTGGCAAAAAACCACGACAACAAAGATTCCATAAAAATGAGTTGATATCCCCATCGACACATCAAATAGCTTTCAAATGAAGAAATGAGAAAGAGCGATTTGAAAATTCTTGATTTTATCAAATCAGTTGATGTAACGCAAAAACACACCATCGACATGTCAAATAGGTTTCGCTCTCCCAAAAAGAGAGCAATTTGAAGAACCATTTGCTGTGTGTATGCCTACCTTAAGAATATCACAGAGGCATATTTTGAGGACTTTGAGAAATTCAATTACCTAGCATGGATGAGAAAATTAATTTCATTGAAAATTTAAAACAAAAAAGTATGAAAAAACTTACAGTTTTATTCTTTGGAGGGATGCTTGTAAATCCGAAATTCAAACCGCATATTTTCCACAAACCTCACTAGGTTTCAATATACACGTACATATCATGTAGGTATTGTTTTTCTAACGACATTAAGACATAAAGTAATGACTCATACTAATGTAGGTAGGGTACTGTTGACATTCTATTACACACCCTGTGTTGCGGCTTACTGAAGCTGATAACGATGATGATGGTGGTAACTCTGTATGCTTACGTTATAACGTAACTTAGCGCCCAGGCATATGCAATGCTTAAAATATACAGTTTTTTCATTGCATTTCGCTCTCATCATTCATGCGAGTGGTTTCGTCGTTGTTGCAGTCGGACATAAGCAGGTCGAAAATATAACTGTATAGTAAAGGAAAGGAACTGCAAAAATAAGTAAAAAGAACCACAATAAAAAACAAATAAATCTCATTACAAATCATCAAATCAATTAAAATATTTTATTATTCAAAAAACTAAAATAAAACTTAAAATGCAAATGAAGTGTAAAAATTTACTAAACAAAAGATAACAAAGATTTGCTAAACGAATAGAAATAAGAAAAACTCGGCCGCAGCAATAAGAAAAAAGAAAAAAAAAATTGTGTGTGTGTAAAAAAAAAAATAAGAATATTTTTGTGTGTGGAATCCAAAAAAGATTGCCAGCAGCGCATACTTGCTCCAAATACTCGCAACCCTCTCAACACTCTCCCAAAAACATATTTTGCGCCCACACCATCGTTGACGTTGTGTGCACTGAACATTCACTCACTCAGTTAATCATTCTCTCTCTCTGTCTCTGTGTGTGTGTTTCAACGGCTCTCTATCGAGTGTGTTTGTTGTACGCTCATTGCTATTTTTCTCTCACGCGCACTTTGCATTGTGCATTGCTAGTAAACAGGATATTTTATTATACTGAATTACATGATACTAGTGTTATCTCATTTGCACGCAAGTGTTATTGTATGCGCTACCGAAATTCGGGCCAAAAATATGTAGTAAAAAGCAAGAGGAAGAACATTGCGAAGCAATAGCAGTAACAACAACAACCAACACTCAGCAGCTGAACGAAAAGAATTTTATGCTCATCGCGCGTATAGTAAAGTGAAGTCACAAGCTAAAGCAAAAGCTTCACTCGCTTTGCCATTCACACGCACACAGTGTAGTGTTGTTGCTCTACGCTCGCTCAATCGTTCGTTCTTTTGTTCGTTTCATTGCTAGCTCGGCTCCACAATTGTGCGCTCGGTTGTTCGTGTTGGTTTACTTACTAAAAAGAAAGTCTTGTCTCGCGCACTCAATCACTCACTCACTTATTTACTCACTCACTTATACACTCAAACACACTCACGCCGCGCAAAAATCAATTAAGGAAATTTTCGCAAATTTCGCAAATAGGAAAATGTGTAAAATTCATTTAATGTTTAATTGTTGTGTACTACAAACCAAGGAAGCTAAAGGGTTGCTTTCGCTAAATCTTTCGAGATAAAAATTATAATTGCGTAAAGAAAAAGAAAATGTGAAAAAATATTCGAAAGATTTAAAAAAAAAAACAGAGCAAAGTGAATTAAAGAGAAAAGAAAAAGAAAGCCGATTTTATAAAGAAAATAAGATAAATTAAAACGCTCTGCAGTGCACGAGAAATAGTAAGAAATGCTTTTCTTGACCACCGAATTATAACAACGAGATTCATTTTGTATTCCACTAAACTTCTTCATTTTAATCAACAATACCAACGCTTAAAGCCAACCGATAAAAAAAATCATAATAAAATTTATCTCACATCAAATTCAGTCCACTTTACGCCACTGGAGTGAAGCTTAGCATGGTTTTCAGTTATAATTTTGGATTAAAGTGAAGCCGGTCAGCAAAAAAATTGTATAGAAAAAACAGGAAGGAGCAACAAAAGGAATCAGAATCAGAATCAGTTAAAAGTGCCATTGACCAGAAATGTGGATGATGATGCATAGGAGTAGGAGAGTGTAATTGTGGAAATATTGTCATTTGCAGTTCATCAAAATCACCTCCATCCTCATCATCTGAGTGAGATTTTTCTTAACGTTGTCTCGTTGTCATTGTCCTCTTTCCTGCGTCCATATCACCGCGTGCGCTCGCTAGTTCGCTTGAATACATCCTTCTACTCAGTTGCTGCCGGAAGTGCTGTTGCAGCATCAACAGCGGAAATTAAAACAAATCGAAGCCGAAATAAAGAGGACAATACTGTCCGTCGTCGTTGTTTCCCCACTTCAACTCAACTCAACTCCACTCCACTCGACACAATTCAACTCAACACAACTCATAACAGTTTAACGTCAAACGTCAGGAATACATATTTTGCGCTTAGCATTGCATCCTTGCATCATCCTGACATCATCATCCTTCGTCAACGTCATCAGGAGCAACAACAACAACAACAACAACAACAACACCAACAGCAACATCAGCACCAACAGCACCAGAAGTAAGAGCAAAAGCAGCATTCGTCGTCGTTCCGATTTCTGATTCCTGTTTGCATTTGCAAACATATATATTTTTTTCGCTATTGTCGTTGTCGCCAACATCATCATCATCATCGTCACTGCCGCTATCATCATTTCCAGTTTTTATGACTTAGACGAGCAGGATTGTGCTGCTGCAGGTGAGTTAGTAGTCCCTTTCTTTCCGAGTATGTATTTTGGGTGTATGTATTTGTATTTTGCTTGACTTGGGCGCCAGCCATCAACATAAAATGTCTTTTAAGTAGCATATTAAAATGCAGCGCAGCGCAAAGTAATTTGAACGTCAGAAAAGTCAGTCAGTGTTCTTCCTATAGAAGAGAACTCGAAGTTTTCTTTTTGGCAAAGCATAATTAAAAGTTTAGTGCCTACTTTTGGGGATTGGTTGGCTTTGATTGAGTTGCGAGATGAAATGTGGCTATCGTTGTCACGAACGAAAGTCTTTAATAAAAAAAAAAGTTAATGGTTAAATGGAGCAAAAAAGAGTATAAAGAATAAAATAGCTTAAGAATGGCAATTTATAAGGAAAATTTTCTGAAAATTCATTCAAAATGATTAATTAATTCATGATATTTTGAATCAGTATTCATTAAGAAATTATTGAAACCACCATTACTGGTTTCATATGTAATTTTGATCGGTTTAAATGACCAGATTTTCCATAAAGTATCATTTGAAACTAATCATACGTCCTTCATAGGGTTTGGGATATTGGAAAAGGTAACTTGTTCATTGAAAAACTACCTGAAGCTACTACTTGAAAAGGCAACTGTACTCTAATTAGATATCTACCTCTTTAGGAGGCTATTTGTAATTTCCATGGGTTCACTAACATGTTTGGGTTATGAAAAAGGAACTTTTACCAAAAATACCTTCATAACTGATGAATTCAGGGGGTTACTTGTCATATTAAAAAGTGGAAATTACCACTGAAATTCTGTCTACTCTAATTATATATCTACATCTTTAGAAGGCTACTTGTCGCTTCCAAGGGTTCACTGACGGGTTTGGGTTATGAAAAAAAAAAACAAAACCATACATCATTGATCAGTTCAAAGGGTTACTTATCATATAAAAAAGTGGAGATTACCACCGAAACTCTGTATTCATTGGAACAATTTTTAGACTTGGAAATATGATTCTTAATGGCTGATGATGACAATTTTTCAAGTGAAATGGAGATTTCTATTAACAAACTGATTTCGTTGGAATAATTTTTAGGATGCAATGACTACTTTTCATTTAAAAAAAAGTATTGCAAACGGCTAAAAACTATCGTTGTAGGTTACTTAGCATTAGTTTGAAATGTTAATCGTTTTATGAAATAAGTAGTAATGAAAACCAGTAAAAAGTCTTTGTAAAAATTGATATATAAAAAGTCAATTATTTTCAAAAAACCTTCGTAATTGATTAGTTCAGACTTACTTACTTATTGCCAACGGTGATTGAGGAAATAAATTTTTCCAGCAGCCGTTATAATGATCGCTTACTAAAGTACCCCAACCCCCTAGCAAGGGCCCTAATTCACAACAGATCTCCTCGTCGACTAAAACGGCTTCACCCAAATGACCTCCTCATAAGGAGTTTGTAAAAACTTAAGGTACCATTTTTCTTTAAGCTCATGTCAGTTTCCTAAAGACGATACCAATATGTAAAAAACTTCGGGTTGATTAATACTTTAATAAAAGTAACAAAAAAAAAAAAAAAAAAGAGAAAAAAAGAAGAGACACTTTCCATATGAAAAAACTAGGACAATAATAGATATCCATAAGTGAGTAGTGATGGCTATTTTTCTTCTGAAAAGGAGTTAACTACCGTCTATCGTCTGTCTTTATTGGACCAATCTTTAGTCTTAGATGGCTAATTCTCAAGCATACAACATAGGTATTTTCGCTTAGTTTGCAATGCTATTTGTCCAAAATCTGCCTTTGTATGATTTGAAATTGATTTTTGTCATATGAAAAGGCAACTGTTCCCGTCAATCCACTTTCATGGATAGATTTGAAAGGCTACTTGTTATAAGTAAGAAATGAATAGCAGCTAAAACTGAAAACCTCTAATCATAGAATTTGAGATATAAAAAGGTTGAGTGAGAATCTCTCACATTGATGACTATGGGAGGTTTATTAATCAACTGTAGCCAATGCAATATTTTAAGAAATTTCCTATGATGAGTTTGGGAAGTCATTTATCAAATGTAAAGGGAAAATACTACTAAAAATCTGCTTGCTACCAATGGTTTTAGGGTTTTGAAGGCTGATTATCCTATTGTCTTATACAATAAAAGGACAATTACTATCAAAATATATCAACATAGACATCACTTTTGGGTTTGAAACACTCCTTGTTTCTGCAGCCTAAAATGATAGCAGTTGAACTTTTAATTAACATGAGTTCATTTCTACGAAAAATCTATACAACAAGTAAAGTTTCTTGAAAGCATTGAAAAAGACACTTAATAGTTGAAGTGAACTTGATAGTTTTAATTCCTGGATTTAAGAATCAAGTTTTATATTTTCAACAATCTCTTTAAAATAATCAACTATGAAATAGTTGTAATATTTTCATTAAAAATGTTGTTAGGCATCAAAGCTGTAAGTCTTCTCCTCTTCATTTAATTCATTTCCTTCCCTTTTTCTTAATTCTTAGCATAGAAACTTTGTTTTACAAAGGCACCCGCAAATGTTTTCATTTGAGCAAAAAAAAAAAAAAAAAATTAACCACAACTTGGGGAAAACCCATTCATATAAGTAAAAAAAAATAATCATTAAAATAGAAAACAAAAAGAATAACAACCACGACGACGTTAACAAAATAGCAGAAAAAATGTTCGAGTCTAAAATAAAAAGTTTTCTATTTAACAACAAAAACCAAGGAAGAGTAAGAAACGAAAAAAAAAAATAAAGAGAAGCTGCAACATCATAATCCCATCTCAACTAGAATCTCGAGCTAAGTTTTCCCTCGTGTTTCGTGATTTAAAATGTTTTGCGGTAAAAGTTCAAAGACTGCAAGGGACCTTACCTATAAAAAAAAAAAAATGTAATAGCTGAAAAAAGAATCAAAAAGGATGGGAAACGAAATACATATATACAAAGTACAAAAAAGTTGTGAAATCAATGAAACTAAAAAGCGAGAAAATAAGGAATAAAAGAATGAAAAGAATGTGCTGGAGGAATGAGGGGATGGGGGTTGGACAAATGTGATAGAAACATTTTATAAAACAAACATTAGGAAAAATTGTGTATGGGGAATCAAACAAAATAGAAATACATAAAAGGAAAAAATAATACGAAATGAAGTCAAAGCCAAAAAGTATCTCAAATAGAAATAGAAACAAAAGAAAACAAACCAAAGTCGTGCGGTAAAAATTGAAAAATTGTACTTATGTAATACCCTTCGGCCTAATTTTAGTAAGTCTAAGCTTATTTAGTTTTGGAAGAGAGTTGAAACATTGAATTTGGTCGGTAAATTGTATCAAGTTTCTCTAAGGAGAGTATCATATCTAAATATCAGATTTTGGGTATTAAGTTTTTGCAGAAAAATCTTAAGAGTCTCAAGTCAAATGGTTAAGTTCCTTACAAAAGAACTCTGATGAAGATGAACTACAAATCCTATTATGATTATCCGTTCTGTTGGTATAAAGTATCTAAAATAATAATAATAACAATAAAACCTAAATCCACTTGAACTTGAAGACTAACATAGAGTAAAAACATCAAATTCTTGCTGGTTCTATCTTCTGTTAGATACCAAGACTAGTTTTGAGTTTCTTAGCAAGGACCAATAACCAACTAGAGAACCATTTTAACAACTTGAGTTTTAAATTTTAAATTAAAGTCATAGATACTATTTTATTCGTTTGAATTCTTGTATATTTTTGTGAATTTTTTGTTTTTCTAAATCAATTTATTATTCATTATCACAAGTTTATCGTTATCATTATACATACGGAATATACAAAATACATAAGATTACTAACAGTGTCACTATTCCACTTCGCAAGTACCGATTTCTTGTTCTATGTTTGGAGGAGTGTTCTCCTTTCCTTTAGGTGTCCACAGAATCAGGTCCATCTTACAGAATTCGTTGAAATTTTCTTAGTCTCTTCCTTGTTATCTATCGCCATTATTTTTCCTTTTTTTTTCTAATCCTTTATAATCTTCCCTTTCATGTCAATGTTCCATTACTTGGTAACTATTACGATTTGATTTGGAGGAACAATATTATTACTACTCAGTAGTCAGTAGTTTCCTTTTTACTTCATTAGAGGTGCTTCATTTTTTGCCTGTAAAACTCCATGGTCTTATCAACTTACTTCAACACCAATAATTTTTGATTGACACCCAATTTTCATTGATAAAAAAGTGTGACTACTATTAATAAATTAAATTATGGCTATGTAGATCTGGTCGCAAGATTACAAGGGAGAACTCTTTGTGCATAAGCGCCGCTGGAAGAGGGTTTTGAGTGACAATTGCCTGTCATTGTAGCGACTGTTGTGTACGTTTATTTCGTCCATAACTGTAGGCATCCGAAGGTCGTTGTGTATTGCAGAATTCCTAACTTACCAAGGAGCATTCCTAATTCTGCAAGATTTGTACTTTTTTGATACTCGATGCACAGGCAGTGCCCTCATAGTTGGATACTATAGGTCTAGGACGGACATACAATTGTACGGTATACCAAAAAGTTGTTGGTCAGGTTAAGTTGACTATTAGGACGCAGTAGCCATGCTATTTTTTTTTGCTTACCATAGCAAGCTGCAGCAGTGGATGAGATTTGTGTTTTCCAGGTAAGGCTCTTGTCGAGAGTCATCCCTATTTAGGTACGGAATGGCAGTGTTGTTAAGCATAACTGAAGGACAAACACCGCGCCTGAGTGTGAAACAGCAATGGGCAGATTTACTTCAGTTAATGCCATAATATACCACCTTTTTGTCCAGTGTGAAAAGTGATTGAGATAATCCTGAACTTCAGCTGTAGCCCCATCAATGGAGCTGTTGTTGCAGATTACAGTGTACAGTGGATGATGCATCCGCATAGGTAGCAAGAAGAGAGTCATTGCCAGCAAGAGTGTGCATATCTTCAGTGTACAAGGTGTACAGGACAGGTCCAAGAACACTACCTTACGGAACACCAAACAAACAACAAAAAGTGCGTTCGCATAGGTAGGACTGAAGCAGTAGATATTTCAGTGTTGGGAGGACCAGTTTTGCTTTGTGCAACAGTCCATCGATCCACACTTTGTCAAAAGCCTGTTGTACATCTAAGAAGACTGTGTAGCTCTATTTTTTGTCTTCAAATGCTGATTTGATTGATGATACGGTGAATCTGCTCCGGAATACCATGTCAAATTATCTAATTCAAATGAAATTCAATGAAATTTAATATTTAATTTTATTTATTATTTTTCTTATTTCGGATTATTTTCTGTTGAAAAGTCCACCTTAGTGATATATTTTCTTTAGCTTACATGATACTTTCTGAGATGTTATATACTGGAATTTGGCCATGATATCAGCAATTTGAAGGTTGATATGCCATACCGGGAGAAACATCTCTTATATTGGATAATCCAAACTTTTAGATCATTATAGAATCAAATTATATTTCTAATATATGTATACTTTTTCTAGTTTTAGTAATGTAAATTTGCACAGAAGAAGATTATCATTGATATAAAGAGAAGCATCACAAATTTAATGCAAAAAATCCAACATAAAATTTGATTATTTCCTTCCTTAAGCATTGAACCCGCGTAGAGTCTTTGAAAGTCTTTTAAAACCAACTATGAGTATTAAAAACTTTTATGTGTTTTATTTTTTCTTTATTATGTGTTTATGATTTTGTTTATCTTTTTGTTTATCTTTTTTATATTTCTATTTTTGATTCACTTACAAAAAAAAAAAAAAAAATAAAATTGTTTATATAAAAACAAAAAAAATGTAATTCTTTTTCTTGTTAATCTTACTTTTGTTATTGTTGTTCGTTATAATTTCTATTTATAATTTTGTTGTTTGCTTGCTTGTTTGTTTATTTATTTGTTTGATTGTTGTAGTAGTTGTTGTTGTTGTTGTTGTTGTTGTTCTGGTTAGTGTTGATGGCGTTGTTATTGTCAATCTTTGAAGCATGCTTTTGACCAGCAAAGCGAGAAAACTCATAATAAAAGTTGAAGGAGAAACAAACGTGTGTTAAAAAGCAACTGTTAACGAGGTTTGTGTGACAACATCAACAACAGCAACAACAATAAGAACAAGAGTATGAATAACACAAAATCAAAAACAAAAACAGGAGAATAACATATACGAGCAACGGTAAAAAAGAAAATAAGTACAAACCATAAAAAAAATGTGGAGAACATGTAGAACATTTGAGGTGACGTGGCGGCAAAGTCGCCTGCAGTGCACAGCGCCATGTTTAGCTTAGCTCAGCAGTTCAGCAGTTTTGCTGCTGGTTGCTTGGTGTTTGTTACTTAACTTTATTCTACTCTCTTGTTAATGTCTCCTCTCCATGTTAATGTTGCCTCTCCTTGTTAAAGTCTCTCCTTGTTTTTGTTATTGTGGTTGGTTGTTGTTGCTGCACTCATGTGTATGTAATCTCATGAGTGCGTGCGTTTGTGTGTTTGTGGTTTGCTAACTAAAACAAAAAGGGGTGCACGCGGGCGATGAGTGCCACAATATTTGATAGACACTCTACTTGGACGCCTTAATGCTCGATACAAGCGAGTTAATGTGTGTGTATGATGGACAAGAGGGTGAAACTAGTAAAAAAAAAAAAAAAAACTATAGTAAAGAAATAAAGAATCGAAGAAAACAAACGAATGAAAAAACGAGCGAACGATAACATTAAGCAAAGAATTTATGTTTGTAAAATGTTTGGAATGCATAAAAT
Source organism: Amiota minor (assembly GCA_037043295.1). Lineage (NCBI taxonomy): Eukaryota > Metazoa > Arthropoda > Insecta > Diptera > Drosophilidae > Amiota > Amiota minor. Next base: position 1,186,025 of record JBAMAW010000382.1, read on the forward strand.
GAATAAAAGAACAAACGAATGAACGAAGAAATGAATGGACTAAGGAATGGAACAAATAAGCCAAATAAATAACATAAAACACGCACACACATTTTGGATAAATTTAAGCTAAAGGCGATTGAGGGGAGATGAGTATGTGAGTTAAGTGGGTCATAGACCTCAAATCAATTCGTCCAACATGGATTTGTTTTAGAGCGTCGGCGGATAACGAAAATTTCCTTTTAAGCATACAAAGAAAAAACATGAAAATGTAACAAGTTAGAAAGAGCATTTCATCTCAATTTTTTTTTTATTTTTTGTATTTATTGAGTTCATTGTCTTTATAATCTTTACGCAGAGAAAAGTATTATAAGTTTGCCATGAAGTTTGTAACACTCAGGATTTAACATATCAGCAAGAGCCATAGTTAGTACCAGAAGAGCCTGAGCGACAAGCAAGCAATTGATCATCGCTGTCAGTGTTATTATTAATTAGCCTTTAAAAATTTTCATCCACTTTATTGAGAGCGAGACCATAAATTTCAAAAATTTCAATCAAATCACAACGAATTTGTCATGCATATTTGATGTTATGTTTGATGTATATGGATGGAGAGAGTGTGAGTAGGTTCAATTGGGTGTGTGTATATGGATAGATGGGATGAATATAAGTGGGTTGATTAGTGGTGATGCTAGGAAAAAGGAGGAGGTGGAGGATTTAGGCGGCTACACAAAAAAAACCCACATACTCGTACAGCTAACAACAACAATATAAAATTGTATTTTTTGGTCATAAATCGATCGATAACAGAAAGAACAAATAAACCCATATATGGGATAAGAGGGCAGTGAGGCTAAAAAGTAAACAGTCAGAAAGGGAGGCACAGGCATGTGTGTAGTATACATACATACATGGTACATATTGAGTATGTATAAGTGTCAATACAATTGAGTTGGCCAAATCATTGAGTGTGTGCATTTTATGTGTTCTATCTCCTTGTAGCAACAAAAATTCTTTTGCATAAAATTTCATTTATTTGAATAGCAAATCATTTCATTTTATCAATTTCTTCCTTTTGTGCTTTTACATACGAGTACACATATTTCGGATTGATTCTCCTCTTATATGTTTTTCTTAAAATTATGGTTTATATATATAATATTTTTTTCCTTGTTTTCTGCTTTTGCCCTCGAGCAAGAAGCCAAAATTCAAAGTTTGCATTAAAGAAAATTTAAAATTACAAGTCTCAAAATAGACACAAAGGACAGACAGAGTACAGGATATTTGATATACTTCTATAGTGTATATAAACATATATCGATATATCGAAGCTATTGGATACATTTGTATAGAATTCGATGATTTTGTTTAACAAAGAAAAATCATTCGATGTGTTTTCTATATTCTGATATATTGAGTAAACTGATTAATAACACAATTTCTTTACCCGACTATTTGTTCGATTTTATTAGCAATTCGATTAAAGTGCAATTAGAAAACTCCCAAATCTGTCAAATATTTCTATCGATATCGAAATCGAATATCATATGCTAATGAAGAAAGTTGAACTTGAATTCTTGTGCGTGTCAGTCGGCATGAAACAGATCGTAGAGAAAAGTTTGCAATGTTTGAAGCTTCCATAACCGAATAAACTACCTCTAAGTTGAGTGTCCGGTTAAGAGAGCTTTTACTGTATTCGCGTTTATGACGATTGAATGGTACTATGAAATAATTTTGGAGAACCTCGATGTTAATGATTCGATAAGTCGATGAATTTCCTAAATGAGTAAGCATAGAAATTCATCCTCTGATAATATATTTCCTTATAAATTTATCAGAGCACCTGAGGCCCTTCACTCATAATGAGTGTTGATCACCTCAAGTCTTCTACTAGAAGCTTATGCTTGTTTGTCACAAAGAACAGATACAGAATCCAATATATTCCCAACAGAAAATATAACAGAAACAGAAATAGAAACCAGTGTTGTAAAATTTAATATGCTACGAAACCAGAATTAACTGTAATTACGATAGAATTCTGTTTCTGGAAGTTGGAACTTAAAATGTGTAGAACACTTTTTTTTTTTTACCAATGTGAAAATTATTTAGTTGAGTTTAGTGGCACAAAAATTCAATATTGCCCAAGCCCCCTACTATTCAAATTGTGTCTCTGTACTTATGAATGGTTTACATCTTCTTCTAGTTTGCTTCTCTTGCCTATACATTTTTTATGGACGCGCCTGTTTAACTTCAATGTTTTCACAAACATAAGTACAAGTATTTTTATCGTCTTCTTTTGATTTTACTTTACTGCTCTTTACTATAACATTTTCTTTTACTATCCTCAACTTCTTTTACTATTTCATTTTACTATCATTTTTGCTTATATCTTTTCTTTTCCTTTTCCTTTTCCTTTCCCTTGTTTTGCGTTTTTAACATTTCGCCATTGGTGCATTTTTGTATTTTTCTTTTATTTTTCGATTGCATTTCATTGACCGTCAATAAGTTTAAGTCACTACTATTCTTGCCTTCCACTTCTCAATACATTCCATTCACACACACACACACATACACACACTTGCTGTCATTCACACAAACAAATGTCATGTGCGCATGCTGCGGAATTTTTAACGTAAGCGGCGTAACGTCAGAACTTCTTTACGTTCGTAGTGTGTGATGTTCTCCTGTAAAGTAGTAAAAATGTTGTCAGTGTTGCCGATGTGATTGGGCAATAAAAAATCAGGGTTAATAATGAGTGAAAATCTAAAAATAGATTTTTTTCTCCTCTTTGTGTATGCAAAGTGATGAGTGTTTTGATTTTAATTGTTGGAGAGATAAAATAAAGAAAAAAAAAAAAAGTTTTTAATAAAAAATTATATTAAATTCTTCTGTTTAATGGGAAATAGAAAAAAAATAGAAATTTTATTTAAATTTTTAAATTTTTTTTTTTTTGTAGAGATTTAACTATTAATCAGAAGTCAAAACTAACTCCCCTTTATGGAACTCCAAATTAAACTCCTTCATGTGACCTTAAAACTTAAAGTTTCTTTCAAAACTAAGCTCATTTATTTGTGTTTTAAAATTGTTGTTTATTTTTTGTTTTTTTTTTTTGTTTTTTTTCTTTACATGTTTTTTCTGATTTCCTCGTTTTTTTTTTTTAAGTTTTTTATTGTTTGTTTATTTAAATTGTTTATTTAATTGTTTCTCATCCATCCAATTATATCTAAAATCAATTATAAATGTCATTAAACTTTGCGAAACTTAAGACTTGCATTTCATTCCCCATATGGCAGAAGCCTCAGTGGCCTAATGGACAAGGTATCGGCCTTCTAAGCCGGGGATTGTGGGTTCGAATCCCACCTGGGGTGATAAACTGTTTGTGGCAATTTTTTTTAAATTGTGTTTAATATAAGAATAATATTATTTATTGATCAATCACTTTAGTTTTTCTTGTTACTGCGATTTTTGTGATTATGAATCGGATGAACTGTAAGTGCTTAGGAATTTTACTTTGGATTATGGAAAATTCTTTTTATATTCTTCATTCAGTATTATAAGTTTGTAATAAACTTTGTAAAAGGCGGAAGGCAAACATTTTAACCTTATTTTTTCTTTCTTGTTTTAGTCTATTCAATCAATTCAAAAATATGAATATTTGTTACTAAAATTTAATATTTGTGTGTTTTTGTTTTCCCTCCAAGGTTCCTTATTGTATTTATGTATTATTCCTTTTACCAGTTGCTACATTATATAAATAAATAAATAAGTCACTATTTCAGGAATTTTTTCCCATTTATATTTCACCGTTCTCCATCCTCCAATCATCATAATGGTTTAAGTCAGTAACTCATGTCTCGGAACAAGTTTAATACTACAAATGATTTTGTATTCCAAGGCAACAGTGCCTTCTCCCTCTTCCTGACCTCAACCCCTCAACCCACCACCCAAGCACCCATGTACTCTGTCACACTTATGTATATGCATAACTTAACTTTATGAATTTTTCTTTTGATTAATGATTGGCAATATTTTTTCCTCTATTCTTGTTGTTTGTAGAACTGAACTTGTTGGAATGAAGAAAATAACTTTGAGATTGAGTTTTTGTTATTGTTGTTGTTGTTGTTGTTGTTATTATTATTATACCGTTTCTTGGGAACAAAAATAGAAAAAAAAAAAAAAACTTAGTGAATCAAAGTTATTAAGTGTAAGTGAACTAAGATCTATACGAGTAGAGTAGTAGATGATTTGATTTGTAAATGCAGTACATTATTTTAAAGGAAATAATATAGAGATTTTATATTAAAACAAAAGATTTTACTTATTGTATGAAACTGTCATCTCTCAAATTAATAATAGTTTTATATTAGAACTTTTGTTATGGCAGCAATGGAAGATAGGACAAATAATCATGGGTTTCGAACTAACAGATAAGAGATGGTCATGAATTCAGACAATTATTTTGGCTTGAGGTGAATTATTGACAAACTTTTGTTAAGATTTAGAGATTTGTGTGTCTGAAGAGTTTGTTTCTCGGCAAGATTAAAAAAAATCGGCCAAGTGCGAGTCAGATTCGTATACGGTGGGTTCTGTACCAGATTGGGGTTTGATTTGACTGATTCCATAAAATATACCACGTCTATATCAGAAACTTATAGTGTCTAAATTTCAGTTCAATAGTCCGAAAAACAAAAAAATGTTTCTATAAGAACCTGAATTTTGATGATGGGTTGGTATGGGAGGTACCCCTCCTAGTAAGCCGATTAGGCTGATTCCAACAGATGTGTAGCACCTAGGTCAAGGACTTATAGTGTCTAAATTTCAGTTCGATAAAACAAAAAACAAAAAAGTTTTTCTAATAAGAACCTGAATATTGAAGGGGGTTTGTTTGGGAGATACCACTCTTTGGTCGCCGATTTGGTTGATTTCAACAGTAGTACCGCGACTATATCAGAAACTTATAGCTTCTAAATTTGATTTTGATAAAACGAAAAACAAAAAAGTTTTTCTAATAAGAACCAGAATTTTAATGTGGGTTTGTATGGGAGGTACCCTCCCTAGCAATCCGATCAAAGTGAAATTTCGGCAATATAAGTTTCTAATGTATAACCACCAACCGTCTAAATTTTAAGATCGTGGGATTACTAGATCGTATAGCTGGCATACAAGCCAAAATGTTTTTTGTATGGGGACCCCTTTAAGTTTTCGAAAATATTTTAGTTTTAGTATTTCTTGCTGATGCCCATATTCTGTGAAAATTTCAAGTCTCCAGCTATTACGGTGCATGAGATATGATCCATAGGCAGACGGACGAACAAGGTTTGGGTCCGGAACCAAAAAAAAGTGAGCAAGTTCTAAATGAAGTTTTTTTTATAGTAAATATTTAGTCAATCGTAGGTCTTTCTTGAGTACCAAAACGATGTGTGTTTATGATTTATGGGCAATCAGCTGATTTTACTTCAGTTCAAAAGAAGTATGAACTTGGGCGTGTTGCAGACAAGACTTTTAACTTATTTGGGTTTCAAAAATTTCTATTTATGATTAAAAAATAGGTAAGAGTTCTTTTATAAAAATTATCTAAAGGATTAATTACTTTATAAAATTGTACAATAAAAAAAGTCAATGTAGAGAATTTGAAGGTTGCCCTTGAGCTCCTAATTAATGTGATTCAAAGAAAACTTGAAACTTCTTGTAGTTTTCAAAAAGTTAAGGGTTAGGGACTCTTGATCACAAAAAAAGAAAAAAGAAAAAAATCATTTAAGATCCTTCAAAAACACAGTTCACAAAAAATAGAATAGAAAATATAGTAAATTGCAAGAGAATTTATGATGTCATTATAATAAATTTTATGCGTACGTAGATTCCATTTTTTTGCCATTTCATTCATATTTTTCTCCTTCTTAGGACAATGTTTTATACTTACGTTCTCTCTCTACCTCCCTCTACCCTTTACTTTATTTAGCACTCTCTTTTTCAATGTTTGTAAAACAAACTTAAATCTTTCCTTTGCTTTGCTTTGCTTTCGTTTACTTTAGTTTATTTTACTTACTTAAAGGAAGAAAATAACGGCCACAGAGTATAAAGAAAAATAACAATATTTCCCACTGATTGCTGTACTTGTTCTAGTTATTTTTATTATTGTTGTTGTTGTTGTTGTTGTTGTTGCTGTAGAATGACACAAAGTATCTTGTAGTTGCATGTCATGTATCTTCTTCATTCTTCATACAATTCAATTCCCTTGTTGCGTTTTTTCAACCCACACACGCGTTTACCATTTTTTATGTGATACTGAGATACTGAGATACATACAATACAATACTTTTGCTGTTGCTGTTGCTGTTGCTGCTTTGGTTCTACTTACTTAGTTTGTTGCATGCAGATACTATAAAAATTATGAATAAAAATGTATCGCATATATTAAGGCGACTCCTCATGGTTACACAGCTTCAGCATGAGTTCCTTCTGGCTGGCTGGCTCCATCTCTAGTTGGCGATGGTTGTAACTCTTACATGATGTTGCCGTTGCTGCTGCTGCTGCTTCTGCTTCTGCTGCTGTTGCAAGACGCAAGTGTATGTCACAAGTTCATTGCAGGATGTTTCACATACACACACACTTACAGCCACAGATACATAAATGCATATAGCCATAGTAAATCTGTGGATAGACAAAGGGATTGAGAGACAGTTAGATACAATGACAAGTTGAGCAAGTGCAGCATTTGCTTCATTCTATTTTTCATTTTTCTTTTTCTGGATTTTTGCATTTATTTTTCTTTATTATTATTTTTTTTTTTGTTGAAAAATCTTTCCCTTTTGTTGCAATTGCAGTTGTGTAGCTGTGTATTTTATTCCTCTTTTTATATGTTTCGAGGTGTGCTGCAAAAGTGTGTGATCATAACTTCGCTTGGGCAATAAGCTTTCCTAATCCTTAATTGGTGGTGAATAATTTCTGAAAATCATTCATATTTTTTTTTTTTTTTGTTGTGTTTTGATATTGTCAATATTTTCAACATTGGGAACAGCAAGTTCTCATCCCTAATTTTAAAGCAAAGCCGCTTTTTCTGTTGTAACATAAAGTGAGTCATCATTCTTAAATTCTTGGCATTGTCCATATCTTCTGGTGTTTATGTATGTTCTCAAAGTTGAGACAGACTAGAGGTCATTTTTAGGCTCATTCTACCATTAATCATTTGTGTTTTGCTTATATGGCACATTCTTTCTCAAAGTCCTGCCATGGAATGGGTATGAACGCAAAAGGAATAGTTTTGTTACAAACCTCGTTTAAATATAAGTACAGTAGTATAACCATGTACATTGTGTTGTGTTCCGCCTAAGTGGTTTATGGCAAAGAAATCTCAGCCGTTACTCGTGCTACTACTGATGATGCCGGTTCAGTTGCTCCGCTGGGTGGCACGCTCGTGCTACTGTTTTGCGTCAATAAAATGTGGGCAAAGTGCCAGCAAAATTTAAACGAATTTAACAACAAGATAAAGGGAATGGGTGTAATGAGTATATGAGGGTGTCTATACTCCAATGACACACATACTACTACTACTACTACTACTACTATGTAGCAATTACGGATACATATGTGTATGTGTATGTGTATGTGTATGTGTATGGTATGTATATATGGTGTAGTTAGCTGAGGGCGCTGCTGTTGCTGTTGCTGATGTGTTACTCTATGCTCATGTTGGCATGCAACCGGCAAAAGCAAAAGCATTGGACTTTATCCTTGCAGAACTTAATTAAAAATTCTTTAGCGTTTACACATATTGTTACTCAACTCTCAACTATACACAAAGCATGAGACATGGGATAGATGAAATGTAGCCAGACATTGTATTAAGTATGTCATGCCTAACCATCGCCAACACCATCACCATTGGCATCGTCATCGTCATCGTCATCGTCATCTTCATCGTCATGCTGTGTATGATAGTTTTTTAGCCAGGAATGCCGGTTTACATTGGCACTTTGGCATGTCCTTTTCAGTGGTCGATCGGTCTAAACATCTTGAATTCTTGCTAAAATTCTAATTCTATTTAGAAAGAGAATTTTCTCAAACAATAGCCAAGCTGCTGGTTTGGTTTGGTTTGTTCTGTTCTGGTCTGCTCTGGTCTCTTTTGAATGTTACTTTTGGGATCATCTTGGTTGGTTATCAACACTCTTTGGTCAACAAATGCCGCCTATAATATTTGTGTCCGTCCATTTGCGTGTGTGTGTGTGTGTGTGTGTGTGGGAGCTTGATATCTCACTCCTTTTGAACAAATGTTGGCAAAATGCAACAGTGCAATCAACTGCATCTGGAAATATCTGGATGTATGTTTGTATTAGGAAAGAGCTTCAAGCGTAGTTGAAATAAATTCTCACATGATTGCTTTTTAATTAAAAATTAATATTATTAACTAGGTTTAGTGCAACTAAAAGGACTTGTACTACAATTTAAAGTTCAAGTTATACGAAGCAAAATTGTGTTGCATACTTTCGGAAGCAAATTGAAGAAGTTTTTTAAACAATAGTTTTGTTGAGAAGTATTTTTAAAATGAAAGGAAAATATGCAAAAAACCGTAAAATTAAGGATTATAAATAATGTTAATAATGATTATTAAGAAAGTTGCATACTTTTGTGCGCTTTATAAATAATTATAAGTGTTAAAGCTTCTTAGGCCACTTATAGTTGTTAAAATTTCAAAAAAAAAAAAAAAAACAAAAAAAAAATGTTAAAATGGTAAAACTTGGGAATACATTTGTTTATATTTATTCATATATATACATAATATTCTGCGCATAAGAAGTCTTAGTTTTACTAGAGGGATTAAGATTTAATTGCCAAACTGCACGCAGTCTTCATCTCTCCCTAACCTTATCAGAAAGTTTATGCGAACAAAAATAGTGGTCACGCTTTGTGAATAAATGGTCTGTTGGATAATGGAGGGATACTACGTGCTAAAGCTTCAACCACGTTTACTATATCTCCTTCACCCGCACTCATGAGTACATTAGAATCAATAATTTGTTTTAATTAAGAAATTATACTTGTTTATTTAAGTCATACGCTTTGGTACATTTGTCGGTTCAATTGTTTTCTATTTAACCAGCAAAGATACCTTACCTTGATGTCTTCTATTAACCCTTGACAAGCTATTAGCATTGGTCATTAAATTATTGAAAAAGTGCTCTTTATCTACTATGGTAACGTAACAACATTTAAGAAGTCAAAAGATTGTGTATCTTCTGTGTTAAAAGAGCGAATGTTCTTTTAGCTTAAGTGTTTTATCACATTATTCTTTATACTATACTTTGTTTTTGATCTATTACTTATTTTTAACATATTATGTTTCATAATCGGAAAAGTAATATGGATGATTTTTAAATTCCCAAGCAGGCCAACGACAAAGGTTGGCTACTCTGAAAGTTCCATAAAAGAGTAATACTGAGGGCAATGGATATTGCACACGGAACTGAGATGCAGATGGCTTTGAATTAATTAAATGGAGGGTAAAGTATGCCAATTTCAATGGAAGAGGAGCCACTGATGTACTTAGCTTTGGAAAGTGTATACGAGCTAATGTCGGAAGCCTCTATAATACATTGACTGCAACTGTGTGACCAAATGTTTCAAACATAAATTGGAATTAAAGCTCTTGAATTTGTATTTAATTTTGATTTTGCTCCCATTTAGTAAACGATTCAAATTAAAAGACTGAAACTCTATTATTATTGTACATTTGATTAAAATTGAATGAATGAAAAGGGAAATACAACATTTTATCTCCACCTCATCTACTTTAGGTTTTCAAACATTGTATAATATTTGTCATGCTTTAATGTCATGTCTCATATATAAATTTAAATAAATCGTTACCTTTTTTTCTTTTAATTACAGATAAAAACGCTTTATATACTTAATACGTTTATTATTGATAAAAATTAAATCAAATTACAACGAATTACATAAAATAAAAAGCAAAAAATATATAATAAGTTTTAAAAATTTAAAAAAATAAGGAAGAAGAAAAGCAAATTAAGAAACGCAACGGAACGCATGCATCCGTCGTCGTCATCATGTTAATCATCTAAATGCGCATGAAATTAAATAATCCCAATTGGAGCGGCGACCCGCAAGGGACGCACGCTAATCGCCTTTAATACAACGTCATCAACAGAAAGAGCAGCAGCAGCAGCAGCAGGAGGACAGAAACAACAAAGACATCGTCATTATTAGCATCAAAAGTATCATTGACGGATAGTGAAAGGACTAGGAACAGAATTGGAACAACTAGGACATAACAAAAAAAAGGAAAAAAGAAAAGATTGATGAAAATAAAAGGAGTAATTTGTTGAAAGGAAAAAAAAAAGCATTTGTAGAAAATATAAAGAAGGGGGAGAAACAGCAAATAAAGTGGGAAAGGACTCCAGGATCGAAGGACGAAACGGATGTGAGGTGGATGCGTGCACTTACGTCTCTGTCTCAGTCTCAGTCGCCCGATGCCATTGTAACAATATTGAACCACTAAATGCAGTGGAAGAAGAAGTTTACTCGATTGAAAGCAGCTACAGGACATTCGCGTGCGCGAAGAATGCTTTGTTGTGGACGTAGAAAGGTAAGTACATAAATAAATCTATTTGTCCATCCATCGAAAGCAGTCAATGCATTCATAAATGAATGAATAAATTATTGTACTAAATGAATGAATGAATAAGTGAATAAGTGAATGTGAGTGTAAATGAATGATAGATGATAAATAATCCTTATAAATTAAGTGACTTTTAAATTGAATACAGAATTCTAAAGCAATTTGTAAGCTTTTGACAAAGTGATATAGGCAGAGGAGTCAGAAAGGCATCATGCATCTACGTATGTACATATGTATGTGTGTTGCCATTATTTATAGGTAAACACGAAACATATCCTTCCTTTATATTCATGTGTGTACACGTACATATCTCTATGCTATTGTATGGGAAAAGTCTCTGTATATGGATGATGATGCTGATGTCCATGCCGATGATGATGATGATGATGATGATGATGATGATGTTAGTGTTTGTGCACATGTGCACTTGCAATAAATTTTAAATGGTTATGTTGTTGTCCTCTTGAATTTTCAATGCGGCTTAATTGCGAAATCTGATTTACACACACACACACACACATACAGACACACACTTGACTGACTCAATATGACCCAGGACCCGGACTCAGGACCTGCAGTCAAATTCAGTTTCATTTCCCTCTCATGTCCTTGCCATCCCCCTCCCCTCCCCCACATATATTTACAAGTCAATTGTGCACCATATTCACCTACAAAATTTTCCATGCATAAATTTTATGGACATTTTCCGTGTAAAATTGCGCTTTTTGTACGTGGTTTAAACTCAAAACAGTTCAATACTCAATTGACTCGAAATGGTTAGCGGCTTGTTGCATTTTTCAGTCATTTTAATTTAATTATTATGGTTTAATATCTTATTTAAACATCATTATGATGTTGTTGTTCTGTTGATTTTGTGTTGATGATGTTGTGATATGACACGATCTAAAGCTGTCAGCTTATTGTATATTTAAATGCTTCATTGCCATCATCCATCCATGAGGGTTTTTATGGGTGATTTGTTGTTGTTGCTATAAAAAATTTAAAAATTATTTAAATGAAACAAACAAAAAAAGGTTAAATGAAAATATTCATTCACATATTCAATTAAAAAAATAACAAATTTAATTCATTTATTTTATTTATTTTTTTACTATTGTTTCAACATGATTATGTGAAAAAAAAAAAATAAAATAAAATCAATTCGTTTTTGGTTTTTTTGTTGTTGCGGTTAGCATATTTTATTAATTTAAATACGAGTATATGAAATGCACCAAAACCCTTTATAAAAATAAATGTTTTGCATAGCTTTTTTTCTATGTGGTTTTAGCTACTTTTTTTATTTGAAATAGTTTTCTGTTACAATACACAAGGGATATTTCCACAGTAATAATCCTTTTCTCTTATTAGAGATGATACAATATTTGGTATACCGATGTATTTGTTAGTTATAAGTCGGAAATGTAATCTGTTAATAGACCATTAGTGATTTGAATGATAATATTAAATTTGATTGTCCATATTAGGCGTCATCTGTTGCTTAAAATGACCCCGATATTGCTCCTAAATTCAGATTTCCTTCTTCCATCTTCTTTAACGAGTTTTTCTAAGTCTAAATACACTCCTATAGTGTTCTATGGTTAAAGCTTTCGTGGTCAGAATTCTGTAAATTGAGGAGAGTTTCCTCACTTCTACCTTTAATCAACCGCAGATTTGCTTTGTGCTTTAGCAACCCGAAGCTGCAATTGAAGCTCTAACACATTGATGGTCTCTTCTAACAACAAATTAAAAGCCTCTTCATTTTTTATTGTCAACAACAAAAATCAAGCAATCATGCTATTCATATTCATTTGACTTTCAGAAGCAGAAAAATTCATCTAATGTTTTTCTTGCGTACTCAATATAAAATGCATACATACGAGTACATTGCATATTCTCTTCATATTAAGAAGAACTTTTTGCTCTCATTTTAATATAAACTTTTCTATTGATTGAAAAGTTCAGTTTTGGCTGAGAGAGAGAGATCAGTTTTGTGCGCGTTGTTATAGAGTCTACTTGATCCAGTCGGGTTACGTCGGGTTGCTTCGGTTTGTTGTAAGTTAATAATAGTATTTCATTTCAATAATGTAATATTGTATTTATATACAAGAAGTGATCGGTTTAATTAGTATTTTCATATTATAAAGTGACACATTTTAAAAATTCATAGTTGATTACGTTTCATAAAGTTGCTATAAATTTAATTTGTGCAAGTGTTATTTTCGTTTTGCTTATGTTTTACAGTTACTAGGTGAGTAAGTTTTTCAATTCTATGTGCTTTTATTCGTATTGCATTTTTGTATTTGCTTACTTACTTCAAGCGATTGAAGGCAAGGCAAGCAACAAAGAGCGAGAGTGTGAGAGAGCAGAACCTTAGCTTTTACTTTAGTATGCTGAGAGTGCAAAATCAATCAATCAATAGCATTAAAATATTGTAGTCAAGTGCAAGGTAAGAAGTTATAAGTATTCTTCCACTATGAGTGAGTGAGTGGAATCAGGAAGATTTTGAGAGAAAGGTGGAAGGTGGGCATATTTAGTTCTCGATTTTATCTTTACGTTATGTCATTATGTTCGTCGTTATTTGTCTTGTAATTTGAAACATGTATGGAAATAAAATTTAAATTGACTTTAATTTGATACCTCTGAATCAATGCGAGCTGATCTATATATGTGGATTCGTATGACTTTGTTAAGATTTGCATTTAATTTCATAAATAGAGATCCAAATATATATGACTTGGATGTATTTTCTTTCTCTTGCAAATGAGGATGGATTAGGAATCAGTGATGTAATCTAGGAAAACCATGAAGAAGGCATACGAGATTTCTTATATTCTTATAATAAATAAACCAAATTGTGTTGACTTCATGTGTTACTTTGTACTATGATTAAAAAATAAACTCAAACAAATTGATTGTTCCATATTTTCTAGTTTTTTCATTAATACAATTTGGAGTGACAACAACTACTAACTAACTGACTAACTAATTGACTGACAGACAGACAGACAGACAGGCAGACTGAGAAACAGGCAAATAGAACAGTTGCAAAATAACAAATTTCTGTTGCCTTTTACTTGAACTAAACCCAGTTTCATTCATTCTTACAATAGTTTTCAATTCCCTTAAATCTTTCTCTTTTTCTGTTCTTTTTTTTTTTTGCTTTACACTTCATTTCATGTTGTTGTAGTTGTTGCTATTGTTGTTGTAGTTAGTGTTGTTTAAGTTTTCCATTGCCTTTCAATTCGATTGGTATAGTTTGTGAGTGAATTTGTCAACTTTTTTGCTAACTAAATATTAACAACAGTATTAACTGAAGCTCAGCCACAGTCATAGTCACATAGTCAAGTGCCAACCACCCGATCCAAGCGGGCATCCAAATAGTGAGTCCATAATACTTGAAATACTCCTTGAGGCTGTTCCTTTTTTTTTCTTCCTTTTTTCGTTTAAGTCTTTATTTTTGTTTTTGGAAGCAGGAAATCACACAGACTTCTAGAGAAATGCTTTACACTTAGCACTCAATGCTGTGGGCAAAGTTTGGATTGGAATATTCTTAGTTGATTTCTATTTCTGGTTATGGTTATTATTGTTGTTAGAATTTCAGTTGGGAGGGGGGAAAGGAGCTAAGAGAAAATCCTTAAGTTTGCTCAAGTCTCGCGCATGAATGTCATAAACTGAACTGTCACGCCCTCTGTTATGATGATGTGATGGTAAATATTGTAGTTTGTACTCACTCACCCAATGAACGATTCACCCACCCACCCACTGCTTCAGTCAGGTCTTTATCCGCCTGCAGCGAGAACTTTATCGTTGACTCTAAGAGAAACGACGTCAGAAACTTTAACAAATAAATTAATTTAGTTGCTGCTGCTGCTGCTGCTGTAAAATGAAAGAGAAAAAAAAAACAAACAAGAACCAAAACAGTTACGCGAAATGAGTTCTTTTCTCTTCGACATTTCCCCCCTTATGATACAACAAACAAATAATGTTGATAATGTTGTGTTGTTTGTTATAAACGTTGATGATGATGATGATGATGATGATGATGATGATGATGGTGATGATGTTGATAATTAAGTTCATCATGTCGATGTTGTTCAGAGCAGCTCAGCTTAGCTTGGCTTGGTTTCATTTCGTTTCATTCTACAGTAGATCTGCGATAGTGTGAACTAATTAAAACTAAGCAGTTGAGAGATTTGTTTTAGCTTAAAATTTTGTTTGGTTTCAGTACAGTTGAGTCTTAGAGATAATCATCTCCTTTACTCGGGATTTGGTTCATTAGGTGAAATGTGATGGAAATTATTGGTACTAGAAGGCCTTGCTTCTTTAGATTTTGTGAGCCCAGAGGATCAAATATCTTAAAAATCTAACAAAATATTACAAGCTTCTTTTGTAGAAGCCAAAGTCGGTCCGTCATCAGTATTTTTTTCGTCAGATTCATTAGGAATTTGACTTAATGTCCCCGAATATTAAGATTTTACCCTTAATGTAGTTAATAGAAGTATAAATTAAACATTTAGCAATCCGATTAAAAGATGTCACGGAACATTGACACTAGACTCTAGATCATGGCTTTCCAAGCTGCGGCCGTGGGCACGTGTCAGTGTGGCTCTACCGAGGACCTTAATTAGACGATCTTTTTTGCTTTCTTTGCTTGCCAATTTACTTGTGGCCCAAATCACCACACTTTTTTTTTCCAATGCAGCTCATGGAACCAAGCAATGTGGACAGTTCTGCTCTGGATTAATGGGCTAAGTTTAAGTCACTCACCTCGATTGAGCCTATTGTGATTAAGCTCATAATTTCAGCTCTTCAAAGATTTGGATATCCATCAGGTATCCGAAAATTTTCTTCAGAGAAACCTCTGCACTATCTGTTGTGTCGAAGTAATGTTTGTTATGGGAGCCTTGTCCAAATTAGACAGTCACAATGGTATAGTAAATGCTCTGCTGTTTCCTGTTCTTCCTTAATATTACTCAATATTAATAGTGTGTTATTTTTTTGTCTATTTTTATTTTTGAAAATGTTATATTTTGTTTACATTACCATATGTTTACTGTACTTATATGTTGTTGTATTCGTTACTTTTGGGTTGCGTTCGTCATTGCATTTTTATCGTTTGCCTTGTTGAAAATTCAATTTTCGCTTGTGGCATATTTGCAGTTTAGTTTTTGGTTACCCCAAAGATGAGAGGAGAAAGGGAGGGGATTTGATTGACACACTCATACCACACACAAATAAACAAAATAGTGTGTATGTGCTTGTGTGTGTGTATGAAATATAAAATGAAATGAATTGATTTATTAAGCAATTATAATTGAAATTGAATACTATTTTGTATTGGAAAAGCGTGAATTGATTTTGATTTAGATTTTTAAATATTCTTTTTTTTTTCCCCCATTTTTCGCAATAGTAGAGAATCATAAACTTTTTAGCTCTCATGTTAATTCAATTTTTCCGAAATACTTTCCAATGTGGCCAACTGGATATCCTATATATAAAGATATGAAATGTATAACCATTTTAACATGATGTTTGTAATGCTATTTCAAATCCATAAGATTCAATATTTCATATCAGCTTATATGGTTCCATATATTAGATCTCATATACTTAGCATCAATTGGCTAATTTCTATGTAACCTAGATTTTAACCTCAAGTGCGTTTTACACGGTCGTATGTGAAGACAGTTTTTTATTTTCTGTTTTATATAAATTTCAATGAAAACGCCAGCCATGACAAACTTGTTTACACGAAAGAATTTTTAAGGAAGAACTTCGTACGAGAAAATGACGGTTCGATTGAAACTGAACTGAAGACTGATAAGACCCCGCAAATGAATTATTTCAATCGGAGTTTCTAAATTAATTTATGGTATAACCATCACATAAACTTAAGGCAGAAAAATCAAGCAATTTACAGCATTCTAGACATGCACAAAATGATGCAGAATGGATTTATATATATCATAGTTCACTTACAAATTCAGGGCAGTTATTGATTAGTTTCTTCTTTTGGGGTTTCTCAATTTGCAAGTTTAAGATTTTCATTTATTTTACTAACGTAGAACGTAGCTCTTCACTCTTTATAATCCATCATTAACCCATTGGATGTGGCAAGCACCTTCAATTAACTTCTTAATGTGCCGATAGTTCAAAATTCGACCCTATGCACATTTAAAATCATTCTGGCTGCATTGATTAAAACAAATTGTACTTTGTCCCGATTTCAACTTCTGAAGGTGTTCAATTTTTTCTTAAAAGTTGCACTTTTATTTCGTATATTCACTGTTCTTTTCTCTTAGTGTACCTTTGACCATATGAATGCCTTGACTCCTGTTAATTTATACTTATTAGACATTCGAGTACATACATATGTTATCATATAGCATCTATAAATAAAAAGTTGGAAAAGTAATTGTCATTGGAAACTTTTCCATTACATTATTGAAGTTAAACACGTAAACTTTATCCAAATGTACAATATAAAAATAGTTTTAGATATAATTAGCATAATCCAAAATTATCTCCATCATTTTAATATTCATTTCTTTATAAAGACAAAATTATATACAATTTTTATTTGACTGATTTATTGATTATTCAAAAATCAAAACCTTACCTTAATTTGCTCTTCATTTCTTAAAGATTTTCTAAGGGTAACTTTAAGTTTTGAGGAGAAGCGCTTGCTGTGAAACCAAAGTCCTAAAATCTCATATTTAAAAATAGAAATAAATAACAACGAGGGGTCGAGCATATTGGGTAATCAGCAGAAGAAGATAATAAAGTCAGAAAGTTTTTTATGTTGTCACTTACATCTACTTACATCTGATTTTATTGGTATGAGGATTGCTATTTATATTTCTGGACCTGGCAACAGTAAATGTTGCTGGGCGACCGCTGAAGTTTCCAAACAATAATTTGATATTTTTAATCATAATTTATTTAAAACATTTGACCATTTTACTGTGTTTTGTATTATTAACTTTAAATTAGGTAAAAAATGGATTGACTCGTGAATATTTTCATCTGATTATTTTTCATAACCTTCGATTTGGATTATCAAAACAAGAATGCTTCGATAAACTTAATTCTTTATACAGTAATTCTTTATTGGGTGACTATTCAGCAATACTGGTGTTATGAATTCAATCGTAGGACTAATTCCGTGAAGGTCATCCAAAATCGGTTGTTTTGCCAGAAAATATCGATACTGATAATGCAAGATCTTCATGTGACATACCGTCAGATTGAGGCATCTTTGGGCATTAGTATGATAAGCATTAATAAGATATTCCATGAGCATTTGGTCATAAAAAAGATTTGTTCGTTGTCACACGCTCAAAAGAAGACTCGTGTTGATTGGTTCAAGGAAATATTGAAAAAATACGTTCTAGGTGCATAAAACTCTGTGTAACATCTTCACAGGTGGCAAATAGAAATCGACTGTATGGGTCTTCAAAGACGAGCCACATCCATGTTTTGCATTTACCTCAATCAGAGTGGAAAAAGTGCCTTGAAAATTGATTCAAATGCATGCAAAATTGTATTGAGTGGAGTCTAGTCCTGTCTAGTGCTTAACACAACTTTATCACAAAAGATTATAAACATTAGATTGAATATAATTGGATCCCAAATTATGTATATTGTAATAAGACACAACAATAGTAGTGTATGTTATGGCATTGCGTTATTCTCAACTTTAATATTCAACTGTTTAGGCTAAAAATATCATAATCAGAATCTTTCATATTGGAATTAGTGTCATTGTATGGCATCACTAATAACTTTCTTTTGAAAAGGTTAAATGATTTATTGAAATATTTTCAAAATGTATCTCTTCTCTTTACTCTACCATTTATATTTGTATTTATGTTTAGTGTAGGACATTGAAATGTTTGGTGCAACTGAATGTTTTTTTTTTCATAAATTTTTGAAATTGAAATGATTCCTGCCATATGCTACATGCCACACTCACTATCTGACTATCTCACTCACAGAATATTGAATATTGTCAATAGATATATGTATATTGTATATATCACATATGTATGTGTGGTTTGCATTGTTGTGTATTCAATGTGTGTGTGTGTGTGTGTGTGTGTGTGTGTGTGTGTTTGTATTTATTGATGCAATGTACAATAAGTTGACGCCTCCAAACAATCAAGTGGAATTGCATTTATTGAATAACAAAATCAGTTGCTGCTGCCAAACGATGCGAAAGTGAAGCTGAAACCTTGCAATGCATTGCAAAAAGATACAATTTTATTTGCAATTTCAGTTGATGATGTGGGTGTATGACATTTGGTGCTGGTAGCAAGTGAGTCAGTGAGTGAATGAATGTAAGTGGCATCACGCAGAAATATTCAAAAAATTTTATTCTGTTCTTAGTTCACAAAAACTGTAAAGCAGCGGCTCTTAATCTTAAACTTGCTGATATCTGAGCCAATAATTCTATAGTGATAGTTTATGTAATTTACAATGAAACAATTGTAAAGAATTTCAAGAATTTCAAGCCGAGAAAGTGTTACAACTTTATTCTTTACAATGAAACTCCCTTTGTATTTGAAATCTCTTTATTACTATTGCCTATATTGGATGTACAAACAAGTTTTGAAGGTTTCCTTTAGTAACTTTCAAGGTTTATTCAGATAAACTGGTACAAAGCATTTTATTTAAAGTATTGTCTATCATTAGCTATGACTCTTCCCCATCTTTCAAACAGCATACGAATTCTGCATTGAAAAAAATGCCTCATCTCTTAAAGGCGAAACAAAAATGAAAGTTTTGTCTTCTTCGTAAGCGCTTTCCAGTGATGGCTTCGTTATAATAGATCACTCCGAGCTCATCCCACCAGGTTTGACTATTGAAATCTAAGAGGCGTTCAATTGCCCTTGTCTTGAATTGATAAGGAATATAATTTCCTTCCATATCCATGGTCATGAGACGGCTTAAAATCACTTGTTAAGGTTTGAGCGAGCTCCTCTTGATTTTGACAAGAATCTTGGTCCAATAAAGTCTCTAACTCCGCGCCTTCAACATATAATGGCCTCCCTTTGGGTTGTTCGTCACTTTTGAAACTCTTAAATCAGTTTCGCAGATCCTTGGTAATATTATCGATTATCACATCATCATCAGACCCACTGCATTTAATGATATTTTTTGTAATTTAAAATTGTTTTTGTGTTTATATTTTGGTTTTTAAAAATAAGTGTTGGTTGAATTGCTTGGTTTTCTTTATTGCAATTTTTTGTTTATATATTTTTTTTTTTATGACAAAAGTAAAGAAAGAAGAGAAAATGGTTTTATTTGCCAGTAAATTGTAAAAATTGGATTTATGTGGCTCAGTGATTTTGTATTTAATTTCATTTCCTTTATTTCAAATTTTTTTTTTTTTGTTTTTCTGAATTTTTGTCGCGTAATCGCAACCACAGAAAATGAAAGAAAGAAAAAAAAAAAAGAAAAATTTTAATAATAAAAAGTAAAGAAATGAAATAAAAATTAAAAGTAAAATGAAAATGAAAATAATAATAATAAGAAAATTGTTGTTGAGGTTCGTTCTTTGCTTCTATGCAATGCAGCGGCAAATTGCATTTCTTTAGATTTAATTAAAAAATAAAGATAAAACTAGAAAGATATTATGAAAGAAAGTAAAAAGAATGAAAGGAATGAATGAAGATAGATGAAAATGCCAGCAGCCGCAAGTTAAGACAAGTCATCGTTGTTGGTCTCTCATGGTTTTACTACAATATTTTGACTTAAAACGCATAAAGACTCATAAATGTTGAAGGAATATTTATTTTAATATTTTCATAAATTTTCATGTTCTACTACAAAAGAAAAAGGAAAGGAACTGAACACAACAAGAAGTCGTAATAGTAGTGATAAAAGATGACAAGAATGGTGGGTAAGTGGGTAAGGAGGTAAACACGCATGAATAGCAATAAGTCATAAATAATAATGGCGGGCGACAGCGCTAGCGATGACGGCGGAAGTGCTTGAGTAGCATCAGCAGCAGCAGCAGCAGCAGCAGCACATAAAAGTATGCAATGGTTTTTCGCTTGTCTTATTTTGCTTGTGACTGCTTCTGTTGCTTTTGTTGTTGCTGTTGCTGTTGCTGTTTCTGCTGTTTGCTGATTACATGCATTTGCTGCTTGCTGCTTCTATTACTGATGCAACATTTGCTGCTTGTTGCTTTTGTGTGTGTTGAAAGTTTATGAAAATAGTTTGTTGTCTTTGCTAACAACATCATCATCATCCTTGTCCACATTTACTTCCCCTCTCTTCTTCCTTACATTCACTAGAATGCTTTTGTGCTGTTGTCTCTTTTCTTTGTAGTGTCATTCACAAATAAATGTTCACAGTTAGAGACAAGTTTCATATTCTAAAGACTCCTACTTCTGCTACTTCTATAAGGCGGCTTACAATGTGCCAAAGAAACAGTGGCTGTTGCAAGTCTTTGCAACAATTGTTGTTGTTGTCGTCCAAAAGAAATGCACTCATTCTCCATGCTCAAAGTGTTGTTGGTTTGGTGACTGAACGAACACTACTTACAACTTACTACTTCTACCATTACCTCGAAGTTTTGCTTCATTGCAGATAAGCAGCAGGCGTTACTGTCGTCGCTATCACTATCGTTAGGTCTCTTCTATTCAATGGAAGAAGTTTTCTCCTTTCAGCTAAAAGTTTCTAAAGACAAACATACGCCAAGAACTCACACATCTTAGCACAGCACATCACATTGCAGCTCAACGAAGCCCAGCCTGCCAAGCAACTTTATAGACATAGAGACATAGAATTTCTAACATAGAGAAAGTAGGAAAGAACAAACGAAGCCTAACCCAACCCCAAACCAACTCAAATCAACCAACCAACCCAATTCAAACAACAAACAGTTGATATTTCAATGGCCAATGGTATTGGGTTGTTCAAAAAGTCAGTGATACATTAAAAAAAAAGAAATAATTTTTCTACTTCTTGGTCATTGTTCAGGATTCAAAATAGAATATACTTATTTAAGAGCTAAGTAATCGTAATAGATATTAGAATTAAATGTTTCTTTCAATGGAAGTAGATATTGGAAAACTGATGCCTTTCATTCTCATCAAATATAAAGCATTACTCGAAATATTTCAACCCAATCATTCGTTTACTTCTTACATAGTGGGTTGATTGCAGATTATTTTTCTTTGTATCATATGAATGTCATTGAACTTATGGTAAGATGCGGTACCTAAATAGATGCATTTTAGATTAGTTTTAGAGTACTAAACCAATGAATGGTCTACTCGGCATGACAAAATTCTTCAATAGGAAAACTCATCATTATAGAAAGATTAGAATCAGATATCGTAGAAACGTTTCTTCATCATTCATCATCAATGCCATAATCTTTATAGGTAAAAATATAACTTGACTCTATTGCTTTCAACTTTGAAGCAAGAAAAGCAAATTCTTTATCAAATTTTATTAGTTTTAAAGTTCTTAATGTTCAAAAAAAAAATTGTATATACTTCAACAACAAAATGACCGCAAACGTTTGCCATTCATTTGAAAAAACCGCAATGACTTTTTGAACAACCCAATAGCTTAGTACGTGTCTTTGCTAATAGTCATTCGCATTCGCATTCGCATTCTTATTCTTCTCTTTGCTTTTTACTTCTCTTTACTGTTTTCTTGATAACCTTTCTTTTTCTTTTCTTTTAATTTCTAGTCATTTTTTATTATTTCTTTTCTTGTGTGGTGGTGATGGCATATGAAGCAAGTGAAGTGAAGTGAAGTGAAGTGTTGTGTGCGGTTTGTTAGAAAACTTGGATCATTGTTTTAGGAGTTACGTATGCCACATGTATGTCCGCCTCCCGACAATTCCTTCATTTAATCATTCTTCAAACCAACCAAAAACAAAATAAAAACAAACCAATCTACTTCCTTCATTTCTTTCATTTCTGCTATTTTTCTTTATTGTAATATATATTTTTGTGCAAAATCATTTGGAAACTATTAATTGGCAACGTTTTTCTTTCTTCATTTCACCATTTTTACCATTCAACATCGTCAGGTGTATGGAACAGTTTATATTATTATTATTTATTTTGCGTGCTCAGGGAATTGCTTCTTTTTTTTTTTTTGTTGGAGAAAATTGTTGGAAAATGATAAAAAGTGAGTGTTGGTTGGTTGGTTGGTTGGTTAGTTGGATTGTGTTGAGTTTGGCAAAAAGATAAAGTTTGATTTTAATAAGGAAATATTGTGCGCTCAGTTGGAAAGTACTTGAAAAAAAAGAGAGGAAAGAGAAGCCAAAGTGTGGAAGAGTGGAAGAAAGTATACTACTATTATTTGCCACTTGGCAACTCTTTCTGCAATGTTGGCAACAATTTTACATTGTTTTAAATGGTTATGGGTAGATAGATATAAGTATCTATATATCTGTATACATATGTATATATGTATGCAAGTGTATTTCTGTGTCTGTGTTTATATTTGCACGTTCGCCTGAAAGTGCACTTTAAGTATTTTCTTTTTTGTGGTTCTTGATTATTTGATATTTAATTGCTTTTGCAGCACTTTCATTGAAAGTTTGCTTGATTTTCTAGTGTTTGTTCACATAACATAAGTAAATATAAGTAAAGATAAAAGTTCTTTAATGTTATTGTTCTTTAAGGAGTTTGGTTTAGTATGGAGCTTCTTTTAATATTTTGGTTAATTGGAATTTGGAACACATGTGTTCAAGTAGAGAAGTTTGACATTTTGGATTTACAAAAACGACTAAATTTTATTAGTTCCAAAATATAATAATCATGGTCAAAATATTGTCTTAATAAAATTTTTATTTTTGGAACATTTTACTTGATATTTTGAGATTTTTTCAATATTTTTTTTCTGTTTTTTTAAGAACTTTCAGTTGGCAGTTTAGGTTTTCTCTTTGATCTTTAAACTAAAAACAATAACAAATGGTGTTCATTACACATAACTACAATATATGTAAAGAGTTTAATGATTTGCTCAAGACTTTCAACAATCTTATAACATCCTTCATCATTAGTCGAAATTTAAATGCATAGATACACTTTTCTCTAATATAATTTTACATTAATAAGATATTTACCACAAGTGCTGTGAAGATACAATGAATTCGGAGCTTCATACCACGCATTTCAAGTGTCCTACGCTGCTTTCTTTTCGTTTCAACGGTACAAGGTCTACAGCACGCATTAGGTGCCTTAGCTTCTGGCATTTTGTAAACAGAAACCAGCTGCTTTGAAGCAAAAACTGTCACTTAGCAAACATAGCAGTCTGAACAGAAAAAACCAAAATATTTGTGATAAGCAAAAAAAAAAAAAAAAAAAAAAAAATTACTATTAGATCATTTTAAATTTAGTATACATATTAAAAATACTTGAATACTGAACTTTTGCTTGCATTTGTTTGTTGTCGAAAAGCCAGAGAAAAGTTGAATGTGACTGAACTATTGAAGGCACCCGCATTCGACCGCAGGCTATGCAGTTTGCTTCGTAAAAATTAATACATTAAACTTTTATAACCAACGGTCATCACGCCAAAACGGTTGGTATATGCTTGGTATTAGAGAGAGTTCCGTCTTAAGTTTGTTTTCCAAAGATTTTTCACTAAGAAAATTTTTTGTATTGAAAATAGAAAATCACCGTTTTTTTTCATAATTTGAGGCTTTATTATAAAAAACTCGTTACATACTCAATCTCCAAAATAATTTCCATTACTAGCCACAACTTTTTCCCATTTTTCTGCCAGCTTTTGAATTCCTCGTCGGAAAAATTGTTCGTCTTTTGACGCGATCCACGAAACAATACAAGTTTTGGCTTCTTCGAAAGAACGAAAGTGGTGTCCTGCCAGTTCATGCGTCATCAATCTGAATAAATAAAAATAAGAAGGGGCGATATCTGGAGAGTACGGCGGGTGGGGTAGGATGTCCCATTTCAAAGATTCCAGGTATGTTTTCACTACCTTGGAAACATGTGGCCGAGCGTTGTCATGTAGAAGTATCACCTTGTCGTGTCTTTCCGAGTATTGCGGGCGTTTTTCCTTCAACGCTCGATTCAAACGTATTATTTGCGTCGGATAGAGGGCTCCTGTGATGGTTTCCCCTGGTTTCAAAGGTTCATAGTACACTACACCGAGCTGGTCCCACCAGATACACAGCATCAGCTTCGAGCCATGAATGTTCGGTTTTGCGGTCGAACTTGATGTATGGCCGGGAAGCCCCCACGATTTTTTCCGCTTCGGGTTGTCATAGTGTAACCACTTTTCCTCGCCGGTCACGATGCGATGCATAATACCCTTTCTGTTTTGCCGTTGGAGGAGTTGTTCGCACATGCAAAGGCGCCGTTCGATGTCCCTCGGATTCAACTCGTACGGCACCCAATGTCCCAGTTTCTGGATCATTCCTAAGCTCTTTAGGCGATGAGAAACGACTTGCTGAGTCACGCCCAATAAACTTGCAAGTTCCTGTTGCGTTCTACACGAATCTTCATCCAGCAATATATGATACTTTCCGTAAAAGAAACCATTGCATACTTGGTTAAACCAACAAATCTACCATGGTAAATCCAAATTTAATATAAATATTTTTTTGAAACTTCTTTAGCGAAGAAGGGGAGTAAATCCAAAAAATATAAAAATGAAAATCCAAAATTTGACGATTATGTTGGAACTATTTAGGCAAATGCAATTGAAATGTCTTCGTGGCATAGTGGTTAGAGAGTAGGATTTGCAAACCGAGGACGTAGGGTCCTGTACAGGGAGAATTTTTTTTTTGTTTTAAGTGAAACTTCTTTAGCGAAGGGGAGTAAATCTATTAAATATGAAAATTAAATGTGACGAAAATCAATATATATTGGAGCTATTTAGAGAAATACAATATGGAAGTGAAACTTCTAAAGAAGATGGTCAAGAAATAATACAGAATATGGTAGTGTTATATTATTTCAATACAGAAGAGATATTTTGTTTTTCGGTCATTCGTTCACTTGTTTGTAAGTTCTTTCGTAAAGTAAACACAATCAGTAAGGCATTTTTTATCTCTCTTTTACTCTTGCATAAGCATTCATTATCTACACTGCAGACGAGCCCGCACAAGACAATGCGCATTGTTTTGTGCGTCTCCCCATTATGTCTCTGAAGCACTATCGCATTTTGATTTTCGTCACATTTCATTTTCTAATTTTTGGATTGACCTCACTTTGCTAAAGAAGTTTTACTTCCATATTGTGCTTATGAGGGTGAGGCACGCTTCTTAAATTTTTTTTTGTCAATGAAGGGTTGGCATTTGTTTTTGTACTCAAAAATCTTAGTATAATGTTGAAATATCACAGCGTAAAATGTATTTCATAGAGTTTATTGATCATATAAAGCATTTTATACATAGAATAATTCATTATTAATGCTTAGTATTTATGCATTTGTCTTGCCACTATCACGTTTATCTTTATCATTTTTGCCAACTGATTGATAGTTTTTATAACTTAGTATTGTATTAAAATTTGAATATTGATTTACAATGATTTCAAGTATATACTCTAAGCAAAGTTTTCATGACAAAATGCAGGCTCATCCATTTCTTTGATTGAAGAGAGTCATGATTTATTAAAAAGTTATACAAATTTGAAACTATAAATTAGAAATAGTTATGTACCATTTAAAATAAGTTTATTTATAGAACATGGACATGTTGATTTCGTACTCTTCATTGACATTGTTATCGATTTAAGATGATTGATATGAAGATTCGCTAACAAGATCATGTCAAAAATAAGTTTCAATTGAAATGGAATTTTAATTTAATATAAAATAATATTATATTGCATATTTTATATTATTTTATTAATGAGATAATCTACAATTTCATACATCATTAAAGGCGAATTGAAACCAAACTGCAGGTGATGTCTTATAAAAAACATTCACTATAATTTCTTTCTTTATTGAATTTCATATCATTTTACACACTCGTATGTCATTTTATTTCCTTGCAAATGCCAAATCATTAAACAATAACAAAAACTACAGAATCTGAGAACATGGACAAAAAGCACGTTTGATTTGACAAATATGTTAAGGTGACTCCTAGCACTAGTACGGAGTATCTAACTCTCTACCATTTTTTATTTCCTATCACGCCTTATGGCTTATGTGGCTTTTTTTTTGCAATAGTTATTTTGTATCTTTTCTGTAGTATGTTTTCATTTTTTGTGCTTGTCAGAAAACTTCTATGAAAAGTTATCTATTTCCATTCAATATTTGATATTGATATTCCTTTTTTTAGTCGGTTGGTTGGTTGTTTGGTTTTTTTTAGTATTCAAAATTTGTATTGCATGGAAGAAAAAAAAAACAGGACATGCCAATTTGATGAAGGCACGTAGAATATTTGGTGACTTGTGCTTGCTTTCAGGTTTGGCGTTGACTTGGCTTGCACGCATCTTCACAATACTCGATACATATTTCGATTCGATTTTGGTCATAGATAAATACTTTCTTAAATGACGCATATTTGTTGTTGTTATTGTTGTTAATATTTCTGTTCTACCTTGTGGGAAATATTGTACATATATATAAATAGGAAGGAATTATGATGATGGTGTAGTACGTGTTTTAATATAAAAATAATAACACAAGTTCAATAAAATTTGAATGTAAGAAACATTCGCTTTCAAGGACTTTAAGTCATTGGCGGTGCAAGTTTTTTAATGACCCAAGGCGGTAAAATTAATGGAAGGCATGCAGTTGATTCAGAACAAATTTTGAACTGAAGATGGGACAGAAGATTTTAATGTTTTTTTTTCTCTTAGTCCTAAATATATTTTCATCTTTATTTAGGAAAGAAATCAGGAGGCCCCCCTCTGAACCAAAGGCCCTTAGCCAATCGCCCCTCTAAGTCGGCCATTGTTTTCATTATTATTATTAATATTACTATTACTATTTACTTTGTCATTATTATAACTTTTTGTTCTTGTTGTCATGATGATGCGAGTTTCCCTTTTGACATTCAATTTTCTATTATTCTATGCATTATGATTTCTGTTCATAATCCATATATTTAACTATTGTTCGAAGCAATTTGTAACGCTGTCAAATGCATTAAAAAAGGACATTAACGGTTGTTTTAGATGCGTATGTAATTAAGTATATTGAGGAGGAAAAAAAAGAAACTATTTTCAATTAGCTTAACAAAAAAAAAAGGAAGAAAGAAGCAAATTGTAAAGTCAATAGAGAAACAAAAGATACCGACAGACAAAGGGGTGAGTGGACTTTGAACTTGACTGACTGAGAATGACTGAGTTTGACTGAGTGACTTGACTGACTTGACACTTAACAAAGACGACACTGATGTGTTGTAATGGCTACGAATGATGTTGAATGTTGATCTTAATAAAGATGACTATGATGATGATGATGATGATGACTATAAGACTTAATGCTGATGATGTGAATGATGATTATAAGGCTGATAATATTGTTGATTATAATTATGATGATGATGATGCTGATGCTGATGATGGTGACAATAATGTCTGTAGTGATGACATTCAAGTGGAAATCTGTGAAAAGTGCGTTTCAAGTGCGTTAATGGCAACGCTTGTGGTATACACTTAGTAAGTGTTTGATGAGTGTGTGTGTGTGTGTGTCGGTGTGCATCTATGTCCATATCCACACATACTATAATACAATATATGTGCATCTATGCACACATGCTTATGTATTTGTTTTTGTAAACTGTCAGTTTTGCGGGAAAAGCACTCAGCGGGCAAACAGTGCGTATGACATATTTTGTTGTTTGTTGGCAAACCTAGAAAACAAAAAAAAAAACAAAAATATAGAAAAATTTATCTTTAGGCCTACATATGCATGCATAACTCGTGTGTACTCGTATGTATGAATGAATGTATCCATGTGAATATGGAAGTCATCAGTAATGAAATTCACACACACATTTTTTCCACATACCATAGATACATTTACAGCTGGTGTATGTGTGTGCGTGTGGGTGTGTGAGTGTATGTGTATAGACATTGAGGGCACTCGAGTGCAAATGCAAACAGACAACAACGATGACGATGATGATGGCTATGAGAGTGATGATAATGATGATGATGATGACGACTACGATGATCATGATGACGTCGGTGTTCTTAGTTCCATTTGCTCTACTGCTGCAATGTTGCTTGATTGTCTGTGACTGGAGATTCTGTTCAGTTCCATGGGTGTGTGTGTGTGTGCGTGTGAGTATATGTTCTTGTGCACATTAACCTCGCAACCTACTGCAACAACAGCAGCAGCAATTCTACTTACATAGAAGATGGAATCAAAACCATCATCATCAGCCACCTACACACCACATTTTATGCCTTTAAAACCGTTTTACTTTGGCCACCAAAAACAAAAAAAAAAAAACAGGATAAAAGGAAAAAAGAAAAACGGTGAAAATGTATAAAAAATAAAAAAAAAAAACATATACAAAAACCCGTTGCGGCTTTTGTGGCGTTGTTTGCATTTATCTTTTATTTTTTTATATTTTTGTTTTACTTTTTTTTTCCCATACTCACACACAGTCACACATTCACTTACTCATTCACTGTATTGTTTGTGCGGATAGGTCGTGGCTTCTTTTTCAAATACATATTCTGTTTTCACATCAACTTCTATCTACTATTTCTACTTATGCTCTTTGTTCTATTTTACCATCACCACCACCTCTCTCCTTTCTTTCTATTTGCAAACCACTTGCATTGCATCTTTCTTGGTCATGTTGACTTCCAACTCTATCACAAAATGAAAACAAACCAAACCAAACCGAAACGAATCATCCTCATCCTCATCCTCATCCTCATCCTCATCCTGTGTGTGTCCTACAACTCCCTTAATACTTTGCTTCGCTCTTTTGTACTCACTCTCTCTCGTTCTCTCTCTCTCTCTTCCAATCATTCTTACCCTCTTTACCTTTACCTTTTTACTTGAATTTCTTTGTTTGTTCTTTGATTTTTTGTACAATTTTTGGTTGAAAACTTTGTCGAACAAAATCCTTTCTTCCAAAATTTTTAAAGCCTAAAATGTTTAACATATTTTTTTTTTCACTGTCCCACTCTCTTTCCTTGCTTCTGTTATCAGTTTTTCTTCATCTTCATCTTCATCATCTTCATCTTCTCGTATATAAAAATTTGTTTTCACCTTAAATTCCTTTCTGTGCTTTTTCTTTTACTCGTTTATTTATTTATTTGTATTCGCATTTACGTTTGTTTGCTCTTTTACTCATCTTAGTATTTCTTTTTGTTTTCTTCTACTTTTAGTTTTTATTACTGTTATTTGCATTTGTTTGCATCTGTGTGTGTGTTTGTGTATGCATATTTACTTATGCCTTTTTGGGTGCGTGTAGTAGTAAAGCGTCGCCATCTCCGTCGTCGTCATCATTGTCATCATCTTAACTGAGTGCAAAAGCTTTTCGAGTAGAGAAAAAATCGCTTTGTATTGTGAACTTTTAGGGTGACCAACTTTGGTTTTGTTTTATTTCTCTATTTTTTTTTTTGTTTTTAGATTTTTGTGTGTTAATGACTTTATTTTGAAATAAAAGATTACAACAGAAAATAAAGAAGAATTTTACATAAATGAAACCAAGAATAAATGCGAACTTTGTTTGGGCTTCAACAAACATTCAATACGCTTTGTTGCTTACATTGAATTTGTTGTAATTTACAAGTATTTTGTTTGTTGTCATCCAGTCATTTATGGTAATTCTAAGATGAAGATTAAAAGTTTCAGTGTGATCTAGTGGGTCTTGTAATGGTTGTGTTTTTATAGCTAAAACAATTGATGATTTGAGTTGTGAAAAAAAAAAAAAAATGAAGTTGGCTACATCTTCTTTTTATCAACTCTCTATGACTTTAGCGATTGATAAAGACCAAGAACAAAGGAACGTAATATTCAAAATTGTATCTGAACATACAACTATTGATCCCAATATATAAAGTTTGATCCATTCGATACACGAGTCTATTAAACAGTAGAAATGTCATGCTATAATTCTAATATATGCCACACTAAAGTGTGTAGGGTATGAAAAGAAAATGTGTTGTTTCCTTGCCATTTCATAAAAATTAATCTACATTTCTCTAAAAGAAGATTATTTTTATTAAGATTTTCACTTGTTTTATTATTATTGTGTCTGATACTTTTAGCAAACATGTTCTAAATAAGTTTTTAGTTCATAAAAATAGAACAAAATAATATTTCAAGTAGAAACAAAAGAAAAGGAAATCTTCTTAATGATTGATTAAATAAAATAGAATACACAGAATAACAAAATTATATTGTATTTAAAATCTAGAACTGATGTCAGGAGATCTTAATGTAACCCATTTTAATTTTAATAAGAGGGCAGATTTTTTGAGTGATATACATTTTCTTTTTCCGGAAAAAAGCTTTTTATTTCTCATTTTAACTCGATACATTTTGTCCAGAATTTTTCCAATTTTTTTTACCCTTTCCAAATAGTAGATTTACTCAAGTTCCTCAAAATATGCGTTTGTTTTAGTGAAGTCCACTTCGCTTGATCCAATTTCTTTATGTTTAGGAGCAGGAAATACTCACAGGTGGCTAAATTTGGAGGATATTCTGCATGGGGTAGTAAGACCTCTTTATTCTTTGCCAAATGCAATATTGTGTGCTTCAAATCAATAACGAATCTCTGAATAATATTGGCCAGTCATCTGGTTATCCTTTTCAAGGTAATCGATGTGAATAACATCGTGTGCATCCCAAAAAACTATCGCCATGACCTTGTTGGCTAACAGACTCATCTTGGCCTTCCCCTGAAATGAGTTTTTTTAGTTGATTTTAATGGTTTTCTTTGGTAGTTTCCTTCTTCAAAGGAATCACATTAAAATTAAACTACATCATTTGTAATTTTTTGCCTAGTGACCAAGTTCTATGAAGACAATGTTACCCACAGTGAACTCGGATAAATTTGCACCAGCAGCATGTATTTTTTAAGGTGAAACAAGACACTGGAACTGAAGAAATTCTGTAAATCTTATTGAAGTGAAACTTCTTTATAGAAGGGGAGTAAATCCAAAAAATATGAAACTGAAATGTGACGAAAATCAAAATGTAATGCTTCAGAGACAATGCAGCGTAAAGAATGAATGTTATTTTATTACTTTAAGCCATTTACTTTGCTTAGATTTTAGATTATTTGGTAGAAAATAGTTTCATTCTATTGTGAATTATGGAAATAGATTAAGTATTGTAAATGGATTCATCATTTCATTTTATGATTGAAGAGTCTACTCTTATTTATCATTGACTGAAAACATTAGGCTTACATATATAAATCATAATCAGTGGTCCATACTCAATAAACGATGGACTAACAAGACCAAGTTGGAACAACTTCAATTCATTTGATTAGCAGAATCTTTAGTCATTTAAAAATTGATAAATTGAATTAAACATCTTTTGTCTATCTATGACTTTATCTTTGTTATGAAATACTATCACTTTATAATCTAATTATATTTCATAAGCATTTATTATTCAATTTTATATCAAAATAAACAAACTTCGCTACAATGAAAGTCAACTAATTTCTAACTTTCAGTTGCCTTAAATGAAGAAGTGCACTTTGTAAATCTGAAAATGCCTTCATTTAATTATGAGTGTCACTTAAATTTCTATACTTGGATCGTGTACTAGTATTTAGGAGGTTCCCTCTCAACATTAACAACTTTTTCTCAAGTACATTTAAAGTAGAAAAACTTAAGTCGTTCCACTTTCATTAAACTGATTCGTCACATGAAGAAAACACAAAAAAAAAAATGAAAAACGAAAAAACGCATAACCTTTAATTAATAGAAAATGAAAAAAGGGAAGTATTTTTGTTTCTTTGGTTTCTGTGAATAAAAAAAAAAATAAATTTCTTTTTGTCAAAACGCCTACAAAAACATAAAAAGAAAAGAACAAAAGAAATTCTAAAAAGAAAAACTGACGAAAAAGAAAAACTATTTCCTCGCTTGGTAATTAACGCTAAAAGCAGTCAAAAAAAGGAGAAAACAAACGAGAAGAAAAAAAAAATAACAATTAAAAGCCATAAACACAAGGATGCGGTGAAGAACTTGGAAAGAATTTTGAAACAATGTCTAACGATGGCAATGAATGAGATGCCATAGGAGGGCAGTAATGCATTAGAGAGATGTTGATAATGGCGACGATGGTGATGATGATTATGATGATGAAGGCGTCTCTAATTGTGTCAAGGTTCATTGTAGAAAATAAATTTTTACTGAGTTCATCTTATACTTAGTTGGATTCTTCTTGCATATTGTTTAATTTTTACACAGATGACTGAACTGTAAGACTTTCTATCTCTATATTTTAATGACTTTTAGTGTGATGTGTTATTGATACGAGGGTGAGAAAGGAAATTAAAGTAAGAATGGAAATAAATTGTAAGAAAAGTTTGTTATTTTATGGACTGGTGAACGACCTTCTATTAAAAATAAGTTCAGAATGCAAGCATTAGCAGGAAAAGTCATGTTGTGTCCATCTTTTGTAATGCTAGAGGTGATGTATTTTGTTAATATTAGAAAATAAAGTAAAGCCAGCAAGAAGAGGAAAATATTGTGGACCTCAAATAGAAGTCTTTAAACCGGTGAAATGGACCAAGAAATAATTAAACATTGCGTTGGTAGATTTTACCTTTGAATATCTCTAACTTGTATTGTACTTGTATATATTTAGTCCATTAAAAGGGGACTATACTTGTAAACCAGTTTAGCAAACAACTTGTTGAAAAGTGCTTCAAACAACAAGACTTCTTTGCAGCAGGAATTGAACAGAAATGATTTAGTGTTGATCTATTCAAGAGGAGAATCAAATGGTTACGTTTCCAAATTACTGCTTAATTTATTCAAATGATTTTTTATTATTTATAAGAAACTTTGTTATATTAATGGATGGATTAATGCGGTGGTCTTACATTATCTCCTTATCCGACGATAATCAAGTAAATAGAGAACAGTCTTTTTGTGTGAGTCACG
This sequence comes from Amiota minor, assembly GCA_037043295.1. Taxonomy (NCBI): domain Eukaryota; kingdom Metazoa; phylum Arthropoda; class Insecta; order Diptera; family Drosophilidae; genus Amiota; species Amiota minor. The sequence continues at coordinate 1,219,694 of JBAMAW010000382.1, forward strand.
AATAGCATGTTTGCTAAAAACAATGCAGATCCAGCCACAACATTACTCGATGGCGAACATTCAGCGCATTTAGGCTCAAGCTTCCATTCAATTTAACCCAGACCGGGAAACTTACAACTTCAGTAAAAATTTTGATATGGCCACAGTCCTTGCTCGAAGCACTTGATGGAGAGGGCCTCACAAAGCGCCGGGTATCGCTATTTTACTTTTATCTTCGGTTCATTCTTCAGTTTGGAAATCTTGCGAGCAGTAGATTCTATATTTCTTAATGGTAATTAATGCAGATGCCGCTGCTTATCTTACCTTTCTATTCCTTTATTTACTCTAACTATTATGGAATCTGGAAGGTGGACAATCATAAACCCATCTTCATTCGTAAAAATTCTGTAAATAATTTACTCTATTACGTTATTTATATAGGTGTTCCGTTTTATGGTATAAGCTTGTTTTAAAAACCTCCGCGTTATGGTGTAAGCTGGTTGTTCTACTTAAATACTTATTGATGATCATTCTTCTTTCTATTTGGTGGCCTCTAGAGAAATATGAGTGGTGTTCGTGATGTAGTGAGTCTGGTAGTTCGTGACTGGCCATGTAACTCGCCGCCTCCTATTAATATGTTTAGGGGTAATGTTCATTGCCGTCAAATATGTTAATATTGGGTGAGTAGTAACCCTGGTGGAGTAGTAACTTTGTAGTTAGAATTACTGATCAGAAAGTGGTGCGTGGCTTGTCCCTTTAGAACCAGCACTGGTTCCAACTCTATCCTCTTTTCAATGTATTCAACTGGTGAATTTAACAAAACGATGTTATTGGATGGGGTCCAGTCCTTTTGACCAGTGAATAGAAGCAAAATGAGACCAGTAATTTTAAAAGTTCTACCAAGTAGTGAATTGAGTAGTTTCTGAGAGCTACATTAGTGCCTTCTACTTCAATTGAGACCATTTTAGTCGTGAAACAAGTTTAAATTGTTTTTGAATCAAGAACCAATAACCCAACTCAAATTATTACCATTTATATTCTTATTTATGAATTTTTTAATTTATTTTGATTCCCAAGCTGGGGACTGTCCTTGATCTTCTGATGTTATTATAATCACGAGCCGGTGCTTAACACACAAGCCAAATAACAAGTTATTATTTTAGCAGCAAAACATACGATTAAATTTAAATGAGAGTAAACAAAAACTTACCGCTTATTTGTTTTCTTTTAATTGATCACCTTTACATTACCTACGACTAGTGAATACATTAGCCACCAGTAATGCGAATAGAGGCTACTGACTTAGTATAGAAATGACCTATGACCAAAAATTTACTAGCCAGTAGTTATCGAAACGGGAACTAAAGTCACCAACTTGTGGAGCAGGGGAAAGTCTTATTTTATTAATACAAAATTCTTCATCTCCTCGAACAATAATAAATCAATGAATTTCCAAGTTCTAAAATGTGGATTTAGGGTAAACGTCAACCTTGTCCATGATCTTCTGATGTTATTATCACGAGCCGGTGCTGAACACTCAAGCTACTGACTTAGTATAGAAATAACCTACCTATGACCACAAATTCACTAGCCAGTAATAATCGAAACGGGAACTAAAGTCACCAACTTGCAGCAGGGGAAAGTCTTATTTTCTAAATACAAAATTCTTCATCTCCTCGAACAATAATAAATCAATGAATTTCCAAGTTCTAAAATGTGGATTTAGGGCAAACGTCAACAAACAAACAAGGCAGACACTGTTAATGTGTCAATCATTATTTATTAACCATTGTAACACCCCCCAAAATAAGTATGTTGCCTTTTATCACAGTCATTCAACATGTAATTAATACCTTTTATAATGAGTTGCTAGAGACTAGTTTCATTGTCAAAAGCAGATGGTTTTGTGAAAATCAGAGGCCTTCTCTGATAAAATTTCATTTTAATATTTAATTCAATTTAACAAAAGTTTGAGAGTTCGAGTTTCATTCTATGTAGTATGTATGTAAATTTGTCTCTTTGTTTTATAGAATGACCCTCGCATAAGCATAGAAAACACAACAAAACCAACAACACACATCAAAGTTAGTTTAGTAGTAACTAACTCAATTAAGGACGAGCTGTGTGTTGTGTGTGTTTAAAACAAATAATGTTGAAAATATTTCATTAGTTTGTCAATGAAATAAAACCACTTAAAAAGCAATTTCAATGTATGCGTAAGTTTCTAAGTGTATTTGTATGTGTGTGTGTGTGTGTGTAAAGAGGTGGCAACTCACCTTTGAACTTTAATCAGATTATAGTAAAAGCACAATAAATTCATTCATTCATTCATTCACTTACTCACTCACTCAGACATGCAGGTACACAAATCTCTTCTGGTTTTTTTATTTTGATTTCTTTATAAAATTCATTTGAACAAAATTTACTTTCTTTTTACCTCCTTTCTTCATGATGAATGATGATGATTGTAGTCGTATCCTTCAAAGGATATATGAATGCCTTTAGTTTGCCTTCATAAGTAAAAAGTTTGTTTTATTTTACAGTTTTTTTCTGGATACTTTTTTTTAGGTTCCTTTTAAGGTTTTTTCTTCCAATTTTTTTTTTGGTCAGCGTAGTGTAAAAAGTAAAGTAAACGTAGAAGCAGCAAAATAAAATCCTCTTTACTTTTTATAGCTTTACACGCCATTTGAAATCCTTCTACTTACTATACAATTTTTTTTTTTTTTTTTCATTTCATGGGGTAAATGAAATGAAATGAATGAAGAATGTAATGGTGATGGGAATGTTAATGGGAATGGGAATGGGGTTGGTTTACTTTTGCAAGGACTTTTGTGAAGATTTGAATTTCATTCGTATATTTTCATTTCAATTCATTGCTGCTGCTTTTAGTATTGTAAATGTAGGTTCCCTCATCCTCATTTCCATCCTCAACCTCATCCTTATTCCATCTATCCACCCTCACTCATTTAGCTTATTCACTCTTACATACATTTAAAATCTGTCATTCCATTTATTTGTGTCTGTCTGTCTGTCTTTAGGTCCTTTGCACTTCCTCTTCACTCTCTTTCTTTCTTTCTCTCCCTCTCTCTTACTCTTTAGTCACTATATATTCGGTTTTTTTCTCCTATCATTTTGAAAACAAAATTTCACATTGCGCGCTTGACAAATTCAGTGACAAAAAACTTTCCTCTCCGGAAGTTTGTTATTAGCCGCACGCTTCCGTTTGTTCGTTCATTTCATACGTTTCAATTCCATTTTGTTTCATTTAACAAAAGTCAAAGTGAAATAAGCTTTGTGCGCAAAAATTATGCTACATTTTTTTGCATTATCACACACAGTTTTGCTTGGTCTCTCTCTTTAATTTTGTACTCTTAAGATGGTTTTTTTTTTTTAAATTCTCCTTTTTGCGTGCGCATGTTATCCAACTTTATCCGTTTTGTATATTATCCGGCATACTATTTCTTGTTACGTATACGCAACGTAGTTTTTACTATATATTGTTCATTATTGTTGCATTGTGACCCTTGCCTGCTCTCTTCTCATTGTTGTTGTTGTTGTTGTTGTTGTTGTCATCATCAACATTCTTTTGCTTGCGGTTTTGCATCCGGATTTAATTTCAATAGCAGCACCAGTACCAGCACTTTGATGGATATCCTGTCAGGTCACCATAGCAATGCATTGGATTCCATTGCAAAGCGAGAAAGAAAAATGTGGATGGCAAAAAATGTTATAATAAATTTAATGAGTTTGTCATAAAAACGTAACCAAAAATGCTGAAAGAGAAGGATATTCAAATATTAGTAGGATAGGTTTGAATCCTAGTGAGAGGAAACAGTAGAGTGAAAGAGAAGGAGAGGAAGAGAAAAACAGAAGGTAGAAGAGGAAAATAAAGAGGGGGAAAAGGGAGCTTAGAGTGTTGGTTTCTGCAGGCGGTTGTTTTGTCCATTTTCTTGTGGCTTTTGTTGGCTTTTGCTTTATGTACTTAACTAGGCTATTATCGGTGTGATTTTTTGCTTCTCTGTAACAAGAAGAGAAGGAGATTATTATTTTTTTTTGCTACTTTAAAAATATAACAAACAAAAAACAAATGCATTTTGCGCGCCATTTTACATATAATTTTTTAATCATCATCATCATCATCAGTTTCGTTATCATTAATACTTTGTTGCATACTTTACAGAGTGTTGCTTGTTTAGATTTACATTTCCTCACCATACATTTTTTGCTGTCACTATCAGGTTTACAATTATAATATTGAAATGTATTTGCGTGTGTCCGTGTTTGTGTGTATGTGTGTGTTCGTGTTAGTATGCCACTCGACTTGCCTTGAAGGCCTGTTTCCTTTGCTATTCTTCGCTTTGTTTCTGTTTGTTGTTGTCGTCGTCGCTTTTGTGGTTTTTAAAATGTGACCCACATTCATATTCACACATCATGTGTCGATAAATGGTGGCCACAAACACGCATGCATGATGATATTCATTCCTACTTTTCTATTAAAAAAAAAGAAAAAAAAAAAAAACAGATAAAAAGGCAAAAGGAGAAAAGAGTAAAAAAGTGTTGCCTACCTTTGGGGTGTGCACTTGTAATAAAAATCCCCTGTCTTGTGTTTGTTTGCCTTTTATGACCATTAGAAGTTTTACAAATGCCTATGTATGTTGATATTGTATAAATATGCGTTTGTGTGTGTATGTGTGCTTATGTTTATACATACGAGATGTGATCAAAAAATACGGTGAACTAACTATTTTATTAATAAAAAACTATTTTATTAATAAGTAAGAAACTTATTGCACATAATGTAATATTTAAATTAATTACCTTCAAAGTACAAAGTCTTTAGCTAGCAATGCATTTAACCCAATGTTAAATCCATGACTGGAAGCATACAGGAAGGCTTCTGTTGAAGGAGTTTTAGCTGATCTGTCGTGGTCATCTCATTGGCAGGAATAGAGTTTCGTTCCCAAAAGGGTACCAAAAGGAACCTTACGGAACGAAAGGCTACGCTGTCTGTCCGTCTTCAGGCTCTATATAATGTACCGTAATAGGTAAAAAGTTGAAATTTTCATAGAATGTGTAGTTCTATCAGGGTAAAATGTAAGGGGGTCCCCATACACGTATGGGTTTGTATAGGAGCTATACGAACATAGGGTCTTGAAATTCCTAGAAGTCGATTAGAAACTCATAGTAGACAAATTTCAAATCGAAAGTACAAATTTCAAATGAGTTTCTTTTTAATAAGGACCTGTAATTTTAGTGCAGTTTGTCTGGGAAATATCCTTCCTAAAAGCCCGTTTCCGCTGATTCCGAAAAATGTGCAGCGTCTATTCTTTATCTCAAATATTGAGGGACTAGTTTCCTTACATACAGATGGAAAGATAATGGCGATTCTCATTCGCATTTGCCCGTCCTTCTTATTATTTTTTGTGGGAAGGCAGATGTGGACAGACAGAAAGTCTTGTGATCCAAAAGCGACTTGTGGCACTGCGCTTTGTCCCATTTCGCCCATTTGATCGACCAAAAAGCTTTGGTAGGAACCATACGAGATGTAAGGTCCTTCAGTAAGCTCTCGGATAGTCATTCGTCTGTTTGAAAAAACAAGTTTGGCCGCTTTTTGCTTCAAAGTTGGAACATTATCACCATACAAAGATTATAAAATTATTTTAGCTTCTTTGGCAATTGATTTCAACTTGAAACAAAACTTAATATACTATATCTATATTTCACGATAGCCTCGTCAAACATGATCTCACTGTAGCGGTTCTATAAGCTAAATGAGAAGCCAGAACGAGTTCAAACTTGTTTCCATACATATTTGTCACTTGTTCAAATAGATGCAGATGTAAGTAAGTTAGTTGATGCTATGAAAATGAATTCACCATTATTTTTTGATCAGACCTCGTAAGTAATGTGTGTCTGTGTGTGTGTGTGTGTGTGTGTAAGTTTGTGCCTGCATAAGTGTTGTTCCTAATTGTAGTTTGTCGCACGGTTCACTCTTATCAATTGTAATGCGTTTTTAATGGTAAATTCTTATCTGTTTATGTCATCTTTGTCAGTTTATAAAAACAGAAAATAAAAGGAAACCCAAAAGTAGTTTTTAATAATTGTCTCTCATAGTATAGTTTGTTTGTTTGTTTGTTGTATGGGGCACATAATCATAATATTTGTCATAAACATAGGTTACCTGCCATTCATTCAGTCCATACATCCATTCATTCAATCAATCCTCATTCTTTCATATATCCTTTCTTTTTTTTTTTATTTTTCTTTTCTTACCTTGATTTCAATTGCTTGATAAGCAAGTTTATAAATACATACTTCATGTTTTCATGTGAGTGTGTGTGTGTGTGTGTGTGTGTTTGTGTTTGTGTATTTGTGTATCTGACGGTGTAAGGAAGTTTTTCCTTAAAGCATTTTACATGTTTTTCTGAGAATTCGCTGTTATTTTGCAAACTGTTGAGTAGCTTTTTGTTTTTTTGTTATTTCTTTCATTCATTGACACCCTCACTCAATCACTTAGAGAAACATTCATTCATTCATTCATTTATTTCCACATTCATTTATTCCTTATTTCATTTATTTAGATATACATATTTGTCTTTCTTTCTATACATGCCAGCCATATAAAATATAATATATATTTATTTTTATTTGTAAATTTGTGTATTTGTGCTTATGAAAACTTTTAGCTGTCATACAATAAAAATTGGCTCCATTTATTGGTTTTCCTTGTTTCTTTCTGTCCATGGAAGCGAAGGTCCTTCTTCTCTTGGTTCTCGATGTTGTCGATGTTAGTCTGTTTTTTTGTTTTTGTTTTTGTCTTTGGGTTATGTGTGAGTTTGGATATGCATTGAATCGAGTTGAGTTGAGTTGGGTTCTTTCATTCATTTGACATTGCTTGACATTTTTAAAAACTCATATTCTTTTATTAATACATTTCCATATAACAACAACAACAACAATTGTTTGTAGGTGTTAATATATAAATGTGTGGGTGTTTATGACTGTGTGTGTGTGTTTGTGTATCTGTGTTATCTTTGAATAATTTATTTAGTTTGAAAAATGTGTATTCCTTTTATTTTATTTTTACTCTTTACCTTTGCTTGATTTAATAAGTTCAAAGTTGAGCTTATCATGATTTATAAATGTGTACCAAATTACACACACAAAAAAAAAAAAAAAAAAAACAGAATCCTTAAGGTTATCATTTTTCGAGTATTTTAATATTTCTAATTTTAATTTTTGTTTTATTAGTAATTAAATATTATTTTTATCATTTTATTTGTTGTTTACTTTTTTACCCATACAAATCAAAATTGAAAGGTCTTTCATACAATTAGAATTTAAGTGTCTTAAATTAGAATTCATTAGTTTGGTTAATTCTACCTAAACAGGCTAAAGACTCATTTTGTATCAATTTGCTTAATACGATTACAAACACTTAGTTTATTCTATATTGTGTTTATATTTTCATTCTTAAGAACATTGAGCCATCTTAGATTATGAGTAATTATTATTGCCCTTGCCTATAAAATTATAAAGGTCAATTGATGGAATTTCCTTCAGTTCATGCGTGGGGTCACATCCGTTCTACTATTATACAAAAATTACTAATAATTCCTAATAGACTCCCTTGTGTTTTCATTTCAATTTACTTTTACTTGTTTCTAAAAGACCAAACCGATCAGAAGAAATACTATATTGTAATTCACTGCGGCGAAATATATACATACTTGTTTTGTCAAACAAAATAACAGTCTGCACTTTGGTAAAACAAATTCGCTGATTGGTTCTCAAGTCAAACTTTGCCTTAACTGGCAGTCATAATATCAGTGTAGACTTATGATCCAATTTTTGGGGCCCAACGTCGAAATCCCAATTTTAAATATTAATCCATGTTCTCTCGAAAACTTGTCGAAGCTCCATTTAATGTCAGAAATTCATTCTTGCACAGAGATCTTCGCATACCAACAACAGTTAAAAAAGAAATTGTTAGGTACAATAGCAGTGACACGAGAAGACTCAAACTGTATCACCCACTTGACTCACCATAATTACCAAAATAAAAGATAAAAGATTTCTATCATATAAATAATAATTTTTTAATAACTTCAAACAAGATCTAAATTTATCATTTAATTTCTCGACAAAAAAAGTCTCCATTTTGTTAAACAAGTTCAAGTACAAAATCAAATGCTAAAAATATTCAAAGCTGGCAATGCTCTTTGGTAGAACTTTATTCCCAAAAATCCCGGCTGCCAATTTTTATACATTAAACATTTTATATACACGCACACTAGAGAGGAAAGAGAAAAAATGTCTAACTGAGAAAGCTAGAAAGAAGGCAATGAATGGCATTGCCATGTGTAGGAAGGCACGCATAACAAAGTTTGTTAAACTTTTCAATTTGAGATTAAAAAGCTTTTACTCACAGGCCATTAATACAAAAATGAGAAATGTAGAGAGTTGGAGAATAGTATTGATGAAGGCGGCTTTGTATTTGAAAAGAGCGTGAGACAACGTCGTCGACAGCATTACTTTGTATAGAAATGTACTATCATAGTATACTCGTATTGTATACACATGTACAACACTATTGATATAGTGAGTGAATTGTATTGTATGTATGTGTGCATGCGTATGCATTTGCTCCAATTTCGCAAAGTATGAACGAGTAAATCGTATGTATGTATGTTTGTTTGTTCGTCGACTGGTTCGTTCGTACTGAGTACGTTCGTTCGTTTATTTTCCCTGTGAGTATTGACTTCGGGTTTTTTCGTTGTTTCATACATTTGCCGCTTTCAATACGCAAAGTTCAGCTGAGCGCGTCGGTTGTGTGTCTGTCGCAATCGCATTCGCATTCGCATTCGCTTTGGTTATCTTTGCGCATCGTATGATAAAAACGAAGACGAACGAACAAACAAGAACATTTTTGCTACGCTACAATATATTTTCCATAGCTTCGCTTGTAGTTCGTTGTCGGTACAGTGCTCAGCCACCGACTTCGTCGCTACCACAGTCAACACAACGTGGTCTTGTGTAGTATAGTGTATAGTAGTGTAGTGTAGCGTAATGTAGTAGTAAAAACCATTAAAAAATATACAAAATACATACGTGTGTATATCGTCGTTAAAGCAGAAGAAGAAGAACAAGTGTGTATACACGCACACAAATACATGCGCGGTTCGTTGATGCCTACAAAGTATTATATTATAGTAGTATACACTCATATGCGTGTGTGTGTGTAGCGTAGCGTAAAAGTTGAGCGGGAATAAAAAAAAAAAAAATATAGTAAAATAAAATAGTAAAAGAAAAGAAACGAGGAAATTTTAATTGTGAATGTGAATTCTTTTGTTCACGAAATTAAATACAAAATATATTAATTAATTAAGAATAAGGAAAAGTGCAAAAATTTTGTCAATTAAAAATAAAATAAAATATATATAAAAGGAAAACAAATGAAAAAAATATACTAAAACAAATAAAGTAAGAAAAGAAAACAAAATAATATAGAAAAACGTGCAATATGTGGTACATGACTCATGATAAACAGAAAAATAAAATAAAAATAATAAACACAGAAGAAAATCATGTATACTTTAAGGCGCTAAAACTCGCGTCACGCTTTGCTTTCATTTTGATTGTTTTTCACATGCAAATGTAATAAGTGCGTGTGCTTGTGTGTGTGTGTGTGCATATAAATCACTTGAGGTTCTTTGAGGAAAAAAAAAACTTTACATACTTTTCAGGGCAGACAAATTTGCTCAAAACAACAATAACAAAAGTAAAAGAAAACCAAAAGTAATGAAATCAGAAGCAAAAAAAAAAAGGGATGCCTTCGCTCAATGTCATTGAGTCTGACCGAATTTCTTGACATTTTATGCGTGCGCTTCATCAATTGTTGTGTGCGATACTCACAAATTCTAATTTGGGAAGGGACAGCAGAAGGACACTTCACTTTACTTCAATTCACTTCACTTCACTTCACTTTACTTTACTTCACTTCAATCCACTTTTCTGTCTGTGTTCTTCCTTTTGTCATGCAGCATATTCCCTAAACAAAACTTATCATCATTTCTACATTTACGAGTACGAATTTATGAAAGCAAAAGGGCACACATACATTCTTAGCATCGCATCTGTATAGCTTTTGGTATCGCCATTTTTTGTATCCAAGCAGGCAGAGTCAATCGGGCACATGTTGGCAGGCAATATTCATTCCTGTGTAGAGAAGAAGAGGAGAACCTAAAGAAACAGCAGAAAATAATAGAGCAAAAGCATCATGTTTGACTGTTTGTCCTTCTGTCAGTTAGTCACTCTGTTCCCCATCAGTGTCTCTATATCTCGTTTATTATATCCTTTTTGTCCTCTTCGTACTTTTTGCCTTTTTGTTATTCCTTTTCGTTAGGCGGCAGCCAGCCATTACCATTATCTCCGACAACGTAACCCCACGTAACGCAATATTGCGTGGCAAACGTGGCTTCTTATAATCTCAAACCATCATTGTGACACCCTCAACCAACCAACCAACAACATTGCTATCCACTAAATGTATCCTTGTTGTTGTTGTTGTTGTTATTGTTACTGTTATTTCATCTCATACTTCTTTGTCTGCAAAAGTGGCAAAATGTAATTTTTGGCATTTCAACAACCCCCACAATTGTCCCTTTATCATTGTCATGCAGTGTCCCGAGTTACAGCATCAGCAGCAGGAGCAGCAGCCATTCCCTTTATAATCCCCGCCATTCATTCAAAACGCGTGTGAGAGCGGCCAACATACATACACACACACACATACATTAAAACGAACCTACAAAAATACTAACACACACTGACACATTCACTCATACCGAGAAGAGCAAAAAAAAAAAAAAAAACACATTTTTATATTTTTCCTCTTTTTTCAATGTTTTATTTTGATTCTGTTTAGCTACAGTAGATTCCCAATCATGCGTATGTTTCTATAAGTGAGTATGGGCCTTAAACTTTTGTTTATGTGTGTACGTTTGTTTGTGTGTGTGAGAGAGAGCTATAAAGTTGTGTGTCCCATTGAGGGAAATATTACAACATCTAACGGTATTGTTTATGAATTTGTTTAGCAAAAAAAGATTAAAACTACTCACTTTGTTCCTCTATTTTGCCATTTAAGTTTATTCATTCATTCATAGATAGAAGATAGAGAAAATAAAATACATTTGTTTTTCTTCCTTTTTTTTCTTTCTTTTGTTAATATATATTATTTATTGTATTTACCTATTTTGATTATTTAACCGTTTGCTTTTTGTTATGTGCTGTTTCCTTTATTTTCACTTTTACTGTTTTGTTCTTTTGTTATTTTTTAATTTTAATTTTTTAGAATTTTTTTTTTTTAACATATTTCACATCTCATTTTAAAGTTGAGAAAGTTGAGGCTTTTGTTCCTTTTATTTTTAGAATATTTTGGGTGATAATGAAATTTTCTTTATTCTCTTAAAATTCTGTAGTCTATTGTATTTTTTTTTTATGCTATAAAAATAATTATTCGTTAATGCATATTTCATATTTTTTCTTTTATTGCTTTTTTCTTCTTGGAAATATGCCTTCTTTGCCTTTTGTTCAAGGGGATCCTTTTTTTTCGTTTCACACCAATTCAAAATTGTGATGTTGTCGCCCTGACTGTACTTTATTCGTATTCATTATTGTCCAATGTTCTGTTTAAATTAAAGAAAGTTATACCTAAAGAATAGAATAAAACTGTGGAGATTTTTTTTTATATAATTTTCTAAGAAAAAGAATTATTAAACATTTATTTATATTTATGCTTAAGCCACTTTTGTCTATGGTACACAGAATCAAAAATCAATGGCACAATGGAATTGATGTTTCTAATTTCGCACTCAAATCAAATTGTGTCTGTGCCTACTCAAATTGACTTACTTCTAACACTTTATTTACCTAAAAAATGCCGACAAGATCAATGGCAAATAGTCAGCTGGACTATTTTATTATCATTATTTCTACTTGAGGGAAGTCTCTTTATTGACTTTGTACAGTAGAACAGTAGTTTCGCTAAGCTTTCCTAAGCAATCTTATTCAACTACCTTACTGGCTTACTCTGTTTACTTGCTCACTTATAATTCCTCCTTAAAGTTCCTTCAATTTCATATTGTTTTTAAAGACTATTGCTTGGGTTATCCTTTGCAAATCTTCTATTATTTTATTGGCATTTATTTGTATCTAAATATGATCAGAATGTCAAATAGTCTTTCATATAATCAGCCACATATTTTATAAAGAATTGTATGGAAAATGCATTTCAATTTTAACAATTTGGAAGATCAAATTTCAATAAAATAATTTAAAATTTTTTAAAATAAATCTGTTGATTAGAATTACAAAATTCGTTTTGTTGTATAACATCACAGTTTCCTGTAAGCATTATAAGTATTACAATAGACTATGAAATTTCCCATTTTCGGTTTTAATTATTAATTTAATTTAGTATGATTGGTGGTGGTGATCATGGCTATCTGCTCGGCCGTTTGCTCTCCGTGGTTGTGAATTATTTGATACAAGGCGGCATAGTTGCAGTTAGTTATACGCTGCGAGAAGTTGTATTTTTCTACAGAAATAAGATTAAGTACTTGGTGTATTTACTCAAACATTACAATGTCCCCTCGGCACGTGGCCCAATCCACTTCTGTGTTCCATCAAAGATTTCTGCAAGACTGTTCGAGGCATGTCCCACACTAAACTAAGCATGGCCAGGCTGCGCTCTCTTGTCTGAGTGACTTCGATGGTATCCCATCAGCTTACAACAAACTTCTTTGTTTACTCATAAATTTAATTTTGTAGATGGAGAATTTTTTTTAAACGAAAAGTTGGGATTAATGGTTAATTCGTTGTGAATTACGATATAAATGAACCGTTTATTACCTTTTGTTTAATCAAATATTGTTGAATAATAGTTTAATATCCGCGCGCAGTAGCGAGTTCAGTTTTCTCATCCTTTGATAACAGCATGCAATAAATAAATAAATTTTATTAAAATACCCAGTACTTTCTACACGTTTTGTCCATCTTTCAGGAAATTTATAGATGCCAATCCAAAAAAAAAATGTTAAATCCTTCATCCTTTGTGAAATGATGCTCAGCTAGTGTATTTTCCGTCGATGAAAACAATATGGCAATATGATTTTGTTAAGTCTTCTGGCCATTTTGGTTTTTCGATCAGCGCATGGTTCCAATTGGTTATTTGCTGCTGGTAGTGGTTGGTATTACCAGGTTTAGTACATAATACCCTTCTGATCTCACCACACACACACGCAGCATTGTCTTCTTCCCGAAGTGATTCTGTCTTGCACTCGATGTTCCTGGACCGATCATAATTTTTTGCGTTTGCGATGCAATAAACCCTTTTTCTTTCGTGCCGTTCAAGTTTCTCGATTTTTTTTTTTGTCTGCCGTTCACTCAATTCATTCGTGTGGGGGCTCCACATTTTCCAAACTATTGTATATTTCCTATAACTCTCAGGCGATCTGCCTTCAATTTTTAAGTCTGAGTATGGAAATCATCACTTTTGAATCGTTGAAACCAGCGTTCGCAAGTCAGTTGGAACTCGCTCGCTCGCTCGCTCGCTGTAAGGTCCCAAAAGAATTCGATATTTTGTTTGTAAATTTCGACGTGTTTGCAACCGAAAAGGAGTAGAATCAAACAAAAGATTATTGCATTTTTTTTTTTTGGGGGGGGGTTGACATAAAAATCAATTGGCGCCAATTGAAATTAACTAGTAATTCTTTTTTCTGAATTAAAAATAGGAAAGAAATATTTACAGGAGATAAACATCTTGTGAATATCTTGAAAGTGGATGCAATTCTTAGCAAAATTCATTAAATTTGAAATTTGATTTCGGGTAAATTTTAACCCATGAATTAAAACACTTTATTCTTCAATAAAGAGAAAAAAAAAATCAAATACTGTTGCTTATTGATCAAATTCATTATGATATCACCATACTCAATGGTCTGTCATATGAAGTCCTTTTTAAAAAATCACATAAACAAAACATAAAATCATATTAAATTTTCACTTTTAGCTTAATAAAAATTCCCTTTATGTAAATATTTGTTGATTTTCTTTTTTTTTTTTTTCATAAATTCTAATCCATCAATATTTTTAGTAAATAAATCTAAAAAACAAACAACAAAACCAATTCATTTTTCTTGAAATAATCACAAAATCACAAAATTCGCTTATCTTCTTGCCTTCCTTCCTTCTTTTTTTTTTCTTTCCTTACAATGGCATTCATTCTTCATTGCTTTGATGATTACAATCAGTATAAAAAGATACAAAGCCATTTTGACAACATTGACAAAAACAACAAAAACAACAATAACAACAATAACAACAACAACAACGATGACAACAAAAGCTTCTAAGGAAATTAAAGCGTTAAGCTCTTTGTTATTTTATATCTTTTCTTTCTATTTTTATGTTGTTTAGTTCTGCTGTTGCCTTTGTTTTTTTTTTTTTTGCTATGTTTGACCACTCAATGAAGCATTTAAGTTTGTATAATACAATACAATCAAATACTTACTAAATACATAAAGAAAAGAATAGATCCTTTAATTTTGATAAATTTATCAAGAGCAGCATTAGACAATTTTCATAGCTCAATAAGTGCACAATTTACTTAAACTTATGGTGATAAGATAAAAAAGATATATATAAATAGAGGATAGAGAAGATACATAGATGGATAATGTGACGGCTTAAATGTTTTTATTTGCTAAAGAGAGTTTATGGTTTTTTTGTTTTTTTGAGTGTCTTCATCATCATCATCATCATCATCATCATTATCTGCAATATTATCATCAATAACAAGTACAGGAATAATATTGTATTAAGTTGCCAGACAAATCCAAAATGCTTAAAGCAATTTAAATCAATTGTGTAGAAATATAAAACGTTTTTGTGCCACGTCAAATCGAAAAATGGCAATGGCAATAACAACAACAAAGGAAAGCCAAAAGTAGAGGAGATGAGTAAAGTTAAAATAGTAAAAACATAAAAGGTGGCAAGCAAAAAAGGATCAAGTCAAGCGTGAAAAGCAAACATAAATTGTATCTTTGTGGGGGTTCAAAGTATCTGAGTTTGTGTGTGTGGTGTGTTTGTTTGAAGCAGCAGCAGCAGAAACAGAAGCATTGAAAGCAAATCAAGCATAGACATTACTCACTTCTCTTATCCCCTTTTTCCTTATTTATCAAGCACATACTTATTTACTTACTCATTCCATACACACACACACACACACACACACCACACACACAGATACTAATGTAAACAGTTATCATTGCTCATGCAAGGATAACGCTTCAAAATGAAAGCAAGCGGAATTAAGTTATAAAGAGACTAGTAGTAAGTAGTCGTAGATACAAAAACGAAAAACAAAAAGAACTTCAAAAAAAAAGGAAGAAAAAATAAAATCGAATCATATTATAACTTAAGTAAGAAAACAGTTACGAAACCACCGAATGAATATAAATAAAGAAAAAAAGAACAACATAACCAACCAACAAAGAAAAGAAATATATAAATAAAACAAAATAATAATAATAACAAGAACAAGAACAACAAAAAAAAGGCATAGATTAACTACAAACGACAACATTTATTCACTTATTCACTCCTACAACTTACTCACTCACACTCACACTCAGTGACTCATAGATACAAAAGTATGTATGGCATAAAATCGAAAAGTATTGCAAAACGAATGAACAAGTGAATGAAGGAGAGTAGAAAAATTGCTTCCGGGCGCCTGGGAACAAGAAAATAAACGAATGAGAAGGAGGAAAAATTAAGCAAAAACAAGTAGAGAGAAAAGAGAAAAACAGAAGGAAGAACGAACAAACTAACATTTAAATTAGAAATATAACCACATGAATAACGTGTAAATTCACAGAAAGCACCAACAGGAGCAGCAGCAGCAGCAGCAGCAGCAGAAGTAGCAGCCTAAAGAGAGAGTGAGTAAGTTTGTGTAAAGAACAATAAGCAATAAAGCAGGAGTAAGAGCAACCAGTAAGAACAAACAACAGGAACAGCATAAGCAGAAAAAGTTCCAGTAGCAACACCAGCAGCACCAGCACCAGCACCAGCACTAGCACCAGCTGTGTGTATGTATCTATAAGTTTATTATGGAATGGATGGTGAAGAAGAACCCAAGCAAAAGCATCGCCCAAAAATTGAAGGCAAAGAGAGCATCAGAAAGAAGTTTAAGTTAAAGCCAAGAATCGCTAAAACATAAAACGATTTTGACGGTGACGACGACCTACCGCCAGGTTCAATATTGTTAAGTCTCTACAGGAGACAGCAGGCAGTCACAACTGCCACCCACTTACATACTACTGACTGACTGACTCAACTAAGCAGGCACTAAAGCAGCCAAGAAAGCAAGCAAACGATAAATAAATATATAAGAAAAAAAGAAACTAAAAGAGAAAAAACATCTAGCAAAGCAATCCATCCGTCCGTTGCCATTATTAGCTAAAGGAAAAACTGCTTGGCACGCAACTCATTTTTTACCTTCTTCAACATCGTCGTCATCATCATCGTCGTCATCAACATTATTATCATCGATGCTTTTGATTTCTGCTTGAATTCAACTAAAGACTCGCGGTCATATATAAAATATATATGTATTGAAAATAAGATATGCTCGTCCTATATACTCAACTCTCAACTTATATAATAATAATATATTATATCACTACTATCATCGACAAAGACTTGTGGCAATAACAACATCTTCAATTTATTTTCATTCAAAGCTGCGGGCAAGAATTTGTTTTTTTTTTTTGTTTTCGATTCATCGACAATCAGTTTTTATATTGAATACTGAATTGAGGAAGTGCGCAACTTTTAGGCGCGCAAACATACATACATATCACTTTGGAGTTCGAGAAATCGAACTAAGAGCAAGACAGCAAAATTTATTCGAGACAAAATTTAATGTGTGATAGCGCAACAACAGGGTGTTTCTTAACCAGAAGCACCGGCCGCAAGGTGAGTAATACTTGTATCAAAAAATGTTACAAATTTCCAATTTGTTTGCGGTAGGATAAACATTTGTAGATATATCTGTCCTTCTACAAATGGTGAAGGCAAAAGGGAGTTATGAGTATAGTAAGAGATACATTTGTGTATGAGGAAAGAAAGGGAGACAAAATCTGAATGTATGGTATGCAATTTATAGTTTCTATGAGATTTAGTAATGTGTGTCATTGTATATAAATAAATGAAAAAAAGAATTTAGTGGGGTTTATGTTAGATGTGATGTGATTGACATACATATGTATATAGAAAATTAGAAGTGAGTGTGATGTTGGTAGCTCAACACAAGTCATTCATTTTGAGAACAACACATTAACTAATTTGTTTGTAGAAAGTTTAATAAAAATAACAAAAAACGTTATACTTTTTGCTGATTTATTCTATTATTCTACTATTTTTTATACTCCTCACGCAATAAATACTATGATAGGTTTATCATGAAGTTTGTAAAAGACAAAAGGAGACATCGGAGTTTTCTATAAAACATTTACATAATTGTATTCTTGATAAGATTCGTCAAGAATCTTTCCATTTGTATGTATCCAAATTAGTCCTTCAGTTCTTGAGATAGAGAATTGGAATTTTGCAAAAAGTTTCCTTTTTATAAACGCTGTAAGAACTAGCCGAATAAATCCACGAGCAAGGGTACCTTCCATACAAACCAAAACTCTTGTTCAAAAAAATTGTGCGTGATAGAAGTGAGACTTCTTAAAAACAAAAAGAGAGAGATCATCTTAAAGTCTGTCTGTCTGTCCGTCCGTCTGTATATTGCTTTTTTGACACTTTTCCGATGGATTTTCCAAAATTTTTTTGGAGATATGCCAATAGAAATACATATTTTGTGAAAATTTGAAGTCTCTACCTAGTGCGGTTCATGAGATATAGGGCATAAAAAACGTGACGATTTTTATTTTTTCACTCAAATTTTTAGTATAAATTCTTACCCAACGCCGGTAAAGAAGTTTCAATTCAAAAACTCTTTCGTTATCATTTGTATTATCGAACTGAAATTTAGATACTATAAGTTTCTAATCCATATTTAACAGCCATGTAAATCTCAAGACTCTAGAGTTATTGAAAGCTCCCTTACAAACACATATGTCATGTTCATTCATGTTCTTATTTGCAAAAAACTTTTATTTGTTTTGTTTTATCGAACTAAGATTTGGGCGCTATAATAACACAATAATAATAACAATACCCTAGGGGGGTTACTGGATCGTACAGTGCCCATACAACTCCGATTTAAATTTATGTTACTTACCGTTCTTCACATCTGCATTGCATGCGTCCAACGCAGTTTCGGAGCTGCCTTATAGAATCGAACTCTCTGTTTTTTAAGCTAAGTTGAGACCGTGATCCAAGTAGCCAGTATATGTTTCACCTTTTCATTTTTAGCGGCATAAATTCCGTTGTAATGTGGGTCTTCCACTTAAACATCCAGTACAAATACACAGTATCTGATAGTGGAACTATTCAATGTTACTGGGGGGACAGTTTTACCACTTTTAAGTGAATTGTTGTTTGCACTGACTTTTGTGTGATGACTCTTATTTTCCATTGTTTCCACAATTTTTTGACAAATAAAAATTGGTTTTGCGAGTGTTGTATTGCAATCACAATTTATTTTTTGTTACAAAGTTGATTTTCGTTTGTTTGTTTTTGGTGGCAAAGCTAACGTTTCATATTAACATAATTGTAGATCAAAAATACGAGATCAGTACATAGAATTATATTTCGGTTTAACATTTACTAGTCCAGATAATCTACAGGGTTTCACTTTTCTACTCTTTATGTAGCAACTCATCAACGGGAAATATTCTTCTCTCATTTTTCTTCCAATCAATATCATCACATCGATCAGCAATCGATCTTTGGAAGGACCAGTCGATCGATCACTAAGATTCAAATCGATATCTCTAAAACTGTGAAAGTTATGTGTGGCATTCTCTTGTAGACTTAAGGGATGTTCGGATAGAAGATCGATTCAAATTTAATCTTCCCTCTTAAAGTAACCAATTTTTCGAAAAACCCGTGGCTGAATTTCAAAAACTATTTCTGTACAATTTATAAATATACTCGTACTTCAATTCTTTATAAATAATAATAATATTTTTACGTATTTATTAGCTCTTGTAAATATGTAATAATTTTTAAATCAATTTAGTCAATTTAAACGATAAAAGCACAACGAAATCATTGCATACCAAAAGGCTAACAACATTATTAACTTTGAAAGATGAATGCGTTGCAATGTGTTCACTTTCGTTTCATATTTTTGGATAAATAAATATTAAAATTAAATAATTCCATACACTTACTGACTGACAGAACTCAAACAGATGTAAAATCCTCCCTCTCTGCTTCTACCTTTTTCTTTGTATAATACCAAAAAACATACATAGGTAAAGCTGCAAGCCATCCGAGTTATAATACAAAGTACATTTTTTTTTTTTTGTATTATTTAAGCAAACATTTATGCAAACGTTTTCCCTTTGATGTTGCTCCTGAGCTATTATTAGTACCGGTTCGGTCCTTTATCTATAAGTTTTTTTAGGTACTCACTTATGTCTAGTCTTCTCTAGTATTTCATGGTTTATTTTTCTTTCAATTTTTTATTTTCGTTTGTTTGTTTGCTTATGAAAATAAATACAAATAATAAAATAAGCATATTTTATTTTAAAAAAATATATTATTTACTTAGTCGTCGAAATCATCATCATCATCATCATCGTCGTCTCGTCCCTGTTTAAATATTTACAAATTGCAAAAACGTTTTTTAAAAGCATATAAGTATGCAACAGAAATTGTATATATTGTTTTTTTTTTTGTTTTTGTTTTTTTTTTTTATTACAAATGGAAACTTCCGGTGATGTTTTATTTTATTTTAATATTATTTTTGTATATATTTTTTGTTATTGTTGACAAATTGAAATTTAGCAAACAATTTTATGTCATGAACTATAAAATTTTGTTAAATTCAATTTTCTAAACAAAAAAAAAAAAAAAAATTGTGAAAATTGAAATAAAAAATACAATACAAATAAACTATAAAAACTTTATTTATTTAACAATTTTCAATTGTCGTGGGTTTCTGCTGCTGCTGTTGCTGTTGGTTGTCTGTTATAGTGAATTGTATAAATATTGAAATAGAATGCTATTAAATGAACTCTTTGGAACAGGAAAAGCAATGGCAATAGTAACGTCGACGACAATCAACAACATCAAGTGACATTCGTGTGCGCGTGCTGCAACTGTAATTGACAGTTGGGGGTGGCTATACAACAACAATGCTGACCTGCAAAAAAAAAAAAAAAAATACCAGTAAAAACTAAAATAAAATAAATAAAATTTTTGCTTGTGATTATTAGGAAATGATTAAATTTTACTAAACAAAAAATGTAGTAATTTTTTTATGTTACACGTAATAGTTTTCATAAAAAATTTAAGACCTCAACATGGCCCCCAGAGGAATGTATGATAAGTTCCTGGCTTAGAACACAAGGAGAGATAGAGAGTATTGTTGGTTCGATTAAACATGGTGTTTTTATTCATGTTGTCCAAATGTGGTTATCAATTCATGTGCATCAAAATTGAATGAATACAGACTGAGTATTTTAATATATGAATATACTTAGTTGTCGCAGTTGATCACAAGTATCCGTTTTGCCAATATATTTGGTGGTTATAATGTCAACCTATTAAACCATTTCAACTATACTGTGAACTAGTAAAGTCTCTCAACCACCTTGAAGTCCTTTATTTTTATAATAAAAGTCCCGTAATTATTTAATATTACACAGAGGTGGCCATATTAGTTGGACCCATTTATTTAAAGAAAAACAAGACATGAAAAAGAAACACATTTTGTCTATTAACTTGATTTAAGGAAATTTGATTAAATCACTTTGTGAAGTTGATAATGGGCAAGTGGTCGCCATGAACGCGAATATCGTAATATGCTCGTTTTTCTGCTTTTTCCATTGTATTTGTCAATGTTTCGGACAATGTCGCAGTTATTTTCTGATGGATGAATGTTGGCCTTAATTTTGTCTATAGTCCTTGACTTGTTGATTTAAACCTTTGACGTCATTTAGCAGCCTCAGAGAAAAAGTCCAGCGGTGACAAATTAAAGAAACACAGAGGCCAACTAAAATCTCCAGTTTTTGCTATCAAGTGACTGTGGAAAAATGGCTTCAAAGAACCGATTGTGGCATGTGCTGTGTGATGTGGTGCGTCACCTTTGTGTAATCAGAAATATTCCATACCATTTCAATCAGCATCGAAAATGGATTATCATAGCCCTTCTGAAGATGCTTCTGATTGACGGTTGTTGTGGTTTCACTGTTATTTTCGAAAAAGAACGGTCCGCAGATCATATACGCACAAGTTATGAATCACATTATTACTTTACTTTCTTAATAATTTGAGGTTTTTCGGTTGCTTACCGCTGAGAATTTTGTTCTTTCCCGGTACAATATTCACTTTAAATTCTTTTTCTTCACCCAAGTTGAGTTTGCCACAATTGAAGTTTCAAACGAGTACTGTTACATTAGTCAATCTGTTAATTCTTGTCGAAGATATAGTGTTGACTGATGGGACCATCTTATAACAAGGAAGTCGATTAAGATTGTTGACAACCTCAAGACATTGTAATGTTAGAATGCCTAGATTGTTTCTTTTGTACTTTTAATATCATTACTAGTCCAAGGATGTAATAATAACCATAAAATGAAACTTTGGATCAAGTGTTCTTATATTTGAAAGAGAACACAAAGCAAAAATTTGAAAATATTGAGCTGAATATTTTTGTTTGAAAGATGAATATAGTCATCACCTTCTTCTTCCTTCTTCTACAAATTTATTTGACTCTATGGAAAAGTTAAGATCAAACAAAAATTAGTCTATTTAAATGCATATTTAATAAATATGGCATACATTTGAGCTTCGTTGCTATGCTTCATAAGCTTCCAAAGGACATAACTCTTTATTTATTTATAAATAGATGTAATACTCCTCTTATATGCTTTAACCAATTATCATTGCTCTCTGTTCATCAGACCTATAAGCCTTATTATTTTATTTATACAATATTATTACACAAGCATAAGCATTTCTTGTAGCATATTTTTGGCAAGCATAAATTCATTTATATCCTTAATATAAAATATTGTAACTACACAACATATAATTTTGTTTATCATAAAAGTGAAAGAGAATTTTAAATATGAAATAACTTTGCATTGCAATAAAAACATTTAATAGGATTTTTGAAGCTAATTTTTGTTAATGTCAAAGTTATTTTAATTATGTTAGATTTAATTAACTGAAACTTATGGGCTTTTTAGTATTTCATTCATTTAACATTCAACAAGCAAAACAAACACCAATGCCCCTATAATTTTATTCCTTTCATTCTGTTCAAGTTAAAACTTTTATTAACTTGTACAAGTTTTTAAATGAAAATGGAATAGAAAAGGAAGGAAAAGCAAAGTAAAGTAAATGAAAGGAAAGAAAAGGAAAAATTCCATGAAAAATATTTGCTGAGATAATGATAAACGAAAATATCATTCTGTCTATCTGAAAGTTATTCATTCCTCTTCTTTTTTTATAATTCCTCCCTTCCTACTGGATTTATGCATCTATCTATCTATCTATATGTCTGTCTATTTTTCTGTTTGCTTTCTCGTTGATATATTCACAAAGTGAAAAGCATTTTTCTGCATAATTAAATTTTGAAATGTTTGCATTTTTCTTTTTTTGTGTTGTTGTTTTTTTGTCTCTTTTTTACCGATCCCTCATCATTTCAGTTCACTTCAAAGTGTCAAATTTGCGTGCCTCTTCTTCTGCAAATATTTGAAAGATATTCGCTTCTTATTTGTTCAGTTACTTCTTGAGTAGTTTATCTTAGTATTATAAGTTTGACATGAAGTTTATTACAGACAGAAGGGGGACATCGGAGACCCCATAAAGTATATATTGTATATTTTTGATCAGCTAGATGAGACCAGTAGATGAAGCTATGTCCGTGTGTGTGATGGACTAGGATGTCCCTTAGTTATTGAGCTAGAGAGCTAAAATTTTTCATATATTTTTCTTTTCATAAGACGCTGTACATATAGTGGAACCAGCCAAATCGGGCCTATATGAGAGCTACCTCCCATGCAAACTGTAATTTAAAGTCATGTTCTTATTAGAAAAACCTTATTATTGTTTGTATTTTCCAACTGGAATTTTGGCAGTATAAGTGTCTGATCTATATTCATTAGCCATTGAAACTTCAAGGCCATAGAATTACTGGATCATATAGCTCCCATACAAACCCTAATAGAAAATCATGTTCTTATTTGAAATTTTTTTTTGTTTTTTGTATAATCGAACTGAAATTTAAACTATATAAGTTTCTAATCCATATTCATTACTTTTGTGAACTTCAAGACCCTAGGATTACTGGATCGTAAAGCTCCCGTACAAACCACAAATTAAATTTATGTCCTTGTTTGAAAAACTTTTTTGTTGTTTGTAGTTTAGAACTGAAATTTAGATTGTATAAGTTTCTGATCCATATTCATTAGTCATGTAAAAATCAAGACCCTAGAATTACTGGATCGTATAGCTCCCATACAAACCCCAATTTAAATTTCATCGTTTTACCTATAATTGAACTGTAATTTAGACTGTATAAGTTTCTGATAGCTATGTGAACTTTAAGACCCTAGGATTACTGGATCATATAGTTCCCTTACAAACCACAAATTAAAGTCATGTTCTAGTTTGAATAACTTTTCTGTTGTTTGTAGTTTAGAACTGAAATTTAGACTGTGTAAGTTTCTGATCCATATTCATAAGTCATGTAAAAATCAAGACCCTAGAATTTCTGGGCCATATAGCTCCCATACAAACTTTAATTGAAATTCATGTTGTTATTAGAAAAACTTTTTTGCTTTCTGTAAAATCGAACTGAAATTTGAAAACTATAATTGCCTGACCCATTTTTAGTAACCATGCAAATTTCAACACCCTAGCACCCATACAAATATATCGGTCTTAATGTTAAAATGCTCTATGTATACTGACTCCACATCAAGCATAAGTCAAATCAATAATGACATATCTCTAAATGCTCAATCACAGGAGCGTAGGCAAAAATGTTTTCTAGGGGAGCGTGATGGACTGAAGTTAACCTTCCTATTTCTCATTTTATAATACTTTTTTTTTTGGCACATTTGCACCTAAAAGTATGTTTGAGTTATTTTTATATGCAAGATTCATTCATGGGTAATTTTTTTTGAATTTTTAACACATCCATAAATGACATCAAATGTCGTGACATCCTTGCCATTGCCGTCTCTTTTTGTAACATCATCAACACGTTATGATAGACATTCTACTCATGGTGGACGTTGAACATTGTCACTGTCACCATCACATTCACCATCACATCAACATCAGCCTCATCATCGTCATCGCCATCATAATCGTTGCCCTTGTCATCATGCTTTATGGCCACTTGAACGTGAACGCGAAATGGTTTTACTTCTTGCATTTCCACATCTCCTCGGATCTATGTATATTTGTTGTACTCACTTGCCTCTAAGCTTTGTCGTGTTGTGCTCACTTCATTTTGCACATTTTTCATATTTGCTATTTCTATCATTTTTTTTAATCTTCCTTTTGTTAAATGGTTCCTCAAACGATTCTAACCAAAACCAAAGCAAACCATGTATACAATCTAATATGTCATGCAAGATTTGAACTTTTGAGGGGTGTAGCTGGGATGGGATGGGATGGGATGGCTATCAAGTGTTTTCTTTCTTCTGCTTGCCCTGCTTGTCCTTGGCAATCAACGCATTGACGTCAGCGTAAAAGATGCTGGCATATAATACCCATGTGTGTGCGTATCACAGATTATATTGGGTATCTTTTTCAGAATATCCTCCCTTGACGCTTTTTCTTGTGTGTGATATGTGCTAATTGACATTTATCTTGTATCTATGCTGTTTTGTGCCTGCAGCCAGCCTGACTGAGTGAGTGAGTGAGTGAGTGAGTATGCGAATGGGATGCCTATCAAATGTCTTTGTTGAACGGATTAATTACATACATAATATGACGCTTATTTGCTGCCATGGCCATCACCATCACCATCATCATGTCATGTCCTTAACCACTGCTTTCGACAGTCATGCTGTGAATGATGAGGATGACGTGAGCCTGAGAAGTTCGTGACTACACAAATACAATCACACAAGACACAATACACAATACACAGACAAAGAGAATGCAGTAAATTTAAATTTAATCAATAAATTACGTATACGCCAACGTGTCATCATGAATGGCGACATGCATCCTTCTATATCTCATACTCGTATTTCCTTTCGCCACTCTCTTGCATATCTACTACTATGATTATCATTGCCGTTCATTTACTTTGTGTACATCATATACAATAAGATTATTCCACTAGTGAACATTTAGTGTACATACAACTCAACTCAAGAATGCCTGCCGTCTGTCACATGTTCTGTATACTTAGTACAATACTCGCACATAGTCGTAGTATCTCTTCCCATTCATGCTTTTATTGTAGTTTCGTTTTGGTCAAATTCTGTTTTGTTCTACTGTTTAATTTGTGGTTTATCTAACTTTGGTATGTCGTTACTTGCTTCGTTGGTTAGTTAGTTAGTTAGTTAGTTTGTCTTGGTGACTCAAGTGTGTGACTCTTGTTTTGTCTATGTGTGCGTGATTTCATTTATGTTTCTGTATGCAACAACGGTGAATGTTGCTGTTACTGCTGCTGCTGCTTCTGTTGTTGACAGTTAACTTCTTGTCGTTGTTGTCCTTGTTGTTGTTGTTGTTGTTGGTGGTGGTGTTGTTGTTCCTAATATTATTGTTGTTGTTGTTGTGCTTGAATTGTTGTCCTTGTGGTCACATATGCGTTTTGGTAATTGTTGACAGTAAATTCTACGAAAATTTCATTGCGTATGCATTTGTTGTAAGTTGAGCGTCTAATTTGCGGAAATCAACACGAGACCAACGAAGCCAAGCCTGCAATACTAAACTACCTTAACATAAACTAACACAGTTACTGTATATGTATGTATGAAGTGGATTCCTGTATACGTGTGTATGTTTGTGTGTTTGTGTATTTTACTTGTGGTTAAGAAAATTCAATTGAAAAACTTTACTAATTTTAATTTATTTTTATGCTCTTCGTGTTCGCAATTCGCTTTGATTTTACTTTATCACAAATGATGCAATTAAAATTTTTACTTCAATTTTTATTCAAACTGTGGATAAGAAGAAATTTCAAATAAAAGGTGATAAGAATTTTGAAGAGCCATGAAATATCTTAAAATAAATTCTTTAAACTTAAAATGAATCTTAAAAAGGAGTTGTCACTTAGGTTCATAGTGACTAGGATTTGTTTTGATAACCCAAAAAAATTTCTTTTAAATGCTTGTACAGTAGAATGAAAACATTACATTAGAAAATCAGAAAAAAATTCATAAATCCAGTCGACATTAAGAAAAACTAAAGAAAGAAGAAGAAAGAAGGAAAGATAACTTTTTAATAAAATTGGTAATTACAAAGTCAATTTAACTTGCATCTGAACTTGTCAGCATTCGCAATTGCAAAAGATTTCAAGGGTTTTTAGAGTTCCGGACCAAAAGGAAACCTATTAAAGAGACTTCCCCCTCGGCTCATATCTCATAAACTGCAATAGCTAGAAAGTTGAAATTTTCACAAAAGATAGAGTTTTATCCGGGCATAAGCAACAAATACTAAAAGTAAAATATTTTCAAAAACTTAAAGGGGTCCCCATACAAGAAACATTTTGGTTTGTATGGTAGCTATACGATCCAGTAATCCCACGAACTTGAAATTTAGAAGGTTGATGGATATACATCAGAAGCTTATATTGTCGAAAATTCAGTTTGTTCGGACCACTAGGGAGGGTACCTCTCATACAAACCCACCATTAAAATTTAGGTTCTTATTAGAAAAACTTTTTTGTTTTTTGGACTATTGAATTGAAATTTAGACACTATAAGTTTCTAATATAGGCACGATACATTTGTTAGAATTAGTCAAATCGAACCACTAGGGGGAGTCTCTCCCATACAAACTCTAATCTGGTACGGAACCCTCCGTGTACGAGTCTGACTCGCACTTGGCCCATTTTTTACTAATTGGAGAAAACTACTAAATAATTCTGTTTGCGTGAGTTGAACATTTAACTAAGATTAAACATTTGATAAATATAGGTAAACAGATTCTTAATACTTGTGTATTTGTAATCAGTTCAGAATAAGAACTATGATATAAATTGAACCAGACCTTAACAGACATCTTAACTGAATATTAATGTAAGAATAAAAGGAAACGAATTCTATGTCAATCCCAAGCAACTAAAGTTACGACTTGAGAGATCCTGGGAAGATGAAGTCTATTAAGTTTATCTAGTGAATTGAATGAGATTGTGAGCCCATAAATTTCAAATTATAGTGGAGTAGTTCTTTATCAACTTTGCTAATATATATGATTGAGATATACAATACATATGTCAATATTAGATAAAGTTACAGTCCTCTAATCACACGGTGGGACTATTCAGTATCATGATGGTCTGGAAAAACCTCTTTACCAAGTTTCTGAAACTTTATTCAATTTCTTGTATGCAAAGGATTTGTTTTTCGTCTCAATACAATTGTTAAATATATTCAATAGTGCTTCAAATAATATAGCATTAAAAGCTTATAAATATCTTTGCATAATTTCATTACCTTCAAAAAATATCCTTCTAACTGCAATTATACACCCTGAAATTTGAAAAGATACTTGAGCCTTTTAGTAACAATAATGAATAGGCTGGCAAAATATCATAATAGAATATATTTTTCATTTATATATTCTTAAACGCCAAGGGCACTAGAATACTCTTGATTAACGAGAGCCTCCATCAATTTAAGGGTTATGACAAAATCATTTGAAGTTTTATATGCTTAATAAAACAAAAAATTAATGTAAATAATAAATAAGTAGTCAAAGGTCAATTAAAACTACACAATTCAATTCAATTCAATTATTTAATGGAAAACAAATAAAAGTTCATTAGGCATTACGAGTATATTTTCTTCTATATCCGGTTTAGAAAACAAAACCCCGGAGAAAGTAGTAAAATAATAAAATTCGTTTAATAAAAAATCAATTATTTATTTTACAATAAACATACTTCTATGGAAAAAACTCAAAAAAAAAAAAAAAAAAAATAGAAACGAAAAGCATATTAAATATTTTGACCTACAAAGGAAGGTTGTTGGAAATTTTCTACCGTTTGACATTTTAGTATTCTATATAGAAAATATTTTGAGGTCAATCATGTCAATGGGCATGATGACTTAAAGACATTAATAGTACAGAATTTTAAATGAAAACTAGAATTTAGTTTAAGAATTGTAGTTTATGAATAATTAAAACGAAAAATATCAAATAGCAAAGTGAAATACAGAAAATAAGGCAACTCGTAACAATTGACTTAATCAGGACAAATACAATAATTTTTTCTTTTTACTAACTTCTATTATTGTTATAGTTTTTGTTATTTCTGTTATTGTTGTTGTGGTGGTTTTCCTTAATCATTAAAGTTATGAGCAATTGTAATTTACACAACAAAAAAAAAAAAAAATTGGTGAAGGGGAAAGAAAACTAAGTTGCGTAGTCATCAAAGAAATCAAAAAAACAAAAAAAAAAATGCCAACAAAATGCACAACAATGACGAAGTTAAGCCGTAAACACAAATATAAAAACTCACAAACATACAAGTTAACATACATATACATACGTATATGTGTAGATACAAGCACACACACACATATATACAAATATATGGAAACTTTGAGAAAATATCAAACAAATAATAATGGTTCAGCAGCTAATGGCGTCGTTGAGCGCATTAGACGCCTTAGGGTTGCCATCAAAGTAGTCGTTCGTCGTCATCGTCATCGACATCGACATCATAGTCACAGTCATCGTCATCCATGGAAATCATCATTATTCTTATAATCATCATTAACAACATAATCATCACAGTTTAGAGCAGTGTTTCTTAAACTGTTTTTTGATTGGGAGACAAATTTAAAAATTCTGAGATAAATAAATTACAACAAAAGTTGTAGAATCAACAATAATACAAAGCTCAAAATGACAACACAAGAAGTTTATTATTTTGTGTGTACATATAAGAAATTTATAATAGTGTGTGTTAAGCATTTGCTTCTGGGTTATGGGAAAATAGAAATTTCTTAACATGGCAAATGAATGAGTTTTATTGCATCTACACTCTTTCTTAAACCCAGCGTCAGCAAAGATGGGTTAAAAAATAATGTTCCATTTCAAGATTTCTTTAATGCAATAGTTGGCATATTCTCTGATTGCAAACGCTTTGTTTTTTTTGTCTATTAGAACTTCTCCGGGAATGACTGCACATTTCTTAGCCTAATATTCATGAGTTTTTTTTTTTAATTATCTCATAGCCATAGAGATGACAAAGGAAAAAACACCAAAAAGTAGAAATTTTAAAAGAACAAACTCCACATAATAACGACTTCTCTAAAACAAAGTTTTTTTTTTCCATGTATTTGGACTTATCTACTACAAACTTCACAATACAACAAAGTTTTTATATAGACTAACTCATCTTTAACAAAGTGATTGATGACTTTGTATTAAAATTCAAAGGAAAATGAAATCAAAAATGGAGGAAGTGTGCCCTCACCCTTATAAGCACAATATGGAAGTGAAACTTTTTTAGCGAAGGGAGGTAAATCCAAAAATTAGAAAATGAAATGTGACGAAAATCAAAATGCGATAATGGTTTCACTTCAGTATATAGCTTTGAAGTTGGTAAATTTTCAATTAGAATTGCTTCGCAGATTACTTGTTACTCCATGGAATACAATTTTAGAAACTCTGGTTTATATGACATACAAGAAAATATTGTTGGCGCTATTGTCGTCATCGTCATCGCGGCTGACATAATTACAATTTTACTCAATTTCCGCTAAACATTTACTAGTTTTGTTCGAGTTCATTTCAAGAACCCGAAGAGGAGAAAAATTATAACAATAAATGGTTAAAATAAAAACTGAAAATAGTAAAAAATGAAACAAATTAAAACGATGAAAATGATTTTATTGATTTGTAGAGTCACGCAATTCCCATCTATAAAAAAAAAAGAAAAACAAAACTATATAGACTTATAAAAACAAAATGGAAACAGAAAAAATAAAACTAATCATCAACAAATGAGTTTTTCTACTATTTCATATATAATAATAAATAATAGTTCGTAACTAATGTAACTTTGCATTCATGTGGAGATCCTTAAGGGCTAAGGCTGCTGGTGCTCCTTATTTATGGTTATTAGTTCTGGTTATAAAAATATTAATTTTCCTGCAATTTGTTTTGTGTTTCTTTTAGTATTGTAGTCAGTTTGATGGTTGGTACAAGACTGATTCTTCTTTAATTTACTTCTCTTCACTTAAGTCTGGGTATATTTTGTAATTATAATCACTTGTACTACTTATTACTTACTTATAACAATAGAGATGTGCTTATGATAAGAAAGAGATGCTTACAATTCGGCCATTCTGGCGACATGGGATGATCCTGATCTTGATTATTCTCACTTAATAACTTAGCCTTGTTAAAAGTTATTCTATCACTTTTATCTATTGACTTTTCCTTTACAGATAGGACTCAGGCATGTGTTACATTCGTTATTACTAGTTAAGTTTGTGACATGCCTCTATATTTATTTGGGTTTCGGACTCAAAGGGAATCTTATTGCAGAGACTTCGTTGTGCGTCCGTCCATCCTCGGGTCATATCTCATGAACCATAATAGCTGGATAGTTGAAATTTTCACAGAATATGTAGTTCTATCCGGGTATTAGGAACAAATACTAAAACTGAAATGTTTTTGAAAACTTAAAGGGGTCTCCATACAAGAAACATTTTGGTTTGTATGATAGCTATACGATCCAGTAATCCCACGATCTTGAGATTTCGATGGATTGTAGAAATATATCAGAAACTTATATTGTCGAAATTTAATTTTGATCGGACCACTAGAGAGGGTAGCTTCTGTAGAAACCCCCATTAAAATTAAGGTTCTTATTAGAAAAAATGTTTTGTTTTTTTTTCCTGTCGAAATGAAATTTAGACATAATAAGTTTCTTAAAATAGGCGCGGTACACTTGTTGGAATCAGTCAAATCGGACCAATTAGGGGGAGTACCTCCCATACAAACCCTAATCTGGTACGGAACCCTCTGTGTACGAGTCTGACTCGCACTTGGACCATTTTTAATATATTCATAAGATAAATTTGATTTTGAAATGCAATTTTGAACTTATTGTTGAGTTGTCAATGAGTTAATCGGAGATGTTTATAAATTTACTATAAAAAAGACAAATTTCTTTCAACTTATACTGGATGCATTCAAATATCAATCTTCTTCATAAAACTGAGCAATTCAAAATGACCAACAATATTCCTAATAGATTCTTTTAAAGTGATAACAAGATCTTGAACTAATAGATCTTGAATTGAAGTTAATAATTTAGGCAATATAAATTTGTGGTTATGTTGTTGTTATTGATTTGTTGCAGGATTAACTATTTTTTAGCCAATACTTTTAAGTTCCTTCATTGAATCAAATTACTATAATTTCTTATTTTCATATGCTAAACTTATTGAGATTTTTGATATGAAAATATTCTTTCATACTTCTATGTTTATTTTACGAGAATTTAATTTAATCTTCGTTGTAATCGCTTTGTTAATATGTGTTTATTTTTTGTTAGCATCTCTATTTTCTGTCTGGGCCACGTACTATATTATAGTATTTCAAAACATACCAAAGTAATTGCTTAAAATCATCAATAATTAATTGTATTGACGCCACACACACACACACCGAGTCATTCACGCTGTGCTGGCAAACTCAAACTTACATGTACAATATATTCACACCCTGATTTGCCTCATTCAATATATTTTTTTTTTTGTAAATATAAGTTAAAAGTGGTGAAGAAACGAACATTTTTTGACTGGGTATTGGTCTTGGTGTCAATGTGTTGACTGTTTTTCAATTAAGCACACACCAAGTCTTAGCAAATATAGGGGGAAAAAAATAAAGAAAAGCCAACCCAAGTCTAAGCAAGTAAGTAAACCATGCACACATGTAAGGATATGTCAGTTTCTGTGTGGATATGGCTGTGTTTGTTTAATGCTGACTAAGCAAACCAAAGACAACGTAATGTAACGTAATGTAACGTAATGAAGTTTAAGTGAGTTTAAAAAGTTAAATCAGCATTAGACGCACATGGGCACATGGGCACATGGGAGTAAACCCAACCAGTAAAGCCCACTCAACTCAACTGAAGGCAACACTAAACCTTAAATGAACGAACGAAGGAAGACACAAGAATATTAGACCTCCAGACAACAGACGACGACGACGACGATGACGATGACGCCTATCATTGCTAGTGACTTCAGTGACAGAATCTTCTCTGCCTTCTTCTTGTTATAACCTTTTTTTTTTGTTTTTCTTGGTATGTGTATTCTTTTTCTTATTCTCCTTCTTCAAAGTAGCTGTCAGCAATTTGCATTTCTTATATGGGGGAGTTTAAATGCGAAAGTCTTGCCACATGATTCCTCTTCTATGTGGATATACTTAGTATAGTACTGAATGTGTGTATGGGCGGAAATTGAAGTTAGTCAGAGAGGAAGAGAGACTCATGTGCTGCTTTACATTCTACTTACGCAAGATACTTACTTTAAAAGACGACGATGCCAACGACATAATGACGATGACTATGACGACAATGATGGTGACAATGTTGAGGATTGAAATGGAGACGATGGCAATGGAGCGATTACTTTTGGTGACGATGTATTTCTATCTTCCCTTTGACTTATTGGATTTTGTGGTTAATAAACTATTTAGTTTTTAATTAAGTTCAGACGGCAGCAACAGAAATGTACAGAAATGTGCAGAAAATTAAAAAAAAAAAAAAAAATGAAAATTAATTAAACTTTTTAAATGGGGAAAAAACATTTTAATTGTTGTGAACTTGACATGAGGCAAACATAAATTGCAATGCTGCACACATTGACAGTTGTAGCATTGAGTAATGCGCACACACACACACACACAAATAAAAAACAAAATACTAAACACACATACATAGATGCTTGTTCACACAAATACTATAATAATGTTGTTATGTCGCCTTTATGCTTGTGTGTTTTTCTGTTCAATTCCGCTTCCGGTGGCCATTAAAGTAACGACGACGACGACGACAACGACGACTATATTTACCAAGCACAAACATTCTTTTGTTCATGGGGGCCCCCCATCATCCCCACGCTCCTTCTAAGAAGTAAACCTCGTTTGTTAAAATTTGCCGCTGGCATTTGTAATTTTTTTCTAATACTAGTTCAACCACGCCCTTTTTGTGCGCCTTGTCATGCAAGTAGGCGTATCAACTCTAAAGTTATAGTATGTGACTAATGTTGTTGTTGTTGTTGTTGTGGTCTTCGGTCGGTCCTTTCTACTTATTATATGTTGCTACTCTTTAAACAACTCATTCATCGTTGCTCTTTTTTTATTCTTTTGAATTTACGTTTTTCATTTGAAACCAAACAAAAAATTTTTTGTTTTTGTTGCATAAAATTAGGCATCATTGAAGTTTCAAAATGCCTTAAAGGCAACAAATCTATGCAACACAGAAAGAAACTAAAGTTGATCATCATTGTCATTATTTTAATCATCATCATCATTGCCATCATCATTCTCATCATCATTTTCATCATCGATATCAACTTGAGACCATCTTCTGTCTTGTCTTGTGTTGTCTTGTTCTGTCTTGTTCTGTCTTGTCTTGGGTTGCAGTTTCTTGAATCTGTTTCCATATTACCATTCTTTTGTTGTTCTCTCAGCAGAAAACTTTGCCAAAGTTCAAAAAGCTTAGGGCAAACAGAAAAAAACAAACAAAAAAAAAAAAAAACTTCTGCCCAAGCATATGTCGAAAGTTTTCTAATTTTCAAAGACGCTAATGCTTACTAAACTAAAGAAAGTAGGAAGTAAATACAAGGTCTTCAAAATGATCAAGGAAGGAGGAAGGAAAGTAAAATGGGAAAAGCATTCAGAAAGACCACAACAATTTGCCACAAACGCTCTAAAACATACACGAAAATTTCAAACTGAAACCACACTAGCAATAGAAGAAAACGTTGGAACAGGAAACGAAGAAGACGGAGGAGCAGGAATAGATAGAGATGAGAACTAGGAAATAGTGAAAAAAAAAAAACAGTGTCAAAAGTGCTTAGGTTGAGGCCTGTGTGCATGTTAGAGGCAGAGAAAATAAGAATGATTGGGAGACCCTAATGAATTCAAGTATTGTCAAGAGACACTTTATACTGTTGACCACAAATTTTGGTGCAATAGGCAATAACAACAACAGTCAACGACTTCAAATAAGTAACTCCATTGTCAGATCACAGTATTTCGTTAGTTTGGCAACATGATGGTAGTGATGTAGTAGTAGTTTTAGTTGTCTCATCAAGGACTTCCATGGTCCAATAATGAAAAAAGGAAATAGGAAATAGGAAGACAAAAAAAAAAAAAAAAAGAACCAGCTCGTTTAAAATTCATTTAAAGATCTTTGCACTTAAGTAACTACGGAACTATGAGGGAGGTCTGATGAGTTTCATAGTGGCGCCACTAATAAATAATCTAATAAATAATCTTTGTTGGTATCAGAAACTAGATGACTGCTATCAGAGTTTGAGCAAAATATATTGCAACGTTTCACAATCATTGATGAACCAAAATGACCAAAAAATTATTGTTTCCCTAAACAGCAGTAAGTGCTTTTGAAACTGGTAGATAAAAGTGATTCAATCACCCACAGAAATTATGAACAATTGTTTTTGGAGCCCAAAAGCAGTCCTCCTTATCCTCTACATATGATAACAGATGCATACTATGCAGCATTATTGGATCGACTGATAGTTAAAATCAGGAAAAATTGAAAGGAAAGTGATACTCCTTGCAAATAATGCACCAGTTCACATATTGACAATCGGAATATTTAAAATATATGAGTGAGGCTACAAATTGCTCCATCAATCTGTACCCTATTCATAAGATTTTGCTCCCTGAGAATATTATAATCTGTTTCAATTGAAAAAGCTGAATGAAGAAACTGGAAATATTTATCGGAAGACACGAAAAAATTCGAAAGTTTTTAACCCAAATGTGTCTAAACTTATCAGACATCCCTCATTCGTATGATACATTTAGGAATGAGAAACTGTTTTTTGCTTGTACAAAAAAGAAGATTGTGTTGAAGGCCTTTGGCGCTCTGCGGGCATTCAGAATAAAACCAGCAACTAAATCTAACAAAGCAAAAGTTCTTAAAGTTTTTAACGTCACCATCACCACCAACAACAACAACAACAACAACAATAAGAACTGCAACATTGTAATAACAACAAAAACTAATAACAATAAAGTTAGAAGCGCTTAGCATAAAATTGCAGGGAGTAGAAGAATTTAAAAGGTATACCAGAGTAACTAAGTGAGTTAGTGACTGAGAGAGTGAGGGAGTAAGGTTGGGAGGTACTTAGTTTTGGAGTTTGGTAGAAGATCCATTGAGATTCGTATGGTGTTTTGCGGCTTTGATGGGAAACCCGTCTGAGCTTGATGCCAGTTGGACGCGTGAACTTTATTGCAACTTTCAACTTTATAGTCAGAGTCACCAACGAAACCATGATGATGAATCTCTTCTCCTCGCTACTCTATT
This sequence comes from Amiota minor, assembly GCA_037043295.1. Lineage (NCBI taxonomy): Eukaryota > Metazoa > Arthropoda > Insecta > Diptera > Drosophilidae > Amiota > Amiota minor. Next base: position 1,255,641 of record JBAMAW010000382.1, read on the forward strand.
CCTCTGTGAATTCGAGTTTGAATTTTTCGTGTGACATCAACATCACGTGCCATGGACTTTATAAATAATAATAACAACAACAACAACAACAATTGCAACTGTAATACTAGCAACAATGTTCTATTCTAGAGTTCACAAACCAAAGCTTGCAGCTGCCAATGATGTTGTTGCTGCTTTTGCTGTTTCCTATGTGGTTGCAACATTTTGTTGTTGCTGTTGTTGTTGTTGTTGTTGTTGTTGTTGTCCGCCATCCAAAGTTCTTATCAAGCGTTAATGTCGTTTGTTGTCGAGTTAAAGTTGATATTTTTTGAATGCGGAAAATCGCGGTCTTTGTCGGTCGTTCCTAACTTCAATTTTGCATGTCACCATGAATGTGGGTCTGACTGTCCTGCCTGATGCCCAGGAAGTTGAGGGGTAACAGGTTCCTTCTGAAGGACTGAATTGTATTTATAATGAGGCTAACAGAATAATTATTGAGTGTGTCGTGTTGTTGATGTTGGTTCTCTTGTTGTTGATTATTGTTTGTTTCTGTGTTCTGCGAGTTGCTGCTCTTGGGCCAACATCGCTTAATGACCTCATTTTGTATCGTTGTAGCGTTGAGGCGGTTTTCGTTTCTTTCTCTCTCTTCCCCGGTATTTGACATTTCGTAGATAAAACGTAAGTTGCCGTGTGAAAAGTAGGCAGCACTTGATGGGCGTTTCAGTAGTCGTGTGCTTAAAGCAACTGAAAAAGTTTAATAATTCACTTGGATTGTAAGTGTTGGTAAACAATTACTCGGAAAATTATTAAGGCTTTAAGCCAATATGATGGGATATAAGCCAACGTGATTAAAAACATGACGGACATAGCTTTGAGTTGCATTTACGTTGGCTTATGAAGAGCTGAAAAAAAAACAAGTGAGGTGATATTTTTATAAATTAAAAGTTGAATTCAAGTTGCAGTTTTAATATTAAATATATATATTGTAGTTTGACCATGACGCTACATGTTTTGTTCATCTTAACTGAGAATATTATCCCTGCCAACTGGAGGTCATTGGCAGAAAATATGTATTTGACGATTCAACTATTCTCACTTTCTGAAAATAATAGCAGAGTACCCATTGACCGAAGTATGATGGCAAAGTTCATCTTTGTTTAGTAGTAGATGGTTTTTGGAATACTTCCTGTTTGGTTTTAGAAAACTCACTTCATGTCTCTGTCCCTTGGAGTTATCTCATTAACTTACAAATTGGTTGCCCTCACATTTCCTGATAGCCTTGATTTGGTGGGTTTTGGTTAACCCACAGAAAGACTTAGGACGAATTAAAGTCCGCTTAGCTTCATGCTGAGGCAGAATCCACTCGTGGGTTTATTTGTTGTGAAAAGTCAGGCCAAGCCTTTACTATTAGAGAGGAGATTGTTAAAGAGGCATAGCCAATTTCAATAAACAAAAAGATACTTTATGAAGAACAAATATTATTATTATTTACATTACACAGTAAATTGAAAAAAAAAAAAAAATGGGCCAAGTGCGAGTCACACTCGTACATGTAGGGTTTCGTACCAGATTGGGGTTTGATTTGACTGATTCCAGCAAATATACCGCGCCTTTATCAGAAACTTATAATGTCTAAATTTCAGTTCAATAGTCCAAAAAACAAATAAGGTTTTCTAATAAGAACCTGGAGTTAATTGACGGTTTTGTATGGGAGGTTTCCCTCCTAGGTGGCAGATTTGGTTGAATCCAACAGATGCACCGCGCCTATATCAGAAACTTATAGTTTCTAAATTTCAGTTCAATAGTCCAAAAAACAAAAAGGTTTTCTAATAAGAACCAGCTTCTTAAAGGGGGTTTGTGTGGAAGGTACCGTCCCTAGCAATCCGATCAAACTGAAATTTCGGCAATATAAGTTTCTAATATAGAGGTACTAACCTTTCACATTTCAAGATCCTGGGATTACTGGATCGCATAGCTGCCATACAAACCAAAATGTTTCTTGTATGGGGACCCCTTTAAGTTTTCGAAAATATTTTAGTTTTAGTATTTGTTGCTGATGCCCGGATAGAACTACTCCCTCTGTTTTATTTCATAAGCTATTGCGGCTTATGAGATATGACCCGAGGATGGACGGACGGACAATGAAGTCTCTGCAGTAGGGTTCTTTTTGGTACCCTTTGGGTCCGGAACCCAAAAAAGGCTTTGGAAGTTGATTATGAAACAAACAACTAGGGTACTAGGGAACATTTGGATATCCTTCAAATCTAGAGTTCTTTATTTTTGTAAAATAATAAAACATTCTTTAAAGAATGCGCAATTCATTAAGGTTTCTTTTAATTGACCTCAATTTACTAAGAAAGAAATAATTACAATCATGTGTTTTGCTTCAATTAAGAAATTTAAATCTTTAGGTCAAGTTACGTGACAACTGTACAATATCAGATTCAAAGGATTTTCCTTTTATACAAAGTACACACGAAAGCTTAAATTTTTGCTTCAAGGATAAACATTCCACACACGCACGTACACCTGGAGCTGAACTCAAAAGGATTTGTCGAAATTAATGCAAAACTATAACATTTTAATCAGCCTCAGAGGGGCGAAGGGGATGAGCAACAGCAACAGTAATAGCACTTAAAGTGCCTTTAGCATCGTTGCTATTGTTAAGCTTTAGGAAGCTTTAAAAATAGTTTAAAGGCAAAGCCATCCTTTCATCCTTTGTCACAAACAAACAACAAGGCGACAATTAGTTTAATTTATGCATCGCGTCGTAGTCAACTTTAAAACTGAACTGAGTAGTTCGTTCTGGCATGGAATACTCGAGTGCGCTAATCTCTCTGGCGCGCATTTGAATTAATGTTTTCTTTTTGAAAGTTTTTCTTCAACCTCTTTTAGTCGTCCCAACCCAGTAATTTAATGAACATTGCCACTGTGAAGTTATATTGTACGAGTATGCATAAATTAAGTGGCACTTTTATTTTTCGTTTGCAGGAAAATGGAAGATCAGTTCCTGATGTTACCGCCAGCCCCGGACGGGCGCCGCCTGGCCCACTGCCCGCGAATCAACAAATGTCGGGCTTGGCGAATCAACAGCAGCAACAACTTCATCATCAGCAGCAACAACAGGCCCATCAACAGCAACAGAACCAACACCAACAACGTGGACAAGGCGTCAAGGATCCAGTACTGCTGCAGGGTGACTTTCGAAAAGTGTCAGGCATCAGTTCGGAAATCTTTCGGCAGATAGAAGCGGTCGAGAATGATCATGATCCGAATACGGCTGCCGCCTTGGAGGCTGTTGAGCGACGTGGTGAGATGATTGTGCGTATATTGGAGCCACGTTGCATGGGCAGCAAACATGCAGTGGATGCAGCGCACAAACTCCTAAATAAAGGCGATGCACGTCACATAGTGCAGCTGGTTGAAATTGTTAAAAGGCCTGGTCAGACGTTGGGTTTGTATATCCGCGAGGGAAATGGTGCTGATCGTTCGGATGGTGTGTTTATCTCGAGAATTGCTTTAGAGTCGGCGGTCTATAACAGTGGGTGTTTGAGGGTAAGAAAAAGCAGGAAGATAAAAATATTTCCGAGAGTTTATTTATGTGTGTCTTATAACCGTAGGTTGGAGATGAGATACTTGCTGTCAATCTGGTTGATGTCACTCACATGTCACTCGACGATGTCGTCATCATCATGTCAATTCCCCGACGGCTTGTGCTCGCAATTCGTCAACGTCGTGGCAATCGTGGCACCGGTTCACCTGGCCCACCAACACTTTCACGGCCGGAGCAGAAACCACCGCCGGTGGTGGTCATCAAGCGTGATCTCAGAGACGAAGACTTAGACGAGACCGATCGGATGCCAAGATCGCGTTCATCACGAGAAAGACGTACAGGTAGTTTGATATAGACGCCAGTTTTGATATACTAATCGTGTGTTTTCTCTTTTTCTTCAAGGAGATGGTCGCGAGATGACCGAATCACGTTCTCGCCTGGGTTTGGGTCTCAACAACTACAGTCCACAGTCGGAGCAGCTGGATATGTACTACAATACGAGAGCTGGCGTTAATGCATTGAACGAACCACCAAGTTGGGGTTATAAGCCACCACCTCCACCATCAGTCATCACGGAGCAGCCAAAGAGTCATGCTTTTGCGCCATCGCATGCCTATTATCAGAATGCAGGTACACTGGAGAGTTTAGCCGAGAAAGTGCATTCCTTCTATCCAGGTGGACCATCACGTCGCATGTCCACCGGAACTGGCGTCAATATGGCGCAACAACATGCTCGTTTTCCACGTTCCGGTTCAGATCAGCATTTACCACGGGTAGAATATGCCGATTACTCCAATTCCCTGGGTCGCCATTCGCTGCTGCGTTCAAGTTTGAAGCCAGGAACTGTTCAAGGCGCTCCTCCTATGGCAGTCGGTGGAACTCTCGGTCGCTATGGACGCTATGATACGCAACGCTCTACATCGAAGTATGGTGGCGTTCCTTCGGGAGCTCAATCGCTGACGAGACGTTCACGTCCCAATCTCGATTATTCAAGCGATACTGAGGCTACGATTGGGCCACGTCCCAGTTACTATTATTACAATCGTCCAGCTATTGGTAGTATGCCACGAGGTGCTAGTGGCGTTGGTCCTAGTGCCGCTGCTAGTGCCATGTTGGGTGGAGCTCCCGACTTAAATAAGTTCAACTCACTGCCACGCGAGCGTCCCGGTGTTAGGTTACAGGGTATACGCTCGCGCATCGGGGATCGTATTTTGGATGAGAGTGACGGAAATATATCGGCACCCGAATTCAATGCACGACGTGAGCGTGATCTCCGCTCTCGCATCACTGCCAGCCCTTCAATCTTTACATCAGATGAATATCGCGCTTGGTTGCGTCGTGCACCTAGCAGTTCAGCAATTGCGGAGCAGATGCGTATAACGCGGGATCTGCTCAGTCAGCCACGCTCACATCGATTCTCCTGCAGTGCCGAGAACATACATGATGCACTCAAAAATGTAAGTTCACCTTAAACCGAAAAAATAATTGATTTCTGTATTGTGTTTGTATTACAGACTGAAAGTATTTACTCCAGTCGTACTGGCATACTTGGCACTGGTACACTCGATCGCAATCTCGGCATGACGCGTCCAATTTCAGCACTGCCCGTACGCTCCATGTCGTCACAACATATTGGTGGCGCCTCTTCGATACGTTCGCCTAGTATACGACGGATGCGTCAACTGCTTGAGCTCTCTGCTGGTCCAGCTAGTCCCAGTGGCAGCATAATGAGCACAGGCGGAACTCAGAGTCCTGCGCCGACGCCTAGTGCCACATTACCACGAGCAACTAGACAAATCGATATCAACCCAGCAGAGTTTGCCAAGTATAAACTGGACAAACCAATTGTCGACATTGCTGGAGTCTCGGGCATGCTGTGGATACATTTGCTAGCGGGCCGTGGCCTACGTTCGGCCCCCGAACTAGGAGCACAGCACGTTAGCGGTGTGCCACAATCACAAATGCGTGATCTTTACTGCGTCATCGAGTGCGATCGTGTGCACAAGGCTCGAACGGTTGTGCGTTCTGGCGATTTGCAATTTGATTGGGATGAATCATTTGAATTGGATTTGGTTGGCAATAAGCAATTGGATGTGCTCGTCTACTCGTGGGATCCGCAACATCGTCATAAACTTTGTTATCGTGGTGCCATTTCATTGTCAGCAGTGCTGCGTCAATCACCGTTGCATCAGCTGGCCCTGAAAGTGGAACCACGTGGAACAATTTATATACGTATGCGTCATACTGATCCTTCAGCATTGTATAAGCGACGTGGTTTGCCTAGTTTACGTGCTGGATATCCAGCACTCTTTGGTGCAGATCTCGAAACGGTAGTTAATCGCGAATCGAAGGGTGCTCCTGGCAGCGCTCCAGTGCCAATTGTGCTGCGGCGTTGTGTCGAGGAGGTGGAGCGACGTGGTCTCGATATAATCGGACTGTATCGTTTGTGCGGCTCGGCAACGAAGAAGCGACTACTGCGCGAGGCATTCGAGCGCAATAGCCGTGCTGTGGAATTGAGCCCGGAACATGTTCCTGATATTAATGTTATAACCGGCGTGCTGAAAGACTATCTCAGGGAGCTGCCGGAGCCACTGTTCACGCGATGTCTCTTCCAAATGACAGTCGATGCTCTAGGTAAATACAATAGTAAATCGAATAGTAAACTAAAGCCTCATGTATTCAATGTGTTTCTTTCACTTAGCTGTTTGCCTACCAGATGATCCTGAAGGCAATGCGAAACTCATGCTCAGCATACTTGATTGCTTGCCTAGGGCAAATAGGGTTAGTATTAAATATTTCGCAATAAGATTTTCTGCTGAAATTCATAGCTTTGTTATTCTTAAAGGCTACACTGGTTTTCCTACTTGATCACTTGTCACTGGTTGTCTCAAACTCCGAACGGAATAAGATGTCTGCCCAGGCATTAGCCACTGTTATGGGACCGCCACTAATGCTACACTCCGCTAGTGCACAGCCTGGTTCTGATATTGATCATGCGCAACCCATTGCTGTACTCAAGTATTTGCTGCAAATCTGGCCTCAGCCACAAGCTCAGCACCATGGCCCTACTCAATCGTTGGTGGCTCAGCATATGGGAGCAGCTGGAGCTAGTGCTTTGTTGAGTGGCATGGCCACCGGCGGCAGCATGAGCAATATGGCGGGTGTTGCTTCAGGTAACGTAATCTGTGTGGGAATGAAATTTCACGCGCATCTTTAATTTATTATACCAAAACCAAGTCAGAACACAAGTCTTTACTACACTTTATTTAAAAACAAAAACTGCTGCTTTCAAAGGTAGTTTGGTGAAGAAACAAAAAAAAAATCTGTTAATCAGTTACTCCACACATGTTAAATGAAAAGCAAAACAACAACAATCTTAATAAATCATTAAAAAAAAAAACCAAATACCCAACACGGCACAGAAACCGTTCCAAGTCAAAGATTCAATTGCTCACTCTCTCTCTCTCTCTCTCTATCTCTATCAATCAAACTCTTGAAGCTCAATCACTTTTCAATCACAACAAAATCTACAATATCTTGCAGTCATTCTTTTTCACTCTTTAACTCTCGCTCTGTCTCTCTATCTGTTTTGATGGGAGATGAAGTCATCCCACCACCACCTAGAATAACCACGCTTAGAATCTATCACAAAAATTACTACGTTCACATTACATAATATTGATTAATACAGAGTCCTATGTAGACAGGTCGGCGCGGCGAGTCAACAGGGCAGCGTGGAAGCAAAGTCAATGCGTTGCAAGCGGACAGACAACAACTTCTACTGCAGCAGCAGCAGCAGCTCATGGCGGCGGGCAATCTTCTACGCTCGTCCACTTCGGTAACCAACATACTCTCCCAAGGCCATCATCAGCTCTCAGCCACAGCCAACACTCATCTGTATCAATCAGTAGTGGGTCAGTTAGCTCAATCGCATCGAGCCTTGCAACAAGCGGTGCAACAGGTAAACAACAACAACCACCACAACAACAACAACACAACATTAACAACAACTAACATAACTAAACAATAACAAAAATACTAACCACCCAAAAAAAAATTTGAGGAAGGAGTTAGAAATTACATATTAACAAAAATTGCAAATTAGTAAAGTACTAACATTAAGATTTGGTTGCCTTTGTTTTTTTTACTAATCCTTAATTCAAAATTAATATTATCTAATTACAATTATTGTAGAAGTGGTGGAAGGTAATTATGTTAGGTTTGAGCAAGTCATTTGGTCCATTGATAGAAATCCATAGAATCAGCAAATATCTTCAACTTTAATATGAGGACATTAGGAGGGTTATAAGAAAAAACAAAAAAAAAAAAAAAAATAATAATAATATAAAATAATAATAATAAATAATAATAATAAGTGAAACTTCCTTGGCGAAGGGAGGTAAATCCAAAAATTAAAAAATTAAATGTGACGAAAATCAAAATGCGATGATGCTTCAGAGACGTAGTGGGGAAACGCACAAAACCATGCGCATTGCCTTGTGCGGGCTCGTCTGCAGCGTAGAGAATAAAATAGAGAGATAAAAAATGATTTTCTTATTGTGTTTACTTTACGAAAGATCTTACGAACAAGAAGTATAACACTACAATATTCTGTATTATTGCTTGACCATCTACTTTATAAGTTTCACTTCCATATTGTATTTGCCTAAATAGCTCGTCAATTTTTGATTTTCGTCACATATATTTTCCATATGTTTTAGATTTACTCCTCTTCGCTAAAGAAGTTTCACTACAAAAAAAAAATATTCCCAGTGCAGGACTCGAACCCCACGCCCACGCGGTTTGCAAGTCCTACTCCCTAACCACTACGGTTACACGAAGACATTTCAATTGTATTTGCCTAAATAGCTCGCGAAATTTTGATTTTATTCACATTTCATTTCCATATATTTTAGATATACTCTCCTTCGCTAAAGAAGTTTCACTTCAAAAAGATTATTTAGCAGAATTTCATTTTCAAAAAATAGGCAGCTTATGATTTCTTATATGTAAATATTATATGTACTTGAAGATTGGTAATTCTCTTCCTAAAAGATAAAAAAAGATTTTAGTCAAAGCATAAGCACATTTTTCTATGGAGAACTTGAGAAAATGCCCCGGGCCCTGGAACACAAGCCAAAATAGGCAAATACATATGTAGCAATTCGAAATGTACACTATATTCTTTCGTTCAACAATATTTCCCATTCCAACTCTGTCCTTTTTGTAAGAAAAGGGATCATCAGAAAAGATCCTTTAGTTATGCTGATTCATAAATTTTTCAGCAGACCATGGCAATCATTAGACTCCTTAAATTTTAGTACGTCATATGCAGATGCATTTTACCAATGTGAACATTATAAAAAAAAAAAAATTCAAAATATTGAAAAGAATTTTTTGGGAGCGAATTAGGACTAGCACATTAAAGAATTTATAGATTGAATTATATGTAGTAATACTAAGAATTTTTATAATAAATATTTAGCTTAGTTTCCAAATTTTCTTGAATTTGAAATCCTTTTCATCAAAGATTGCAAACAAATACATACATGACATTCTTACTAAGGGTGATCCGATACAGACAACCAAACTATTCTATAGTTTTTTGTAAACTTGTCCCTCGTTCAGTTAAGCTAGAAAGCTAAAATTTTGCAAGATGATACTGCACATTTGACGGATTCAACCGAATCGGTTCACTAGGAAGGGCACCTCTCATACAAACCCATGCAAAACTTTTTTATTTTTAGAGTTATCACCCTGAAATTCGATACTGTTTGACCCATATTCACCAGCCATGTAAATCAAGATCATAGGATTACTAGAACACATAGTTCTCAATGTTGAAATGCAGTATAGCACCCAGGTAACAGTGTGGCATTTCATTACGATATTTCGAGACTTGACGTTTACAGTGTCATTTTTAGGGTTCCTTATCCAAAGGGTACCAAACCTCCCATTCAAACCCCGAGTATCGTCTCTTTTTTTTTTTTTTGAAAAACGATTCATTTCCCAATATATTATAGGAAAAAATAAATGTTGAAGTTACAGTTTGGGCAATTTTGATATATAGTTTTCTTTGATAGAATTTTGCAATTCAGATTATCTAAATACATACATATTTTCATAACACTGAACAATGACAACAAAAACAAACAAACCAACAAACTGACACACACACACACACACACACACACACACACACACACACACACACAGAGAAACAGAAACATATTCGAGTCTTTAATTTGTTTTATGTTCTTTTTCTGTCTCTAACTAAAACTAATTTTCCTGTTGACCGTTTGTACGAAGCGTCTTTTTGAAAAGAAACCAAAAACAAAAAACCAAAAACAAAAAAAAAATAAAATTTAAATATTAAATATAAATTTCTCTATTTTCTTTTTGGCTGAAATACATGAATGAGTATGAAATACTAATAATCGATGTGTAAAGCATTTAAATGTTGTTACTTATAATTTAATTTATTTAATATAAAATGCTTCATAAAAACAAATGAAAAAAGAAATGAGGAAAATTATTATTATAAATATAATTTGCAAATATTTAAGTATTTTCTATTATATGAAATTATGAATTATAAGTTTAACGTAAACGAAATGATGATGATAATGATATTGTGTAATGATGATAATCTGTTTTTATACTTATAATGTGATAATGATGATATATATTGTACAACGATGTGATAAATGTATTTTTGAACATGGAGTCTATAGCATGATTGGCCCACTACTGGTAAAATCGAAACGTAAATCTATCAACAACAACAACAACAACAACAAGAACATACAAACATCCATCAATCAATCAATCAATCAATCAATTAAAATTCAATCGTAACTATTTGTACATACATACATATGTATTTGACATAAGCATAGTAAAACAAAATCATATGTCACACATGTCTCTCATATGTAAATGATAAAAGCGTTTCATACATCAATAACACTAACATTAATAACATTAATAACAAGAATCATAATCATAATTCAATTCATTATCCATGTACAATTTCATAATATCAAGACCATTATTGTGCTCATAGACCCCAAGTCCAAGTAAATGCTGAAAGATTTAATGTGTAGTGTCAAAAGTTTAACATAGAAAGCCTTGCAAATTGCAACAAAATACATAGCAAGCAATACCAGCCTAGCATAGACCCGCTACCACCACCACCACCACCACCACCACTACTACTACTACCTACCAACCAGCATGTCTCTACCTACATATGTATCTAACCAACAACAATTTACCATTATAAATATCAATGTACTTATTACCTTACCTTACGTTGCTGCTTCTAACCAAAAGGCAAAGTTTCTTTAAATTGTATTACATAAATTCATATAAAAATCCATCACATCATCAACTCAATTATCATTAATCATAAAATCACCAGAATTTTGCATGTCGCACAAGTCCACCAAAAATTAACCATAAACCCAAAATCATCATTGAATTAATTGGCATCCCTCAAAGTTTTGAATTGGGAAATTGGTTTTATTTGTAATTGGCTGCTTTCCCTCAAAATCAAAAGCACAATTTCTTTTGTAATTTTGCACTACCAAATTGTGATTGTTGTTTGTGTTCGTTCGTTCGTTCGTTCGTATTGTACATTCACCATGTTGTCCATGTTGAGAAAATGTTGGCCACCGAAAGAAATTTAAATCTAAATTTAACAAAATTACTAACCCAGCACCATAAACACTACACTACTTCCTCCACCTTTGAACACAATTAATCCAATTTAACCTAAACAAAAAAATACACAATCCAACCAACCAACCACATGTGCACTCATCGCTGCTCTTCCTTCCTCAATCAATATTTGTCTTTATTGTGTGTCATCTCTTAATCTATTTGTTCAAATAACCGTGCGCGCTTGCGCTCCTGTCTCGCTTTTATTTAATATTTTTACAGCCCTATCAATTGGTGGGCTCAGCGGTCTCGGCAATTCCCGACCAATCGCCACTGCCACTGCCCGGAACGCCATCCCCCGGCAGTAGCTCGGCCTCGACCGGTTCCGGGTCGGGTTCAGGTAAAAGTAATAAAAAGCGTTTCCAAAAATCCCTTATCTTTTTTTTATAAGGAAAGATAGTAAACATTGTTTTCTTTTTATAACCAGGTACTGATACAATAAAGCGTGGTGCTTCGCCATCCACAGTGATACACGTCAAGATACAGGAATCCGCTAGTTCATATTCGATTAAGAAAACAACACTTGATGACGATTTATCAGCGACAACAACAGCAACGGCAACATCAACATCTGGAGGAGGAGGAGGAGGAGCAGGAACCGGTTTAGGTTTAAGAACACAATTAAATGCATCTGCATCTTCAACTGCAACAACAACGACATCATCCACAACAACATCAGCATCAACATCATCAACAATACGCAAAGGTGTTGACTTTTACGAACCGCACAAACCTCAGGTTAAAAGTGGCGGCAGCAGCAGCAGCTATGGTGACGATAGCTACAGTTCCAAATATGGCAGTGACTTAAAGAAAAGCAACAACTATGGCGCCAGTAGTAGTAGTAGTAGTTATAGTAAATCCTCACTGCTAACCACAGACGATTATAAGGCGATGCGTAATAAATCTAGTGCCACATCTTCATCATCATCATCGCAGGCAACTGTGTTAAGTGCCGGTTCGACAGCTACATCGGCTCCAACTACATCATCTGATGATTCAGATGATCTTATTTCCTATAAATCATCGGCATCGACAAATGCCCTTTTGGCCCAATCTCAGGCCATGACCACATCACAACTGATGTCCAAGTATTTAAAGCGTGAACCTCGTGTACAATTTACGCCTATCAAATCGCCAGAATCACCTTCACCACCCGGTGGAGGTGATGGCTTGCCCAAAGGTACTTATCAAATTATAACACCCACAGGAAGCAAGCCAAGCCTAGGCAGCATTGGCAAATATACGCCGGTGGCTACACCATCATCAACATCGTCGGCATCATCGTCGTCATCCTCTTCAACATATGGAACAACAGTAGTAACAGAAAGAGCCTTAGGAGCCACAGCATCATCTTCATCATCATCAGCAGCAACATCAAATTTAACGAACATAAGCAGCAGCCACAAGGTGTCTTCACCGTCTAGACAATTAAGTAGTAACTTAAGTAATAAGGAACCATCAATATCATCACCACCAACACCACCAAGAGCAAACAAGTCGTTGACCACAGCAGCGGCAACAACTTCATCATCCCTTGTATCGAGTGGTCGACGATTGTTTGATTCGTTGGCCTCGTCATCATCTTCAGAAACGGAAACGAAAACCTACATTGGCGGCACAACGGCCAGCGGAGCAACCACCAACACAAATACTTATACTAATGAAACTAGAAATCATAGAACACAGCAAAGCTCAGAGCATAGAAGTTTTGGTAGTACACTCTTTTGGTAGCAGCAGCAGCGCTGGTAATGGTCATAGTCCCTTTGCCAATTCGAATGGTGGCCATAATGCTATGCATTTGTATGGCACTTTACCGAAGAATGGCTCAAATGGCAGTGGAACCGGCGGTGGTGGTGCGAGCATTGGAGCCAGTCTATTTGGCTCAAGCAATACATCTTCATCTTACCATTCAGCGAGCTCTGGCTCTGGTGCTGCAACCGCCAGTAGCAGTGGCGTTAGTTCCATGACTGGTTCCACCAATAGCTATGATTTCTATACCAGTGGCACCACAAGTGCCAGCGCTAGCAGTTCACGACCTTATGCCAATGGTGGCAATAACTATCATACACTGGGCACTTACCGTGTTCAGTATGCGGCCACAAATCCATTCCTTGATGCTTTCGATGCACCATCAAGCAGTAGTAACAATGGCGGCGGCACTGGTGGTAATAATCTCTTTGGTGCTGGTAGCTCAGAGCATCAGCACAACAGTAATCATAGTAGTAGCAGTAGCAGCACTGGAAGTGCTAATGGAAGTGTTAGCCTTCATAGCAGTGGCAGTAGCACAGGTCATCGTACATCAGCCATGCCTCCATTTCAGTCAAGTGACTCGAAAAACGGTAGTGATGAGTACGATGATCTTAAATGAGGACATCAATGGGAAGTGAAACTAGAAAGAAACCATGAACAGAAGAAAGAAGATCTCAAAATTTCATAAGGCAAAAGAAAAGAAGGAAGGAAGGTAGGAAGAAAGAAAGAAAGCAGATCAGAGAAAATCAATACGAAAAATGATACTTAGAGCCCAACAAATAGGTAACAATAATTTTTCATTTTTTATCTTTACTAACATTTTTATTTCCTATTTCTTTTTACTACTTACAATATTATTTACTAATATTTTTCTTACTTGACTCAAACTCAAAAGCTGAAAATGAAAATGAATTTTTTAAGTATTTACAGTTTACAAATTTACAAAAAAAACTAAATAAATAAATAAGAAATAAAAACACAAAAATAATGAATTAAAAGAAAACTAAATTTAATAAAAAATAAATACAAAAATAATAAACTAAATTTAAAAGTAAAACAAAACCCAAACAAATTAAACAAAAAAATAAAATAAAATAAAACAGCGAAAATAAAACAAAAAATATTTAACAAAATCAGCTAACATAATTAAATAATGACTGCGTTTTTTATATATAAAAAAAAAAATAGTAAAAAAATAAATGAATTAAAAACAATAAAAATATACATTTATTAAAAATAATAAAAATCGAAAAAATTAAAATAAAATAAAATAAAAAACAATTAAATGAAAATTTAACGAATTTTGACATTTTTAAAGTAACAAAACTTAAAAAATATAAAAAATCTCAATAAAAAATACAAATAAAGGAATAAATAATAAAATAAAAATTGCAATTCTGTTTCTAGAAAATAAAAATAAATGGAAACAGAATAACAATTTTTATTTATATTTATTTATTTAATTTATATTCCAAACGAACAAAATATAAATTACTACAATAAAAACTGACAGTATTTTGTAATATAAAATTTACATTTACATAATTTAATATTAAAAATAAATGAAAAATAAAAATAAATTAAATAAATTTAAATATGAAACTAACAAAACAAAACAAAAAAAGGAAACAGCTAACAAAAAGGTTGAATGCAGCATTTAATTTTTTTTTCTATATAAAAAATTTAACAAAAATAATATAAATAAACAAACTAAACTTAACTAAAGCAGTCAATACACAACAAATGCTATGAATCAATCAATCCAACCAAAATCCAATCAATCAATCGATCAATAAATCTCGCTATACATTCCACACAATTCCATCAGCCAAAATTTGCCATCCAACAAACAAACAAGGAATAAACTTAAATATCCAAAAACAAAAAGAAATCTTTAAAATTCCAAAAAAAAAAATATTTATATAAAATATAAAAAACATTTCTTTCCTTTCTATAAGCATTTATATCCATCTAAGTATCATCTATTTGACCACTCAGAGGTCCCATTAATTTGACCAAACTCAACTCAAATTCTCATTCTTTCTTAACCAAAACACTTATTAATGAAATTAATGAAAAATCAAAGTAACAAATTTTCCAAAAAATATATGAAAAGAAAATGAAAATCTATTTGCATATGACTATTTCTCTACGCCTATTAAAAATTACATACATACATACTTATACAGTATCTCATCTATACTACTATTCTACTATATACATATATTTATATACTAAATGCCTATATACATAAATACTATACATAATACTTATACAGATTATACAGATACAAAACATCATGTGTATAAATATACTTAGTAACTGAGAAAAAGAGATAATAGATAAATGATGAGATGACATATAAGTATGAATGATGATGATGATGATGTTATATGATAACTAAATACTAAATAATATATATATATATATATATATATATATACTATAACAAAATGATTTTGAGATTCGCTTACAAAGTAAACTTGACTAAAATAAAATAAAATAAAATAACATAAAACATAAGAAAACAAAAAGACACAGATGAATGAACAGATGATTTTTCAACCGATTTTCTTTCATTATTCACTCTTTCATTTCAATTCAATTCAATAATTTTTATGAAATTTTATTGCTATTGTATTTATTATTGTCAAAAAAAACCAAAAAAAAAAGATGATCTTTCTTATAAAAGAAAGAAATCTTAAGGTTTTCCCAAAGGTTTCTTGGTTTTTCTAAAAACTTTATCTGACATATCCTCGGAATCTCCCGTTTACCATTCTAGACAAGTGATTCGCCAATGGCTTCCATTCACATTAGCATTGGCATCGTAAGAATCTATTAAATTATTTTGGGAATATTTAGTGCTGATTTTATCATCAAACTTATCAAAAAAAAACAATCAAATACAACAATCTTCTATGTAGCAAAGATTTTTATTTTTCATAATCATGATTGACGGCGATCTCTGTAGATAGATCTTTTATACTACATACAATATACAATCGGTCATCATTTAAAAGTAATAGAATTTTCTGTTCTTTATTCTGAGTGGATTAATTCTAAAACTAAACTAAAAGATTTTAATGTTTAATTATCAAGATCTCATCTCTTATTTCAAACAATAAAAAATTTTCATTTTTCTATATTTTTTTCTGTTGGATTTTTTTTTTTTTTTTTTTTTAGTGTAAAACAAAGTCTGATATACACACAAAATATACAAATTAAACAAAACATAACAAAAAATACAAATTTATAAACAAATTAAAACAAACAAAAAAAAAAAAACATTTACATATATACAAATATAATAAAAAATAATTATAAAAAAATTTAAAAACAAGAAATAATATAAATAATAAAAAAAAATAATAAAATGAAAAAATATTGAGTGAAGGAGATTCTATGGAAATTAAATGATTAAAAATAAATATAATTAAACTGAAAATCATTGATGAGATATGAAAGAAAATAGAATACAATACACTCAAAAATTATACGGCAGCTGCTTAGTTAAATGGTTCAGATTTTGTTATTGTACAATATATTAATGAATACATTGAATACAACAATTCAGATCTATTAATTTAAAAGAATATCCTGTAAATTTCTATTATATCAAAGTGTTTTGACTTGGTTAGGATAGGACAAAAAGTCCAAAGGCCTCTAGTGATCAATGTGCTAGAGAGTGCCTAGCTGTTCAAAGAAAAACTTTACATAGAAGATGTTAGATGCCTTCGTAATCTTTTTGATCTCCACACCTAAGCCACACAGATAGGTGTTGGCATCCTTTAACCCAATGGTATAGTGGTGCCTCCTTAAGAATGACTATTTTCATGATTTATATGATTTGATTGCACTCACAAAAATATTCTTTAGGGAGCTTTTGGGTCTTTTAAGTCATCATTCCCTATCAATAAACACTTTTGAAATTCTGCTGCTAGAGCTACTACCCGACCACCAGGCTTGGAAATTGTAAGAGACTTCTACTTTGGTAGAACTCGTCCTTGAAGTTAGAGATATGATTAGACTATATTATTGGATTTTAAGCCTTTCTAGATTATTGTTCCATGTCTCTTCACATCTTCCAAATTTTGTACGATATTTTCACAATGTTTTGACCTTGAAAGACCCACTTTCAAAATAAGGTTTCAGTATTTCAAAGAGTTGATCTAAATGAAAGCTATCCATATCCGTTTAGCGGAAAATTAAAACTAAACCACTGTCAACTGTATATCATCATTATCAGACTAGTAGATGGTCCACTATTTATATAATGATTATTTGCAAGTTACTTAGGCCGGGCTTAGTAGATCTGAATTGATTCTTATTGAACTTCAAAACTCTTCTTTCCTACAATAGTATATTTCTTTCTACTTTCTTTGATTTTTTTCTATTGTCACTTGTATTCTTCTTTTTAAATTGAACTCGGAATTTGAATTTTACATGATTTTATACCATAATTTTCTTCTTTTTTTTTTTTTGTTTTTTTTCATTCAAAACAAACAGTTTTCTTTAATTTATTTAAACGTATGAATTATTTTTTAACTTCTAAGCTGAAGAAAAGAACAGAAAACAATCGAAAGAAAAACAGATACAGATACAGATACATTTGTAGGGAAACTCAAACAAAAAGATATAAAAAACAAAAATACTAAAAATTTAAATTAATAAATTAATAAATAAAAAATATAAAACATAAATAAACTTAAAATAATTTAAATGCGAATGGGAAAATCAATTGTAAATATTAATTAAATTAAATATTAAATAAATTAATATGAAATATTTATAATAAATAATTAAATTAATGCAAAAAACAAACAACTTTGTGCTTTAGCTAGTGTATGTGTGTATGTCTGTGTCAATGTTCGCGAGTCAAACTAAAAAAATATAAATTAGAATTAAAAAAATATATAATAGTATAAAGAATAATATTAATATTAAATATAATCAAACGTCGCCTTTGTTAGGTTTTAATTTTTTGCCATAAAAATTAAATAAAATAAATAAAACATAATTAACAAATTTATAATATTAAAAATAATAAAAACAAAAAAAAAATCAATATTAAAAAAATACTAAAAATTAAAAAAAGAAATTATTGACCATTTAAATGAAAAAAAAAATTAATTAAAATATAATGAAATATAATAAAAAAAATTATAATAAAATTGCAAATAATCATTTATCCTTAAAACGAAATATACTCACTCACAATCATCATTATTACCTATGAATGAGAATAGTCAACATAATTATGTAATCAATCAATCAATAATGAAACAACTTCATAATCATCAGCATAATCATCATCAGCAGCAATGTCTTCAACATCATACAAAGTACAACTTCCTAACCAAAATAAAATAAAATAAAATTAAAAAAATAAAAACTTACAATATACAAAAATCAATATCAATTATTATAAATTATAATAAATAATAAAAAAAAAATAAATAAATAAAAACAAAAATTAAATTAAATACATAAAATTATATAAAAACTTCTTGATTGAATAAATTTAAATTAAATTCCTTTTTTCTTTTTTTTTTTTGAATTATTTATTCTGTGTGCTTAATAATTTTTATTATTTTTTTTATTTTTGTGTTTTTCTTTTCAATTATCAAGCCAAAGAAACCAAAGAAAAAAAAATATTAGTCTAAAATTAAGAAACAAAAAAGAAAAAAAAAAAGAAAAAATTAAAAAAATTTTAAATAGATGAAAATTGGATTGATTTTGATTGTTAATTAATTAAATCAATTTTTAAATGTTAAACATTTTGCGCAGAGACAAACTAAAAACCGAGATGATAAAAAACCTTAAAACAAAACCAAAGATTAAACAAAACAATTAATTATATAAAAAAATAGTTAAAGGTAAAAAGTAAATCAAATTAATTAATTTATTAATTAATTTATATTGAATTGTTAATTATTGATTATAGCGAGTAGTAGATTTTAAAAACTAATTAAATTTATCAATAATAAATTAGCAACGACGACGACGACGACGACGAGATATGGGGAAATTGTGCAGAAATCTTTTGTCTTGTCTTGTCTTGTCTTGTCTTGTCTTGTTCTACTGCTAAGAATAAAGATTTTAATTAGTGAAAATTTTTTATTTAAAAATTTATTTTAAATATATAAAAAATTTTATTGAAAACAAAATCAAACATCATATTAAAATAAATAAGCTGCATTATTGTTACTACAGCTGATGCTGATGCCTTTCTCAGCATTAAGAAATTAATTGATATTTTTTTTTTAACATTTTTCAACTGAATTCCTTTAAAAAAAAGGAAGTATAGTAATTATTTTTTTTTTTTTTTGTTTTTCCCATTTATTAAAAGCTTTAATCGTTGAACGACCAAAAAAAAAAAAAATAACATAAAAAAAAAAAAACATAAACAAACAAAATAAAACAAAATAAAACATAATCATAATAAATAAATTAATTAATATATACATAATAATAAAGAATAAATGATAATTAAATATGAAATAAATAAACAAATAATTGAAGAAATTTATAAATAAAAAAAATAATGATGATGATGATATTCTGAACACAAAGTCACATGATATGTCAAGAAATTTTGCTTAGAAATTGTACATATCTTGATATCGGGAAAATTTGTTTCATTTATAAAATAAACAACAAAAATTGGGGGAAAAAAATATGTCAAATTGAATGAAAATCAAGATCAATTTAAAGAGAAACTAAATAAAAATTTAATACAAGTTCAGAAGATCAGATCATTACATATAATCAAATCAAATCAAATCAAAAACAAGATAAACTCAAAAATTTGCTTTGAAAAAAAGAAAGAAAATGAGCAAAAAACATCAATGAATTTAATTAAATATTTTTTAAAACCATTTATTGGGAGTACAAATTAATTCGGTCCGTTTTTTTGTGTTCAAAAGAGTGTTTTTTTATTCGACATCTCTCGGCTTCAACTCGTACGGCACCCAATATCATCCTTGCTTTTGAATAAATCCCAATTTTTTTAACCGAACGGAAATTGCTTGCTGAGTCACCTCCAACGATCCTGCGAGTTCAGTTTGCGTTTGGCACGGTTCTTGATCCAGTAAAGGTTCCAATTCCTTGTCTTCAAACTTTTTGGGTTGGCCAGGACGCTCTTTGTCTTCGACACTAAAATCACCACTTTTGAAGCGTCGAAACCACTCTCTGCATGACTTATTGGTCAGAGAAGATTCACCATAAACTTCCTCAAGCATTCGATGGGCTACAACTGCACTTTTCTTCTCATTAAAAAAGAAAATCAAAACTTCCCGCAAATGCTGTTTATTTAAGACAAATCTGGACATTTTCGAAGAGGCAAAAAACAGTGTTGTTAAGAAACAGACGCTGATTCACACTAATTATTGTTGACAGATGTCAAACCTTTCCCATGGAATAGGCAATCGCTTCCAAAATCGGCCACAACTTGCAGGTGGAGCCATCTTTTGAAAACGGACCGAACTAATTTGTACTCCCAATATTTTGTCAGTTAGTGGGCATAGTCGATTGCATTTGATGTTGAGACATCATTGTTAGGAATCATTGAAAAAATATTCTAAATTAATATGATAAACATTTAGTGTAGTGAGCTGCTATAAAGAAAACAAAATGTTTCAAATTGTGTGTTTATTTTTGATATTTTTTAAAATTATTTTTCATTTAAATCTTTTTTTGCGCGCTGACCAAAACTATACAAAAACTATACAAATGTTTGCACTTCAAAACTGGAAAGAGTTCTGAGCTTTTGCGCTTAATATAGGAAAATGTATTTCCATTAAGAAAATATACAATAAGAAAACAAAAAAAAGAACCCCAATAAAAGTATAATGCATAATATCATTGTGTCATATCGTACATTTATTTATATATAAAAAAATAAATAAATAAATTTAACTTGGAAAACATATTTAACAAATAAATAAATTTGATTAGAAGGAAAGAAATTGATAGAAACAAAGATAATACAATATAAAACTTGAATTGAATTGAATGTGAATTAAAATTATGGAAAATTATATTTAAAAAATAAACATCAATTTAATTATAAAAAAAAAAAAGAATTACTCTATGCATTTAAACACGAGAAAAGAATTGACAACAAAAAAAAAAAAACACATAGCCGCATTAAATTTACAATGTTGTTAAGCGTTTTAGCAATGAAAATTAATATTCAAAAAAAAAAAAACAAAAACAAAACACTCCCATCATCATTAAAAAATTAAAACAAAAAATATTTTCCATAAAACAACAAAATTGATTAAGTAAAATTAAATGAAATGGAAAAGAACATGAATGAAAAAAGTATATAAATTTAATTTAGTGAAATGTATTGCACAATATTATTGAAAACCAGTTTAGCAGTTAAAACAAAAAAAAAAAAAAAAAAAGAAAAGAAAATACTAAAAATAAATTACATAACATAATAAATAAAAATAATAAAATTAAATTAAATAAAAATCATAATTATGCAAGCAGAAACAGAAATCCACAAAACTACTACGATGGAACACGACATTAAAACTAATTAACAAATAATAAAATTAAAAAAGAAAACAATATTATTTGTGATTTATTTATGTACAATTTTTTATTTATTTTTTTTGTTTTTATTTCTGTTAAATAAACAAGTTTTTTTTTAATAAGAAAAACATAAGAAAGAGAAAAAAGTGTTCGGTTTTATGAATTTTCTATATATAGCAGAAAAATATTATTATAATGGAAGAAAGAAAAATTCGGTAAAATGTTGCATAATCCAAAAATTAGAAAATGAAATGTGATGAAAATCAAAATGAATGATGAAGAAGTTTAACTTCGCTAAAGAAGTTTAAATTCAAAAACAAAAAAAAAAAAAATCCCAGAGTAGGACTCGAACCCCACGCCGTCGGTGTGCACCACTACGCCACGGATACATTTCAATTGTATTTGCCTAAATAGCTCCAACATAATAATGTTATTTACAATATTATTATCTATGACGTATTTACAATTTAAAGAAATTATAAACATAGTCTATTCACAAAGGAAGATAATGGAAGATAAAACCAGAGCGTCCTAGTTCGTTGGCATTGTTGCTGCCTTGTACCGAAGGTAATTTAATGCAAGCAGGCCTTTGCTAAGTGTACCGTAATATTTCCTCTACAGTACTGCTAAAGAGAAACAGATATACTGCTGAACACTCGGTCGCCATTGCCTCATTTGTGAAAAACAGGGGACACCACGAGAAGGTAGTGGGTAGCAGTTGTATAGAGAGGTTATAAGAGAAACACATCATACACCATGACCACCCCCCAACCAAATAATAATAACTTCGTCAAATTTTGATTTTCGTCACATTTCATTTTCATATTTTTTTGGATTTATTCCCCTTCGCTAAAGAAGTTTCACTTAACAAAAAAAAAAAAGTAAATAAATAAATAAATTTTAGAGATTGTGTATTTGACAACTTTGTGACTTATTGATCCCATCAAAGCAATATCTTAAAGTAAATCATCTTTTGAATCATCAATTTGAATTTAAAGGAAAGGATTTTAAACATATTTACCAGATATTTCGCAAAGTAAACGAGACTTTTTCAAAGTTTCTCTTTTTCCAATTTTAAAACAAAAACTTACTATTCGCTCT
This sequence comes from Amiota minor, assembly GCA_037043295.1. Classification (NCBI taxonomy): domain Eukaryota; kingdom Metazoa; phylum Arthropoda; class Insecta; order Diptera; family Drosophilidae; genus Amiota; species Amiota minor. The sequence continues at coordinate 1,278,289 of JBAMAW010000382.1, forward strand.
TTGTTTGAAGTTCATTTTTCGACCGATGCTATAAAGACACTGTCTCTTATAAAGCAATAACCCATCTGTTTGTCTGTTAATTATGCATCAATAAATTGTGTATTAATCTAAAAACTCAGATTGAATCAAATTATCTGCTTAAGACAAATGTCACAATCTGCTTTTATTCTAATTTATATTATTCTTGCTAAATACTAAGCTCCAATTTAATGGATTTGATTACATGAAAAGGTATATAAATTATATAACAAATAATAAATTAAAATAAATATTAGTAAAAGTTGAAATATTGAAAGGAAGAAAACACAACACTTTATATGAATTTATGTACTTAAATTAAATGTGCCTAAGATTTACTTAAATTTTTTCTAACCAAAGTATAGCAAAAAATGATGATGATTATCCTCAGTTTCTTTTATAAAAGAACGGCGCAGTATGCAGTTGCAATGTAAGTTACAAATTCAAAATATAAATAAATGATAATATGCCGAAATTGTTATATTCTTCACGCACCCCTAGGAACCATTTTTGCCTATGCTCCTGTGACTGAGCATACAGAAATATCTCATTACTGATTTGATTTATTCTTAGGGAAATAAAATAAGAGCGAAAAATATACATAGAAACATAGAAGTATCGTGGGACAAGGATTTTGTTAAGCATTGGCTCACACTAGATACTTCGAATGTTCAAAGCCTGTTCAGAGCGGAGTTGGGATTTTTATTTTATTCTTCAACACGAATCAGTATGAAACGTTTATAGTCAAATGATGATTTCATGTTACATTATTATCAGAACTAAGGATGTATGCAAAATTTCAGCTCAATCAAATGTCAAGAAGTGGTTCTAATTCAACTTGCAACTGTCCAACTGTTCCAGTACAACTGCATACTGCGCCTAAATCTTAAACTTCTTACTTAGTAAAAACAGAACTAATAGCAAACTAAAACTTTTCGGGGATTTTTGTTTTATTATTAACAATAATTTTTGTAAATTTTTAAAAAAGAAAATTGTATCTTTTTTCAAACGTCGAACTTATGATGAAACAAAACCAAACCAAATAAAACAAAAGATTGGTAACACAAATATTAAATATTAAACCACAAATCGAAGACATGAAAAAACAAAACAACAACAAATTGAACAAGGAAAAACAAATTTATATAAATAAATATGGAGACCAAATGCTCAGGGCTTTAGTAAAACATAACAAAACAAAAACAAAAACAAAAAAATAAAAAAGAAAACAAAAAGAAAAAAATATCTAAATAAAGTGAATAAAAAAAAAAAAAATATAGGAAAAATGATGATTATACACAAAATAAAAAGAAGAAGGAATAATAATAAATCACCAACAAAAGAGAAGAAAGAAAACGAAACGAAACGAAAAATGTAATCAGAAATCGTTAAATAATTGTGAATTCTTCTTAATTTATTAAATTATAAGATCAATCACCCAAAATCACTACTAAGAGCATGCTCCATTTTTATGTTAAGTTTTCATACACAAATACACACACACACACACACACACACATAAACAGATACACACAGATATAAACACACACACAGAAATATGTACATTAAAATGTATAAAATATATACAGAAATCATTGGTCTAAATAAAATAATAAAAACATTAAAGGAAAGTGAAGATGGACGATAGCATACAAAGACAACTTGAACTTAGAGTCCAAATCAATCACAAATTTATAATTTCAAGACAGAAGAAAACAAACTACGATTCCATCGAAGTTTATAGTATAACTTTCACACATCTTAATAGAGCAAAGAAGTAATTTGCATATATGTACAGAAATTGTAATTTCTGTTGCAGTTGTCCGATTGGTCGATTTTTCCTTAATTTAAAAAAAAAAAAATCATTTAAATATATTTAGAAAGGGGAAAAAATATCATTCTCTCAAGAAGTGAAATACCTAGCCGTCCTAATTGATGAGAAACTGCTTTGGAAGACTCATCTACAATTCATCATTAACAAGGCTATGGACCAGCAATAGACTAAGGGCTAAGAAATGTGGTCTGAATCCAAATATTGTCATTACACGGCCACCACTAGATCGACCATATAGTATACGACACCCCTCTAGTGTTCAACAATTGACAAAGCAAAGATCAGTCGAAGATTGCTAGGGTGTAAAGACTGTCCAGCTACAACAGCTGCCCTTGATACTCTTTTGGACTTATCGGCAATCCACTTGTTCATAAAGAGAAAGGCTCTGCTATTTATGGCAAACCCCACTCAAGGATGAATGAGCCTAACATGGGCACAATCAAATTCATCCTTAGTGACCTCTGCCCAATTAAAAATTTTCATAAGAGCTTCGTAGTAACTTTTTCCAGGCAGTCAAGATATTAGCCATCCATGACTGACTTGTGTGGTTTATGGATAGCTCTATAACTCGTATTGGAACTGGTATTTACGGGAGAAAGGTCTTGTGTAGCAGTGTGGTCTTATAGAACTTGAAGATGGTATCATCAAATAACTTTGTAATCTTATAATCTGAGGACTTGAACGTAGTGGGTTTCTTGGGAACGAAGAGGCAGAATATTTTGTAGCTACCGATTCCAGTAATCGGGGAACTCTGATTGCATTACAGATGCACTGTTTAGCTTTTGGAAGTCTCACCTTAATTTTAGCTCGATAAATTTAATAAACATAATTTGTCCATATAATAAAAAGCTGAATTTTCTATTATTTATTATAGGGTCTCTAGTTGTGATAAGCATACTTCTTTCATAAGACCAATTTTTGGTTAAATTTTGCTAATATTTCAAATTGACGGTCTTAGTATTCAAAACTTGTAAAATTTTATAGGGAATGAGTTATACAAAAACACATTTACCTTATTCCAAGGTTCTAATACTTCAATGGTATGGGGTATGGGGTATGGGGTGTACGTTTTCCATTAATTGTGGAACTCTACATACTTGAAATATCCTCTTATGTTATTAGACTATGGCAGCATTAAGAAGTGTCTGCATTTAAGTAGCTTTAGTTCAATTGCTTAAAGTTAGTAGTTTTTTATAGTAAGGAATAAGACCAATAGGACCACAAACTGATAAAGATGAGAGAGTGACAAATGTGTGAAAGTTATATGTTTCATATTAAGAACACAAAAAAGACTGAATTGCATACAATCGATTTTATGGCGATGCGATTGATTCAGAAGAAGTCAGACGCGTAAAGGGAAGAAAGAAGAAACATTTCAGTATAAATTCAAAATCCCCATCTCTAATATTCTATCTATTTATCTATCAATCTATCAATCTATCAAACTATATATCTATCTATCTATCTATTCTTTGTTTATTCTCTCACTCATCTTGATTATTCAAAATAATTTACTATTAACAAGAAATTTATGTTTTAATTAAATTAAAAAGAAAAAGAAGGAAAAACAATAAAAAAAAACTAAGAAATAAATAATAATAATATAAATAAAAGAAATTTTAGTAAAAATTTAGTAAAAGTTGACAAAGTTATTGAATTAACGAAGAAAAAAAAATTAAAAAAAATAAATAAACAACAACAACAAATATAACCACCACCATCTAATCTATAAAATAATATTGCTAAACAAAACTCCATGAAAAAAAAAAGAAAAGAAAAATGAAAAATTGACAAACGACTTAAGAACAAAAAATAGTGAAAAATTATTAAATCAAAAAACCAAAAGAAGAAAATAAAAATTTATTAGAAATTTATATAAACGAAAATTAGCGCAAATATTTATATTGAAATAGCAACAATTAGCAGAATATTTAAACAATAAACATGATTGAATATTTAGAGAAAATCAACATTAATTAATTAATTAATTAATTATGTACAATATAAACAAACTAAAACAAATGAACAAAACAAAACGAAACATAGAAACAAATTCTTTCATGAAATCAATTGAACTTGGATCAAAAAGTTTCCCAAATTGGATCACAAGTTTACAAGTTTGATTTTCGTCACATTTCATTTTAAAATTTTTGGATAAATTCCCCTTCGCTAAAGAAGTTTCAAGCTTACAAGTTTTTGTATTTAAAAAAGATTTGAAGAAAAGAATTATAAGGAAATGATTTTCTTTTTTAAAAGGATAAGACAAAATTGTATTATAAAAACAAATGTAAAGCAATAACTCGACTTCTAAATGTCAGTTTATTATGAAATTTTGAAGGATATACCTTTCCAACTCGTATCCCCATCAAAATATAGCGTCACTATAAATAGAGATTTTGTAAAAGTCTCGTTTTTTTTGTTTTTTACGATTGTCCTTGAAAGTACATGATTCATGATTCATGATAAGGGTTTTTGTTTTTTTTTTTTTTTGTATTAAATGGGTAGAAATGCATCGAAAGCCTAACCGGTCTACAACCGAGTGCGGGACTTTAACCCGCTAAAAACTACCGCCCGTGTCCTAATGTCCCCCCGGAACTATTTTTTAATATTTCTTCAGATCGCCCAGTGAGACTCACGCCGCACTACCCAAGTCCTCAAAAAAGGGTCTTCTAAGAAAGCGGGATGGTCTTCTGAGGTGCTGATTGCTTTCTTCATCTTCCTCGTTTTGGTAGCTACGACAGAAGTCCTGGTGAGGATGTTCATTTCAAAATGTGTGAAATATCTGAAGAAATACGCTATGAAGAAGTTTTCACTTCAGCTATTCCGAAATGTGTTTCACGCACCCCTAGAAAACATTGTTTTCTTTCAATGCATCGATGTTTCGAGTATCAAATTGAAATGAAATAATATATTTTGACAAAATTAATATTTATATGTAAAATTTAAATCCAATTTAAATTGAACACTTGCCTTTGCATTGACATTAGAAGATGCAGTAAATTGGCACGGCTTCCTAAATTTTGGCCTCTTTCCGAGGTTATGATGTCCCCTGCTTGTGAGAACAGTAGTTCAGCATAATTGAGAACTAATGCGAATCGCAATTTATTCAGAGTCTATGTCTATCCACACTAAGATTGGACTTTCCTTTATGCGACTCTATGAGATGTTGATGTTTCTCAATATCTACATATTTTACCTGCGGTGAACTCATCATGATTTTTTTCTACTGGGATCGCCAGGTCATGTTGATTAAGAATAAAAGTATTTCCTCGAACACTGCAGCAATTTTATTTGTCCTTCGTTACTGATTGAGGAAAGAAAACAATCCAGTTTGGCATTTGCTGTTTGTGTCTCCAATGTTTGCCATGGAATGAGACCAAACAATGATGTTTTCGATAAATCGATGTTCATGTTGCAACTATAATATGAAACTCTCTACTTAATATTTTTCCCATGTTTGTTCCAAACACCCTCACAATTCATTTATTCATTAAGACTGAAATCTGACATCTCCTGACTGTACTTTAATTCTTTCTACTTTTAAAATGAGCTCCAAGTCGAAAATTGTCTGCCAAGATTATATTGTCTGTTTAAGGGATAAAAGAAGTAAGTAAATTCGGATCTCATTATGGGATAATTTTTGATCCAATTGCATGACACTATGATATTTATACTACTTACTATATATACATACACACTCACACTACTACAACCCACAAAAAAAAAAAACATTCATTTTCAAACCCACCATTTTTTTGGTAAACAAAAAACTATCATCAATCAAGAATATTGTATTATTTTTTCTATTTACATTTTTGATTTTATTTCAAAAGTAAAATATTCTTTCTTTTTTTTTTTGTTTTGTAAATTTAATTTTCGAAACACAAAATACAAACAAATCCATAAATACAATAATAATAACAACAACAACAACAACAACAACAAATAGTTAAACAGTTAAACGAATCTAGCAGCAATATCTACATTAAATGATGTTAAATATATACAAAAACAAAAAATATATATATATAATATATTAATTAATTAATTAAAAACAAAAAATAATAATAATAATAATAACAGAAAACACCGTTAAACAAATAGTCTATGAATATGCAACAAAAAGTAAAAAAAAAAATATATATAAATTAATTAAATAAATTAAAGAACGAAACTTGAAACTTCAAATGCAAAAAGAAAACAGAAAACAGAAACGACGACAGAAATTCGAACCAAAATACTCTAATTTACCACTGCCACATAAAAATAAATAAAATAAAATAAATTAATTTAAAACAAAAAATAAAAATAAAAAAACAAAAACATGAAATACAAACAAAACAAAATAAAATATATACACACACATATATAAATATATATACACACTATAAATAAAATAGATGCATAATAAATAAATTTAAAAAATTAAAAATAATAATAATAAAGAAGAAAAAGAAATAAGAAAGAAAAAAAAATAAAAATATAGAAAAGAATCAAGAAAAAAAATAAATGCAAATAGTAGAACAAAAAAACGCTTGAAATTGCAAAAGAAACAGAGAAACAACAGATAGACAAATGCAAAAGAAGAAAGAAGGAATTTAGTTTATAAACAAAAAAAATTAAAACAAATTGAAGAAAAATTTCATTCATGAAAATTTTGTTTTTAAGTCACAGAAAAGAAAAACCAACTAAAAATACATGAAATAAAAATTTTAATAATAAAATAATAAAATTATTATTTAAATTTGCATTAAATAAATAAAAATTTAAACTAACAAAAAAAAAAACAAAAACAAAAACTATAAATTATTAAATTAATAAAAAATTATAATAATAAAAATTATTATAAATATTATGATTAATTTATATATAAAAATGATGAAGGAGAAAATGCATAAATTAAAAAAAAGAAGAAGAAGAAGAAGATAAATGAAAAGTAAAATAAGTTTAGTTCTTTGCGTGAAAATATAAAAAAAGAAATATAAATAAATTAAATTATAATAATAAAAAACAAAAGAAAAATGAAAAACAGAAAAACAAAAAAAACGATGTTACATTATTTAAAGAAAAATATATATAAAATTAAATAAAAAAAAATTAAAAAAAAAAAAACAAGATCTCAAATTCTTTCAAATTTAGACTTTTTTTGAACTATTGTTTTTAATTTATTGTTAAGTTTTTTTTTTTTTTGTTTATTTTAATCCCTGTTTCTTTTTTATATACTATTCGATTAATCTTGAGTGCTGATAGATTGCGAAAAAACATCATCATCAAAGAAAGGGAAGATGAAATGGATGACTTATTCAGAAATCATCGTTCATTCGACAATCAAAACATTTCAATAATACAAAACACAAAGAGTCTTGGAAGCATCATGATCAGAAACTTTACACTGCGCTTTTGGTTTTTTTCTGTGATAACTTCTTCATACCGATGACATCAAGTTCAGGATTACAAAGACCACGCACGACTCATCATTCACCTCCACCATTTCGGTAATATTTTTTAATCAATTATTGCACTTAATTGCTAAAATCATATTACAAATGTCATTTCTTTGCTTTATTTCAGATTGATTGCTTGTTATAACATCAATGTTGATTGTTCCTGCTCTACTCTTACTCTATAATAGACAATTACTGGTGTAATTATGAATTTGTAGGATGTTCTATTCCATGCTGAGAACACACAACCTGAAGCTACTGAATGAGAGACAAATGGAGACCAATTTTACCACTCTTAATTTCATAGGTGGTGTGTTTGTTTCCCAATCTCAACTTTTGCCCGTCTAGGATGTTAAACAAATTTCTAATATTGAAGCATTAATTAATTAAGAGAGTTGATAAATTAAAATAAAAAATTATAATGCCATTCAATTAAGTTAAAATAAAATTGAAATAACTAGAAAAATTCAATTATGTTAAGACCAGCAATCAAAACACAGAAATTTTTAACTTATTCATATAGATGAAATCATAAGCTTTCTGGAGACACCAATTTCATAATGATTGGAGCAGGCGTTCCGACGATATAGCCAAAATTCATTAGCATTGTAAATCCATTAAAGCAAGCGTGGCGAATGCACAAAAGTAGTGCATACTTAAAGGGGCAACATTGACAAAACTAAAAATCATAATCTCAGTACAATTTCACTCAGCTGGTACCAGGCAAACAGAAATGCACAGCAGGTGAATGGCATTTTTCAGAAATGCTTATTGGCTTATAACTCGAGAACGACTAAGCCAATTTCAATGAAACTAATGTCATATGAAAGGTCATGAGGTGGACTATGTTTTATGGGTATCGCTATCTGGAATATTATCCTGGTAATATGGAAACATAAAGGAAATGCAAAAAATGGGTCAATTTTAGGTTTTTCCAGTTGTCTCATTTGACAAATGCAGATTGTTTCGGAGAGAGGAAGTGATAAGCTTTCTGATGACATCAATTTCATAATGATTGGATCAGTAGATCTAAAGTTACAGCCATAATTAATTAGCATTATAAACCATTAAAATAAGCGTGGCGTATGCACAAAAGTAGTGCATACTTAAGGGGGCAACATTCATAAAACTTAAAATCATCAATCTCAGTACAATTTCACTCAGCTGGTACCAGGCAAACAGAAATGCACAGCAAGTGGATGAGACTTTACAGAAATGCTTAATGGCTTACATCTCGAGAACGACTGAACCGATTTCAATGAAACTAATGTCATATGAAAGGCCATGAGGGGGACTATGTTTTATTGGTATCCTTATCTGGATTATTATCCTGGTAATATAGAAACATAAAGGAATTGCAAAAAATTGGTCAATTTTAGGTCTTTCCAGTAGTCACATTTGACAAGTGTAGATTATTTCGAAGAGAGGAAGTGATAAGCTTTTTAATGACATCAATTTCATAATGATTGGATCAGTAGATCTAAAGTTACAGCCATAATTAATTACCACTATTATTCATTAAGCAAGCGTGGCGCATGCACAAAAGTAGTGCATACTTAAGGGGGCAACATTGAGAAAACTAAAAATCATCAATCTCAGTACAATTTCACTCAGCTGGTATCAGGCAAACAGAAATGCACAGCAAGTGGATGAGACTTTACAGAAATGCTTAATGGCTTACACCTCGAGAACGACTGAACCGATTTCAATGAAACTAATGTTATATGAAAGGTTATGAGGAGGACTATATTCCGTAGTGGTCCGTATCCGGGATATTATCCGGATAGTATGGAAATATGAAGGCATTGTAAAAAATGGGTGAATTTTAGCTATTTCTAGCAATCAAATCAGGGAAAAATTGGTCATTTCGAAGAGTGAAAGCGATAGGCTTTCTGATGACATCAATTTCATAATGATTGGATCAGTAGATCTAAAGTTATAGCCATAATTAATTACCACTATTATTCATTAAGCAAGCGTGGCGTATGCAAAAAAGTAGAGCATACTTAAGGGGGCAACATTGAGAAAACTAAAAATCATCAATCTCAGTACAATTTCACTCAGCTGGTACCAGGCAAACAGAAATGCACAGCAGGTGAATGGCACTTTTCAGAAATACTTATAGGGTTATATCTCGAGAACGACTGAACCGATTTTAATGAAACTAATTTTATATGAAAGGTGATAAAGAGGTCTGTATTTTATGTCAATTTTAGGTGTGATGGCACTTAAAATGGCATGAGGAGGACTATATTTTATGCTAATCCGTATCCTGAATTTTATGCGGATAATATGGAAATGTAAAAATGTCTCAATTTACCTCACATTTTAACAAAATAGAAAACACATTTTGATATTAATTTTTTATTTTTATTTATTTATTTATTTTTTTGTTTTCTTTATTTAATAATACAAAAAAGCGTTTTATTTATTTATATATGAAGTTTTATATTGTAGGGAAAAGGGATAAAAGGAGGTTTTTTTCATTTTATTATTATTTTTATTATTACTCGTATTATTATTTCATTTACTTGCTTAGTTATTTTTGTAATAGGTAATAAGATACATATAATCGTATAACTATATATAATAATAATAATATAATGGATAGATAGATAGATAGATCGATAGATCGGTAGGTAGGGAAAAAAGGATGGGAAAGGAAGGAAGGAAGGAAGAAACGAAACACAAGAGCTGTTCTTCTTAAAAGTGTACAAAAAATAAATATTGTAAAATAATAAAGAGAACTAAAATTACAATTTATTTAATATTAAATACTTAATAACTAAAATATGTTTGCTATAATTATTTATTATTATTTTATTATTATTTTCATTAATAATTATTTTTCTTTTTAAAACTAAATTTTCTTGTTTTCTTTTTCACATCATTTCATATTTAGATTTCTTCATTTATTGATTTCTTTTTTATTTATTTCAATGTGTTTAATATGTTTATAATTTTTTATTGGTTTCATGTTTCATTTATTTAATGTTTTATATTTTATTTATTTATTATATTTTTTTTTTTTATTGATATTATTTTGTGCGCTTGGTTTGCTAGAGAATTTCTTAAATATTTTTTATGTTGTTTGGCAAAGTATGTGCAAGTTGGCAATTTGATATTAAGGCTCAAGTAATTGAAAGGATTGTACAATATAAATATAGTTGGGTTGATTCATTGATCATTTTTGTTGGATTAATTGATTGTTTCCTTTATATTTTCGGTATGCTAATTTTTTTAAATATATTTTAACGCTAAATTTCTAAATATTTTCTCCTTTATTAAACAATCAGTCGAGCCTTTAATGTCAAATGCTTCACTTCTTTGCATCCCCTTTTACATTATTTTTATTTATTTTTTAATCTACAAGAGAAGAAAATTATTTAAAATTTCAAGTTTTCGCATTTGTGTTTTATTTTGTCTTTTTAATAAAAAAAGTTTCTAAAAAACTATTTTCTTTTTTTTTTTGTTTGTTTGTTGTTTGTTATTCAATTCTGTTGCTTATTATTTTTTTTTTTTTGTTTTTTTTTATCATTTTTATATATATAAATATTTGTATAAAAAAATGGTATAAAAAGGATTCTTTTCTAAATTTCAGATATTATTTACTTGATAGGTTTCTGTTCTCTCTACTTTTCTGATTCTGTACGCATTTAATTTTATAAAAAATTTTTTAAAAAAAAAAACAATTAAATAAAAATAATAAAAACAAATTATGAAAAAAAGACTAGTAGCAACAACAAATCATCATCAATATACACAAAAAAAATCTTATTATCATGATTCATTTTATTAAATTTTCTTTTAAAAAGTTGCTAATAAAAAAAAAAATAAAATATAAAAAAATATAAAAAATCAAATGAAATCATAAAAGTTTTTGTAAGCAACAAAATTAAAATAATTTTTTTATTATTTATATATGGAAAAATCTTTTGTTTCTTAACATTACTTTGTCTTCATAATGTGATTCCTTGTGATTGTGATTATGATCATAGAAGTTCTTCCCACGCAAAGCGGATGTTGTTTGTTATCATTGAGTCTTTTTGAATGAAATGAAATTTTACGGGGTTTTGGTCCAAACGATGAATTGTTCCAGTTATCAGATATCACAAGGAACAACATTACAAGGATTTCCACAAAATAATACAAGATTTTCCTCTTCTTTTTTTAAACTTAATATAATATTTTGTTTTTAATTTTTTTTTTAACCATTTCTCTCTTTCATTCAATTTCATTATTTTTTGTTTTGTTTTGTTTTGTTTTTTTAGTGAGTGCGTTCTAAATTAATTGCACCTATACTATGTATAAAGCACAATATCACTGGTTGCTTCACATATCTTCTTCTATTTTATATTTTATTTCGCTTCCTTCATGTATCTCTTCTCGCTTGAATATCTTGTATCTCTCTCTCTCTGGATAGATAAGATAAGATACGATAACCTACTTCACATACTAAGATAGATAGAAAACTATTAAAACAAAGAAAAAAAAAGAAATCATAAAAAAAAGCAAGGAAGTGAAATAAAAAATTATAATTGAATTTCTCTTTCTTATTGCCATCTAATCTGCATTAAATATTCTAGTCATCTTTTCTCTTCTAGTTTTGCCAAATCTTCATTTCTCCATTTATCCTTACATATTTTAAATCTTCTTCGTTTTCCTTGCAGCAGTTTACTACTTTCTGATTGTTTTTGTCATTTGAAGTTCTTAAAATTAGACCAGTTTTTGTTTTGTTTCGTTTTATGTTTTTCTTTTTTTTTTGTTCTTTAAAATTTAAAATTAAATTTAGTGAGCATGGCTGGTGGTTCATCTTTTACGTCCCGCCGCAACGACGGCCATTACCTGCTGCATTGTAGGCTCTGGTACGCACTGCTGAGGATCGCACTTCATTTTGCCATCACCGCCGCAACTGTACATTGAAAAGAAGAGAAAGAAAAATCATTAAAAACATTCATGTATCAAATATTTTATTGAAATTTTTTAAGGCCCGCCTTGGAAGGATTGCTAACTTGTATTGGACCCTGAGAGCATTGTCAAACTGTTGTTGGGGTCTCCCAACCAGACCAGTCCAAATCAGGCATTTACAATGGGCTGTGAGATTTCTGAGTAAACTCGTCGTATCTTATCTCTCACACATCTAAAGTAGTCTTGGATTGCCCAGTCCTTCTTACTAAACTGGGAAAGTGTAATACAAGAGATTTACACTGGAATCCAAGTCTTGAAAGCAATGAACAGACACACAGACTCCGAACCTTGCTACTTATTATGATGATCTATCCAAGGGAAACATACAATAATGACTAAGAAGGTGAGTAGACCTTAGTTTTCCACAGTTATGTTTTACAATCCCGGATAGAGAGTCTCCAAAACACTTATATTTTAAAAACAAAGACAACATTAATTCATATCCACACAAGATATTGGAATCTCCTCCTCAGATAAATCAGAATATGTAATCAAGAAACAGTGTTTTATGTTCGTTTTATGGATGGACAAACAATGGGTGATCCATAAGATCATGGATCTCAATAATCTTAATTTTAATAATAAATTTTTTTGAAAATGTCTACTTACGTGCAGCTAATGCATGGACCACTCGTTGAATCTATGCGTTCTCCCACCTTATAGGAGCGTCCATTAATTTGACAGCCATTGCGTTGCACAGCATCACCATAGGAATGATGCAGGAAGTGTGGCGGTAATGTGGTACTCGTCGTGGTTGTGCTTGTTGTAATATTGAGAGTTGTTGCCATCGAGACGGGGCATTCGTAGCGTGGACAACAGAAACCATTGATGGGTTCTTCGTGACAACCAGATATTGGTGGCGGGCAAGATTGTTGCAAGCAAATGATATCGCTTCTGAAGCAGAAACAGAAATCACAAGGATCATCACGTGGTATTTGCTGAGCTGAAACATAAAGTTTGCCAGCATAACGGCAAGTGCCTGGACCGAAGACTTCTTCTTCGTCGTATTCATCTTCAGAGTAGTTTGGATAGCTTGGTGGTTGACCATAGGCTGGTGCCGTGGGTGGTTCGTAGTGACTGACTGGTGCGTCTGTACTGATGCCAGTTGTGGTTGTAATTGGTGTTTCGCTTGAGCTTGTTGTGCTTGAAACTGGTAAGGCAGGTGTAGTTGTCTGTAACTCATCTTCAACTGTTGTAGGAGGCTTTTGCTCTTCCGTTGGTAAATCTTCACCAAGACGTTCATCGATTGCTGGTAGTGGAGCTGAGGTTGATGTGAAGTTCTGTATGAAAATTGGATGCACAGTTGTAGTATCTGCAATATCTTTAGTTTCATCGCTTTCGGTTGATTCGGGTTCTTCTGTTGAAACAGCAATAGGAGTAGATCCCAAAGGTGTTGAAGTAACGGGTTCTTCTTGTACTTTATCAGTTGAAATTTCATCAGTTTGAGGTTGTACTGGTTTTTCTGTGGTCGAAGTCGTAATAGCAGGTTCACCTTCTTTATGTTCATCTTGATCTGTTTGTTCACCTTCGCCTTCTTCCTCTTCACTAGATCCTTCCTTGTGTGGTGTGGGTGTTGTATGCTCTTCTTCCGATTCAACAGATTCTTCGCTTTCATCAACAGGTTCCAAGTCTGGCACCACAGAAGGGCGTGCTGTTGTCTTCTTAGTATCCTCTTCGATTGGTGAAATTGTATGGATGTCGGACTCGGGTATTTCTGTTGAAACTTCTTCTTCTAAAGAGCCTTCTGTATGTTCAGCTTCAGATTCATCGGTTGGCACCTTATCAGTAGCAGTCTCTGGCACACTTGGTTTTCCAGTTGTTGGTTGAAGTTTGGCCCCAGTAATATTAACAGGCGTATGATCTGTAATACCAGCAGCACTTGGTGCAACAGTTGTTTCAGCACTTCCTTCACTAACATCTTCTTCTTCGCTAGATGATGGTGTGCTAACATCTTCATGGCCAGGTTCCACAGCAGGAGCATGAGGAGTGATTTCATCTTCTGGTTCAACAATTGGTTCTGTTTTCTGATCAAATTCAGCGAGAGGCGTAGTTGTAGATGATTCAGATTCATCAAGAGGTTTCTTGTGTTCATCATCCAACGTGGGCACTTCAGTTTGTGGCACAGATTCATCCTTTCCAGTAGATGTTGAGCTAACATCAGGTACGGCTGTGGTTGTAGATGTTGTTTCTCCAAGAGGTTTCTTTTCATCCTTCTTAAGGGCAGGACGAATCGTGGTTTCATCAATTGGTTCTATGTCTTGTTTATCATCAACAGATGGTGTTGAACTTTCAATAGGTTTCTCTTCATCTTCCGCAGTAGGTGGAACCACTGTAGCTTTGTCAGTAGGTTCTTCATCCTTTTCAGCAGTAGGTGGAATAACTGTAGCTTTGTCAGTAGGTTCTTCTTCCTCTTCAGCAGTAGGTGGAATAACTGTAGCTTTGTCAGTAGTTTCTTCTTCCTCTTCAGCAGTAGGTGGAATAACTGTAGCTTTGTCAGTAGTTTCTTCTTCCTCTTCAGCAGTAGGTGGAATAACTGTAGCTTTGTCAGTAGGTTCTTTTTCCTCTTCAGCAGTAGGTGGAATAACTGTAGCTTTGTCAGTAGGTTCTTCTTCCTCTTCAGCAGTAGGTGGAATAACTGTAGCTTTGTCAGTAGGTTCTTTTTCCTCTTCAGCAGTAGGTGGAATAACTGTAGCTTTGTCAGTCGGTTCTTTTTCCTCTTCAGAAGATGGAGGTGCAACAGTTGTAGGCTTGTCTTCAGGTTCACGATCTTCGGATGCAGGCTTAAGTGGAGTAACTTCACCCTCTGGTTTCTCTTCTTCCTCTCCTTCAGAAGTTGGGGTAATTGTTGTTGATTCGGAGTCATCCTTTTTAGTTTTATCATCTGAAGGAACAGCTGGATGCAATTCATCAGCAGGTTTCTTTTCTTCTTCATCTGGAACAGCAGAAGGAGCAACAGTGGTAATGCTAGATTCATCAATAGGTTCTTTTTCATCTTCTTCTGAAGATGGAGCACTAGTCGAGCTTGGTTGTTTTTCTTCATCAGCTGATGGAGCAACAGATGTTGACTCAGGTTTAGCGCCTTCAGTTTCTTCTGATGTAGGAGGAGTATCAGTTGATGAGACAGGTTTCTCTTCTTCCTTCTCTTCAGAAATTGGAGCAATCGTTGTAACTGGTTCCTTTTCAATTTCTTCAGCGACAGGAGTCGATTCATCAGCTGGTTTCTTGTGATCTTCCGTTGGCAGAGTTGTCGTTAAATCGGACTCAATTTTATCGTCTGATGGAGATGAAACTGGACCCTTTTCTTCGCCTTCAATGGAAGGAGTACTAGTTGTTGTTTCAGATTTGTCAATTGGTTCTTTTTCTGTTTCATCAACGGAAGGAACTGGTTCTGCATCAGGTTTCTTATCGGCATCAATTCTAGGTGCAACTGTCGTCGCAGCTTCTTCAGGTTCGACTTCGTCACTTGCGGGAGCAGTAGTAGATGACAAGGTTCCATCAGCAATGGTTGTTGGTTTATCAGCATCTGAGGGCACATCTTTAGGAGGAACAAGTTTGTCAACTGGTTTTTGCTCTTCACCAGTTGTTGGTGCAACAGTTGTAGACTTAGTATCTTCAACTTCTTCACTTGAAGGAGCAGGCTTAGATGACACAGAATCATCAAGTGGTTTGTGATCTTCTTTGTCTTCATCAGCAGCAGAAGAAGGAGTAGTTGTGGTGGAAATAGTTTCATCAACTGGTTTCTTTTCATCTTTCTCTGAGGATACATCCTCTGGTTTTTCTTCAGCTTCTGGTTCCTTCTTATGATCTGCCACCTCCAGCAACGTTTTCGGTGGACTAATTTCGTCTTCAAATACAGGAACTGGAGTTGTTGCCTCAGATTTATCTTTTTCAATTGAAGGAACAGAAGTAGTAGATTGGTCAGCATCAGAAATTGGTTTCTTTTCATCCTTTGGTGTTGCAGTTGTAACATCGAACTCTTCAGAAGGTTCCTTTTTATCAGATTCAGGAGCTTTAGTTGAGGTAGCATCTTCATCCACTGGTTTCTTGTCATCAGACACAGGAGCTCCAGTTGAAGTGGCTTCCTCGTCCACTGGTTTCTTGTCATCAGAGATAGGAGCACTAGTCGAGGTGGCACCTTCATCTTCTGGTTTCTTGTCATCAGACACAGGGGCACTAGTTGAAGTAACATCTTCGTCCACTGGTTCCTTTTCATCAGAGATAGGAGCACTAGTTGAGGTGGCACCTTCATCCTCTGGTTTCTTTTCATCAGATACAGGAATACTAGTTGAGGGGGTTTCTTCATCCTCTGGTTTCTTTCCATCAGATACAGGAGCGCTAGTTGAGGTGGCATCTTCATCGTCTGGTTTCTTTTCATCAGATGCTGGAGCTCCAGTTGAAGTGGCTTCCTCGTCCACTGGTTTCTTGTCATCAGACACAGGAGCACTAGTTGAGGTGACATCTTCAACCTCTGTCTTCTTGTCATCAGAGACAGGAGCGCTGGTTGAAGTGACATCTTCGTCCACTGGTTTCTTTTCATCAGACACAGGAGCACTAGTTGAGGTGACATCTTCAACCTCTGTCTTCTTGTCATCAGAGACAGGAGCGCTGGTTGAAGTGACATCTTGGTCCACTGGTTTCTTGTCATCAGACACAGGAGCACTAGTTGAGGTGACATCTTCAACCTCTTTCTTCTTGTCATCAGAGACAGGAGCGCTGGTTGAAGTGACATCTTCGTCCACTGGTTTCTTTTCATCAGACACAGGAGTACTAGTTGTGGTGACATCTTCATCCACTGGTTTCTTTTCGTCAGAAACAGGAGCACTAGTTGAAGTGACATCTTCGTCCACTGGTTTCTTTTCATCAGACACAGGAGCACTAGTTGTGGTGACATCTTCATCCACTGGTTTCTTTTCGTAAGAAACAGGAGCACTGGTTGAAGTGACATCTTCGTCCACCGGTTTCTTTTCATCAGAGACAGGAGCACTAGTTGAGGTGTCATCTTCATCCACTGGTTTCTTGTCATCAGATACTGGTGCTGGTGCAGATGTTGTTGTCTTTGATTCATCAATTGGTTTCTTTTCTTCGTCAGCAGAGGGAGTAATGGTTGCCAATTCATCTTTTTCGGTTGGTTCCTTTTCTTTTCCAGCAGAGGGAGTGACGGTTGTTGATTCGTCTTGATCGGTTGGTTCCTTTTCACCATCACCGCTTGTAGGAACAGTAGTAGATGTTTCAATTTCATCAACAGGTTTCTCTTTTTCGTCATCAATGGGACCAGCTGTTGTATCTTTGTCAGTAGGTTCCTCATCACGTTCACCCACAGCGGGAACAGATTTAGCTGGAATAGTTTCGTCTTCTGGTTTCTTACCTTCTTCGGGAATAGGTTTAACAGTTGTCGAGCTTTCCTTTTCGATTTCGTCGCTTGATGGAACATCTGTTGCTGGAATGATTTCATCAACTGGTTTCTTTTCTTCTTCGTCATGAGCTTCTGGAATAATGGTAGATTTATCAACTGGTGGAGCTGCAGTGGTAATGCTAGATTCATCCACTGGTTCTTTTTCTGATGGCTGTTCCTCGCCCTTTTCTTCAGCCAAAGGTGTAGTAGTTGTGTGTTCGGCCTCATCAACTGTTTTTTTCTCTTCATCAGTAGATGGTTCTGTGCTTGCATCTTCGTCAATTGGTTGTTTTCTAACTTCATCGGCAGAAGGAGTGACTGGTTTCGTTTCATCATCAGTGGATGGTGCCAAAGTTGTATCTGGTGTAGATGAGTCCGTAACGACACCAAGGCGATCTTCAATAAAAGGTGTAGACGTAGAAACAGGCAGTGAAGAGTCAGTAACGGATTCAATGCCATCTTCGGGTTTCTTTTCTTTATCAGCAGGCGTTGTGCTTTCATCCTTTTCGATTTCATCACTAGGAGGAGCAGAAGTAGATGGTTTCTTTTCTTCATCAGCAGCAGGAGGAGCGACGGTGGTACCTGTTGTTTCATCGATAGGTTCCTTTCCAATTTCATCGGCTGAAGGCGCACTGGTACTTGGTTTGTGCTCAACAAGGACTTGTGGAGTAACTGTAGTATCGACAGATTCATCAATGGGTTTCTTACTACTTTCTTCAGATGATGGAGAAACTGTGGATGATGCAGTTTCGTCAATTGGTTTCTCGCCTTCTTCTTTTTCAGCAGACGGAGCAATCGTTGTAGCCTTATCTGCAGCTTCATCCATTTCAGAAGATGGAGCAATTGTTGTGGCTTTGTCCAGAGGTTCTTTCTCATCTCCAACCGTAGGAACAGCCTTGGTTGGAACAACTTCTTCGGCTGGTTTTTGTTCATCTTCCTCAGATGATGGTGGTATAGTCGTGCTCGCCTCAGGTTCATCTTTCTTGATACTTCCATCGGGTACAGCTGTCGTTGGTACGATTTCATCGCCTTTGAGCTTGACTTCGTCACCTTCTTCACTTGTTGCAGATGGAGCGGTAGTGGTTGACACAGGTTCATCAGTTGGTTTCTTTTCAGTTTCGTCAGAAGCAGGAGTAACTGTTTCATCACCTGGTTTTTCTTTCTCAGCGGAAGGAGCAATTGTTGTGGCCTTCTCATGTTCAATTTCTTCTGGTACCGTTGATTCATCAAATGGTTTCTTTTCATCATCAGTAGAAGGTTCTGTGCTTGAATCTTCGTCGATTGGTTGTTTTTCAACTTCATCGGTAGAAGGTTTCGTTTCAGCTTCAGCGGAAGGTGTCACAGGGGAATCTGGCAAAGAAGATTCCGTAACTGTATCAATGCGATCTTCGGGTTTCTTTTCCTTGTCAGCAGGTGTTGTGCCCGAAGAAGGTAAGCCTGGTGGTATATAAGAGCTACCCGAAGTCGAAGGAGATGGAGGCGGGCTAACGTCACTATCATCTGGTGTTTTATCTGATGATGTATCTATACCAGATAAATCAGTTTCTGGAATGTTTGTAGTAGCCTCTGGGATCTCTCCGTCTTCAGGTTTAATGTGAGACATTGGTAACTCCGTAATGCCAGAAGGCATAATGACATCTTGAGGCACAATGCCAGTAGTGTCTGAAACATCTGGTTGCACAGTAAATTCCAGAGCAGGCTCATCAGATTTCTTGAGTGGTGTAGAGGTTGTTGTATCAGAGTCAATATCTTTGTCTTCGGTTGGTTCAGAGCTGACACTCTTAGGAGTCGTGCTTCTAATGCCACAACTATAAGTAGGACAACATTTCTTAGTACTGACTTCCTCAAGAACGCAACCGGTGAGATCCGCTGGCACATCGCATTGTACAGCTTCGCAAACAACGACGCTGCTGATACATCTGCAAATAGTGTCGCATTCGCTGGTAGCTGGAATGATGGTGTTGTTTTCGTATGTAGTTTTGCCAACCAAACAATCACCTTCACCGGGAATACCAGCTGGTAATTGCATATCAGGAATGTGTGCCGAAGTGCTTTCCTCGTCTTCACTGGCGGGAGCAACAGTTGTTGGCGATTCAGCATCTTCACCGAAGTCTCCGCGCTCATCAACTGAGGAAACTGTAACTTCTTCTTTAAGAGGCGTACTTGGAGCAACTGTAGATGATTCTGAAACAGGGTAAGCTGTTGTTTTCTCTTCATCATGTTCTTTTTCCTCATCGCTTGTAGGCTTAGTACTGCTCGGTGTTGCTGGTGTAGATGTAGATGACTCTTCATCAATTGGTCCAGCTGGTGTAGTGGCTTCACCTTCTGCAGATTCGGTAGTCTTTTCTGATTCAGTTTCTTTCTTTTCGTCTTCAATTGATTCAATACTACTTGGTTCAACTTCCTCCTTATCTTCAGAGGATTCTGTACTACTTGGTTGATCTCCTTCTTTCTCTGTTTCCTCAGAGGATTCGATAGAGATATCAGCAGATGGCGTAATTTCAATTCTGATTGTTGATGTTTCAGTCGCCGGAGTGCTAATACCGGCCTTTGCGGGTGGTACTTTGGTAATTTCTTCTTCAGATCCACTGTCTTCGGCTGATGATTCCTTCTCGTCTTCTTTTTCGCCTTTAATGGACGTAGGAGTTGTTGTCTTCTGATCTTCCTCTTCAGATTCAGTTGATTCAGCTGATTCATCCTTATCAGCAGCAGGTTTGCTGGTGGTACTTGTATCTGGTGTAATCTCGTCATGCTCTGGAACCTTTGTGGCGCTTTCGATGCCATCATCTTCAGTCTTCTCTGTGGTTGATATTTTTGGTGTTGTTTTGTCGCTGTCAGCAGCCGTGGATGGTTTATCAGTCGTTGGTTCCTTTGTTTTCTCGCCTGAGCCCTCTTCTTCTGTGTCTTCATCGCTGTGTGGGGGAACATGAGTTTCATCATCACCGGATCCTTCTTCTTCCACAATGGGAGATACTGTTGTGACTGCGCTTTCGTCACCCACGGAAACTGGTTTAGCTGGTGCTTCTTCTTCAGTAGGACGATGATCCTTTTCAATATCGCTTTCCTTCTCTGTACTCTTTGGTGTAGTCGATGACAATAGTGAAGTTGGTTCAGTGGACTTGTCGCTTGGCACACTTTCTGTACTAGACTCTTGTTCTTCCGTATCATGGGCAGGCTTAACTGATGTGCTATCTTCCAATTTATCAACAGGCTTCTCCTCTTCATCAGTAGTATCCTTTTCAGTTGCATCACCTTCAGTGGATGTCGCAACATCACTAGGTGAAGAAACTGTTGAAGATTCCTCGGATTCTTTAACAGCCTCTGTAGAGGTCTCATGGTCATCTGTTTTAACAGTGGTTGCGTCAATATCTTCAGTGGACGATACTTCGGTACTCCTTGGCGTTGTTGTTGTTGTTGATGAGCGCTTACCATCTTCTTCCTCTTCTTCAGTTTTGTCTTCACCACTGCCTTCCTCTTCTTCTGTTGGACTTGGTTTGCCAGTGCTAACATCAATTCTATCATCAATGGCAATAGTTGTTGCTTCATCAGCGGCAGCAGTAGTAGCTGTTGCTGGTTTGACAGTTGTCTCCTTAGGTGCACCTTCTTCACCAATTTCTGGTTCACCGCTTCCCAACTCATCAGCTGCAGTATCAGGCTTGGTGGTAGCCATACCCTCGTCATCGATATGTGTTTGCAATTGTAAATCTTCTTCGGAAATCGGTGGATGGACGTCTTTAGCTGTCGCTTCAGTAGTAGTGGTAGTAGCAGCTTCCTCGTCCTTGCCAATCGCCTTTGTGGTAATTTCCACAATCTCAGTCGTTGAACTATCATCCTCGCAAACATAATTGCTTGGGCAACATTCACCTACTGCTGGCGGCAATGCTTGACAAGATTTGCCATTGGATAACATCATTGGCATCTCACATTCTTGTACGGCACAGATGATGTCACCACGCATGCAGTAGCAATGTTCACAGCTATTGTTACCAATAATGGAGGCACCATCGGCATAGGCATTGCCATTATGTACACAATCCATTGAAACTGAAGGTGAAGATGTCGTGGTCAATATGAAACCAGGCGTTGGACGTTCTGTCGTTGTTGTCGATGTTGTAGACGAATGATCCTCCAACTCAAGCACATCGTTTTCGTGATCTAGTGAATTAATTAAGAAAAATAAAACGCTTTAGTATGCTTTGGTAAAGGCATGACTAGTATTAAGGATAATTACCGCAATTGTAGCGAACTGGACAACATGAGCCTCTGTTGTAAATGGGAGTACAACCATCGATATGCAGAGTACACTCCTGAAGCAAACACTGTGTGCGATTCTTGATGCAGTAACACAACTCGCAAGGTTTATTGGGATTCGATGGTACTTGGGCGCCCTCTGGATAGAATTTCGCATCAATGTTGCAACCATACTTCTCGGGTATGCTTAGTTCAGTGCCAGGTTCGGGTGCGGGATGTGCTACATCAACGTGCACTGGAATATGAAAAACACAAAAAACAATGATTAAAGAACTAACCATATGAGACGAGACAACAATTTATGTATCGTATCTGTCTTCAGTTTACTTACCTTCTGGACATGTAACGATTGGACAACATTGATCCTCACGCTTCTCTACGATGCAATCGTGACCGATTGGTTTTGTAAATGGACAAACGCGCAGATAACACATCAGCATGCGATTGTGGCAGGTACAATTCAGACATGGTTCGTTCGTCAAGATGCGATCGCCCTCATTGTAATGATTATAGTTATAGTAGCAGCCTTCTGCAAAGTAAATCGACATAGAGAAGAACGACAATAATGAATATGATGATGAAAATTAAGAGGAGGAGGAGGAGAGAAATTGACAATAGCAACAGCCAAAACAGAGGAATAAACAAGTGGCTTCAATAAATGGCATAAAATTAGTTTGTGAATTGGTTTATTGCCTGATAGCAATTCTGAAAGTTTACTACTAGACACGCCACACTAGAGCCATAATACCATATTACATGGTGATGATGATTATGATGATGGAGATGGAGATGAGTCTAAGTTGGTTGGTTGGTTGGTTGGTTGGTTACTTGGTATGTATTGCAAACACATCACACATCTACTTAGAGTACTAAAACAATGGAATGTAATCATCATCATCATCATCATCTGTGTCGTCTTTGTTGTCATCATGATGATATTATGGCATTTTTCAGTTAACAAAAAAAAAAAAAAAAAGAAAAGAAAACAAAGAACTTTAAAGTTGGATTTATTTTTATTAAGGTAACAACTAACTGACTGTCTGTCTGAGACTGAGTGTTTGAATGTATTGTATGTTGTATGGTTGTATGACTGACTGATTGAGTGACTTCATTATGCACGCATCTTGAGTAAGTCAAGAGTGATGCACAACGATCTAGTTCAACATTGCGAGAAATGGGTAATGAGAGAATCTGATTTATTTCTTTTGTTTTTTTGTTTAATTTATGCAAAATAGATAGACTTTTGTATAAAGCCCTAGTGACTTTCGATCATTTAAAACAAAGGTCAGTCAGTTTCTAGTACAATATTAAAATCTTATATCATTTTGAATGAAATTAATCACTTGCAAAACAGCTAAAATCATTTTGAAAAACCCAGTTGTTTCGTATTACCAGAACAATCATTAATTGATATTGGTTACTGCTAAGTAGCATGTATAATGAAACTGATACAGATTTCCAGAGACAACCAACTGCATCAATTTCTATATATGAAACTTGAGGTTTCAAAAATGGAGTCAAAAGAAATGCTAAGATTATCTCTGTGGGGTTACTAAGGATCTAATCTCTCTTTTCAGGTCTTTTAAGTTAACCAGGTAAACCGAACCTAATCAAAATGATATATATTTTTTACAGACATAAATCAAATAAAATATCACAATTAAGAAGATTTAATGCGATCGCACACTTTTGATAAAAATCAAACTTGACAGCGTTTATTGTCCATTACTCTCCATTCATTCATTAATTTTACTACGTAAGTTGATATAGTGTCTGACTGACTGACACCCGCAATAAACTAGAAACATAAACTTGGTTAGCTAACTGAGCAACCAACCAACTTAAGTCTCTCAACTTGCTTCAGTCGTCTCATCCCAAATCATCTCATCTCGACTCGACTTAACTTGATTGTGTTTTATGCGCTTGTTTTTTTTTTTTTTTTTTTTTTTTGATTGAAATCTCCGGCGCACAGCAGACACAGTCATTCACACGTTTATTAACAAACTGACAAACGTATAAATAAATTAAGAAATTAACAGACAAACACAGAAAATGAATGAATGATGAATGAACAAACGAATGAGTAAAAATGAATGAAATAATACTTACATTTACCAAAAATAATAAAAACAAATAAAATTACTAATTCCAACTGACCTGCATACGATTGAAACTGTTTATATAAACACACCAACTGGGGAACGAATTACCAATTACATAAAACCCTTCCTACTAAATGACTATCGATTTCATTGACAATCGTCAATTAATTAATTGAGAATGCATTATGTTTTGATATAAATTTGAATCAAGTAAATATTCACTTGGTTCTACTGACAGTCAATACATTGTTCATTAATATTCTTTATCATAAATGAATTGACAAGCAAACAAATTTAAAATGAAATGAACTAACAACTTCAAAAATGATAAATGCATATTGAATGACATGATACTATTCAACTAAACTGAATCTTTTCATTTAACTAAAGATTCTAACACTTAATAGCAAATACTCTTTGCCATTGATGGATTGATACTATCGAATGAACTAGGCAATGAACTGACAATACCAAAAATGACAAATGCATAGTCAATGACACTATTCAACTAAACTGAAAATTTTCGTTTAACTAAAGATTCTAACCAACTAGTGCAGAGGCAATTTAGAACAGTTTGATTTAACCGGCAAAGGACTAAATACCAAATACTCTTCGTCATTGATGTATTGACAATAGAATCGAATGAACTAATCAATGAACTGACAATACCAAAAAAAACTAAAATGTATATATTGACATGAAACTAAACTTAATAAAAAACCAAGCCAATCACGAAATTCTTAGCCATTTAATAAAGGGATAATACTTATGGACTATTTAATGACAATGAAATAAAGTTTATGGTTCAACTGATACCAAAATAACTGTGTGGGCTATCAATCAATTGGTCCGATTTTGGTTTGATCATTAAATGGATAAAAGGTAATTTTTTTCAATAAATTTCACCTTATGTGATAAAGTGATTCTTCCGATTAAGTCTGAAAAATTATGACATTAAAATGTTAGTCGTGGCTGGCTCGGCAATAGGCCATCATGGAACAACAATTTTCAAAAACTTTGTCCACAGTTTCCTGATCAATTTCGGCTCGAATGTTTTGGTTCAAGTGATTAACTGTTTGGAGATTGTCGGCATAAGCTTTATGTTTCAAAGCGCCCACCATTGACAGTAACGGCGCGCCCTTCTGCATTATCGAAAGGGATAGGGCCAATGACTCTACTATTTCAAAATCCGCACCACACAGTGACTCGAGATGGATGCATTGGCTTCTGTAGGATGACGTGTAGAATTTCCGGTCCCCAGATTCTGCAATTTTGTTTGTTTACGTAGCCGCCGAGATGAAAATGCGCCTTGTTAGAAAAGATGATTTTTCTTGCAAGATCTGGATCATCGTAGAACTCATTCAAAGTCCACTCAGGGCGGTCAACACAAACGAAATAATCACCCAATCAAATAAAGCAAAATCCTTTAACAAAAATAAACTTATATCGATTTAATTACCAGGCCAAAATCTGACTAATGGATGTGCTACCCTATAAATACTTTACTCGTATTTTTGAACATAAATGAATTGCCAATGCAATGAACTAATGAATAATAAACTGCAAAATGGACAAAAGCGTATTCACTGAAAATACTTACAAACTCTAAATTGAACTAAGAAAAATACAAAAATAAATGCTTTCAAGTCAACTGAACTGACACTATCCATTTAGTTAACTACAATATATGCATTTATATATACATTGGTTAAAACATTGTTGTCTTTCTGTCTTGGTGTATGGTGTTTCGGTGCTCTACCTGTAAGCACAACTAATGTCCGTTGTCGTCGCTATCATCATTCCCATCATCATCATTATCATCATCACAACAACATTGTTAGCAACTTAATTTAAAGACTTGGGGCACGGCATGGCGCACGTTTTCAAAATAAATCGTACAGTTTTATTTTTATATTGTATTTTAGTAACATTTCACACCTAATCTGACCAAGTCTAATGATGCTCAACACACTTTAAGTTTGTTACTTGATAGATAAATCGATCAGAGGTCGAGCTAAAGTGAACAGTGAACAGTGAACGGACAAACGGTAGCTAAATGCTCTTGGCAATAAAGTGTTATGGACCAAAGAATTTATCAGAGATTGACGAGATTTAAAGCTTTTGGTGTGTTTTTTTTTTTTCTTCTTCTTCTTATTGTTGTTCTTAGTCTCTTCTTATAATATAACATTTTTATTGACTTGCTTTAATATGTAAATGACAATATTAAATTAATTTTTATTGCCAATAAAATAGTTAATTTGTTAATTTTGTGAATTTTTATTTCTAGCTTTTATTAAAAAGTATATGAAATAAAGAACTTACCTGTATATTGTTGCATTTCTGTGTATTCTTGAAGTGGTGCTGGAAATAGGAAAAGAAAAGATACAATTATTATTATAAGAGTATAAAATTAGAAGAAATAAATCAATAAAAAATGTGTATTTTTAAGTTGCCGCCAGAACAGAAATTATGCCAGTAACAATAACAAGTTGATGAAAATAGAATAAGAAGTTGAAGCATGAGAAGTCTCTTCGTAGTATACACGGACATGCATGGTCTGTGTGTGCAATAACAACAGCAATACTATGGTCATTTGTCCAACATGCAACTAAAATTAGATGTTGCTTTAGTTTTCCTAACCAACAACAACAAGAACAGAACAGAACAGAAGAAGCAAAGCAGATTAAACAGTAACAATTTAAAAAGAACCGCGTTCTACAGCAACTGGCAGGCAGGCAGGCAGACATCATCATCAACATCATCAACATCAACATCAACATCATCATCATCATTATCATCATCATTATCATCATCATCATCATCATCATCATACATGCCACATGCAACTTCAACAACAATTGTTTCATGTACAATATAAATTGTATATAGTACGAGTATCTTGACTAACATCAAGTGCAGTGCGCAATAGATCAAAATTCCAATGTTGCAGGCTTCTTCTGCTTGTTGATGATGTTGATGTTGTTGATGTTGTTGCTGCCACCGCCACGACTGCGTAGGTTGATGTTGCTGTAAATGCTGTTGTTGTTGTTGTTGTTGTTGTTCTGATAAGAATAGGAAATTGCGGAAAATGGAAACTTAACTAAAACAACAATTGCCGGTGATCGAGTTTAAGCAAGAACGTGTTATTACTGCATACTTGCGGCATAAACACATGAACAGAAGAAGAGAGAGACAGAGAGAGTTCAGCATGATGATAGCTTAAGAGGGGTAACAATATACTTACATTGCTATAGATGAATATGAAAAAGAAGAAGAAATTATATAGTATATGCGACTACTAGAGAAAAGATTCATAGCTCCTCAGCATTATAAAGAAAGAGTTGATGCATGTTGTTGATCATGTTCATATGTAGAGGACCGTTGTTACTGTTCCTGATTGTTGCTGCTGCTCGTTTTACTTACTACACACAAACATTATTATGACTTGCTATCCGTAAACTATAACAACAAGAATGAATGAATAAAAGAAATAACAAAATAGCAAGGCAAAAAAACAAAATTGGTCTAAACAAATTGTTTAGGCCTACAGATTGTTGTTACTTATTCAGCGGCGGTTGTAACAGCAACAACCATGGCGATATGTTACTCTTTAGACAAACACAGCAACAGCAACATCAACAATTGGAGTTGGTGGCGTTTATGAGTAGCCCCAACAATCATAGTAACAACAGCATTGCGGGATCCAGGGAGCCAATGAGTGAGTAAACGAGGTGAGACGACAACGACAACGACTCCATTGACTCCGAGGCATCAGCAGGAAGTTACGCTTAACTGGCGTGCAAAGAGCTGCAAATGATTTGACAAATTGTATTTTTATGAATTGCTGCTGCTGCTGCTGCTGCGGAGGCTGCTTGGGCGCACAGGTTCAATTCTAAAACTCTGCCCCCAAAACAGCATCATCACAGATTCTCCTCATGCACATGGAGGAGTTGGTGGAAACTCATCTAACATCCTGACAACGTTGACTGCCTTGAAGGCTAGCTTAAGTGATTTTCTGGTTGGTTGGTTGGTTGGTTAGTTGGTGGCTTTGCTACTCTCTGCCACAGCGAGCAGAACTCAGAGAATTTGCGAGTTGAGATTAATTGCCTGCAGTTGAAAGGTTGACAATTTTGCAGATAAATTTCTAAATTTAATGTTTCTTTTTCCATTTATTTTATTTTATTTTTTATATATTTTTGTGAATTTTTATTTTCATGGATTTTGTTGCTTTTGTTGTGGAGGGTAAAATGAAAGAAAGACTTGCGGCATTTATGGCAATGAAAATTGTGCAAGTAATTTTAAATTATTGACAAAGATTTGTTGCTTTAGCTTAATGATGTTGATTGGAATGGCAAACTTTGAACTTTTGTTAAGAATTTTCCTAAGAAATGTTGTCTCTGAATTGAATTGACTGCAATAATTTTTAGGAACTCAAATTCAATCAAGTGAAAGGTTAAATTTTGGCAAATTGAGGTTAACAAAAAGTCAAATAGAATCATAATAAGTTGATCTTACCATCTTCTAGAAAAGATACAATTTTTGAAATGAAACTTCTTTAGAGAAGGGGATTAAATCCAAAAAATATGAAAATGAAATGTAACGAAAATCAAAATTTGACGATATTATTATTAAATTTGAGCTTTTTAGGCAAATACAATATGGAAGTGAAACTTCTAAAGTAGATGATCAAGCAACAATACAGAATATTGTAGTGTTTTCTGTGCCAATAATTAATAACATTAATTTCTTTATTTTTTTTTTTTTTTATAAATTTTGACTCTTGAAAAATCACTTTCTCTTTAGTCCAATTTTAGAAGAAAATATATACAAATTTTGGTAATTCATTGGTAAAAACGCTTAGATACAAATCAAGCACAACAAAAATATGTATCTAATTTAAAAAAATACTTAAAAATAGATATTAGCGTGAAAACAATTTCCATTTAAACTAAATGAATGAGTAAAGCAGCAACGAAAGAAACGGGCAACAAACCAACAACATCAACATCAACAACAATAAGAACGACAACGACAACAATAAACCAAATTGTTAGCTTGACTAACTGGCAAACAAATAAACTATACACTTTAAGTAAATTATAGCAAAAAATGGAAAATAGAAAATAAAAACAAGTGAAACAACGAAATCGACTAAGAACTAAAGAAAAATGTTAAGAAAGATATGGTAAAAGCGGCATGCTGCCAAATGCCAACAACAATAGCAGCAGCAGCATCAGTAGCAGCAACAACAACATTTGTTGCACATTGAACTAAAACTAGCAATGAGTAAACCATAATTTAGTCCAAACTTTGCAACAAATGGCAGCAACAACAATAACAGTAACAGCAGCAGCAACGTCAGGAACAATGAAATGCAGCAGCAACATGCAGAAACAGCAGCAGCAGCAACAAAAATAACAATAAATATGCAGAAGCAACAGCAACAAAAATAGTAAAATAGAACAAAAGAAAAACAAACACAATAATTAAATAAATAAAGGTTGGAAAAGAAAAAAAGAAAACAAAGGAAAATAAAATTAAAACAAATAAAATGAAACATAAAACTCAAAAAAAAAAAACAATCATTTTCAATATTAAAATAAAAATATATTTCCAAAGCAGGATTCGATCACTCCCACCACCATAGAATAAAAAAAATGTGACGATTCAATTTTTGGAATCATTTTTTGAAATTTCACTCATGCCGTAACGCACTTAAATGAGCTACGCTCTAAAAATAAATAAGTGAATCAAATAATCAAAAAATCAATCAGAAAATAATGAAAAAACCAATAAAAAAAATATATACAATAGAAAATACTAAATAAAACAATAATAAAAAATACTCGTATATTAAATAATCTTTCAACCCATTGAAGCCTGATTATTCTGCAGATCTCTACAATAGGAAATTTCAGGCCTAGAATCAAATACCAAGGAGCTAGTACGAGGGTAAATCAACAAGTACTTAGCCTCACCGTCCGATGTGTGCCTGGCGCAATTTAAGCGCAGTCTGGCGGAGTTCTTGCGTCATTTCGTGACCGTCGATGAAATATGGATTCACTGGTAAACACAAGAGGCGAATCACCGAACGATTTTTGTAAAACTGACCGACACGCTCGCTTCCGAAGGCTATCGAAACAAAACTAATGAAGGGAATTGACTGAAACTTCGACATTAGGCTACTTAAAGAATGTACTGCACGATGGTCACATTACCTGCAATGTCGACAGAACATTCTGCTCTTGCTATCAATCCTAACCCTTACATTTTAACATGAATAAGAATAAGATTGATAAGGGTAGTGCTAACGTGAGGATGCAGGTCCCAAATCCACACTTCTGTCGCAGCTATGGAGATGAAGAAGAATAAGAAAGTATTCAATACATCGTATGTGACGAAGACGAAGCCGTCTTTCAAGAAGCCTTTCTTCGACGATTTCGGCAGTTTGGAAAAATATTCTACTAGATGAATTGACTTTGTTCATTTATTCTCCAGCTTTACTGTCAACTACCTAAAATTTTTCTCCCTCTTTTCTAAATTCAGACGTCACAGTGAGGTGTAAGGCGTCTAGGTGAATTGTGTTCTTCCGACAAGCATCCTGACTAACCTAACCTTACATAAGCACTATCTATTATCTTTTGTTTCTTTTCCTGAATTTACGGCCTTCCCTTGTATACATTTTTCTATAGATCGAGATTCTCCAGCATTCAGGAAATATGAAATAATCATAAAATTAAAATATTATTCAGTTTATTATTAATTATTTGGATTTTAAAATTAAACCCATAAATGAAATTAAAAGAAAAAATTAAGCACTTTTATATTAAATCAAATCAAATTGATCAAATGATGTGAAAAATTGACACATTAATTTGACTATTACAGCAATTTCGACTCTGTCACAGCTTCCAATCTCAATATATGTACCTGTATTTTTTTTTTTTTTTTTTTACTGTTTTCTGTCTTAAAGTGATCAGGCTAATAAAGGAGTGTTAAAGTAGTTTTGTGTTGCTGTTGCTGCTGCTGCTGTTGTTGTTGTTGTTGTTGTTATTATTATTATAACTTCACTAAGTCAGCGCGAGAAGAGAAAACTAACGGATGCAAATTAAATTTTCTTGCAACACCAACAAAACAACAACAACAGCAACGACAACAGAATCCATGAATCTTATAGAGGTGATGATGGTGATGGAGTATGCGGCAAGTGAATAGAATAAACCTGGCAACTTAAAAAGCCTGGCAGCGCATAAAAATTCACACCTTAAAACAAAGACACAACAGAAGAGAGAGAGAAGTCAAGTTGAAGTCGATGTCGTTGGTATGGTGAAGACTTGGTTGGATGAGGATAAAAACGTAGACTGGTGGATGGAGTAGATGATGGAGTCAGTGTCTCAAAACTGAATAAGTGACAGAATGAATGAGTTGTGTGTAAGTGAATGACTAACTGAGTGAGTGACTGACAAAGTGAATGACTGACTGACTGACTGAGTGACTGAGTGACTGTTGGCGTATATGCGTGAAAATCTGTCGTTGACGGATCTAGCTAAAGAAGGAAATAGTAGGAGCAGCAGCAGCAATATTCACCAAAACAATTGTAATGCGTTGGAACAGAGAAATTCTGCCGCTTATAGAATTTGCCACTTCATGATGATGTGATATGTGGTTGGTTCTATTATTGCATATGGCACAAGGGTACTTCTTGTTAAAGGAATTTTTTTCTTTTATTTTTCTGCAACAAGAAAAACATACCTATAACTAACTTGGAAATCATCATCAACAACAACAACAACAACAGCAACAACAAAAGCAAGATGCTTCTCAGAGACTGAACTACTAACTACTATAGCAACAGATCTTTCTCATTCTTCTGCTTATGCAACAATTTTCTACTACTAGTAAATGATGTATAAGTGCAGTAAGACAACACAACACAACAAGAAAGAAGAAATAACAAACACTACTAAGTGCGCTAAGCGCTATGTTCTTCTTATGTGGAGGAGGCATGCGCGGCTTAGTGTAGTCTATGTTGCTGCTACACATCAAACATGCAACATGGTGATCATGATGATGATCAAGATGATGATGATGATGATGATGATGATGACTATGACGAGACCAACCAAGAACATGGCTACAAAAAAAAAGCGAAGAGTCAGCAGCAGTCAGAGTATTGTTAGGCTTAGAGTTGCTGGTGGGTTACTTGGTTCCTTGGCTGCCTGGTGTTGATGTACTTTTATACGCGTGTTCTAACAACATAGAAGTCTCAGCTGGTTGGTGTTGGCGGCAACAAACTCTTGTAAGGTAGCAACAACAACAAATGCTGCTGCTGCTGCTGCTGCTTCTAAGAAAAACACATTTTCTGTCTGTGTGAGTTTTGTGTTTAGTACCGAGAGGCAAGTTCAGTTCAGTTGAGTTGAGTTGAGTTGAGTTAACTCTCCAGTCATTGCGAATTTTTCATTTTATTCTAGCGAACAAACAACAAGTTGAATGACCCAAAGTCAAGTGCGCATGTGTGACCACAAAATTTTGTACCTTTGTGTGTGTGTTAGTAATAGTGACTATCTGTGTTAGCCATAAAATATTGAAGTTCAGACAGAAGAACTGACAAACTAACAACGTAGCTAAGCCCAAAGGAAATAAACCTTGAGTCAGTCAGCCCAGCCAAGTCAGACAGACAAATAAAATTTAGTGTTTTTGTTTGCCTAAAACTACTGAGTTCTATTTCTATATTTCTTTTTAAGAGAAAAAATATCAGTAAATATTTCTATTGCTGCCACGCCTTTAAAAAAAATAATAACACCGCCTTTTGTTTGTTGTCTCTTTAGGTCTTTTCCATTTTCCATTTTCCATTTCTTCTTGATCACATTCACTTGGAGAAAAACGAGTTCATTTTAACAAAATTTTAATTAAATTAATAATACATAATTTTTTTTTTTTTTTTTTTTTTTAGCCAAAATGCATTAGCAACCAGACCTCAAGAGGAATTTGTAGTTTTACCAAAATAACAAATAACAGCACAACTACAACAAATACAATATTACAGAGATAAACAGTTTTTTTTTTTTTTTCATTTCATTTCTTTTCCATATATTGTGTTTGACCAAAGAGTCCCCAGAGCACAATTGCAGAAAAGTTACCGCTAACGAAAAATATCCGTTTCTCTTCATCTAACCTAATCCATTGTTTCATGGGTATGTTGTGTGTCTCTGTGCCTTGGTGTGGTGTGCAACATTGTCTCATATGTTGCAAGAATGGTTGGTCCCTCGACAACAAGTTGAAAAAAAAAATAGGTATAACTGTGTGTGTGTGTGCATTTGTGGAGGCTTGTTAGGCTATGAAGAAGAATTTTATACAATGATGCTGTTTGGTTTTTTTTACCTGGTTTTGGCGCGTTCAAGAACCGCAAGCGAAAAGACGATTTAAGCGACAGCGGCAACTAGATGCAACACTAAGGAAATGTTGAGTGCCACCACACCCACTGAGGACAGTTATTTGCGCCATGTTCCATTGTGCGTTGCATTTTTTGACCTGTCTGATAAGGCCTTAGACAACAACAGCAACAACAACAACAAGAACAACAACAACAACAAGAACTAACTAATTGGTAAGTAAAGTAACATGAGAGTGAGAAGATAATATTATAACCCAGGAAGGGGGAAGACACGAAATGAGTTATGTACCACTAAGATGCATAGATGTGAAAGGAGGACATAGTAACGCTTTCCCAGTTGAGTAGAGAAGAAGAAGGGAGCTGACAAAAGTGAGTCAACATAAAAAGCAATAATAAAGTCACAGGAAGAAGTTTCGAATCACATGAAGAGCGACTTTAGCAGTGGGAATAGTAAACAGTAGCAGAAAGACTGCTGAGTAAATTTAAAAGTAGAAAAGGACTAAAGAATTAATTAGGTGTTAAATTGGTCCACGTCCAGGGTGTCTAATATTTTTGTGTCCCTCAGCCACATTGGACATGGTGATTTGGGTCAAAACAAAGTCCTTGGCACAAACAGTAAATGCAAATATTTTTTGGGTCTCATTGATATTTGCCACACAGTCTTGCTTAAAATAGTAAAAAGGGCTCACTGAGAACCTGAGTGATATGAAAAGCTCGAAAGTATCAGCATTTTTGGTACTTCAATATAGTAACTTCCGCAAACATTCTACATACATGCCAAAAGGTCGTGCCACTCGGAAGCTTGGCAATCTTTTGTAATGCTTAAAGTGTTTGATTGGCGGTGATAACCTTAATCCTTACTTCGAAGAAACGTTTCGACTGGGTTTGAATTTCAAAAAAAAAAAAAATGGCAGTCACATAGGAGATGTTAGGTGCCTTCTGTCTATTCTTCATCTCCACAATGAAGTTCAATAAAATTGTAAAACACATAAAAAATGGGCCAAGTGCGAGTCGGACTTGTACACGGGGGGATCCGTACCAGATTGGGGTTTGTATGGGAGGAACTCCCCCTAGTGGTCCGATTTGACTAATTCCAACAAATGCACCACGCTTATATCAGAAACTTATAGTGTCTAAATTTCAGTTCGATAAAATAAAAAACAAAAAAGTTTTTCTCATAAAAACCTGAATTTTAAAGGGGGTTTGTATGGGAGTACCCTCTCTAGTGGTCTGATCACACTGAAATTTCAATAATATAAGTTTTTGATGTACAACCACCAACCACCTAAATTTCAAGATTGTGGGATTACTGGATCGTATAGCTGCCATAAAAACCAAAAAGTTTCTTGTATGGGGACCCCTTAAAGTGTTCGAAACTATTTTAGTTTTGGTATTTGTTGCTAATGCCCGAATAAAACTTCACCTTCAGTGAAAATTTCAACTTTCTAGCTATTGCGGTTTATGAGATATAATCCGAGGACTGACGAACAACGAAGTCTCTGGAATAGGGTTCCCTTTGGTACACTTCCCTAAAAAGAAGTAGAAAGAAATGCTTTGCTAATCGATCCATGCTATTTTGTTTAACATAAAACCCAATTAGCCAAGAACAAATATTTTGTGGCAAATATTTTTTACAATTTCCATAAATAGTCAGAACATCATGAAATTAAAAGAATTTTAACCCTCAACAGGAACAGGCAACGGCGCAACGCTTGAGTATGAACAAGTCAACAATAACAAGAAGTAAAACTTGTTACAATTAGGAATTAAAAGAAAAAGCCCGCCAAAGTTGCTACAATAAATAGATTCGGAACCAAACCAAACCAAACCAAACCAAATGTGGCATGCAATTGCAATAAATTGGCAATAATTGTTTTTGGGGTTGAAATTATGCAATGCAATGCAATGCGGTGCAATAACAACAACAACAACAACAACAACATAAAGAACTTATAGAGCTTATAATAACAGCAAAATGTAGCTGCTTAAAGGCAGAAAACAAAAAGAAACAATTTCCATTTTCCATGGCCTTGATCAGACAAACTGACAGACAGGTAGACAGACAGACAGGCAGACAGAGAGACACATAATGCCATAATGGAACAGAACAACAAGAAAAGATCAATATGGCAACAACAGACAGACAACAACAATGTGGACGATGACGACGACAAGGTAAATTTAACAATAACAGCAGCAGCAGCAGCAGCAACAACAACAACATCAACATCAACAATTTAAATCAACAACAATTTCAAGAAACAATAAGAAAATGATATAGATGAAAGGAAGGAAGGAAAGAAGGATGAATGAATGGATGGATGGATGCAAGGCAATAACTATTGGTAGCAGTTAAGTTCTTATCACGAGGCAAACAACAATAATAGCAACAGTAACAGCAACAAAGGGCGACTGAACGAGACTCTGCTAAGCAGCGGCACACTACACCAACAACCACAAAAAACATCATGCAACATGTGGCAAGATGCAGCCAAAGCAAATGAATTTGCCAGTAATTTAACATGATTATGTCGAAGACAACAACATTGGCTTGCTGGCAACTACTCGTATGTAAGAGTATCTGGACGAGAACAACGAAACACTATGATGATGTCTGATGATGTATAGAAAGAACAAGAAGTAGCTTAGGGTCTCTGTTTAGGTTACGCTGCTCAGTGAGTGAGTGAGTGAGTGAGTCAAGTTGCAAACCATAGTTGGACACTAGCGTGTGGCCATTAAAGCAATGATCTTAACTTCTGTTGTTGCTGCTGAAGATGATGCTGATGTTGCTGTTCATAAGTTGCAACAACCTTCAACAAGGAAAAGAAAAAAAAAAAACAAAAAGAGATCCCGAAATTGGCAACATAATTCAAAGCAACATAAACAAGCAACAAACAACAGGCAGACAGACGGAACAGACAGACAGATTACACAACCTGAGTCGATTCTTAATATAATCTACATGAAAATTGCTGCTGCTTCATTTGATTTGGACTTGGACTTGGTTGTGTTGGTTGTGTGTGTGTGTGTGTGTGTGTGTGTGTGTTTTATTATTATCATATTTTTTTTTTTTCTATTTTTCTTTATTATTTTTTACATATTTCACCACTAACAACAATTCTTGCTTCTCATATTTTTTATTACCCTTTCCGTGTGTCTATGCATGCATATTCATGGTTATGTAATTTTGATTGAAAGTCAAAGACGCCACGCTTCGTTCTAAGCAAATTATGCCCGAAAGTCATAGACAGGAAGGAACAACAATAACAACAACGAACGAACTTTTAAAGATACCATGAAATCCATGGTTGGCATGGCTCATGTAATCATAGTTTGGAATATTTGGCATGCGCTTTCTAGAAAATTGGTAGTTGATAGACTTTGGATAGAGTTCGATTACGCCACAAATACGAAATTACAAGCTTAGATAGAAAATATTTTCTATCGCACGTTTCGCATATTATGAAACAATTACCAGGAATTGTTTGATGATGATGACAACAAGAAGTAATGAGGATAAGATCAAGAAAGGGCAGCAGCAGCATTCTAAAAATTTGCTAAATGAAAGTGAGTGAGTAGGAAGAGGGAACTATAACTCAGATAGATTATGCAAAAAAGGAAATTGATGAAAATTCTTAGAATATTATAATGTGTACCCAAACTAATCATCTGGGAAGAAAACAATGAACTACAGTTCACACAGTCAGTGGAATGAGAAACTAAACTGGAGAAGAATGTTATGTACTTTTTATTGAGAATTTGCTAATATACCCCACTTACTAAACTGTGTTTTGAATGGTGTTGTAATCCTATTACATTCTGATGTTTCATTTTTAATTTTAGTCGAAATTCCTGTCCGTACCAATTCGCAAAACTTCTAAACCACGCTATGGATTTTGATATAGTTTCCACTGTCATTTAGAGAACTTTTTGGCCAAGGTTTATATGGTCATAAATAATTGAAGGAATAAAAGATTTAATTCATTTTCAGTCGTTTCTAATAAGAAGTTGATCTTTATAAATAAAGCATTTGCTGCTAATAGAGCGCTGGACGTAACAGACGCTAAAGTAAGTTAAATAAAAATTATATGAAATATCCTTCCTTTATTAAATCGTCTCTCCCACTTTCGCTGCCATGCCATTATTATGCGAAAGAATTATTTAAATATAGTTCACAGAACAAAAGATGCAAACAGGAAACCTTTATATCTGAACAATGTTAAATCAAAGGAAAAAAGGAAATCATTCTGTCTAATAAAATATAAAGTAGTTCTTTACAAAAATAATAGAGAATTGTCTGTTTAACCTAGAGTTTATCTTAGTCTTGACCAGAATAGACATAACTCACAGAGTGCCAGAGAATTATCCAAATGCAGGTTCTAATTTGTGGTCAAATAAAATGAATTCTGCTATGAATTACAGCATTTTTATTGAATACCAGAATGAATTTGTCGTTTCATTAGGTGCAATTTCTCTTGTCTGTGAATATGAAAGATGCATCTAAAAGCCTAAGTTGCTTACAAGGAAACGTAGAATTAGCGATATTTTTCCTTCACCTGAGCCCCTACACTCTCTTCTATATATATGACCGTGCGAATTAGGATGCGTCGCTAGTATTCCAATAAAGATTTCATTAACATAATGTGACATGAGTGAAAAATAATTACAGTGAATAGCAATATCATCCTGCATATCCAAGAATTGAGATACAAATAATTTCCTTCGCCTTTTTGAAGTTTATTGCATATAAGTAAGCTCGCTATTCATCTGTTAATGTTATAGCATTAAACACATACTAATTTTGACTAAATGTGCTTGAAGGTCTCACGGAACCAATTTCAATTTTTTCCACTCACTCATTAATCCCTAGAATTTCCTTTTTTACTATTCATACTAACCCTCCTCATTTATACAATATAAATGTTCCCAAGCTTTGTTTCACCTTAGTTTCATCAAACTAAGACACTCTTCCTTTCTGTTTAAAAGGTGTCTGGTCTCAAGGTCTGAGGGCTTTATACCATTCCATATTATAAGTAGTAGTTCATTCAGCCTCCGCCTAGAATCATGTGCATATTTACAGCAGCGCTTTAATACCATTAAGATAAGCAGGCTGGAAGGCAGGAAACTGCCTTCATCGTCGTCATCATTAGATGCTTCTTATATCCTTCTTTTCTGCTCTACTCTCTATGTATGCCTAGCAGTTTTTTTTTTTTTTTTGTTTTAGGTTTGCTTTGCTGCTGGACTCACTTCTGTGGTTGACTCAGTGACTGCTTAATAGATAATAATGAGTCTGGGGAATGTGCATCTACATACATACATGCATGCATGCAAAGACCTTGGGGCACTGTAATTAAGCAGTTAAAGGCATACAATATAACCAAGTCTAACCAAGTGTTGTCTAGGTCTAGACGAGACCAAAACAAAAGTAGCAACACAACAACACCAACACCAACTGCTGATGCTGCAGAAGCAACATGTTGTTGCATGTTGGTTAAAGGGATTTATTTTTATAAAAGGAAATGAAATGAAAACCCTTTATTATTTAGTAGGAGATAGGGAGTTTAATTGTGGCTAAAACAACACCCTGAAGCAAGTGTTGGTTGGTTGGTTGATTGGTTGCTTGGTTCAAAACCAAGCTGTCCAAATATTGTATGTTGATTGCTGCTCATGTTGCTGTTGCTACTTTGGAATAATTGTTGACATATTAAATGCTTTGGTTATAGTAATTTTGAAAGAAAACTAGAAAAATTCTTGCCGGTTTCCATGCAACAAAAAGTGGCAAATTATATATAAATATCGCTGACAGATCAATTGTTCAATTTCTTGCTTTCTTGCAAGCAAATGAACTGCAATTAGTTGTTGCTGTTGCTGTTGAATTGATAACAGATCATCGCTCTCTATACTATTCATGATTGCAGGAATCAGAAAAGAAAAGAAAAAAAAAAAACGGAAAACTCAACACAATTCATATGTTTCTTTTTCGGCTGCCAACAATTTGTTGCAGAAAGAAGAAATTTGCAGCAACAACACCAAAAAATATGTTAAAGCTCAAAAATGATTATAGGAAACTTGTTTTCATTTTTTGTGATTTTTTATTCAACTGCGTGTAACTGTTATTAATTTGTTACAAACAAGTTGCTGCAACACAAATGTTGCTAGATGCTGCTGCTCCTCTTGTGCATCTGTTGGCTGCCTTCTTGTCATTGTTGCTATGATTTTACATATTTAATGTTGTTGTTGACACGCGTCATTGAAGAGAAAATAAAAGAAACTACAAGTAAACCTCGATTATTTGTAATCGTGTTGCACTGGATTGGTTATCGGAGGATAATATGAAGTCAGTTGAGCTTTTCTAAGAAGCTAAATGGAACACCAAGAGTCTCTATTGCTTTAGTTAATTTCTGTTTGACTCAAATTAGTCGATTTTTGAAGAGAAGAGGTTTTTAACGAAGGGGAGTAAATCCAAAAAAAATATGAAAATGAAATGTGACGGAAATCAAAATTTTGACGATGTTATTATTATATTTTAGCTATATAGGCAAATACAATAGAAATGTCTTCGTGGCGTAGTGGTGAGAGAATAGGACTTGCAAACCGAGGGGGTGGGGTTCGAGTCCTGCACTGGGATTATTATTTTTTTGTTTAAAGTGAAATTTCTTTGGCGAAGGGGAGTAAACCCAAAATATATGAAAATGAAATGTGACAGAAATCAAAATTTGATGATGTTACAACATTATTATATTGGAGCTATTAAGGCAAATACAATTGAAATGTCTCCGTGTCGTAGTAGTTAGAGAGTAGGACTTGCAAACTTGTGGGGTTCGAGTCCTGCACTGGGATTATATTTTTTGAAGACAAATTTCTATAGCAAATCTAATTTGTGAATATTCACTTCATTGGTTTTTTGGTTTTTTTTTTTTTTTAAATTTCGTTTTTGGTGGCTACCACTCAGCATTCCAGTTAACAAATGTAACCGGTTGATGGAGAACCATATAATCGAGATTCGACTGTATCAAACTCTATGTTGATTCAAAACCCAAATATAAGCAATCAGCGTAAGTAAGTCGCTGGATGCTTTGAATGAAGTCCATTCCAACAAAAAAAAAAACAAACAAAAAAAAAAAACCAAAATGATGTCAGTAGTAAGAAAGATACAAATTCTCACGTTAAATGCGGAAAACAATAACAACAACAGCATTTGCAATTTTTCTAACATAAAAAAAAAACGAAGCAAATAAATAATAAATAAACAAGCAAACAGGTAAACAACAAAACTAAGATGACGACGATGAATATAAAGAAATGAGCTGGTTACGCTTGATTTAATTAAACGCGGCAGCAAGTTTTCACCTGAAGGCAAACTATAAGGTTCAGGTTCACCAATTATTTTGTTGTTGTTGTTATTGCTATTCTTGTTGTTTTTTTGAAAAATGACCATCATTGAAGCGTGCAACAAATAACAACAATAACAACAACAACAACAACAACATGAGTAACTATAACAAATTAGTCTATGGTTTGTTAAGTTTGCTACCGAAGCATGTTGCTGCCTACCATCATCATCATCATGATCGTCATGATCATTGTTTGGAGCAAGAAGAACAACAAGAATCAACCATTCTTATAAATAGCAGCAA
The DNA here is from genome assembly GCA_037043295.1 of Amiota minor. Lineage (NCBI taxonomy): Eukaryota > Metazoa > Arthropoda > Insecta > Diptera > Drosophilidae > Amiota > Amiota minor. The sequence continues at coordinate 1,319,329 of JBAMAW010000382.1, forward strand.
GTTGCTGCATGTTGCAAGTTCCTCTTCACTCACGTAAAAATTTTGTTAATAGTGAAAAATAAAGCTTTGTTGTAAATCATCAATCACAGTCGAGCGCCACACGCATGCATGAAGACTCAGACTTTGGTGGAGACACTACAATACAATAGATACATAGATGGAGAAAGATATATTTAAGAAAACAAATGAAGAGGCGTGTTTAGAAAGAGTGCTTAAGACGAAGGTTTCAATTGCAACAAAGAATGAATAGAGAAAATAGAACTAGAATAGAAGGGAAGAAGTTTGCTTGAGCAAGTCAATCTGATTTTGGAAGTAGTTAATAACTAAATGAATTGCTACTGAAGATTCAATTCTTATCTATGTATACTTCCGGCGTCTTTGGAAGCGGTTCCTTGGAGACAATAGAAAAGAATTAAGGCTTTTGACTTGTCCAAAGAATGTAGGAAAGAACTCCTTACTAAGGACAAAGTTTTATGATCAAATTACTTTAATTTTGGAACTTGTAACAATCAAATTTAAATGCGAATTCTACAAACAATAAAATGCTATCACAGGTACAATGTCTTGTTCACCCAAATGCCTGATGACCCTTTATAATGTCTGAAGTTTATGACCTAATATTTTAGTATCAACGAACTGTGGTGTATAACTACAAATGACAGCTCAATGACCTTCTTATTACAATATTATGGTAGCCTTAACTGGGTACTTTTCTTATATTGTATATTAACCTTTATTATAAGGAAAAACAACAGCGAATCTATCCAAGTATCTCTTACATATGATCACGATGTTTATCTGCGTGCGAAAAATGTTATATTACGCTTAAGTACGTGCACATTTAGTTGGCATTTTTTCCAAAACGAGACACTAAAACATTCTTTTTACCTACATACGTGTTTATGTGTATCTAGATATATAGATAGAATATACATATTTAACTCTCTAATGATCTTAAGCTTCAGATAATGACATAATATTGTATGTTCTGCTAGCCTAGCGGTTTAAAGTATCTACTAACTAGTAACTAGTAACTAGGCAAACTTAGGCTAACCCAGTCAAAGCTAAGCTAAGCTAAGCCCAAGCCAAGTCAAGTCAAGTCAAGTCAAGTCAAGTCAAAAATGCTAAATGAGCCAAAAGTTAAAACTTAAACCGCAATGATGATGACGACGGCGACGACTATGAAACGCCTGCCTGCGAAAGTTGCGTGAGTAAAACGCTATAGGGTTCGATCATCAGTAAAAAAAGAGATCTATTATAGAAGAGAGAAGTAAGAAAGTGAAGGAGACAAAATTTGCGCTTCCGCAAAAAACAGAAAAAACCATAAAATTCAATGGCCGAAACGCTGAACAAAATAGAAAAGAACCAAGTTAAGAATACTAAAAGAAGAAACGAACGAAGGAAAGCGAAAGAAGAATCATGCGATGTGTGTGTGTGTGTGTATGAGTATGTTAGTCGAACATCGCATTCTAACTAAGATCAACTAAAAGTGATAATTATATACAAAGTATTAGTTCAGGTCCAACTAAGCTCAAACGAGCGGTGGGGCGTATCATGGCGACGACGACGACGACGTAACTTGACCTAAGCGCGTCTTGGCCGCTAGACCGATACGGCGGCTTTAGTTGGTGGTTATGGTGGTAATGGTGGTGGTGGTGGTGGCTACTAACTATTACAATATTTACGTATAGTATAGTCTTTGGGTATTTAGTAATGAAGTCTCGCTCTTACTTTTAGTATGCGATGCGTAAAAAAGGTACTAGACCCTAGAGTTTGTCTTCTCTACATCTTCCTCTCGTTCGTTTGAATGTTTAGAAGTTGATTGAACTTGTCACCGGTGACGGCGGCATCATCATCATCATCATCATCATCATCATCATCATCATCATCATCATCACCAACATTACTGGTATTTAGAATAAAGAAAAAAAAAACTTAAATTAAGTAAGTAACTAAGCGACTAAGCGACGTCAGCGACTTGCACAATTGAAAAACCAAAGAGACGACGGGAAAATCTTACAAAAGTTTTCCATAGAAGCCCTCCCCCATCACTGTTTATACAATACTATATATCTACCTAGGAAGTAAAGTCATTGCACTTGTGATAAGAATCTTTATAAGAATAACAGCCGCCCGGTTTGTCTATTACGCCCCAACGACTTTATGATACTTTAAGCGGTACAGAGGGTGAGAGATAGAGAGAAGGTAGTAGGTAGTAGTACCTAGATACTTTTGCTACTAATTAACATTACGTTGTCTTAGTAAAGAAGACTAAAAGTGGATGAGAGTAGAGAAGAAACATAAAAAGTTGCAGGCGAACTAAAAGAGAAGAGAAGAGAGGAGTAATGAAACTTTTCGCGTTAATAGTGTCAAAATGAATTTATGCACGGAACTGAGACCAAAACTAAACTTACTTCCCAGTTGTTTCTTACTTTAAGCAATGTTATTTCCATGTCAACATCAAGCTGGTTTTCCTTTCTCTCAACTTCAAACTCTCAATCATTTTTTGTATAAATCATTCTACAAATACATCACGTCTACATTTTCCTACATGCTATTTTACCACCTTCACCTTGAAAGCCTTAAACAAAATCTTTACGTTTGGAAGGTAATGTACCCCATCCAGGAGGTCTTTCTTAAATAGATTTACTTCATGTCCTCATAAATGTTCTGTATGTCATCCTCACAACTTTTATGTTGTCTTTCAATTTTATGATGCCTTCTTCCGTGTCTCTTCACTGTCAGCAACGACGACATTGTCATCATCATCATCATCATCATCGTCATTGTCAGCATCGTCACTGCCAAGAATCGGCTGTCCGTTCACAGCCTGATGCCTTGCTAGGCACTTAAATTGCGGTAATCAAATTCCACAAGACAACGATGCTGTTGGCGCGAAAATGTAGCATCGCGTCTTATTAAAATTTTTGCTGTGTGTTCGCAAGACCCCATAAAACACTTACTAGGTTGGTCAGTAATTGTTGCCAGCGCCATCTCAACTTACGTAGTTGCCATGCCAACTCATTCCGTTCTACCTCCATCTATCTATCCATCAAGAGCAAGCATTGGTCTCCTACTTACTCACTGTGTGGCGCCGCCAATGCTGTTGAACTTTAATTGGCTACTAACAAAGTTACTAATGCATGCATCATTATCCTCTCTTCATCACTAACACTACATAAATGTGACACACTGTCACTCCTGGCTGACTTCCTCTAATAGTAAATAAAGGGTACAAAAAAACCTTTTAAAAGGGGGCCTATCATAAGCCATAATTAACATTCCACCCAACGACAAACATACCAAGTATAAAGCAGCAATAAAACTCTTACCAATTTCCTCTTACAATAATCTCAACTTTTAACTAAGCCAAAGATATGATAGAAATGTGACAGTGTCGGTAAACATCAACAGAACTTCAAATGTGGCATGCTTTAGTTTTTGTTCAGATCCATTGAGGATTTTTCCAACAAAAAAAAATTAAATTAAATGTAATTGCTGTCAATATTGGTAATTTTAGCTGTCAACTTGGCTAACAACAATAATCATCATCGTCATTATCATCATCATCATCATCATTAACATCATTGTCATTCTTGTTACTCGCAAGAAAGAATTTTGTATTGTTGCAACAAAGTAATTTGTGGCAAGAATCGAAAAACATAATGAATGTCCGAACAACAAATGAATTCTCATCCACGAAGAAGAAGAAGACGAAGAAGAAAAGCTTTCAACAAGCGTGCAACACGCGATGATATCGTTTCAGATGCCAATTCTCTCTCTCCCTCATAGACAACTCTTTACATCTAAACTCTTCAGTTCATTTCACTTCTTCACTCTCTCTGTCTTTGGTGAGGCTCGCTCTCGCTCCTTCACCCAATGTTTCCTCTATTTTATTTATCAGTTGTCGAAAGAACGCATAATTTTCTAGTTGCCTTTTAACTAAGACGGGGTCCGCCGTCTAACTAGTATAAGTTTGGATTTGGGTTTGGGTTTGGGTTTGTATTTTCCTGTTAGACACATTAAATAAGTAAGTACATACATACATATGTCCAAGATCAATTGCAGTTGCCTGTTCTGATATATTGTTCGGGTTATTTTTAGCATAAAAGCAAAAATTCTTGGAAATTTTTCATCAACAAGTCTGAAAGCAGCTGCATCTGCATCTCCATCATTTAACTAAATGGAGCTAACTGGATTTCTAATGGACAACAAATTAACCAACAGCCAAGGAACGACGGCAATGAGAAAAAAAAAAAAAAAAAAAAATGAAATTCTACTTGGAAGATGATGATGATGACGCGTGGGCTTTTTATTTTTATTTTTTTTTATTATTTTTTTTTTTTTTTTGTATGACTTGGACACGCCTTTGTACGTTCTATAATTACATAATTACTGACATAGAATGGAGAGGAGACTGGTTAATAAATTCTACTAAATATGCAACTAATTAGTATCTGTAACCAAGTCAACTAAGTAACAGATTCTTAGTAGAGACTATAATTTATTATATGGGGGTAAATGGTATTTTTACAAATTTTAAATGAAAATCCTTTCCAACGACTCCATACTGTATTTTTTGTATTAGTTTTGATGTTCCTCCTCTTAAAATTGGGTCAAACATTTGGCTAATTGTTCACAACAATCAAATTAAATACCAATTAGCAAAACAAACACGTTTTTGTCGCCATTTGATATGAGTAGTACATTGGTTGATTGGTTGGTTGGTTTGTTAGTTGACTCACTCGCTCCTCGGTCATTCTAAGAGTTCTTAACTCATTCATTTAATCTGACTGACAACTTTGCTTGGTTGCTTGGTTTACTTGGTTGGTTGCCTAAGAAGATCACATCATCATCAGCATAACATGTTATAAAGCAATAGAACAACACAAAAGAATCAACGAGACAATATTTAATTAGCATAGCAACGCTAAGAAATTGCATAAAAATCTAATGATATGCGAACATGATATAAAATATTATGGGTATTTTTATTTTGATCCGAGGGGCATATTACACATTCACTTCAAGTTCAATGACATTCACATCACATCACATCACATAATAAACAATAAAAACAGTGCAAAATGGTAATCAAAAAATATAACGGTCCTAAGTATTTAGTTGAGTGACAATTGGGTTACTTGAATAGATTGTTTTTTTATTTATGCATGTAGATATTTTGATGTCTTTAAATAATTTAAGGTTTTTTAATATGTAAAAAAAAAAAAACATCATTAATAAGACCTATAATTTTATTTGATTTGCATATCTTTATGTAGGCGTGCCATTAATCGAGATGTGGTTATAAAATCAACTGATTGAAGAAAAACAAGCGTCAAATGAATGATGTACTGGGTACTTTACTTTTTGAGGGAAGAACAAATTTTAGTCCCTTTCAAGGAATAAAAATCCTATCAAGGGATTATCTTGCATTTATGCGGCCTTCTTGACGTCCTTCGTACATTTAATGCACGATGGCGAGTAGAATGGGTCGAGTCCTTACGGTACTAGAAGCCGGTAGAGCAAGTTCTTCAATTTCTTCAGAGAGGAAAAAACAAAAAAAAGGTGTTTTTAGCAGGACGCTCAGCGTACTTGTCCATCTTTAATATAGAAGCAATGCCGACGGTCCTCTTGTGTACAAGGACCACTGCATCTGTATAAGCTGACATTGGCCAAGTTCCTCTTCAACAAGAAAGCGTTCTTGTCGCAAATGATGATCAACCAGTGAAGATGTGATGAAATTGCCATTTCACGTCTTTTTTCGTAGTTTAGGAAATCGGAAAATTGAGTCATGTTTAGAATTTGCATTTTTATATTAATGTAGACATATTTTAAAACTTTGTAATACAACAATTTCAAATTCATAGGCAATAATAGTACAAAAAAAAATAAAAATTAAATGTCTTCTAATTTGATATGCACCTCCTTGTAATCAATGATATAAAAACATGGGCGTGGGCTTTTGAGAAGCTTAAGTGTTTTCAAGATGGCCATGTTTCCCAGGATAAACATGGATAAATGGATTTACAAAAAATCTCCAATTTAATCCAATCTAACCATCTCGGTTAACAATTCATCCGATTAATGTAGAAATTTACTACTTTTATATAACAAATACTAATCACTAGACTCCTTATTTTATAGCCACACCTCGTGAATAATTGTAGGCGTGCCATTATAGTAATAGTTCATGCTCTCTTTCTTCGTGTCTTTCTGTACTTAAGACGACTCTGTCGAAAATGACGTAAAAGAGTAATAAGTGAAAAAAACCATTTAAGCCACGAATATTAAAACAATTACATGGTAACCCGCAGAAGCAGCGAAGTTGCGACTTGGGCAGTGAAGCGATTATTTCATTGTCAAGGTAGACAACAATTACGACGACGCTGACTGACTTGCCGACTGACTGACAAAACAAAACAAAGCAAAACAAAATGAATGAATGAAAGAGAAGTAAAAGCAACAAAAACTTTGGAAGTAAGAGAGAAAAAACATACAGAAAGTACAAAAAAAATATATACATTTAATGCAGTCAAGTGTCTTTGTGAGTGGGAAGTAAAGTGCGAGGAAAACTTAATATGAATGAAAACTAAAGCAAAAGGGTTTTTCAGCAAGGCATGGGAGCATGTAGGAGAAAAGTTTAAATTAAAGAGAAAGGGGAAATATTTGCTAGGCAATAGTGAGAAAGCAATCGCCTAGGAATATATAGACAATGATGACAGAAGTTTGGCCCTTCGATTGCCTGGGACGTTAAATGGTGAGATATTTGCTAGGCAATACTGAGAGAGCAAGCGCCTAGGAAAATATAGACAATAGAAGAAGAAGTTTGGCCCTTCGATTGCCCGGGGCGTTAAATGGGGCTTGAATGTGTAATGAAGTGGGTATCTTTTAAGGATTGTTGTGCCTTATTTCAAGTCTCGCTTCTCAAGATTTAGAGTCCAAAGCAGCTTTGAACATAATTTACCCTGCTTTGGAAAATTGATTATTAGAGGACTTATCGCATTTTGGATGCCTTTTAGTCTGAAGACCCATGGCCTTACTTCTATTTTGCTGAGGCAGCTTTAAGCTTCAATGAAGGAAGCAATGGAAGCAAGTCAAGAATATGGAAGCAAAGTAGGAAGCTAGACAATGCATCCAATGCGATGAAGTTTTCATACTTAGAAACCAAAACTGTATAATTTTTGAGTGCAAAAACTGTAACCGGGTATTTTTTTGTGTTTATTTGTTGCTTTACCTATTTCTCTTTGTTTTAACTTCTTATTCATGATGTACCAGGTATTTTCTTTTAAGCAGTTGGTTAAACTTCGCTGACTTTGTTTTTCGTGGTTTTCTTTTTTTGGTTATTTCTCCAACCAATTTGAATAAGTGTTTCTCTACTGTTCTTTAACCGTTATAACTCCAATTAGTATTTTAAGGAAGTTTCTGGAGTATTTCTGGAATCTGAAGCGCAACTTAATGCAACGAAGCGAACCAAAGGCGCGCGATTCTACTTAAAATAAATAATAGTAGAAAAAGAAGAAATGAAAAAAAAAATCACTGTAAAATAACTTCAATTAAATGTGGCAGTGTCAAGTGCCACCACAATCTAGGGAGATCTATGAAGTCACCACCTCACCTCCATAGCCCTTTCGTAGTGTTTTAGGGTCAAAGTCATTCATTCATTCATTCACTGTGAATATTTTAGTGTCACTTTGAGTTGGCAAAACTTGATAAATTTGACGGCGCGTGGGTTCAGTCGTCGTAAATATAATAAAATTATTATAAATGATATATTTTTTTCTTCTTGTCAAATGTTTTCTACTCTTCATTTTCTAACATTTGGTTTTTTTTTTTTTTTTTCATTTCTTTCTTTCTTTCTTTGTTTTGTTGATTTGTTATTTATTTCATTTTGTTAATTAATCATAATTCAACACTAACGGGTTTTTTGTTTTGTCAAATTATTGCTCTTTGGGTGGGCAGATAGTTTTGTGTATCTTGTATTTTTTTTTTTTTTTTTTTTTTTTTAATAAAATCTTTTAAGGAAAAGTATCGATGTCGACATATCATGGCCTTAAAAACAAATTCATGATGACAACAACAACAACAACAACAACAACACGACTCCACCTAAAATAAGCGAAACTAATGATGTGCCAATTTGAAGGAAGCCATGAACTTTGAACTGCTAGCAACAACAACAACAACAACAACAAAAAATTCAAAAAACATGAAAGAAATTAGCTGCTTATAAACAAGAAACTTCCACATTCTCAAAGCAAAGTGGGAGAGAAGGAGGAGAAAAAGAAGAAGAAACTAAACAAAAAAAAAAAAACTCTTTTAGCTAATTGTGTCATTAGAAAGTTCTGCCCACTATGACAAGTTGTTTTTGTTGTTGTTGTTATCAAAGTCAATTTGCATGCGCCTGTGGCAACAACTAAACTAAAGAATTTCTACTTCAAATGTGCATTCCATACAAACACACAAACACCGACAGACAGACAGACAGACAGAGCGACATAAACAAACAGCATCTTTTTTTGTTTGTTGCAGATACTCTTACATTCAAGAAAGTGTGTTGTTGTTGTTGTTGTTCAATTCACTTCACTTCACTTGGCTATATGTCACTTGTACACCAATAGATACTTAAGTCTATCTAGATACACACACTCATATACACATTCATTTAACCTTTGCACACACGTTCGTTGCTTTAGTCTTTCGTTTGTTATTTTAATTTTTTTTTTTTTTTTTTCTTGTGTCGTCGTCGTCGTGCATCTTCTTTAAATTCTTCTCAACTTTTTTTACTTTATTTTTCAAGAAATTCCAAAACTACGCGCAAGACAGACGACATACGAGCATATTGCAGCAGACGCTTGGTCGGTCAAATGGTCAAGAAGGAATAAACGAAAGAACCAAAGATTTTTAAAAGGAGGAGAAGGCAAAGACAACAAGAAGAAAGAAATGTTTAATATTTATTTGTTTGTTTGGTTTGGTTTGTTGTTGTTTATTTGGCAAACATTAACAATATTTACACCCAAAATCCAAACCTGGGGGAGTATAAGGCACCACCAACAAATACAACATCAACGGTAATAGCAAAAGCAACATTACCATTAGGGAGGATGCCATGAAAGTTATGAGGTGAGGGGCGGGGAGGATACGACAAAGTTATTGACGCCAATAAACAATGTTTGCATACGAAATATTTACGATTCTATTGGAAAAATATGCCATTTAAATTCCTTGTTTTATTATTTTCTTTGGTTCTCTTTGTTTTTCACTGTATTGTTGTTCTTCTTATTGTTGTTGTTGTTGTTGTTGTTGTTGGGATGATGAAGCAGGAACAAAGTATCTATGTATCTAAGAGTATACATATATGCCTTAGCGTGTGTAATAAAACATATTTACCGTTGTTGTCGCACGCCAAAGATGAAGACATATGTAAAGAACAAACTCAAGAAAATTATTATAAAAGTATGCTATGTCATCACACAATCATCATCAGAATTATCAATACAATTAACATTATCATCAGCATCAGCATCAGCATCAATGTGATGAATGATAAAATTATGTATATGGTAAAGTTGAAGTAATAGAAATATATTAAAATTTCATACCTCATTATATAAATTAGCATCATTTTGTAGTCAATTTAAAGAACATTATTGGTAAATGGCATTGAAGAATACTTGGCAAAGGTCTTTAGTGAGCCATAAATAACATTCAAGGTATCACAAAATGTAGTGGTAATCACTAAACCACTTGGGACAGGATCGCCAGGAGGTAATCTCTAATCGCTAACCACTTGGGACTAGATCCCCAGGAAGATCGCACGTAAGTCAACTCGATTCCACTATCTCGCATTCAAACCTATCATTCATTTGATCGTGATCGTGATCGAACTGAAACTTAGACTCTATAAGTCCTTGAAACATTTTCATCAAACAAAAAAAAAAAAAAAAAACTCAAATTCATATTCTTGTAAGAAAAACTTTTTTGTTTTTTTATATTATCGAACTGAAATTTTGAGACTATAAGTCCTTGATATATGTTCACCAGGCATATAAATTTCAAAACCCTAGGATTACTGGATCATGTAGCACCCATACACACCCAGATTCAAATTCATGCTCCTATTTGAAAAACCTTTTTGTTTTTTGCATGATGGAACTGAAACTTGGGCGTTATAAGTTCTTGACACATGTCCACCAACCATGTCAATTTCAAGACCCTAGAGCAAACCCAGATTTAAATTAATTTTTTAATTAATTGTTTGTTTCTTGCATGATCGAACTGAAACCTAGATGCTATAAGTTCTTAGCACACGTCCACCATCTATGTAAATTTCAAGACCCTAGCATTACTGGAGCGTATTACTTCCATACAAATAGCTCGCTCTCAATGTTGAAATGCAGTATGAAATATGACTCCACCCTAAGCATAAGTCAAATCAATTATGAAATATTTCTGCATGCGAAAACATAGGAGCGCAGGGTTGCGTGAAGAATCTGACAACTTTGGCATAGGCGACTGAACATAATAAGAGTCGTGAGCCTTAGTAGCTAGGACTCTAATATTTTTGATATTCAGAGGTACTTTTTAAATACAAAGTATTGTTCTAAATACTTTTTTAAAACGAATAGATACATTTTAGGATAACAGCAATGTTCTTAGATAGACATTGCATCAAACAAAATTTCTTAATATACTCGCAGTTTAAATAAACAAGAGAATTAAAGCTTTACAGATAGATACAGATATCCATACTTTTTCATTGCTAGATACTTCTTTTCAACAATAGATACTTCCATCAAATGCATTTTATGTTTCTTATACATTTTTTATTGCATGAAAACATTTTTTTTTTTGTCTTTTTAATTTTAATTCTTTTTAAATTAATAGAAACTCAATTGATTTAAAAAAAAAAACACATCTGGTTTTTGTATCTTAAACAGAAAAAAATAACTTAATTATAATTTCCTTGTTGTTATTATTGTATTTTGATTACTGCTTAATTGCTGATAAAAAAAAACAAGAGATAATAATATTCAGTGCCAAAATTAATATTTATTCTAACTTGATTAGCCCCAAAGATAAATAAATAACTTTTGATATTGAAGATTCTTCTTAAACTTTTGATGAGCTCATCATCATCATATTCTGCAATTAATTAAAAGTCATAATGAGATTTGTACTAATGTTTCTTGTTGCTTTGCGTTTCAAACAAAAGATACTTTGCAGGGTATTTATTCTATTGATGGTGCGCAGCTTGATTAGTTTGGTGAAGTTAAATCAGTCCAAAAGGTGTGAGTTGTGATGAAAGATGACTGTATACAAACTGTATACCACTGAATTGGTGGCACATGCGTAGTAGTAATCAACTCAAGTAATCAAAGTATCTTCTACTACATTTGAAACTAATGCGCATACACTAATTATGGAAGAGAGACTCGGACAATCTTCCGCTATATCGAAATTTCATACTTTTTATTTTTAGAACTTCAATTTCTGTTGTTTTTGTGATGAGTTTAAAATTAATGATTGCATAATGTTTTTCGTCAAACACAACAAGTGAATTGACATGAAAACAAACAAATACAAAAGTAATAAATTGAGGAGACGAAAAAAATAAATAAAATGTATTTGAAAGAAAAAAAAAAAAAAACTATGAGTTCAAGCTGTGGGCGCCGCCATGTGATTTTTTAGTTGTTGATGGTGTAAAATTGTATAATTTTTTTGTTTTCTCCTTTGAAGACCACAGGAGGTAATGATATCACTAAGGTTAATAACCGTAGATAGATAGATGGACAGATGGATTATTATTGTCTTTTAAATCATCTTTTTGATTTGTTAAAAAACAAGAAAAAAAAAAAAAAACAAGAAAAAAGAAACAAGCCCAAATGCCACCCAGTGGCTCAATCCCAATGAATTTTAATTCAGTTTCAAGTGAGATCATGTGTGGTGTTTGGTGTTCATAATAAGCCGGATAGATATTTTTTTTTATAACATTAGACATGCCTCATTGTTTCACAAAACTGAAATGAGATGAGCTTAGAACAATATATCTACAATTCACTTGTTTTAGATCATCATAGTCTATCTAATCTGTGGCAAGATCTATTTGCATGACAGATCAATTTTTCTATGGGAATTTTAATTAGAGTTAATATAAATTAGAAATTTTTTTGGTTCATTATCCTTTTCATTTTTCATTTTTCATATGATTAAGTGTAAGAAGAACTTAGATAGTCTAGTCAAAATCTGACAGTTCTGTATCAAATTCTAGCAAATTGAGATAAATTTTCATTTTAAGATCTTCATAAAATTGAAATATTAAATATTTTCTATGATTTGGTAGATTTCTTCAATTAAATAACTGATTATGTTTCTATTATAGAGTTGCTTTTGAAACCATACACCTGAGTCAAAAAGTAAGTAAATAGAGTATAAAAAATGCCTAATGCCCACTTGATTCGTCAATTAGCCACATTAGTAGAGAACAAGAACTGGATACAAATTGACATTTATAGAAAATATAAGCAAAAAAAAAAAAAAAACAAGTTCACTAACTTAAGTCACCTGAAATAATAAAAGTCATCAACTATTAAATTTAAGTAGGTTGTAGGCAGGCAATAAAGTAATAGACATCAACAAAAAAAAAAAAAAAAAATCACCTGTCCATTTTAGCCAAAAATAATAAATAAGCCTTACAAGAATTTAAGAAACGAAAAAATAAGGCAAAAACTAAACAAAAAATTATTTCTTTGTTAATAGAGAAAAATAAATTGAAAATAAATCTTATGAGGTTTCTGTCTCTCTTTCTATTTTAATTGATTGATGAAAATGCTCCAAAAAAACGTGAAGAAGACAAAGTTTTAATGAAAAACCATCACCATCACAACATGGCAAGGAGTCATTGGGACTTTTTCGTTTCTTCTTTGACCAAAATGAAGTGCTTATAAAATAATAATAATCATAATGATGATGAAGATGATTACTGGCATCACTTAATAGTCTTCATCTCTTTTTGTTTTTGTAATGAATTTCATTTGGACAACTTTGGGACAAAAAACATCTCGGAGATAAAAAACAAAAAACCACATCGTCGCCACTTTAAGTTTTTTCTTTTTCGAATTCCATTCGTTGTTGCTGTTATTGACTTAATTATGACCTTGAGCTTGAATTTCATCATTTCCATAAAAAGCCTTTGAACTTGAATTATTTAATAAGTTTGACCTGAAAATTAATTGGGTTTGTCTTTGTGGGTGATCACGAGATCAGTAATTAGTGGGAAAAGGTTTGAATGATCATCAAAGCAGCACAGAAATTAAAATCTCATAAAATGAAATAGAATTTATTATATTGATGATATCTGAACAAGGCGTTTAGATTAAATAATCTGCATTGCCTAATAATGATAACAGAAATTGGGATTTTTGTGATCTTAGAATAGAGATAAATCCTTAGATCAGAAGATTATAATTTATTGCAAAGAAAGAACTTAAATCAAGTTAAAACTATAGTAAAATTAATTTGACATAGATAATTGACTAGAACAGTTTGTATTTCAATAACTTAGTCTTAAGGCTTGAGGACCCTAAACCGATTGTTAGTTAAAGACAAATAAAAACTCCTTAAAATGTTCAATAATCTGAAGAAATTAAGTTATTTGAAAACTATAATCCTGCCAATGTTACATTCAATTTTGCCTAGAATATTTATTCTGACTTACTTTCAAGAATTTATTTGATTGAATTTGAAATTTGTATTTATAAACAAAAGTCTCCTTCTACAAAATTCTCATTGTAAATTGACTTCTAGTTGTGTTTTACATACATTTATAATGAAAGACCTTTTCAAACTGTCCAAAAACTTGGTTGATCTTTAACCAATATATATAAATTATGTGTGTGTACTCGTGTGTGGTAACAAACAATACATTTTTGTTCATATTAGTCAGATACTTTTGTTGTGGTTGCTAATCTTTATGTCGATGATGTTAATGTTGTGACGTAAATGCCAATTGGAAATGGCGATTTCATTTATTATATTTTATCATACAATAAGTAAAACACTTGATAATGAAGATGTTGAACTGAGCGGCAAGTCACTTGAGTTAAAGTTTTGCCATTTTAATACTTCAAATATTCAAACTGAAAGAAACATGCCGATGACATTTTAACCATTCATTCATTCATTCATTCATTTCTATATATAAGTCAAGTTGAGTCAAATCAACTTTTAACAATGACCAGCAGGTGTAGTGACTTAAGTAACTTGTTCATATAATTGTTTATTTATTGTATTTGTTGATTTATTAGAAAACAATATCAACATCAACATCAAAATCAACATCAACAGCATACCAGCAGCATTTGAGGAACCACTTTGTGAGCTTGCTTACTCATCATCACCATCATCATCATCATCATCATCATCATCATCATTATGAATATTATCATTCATCAGCATTAACACATGAACATCATCTTTATTATCATCATATTTATTATACAATACAATAATAATCATCATTGACTTGGACTTGGTTAAGCGTAGAAATCCGGTTCATTTGAATTTTAAAATTCCTCAATTGATTTTAGTAAAGTGTTTTGAGTTTTGAAAAGTTTAATTCAAAAATTATCACAAAACTGTGACAAGGTTTATTAAACTTGTTACAACTTTTCATGTTCATGTTTCCTTCCGTTTATAAAATTTTAGCACCCATGGTCCATTCAGAGAGTCACACAGCCTCAGGTCCACACTCATGCATTCATTCATTCATGATTTCTTAAGAGTAAGGTAAGAGTTATTTATTAAAATGAAATGTCAGTCAGAGTCACTCGGATAGATAGTTAGTCGTCATAGAATAGACAGATGGCCCAGTCAAATGGTCAAGTCAAATATTTTAACTGATCCCCAACCATGTCTGCTTGCAGTTAAGTGAATAAGTAAAGCTTTTGTCAGTTTTTTCTGTTATTTATTTTTTTTTTTTTGTTGAACAAATATTGAATCTTCAATTTTATATAAGAGAAGACCCAGAATTGTAGACAAGACATTATGCAAATGGAACTCATAACCTAAACATTGCTCACTCAAAAGAATGAAGGCAAGGCATATAAGTTACTATGAAGATTCCAGGCATCTGTGCAGACATTAATCCATGCAACTGTCTGTCTGTCAGTTTGTCTGTCTCTCTGTCCATTTGTCCCCACATTCACTCACTCACTCACTCACTCACTTTGTCTGTTTAGTCATTCAGTCAGTCAGTCAGTTAGTGATCGGACTAACTTCATGGTCTTCGTCTTCATCTGTGGATCTTTTCTGTTCTGTTAGCCCAATGTGTTAATGAAAATTCCAAGAATTCAATGATGGTCAATGCAAACTGACAATGACTTTGACTTGCATTTAAAGTTGAATCCAAAACTTATTCACTCACCCAAAACACAACACAACTTTAGTTTCATTGCCTTGTTTTTTTTTTTTTTTCTTATTTTTTGGGCGGAAAATAAGTAAAAATCAAATCAAAATGTAGGTCAACAAGCCAAACTGAATCAAGTTTAGTCTAAACTAAGCTAAGACTGGAACTTTGTAGAACTGTGTTTGTTTGTGTGACTTCAGTTGAGGCTAATGTCTGTCTGTCTGTCCCACTGTCTATATATACTATCTGTCTGTCAGGTCTGTTTAGGGACCACAAACACAAAACCCATTGAAGAATGTCTTTCTTTTTCATTTTAGATACATTTACTACTACTTGACTTCACTTGCTTCGCTTGGCTTTGTGTCATACATAGCCTAAGCAAACTTTGGAGACAATGGTGCATGCATACACTTACTTAGATACTTAGATACATTGATAGTTAGATAGTTATAAGCGCATGCAGTGAAGAACTACTACGATCGGTGGGTACTATATTTTTTCCTATTTTTTCCTATTTTTTTTTTCTTTAAGCTTGAGTTTAACTTTAAGTTTAGTAGTTTTGGCTTAGACTAGTCTAGCTTAGTCATGTGTGTGTATGTGTGTGTGTGTGTGTGTATCTTCCTCCTCGGTATTATTGTATTGTATGTTTTCCTTGCTGTGCTGTCTTCTGTATATCTAAAGCTCTACTAAGCCAGTTGGGGATTAGGAATTTTTGTGTATTTGTAAGTATTTTCTTTTTTTTTTTTTCTTTTATGTGCTGACCGATATTTTTCTTTGTGGAAAATTGTTATGTGTTTTTATTATATGTTGTTGTTGTTGTTATTGGGTATCACAAAAGCTTAAGTATGTCGTAAAAAATGTATTTGTATGGGCGTCGTCATCATCATCATCATTAACAACATCATCATGATCAACTTCATTGCAGCCCATGAAGAGCAAAAATCTAAGACAAAAAAAAAAAAAAACGAAAAAATCTAAAAAATCTTTTAAATGAAAAAATAAAAACCCCAAGCATTGAATGTGAAAGTTACTTAGTTTGCGCATGTCTTTTATGTGCCTTGCACAATGAGTATCTTTCTATCTTCAAAGTATCTATTTAAACAGCGCAATCGGAGATTTAAAAATAATAAAATTTAATCTAAAGAAAAATCAAAAATTCATAAGAATTTATTGATTTGTGTTTTTAATTTTTTATGATTTCCTTTATTGAAATTTCATTAAAAATCATACAAATTGAAATAATAAAAATTACTAGAACAATTTTTACAGTCATTTTTATAACAAAAAATATCTCTTTGTGTCCAGAAATATTTTACTACAGGAAATTTGAGAAATTAGCTTTTGCTTTATATTTCTTAACCTTGAAATGGTCAATGCTTTCAAAGACTCAGGATAAATTATCCTTACTTATATAACTTGACATAATTACAGGTTGCCTTTAACTTGAATGACCGGAGATTGTACAATAAATGACAGGAAAAAAATAAAAAACAGGAAAAAAAAATAATGTGAATCATTGAATTTTATTTTTATTATTTATTTTATGAATTTATGCAAATTTATTTTTATTGAAATAATTCATTTTAATTTCATTTCATTAAAGCAGGGAGACATAAACAAAATATTTCATTGCCATCACATAGGCACAGACACAGTTGATGATGATGATGATGATGATGATGATGATGATGCTGATGCTAATAATGATGATGATGATGACGATGATGGGGGTTCAAATGAAAGAAGAAAAAATTCTGATAATAAAAATGCAACATATTGCAAATCTGTAATTGAAAATGACTGCATTTGTAATTAAACTGAAAGGTGACCCTTGACCTCACCACAGACACATTCACATTCACACAAGCAAACAGATGATAACAATTTGTCAATAAGTGACACTTAAATAAAGCAAATAAATTGTCAAAAATGAGAAATAAATTTAAGGGAAAAAAAAAGGAAATAAATTTAGGTGAAATCCAGTGAAACTGAACAAGTGTTGCAACAATTAGCTTGCTTAAGACTTTAAGTAGACAGGGTCAGTATCAAATTGCAGGTCAATGAGAATGCAACACATGGTCTTCCATGGTGCTTCAATCATTCATCCTTCCTTCCTTCCTTCCTTTCATTCCCATTCCATTCTCATACTCAAGTATATTCGTAGGAAACGCGTGGCATGCATAGCTCATTTCTAATTTATTTATATAAAAGCAAAGGAACAACAACAAAACAGAAAACAGAAAATATATATAATAATAATAAACATTGACACCCTCACATATGGCGGCCTCTCACATGTCTCTTCTGTCCATTAACACAATAGAATGCCAAATAAAATAAAAAAATATTTGTTGATTCAACTGAGTTGTTGAGGGTTGGTCACCCCTCTTGTTTTGGATGGATTGTGTGGTTGAACATGGGACCAGTCTTTTGTTTGGTTTTAATACAATGCGAATTGTTGTGTCGAGTGAAATACAAAAGATTTTTTCACTTATTTTCTGTTTTTTTTTTTCCTTTCCCTCTCTTTTTTTTTCTTGTGGCTAAAAATATTTAGGAAATTTTTGCAATAAAAGCAAAGTGAATGAAAAATGCCTTTTCAGCGCAAACCTGTGGAATTTCTTTTCATTTAATAACTGAATGTAATCCCAGATAAGAGAGAAAAATCTTTGATTCTTTGTTGGGCATTTCTTATCCTCTGTTCAATTTTTTTTTTGGTTTTTTTTTTTCTGGGGCAATATTTTTATTAACCAATAATGAAAGTTAATAATAATTTATGTTGACATAATGTGAAAGAAGAAACGAAGAATGAAAGAAATAAAAAAATAAAACACTTACCAGCTTGCGTTAACAATGGCAACACGGTAATTGCCAGCGTTATGGATACCAGCAGTAATTCGAGTCCCAATGGACTCGAACGTTTTCTTGTCATCTTGATGATGTTTGATTTGCCTGCAAAAAAGAAATAAGAAAAAGAAAATAAGTTTATTTTTGAAGGAAGTTATTATTATTATTACAATATTAATGGACAGTAGACATGAACTTTGATTGCAAGAAAGATATAAATTGTGAGAAACTAATTGAAAATATTATGCAAGACAAAAATCATTTTGATGATTGACTTTTATCCCAAATTCTAACAAAGAGCAAATACTTGGCAAGTTTTGAATCATTTGTTTATTGAACAAAATATCCATAAGAAGATTGAAAGTGATTTGGATATTCATTAGTCTATTGCATAAGTAAATAGATTTCATCTCACCTCAGAATATGAGTACATCCCATCCTGTTCTTAATCTTCTGATCTCATATCACTTCAGAACTCTACATCCTATCCTGTTCTTAATCTTCTGATCTCATATCACTTCAGAACTCTACATTCTATCCTGTTCTTAATCTATTAATCCCATATCACTCCAGAACTCTTTCTCTCTTATACCACACCATACTTTATTATATCACCTAAGAAATCAGTCTCCATTCCTAATACTAAGTGATGTTTCATGTCATAAAATCATATCTTATGAATTCATTTGATTTGAAATGATAATAATTTTGTATTATTCAATGAACAACTTATTCATTTTTAATATATTATTAAATGATTTTAAACTTCTTACTAAATATTTGCCATAAATAAATATTAAAGACAAAAAGTTCACTTTCTGATCCCATGCTTACAATTGACATTTAGCACTTTTGTGGTTGGATTTCATTCATTCACTCTTTTACTCTACAGTCTCCATTCATTGATTCTTTAAAAACATTTTCCTTTTTACAATGTTCAAAAACACCCGCTGAGGGTTAAAAACCCTTCAAACAATGGCAATGACAATGAACAATATGGTTTCGGTTTAAACGTTTCCCAATTTTGAGAACTTCATTAAAAAAGCATGACAAGGCATTAAAAAAAAAAAAAATTTCAATAGCAGAAAAGAAAGCAAAAATCAAACTGGAATTCAAAAGAATACAATACAAATTTCAGTATATTTTTTTTTTCACTTGGTTTCGTGTGTTTGATTTAAACATTGTCAGCAACACAAAAGCAATTTATGTGAGCAAATAAAAACGGACAATAGACCAACATCATCATCATCATGGACATCATCATCATTGCAATGCTAGGATAGCAGGATAGTAGGGGCGGCAACAGTGACAGGACATGACAGTGTGAAGACTCACCCACCCTCAATATTGAATTTATTTATTTTTTTTTTTTGTTTTCAACTCAAAGTTTTGTTGCGGCATCTTCAAATTTTTTTGTTCAATTCTTTCAATGCTTTTGCGGAAATCACTTGTTTTGGGCGATTTGACAGATGTGCAATTTAATCTAGAATTTTGTTTTAAGTAGTAAAGAAGGGGACAGAGACAATTGCCATGCCTATCAAATCGACTCCAATTGATTTGGTTCAGGTCATTGGCTAAGCCTTAGAGTTTAAAATGTTAAATCAGCCTTAGCAGCCCAAAGCATAAAACTTCTTCTTCTTTTAGAAGTTTCTTTGAGAAGTTGGACTACAATAAGAGAAACTGTCAAAAACATTCCTAAGCTTGTACAAAATAAAAAAAATAAAAAAAGTCCTTCCCTTTATATTAAGTAAAATGGAACTTTGAACTTTTAAATAAACTTGTTAAATGTTATTTGTTAAAGGATTCAGTACGGAAGGTAAAATATACTGGGACCAAGTCCAAAAATATTCCAATTGAAATAGTCCAACAAGTTTTCAATGCATCAAATTGTATAAGCTTCACACTAAATATAGAAGATTGTAACTAAGTTGACAATCTTCCCAAAGAAGTCAGGACAAATAAATTAATACTAATAGTTAATAGATAGAATTTTTACTTTGTAGGTGAATATATGCAACTAAAGTGGAATAAAATGTATATAAGGCTGTAGATTTTAGCATGAACTTTATTAGCATAGAAAGAAAATCACAGTTAATTTTTTATAATCATAAAACTGTGGGGTTTCATTGTTACTGAGATAAGAAATCAACATAAAAGAAATATTCTTTTCATACAGTGAGATACTTTTACACTCCTAGTAGCTACATTTCCTTTATGGTTATGTAACATGAAAACATAAAACTGTCAATTGTTATAATTAGCTTATTATTAGGCAGATAGATGTGTCTTTCTCTCTACTAAGTACTTAATATGATATCTATGAAATCTTATACAAAAGTATCTTTATCTACTTGTTTTGGTAAGAGAAGATTCCCCCAAAAAAATAAAACAAGCTTAAAGGTTTCATATTTTTGTGTTTATTAGCCAAGTTTTGTGTTTTCTTTTATTGCTTTATGTGTTGCCCTTAATCAAGTCCCTTGAGATGCAACACGTGAGTGTTTTATAATAAGACCTGGGCACTGAAAATGAAGATGAAGAAGTGGAGCTGGTGATGTATGTAGAAGAAGCAGGAGGTTGAGAATAGCAAAAATGTATATACACATGTGTGTGAGATATCATAAAGAATAAATGAGGGTTGTTTATTTCATCTTATAAAAAGTATGAGTATCTTCCCTCTGCATGCCTTGCCTTAGAAAGTCTAAGAAGGATGTGAGATATTTTATTCAACATTAAAGTAATAAAAATCAGAAAAAGACGATGATGATGATGAATTTATACGAATTTTCATAAAAATACAACATAATCTATCTAGCAATTGTTGTTGTTGTTGTTGTTGTTGTTACTGCTAGAGATAGGAAACGAGAGTTGCATATAAAATGAAAGAAAAAGGCGGAAAGGTGGATCTTCTTTGAGTTTTGAGCTCATTAAAATGCAGGCAATCGGTAGAAAAGAGCAACTTCTTCTTGTTGTTGTTAGTAAATATTATTGTTGTTCTTACTATAATATACAAGTATGATTATGTTGTTGTTGCTGGTATATATAGTTGTTGTTGTTGTTGTTGTTGTTGTTGTTAAGTTTAGTTTTAACTTCAATGTCATTAATGCTTTTACTGATGTTGTTAGTAAGAATATTGCTGAGAAGGCAATCAGCTACATGCATTTGTAAAAGAAATAATACTAAAAAAAAAAAAAAAAAGAAATAAACCTGATGAGCGCGTTTCGCAAAAACAGCAACTACAACAACATCAGCAGCAGCAGCAGCAGCAGTAGTAACAACAATTTGAACATAAACATGTGCAGGCTTAGTAGCAACAATTTGTGCAACAATAACAGCAACAACAAGAAGAATAAATAACATGCAATATACAACTCGCTGATGACGAGTTGACATGACGAGCAACAATCAAACATCATTGTCATCAAGATCGTCATGATTAACAACATCACCATGATCAACATCGTCATCATCATCATCATCATCATCATCATTATCAACAATAGCAATCATAACAATCAATGATAATGATGAAAAGATCAACTTGTTGTTAAGGATATAATATGCGACAAAAGATAGAAAATTCCAACGGAAGCGAAATTCTACAACAGCAATAACATTTTAAATCTTTTAAATCAGCGTTTCATAATCTGTGATTCAGGGATCCTCAATTCCAACATTAACATTTTTAACATTTTCCAAATATTTATTCTGTATGATAATCAAATGCAAAATGATCTTGGGATCATTCTGGGGAAAACAGAAAGTCTATATAAAATAATTAAATTATTTAATTTGTAAAACATCATTCTTGGATAGAGTAGATCAAAGCCAAAACTATTGATATCATTTGATTTTAGGAAAAAATAATCTCGGCAACAAACTTTTGTGTATTTAATTAAAAGGAAAAAAGGCCAAGTGCGAGTCAGACACGGTGGGTTCCGTACTATTTTGGGGTTTGTATGGGAGGTACTCCCCCTAGTGGTTCGACTTGACTGATTCCAACATATGTACCGCGCCTATATCAGAAACTTATAGTTTCTAAATTTGAGTTCAAAAAAAAGTTTTTCTGCTAAGAACCTCAATTTTAATGGTGGGTTTGTATGGGAGGTACACCTCCTAGTTGGCCGATTTGGCTGATTCCAATATATGTGCAGCGTGTATATCAAGAACCTGTAGCATATAAATTTCAGTTCGATAGAATAAAAAACAAAAAAGTTTTTCTAATAAGAACCTTAATTTTATTGGGGATTTGTATGAGAGGTACCCCCCCTAGCAATCCGATCAAATTGAAATTTCGACAATATAAGTTCCTGATATATGGCCACCAACTGTCAAAATTTCAAGATCATGGGATTTCTGGATCGTATAGCTGCCATACAAACCAAAATGTTTCGTGTATGGGGACCCCTTTAAGTTTTTAAAAATATTTCAGTTTTAGTATTTGTTGCTGATGCCCGGATAGAACTACACCTTCTGTGAAAATTTCAACTCTTTAGCTATTGCGGTTATTGAGATATGACCCGAGGACGAACGGACGGACAACGAAGTCTCTGCAATAGTGTTCTTTTGGTACCCTTTGGGTCCGGAACCCAAAAAAGATGAGTTTCGTATGCATCAAGCATTATTTTTTGGACTGTGCACCATCAATTTCAATGGTTAAGAAGAGGTTTACTGAATTTTTTGTGGTCGGCAAAACATGTTGTCCATTGAATGCCTGCCTAAGTTTAAGAGCCCCTGTCTTAGAGTGACGACCAATGCGGCAACGATTAGTTGCGGCAATTGACCAAAATGGCACTTGTTGTTCTTTAAGTTATTAGCAGCATGTTTAGCTTCATTGTATAGGTACATGATTATGCATGGGTAGAGGTAGAGGTAGAGGCATGGGTATGGATAATGCATATGGGTTGGTTATGGGTGTGTATGCGTATGCGTGGAACATATAACAAAAATGTAATTATACTTGTGTGTGCAGCTGTTTGTTGATATACAAAAGAGTATTTGGGTTAAGACCAAATAAAGTTTGTGGTTTGGCAGGCAGCAGGCAGCAAGTAGCCAGTAACCAGCAACATGGCACAAATTCATTTTATGAATGAATGAATGAATGAAGACGAAGACTCGTCGATCTTAGTAACAACAACAACAACATCAACAACAACTATAAATACAGTAGCAACATTTTGTTGCTGTTGCACATCTAATAAGGCTTGCAGCTTGTCACTTTCTTGAGTTGTTCTCTTAGAAACTGATTGTAAGTAAATGTGCAACAAACGCTTTCTCTTAGTTCATTCAATTGTTGAAGATACACAAAACAGAAAAATACAAATAGGCAAATGTTGGTCATGTGAATTTATTGTTTGTTTTTGTTTTTGTTTTTGTCCTTGTTGTTGTCGCCCAAATATATATAAAGAAAGATAAAAAGACTAGACAAGTCAAACTAAAAGTCAAACTCAAGCAATGAATCATCATAAGTTGCTCATAGTCATCATCTCAGCGTCATCATCATCATCATCAACATCAACATGTCAATGAATGTTGTTAGTTCTTTTTGTTATTATTCATCTATATCTTACTCCTTCACATTTTTGTTTTTATTATTGATTTTTGTTTTTTTTTTTTTTTGGTCATAAAACATAAGAAAAAGCATGCAAAACGAGTGCATCATCATCATCACCATCATCATTGGAAACTATTTCTGTTGACCAACAAATAAATGAGGAACAGTTTAATGATTTGGCCAAGAGGAATTTCGAAAAGTAAAATATCAAGCATATATATTTCTTACTTTGGTTTATGCCAATGATATATTATTTATATCTCTAAAAACTCTCACTGGTTTTCCTTTTTGATGATGATGACCTCCTACTAATCTATTGACTTGATTTACATTAACAAACCTATAATGATTCCTTTAGGTTTTCGTTTGTCATTCAGAGCTCCCTTGAGCTCTGCTTAAAGACCCGGGCATCACCACAAGTTGTCTGTACCAAATCCCACCTATGGTGTTAAACTACACTTTTGGTCATTTTACATGTCTCCCCCTCCTCTTTTCATTTTGTTGATGATATGCAATACGATGATGATGATGATGATGTTGATGATGATGGCAAAAAACAAAAATGTATATTTCAACGATCGATTGCAACAAGTTGCAGGAGAGACCCAAATCAAAAACAAAAAAAAATACTAAAAAAACTAAAGCTAAACAAGGAGAAGACTAAGAAGAAACTGAAACCAAAGCGAACCACCACACTACATACACCACATTATACCACACACTCTACTCTCTATAGATAGAATACAACGAATTGTTAACCAACTAAAGAAATGCAAATATTTGTACAGCCGCAGAAGAAACACAAGCTTGGTGGGCTGGCGTGTTCTCAAAACTGAAATGGGCACAACATATGGCAGCAGCAGCAGCAGCAGCAGCAGCTCCACCACCAGCAATATGCAGGGGCCAAGTCTATACACGCACTCCTCATATGAAGACAACATAACATAAAGCGGCAAACCAAACCAAACCAATGGCAATGGATCGTGGATCGGGTGTAATGCTCCCTAGACGATGATGACGCTGAAAATAGCAGAGAATTCTGTTGTGTGTTGTTCGGTTGAGTTGCTTGCTGCCTTTTGAAAAATTGTCCAAAAGCAGCTGGAATAAGAAGAAGAAGAAGACATTGTCGTCAACAACAAAGTTTAGTCTACTCACATTGGCATTGTTCCCCTACTACTAGTCCCCACACACACACCCATCTTTAACTCCTTTCCCCCATTCCTGATCCATTGCTGTTTGTAAAGCGCATGCGTGCCTTTTTTGTACTCAGTAACTCTCGATACCCAACAACAATAACAACAAAAACAACAACAACAAAAAACGAACTACTACTACAACTTCTCTACTACAATACAATATTTTTGTATCTGAAACTATGTGAAGCGCCGCAAGTACAATAAGAATTGTATTGTTGTTGTTGCCCATCTATCTGTCAGACGCAACTAATATATGTATTTGGTAGGAATAAAGAAAATATTACCTCGTCAGTGCACTCAAAGTAAAACAAGTGCGAAAAAGGTTCTCCAAAAGGTTCCACAATACATTTTAGCTTAGCTTTATACATACATAAAGAAATAGTCTCTAGAATTGAGGGTGAGAATTTGTACATGAAACCAATCGGGATTCTAATTTATTACGGAAATCAACGCGCTTGTCTAAACTCACTGAATGACTGACTGAGAGACTGACTGACTGACTGACTGACTGAATCTCGATGTATGAAAAGCTTTCAAGTGTAGACAAAATCAAAAGTTCAAATCGAAAAAATACAAAAAGAAAGAAACTTAAGGCAAAAATCATGTGAAAAGGATTAGGAGATACAAGAATTGTGAGAAAAAAATATTGAATAAAGCATATCATTGGCATCATGGTTAAGGAGAACAAAAGTGACTTGGGGGCCTTGAATGAGGGATTAAGTGCATTACATGCAAAAAATTCAATATGTTAGACTTTGGTCCAATTGTTTGTTATCCAAATGAAATCAATGCATGCATTCAAATCAAAAAGAAAGATGGTCATCTCTCAAAACATAAGTTATAGGTCAACGCGCCAAAATGTCGTTTACAATTCTAATTTGAAGGCAATAACAACAGAACAGAACAGAACAGAGCAAGAAGAAAAATTGAAATTTGTAACATGACCCAATAAGAATTGCTCTGGCATCTGGGAAAACAACGAAATGGATAAGATTGAATCCACAATGGCATTGGCAATGGCAATAGATTGAATTGCATCGCATTTCATTGCATTGGATTCGATTGGATTGGATTGGATAGGAATAGAATGGAATGGTGGCGGCGTTGGCATGCGTGCCGTCAAATAATCAGCAATTTGCTCCAACAACAACAACAACAACAAATGCTATGGCCAAGAAGAACCAAGTATATGGTAGAAGTAGAAGTAGAAGGAAGTATCGGTAGCATCATCAACAAACTTGCAACTGACAATCGATACGCGCATTCGCGTCTGGCATATCACGCAGATTGTTTCAGATGGAGGCTGATGTTACTTACTATTACTATTACTACTTCTACTACTACTACTACTGTTGTTATTGTTGCCAGTTGCCACTACAAAATCTAATTGGATTTTAGTTTCGTGAAAGCGGTTGCGCGCGTCTTCGTTTTGTCTTTTGATAGTGATTCTTGAGCTTGTTTTTGTTTCGTTTTATTGGAGGAATAACACAGTAAGATCTTGCTAAGATGAATCATTCAAATCTAATATTTGTTTAATGATATCAAAGAAAACTTTCAAACTATCAAAAGCATTTCACTAATCTTGTTATATGTTAAATGTAGTTTTTACTTGTAATACTAATAGGAATCCTTTTGTAAACCAAGAGTAATTCAATCAAAAATGGGTAGCAGAAGAAAGAGAACATCTGCTTCTAGAAATGTTAATACTATGATTCTTTTAATCTCGTAAAGTGGAGACATCATGGATTGCCATAAATTTCTAAGCCATCAGGTTTTTCAAACAGTTTTAGAAACACTGACTACCTCAAACTGTTGATGCTTATGCATATGAAATAACATTGTCATCTTTTTTTCAGAAACCAAAACCAACTGATAATGGTTCACCTACCTTATGCATGTCTAACTTATCTAGTTTTTACTATATGCTTACTTTGCTAGTTGGCTACATCAAATTGACATTTAGCGCAACGCTCAGTTTACCAATTGGCGTGTCTTTAGAATCACTATGTTCTACCATCCTCCACACACTTATCCATCTCTCTATCATCTACAGCTGCCTGCCTGCCTGCCTACCTTACTTACTAACATCCAGCATATGTCAGTCAGTCAATAGATATCTGTACTGTAGCTGGCCTTCTAATATGCTGACCTAACCTCACGCAAAACACCAATTGGTTTACTTGGTTTCGTTTCATTTCATTCTTTTGGTTTACTTTGGTTTGTTTTGCCTTGTCTTATACTTAGACTTAGTCTTAGCTTGGCCTTATCTCTGGCAAAGATCTCTTATATCCATTACAGCTTGTTTCTCGGTTTTCTGGATATTCTAAGATATTTTTGTTTGGCTGACTGCGTTTTCCAATTTGAACGCGTTAATTTGCTATATACTTTTGTTGTTGTTGCTGTTGTTGTTTTAAGTGTTGTTGTGGTTTATTTGAAGCCGTTAATGTTTGGTTGTTATTCGTCGTTCTCGTTCTTTAGATACTTTTGCTATTGCCATTGCTACTACTCAATTGCACTCTTCAGATACTTTTATGCCACACACATTTAACGGTTCAATTGCAAATTGCATTTTCCTGCACACACATACAGACACACACACACATAATACACGCAGACATAAATACACTTATTGTTTTTACCAATAAAATAGGTAAAAAAAAAAGAAAAAACAAAATTTATCCCAATTGGGTTTGCCGATGCAGAGGCAGCAACAGCAGCAGCAGCAGCACATTACAATCATAAATCTTCTTTACTATGTCAGTTGGATATTTTTCCACTTATTGGATTTTTCTCCTCTTATATTGGATTCTTTTCTAATTTTAAAGGTTCTTTCTTATCCATGTGGTGTGGTTTTCTTTGTGTAATTGTTTTCTAATTTCATTTTATTACATTGCAAATGCAACTTTGTGGTATGCGTTTTGTGCCAGCCAATTGACATAACATAACATTGTTTCATCATTGACCTATAAAAATTTATATGCAATAATCTGTGGAGAATTCAAAGAATTGACTTATGTCAATGAGTTATTAACTGATTTTCATTTTTAAGGTGTCAATGAATGAATGAACTTTTCTGACATAACATTGTTCTATCATTGACCTATTAAAGTTTGTAAGTTATAGCAATTTTATGAAGAAGTCAATGCATTGACTTATGTTTATCAAGGTGTAAGTAAAGACAAACAAAGTTTGGCTAAAATTTCAATGAAATTACTTATGTCAGTCAATATATTGATTAATAAAAGTTTGATGTGTCAATGAAAAAACTTTGGCTAGAATTTTTGAATCTACTTGTCAAGTCAATTTGAAGTGTCAATGAACAAATTTTTGATTAAAAATGAATTACAATTTAAATTACCAATACAAATTTCAATAGAAGTATGGTGCATGTCAATAAATTGATTTGAGTCAATGCATTGACTATGCTTATCAAGGTGTCAGTAAAGACAAACAAAGTTAGGCTAAAATTTTCTTATTCCTTTTGAAACCTCATGGGCATAATATTGTTTTATAATTAACCTTTCAAAGTGAGCAATGTACATACAATAATATAAGAAGAAGTCAAAGAAATTACTTATGTCAATATATTGATTAATAAAAGTATGACATGTCAGTCAATGAAGAAACTTTGGCTAGAATTTACATTGTGTATGAAAAAGTTAATGAATCGACTTATGAAAATGCTTATAACAAAACGAAGACGTCAATTTGAAATCTCAATGAACAAATTTTTGACTAGAAATGAATTACAATTTAAATTACCAATACAAATTTCAATAGAAATATGGCGCATGTCAATAAATTGAGTTGAGTCAATGCATTGACTTATGGTTATCAAGGTGTCAGTAAAGACCAACAAAGTATGGCTAAAATTTGCATATTCCTTTTGAAACCTTTATAATCCTGTCACTGGGTATAATATTTTTATATAATTAACATTTTTAAGGTTTGAGTTTTTTTTTTAATATAAGGAATGGTCAATGAAATTACTTATGTCAATATATTGATTAATAATATATTGACATGTCAATGAAGAAACTTTGGCTTGAATTTTTGAATGTACTTGTATTGTGTATGAAAAAGTTAAAGAGTTGACTTATGAAAATGCTTATAATAAAACGAAGAAGTTAATTTGAAATGTCAATGAACAAATTTTTAACTAGAAATGAATTACAATTTAAATTACCAATACAAATTTCAATAGAAATAAGGTGCATGTCAATAAATTGAGTTGTGTAAATTTAAGCTGTCAATAAACAGAGTTTGATTAGAATTTAATAAACACCTTCTATGGAGTTTTAGAAACCTTGTTGCATCTGCCACTTAAACATTCTTATTTCATATATTTAACTATTAAACAGTCAACAGATCTTGTAATAAATCAATCAAAGTTCTATGTCAATGTGATCTATTTTTTATTAAATGAAGTTCATTAACACACAACACTTTCAGTGCATGTTTTTATGTTTTCTAAATGGCAATTTGAGATTCAACAAAGATTTTTGTGGTTTAATATTATTTTTGTTATTTTGTTGCAAATAACAAGTATTGCACACACACACACACACACATAAAGGAAGGGAGAGATTGAGATTGAGATTCATTGAGATTCGTTTTCTTCATGAGTTTGTCATCCATTTAATGAGGCTCGTATGCAAGCAAACCTATGAATGTTTGTTTGTACACGATCATCAAACATAACGGTTTAACTATGCAGAACAAACAAACTTTATGATGCAAGTAATGAAGAAGTGGGTAAAGAGCAAGAAAGATACACAGTCCATCACAGCCTAAAGTATATTATACACACAGAGAGAGATACTTATGTGCATCTGAAAAGTCAAGCCAAACAGTAGCCATGAAATTTGTTAAAGAAATTGGTAAAGAAATGTTGCAAGTTGCTTGTGTTGCTGCCAGTTAAACTCACTTGTCAAGTTGCAAACTTAGGCAGAGTCAAAGTGAGACTATGAGTGCAACTCAGTGACTTGGTCGGCGTGCCTAAAATGTAAGGCATGCGGAAGCTTTTGTGTGCGCTCCATGAAATGGTCATGGCCAATAAGCAACAACAACAACAAACAACAACATCAGTAACAACAACAACAACAAAATCAAGTGCCACACAAACAACACCAACGCGCGCCAGATACTTTTTTTGTTGTCGCTCGTGCACAATTTGCCACTTTTGCCGCCACAACTGGTGATGTGGTGATGTGATGTGATGTTGCTAGTCACTAGTCGTCACTAGTATGAGTTGTTCTGCTCATCTTGTTCTTATTGTTAGTGGTGTTATATACTTGATGATGTTGCGACTGATCTGTCGCAAAGTCAGTTCAACAAATGTCCAACTGTCTTTTTGTCCCAAAGTCTTTTTGTATCTATGTCTGTCTGTCTGTTTGTCTATTTGTCTTCTTGTTGTCCTACTGTCTTTGGGCAGTGAGCTTAACTGGATTAGTAGTTCGTTTGTGTTCATTCTTTGGTTCGTTCATTTGTTCTGCTTTTGATTTGTGTCTTGTTATTGTTGTTGTTGTTGCTGGTTGCACTTGTGACAATTCTAATGCATCATTTTGTCTCGTTTGCCTGCAGCATGCAGCATGCAGCATGCATCATGCAACTCCAACACACAATAACAAAACTAGTGTGTGTGTGTGTGTGTTTGTTTAGTCAACTAAACTAAACTCATCTTGATGGGGTCAATATGGCAAAATACACGAGCGAACGTGTGCTGATTTGGTTTAGTTTGGTTTTTCTTAGTCAGATTTCTTCTTGCCTATTCTTTGGTTTTACCATTCCTTTGTGTTTGTGTTCTTTTTTTGGTTCCGATTTAGTTGGGTGAAATTTTCTCCTATATTTTTTTTTTTTTTTTTGTAGTGAACGATTTTCTCTTTTTCTTGAGGTCAAGTTTATTAGCAAAAAAAAATATTTTGTATTTTATATAAAAAAAATAAATCACCAAATAAATAATTAGAAATAATAATTTGGTTGCATATCATTTTTTTAAATAATTTTTTTTAATAATTTAAATCACAACAAATCTTATTGTTTGGTAGCAAAAATAATTTTTCACTTCCTGAATGAGAAATTAATTTTTTTTTTATTTGTTTTTAATTTACATTTCTTTGTTCATTTCAAGTTCTTAAATAATTCTAAAAGATGTAATTAAGACATTTCAAATTATTTAAATGTTGTGACTAAGTTTGTTCTGAAATAATTAGATTTAATGAATTCTTAATGAATTCAATAGATAAAAAGTGAAAAAAATTTAAGCTGAATTATGTTTAATGGACAAATATGTAGAAATTAAGTTATAGTGAGAGAAGTTTAGTCATTAAATCACCTGAATAATTATACAATTCAATCGATTATAAACAGACATCCATCTCATGCAATGACATAAAATAAATCTATATGGAAAATTAAGAAAAAATCTGCAAGATACCAAAAATATTCTCAATTAAGATTAGGTGCATGATTGAGGAATGTGAAATATCCTAGGGAGAGATGGAAATGATCACTTTTAGATGTAATCTGCCGCAAATTTTGTTATTGCGTATCTTTGTTGAGGAACAACACACACAATACCATTGAAATTTGGGATACAAGACATATCACAGGTAACGCAATGGATTGATTGTCTGCAACACTACCCTACATAGAGATCTAAAGCCCTTCCAAGCAGCGGCTGTATTAGCCAAAAAAGTTGTATAAGAATAAGAAACTTGGTTTTCAATGATTCATCCTTTCATATATAATGTGAAATCATTGTCATTAAATAGTACAAAATACAGACTCTATACGCTTCTGTTCCTCCTCTTATTTCTTGTAAACCATCCAAAGGATTTTGTTACGGTTTTCACTTTCATTTAAAGAATTTTTAACGGAAGGTTAATATCTACAATATATTCCAAGTTAGACTCTTTAGACTTTCACTCATGCTAATTTTAAAATGTTAATTAAGTAAGGACAAGAAACTTTAATTTATTTCAGTTTGAGTAAACGATTCTTGAGCAGCAGCTCATACAAAATCTTACATAGGTGAATCTTTCTAAGGAATTTGTAAAATAATCTTAATGCATTATACCATGATATTTCTATTTATGATCACATAAAAAGTTATTGATGAATAGAAGACACACACATTCATCATTTCAAAGTGAATTATTAACTAAAAAATTGATTTATTAAAACAATCAAATAAAAAAAAAGGCATTTAAATTCTGATAGAATAAATAAATAAATACATATTTTCAATTAAAAATTAACCTTTCTGTTCATTTACAATATTAGTATTTAAGTATGAAAATATATACAAAATATCTTCCAATAAACTACAATACAAATTTTAAGTTGTAAAAATCAAATGTTAAAATGGGCGTGTTCTAGTTTTTCATTAAACTTTATAGATAAACGTGTCTGGATAGCATTTAAAAAATGTTGATTGCTGAAAATTATTGTTTCGAAATTATTCTCCAATTGCTTATTCCAATTATTTAAGCACCTTAAGGGGGCGAAAGTGCCTCATTGAAGGTGTGGAATACAAATTCAAGTAAACAAAACTAAGTTCTGACTGACTGACTGACGGAAATTCTTCAGTTTTATGACTTTATGACTATTTTATGCCAAAACGTTACATAAAAATTTACAACATCAATATGAAAAATATGTGTGGTTTAAAATGCCTATTTGAACACGTTTGGAATCAATTTCAAGTTTAACGAGTGTGAAATGCGATACAACTCAAATATAAAAATAAAAACACCAACAGCAGCAAAAACAAAACAAAAAACATAACAAAACCAAAGCAAATCAATGAATGAAATTTAAAACAAATTGGGTTTTGGTCAAATGGAACAAGTTTTTTTATACATCAATAGATAGATAACCGTTAATTGTTTTTTAAACATAATTGAATAAATTAAAAGAAAAAAAAAATATATAATAAAAATAAATAAAGATAAATTTGTATAAAAATAAAGTTTTTAAAAATTTAAAGAAAATATTTTCAAAATGAATAACTGAAGAAACTTGGTTTTCAATGATTCATCCTTTCATAATAATATGAAATCATTATCATTAAATAGTATAAAACACAGACTCTATACGCTTCTGTTCCACCTCTTACTTCTTGTAAACCAGCCAACGGATTTTGTTACGGTTTTCACTATCATTTAAAGATTTTTGCACGGCAGGTTAATATGTATAATACATTCTAATTAACTTTGTTTATAGTAAAGAACATGATGGATCTAAGTATATATAGAATATAAAGCTTAGAATAATTTTTTAAAATTAACTTTTGTGGAACATCCTTTTTAGAAAATAAATTTACCAACCAAGTTTTCTTTATAAAATTTTAACATTCTCATATGAAATTTAATATTACGAAAATATAATGAGCTTATCTTCCAACTTCTTTGATGATATTTGAAGGACCTCATATGAATATGGGATATCAGTCAGCCAGACAATCAGTCATTGGATTATCGCGAGTGAATTATTAAATATGAATAAGACAGAAATTCGGCTGTGTAACATTTTAGTTTTCTAATTTTAAGACCGTGGAATCAATAGACAACCATGATTTCGTTTATATGATGTCGATATCTTTCAGTGATGGAATTATCATTATCTTAGTTAAGAAAAATTGAGACTCTGTACGAAATTGTAGTTTTAAGATTTGATTTATTTATATGGTAGATAATAGTTTCTAGCTTTGCCATCCATTAACCAAAATTTAACTGGTAGTATCTCGATTACATTGAGCGAGTTTACAAGGCAAGTTGAAAAGGTGAATCGGCGATAACGAAACTGATGATGACACACAAATTCCACTCACTCAGCAGCCGACCAATCTTACCATATTCCAAACTTTTTCTGGGTTTTCTAGCCAAAAAATTAAGAGGTTAAAAGGCGCAAGAAATCGCAGTGAGTACTTCAGGCAAAAACTTCGAGATTGTTGTTACCGAAACTTGTAGCATATACTTATTTCAGAGGCTTGAAAGAATCGCCAGTTGCCAAGTAACGAAGTCTTATCTCCAGTTTTCTGATCATTGTAGTATTGGTTTTTTTTTTTTTTAGTTTCATTCCATCCGAAATTGGTATGGCTTAATCTTGAAATATTTCTATAAGCCAACAAAACTTCGTACTACAACTCTTTCAGTAAATTGGTAAATACACCATGCTTTTTACGTCTCTCAATCCAGGATTTCACCCACACTTTTCTGTACCGTTTTGCTTTTCTTTACAAATCTCTGTTTATAAGATGGGCAATTTCAGATCATGACGGATGCATCAAATTATTTTTGATTAAAACATAAAAACTATTCAAAACCTAACATGACCCATTAGATTCCTTCCAGAAGACTGATTATGATAATATCATTATAGATTCACCATTCATTACACCATTTGGTGTTTAATGTGTCAAGAATTGCTTATAACTAGAAAGTCTCTACAAAGTCATTCCACTCAATCCCTTCTGAGTTAAAGCAAAATGCTTTAAAAAAATCTATGGAAATTGTTTAAACATTTTATTATTCTTATTCTTTTTCCAAACAAAAAAAAAAAAAAGAGATACCATTTACAAGTGTTTTGAAAATGTTTCCCACAAAACGTGATTTGCATACATTACTCAATCGTATAATTGGCCATTTTTTCGAATCCATTTATCATTACAAAATTTTGGCAACAAGTTGAATAAATATTTCTCTTTTTTTTTTTTGGTATTTGCCACAATACAAAATCGAATAAAAATTTGTTAAAAAAAAAAAAGAACTCAAACAATGGAAATAAAAAGAAAAGAACTTTTTTAAAGGGAAACAATTCATTGCTTCTACTACTACTTCTGTCATTTTTTTTGCACAAAACTGTCAATCAAATTAACATCAAATAAAGATGGCAAAGGCGATGTAGCGACGTCAGTTGGTGAATTGAAATTATTATTTAAAATAAGAAGATACAAAGTACAAAGTGACAAATTTGGCTTAAACGATTTGTTATTATTATTTTTGTTTTTTTGTTATTATGAAACTTTCATTCATAATTCAATTCAATTTTGTTTTGTTTTTTTTTTTATATTATTTTTAACAAATTTTAGTGTGCGCGGGCGTTTTAAATAAAATTTAATAAAAAAAAAGACAAAAAGAAACTGGTTCCAATTTCATTTCAATTGTAGACATTTCAAGCATTTTACCTAAATAAATTTGAAACCTCTTCATTTTTGCCATTTGCTGTTGTCAACAAGAACAGAAAATGGAAAATAGAAACAGAAATAGAAATATAAAGAAAGAAACAGTTACAGAAAATCGTAAATGTTGCGACGTGCTTTGATTGTCAATAAATTGATATACAATAAATAAATAAAAATAAATAAAAATAATAAAAATTACAATAAAATAAAACAATTTCGAATTAGAACAATTTGAATCAATGAAGGTTTTTATATAAAATGTGATGTTTGTTATGAACAACATGCAAATCGCCCTCGCCCCTTTCCTAGATCCAACTAAAGTGCTTTTCTTTTTTTTTGTTTTTTGGCGAGTTCTTTTGGTTTTGATTATTTGAATTTGTTTATACTTCATGTTGCCAATTAAAACTCATTAATATGATTATGATGTTTCTGTAATTTGCATCAATTTAGTGTGTGTGTGTGTAGAAATTTATCTGTCTATCTATTTATCTATCTATCAATCTGTTTATATGTGAAGCAATTCAATTCGAATGAGTGAGTGAGGTGTTTTAAATTATATTTATAGATAGATAAAGAAAAATATAATTGAAGAAGGAGAACAAAAATGGAAAAAAAACTGGAATTTCCAAGTGATTTAAATTGTTCTTTTTTAAGTACAAATTTCTTGGAAGATTTTATTTTTTTTGTTTTTTTAAACTTTTAATGAAACTTTTTAATAAAATTTTGTATTATTTTTTAAATTTCAATTTTAATGATTTTGGATTTTTTTCGTTTTATTAGATGATTGTTACCATTTCTATGATGTCATCTTCTTTTTCAACAAATTTGTCTATGTCTTCTTCTACATTTATTATTCTTTTCTATTCTAATTTTTTGCAAGTCACTAGCAAATTATTAAAAAAAAAAAAAAAAATTCTGATAGACCTTTTAGGCATTTCAACTAACTAAGCCAATTTTTTTTTCTCACTGTGAACTAAACTGAAATAAGAAAGACACTCTCTGTAAGTAAAATCAGCTTCAAGCAAACTTTGTTCTGTTGTGTTGTTATTTTTTTTAAATTTTTTTTGTATAATGAAAGTCAATGAATTGTATACACATGTCTGCTATATAGTTTGCAAGATCTACTACTATACAACAATAACATAAAAGTAATAATAACAACACCAATAAATCCATTATGAAGAGAAACAAGAAACCGATAAACAAAAAACAAAAAATGCAAAAAGCAAAAAGCAAAAGACCGAGAACCTAGAACCAAGAACTAAGAAGAGGTGCAGACAGTCAGTTAGTCAGTCAGTCCACAATATTCATGGGGTGTTGTGTGTACTGAAGCAACTACTACATCATCGTCATCCTTAAGCTGAACTTCGAGGAATTCATTGACTTGGCATGTGTGGCGCAAACCAAATAAGTTAACAAAATGAACGAAGAACCAAGTTACTAGTATTGTAGTTACAACCAAAGAATATGATGAACTTAAGAAAGAACGAAAGTATGAAAGAATGAATATATGCTGGACATATAGCCTACTTGTCTAACACTTGATCACCCCATCGCCTCTCTCTCTCTCTCTCTCTCTATCACTCTGTTCCTCTCTCCCTCTCTCTCTCTCTCTCTCTATCACTCTGTTCCTCTGTCCCTCTCTCTCTCTCTCTCTCTTTCTCTCTCTGTATGTGTTGAAGTCTATAACTTGGCTTAGACCTAGGATAGAAACCAGGAAATGCCAATCAATGAAGAATATGCTTTGCTGCAAGCAAAGTGGGAACAAGGAATGATCATCATGATGCACTATGAACTACAGACAACGTCATCATCATCATTATCATCGTTATCATCGTCATCATGCGTATGTACAAGAAGTATGTTTAGAAAACTATAGAAGGAAAAGGAGAAGAAAAACAAATAAATTTAAAAATTGTATTAAGAAACAGTTGATCGTTTTGACCAGATGAGGGGTCCTGGTAAAAGAAGAATATTGGAAACTCTAATCTGAAATAAATTATTGTAAGTATTAGCAGTCAGAGTATCTTAGGCTGAAACACAACTCGCTGATGACCCAAAATTCTTCCCTTACACTGAACTTTGATTTATTGATCATTATCAAATTTGTTTAATGGGAAAAACATTTTGCTTGTACCCCCTTTCCTTAATGTTGAGCCCGAGGAAAACAAACCTATGATTAAGAAGATTCATTCGTATTAAGTTTTGGTTTTGTTTCAATAAACAACAAGTGGACAAGTCATAAAAGTCATCTCAACCAGGTTCTATGCATTCCAAATCAGGTGACTAAGCAGTGTGACGACGGTGGGAGAAGGGAAGAGGGTGGTAATCATTATAGTGGTGTTGGCAAAGTAGTTGCGGCGTTGGCGGCACTGGTTACTGTCAACTTCAAATCGCACGTTTTTCCTTTTAGTATTTTATTTATATTTTTTTTTCTAGATTTCCTTGCCTTGCCTTTCCTTTCCTTTCCTTTCTCTCTTTTAACAATTCTAAATCGTGTGTGTGTGTGTGTGTGTGTGTGTGTGTGTATTTATGCTAAGCTGCCTTAAAGCCTAGCTAGCAACTTGGCCAAGGAGCGTCCAACCAAAGACCATGATGATCATGATGATGATGATGACGACGACGACGACGACAACTCAAAATGTGCTAAAATATGCGCAAATAGGAAAAACACAAAACGTTGCGACACGTTCCAACTATGGCTTAGATACACACTTATACTCACAAATAGATGCACACACACACACACACACACACATAGGTTATAGTTTGTTTCTTTGTTTGTTTTGTATTGGGATGTGTGAGTGTTTTAAATCATGCCTGCCTGACAAAGTCATGATTCATATACCGTTAGACATTGCTCATTTCCACACAAATACCGAAAAACCGAAATAAAAAGAAGATGATGCCGAAGAAGACAAACTGAAACAACGAAAATATAAAAAAAAAAAAAATAAAAAAATATGCGAAACCCGACAACTTTGGTATTGGGAAGTCCAAAACAAGAGAACCATAACGTTCACTCGATCTTGAATCACTTGAAAAAATCATTCAAAAAGCGCCAAGTTCAACAATAGTCCAACAACAAGAACAGAAATCCAATCTTTGTTTGCCCCTTTTTACAAGTGAAGTGAAGTGAAGTGAAGTCGAAGTCGCGAATCAAGAAGTTCGTTTTGGTGTCTTCTTGCACTTGCATCGACATTTTAACATTGCACAACAGTTCAACACACAACTTTTGGACTTGACACCCTCTCGTGGAAGCAGTACATCATATAAAAATACGAACATAGTCGTCATATACAAAGCCAAAGCCCCTAGCAATATCAGCATCAGCAGGAGCAACTGCATCTCAGAAGAACTGAATTTGCTTTAAGTTGCCTTAAGTCTTTTCAACTATTTTATTTTTGTTTTGTTTTGTTGAATGTCGCCTCTTCGATCTTTCGCTAGTTCGTGTTAACAAATTTGCAAATATTGCAGGTGTTTGCCTAAGTTATCAACAAACAACAATAAGAAAAGAAGCAGAACTATGAAATGGAAAGAATGATGGTATTAAATGAAAAATAGTTCAGTTAGTTCTAAGTTGAGTTCAGTTAACGGCTTATTATTATTATTATTATTCTTGTACTTAGAACTTTGACAAACTCCAATCTATCTTAAAGTTCATCTATCATCTAACTGACTTCGACTTCCTTTTGGATCAATTAGTAAGAACTTTAAAAAAAAACTCATTGTAATTATGATCAACATGACGTATGATTAATATTTTAAGTAATAAAGCTTAAAGGCACTCATCATAACATTGGGGAACATTGGGTAACATTCGGCATTCATTAGTATTAGAAAAGATAAAACACCCTTAAGATATAATATAACTAAACACATCACTAGACTCTTAACAATCGTTTAACCATTTCTTAGTTTTGAAATTTTGTCTACATTAATCAGTGATAAGATTCAGGATTCAACAACAAAAATATAATATTGTTTGGCAATGATAATTTGATTAAATCTAAAGTGTTCAAATTGAAATACTTTTGTTGGTAAATTCTTTTTTAAATTATTTAATTTTTTGTATTGAATTATTTGCATTTTTTTGGCATTTGATTTAATTCCCATTTTTTTTTTTTGTGTTGCATAATTTCTTTTACATTCTTTTGTATTTGCCTTTTAGTTGTTTTATTTCTTTAACGCCATTTTGTGAAATTGCATTCTTATTGATTTTGCGCATCGCTTCATTGTATCGCGTCTATCATCAACTCAAATATTTGCCATGTTTGATGATTGTTTGCTGGAAAATCAATGTAAATATTGAACGAACGAAAAATGAACGACAAACAAAAAACAGAAACAAACTAAAATAAAAAGAAAATCTGTATAGGAAAAGAAATACGGAACGTGTCGCATTGTGCATTGTAATGTTGACAATGTAATATGTAGATGGAATGTTTGCACTACAGTGTGTAATCATTAAGATGACCATGTTGGTTGATTCATAGATATGCAGTAATGAAGTTTGAACTAAACTTGAAAACTCAATTAGAAGATTAAATCACAAATGAGTAATAAATGGACACTAGTCTTTCATAAAATATGGGTATCTTTTTGGACTTCTTTTGATAGAAATAGAATTTCAAATCAATTCTGATTTACAATTAAAAAATTGTATGTCAATTCACAGAGTCTACAACTTTTTTGATTGTTTTTTCATCATTAACAAGTAAAGTTGATGATACTTAAGTCTCTCTGTTTTTGGGAAATTAGGTTATTTCGGGAAATAAACCACATTAACCTAAGAGCGATTATTTTTTCAAACATTTTACTAAGGCATGATAGTAGAGAAATTGGACGGAAACTACTGATTTCGTGGGGTGGCTTATTGGGTTTGGAGATTGGAATAACAATGGCTGATTTCCATGTGTATGGATAAGTACCTGAATGAATATACTTAGTATTAAAGATATCAAGAAGTTTAATCTTCAGAGAAATTGGTATGTTGTTGAGCATGGGATATGATATCCTATCGGAACCGGGAGTCTTCCCCTTTGCAGAATGGATCGCAGCCTCCATTTCAATCAATGTGAAATTGGCTTCTAGGTATCTGGCGGATGCATATAGCCGGTTTGGGGAGTATGAGCCTGCTAGGCATGATTATGATGAATATATATAGGCGAGAAATTATCGTCTGCGGAATACTTTGACCAAGCATGGCCAAAAGCTTCCTTTATACAAGTTTCTACTGTATTTAGATTTTCGAATTCCAACAAGCAAGTGCAACAACTTTATTGAAAAATCCCTTATTTGACTTATTAAACAATTGTCATGTGAACTGAACTGGTTTAACAACTTGGTGACGATTCTATTTGTTTATGCAAATCAAATAACAAACAAACTTGTCGTTGTTGTTCTAAACTATATATTGCCTAATTGGAAATTACACAATCCCAAGTGGCTCTTCTAAGACTCGTACTAAGTTACAAAATTTTTCAAAATCAAAATCTAAAATCAAAATAGTAACTTGTTCTATGCTAATTGATTTGCCTCTAAGGCAGAACATTTTAACAAGATTAAGGCAAACTTAATTAAGCTTATTAGTTTCCAAAAATGTGATGAATTCAACACAAAACTTGATAAAAATCAAAAATTCAGATATAAAAAAGATTTGTCAAAAAAAACAAAAAACACAAAAAAATATTTCCACGTCAAAAAACGAAAATAAAAATGCGCAAAACACAATATTGTCAAGAAGAAGAGAACAACAACAATTTAGCAAATTAATTAAAAACTTAATATTATGAGATGAAAACGTGAGATTGGAACAAAATAAACGAAAGTGGACACATATTTTTTTATTATTATTATTTTTTATTTTTATTTGTTTGCTAGGCAACAACTGACTGACTACTATAAGTTTTCACTTTTATTTTTTCCTCAAACATAACAATGATGATGTTAATAATCTTCATGATGATGATGATGATGTTAATTTTATTACAACAAGAAATTTTTGTTAAATTTTTACTTTATTTGACTTAAGCAATAACAAAGAAAACTTAACTTTGAACAAAAAAAAAACCTTAAATGAAGTGAAACAAGTTTAATAAATAAAATAAAAAATTGTCAAAAAGCAACAAAAAAAAAAAAAACAAAACAAAAAAAGAAAGAAAGAAAGACGAAATATTAAAACGAAAGTGTTCTGCATTTCTTTTGATTTCAGAAACTTGGAGGAAAGAAAGAAAGAAGAACAAAAATGAAAGTGGTCACACACAGTCAAGACAAAAGAAAGAGGGGCTGGCTTTGCCCAAAGATCAATCATATTCATATTCAAATTAAAAATCTTCTTCTTTGGAATTTATGAATATTTAAAATTTAGGCTCAAGTCAAAATAAAAGAAGAGATCATTTAATTCTTAATATCCAAGAAATATTTTTATGAATAATACAAATTCATACAATAAAAGATGCAATGAATGAA
Organism: Amiota minor; assembly: GCA_037043295.1. Lineage (NCBI taxonomy): Eukaryota > Metazoa > Arthropoda > Insecta > Diptera > Drosophilidae > Amiota > Amiota minor. Next base: position 1,360,983 of record JBAMAW010000382.1, read on the forward strand.
TGAATGACTATAAAATTAGAAACAAAAGACTGAATCACAGGCATATAGTGTTAGATCTGATAATAATGACAACAAAATATAATGCACTTGCATATCTTTATTATCCATGGGGTTCCTTCATGCATCTGTGCATTTTTCGTTTAGAATTTCAAGCGGAAATGTAGCAATTTAGTATGATTTATGAATGAACTTCATAGATGATGTTTAATAGATTTTTGTACTTAGTCATAATTCATTGTGATGAACTCACACTTCACTTTATTTAAATTACAGAAAATATTACTTTATTATTTTAGTTTTTTTTTTTTTTTAAATATTTTTCTTTGTTTCTATTGTTTTTTTTTTCTTAACCTCAAATTGGGCACACCTAAACGGCCATTGACTTAATCTAATGTGATCTGATCTCATCTCTTTTACCCGCTTAGAACAGAATCGTTGAACAATTAAAAACGCATGAAATAAATAATTTTATTTATTTTTTGTTTTACACATAATAATGCAGGCGTCTACCTATTTCCTAGATAGACCTCACACAATCAGAATAAGTATTACACATAAAAACAGTAGCTACCTGCCCAAGTTTATGTTTTTAAATTTTATCTATCTGCTGGTTTAGTTCATTTATATGAGTATATAAAATATACCTACAAGTATAAAAACAACCCTGATGTTGTTCGTTCTTTAGAAATATTACATTTTATTTATTTTTTAGGTGTTAAATGACTCAAATAATAATAAAAACATAATTTTTATACTTTTCTTTTTATGACTACAAGTACAGGTTTTTTTTTTTTTTATTGAAATTTAAGTGTTGAGGTTCGGCTTGGTTTTTCCTAATGTCAATGTTTCTTTCAGCTTTGTTTAATTGTTTTAGAAGTTTTCATAGTTTGCCTTGTATTAGCAAAAGGTTAAAGGTTGATGACTTGTGATAAACTAGAATAAAAATGAAATGTTATGGAAATTAATCTAAAGAATTGAAAAAATTCATTTCTTCTACTACTTTTTCCATTAAAAATAAAATGAAATGGAAATGGAATGGAAATGAAAAAGGATTAATGTAATGCCCGGAAAAAAAGACTATATTTAGTTGGTCTTATATGTCGCCATATGCCTTTGAAACTACCTCGCAGAATCGCAGTTGTTAATTTCCCATTCTGCCTAGACATATCACAGAAAAGCTTCCCGAGAAAACATGTCTCTCTTCCAAGAAGAGTCCGATAAAAACATAGAAAGTTTTGGATGCTTTCTGATTCTTCTTCATCAAAAAGTTGTAATTGTTTATAAATCAAGAAATGCTGTAATAGATTCCTGGACAAATTACTCTAATAAAACTTCATTAAGACTTCTTAGTCTGTCCGATTTTATACCCTTATCCATATCAGAGGGCAACTACAGATTTGATTATAGAGAATTCTCGGAAGACAGAAGGCGATTCAGTAAATTGACGCTGAAGAAAATGAATATCTTTTTTTTTTTCAACACCTTGTGATAATTACAGGGTGCCTAGTAAGTAGAGAATTCTAAGTTGTAAGAAATGTGTCTTAATAGCAGTTCTTTTACTCATAACATACTCAATCCAATGTGATTAAAGCCACACCAGAAGTTTTGCTGATGTTGGATGGGAGGTTTTTCGGGATGTGTTTAGGCAATTGCCTATGATTCAATCAGAATCAAAGTAGTCAACTGTGACACCTAATCACTTGCATTATCAGCTACACTGCTTTATGACTACGACATTATCGACATTGAGATTAACACAGTTTACGATATTATTTATTATGACATGTTCAACAATCATCGTCACATTTCAGCCAATTTAACAAAATCTTAAGGAATTTTACACCTATAAACTTTCTCATGAATCACTCTGCCCATTGAGAAAACCCGTATAAAAATACGTACGGTACTTTTTTAGTTTATCGATTTCAGACAGACAAACGCTGTTTTATAATACAAATATTTTTAAATCTTTCTATGAATTCTCATACACAATATATCAGTTTTGTACTTATTATATTTATCATACCAAGTTCCAAAATTATTGTCTGATTCCTGTTTCGCAGAATTGCTATACATCTTTATTAAAAAGGTTGAACCTATTTACAATTCGACAAACAATATCCATTAAAGAGATGATGTTACTGTATATTATTTTATAATCTAATTTTTTTGAAATTACATATTCAATTTTTTATTTATTTATTTTTTTCGTTTATAAAATAATCACGTTCTTTCAATTAGGGCACATCTTCTACCTATCTTCTTCTCCTTCCTTTTACAATAAGAACACAAAAAACCAAAAAAAAAAATTGAAATAAATATTAAAAAGAAAATATGTCAAATTCCATAAAAAATATTTATAAGGCAAACACTTCTAGTTAACAACATTTGGATATGCCTAAGCCGAAGACGATGATGATGATGATGATGATGATGATGATGATGTATATCCACCATCTCATGTATCTGTTTCTACATATCTTTCGATATGCGACGAGTATTTTCGTATGTTTTTTTTTCTTATTCAGCTCTCTTATGGCAAACAAGATTGATTGAGTGCGATTTTGGACATATTTTATTTTCTACCACTTGCTGCCACCACTTCAGCTAAAAGCCAGGCAACATCTACATCCACATCCACTTCTCACATCCAACGTTCGTCTCTGATTTTGCATGAAACAAGCAACGTTTCCATGCTAACCAACATGTGTATATCCTCTGCCGTTAGCAGTACGAGTATGATTATGAAGCAGGCTTTACTTGGTGTTTTATTATTTTTTGGGTTGCCTCATCATCATCAGCATCAGCATCTCTACTGCATTTCTCTACCTCTCCCTCCCTCTCTATTTCTTTTTACTGTTTTGGCTGTCAAGATTTTTTTGACAGCCAACGACAACAACGATGACTTTGATTTGGCTTTGATGAATATGGTCGACAACAACAACAACACCAACACCAACAACAACAACAATGAAGTAAAACATGTTTCATCTGTGTCTGTTTACGACCCAAGTTATGTTATGTGAGTCCTTTCCTTACAAAAATTGGTTAAATGGACGGAGGATTTGGAGGAGATTTGACGAGCGTCAAAAAATACTTTTTATTATTAACTTGACTGATTTCAATTTAATTTATTAACTTAACAAGCATAAATTGACTTTAAATTGATTTTTCCTACATGTGTTGTTTTTCCTTTTCCTATTTGTGGAATGCAAGTGGAGGATAAATGAATTTTTGATTACATAATTTCATAAAATTGTGTAGAAGCTTAAGAATTTTTCAATTGAATTTTTCAATTGAATTTTTCATTTTTGGGGGAGTAAACATTTTTTTCTTATTATATTAAAAAGAGAAAAAAAAAATTCCTAGCTAAAAAAGTTTTCCATTTCATTAGAAGAAAAGTTATAAAGCAATTTATTTTCAAAAATTTGAAAAGAACTTAACTAATTGAGGGAACAAGAAGAAGAATAGTAAAGTAGATAAAAAAAAAGTTACTTCAAAGAATTTGTCTATTACATTTTATTGTTTTACATTCATGAGAGGAGTGAATAATTTCTTAAAGAAAAAAAAAAGAGAGTTTAAAGAATTTTCCAATTTTAATAATTTTTGTTGTTAAAAATTCACTGAATCACTTAAAACATTAAATACAAAAAAAAAAAAACAAAAACTCCTTGTCAATTCATTGGCAAAAATACATTATTTATTGACCATTATTATGACCACATTTCCAATTTCTCTGTCAATGAAATGATTTGATATTTTATGCTTAATTGAAATTGACAGTTTTATTCTTTTCTTGTATCTCCCGGTTTTTTTTTTTTTCTATTTTTAATTTCAAATTAACATTTAATTAAAATGTCACACAACATTTTAATGTGAAAATTTATTAATTTGCAAACCTTTTTTTTTCCTTTTTTGCATTTTTATTCAATTAAATTTTAATGTCAACAGAACAAAAAACAAAAAAAAAAAGAAATCTGATTGCGACACATTTTGATAATGAGAACACGAAATGTCTATAAAATGAAATGAAGTATAAAAAATATATATATAAAAACATACAAAATTAATTAATGCCAACTTTATTCCTAGGTACAACAACACACAAACAGAAGGCAGAACTAACTCATCAAAAAGAAAAGAAAAACACATGAGTCTCAGAAGAAAATATGCTGGAAAATTATGATAAACAAAGGAAAGAAAAGAAAACATAATGTCCCTCTTTCTTTTAATTTTCTTTATTTAAAGTCACAATCAGAAAGCAAAGAGTACAAAAAAAAAAAAAAAAAAGGATAATTTTACGCGCGTGTACGTGCAAAAAAGGCGAAAAATGTTGCAAAAAGGATAATAAAAAAGGAAGCAATTTTATGCTTAGAGTTAAGGTTCTGTAGAATCAGGTAAGATTTGTGGTTGTTGCTGTTGCTGTTGCTGATGCAGCTAAGAACCACTTGACTGGCAGCCTTATAAGAGTCACAATAATAATAAAAGCTTGACTGAAGGAACTAAAACATTCAAAGAACAAAAGGATAACGCCAGGCAAGCAGACAGACAGGTAGCCACGCGTAAAGCATAAACACATAACAGAACACAACACAACACAACACAAGGATGGAGTACATCATCATTTGAGGCAATGAAGTCAAGTTGTTGTGAGGGATACAAATCCAAAAGCAACGGAATTCCCGCAAGGATATGCTGAAGAGATTCATAGGATATAACGTACGACGTTAAGTTGATGGTGATTGTGATGATGCTGATGAGCTACGCTCAATTGATGTGATGTGATGTGATGTGATGTGATGTGATTGGAAGAAAAGCAGACTAACATCACAAAAAAATAAAAAAGGTTACCTTGCTTGAAGGAAGGATTGATTCAACATGATGATGATGATGATGACGATGATGATGGCAAGGATTAAAATGTAAGAAATGGAAAAGTGAATGCTATATTTGTCATTACTTTCTTTCTTCTGTTACAGGTATTGTATCTTTCTTTCAATTACATCTTTTGTTTCCTTTAACTTACGCATTTCTCTGTCTGCCATGACACTCGCTCGTTCAGTTATTTATGCGTCGCGCTTTTGTTTTAAATTATTTATTTATGCAAATTTAAAACAGTTAAAACAATAAAAACATAAAAATAACAAAAAGTGCAACCATGCCAAACCAATTGGTATCTGGTAGTAGTTGATTCTTATGTTTCTTGAATGGATATTTTTCTGTAATTTTTTTGTTTTTGTTCTTTTCCTTTATAGTCAATTTAAAATTTACATACTTTTATGGGCGGGTGTGACTCTCGTAGACGTGGTCTTTGTCACCACTATCTTTTTGATGTCTTAACTTGAGAGTTTTTGATTTATGGTTGCAAGTTTACTTCATTTCAATTTTGATTTTCCTTACCTAGAAAGAAAAACAATGAAAAAAAAATATTATTAGAAAAACAAATATATATTATAAATTGATTTTATCAAATTAAATATAAAAATTTGAAATTCAATTATGCAAAAATATATAGAAAAAATCCCATAAGAAAATGTATTATTACATTATATTATAGAACAAAACACAATTATTCATTTCTTCCCACACTCAATTATTCAGTTTATTTTTGTTTTATTTCTTTATTATTATTATTATTTTATTATTTATTATTGTATTTCTTTATTCATTACACATTCGTGTTCTCATGTTATTCAAGTTGAAGATTTATTTCTTGTTACAATTAAGTCAAATTGACTTTTAACATTGAGTGAATGTTAATCATGCGTTGCTTGGCCTTTTATGTTTTGGCAAAAACACCAGCTGAAATTTAGGTCAATAATCACAAAAATTTCCCAAAAACGGCAACAAAGAAAGTAACGCGCTGCCGTCTGTCTGTCTGTCTGATTGATCAGAATGAAAGAACGAACGTGTGTGTGGCACAAAATACTCGTAAAAATTATGGTTAAAAAAAAAAAAAAAAAAATCAAAGAAAACCGACATTTATTTTACTGTTTTATTTACTCTTTCAATCTTGAAACATTTCATTGAAGTAGAATACAATTATCACTACATTGAGTTATAAATTGGTGTTAAAGATGAACGCCCAGTTTTGTCCATTATGTGCCCTAATAAGATTAGTAGGTAAGTTCACAACAAAAACCAGGAAGGAAAGCATTTGAACTCTTACAAGGGGTCAATTTTAGCCTATTTGTTGATGATCAGCATTGATGGGAAAGAAAAGAAATTATTCAAAATTACATAGAAGAGAAATAATCAAAATATCCATTGAATTAAAAATTAGGGGGGAGGGCGGGCATATGCAAATCAAGATTTAGTGATATAAGTTTAAGAAATGAGTTTAGCATGAGATCTTGATAAGAAGGACTGTAGTAATTAGTAATGTATATCTTAAAACTATGTCTATGTAAATAATGGGTGGATCATTTATTGGTCCGATTTTGTCATGACATTTCTATAAAGACATTGTCATTTTTAGAGCCATCACATCACACAACAGCTCTGCCCCATCATACGTCTTACCACCAACCAGCTCTAGAGATTTAAAAAACCTGGTTACTCGTCATCTGTATACGAAGAAGTTGACGGGATGGGGACAGTTCCTCCACGGGTACTCTTCCATCAACCCAACTTGCGACAAAATCGATCTTCCTATCAACTCATCCAGACGGGCATGCGCAGTTTTCATTCGTCTGCGTATTGGACACACCCAAATCACGCACCAACATCTCCTCAAAGCTTCAATTCGTCCACCATGCCCTTTTTGCGGATTCGATCTCACGCAATCCACTGGACTCCTGCCAACATTTGGAGAGCCTAAGGGTCTCCCTTTTTGGTTCTATAGCCCCATCCCAACTTTTAAATACTCTATCATCATTAAATATCATTTATGCAAAAAATCCACTGAGTTTTTGTAGCAGGAATTGGAAGATATCGATTAAATTTGTATAAATTGAACTTCTTAAACTTGAATTTTCTAAAATTCAAAATCAAGTCTTACTTTTTCCATTACTCGAACAGTCCATGAGTCACACTTTCTTTGTGGATTATGGTTAGTCGAGACATGAAAGCTCGTCTGAATTGTTATGACAAATCAAATTGTAGCGATCGGGAAGTGTTATCAAGACGCTGATCGATATGATGCATTCCCCTGGAACGTCCAGAAGCAAAGAAAGAATGAGACGAGAAAGAAGAAAGGCATGAAGATCAACAAATTTTGAGAGATATTTTTGGGAAAATTGGAGAATCAACACTAGAGAGTCCTCTCTATAACTTTAACTAAGAAAATCAGTACGTACGCAGTGTTCAAAATTCAATTAGAAAACTAAAACTGAAAATATAGTTTTCAAAAGGAGATTTGCTTCATAGAAGTTGGTTTTGCTTATTAAGTTCATTCAACTTGACTGAAATTCACTTAATTTCATGAATTATTTTTTCATTTGTCATGAATTTTGTTTACTAAAAGAAGGGTGATTAATTTTATTTGAAACCGGCAAGCAATAATCATCTTCATTGTCATTGGAACAATAGTTTTATAAGATACAATAAAACATTAGAAATGTGGAATTGTGTTATAATCAAGTCATAAAGAAACATTGCAAATTTCTTAATAACAAAGGAAAAGAAATGGTGGATATTTTAATATGGTTAATTCTTTATACTTTAATCATTCTATCGAGCAACTTTGCAAGAAACAAAAGTATATATGTATCTGAATCAACTCAACTAATCATTCAAATTGAATTGAATCTAAAATTCAGTACTGTAAATCCTCAAAACCTGAAAACCATTAAAAACAAAATTTCTCATTTAACGAATTCTTATCAGATTTATAATAGAAACAAACAAAAAATACAACTTTAATGAGAAACAGATACATTTGAATGGCATTTAATTAAGCTGAAAGCCGGTAATGTGAATTTTTTCATTTTATTTTCAATTTTTTTTTTTTTAAATATATTTTTTATTTTTATTTTTTTTTTTTTTTTTTTTTTGAAATTAGAAATTTATTGTGTTTAAAATTGTGAACATATTTCGCACAGCGTGTGGCATCAAATGTTTCCCACCAAAACAAGTTGTTCCATTTAATTATATAGATTTCTATTTCTCTGTCTTTCTTTCTTCATTGAAGGCAAATACTACAAAATATTTCTTTGGCATTGCTGTGTTTGAGAGTATGAAATCCAATAAAAAAAAAAAAAAAAATCATAATCAAATATTCCGCAAAAATTCACTAATTCAAAACTGAAACAATTGATTCAATTCAATTTTGTTGCAAGTGTGTAAATTGGAGATCATATGAAGTCATTAATCAATCAATTGAGTTAGTTAATGATAATAGGAATAAGTTAATTTGATTATAACATTGATTGTTGTAAATACAAAATAAAGTTACAACAACAAGAAAAAGACACCAACGCATTTTCTTAGGTTATACTGATCGATCATTGACTTGTTGAAACTGTGTGACCAAGTCAACCAAGTCAACCAAATCAACTAACCAATTCATCCATTTGTCTGTCCATTGATTCGTCATAGTATTAGATTTATTTCGTTTCATCACAAATTGATTTCGTTTCAATTTAGTTTTAGCTTTGCTTTATTGTAATGAAACAAAATTTTTGGCACTTGACTCTCTTTCTTTTTGTTTCTTTCTGCTTTTTGTTTTTGTTATCAATTTTAGATGCCTTGACCGGGTTTTTTGGCTTTTGGTTTTCTTGCATATTGCCACAAGCCTCAAAAGCAAACATAATTCAGTGATTATTTGAAACAATATTTTATATTTAGTCAAAATGTAGTTCAAACTGAAATAACAAAATCAACATATTTGTATTCATTTCATTCGAATCTTTTGGCAAACAATCAAAAGTGATTGACACTAAAAACTGAGTGAGTGAGTGGTGAGTGATTCAATGGAAGTGACTGTCACTATTTGATTAGCTTTATTAAATGGAGCAGTAGAGGTTATACAGGGGAATGTGTAAAAGTTTGAAATTTTGAATGAAAATGTAATGATTTGTCTTACAAAGAGGTCAAGTGGTTCAGATTCAAATGATGATTAAAGGAGAAACTGAAAGATTCTTCCGAAACACAGCGAAGAACTTGAGTTTTATACTAAATAACTCGGGCAAAGGTTTGTTCTCACCTCTTAAATCAACCAACTTAACATTCAGATTTCTGTATACAAATAAATTTATCAATACATATTACGAGGGTGGATCAGAAAATGAGATAAATAGCACTCGTAACATTGATCTGCTGTTGAAGTCTCATTTCATTCATTTTTATAGACTCAGCGAAACCCAAGTATAAGTACGAGTATCTTTATGGCCACTTCAAAGGAGTGTTCGGCCATGTTCAACAGCAATCCGAACAAGCTTTTTATCCGTGTGCACACACAGCAAAGAATTTCAAAGTGGCTCTCTCGGTCAACAATGCGATGGCGACAGTTTCTTAGGATGCAAGCGATGTCATTCACATCGAATACCTTAAAAAAGGTAAAACAATCACCGACTGTTGGACAAATTCGACATTAATTTGAACCAAAAACAAGCGAATTTGGCGAAGAAGAAAGTGATTTTCCATTGATTTCTAATAAGATTTGATTTTAGGTTTTAATTAATACGAGAACTTTTTTATTTAATTGAAACTTCTTCAAATTATTACTATAACTGAAGGAGATCTTCATTCATGAATTTATTCATTATTCATTAAATTTTTTTTAAAATGTGTAAATGAAGAAGAAAAAATACAAATATTTATTATATGAATTGCAACAAAAAGTGGTAATCAATGAAATGAAGTTGCACAGAAATCATGAAAAACTAATACAATCCGAATAAGAATGTTGAATTTGACATGTGGATAAAAAGTTGTCGCCAATTGAAGATGAATGTTGCATGTTGTTGGTTGGGAGAGTCATGTCTCTTATTATAAAGAAGTATCTATGCCTTCTGTCTGCTGTTCTAGATCACATAATAGTGTGTCACACAATATGATTGTGAATGAGTTTTGAATTTCAACTCTTCTCTTCTCTGTTACTATTGCAAAGATATTTCTTTGACGGCATTTTGCTTTGTGTTTTTTTTGTATTTTTGTTTTGTTTTCATCAAACATGATTTGAAACGACTTTTTCTTTCTTTCAACACTTTCTACGTACGCATAGAAGAAGAAAAGTAACCAACCAACAAACAAACAAGAATAACAACAACAACAACAACAAATATTAATAATAATAATAACTAAATAAAGAAAGAAAGAAAGAAAGAAAGAAAGGTGTCTTAAGCAAAAGTATTTTTTGTATTTTTGTGTTTTGTACATTTAAAATATTTTTAAAAAATTATCATTATTGAACTCAAGAGTTCTTTCTTTATTTGTTTCTAACTTTTGTTTGTTTGTTTTTGCTTTTGTTTTCTTTTTGTCTCAATGTTTTTTCCTTTAGTTTTTCATTTTGTCAAAGAAACTAGTTTTTTTTTTTTCTCTAAACAACATTTAGTTCGAGACAATGCATTTGGGTTAGAGAAATCTGCGATGGTCCCCAATAGTGTATAGGGTATTAAACAACTTAAGATCAGATCAGATCAGATCAGATGTGTGTGTGACAATTATCATACTTCGATCATCATACATCATGATATCATGAGAATTTTACACTTTACTTTAAGCAATTGATGATGATGATGATATTTGACCTTGAATTGATGATTTTTCTTTTGTAATGAAAATTTTGAAATTTAATTTTTCTTTCCTTTTTTTTTTTGTATTTTTTGGATCTTCATTTTTTTCTTTTATGTATAGTACGAATATCTTTTTTTGTATGTTGCTTATATGTTGTTGTTTTGTTTTTCTGCCTAGTCACGCACGTGTCATGGATGTTGTGCAAAATCACTCACAAGACTTCAACTAACCAACCAACAACCACCAACCACCACAAAAACAACCTAAACCGATTTTCTCAATAACAAAAGCCCAGCAAGATACACAATACAAGTTACAATATACTTATGTGTGTGTGTGTGTGTGTGTGTGTGTGTGGAGATCCGATCGCAGTGAACAATAGATAGATTTTTTTGTATTGTAATTCAACCAAATTTCTAAAGATGAGACTTAAACTGCGTGCTTAACTACGCAAAAATTATAATTTTCAAGGTATTTTATTTATTTCTATAATTTCTTTTATTTTGTATTCATCAACAAAATTATACAAAAAAAAAAAAAAAACAAAAACTTTGATTCCATCATAATTTCAACAGAATATTTAGTACATGAATGATAAACTTTTATGATGGAGATGTAGAGATAAATTGTTAAATATTGAAGAAAAAATGAAGATGACTAGAGTCTCCTGCTTAAGGAAATTTGTAGTGTTTTTAATATTAAATAGAATGTAATTAATAAAATTCATTTTATAGAAACATAAATAGACAATTCCAATGTTTCCTACATGATAATCAACTTTGTAGCAGTAAAAATTTCTAATAATTTTATATCATAAACAAAATTGTCTCTTTTTTTATCAAGTTAAAAGTTACAATTTGTTATTTCTTTGAATTTTTTTTATATATTTTAATTGAGTTCTCTTAGTTTGTCTGCCTTTTTCTATATGTTTACTGTATATTTGACCTCTTATTATTCTCATTATTTTCTTAGTCATATGATTCTTTCTGTTTCATATTGTTCAAGAATAAATAAATCAATCGACCTCGACTAAAAAAATGGATTGTCAGTCAATTTATTTGATTTGTTATGCCTGCTTAGCTTATTTCATTTCATTTCATTCCATTTATTTGATAGAATTGTCAAACATATTGCACCAACAAAGAAAAACAACAAACTACAATATTTTCAATTACCAAAAAAAAATAAAAAAAATATACTACTTACTTAAATATATTTTTCATTCACTTAAGAACCAATTAGTTGGCTGTAGATAAATCTATGTAAAGATAGAAATTTATGGCAACCACATAGAACATTTTCAAACAACGAAATAATTTTTATTTTCATAATTTTAGCAATAAAAACAAAAGCTTAATGAGCAGCTTTTGTTCTTTTATAGGAAAAGAAACAAAAGAAGAAATTTATTAAACATAAAATTTACATAATTTCAAAATAGAATTTGCGCAAATTTAGATAATCACAAAGTCAAACAAAAATTTGATAGCTTTATGAAATTTATGTAATCTTATGTTAAATGATGATTTTTATCTTGAACATTTTTGCATATGATTAGCAAAAATCTAATAAAATATTTAAGAATTTTCAATAAACAAAAAAAAAAAAAAACCGGTAATCGGCGTTAAAACAAATTCAATTCAAAAATCATCAACGAAAATAAAGAAAAACTTAATGTTATCGAAGTTTACAACGCAGAAATACAAATGACAAATGGATGGAAAGACAAGCAAACAGAAATGAAATAGAATAAATAAATAAACATAAATAAAGATTCTTTTTCTATGAACTTATGAAGTCAGCCAGCATCATTTTTAAAAATAAATATATATTTAACAACGGCGCAGAAAATAAACATAGAACGGAACCTTATAGTAAAATGATGATTAGCTGAACTAAGAAATTAATTAAATTTTTATATGTTCTTTTTTTTTTTTTGTTTTGTTTTTCTAAGTAGACAAACTCAACATTAATGAAGATAATGAAGACAAAAAAAAAAAAAACAAAAACCTTCAGGTAAAAGATGATGACAAATGTGCCTAAAGAAAGCAGAAGTTAAAGAAGGGTTCCATAGCAGATTGGAGATTGTATGGGAGGTACTGCCTTAGTGATCCATTTTGACTGATTCCAAGAAATGTACCGCTCCTATATTAAAAATTTATATTAGCTAAATTTCTGTTCAATAGTGAAAAAAACAAAAAAAGTTTTTCTAATAAGAACCCAAATTTTAATAAGGGTTTGTATGGGAGGTACCCTCCTTAGTAGTCCGATCAAATCGAAATTTCGGCAATATAAGTTTCTGATGTATAACCATTAACCATTTAAATTCAATCAATATCGTAGGACTACTGAATCTTATAGCTGCCATACAAATCGAAATGTTTTTTGTATGGGAACCCTTTTAAGTTTTTGGAAATATGTTAGGTTTGGTATTTGTTGCTATTGTCCGGTTAGAACTAGATATTCTGTAAAAATTTTAACTCTTTAGCTATTACGGTTCATGAGATATGACCCGAGGACTGGCGAAGGGACAACGAAGTCTCTATATAGGGTTCCCTTTGGGTCCGGAACCCCTAAAAAATGAAGGAAGTTGAGATTAAAATTTAAAATTTGCATAAATAGAGAAATAAAATTTGATAGAATTATTTTTATTACAATATTATTTTTATTTCTGTTAGCAATGAATTAATAAAATAATAATTTATATGTTAATATTATTTATGGGTTTGCTGAGATCATTTTGATTTTTAAGTTTTCTTATACATAAAAGTGAACGTTGCTTTGTTTCAATTAAAAAATTTCTATTTTGAAACCATCGCATGTTGTTTCTGGTATTAAGAATGGTGAGAATATTTTAACTAATTTTTATAGTAAAAAAAAAATCAAGTTGAGGTTAATCGATTGTCAAATTACTAGAATATGTTTTACTCAAATCTAGGACTTCGTTCGAATGTCATTTCGTTTCTATAATAAATTGTCTCTTATCATAGTTTTTATGTACTAAATTTCACGCTCTTCTTGTCCCAAAGGCGGTATGCTGAGATATCTATGATGCACCTATTGGGTCAATGCCCCATCCTCGTCACTTTCTTAAGCCCAAATCTTCATCATCCCTTTCAAAAGCCAATGGTGTCTTTTTAGATTCAATCTAATACTATAATTATTGTATGAAATGATTTTTTATGTATTTCTTTTTATCAACTTCAATAGTTTCAATGATTTTATATTTAATTCCATACAAAATTGTTTAGTTTGCAATTGCTCAATTATGCCTTTGCTATCTGCTTGAAATGCAAAACAAAAGATCTACTACTTTGTTTTGAAAAGGAAATGGAAATCAAAATCAAATCAAAATCATTCGCGTCTTTCTTTGATTTTCTTTAAGTAAAGCAACGAAGCGCGTAGAATAAAACACAAAAAAGAAAATATAAAAATTACAGAACAAAAGCGTGCAAACAAATAAATATTGTAGAAAATAGAAAAAGAAATAAAGCTTAACCAGAGAGTCCAAACTACAAGCTCAAGTCATGGCCAACAGTCAACAACCTTGGCCCAATCAAGATGACTCTTTATGATCATAATCATAATCATAATGATGATGCTGATAATAATATTATTAAAAGTTGAGTGACTTTTTTCATTTTTGCTTTCTTTCATTTCATTTCATTCTTTCTTTTTTGTTTCTTTTTTAGAATATAAATTTATTAACCAAAAAAAAATCATAAATTCAAAATTAAGTAAAAAATATAAATTTGTGTACACAAAATTTGTGAAAGGAATTTCTTCCTTTTACTTTAAAAGTTCAATAAACTTGTTTTCTTTTTATCTAAGGTTAGGAAATATTACGCATACGCCATCAAATCAAAATATATCAAGAAATATTTTTATCTATTTTAACACAAGATTTTATTTGTCTCTTTTGATAAAACTTTTAAATCTTTTTAAAGTTTTTTGAGAGGCTTTTTGCAGCAATAAAACATGATTGTAAAATATACAGGAAAAGACTTTTATCCAGCTGAAAGACAAAACTTAATAGTTTCACAAAAGTACATGATTTTTCAATCAAAACACAAAAGCATTTTCAACTTGATAGCAAAGTCAGTTAAAATTCTAAAGACTATAAAACCGTTTATAATATTTTTTTTTATGCTCAACACTTCATAATGCAACTTCTCTATTAATGGGCGAGAGATTTTTTTTTTTTTATTATTATTTTCTATAAATTTCCATAAATTTTTCATATATTTTGTTTTGTTCTCCCATTTTTCAATGGGAAACCGCAGGTGTTTTCATTGCTGGTTCACTGCAAAAAGCACATGAACTTGAATATGCACATTTAAATCAAGCATGACTTTGACCTTCCCCATTGGAGATGAGCTAATACAGTAGTAGCTCCTCATTAAACTAGACATACTAGACAACATTTTTGATAGACAAAAACAACAACAACAAAAACACCAAATCAAATTTGAACAACCTCAACTGTCATCTCTCAGCATCATCTAGTCAATCGTCGTCTTTACTCGATCGATGGTCATTATTTCAACCAAATGTGGCATAGACAAAGCCACGAGTAGATTTACCAATAAGTAAATAGTATTTTAATTAAATGCACGCAGCTGCTCGATGCTTGGTGCTTAGGCAAATGTAAATTTGCAAAATAAATAAATAATAATAAAAACAAAAATGTTAGAGAGAAAAAAATGCACTTAAAGCAAATTTGTCAAAAAAGGTTAGTGTAAAAAGTTAAACAAGGCTTATGGCTTATAACAGTCGATTGAACTATGAAAAAATTAGGCAAAATGTAACTAAAGACAAGCTGTGATATAAAGGAAAATAAGAAAACAAAATCATCACTCATTCTAAGTGAATTGCAACGTTTTGTTTTAACATCTAAAATTTAAAATGTAAACAGACACAAATGATTTAAAAAATGCTGGGAAAATATATAAAATATTATTGATATGAAAGAAAAATGGTATTAACATCTCAAATTTAGAATTTAAAGGAAGTAAAATGATTAGAAAAATAGAGAAATGTAATCAAAGCATTAACTGTGATGTAATGTTCTGAAGAAGATCTCTTTCTCTTGATCTATTCCTCCAATATTTCAATTAATTGTTAATTAATATTTCTTTAAAATAAGCAAAATTAATCTATATTTTGTATTATTATCTAAAATTTCTTAAAAATAGTTATTAAAAATTAAAATTTATAAACAAATCTAATTAAACCCAAGCTGTGATATAAAGAAATAGAGTAAATAAAATGGTCAAGTAAATTTCTTATGCCATGATAGTGAAAGTAAATTGTTGCATTTCATGCAAGTACTAACATCTAATATTTGAATTATAAAGGAAGTGAAATGATTTCCCTAAAGCTAAACTATCACAGGGGAAGAGGACAAGGAATAGAACTCATTTTATATAAAAAATATTCGATATGAATCAAGTTTAATATAAGCACACGACCCAGAATTTCATATAAATTAATTGAATTGAATTGTGCAATGCATTTCTATAGTTTTGATTTAAGAAATTTATATAGAAATCTTTGCATTTGATCAGATTTTTAATTCTTCTTCTTTTGCCAAGAACATCAAACATAGTTTGTACTGAGAACTTGGTTACTTTTCATATATATAATTTTGATAGAATTTATACTTCCTTCAGAATCTTAACAAGTGAATTCAAGTTTTCTGTTTAGATGTTAAAACAACAATATCAACTACAACAACATAAATTGAGAACCACATAAGCCAATGCAAAAATTCAACCAGACTTGACCAGGCAGCCAGGCAGGCAAGGCAAGGCAAGGCGGATCATAGCGGTTGCACAGAGTTACTTGTTTACCCGCAGGATATACCAATATACCAAAGTATGATACTCCTCTATACGCTATATGTTTTTGTAGTTATTGTTGTTGTTGTTGTTGTTTATGACTCTCTACATACCCTATGAATGACTGTCTGTCTGTTGGATTGTTCATCTATATATCTGTCTATCTGTCGCATGTGTGTATATTTGAACTCAGTCTGTATTCGATTTTTTCTGTTTGCTCATCAATAAATCTGCTTTTAGTTGGCAAATTTTTGTTTGTGTCCTTTTTTTTCCTCTCCAATTTTGTTGGACACTTTTTTCGTGTGTGGGATTTGGAAAGCCTTTTTCGTTTTGACCATAAAAACGAAATGTGGCACATATGAAGGTGTGAGGAAAAAGCCAAAGTACTAAAAATCCTCAATAAATCACATAAGAAAAACAAATAGAAAATAATATTGCAAAAATAACAAATAAAAAGAAAAATAATACGAGTAGAAGAAGATATCACACAAACACAAACTGACAGACGAGACAAGAAGAATAAAATACAAAATAGTAGAATAGAATAGAAGGTTATTGAGACTATAGTAGACTGGATGAAAAAGAGAGACTAGTGTCTAGTCTAAGTGGCCTTAGAACAAATCTACGCATGCAGGACCAAACAAAAATTCAAAGTCAAAACTAAAAACCCCAAAAAAATAGGCAGCACCTGCTGCAGTATTTTGGGCTGCATGCCAATTGGTAAACGACAAATCACATTTCAGTGGTTTGTAACTAAAAAAGATACCATTTACTAACAACAGGATAACAGAAAGACAGATGGACAAATATACAGATAGACAGACAGACAGACAGATATATAGTTATATAGATGGTCACATTGCGACAGATACTTTAGTGTTCCCTGGAATCCACTCAATGTTTCTGTTTTTTGTTGGGTGGACACAGTTTTAAGGACATTTGACATCATGTTAAATTAACAACAATAAATAATTCGCATGCTGCAGCAAAGTGACATAAAGAGAACTTTTCTTATTTTATTATTTATTTATTTATTATTATTTTTATTCATTTGTATGTAGTATTTTTTGCCACATTTGCTGTTAAAAGTAACATAAAATATGCAACATTTGGTGGTGATCTCTTAGTATTTCATAGTCTCGACTATTTGTCAGCCTTCATAAAAAATGTAACTGTAAACCTTTGACTACAAAGTCACGCATAAATTCTAATTAACTCAAACCTACTAAATTTCTTCGTTTTTCTTTTTAAATTAAAGCACAAAAACTGTTTTCATAAATTACAAATTAAATGAAAAAGCCATGAACTTTGTTTAAGTGTGTGTGAGAAACTGTGTGTGTGTGTGAGTAATAAATAGTAGTAGAAGGAAAGACTTTCTTGTTGTTGTTGTTGTTGTTGTTGCTGCTGCTGCTGCTGTTTACCATTAAAATAGCAAAAGGACCAAAAAGGCAAAAGCCACGCTCTCATTTCCTTTGGTAGGCAAGGCAAAGCAACAACGTTGAAAACCTTTGCCAAGTCTAGTCAAGATGACTGACTTTTAATTTTTTTTTTTGTTTGTATTCTAATAAAGTTTAGAAATATGTGAGGCTCGACGTTTGCTTTCAGTTAGTCAGTCAGTCAGTTAGAACGTCTGTCGTTTTGCCAGCCTCATTTGCCTCACTGACTCATTCACTCACTCATTGCATTTAAGCAGAGAAGGGAAACTAAGGCATTCTTAGACTCACACGCGCACCTTTGAAATGGTTTTTCCAATTTAAAATATGGCAACATTAAGATTTTTCTTTTTGTTTCCCCCAAAGAGTATTTCCCTGTGTTTGTGTTAGTGAGTCTTTCTCTTAGTTGCTTGCATTCATTTGTGTTTTGTTTGCAATTGTTGTTGTTGTTGTTCTTGTTGTTGTTGATATTATTGCCTTAGTAAGTCAGTTGCCACTGTTCAATGTTCAGTTCTTTGGGATTTTTCTATTAAGTGTGAGATGATGACTGAGTTGAGTGCAATTTCAAACGATGTAGAAAATATGAATGAATCGAATGAATGAATCTGCGAGCAATGTGCACACACACAGATACACAAATATGTACACACATTCATCACATTCACATAAACAAATCAAATGCACTTTTTATACTTTTATGTAAGTTTTTTTTTTTGTGTTTTATTTTTTTTTTATCATTTATGAATGAAATCAGAGTTGTGAACGTTTATTTTACGTTTAAAAAATAAAGTCACTCATTCAACTCATTCGACTCATTCACATTAAAAAACAACAATTAATGGCTGAAAGTGATTTTATATTTGCTTTAATTATTTTATGAAATGAATTGATATTTTGCATAATAAATAAAATCAAACGATTTAATTCAAATTGGTTTTTTATTTGGTTTGGAAGATTTAAATTAAAAATAAATAGAATATTTTATTTAACATCTTGATGTTCTAAATGAAATAATAAATACAAAAAAAAATATATATATATCATTTATTGTAAATAAATTAAAATTCTTAAAGTTTAATGATCAAATCAAGAAAAGCAATTAACAAAGTTTTCTATATAGAAATTCTAGATGATGTGTGACACCATTAAGTTGAATAATCAATTGAATTATTGTTAAGTAATTATTTTTTGCTTAACTTAAGTAAGAAAAAATTGCTAAACAAATTATTGAAATTGTTGACTAAGCTTAATATAAAATTGTGTTATGTGGTTTGATTTGAATGATTTGTTTATGAGGACAAAAAGGGATTGGAAGAAATAATAAATATATTAAGAATTTGTTAAGATTATGAAATAAATTTGTTACCCCATTTCAATTTAGCTATAGAAACATGGGAAAGACTCTATAAAACATAAAAAAGTAGCAAACTGTAATATGATTTTATGGATAAAATAAAGAATTCATTTGAATTGAAATATGTAATTATTAAATAAAAATTATAAACCAATGAAACAAATTTATAGAAACTTAAATAAAATTATTATAAATCTTTATATATTTATTTTCCTTTACAGAAAAACACCTCTTCTTTATTTTTGATATATTATTTTATTTAAAATCTATTGATTTATTAAATATTTACTAAATTCCTTGATCTCTCTTTTTATTATTATTTTTTATTAATTTATTCCTAAGGAACAGAAAATTAATCTGTTGTAAAGTGCTTATCACAATTATAAGACACTTTAAAAATTTTACTTGTAACCCTCGCCAAATCTGTGTGGTTTATATTTTGTAAATAATTAAAAAAGTAAATAATAAACCGCTAAAAAACAGTACAATTTCTATTTTTAGAATAGCATAGGAAAAGAATTGTTAGTTTCAGTTGGAATGTTCGCATTTTTGCGTATCTGCAGCCTTATCAGAATTATAAGACACTTATTCAAAGGAGCATTGAAAGTGAAAGAATCAATTGAAATTTTAAGTTTGATAGCAGAAAACGTGTTTTTAATCGATTTTAATAAATATGCCACTAAAAACGCGTTTAACGGAAGAAGAAAAGGTCATAATTAAGGCTTATTCAAGTTCAAACTTAAATGTAAGCGAAATCTCAAGGAAAATTGGTCGTAGTCGCACAGTTATTTTCGAATTTTTTGAGAGCCATTGAAAATTATGGAAAATTAAGAAGTTCAGGAAGAAAACCAATTCTTAATTTATTATTAATAGTATACAAAGGAACTACCTACAATTTAGGAAGTCTGAAACTGATACTGTAACTGGTAACGATACTGTAATGGTAAGAGATCGGTGGCTTTTACCAAACATCTGTTTTAGGAAAAATATTCATCAAGAACATGGACAAAATTTTTAAAAATATATTATTATTATTTATTTATTTATTAGAACTAAGATTATAATAACAAATTATAACCTAGTATTTTATTTATGTGAGCAGCTCTATATTTTATATTTTATTAATTATTATTTATTCATTAACTTATTCAAAATATATAATATTTTCTTTTTAAATTTTTTTATTTATATTATTTTTAGTTTTTAATTTTTTTTTTGTTTTTTTTTTTTGTTTTATTTAATTAATTTTATATTCTTGAATGATTTTATTTAAAAGAGAATATCCTTTTTTAATTTCCCATAATTTACATGAATTTTGTGAAATGTTTAGTTTTTTTATTTTTTTCAAATCTTATTTATTTTAAAAATTGTTGGTTGATAATTTATAAATTTAATTATGTATTTATTTAAAAATTCTAATTTTTGTAATGAAAAAACGTTACGAAATATTTTTTTAATTTATTTTAAATGTTTTATTTTTTCAAGTTATTTCTCAATTTTTTGTAATTTATTTTTCTATTTTATTTCAAATATTTTTCTAATTTAATTTATTTTTTATCTACAATATTTAATTGTTGATTTCATTATTTATTTTTTATTTTTAATTTTTATTTTTATTATGTAGTTTTTTTAATTTAGTTAAAATATTTATTTTTATGTAATTTATTTTTATTCTCAAGTTTCTTATTTCTTTTTTGATTTTTATTTTTTATTATTAGGTAATTTTTTAATTATTTTATATCATTATGAAATTTTTTATTTTTTTATTTAAGGACTTGACAACTTCCCAATTTGTATAAAAATTAATTTTTCCATTTCATTAAATTTAATTAATTTTTTTTTATTGGAAAAATTATCCTTAAACTTTTCTTAAAATATTGAAACCAAAACTATTAACATAAAGGAAACTCACCTTTCTTCTTTAAAGCACAAATTATATCTCCTTGCTCACAAATTCTGTTGTGGTTGTTCGTTATTTTGGTTTTCGAAAATTCCAATTTTATCTTTTTTGTGTTTTACAAAAAAAACTTCACTTCAAAATGATTTGTTTGTTCTCAAAAAATATTTTAACACTCGTAAAAAACACACCAATTTGCACTTGGGGTTCACTTTGCAAAATTTTATTTTCCTTTTTATTTGTTTTATGTTTTTTGTTTTTTAATTTATTTAATCCAATTTGCGAACATTTAATCCTTTAGTGTGTAGAATATTTTCTATTTAATTTTTTAAGCACAAAACACTTTATTTTTAATTCTTAAAAATTAAATTCACTTTTGCTGTTAGTTTCTTTCTTTTTACTTGTAACACAGATTTTGATTTCAAAAAAGTTTCGAAATAAATCTGAGAAAATGTTCTTTCTTATCTTAGTTCAGAAGACGACTAAGATTGAATGATGATATTGATGATGTTTAAGACCAATTGTGATGGCAATTGGGTCCAGATACTACACTGTACTATACTGTTGGTTAAGTTAGTTAGTTCGTTGTTAGTCGGTTGGTAGTTTGTGTTGCTGCTATTGTTGGTTGGTGTATTCTGGTATATGGTGGCACCACCAGAAGAAGATACAACCGCTTCATATAATTC
Source organism: Amiota minor (assembly GCA_037043295.1). Taxonomy (NCBI): domain Eukaryota; kingdom Metazoa; phylum Arthropoda; class Insecta; order Diptera; family Drosophilidae; genus Amiota; species Amiota minor. The sequence continues at coordinate 1,382,867 of JBAMAW010000382.1, forward strand.
AAAAAGACTCGCAGCCAATAGCTATTCAACGCTTATTTATATAGCCTCCGATGAACAACGGTCGCAGTAGCGACGACAACGTCAGCGGCGGCAGCAATATGGGCAGCAGCGGCAGTGGTGCTTTTGGAGAAAAGCCCGACAATGCTTAAAGCCGGCAGCGCTGTCAACAACGAACTTGGAACACGACACGAACATCAACATCAAGTAAGTAAAATCAAACGAACAAACAAGCAAGCGAACCGCCAACAACAACAAAAAGCATCGAACCAAATCAAATCAAACGAATGAGCAACGAGCAACAAACAGCAGCCGAGACTGAGAGCGTTTAAACGCTCATCAAAGAACTTTAACACTCACACAAAGCCAGACACCGCACTCACATATCACACAGAGTTACTAAAACCAACGACGTCGCAGTCACTGCCGGCAGCCAAGTCTGTGAGACCTAAAACAAAGTTTCTACTACTCTTAATACTTCTACCATACTTCTATAGTATAAACGCTCATCTCAATAAGATCTACATACTTACATGCATCATCATTTGTGGTCAATCAAATAATGAACAATTGAAGTTTAATCACTTAATGACTAATACTTAAAAGTATCTTACAAATGTAGAATGCAAAAAACATATTTTACCAGTAAATGTAAATTTATGACGTATTTGCTTACAAATTTCCCATATTTTTTTTTTATCTATTGTAAAATATAAAAATGATTCAACAAATTTCAAAGAAATCAACATCAGCAGCATCTTTTAAAAAGGCGGCAGATAACTTCTTGGCAAGTTGGCAGGGCTTGTTGTCATTGCTCGTGGTCAAGTTGAAGAACAAAACGCAGCTAAGTAAAGCAGCGCAGTTAATGTTAGTCAAACACAAAAAACAAAGAGAGAGTAAAAGAGAGTAAGAGCGCGCGCAAAAATGTATGGTTACAATAGCCGGCATTTTGTTTGTTTGAAGTTCAGATGTTCGTTTGCTTGCTCATTTGGATTTGTTCTTTCTTCTTCACAAGTTCGTTCCTAAGTTTGTACTCTGAGAGTACAAAGTTTGCAATCAAACTTATTCTGAGACTCTCTTCGGTCTCAGTCAGTCTTGGTCTCTACAAAGCCCAGTCTATCTATCTATCCATGAACAACAACACACAAAAAACTTTGGTCAATCGTGTTACTGGTGCTGGCTGCTGCTGCTGTTGCTTTGTTCTACAAGAACAACAACACCATAAGCTTGTTTGTTGTTCGTTCGTGCGTCGCTCGGTCTGTCGGACGTTTAGTTAGTTGAATCGTTCGTTTGTTCGTTGCTTAGTCGATTGGTTGGTTGGTTGGTGCGTGTCTTCGTGAGAACTTTGGTCATGTTCAAGTTCTTGGCCATAATGACTTTTTTGGCTTGGTTTGATCCGAAGACTGTCAAGCAACCAACAACTGCGGCGACCATGAATATAAAGAAAAGCAACACACAGCAAACTCGGCTCGTACTAAGGTACAAGAACTTGTATTATTGCTATGGGACAGCGATTCTTCAATTCTTAAATTTTATCCAAATTTATTCTATGTGTTTATACTAGTCTATGTTTTTCTTCCATCCTTCCTCCATTTCAATTAGTAAATGGCTCGGTATTTCTATGCTGCCGCCTAAAATAAAATAAGAAAAGTACAGACTTGCCAAAGAAATGTTCTAGGACCACTACCGCTACATATACATTCAAAGATACCTAAAATATGACTATATTCCGCATAAAAAATTTTGGAATATAGAAAGGAGGGTACCGAGTAACACTGTGCCAATCAGACTACATAACATATTTAAAGTTCCTTAAAAAATTCATCTAAAATAAAAACTACAACCGAAACTATTCGTTTGGTCTCAAGGCCAAGGTCAATCAATATACGGTTTCGCCTCTTTTGGCATGTGAGATTATCAATTTTTAATTTAAGAATGTTATAGAATCTTTGAGATTGGGACTACATACGTTTAAGAATCCCTGCCATAGGATTTTTCGCATGATATTGGGACAAGGCTTGTGGTTTTATGTGCTTGCAATGTTTGCCTTGGTTAAATAGTAATGAAGTTCGTTTGTTCTTCTTGTCATCATAATGATCTCCAACTCTCAACACTCTTTCTCTCAGTTAACCATCATCATTATTATTAAAGATCGTGATAATGATGATGATTGTGCTGAAGATCATGTCTCTTCTTCGTGTGCGTTTTGCAACGCAACTCATCATGATGACGACAACTAAGCTTAAGGCCAACCGAGTCAGTTCGTCAAAGTCAGAGAAGCAACCAAAGATCTATCTATCTTTTTTATTCTCCTTCTTTTCCTTCCTTCTTTCTTTCATTCATTCATTCATTCTTTCTTCCTTTCTTTCCTTCTTTTATGTTACTTATATAGTTTTGTAGCATAAAGCACTTAACTGAGGGTCTAAACTAAGCTGCGCGCATCATGTTGACTGGATGTTTTGCTTACAAACAGGTGTAACCCATTGTGCTTACAAACATATGTACGAGTATATGCAATTTTCTGAGTATCTATGTGCGTGTGCCTCCTCTCTGTGTATTTGTGATGTAAGTTTTGTCCCTATGACGATGACGATGACGATGAGTGTGAATTGTGTGTACGCTTTTCTGATTAGATTTACGCATAATTTTTACACGCACATAATTCACTCGCACTTCTGCAACTCTTCTCTTCTCTGCTCAGCTTAGTTCTGACCAATCTTTAACATTTCTTTCATGCCGCACATAACAATTTTTGAACCGGTTTTATATTTTTTAGTTATATTTCACTGTTCACAATTCTGTCTCTTGTCTTCCTTTCCACAAATGTGTTTGTGTTTGTCTTTTTGTTGATATTGTTTTTTTGCCTTTTTGTTTGTTTGTTGACCTTTCCTCTAAACCATAATTAAACATCATCAACAGCAGCAGCAGCAGCAACCACCGCCTTTATCTTTTTTGGTTTCTTAATTTTTTTTTTTTTTTTGTCTTATTTTTTGCAAAATTTTTCTTTTATATTTGAAAAATTCTTAATTAAATTCTTCTTCTTTTATATTTATTTTATTTCTTTGTAAGTTTTTTTATTTATGTTATGCTATTTCTTCTTTGTTTTTTTTTTTTTTTTTATTAATTTTTTTTAGCATTAAACAAGCTGCGGCTGCGTCTGCGTCTCACACTTCAAAGTAACTTACACATGAAATTTTGCTTACGAAAGTTTTGCTTAAGAAGTCTTTCGAACTCAACGCTACCAAGAGAATTGAAGTATCTACAACCAACAAGTTACGCGCACGTTTCTTTAATGAACTAAACATTTCCGTTGTTGCAACATTTTACCAAAATCCAGCATCCATCAAGCAAACATCCTTTAGTCCTTTGTCGGTTTTTGTTAGCTTCAACTTTAGCAACATCATCATCATCATCATCATCCTCAGCATCATCACCAGCTTCAGCATCACAAGTTGCTTTAGTTGCTTGGTGGATGCTGCATTGCGCAGGCCTACAGCCAACATTTGAGCGCGAAAGAGCAGCAATAGAATTGCACATTCTTACTCATTCATCATTTGTTCATTCATTTACTCACTTACTCACTCACATAAGTATTTCACTCTCTCAATCCCCCGTGCCATAACACTCTTTTTCATCAACTGACTGCATCCTTATGCCTGCCTGCCTGCCTGCGTATAACACGCGCCGTTTCACTTTGTGCCGCCGTTCATTCTTTTCAATGTTGCTTCTCTGCTTGCTACGTGTTGCCGGCAAATTTCTCTGTTCACATTTATTTTCTTTTTTCTTTACTTTTCTTTAATTTCTTCCTCTTTTTTTCTGCTACCATTTTATTGTTTTTTGGTTTGGTTGTTGTATTCATTCGTTTGGGTTTTGTGAATTATTTTTGACATTTTACTACATTTGGTTTTTTACTCTACTCTGTTCCTGCTACCACCTCATCCACCTGTTCATGGAACTTTTTCTTTCTTCTTTTTGGGGCTTTTTTTTTGTAATTTTATGGCAACAATTGGTGCGAAAATGCCGGACATGCCTTTGGGTTGTTTGTGGGCGGTCTTGTGCAGGCATAGACTCATAGTTTGGGATGAATTGGGCTGAGATGAATTGTCCCAGCACCGCTGAACTTCTAGAAACCAACAACTAACTTTGCATTTGTTGTTGTCTGTGTGTTTCTCTGTGTGTTTGTACCTTGAATGAATGTTTAAATTTTTTGGAACTTTGTTGAAATTAAACAAACAGTAATAGGTTTGTCGGAAAACGATATAAATGGTTAAAAAGTTGGAAGAAGGAAGAAAATAAACATAGGGTAAGGTTGAACATTAACTTTGGTTCAACGATGCTAGTACAATAATATATCTTTCACACCTCAGTTGATAAATATTGCTCATGTAATACAATAATTGTAGCAATTTAGTCAGTTTCAGTAAGTATTAGGGGAAGGCAAGAGCTAGCCACCTCGTCGCTGCGGCCTCCAACAGATCAATTATTTTTATCTTACACAATTTCAGCATGAAAACTAATCGGGGAACCCTAATTCTGGGATATTATCTATTATTATCAATTTCATATTTATAGCTCAATAACTGAAACACAATTTTATGTAGAAAAATTCAATGAATCAGTCAATTTATAAATTCTCCCCGTCACTCTGATCATTTCACACATATTAAGTACTTTGTGGCCCCTCCAACGCACGGTCTCATGCGGGAAATGAATAAAAATAATTCTTTATTAAAAAATTGATAGAAATATGTGTAGATAAAATACATAGAATCAAAATAAAGATTGATGGACAGCGAAGCTATTAATTAAGAAATAAATCAAGTCAAAATATTGATTCTGTCAAAATTCAAATTTATTAAGATTTGCTTAGATTTATTCTGTTTGTAAAAGTTTGTCACCATTGTTTCATTTCTTCATATTGATTTAATAGATTCTTTTATTTTTGAAGTGAAACTTCTTTAGCGGCATTGGGCAAAAAATTATACTAAAAATTTGAGTGAAAAAATCGTCATGTTTTGGTGATTCTGTATCTCATGAACCGCACTAGGTGGAGACTTGAAATTTTCACAGAATGTGTATTATTATTTCCATATCCCCTACAAATAATAATATAATAATAATAAACAAGTTTTGTGTGCTCGTTTACCTGGTAATAGCCATCTGGATGGGAAATTTTCAAAGATAATTCAATGGACTCTGCTAATGATGTAATGCTGATCATTTCCTTTTATGACTTTAAGGGAGAAAAGGCAATAAATAATATATTTTTTTTTTCTTTTCTGATTAAATTATTAAACGCCAACCAAACGCCAATTTTATGCTTAGAAATTAGAATGTTTTTACATTAATATAGAGAAATAATTTTTTCCTTTTTTTTTTCAGCTTAGTGACTCAACACCTAAGGAGGCCGGGCAGCGGCCTGGTGTGCATAATGCGTTCTCTGTTCCATTGCACTAAAGAGGCTTCGGATTGAGGTTACATTGATCAGTGGCCTGACCAAAGGGTTGTTGAACGAATATGCCAACGGAAAGTCGGCTACTATGAAAGGAGATCTCGTCCTCTACTAACATCAGGTTCATGTCTCTATGCAGGGTTTAGTCCCCAATATATTACACCATGGGCCTTCTTGTCATTAGAAATAAGGTCTTGTTTTGCAAGACTTGTTCAATTTGTAACCAAAATAAAACTGAGAGATAAATTTATATAATTTTTCAGTAGAATAAATTTGATCTTTAATACAATGTATTTTTAATTATCCGACAAACAAACTTATATAAATTTTTGGATTGACTGTTTTCATCACATGAAAGAATATTTATTTATTGACACACATTTCTTATTAATTATAATTTCATGATTAATCAATCTTTCAAATCAAGACACCCTGTATAACTTTCATTCAATTGAGTTGCATTAACATTTTCCCCCATCCCTTTATTAATAAAGGATAGAGAGAGTCACGAATATTCTATTTGCCTTTGGCCTCTGGCGACAACCAGGCTACATATTCGTATAACATCCAAAATGGATGGATTCACATAAAACGCTCAGTGCAACACAAAATTCTGTACAGTGAGGCATGGCAGTCAGTGATTTTATTGTGATGTGACAGGTGTCACATAGCCACAATAGCAACTACAACAAAAAGAATAACATACTGAACAGGATTGAGTGAACGAATGGACCACTAGTGACGACTATAAAGAGGAATTGGGCTCCATGCGGCGCCAACATTGACTACGTTTGTTGGTGTTTTCAATTTTTTTTCGTAGTAGTTGGGCTGCGCTGCTGTTTCTGTTGTAAAAAGCCATGACCAATTAGCCTTGTTAGTTGCCAGAGTGACATATGACAAACCAGAAAGGGAGGAAGCGGGAATTAAATCAGGGAGGCCATCCGGTTGGCTTTTTGTGATATACCGTTATCGTCGTTTGAGCAAAAAAGTGTCAAAAGAAAAAAGTTAAACTGCAATTGAAACTGATGGACGGGCACGATGAGGATGTCTCACTAGCTCATGCATCTGCGTACATATGTATGTACATTGTATCTATCTATTATAGATACAAACAATAGTTTGCTATGATGATGATGATGATGATGACGGTAACGATGATGAAAGTAGCGGGATGCGCACGCCTGAGTTCAATTGATTTAACTTTTAGCAATGCACAAATTGATGTATACAAATTTTTGTGGCATGAAGTGTGCTCATAAAATTTGTATAAAACATCAAGCTATCAGAGGAATTTCAAGTGTATTATAGGGAGGAGTAGGCATGCGGCGGCATTGTCTTAGTGATAAAAAGTTTCACTATATCATCATCATCATGATTTCATTGTTGTTTTTGAAGTCATAGATATTGGTATTATTATCGTTATTGTCGTTGTCGTCGCCATCCGCAAAGCGCATCAGACTGACCGTAACGAATTCTGTCTGCTCTTGATATGCGTCGCTATATTAAACTGTATCTCTCTTGTTTGTATCTTCCAGTATTTATCTGTTATCTGGTATCTTCTATTCAACTCTACTCAACTTAACTTATTTTGTTACTTATGCTACATTTTTTTTTTTTTTTGGCAACTTTTTACTTTCATCGGCGCCGGCAACATAGTTTTCGTCATATTTCATCCCCAAAAAATCAAGAAAGAAAAAAATCGCGACTTTTCGACTGTCGAAGTTATTCGCAAGTAACCAGAACAATCCGTTATGGAGACTACATTGCATGAGTAGCAGCATTCATGAGGGTGATGACTGATGATGCTGCAAAACAATTTTCACAACAACAACATCAGCAGAAACAACACCAGTAAAACAAGGAAGGAAAAAGAAAATTCAAGTATTAGTACATACCATATTTTGGTAGAAAAATCAGTAAGTGAGTTAAGTGTAAAAAGGAGACTTCCATTAACATTTCCATTGTTGTTCTAGACAAAAAATGGTATAGATATGTGTGCTGTCGTCAAAAGGAGAATTACTTTATACATCAACATTAGATGAATTCTAAAAAGGAATTTTAGAATTGCTTTCAATTTAAATATTCCAAATTTACTTTGAACGACACCTCTAAAGCTTGAACAATTTGCATTTCGTTCATGTCCAAAATTTATCAATTTCATTCTTAAACATACAAATCATTTTATTATGGTATCACTGTGCTATATATAGTAAGAATGATTTATAAGAACTTCAATTATGTTTACAGAAAATTTACCATTTAAACTTCATCTATATAACCATTTGCCTTATGTCATTCATTTGCAAAATTAACTAGCTTATAACTAAAAAACTCATCTTATCATGGTATCACTGTACTATATATAATTGTATTGTAGTAGAATGTAGTTAACTTTACCAAAAAGTAGACACTGAACAGACAGAGCTTAGCAGGGGGCGGTCGATGTCACGTTGTCACTTATCCTGCGATTTTCTGCTCATTTACAATAATAAAAACAAGAAAAAAATAAGGTTCACTATGGCTATGCCGAAGTTGTTGTACTCTTCCCTCACATCTAGAAAACGTTTTTGCCCACGCTCTTGTGATAGAGCATACAGAAATATTTCATTAATCACAGCATTGCAAAATTAAGACCGAAATATTTGTATGGGAGCTATATGATCCAGTAAATCCTAGGGTCTTGAAATTTATATGGTTGATGAATGTGGGTCAGACACTTGTACTATCGAAAATTCAGTTCGTTTATACAAAACACAAAAAAGTTTTTCTCATATATTTGAATCGGGATTTCTATGGGAACTACACGATCCAGTAATTTCAGGATCTTTAAATTTAGATGGTTGGTGAAAACGGGTCAGACACGTACACTATCCAAATTTCAGTTCGATAATGCAAACAACGAAAAATTTTTCTAATGAAGACATGAATTTGAATCGTGGTTTGTATGGGGGCTATAGAATCCAGTAATCCTGGGGTTCTGAAATTTACATGGTTTGTGAATCTGGGTCAGACACTTGTACTATACAAATGTCAGTTCGTTTAATAAAAAAGGATTTCTGGTAAGAACATTAATTTGAGACGGGGTTTGTATGGGAGGTACCTCTCCTAGTGAGAGACAAATATACAGCAACTTCGTGAAAAATTTCAACTCTTAGCTTAAAAACTGAGGAATAAGTTTGGCTACATACAAACGGACAGAATTTATATATTTTATGGGGTCTCCGATGTCTCTTTCTGTCCATTACGAACTGCGTGAAGGGTATAACAAATCCTTTTTTACTCGTGTATCTTAAACGACGTAAATAGAGAATTAGTGGCTTAATTTGAATGAGAAATTTGTTACAATTCATAATTGACACATCAAAAGAAAAGAAAATGAAAGACAGGAAAAGCTGTCAAAAAACAAACAAAACTTTTTCAAAAGTAGACTCATTGAATGCAGAAATAGACAAGTAAGATTATTATTCAGATCTCAAAACATTGATGTCGTATAGATCTCTGGATGGACCTGTTGTATTGCACCAATAGGCAAGTAGATTATATTTCCTGGTCCTAACTTCCTGCTCATAACAAAGCTATGCAAATTTTTATCAATGAAACCGAAAACTTTTTTATTTTTTAAAAATTCTATACAAATTATATAAACTTCTTGTCACACAAGTTTGAGAAGCACAAAATAATTTATTTTTTGTTTTTCTATATTCAGTATTTATTTAGACAATCCTTTCAATATAAATTATTACAGATTCTTGTATAGGATATCCACCAGTCAACCTCAGCCGAGAATTCGAGTGCCATTTTAACTTATTTATGATTTGTAGTTTACTTTTTGCCAGTGACTAACTATAAAGCAAATGTGTTCATCCAACTGTGAATTGCTAAAATTTGTCTGGAAAAATTATACAGAATTTCATCACACTCACTGTGTGTGTTCAACAGCTCATACTATTGTCCAGAAACTTTACTGTCATGCATTGTTAAAACTTTTTATAAACAATAAAATTGCAATTGTTAATAGGATTTTGACAACTTAGGTGACTAATTGAAATTGTTATTGTTTTTTGATGATATGCTTGATTTCATTAAAACAATAATAATAATAATTTTGATCTATTTATTTTATAAGTAGTAAGATAAATAAAAATTTAGAATGTCCAATGGTGGCATATTAACTTCAAGGAATGGACCTAGAAATCTGGTGTAAATCATAAAAACATTGCCTAGTTTTGTATCCATTTTTATTCACAGTATGTTAAATATAGGCAATTTTTTTAGGGTCCCCAAAGAGTTTAGTTCACAATTGAGAACTAGAATTCCGAGGAGAATCAATTATGAACTGTTTCTGGTATTTTATTCCAAATTTATAATGTAACAAACGTATATAATTCACAGCGTTCAGTGCCAAAAGTGATCTGATCATTAGAAGATATAGCAGTCTTATTAAAACTATCTTCTCCATTAGTACACTCCTTCATATTCCCCTTTGCACCTTACAAATATTTGCAAATATAAATAAATTATGTGAAGTGTATTGAAGTTACGGTGGCATGAAAAAAATTAACATTTTCGTTTAATGTTTTAAAATCGCATTCATTGCCCTTAAATGTGCCCCAGATACAAACGCGTTCTCAGCATAATAAATACGCCATTTTGTGTATAAATGTGTGAGGGTGTATTTGTGTGAGTACCAATATCTTTGTATAGCCGCCATTGTGTAGACTGCTTTCTAAATGTTTTTGTACATTGTTGGCATTCGTTATGAGCTCCTTTTGAGAGAATCGCTTACACTTTCAAGTGAGACGATGACAACGGTTACAACTAAGTAACTATTCTATTGTAGATACTTAGTACATAGGCAACCAACTTGGCCTATTGCCAAGTTAAATTATCATCATCATCGAATAATAAAATCAATAAAAGGAAGTTTCTTATGCTTACAAGAAACTAACTCCAGAAACTCCAACAATAAAATCAAGTTATCAAAGCATTCAATTCACTTCAATGAACTAAGTCCCGATATTTGCTTGCCTGCCTGAAACGTGCCGAAGGCATCAGAGCATTTTGTCTAGGTTTTTCCTTGTATCAAAGAATGATGAAACCTAGGTGAGGATTTCTACGTACTGTCAGTCAATTGGTTACTTACTGTTATCATCAGCCAGAAGGGCCAGGCACTCTGACAATAGTTTCTTTTTGCTATTCAATAACAAACGGCGACAACAATAATGTCATTCATGATTCTATGTACTGCAAATGTGGACTCTATAACTTTGATTTTGCCACTACCTTTGCTTTTTCTTACCTCTTTTCTGTCTTTGTCTATGGTAGATGTTTATTCAATGGCGCAAAGGAATTTTACTTTTCAGGGTATATGCAGATACTACTTATTTCTGTGAATGAATCGGTGCTTTTGTTATTACAATGCAACTTACACTACTATGAAAGAATAAAAGGAAACATTTCAAGACAGAATTTTTCATAGTCCCATGGCGGTTATTTGATTTTTGCCAGGAAATTAATAGACTCAAATGATTTGAATGAAATAAAGGAAATTAACACTTCATTTCAGCAAAATCAAAATCAAATCAACATTAAATCTCATTTTACTAAAGAAAATTTTAGTTTCATTTATAAGAAAAATCTCTTTATTCATGTTCACACAGTTTCGTTTAAGATAATCTACATATATAATAATTTCAAAGGGTTCATAGAACTTTTCTATTTTTCTTTTTTTTTTTTTTTTATTTTCCCAGTAAGAGAATTGAATTAGAGGTTTTAGTATATTTTTTTTTTTTTGCAATTTAAAATTGTAGACACGTTTGAGCGCAACTTTTGTTTTGGCGCCTAGAATGTGCAACGAATTAGCAAAAGTGATCGATAAGCAAATTGTGTACTTGCAGCAACAATAAGAACAATAAGACTTGTTGTTATTATGCAGTTGCAACAAATAACAAGAACAACAAAATGTATCTGCTTGCAATGCGCAAACGCGACACGCATATGTAATGACTTAGGTCTGCCTACCGCCTCCCAGACATGTTACCTGCGTCATCAATAGCATTTGTTTAAGACTTTGCAAATAATAATACGAGTAATAAAATGAAAATAAAATAAAAGTAACAATTTCAAAACCTGAAACCTATAGAATGAAATGAAATTTAATGAATGACCATTGAATGAGATACGAAATGACCAAAGGAACAAGCTGTTTAACATGTTCTTCATAATTTATTTAAACGCTTTGACATGAATTGTGTGATGCGGCAGGATTTATGTTCGAACATTATGAACATTCATTATTTTGCAATTAACATTTATGGGGAATATCTGCTTTATGCTTAATTTATTATTTAAGTATTGTACTAAAGAATGTGGCACCGCCACTGCCACCGCCACTGCCACCGCCACCAACGCAATACACAACCCCCATCGAAGAAGAACTGCAACTTACAGTAGTGCATTTCCAGGAAATAAGCAATTTGTTTGGATTACGTTTATAGTTCCATAAAATTCAAAACAATTGATTATTCATTTTTATTATTTTTATATTGATATTAATTAATTGTTTGCCATATCACAGAATATTTAATTGCATAATCTCTTGCACATGATGCTAGAACAACTCTAAAGATATGTACGAGTCTGAATTTTATTCCATGACTTGTATTAGAGAAAATACCGATGTTTTCATGAGTTTGAAATGTCATTAGAAATAAATTATAATACATACCATAATTTTAATATTTAAATATATATATATATATATATTTTTTTTTTATTATATCTCATTAAGAAAATTCTGTAAATTATAAATTGACAGCAATGGCATAAAAAATACATATTTCTATAAAGAAAGACTACATTTATGTATAAGAAGTTCCAAGCAAATTATAGGCTTCTGCCCACTAGTCATACTGCATGATTTGATGGTTTGGAGATCATCATAAATGGTAGTGTTCGCGACATATCACAGGCCATCAAGCATGTTATGCAACTAGACTTTGAAAGAATATATTCATTATGCACACACTCTGCACACTTACAGAAACTTTTTTCAATAGAAGGTTAACTTGGCAGTTCCACATAAAATTGAAAAGAAAACAACTCGACCTAAAACTTTTAAAAATCTCCTGGCTTTTAAAATCAAGCTCACAGCTAAGCCTGAAAAATAAGTTATTACTCTATAAATCCAAACTGGTGTGGACTTATGGAATACAGCTTTGGGGCACTGCCTCCAAGTCATACGTTGAGATCCTTCAAAGGTTGCAGTCAAAATTACTGCGTAGACTTGCTGGAGCTCCCTGATACGTGAGAAACTCAATCCTACACAGATATCTACAGACTCCCACGATCCGTGAGGAGATCGCAAGAATCAGCAACTCATATATCTCCAGGCTGCAAAGTCATGTTAGTCATCTTGCAAACAAACAGCCAGAACACCCGAAGATTGAATCGGCGGCATCCTTTGGATTTGCCGTTCAGAGTTTATCATTAAATGAAGATAGAAACGTAAGAAGAGTCTCCTTGATCAAACTGAATATCGTTTACGATAGATTGCAAATAAAATATAATTTCAATAAACCAAAAAAAAAAAAAAATAAACAAATCGTATTAACATAAGTTTTGTAATTCAGTTTTTATCCAGAATATGCCCCAAGTATTTAGTACTAGGCTTCAAAGACATGTCCGACCTACATATTTAAACAGACTGAGGAGTCGTTCAAAGTCCAGATTAAGAATGTGATATTAAAAATTCAGTTATGCATTTTTTTACCAAATAGCTTATATTCTCTTATGTGAAAAATATTTTGTACTTTATATAAACATCTATGATATCAAAATAAGATTTTCCAATAAATCAAATAAATGCATTGCCCTTGCAATGCTGTTAATGGGACTCCCGATATTTAATTTTATGCTTCACTAACAGCAACCGAAGTATCATAAATTGATAATAAACTAAGAAACTAAATGAGAAACACATAAATACAAAAAAAATATAAAATTATTTTAATGACTTTTATGCTGTTAACAAAATCAATGCATAAAAATGGGACTTTGATATTTACAATTAGCATTAAAATTTTATAGTCTCGTATGAGCATCGAACATAATGACAAAACAAATTAGAAATAAGCAATAAATAAAAATATAAACAAAAAATTTGCATTTCTAATTTTTCCAAATCTTGAATTTGAATAAACATCGAGTTTCATAAAATTATTGCTAAAATCAGAACAATTCAATCTATTTGATCGGTGAAAGAGAAATCGATTGATAAATTAGAGCAATTCGATCAGATAACGACAATAGACACAAGTATGATTTCCCCTATTTTTAGGAACTAAAGAAATTCCAAGTACATTTCCCATATTGTTACACTTCCTTAGGTTTCTCGCTTTAGTGACATGGTTTATCAACCAATTCACATGAACTAATAATATTAAATACACAAAATTTGTTCAGTAGTTAGACTTACGTATCTACAAAGCTATTCTGATTTATTTATTTATATTTCTAACTTCTTTGAATGAGTCAAAATTAAAGAAAAGTAAATATTTAAACCAAACTTTACTTTGACATCTCCTTCAATGGGGCAACTTTAACAAAACTGCGTCTTATATCCAATAAAAGAAATAATTTTCTTACAAGGCACATATTTTCTATATTTATATAAAAAAAAAACAAAAACAAAAACAAATTGGAATGCTTATACCCTTCTCAAATAATCAAACTAATCTTGTGATTGTTTGTATTGCTCCTGCCACATTAATCCCAAAAACCAACAATGTTTTATTTGTAGAAAGCGAACGACACATTTGGCAAATATGTAAGTACATTTTGTCTATTCAGCAAATCATTCGATATATCGTAAATATTTGAAGGAGAGCTTAAGTTTCATTGTTTTTGGACAATCAGTAATTGTTAAACGTCATTCGGCAAATACAAAATGACGCAGTGAAAGTATAAATGTACAAACAAAACTAACAAAAACTAAATATGTTACACATATCAAACTAAATTAGTTTATAGCAAACTCTTATTCAAAGTCAAGTGATTAAGTTGAGCTATGTGATATTATAATCATTATTTGACTTTGTCATAATCATAACATTTTAAGCAACAAAAATATACTTATATGTACATACATGTATATCGAATAGAAAATTTTGAAGTATCAGTAGCAGAAAGATAGCGAGAAAAGTAAATATCACATAGAAATAGACAAAGTTGATGTGAAGACGCTAAACATTAAAGTAAACATTGCTAAAAACTTTAAAACAAATATTGAACATTTTGTATATTTAAGTCAATAGAAAAGAAGAAGCTAAACCAATTCCCACGCTTTTTTTCTGCCTCATTAAGATTTTAGCATAATAAACAAGAAAAAAATATTAATAAATAGATAAATAAATAAAATAAAAATTAGTAAAAAATTAACAACAATAAAAATGATAGAGTTATGTGACCCAACTGTTGAATGTCCTACAAACTGAACTCCTATTAATAAAATAATATATAAATATCTATAAAATTTTTTGATATTCATTGAATAAAATACTAAAGTCAAAATCAAAATCTTCAAAACTTTGGCAACTTTAGGTTAATTTTTGTTGTGTAGCTCTATGGAATGTTTATAAAGATTTAAGGGTTTCATGGGAACCTATTAGCAATTTTAAACTTGCTAGAGATCATAATTTGTAACTGGAACTATCGATAATTCGAAAGAAATTATTTATTATTTATTTATTTACAGGTTTAGATTATATACATTTAGTTAATTATAATATATAACCTAAGTTTTTTAATGAGTGCTAGCTACAAGGCCTTCGACTCATCTGTCTTAAGTAAAAAAGATTAGATTAAATTACTAAGGTTACAGGATATGATGAAGGATACTATTTTGCTAATATTATCGAGGGAAGGAAATTGAATTAATGTGGAAGGTAGAATGTCTCCAAAGAGTTGCGTTCTAGTGATGTGGTGATTTATGCAATCATCTAGCAGGTGTCTTATTAATACGTAGTCACCACAGAATGGACCTCCTTGGTTGGCTTTTGCCTTCGAGGAAATGTTGGTGAGTGAGTTGACTGTGCCACGTTCTCAATCGTACTTACAAGGAGCAAGTAGGACGATCACAGGAAAGGATACGTGTGTTGGAAGGGTTGGAATTTTTATACCAGTGGTTGTATGATTGCCATTGTGAGAGTTCCATATCTCATAGGATACCTTTCATATATTTCCAGATATCGCGTTCTACGCCCGGGATGACTGTCAGACAAGGTGCATAGCCCGCTTCCTTTGCTGCTGTATCAGCGTGTTCATTCCCTTCTATTCCCGCGTGGCCAGGAACCCAAATGAGTTGTATTTTCTTATGGTATTTGATGAAGAGATTGCGGAGTTCACAGAAAATGTGGTTGTTGTTATATATAATTTGAACTCCTAAAATTGTAGATAGGCTATCCGTGCAGATTTGTATATTTTCCTTTATGTGCTTGCGCTATGTGAATAGCTTTTACTATTGCAACTACTTCGGCTGCAAGAACTGAGTAGTAGTGAGGGAGCAATCCTTTGAAAAGTTGGAGAGGTCAGTATGTTTTTGAATTTCCCGCGTAGTTACTTTAAATGCAACACTGCTTCTGTAATCTCTCATCTGTTAATAAACTACTGTCAAATTTTGATGATCTTTTTCCATTTTTGTAAAACTGACCGACACGCTCGCTTCCAAAGGCTATCAAAACAAAACTAATGAAGGGAATTGACTGAAACTTTGACAATAGGCTACTAAAAGAATGTACTGTACGATGGTAATACTCTTTTTTAATAGCAGCGCCATTGGACGGTGAGGCTAAGTAATTAATGATTGACCCTCATAATGCCAATGGTTAAGAAGACGCCCAAAAGAGGTCGTCACGTCGACGATAAAATTCATGGAAGTTCGTGAAATGGCTGAGGCTGTAGGTTTTTTTAACTAATTTAGACTTAGATTTAGTAATAGCAATCCGCGCGATGGTTACCACCGCGAATGCCGAACGAGTTTTTGCGCAGTGGACGAAACATTGATCCATCTTATTACACAAGATACCAAGATACCTGTGGCTCAGTCAGCAAAAAAACCTATGGCGGAAGATTTTTTGGGATGCGTGCGCTGTCATTCAAATTGAATACGTACCCTAAAAAATTTTAAACAATCTTTAGCGAATATTATTCAGAGCTGTTTGACAGTTTCGACATTGATTTGAAGCAAAAACGACTCTAGCCAGTTGCATAATTATTTTCTTTATTTTTTTTTTTTTTTATAGAAAATTATATTTTTTTTATGATGAAGTTTCAGATTTCCTAATCCATGCTTTGTATTTTATTGTTGCCGTTTGAAATTGCCATCGCTTCCAAATATTTGGTTTTGGGAAAACTTATTTACAATAATTTACATCAATAATCATCAACGGGGTCTTGAAATCCCTTTTTTAGATATGAATAAATCACAAGCAATACGTATAAATAAATTACTATAAGATTAAATGATTTTTAGAATTAAATATTAGCATTTGATATAACAATTTTGTTTACTCGTCATACCACAAAAAAGCATAAATTGTGAACTATATGCAATCGATTGAAATGCGACACCAAATAAAACAACAAAAATAAAATTCATGATTATTTCAAATATCCATAAGATGAAACATATAAGCACAAATTGGTATAATTCCTTAATAAATTTTATAAAAAAGAAAAGAAAAGAAAAGAAAAGAAAAGGATTTTCAATTAGTCCAAGAACTTATTTAGTATGTACATACCATACAAGCTCCAAAAAGAAGTGTCATTCCAGATATTAATACTGTTAAACTTTCAAGAATATATACCCAATCGGGGAGTACAGTAGCTATATATAGTGATATGTAGGTATAATTAATATTGAATAATTATAACAGAAAAAAATCGATCGTAAACTAACCATATTTTTCCCGTATGTCATCCGACAAATAAACAATGACCCAACCTATGCAACCTACACACATGGCGCAAATTCCAATTATAATTGATCCCGTTCTAAGTGAAAAACAAAAGCAACAAACATTTACTGTGATCATTTTTACATAAATATGGAATTGAGGTAATACAAAACTTGTGCTTCTATTAAATTATTGTTCGTCTATATCTGACAATATTTGAAAATGTAAATTACATATTTTAAAAAAAATAAATTCATATAATAAATATATTTTAGAGAGTTAGGTATTATGTATAAGGTGGTGAATCGCTCATCCCAAAAACTGAAGTCACTATCTTACCTGCCGATGGAAGTGTCTTCGCCTTCATTGAAACCAATTCTCCACTTTCAGTCCATTGTTTTCACAAATAGCAAATAGTAGTCCTTGTAACTCCCTTTTTCATTTCAACTACGTAATTTATTAAAATTTTAACAAAAAGTTTACAATTAGAAATTAACTGAAATCAGCATCAGCTGCTTTGTGTTTACACGTAGTTAAAAAAAAAAAAGAATATGGGAAAAAAAAACCTTCTAAAAGTATGCAGCGCTAACAAAAACTCTATTCTGATTGCAGAAAGTGGATGCGAAGTGACTTCAATTGAATATTTTTATACTCTTCACTGGAGTGAATAGTATTATTAATTTGTCATGAAGTTTGTAACAGGAAGAAGGAGACCAAAGAAACCACATAAAGCTCGATTAGACGAATTGATTAAGCCATGTCCGGTAACTACCCGTGAAGAGTATTTCAAGATAATGTTCTTTATAGTTGTTTTCTTCTTTTTTTTTTCAGTACAAAAACATTTCAGTTTTGCTTTACAACAACAACCCATTGAAGCATCTTATGTTCTACTATAAAGGGCATTAATGCTTTACAAGGTTCTTACTTTTTACCATAGTCATTCTCTTTAAATACTAAACGCCATCTATACGTCAGATCGGTAGATTTATAACTTCTAATGGTGATAGTGAGATCGAATGTACTTACATAGATCAAATCCGTTAGAATAAATATATACGCTACCTTTTCTGACTTGGCTGACATTCTGCCTTATGTTTAGATGACATTACATAAGCACAGATAAAAACAAGGAAAAAAGAAGGTTAACTTCGGCTATTCCAAAGTTGTCATACTCTTCACGCACCTCTAGAAACCGTTTATGCCTACGCTACTGTGATTGAGCGGAACAGAGTCGGTCCTCATATAATATTTCAATACTGAGACCAACATATAGGTTTGAGAACATAAAAAAATATTTGTATCATCCGATGTAAACTTCTTCAAACATTTGAACCATTTTTTTTTTTTTTATTATTTCTATTGCTAAAACGTTTAATGAAATTACAAGTGACTGGACCTGCTATGACGAATATTGATATGATTTTCACTAGGCACATAGTATCTTTTTAAACCAATGCTTGATAGTCTTGTGTGATGTTAATATATAGTAGAAATATACTCGTATTTATGGATACAGAATACATATTGTATAATCCTTGATAGTAGCAATACAGTTAGCTAGAAGGCAATGATGTGTTGCCATTATCCAATTTTGGTAACTTGTTCTTTATGTTGTTACATACTTTTAATATCATAAACATTGTTGCCTGTTATAATGCTTTTGTTGTTGCTGTTGTCACATCATACTAAATTTTTGTTGTTGTGGTTGTTGTTTATGGCTATTTTAGCAAATCTGTCAGTAACTATTACTAGCTCCACTCCAATAAAAATTAAAAACACAAAACCAAAGACCATTATGCTATGCTAGGCTACGCTAGGATGGATTAGCAAAGAGTAGTAAAGAATAGAGTAGAACAGAATACTGAACGAAACTTAAAACAAAAATGTTGTTCTTGTTGAACGTCAGTAAGAACAAATGAGCAACGAATAAGTATCTACAGCAAAGAACAGCAGGAGTTGGCATTTAAAGTTGAGTTGAGTTGAGTTGCTGCAGCAAGCGACAAGTTGATTTTCAACATTTGTTTAACTCAAAAAACACTCGACATAGAGGACGATGATGCTGATAGATGCACAACAGGCGACGACTGACCAACCGACCAACCGACCGAACGAACGACCGAGGCTGAGTCGAATCGCAAGTTAAGTTGAGATAACATAAAAGGCGTTTCGTTTGAGGTATAAAAGAAAGAAAGTGGTTGACTGGTAGCCTCTCATCATAGATATTGTATTAAGAAGCTGCGTTGCAATACAACGAAAAAGAATAGTTAGTTGGCAACTCGTCGACAGTTTTGTGGGCAATGGCAATGGCAATGGCATTTTATACCAAAACGAATTGGACATTAAACGCTACCGTTGGCGTAAAGCGACCGCAACAGTGAAGGCAGCAATTTGGCATTAACAAGCGCCTGACATTAGAATTTCGCTAGTGGAAGTAAGTAGAGGTCGCTTGCCACTACGCCACGCCGCCTTCTAAGGCGCGAGACCTTTTGACGAACTCGTTACAGCCTGAAGTTTTGTTTTACTAAAATGGACATTTGTTACCACAACAACACAAGATAGAATAGTATCGTCATCGTCATCGCCATCGCCATCGCCATCATCAGGTATTTTCGTTTTAGTCTTGTCAAAGTTGTTGTTGTGTTGTTGTTATTGTCCATCAAACTTTGTTGCAAGTTTATTTCGTTTGGCAAATTTGATACACCAATACCATCACCATCACCACCTGAATGCGTTCGCTCGCTCCCCACGGATCCATTTGAGTGATTTGATGTGACTTTTGTTTTAACAGTTGTGTCTAAAATAATCAAAGCCTTGCAATGTTTCAATATTACTTACAACAACATTCAATTCAATTCTACCATTGAGCATTATTGATTTTATGGTTATTTTGTATTGATTTTGATTTTTATGTTTTGTAGCATTTTTTATTAAAATTTTTATTTGTTGAAGCCTTGATTTTTATGTCATCTTTTGTGTTATTGCAATTGCACTTGTTTATAAGAATATTATAAGCAAAATTCTTATGCAACTAATTCATTTTTAAATGTTAATATGAAAATTTGAATATGGGGGAGATTTTTAAACATAAAAACAATAATATTACGCATACGCACAGTTCCCTTCGCAAATCTATTTTGAAGTATGTTCTAGAAAGATGTCAACGACGATGATGATGTTGATGATGATGTTTTGATAAAAAAAAAAATATAAAAGTAATAAATAAGGAACTAAACCAACAAAAAAATGAATGAGAAAAACAAGAAACAAGTGTTGCAGGAAATGCGAGTGCGTGTAACATCAACAATAGCAACAATGCCAATGCAATGATATTTATAACAAAAGCTGCGCTTCAACACGCATTTGCCCTAACAGCAACAATAACAAACACTTAACAAACAACAAGAGCCGCACAGCACGTGAGGAAACGTAAAGTAAAATAAACCACTTCGAAACAAGTAAACTTCTATCAAAGCACAAGTATAAGATACAAATGTATCTATCTATGTACATGCACACAGTCTAGTCTACTGCACTTAGTTGTTTTGCAAATTGTAACTAGATACAATTTGTAAGTCTCTTGTGCTTTGTTGTTTGTGGTTACTCTACTGAATTATTGCGTCGCAGCAAAACGCAAAAAAAAAAAAAGAAGAAGGAATTGAAAAGGCAACGGATTGCAAATAAAAACAAGGAATGATATGATAAAGAAAATTAATAGAAAAACAAGCAGACGTAGAAATGGAGATGGAAGTAGTAAGTACTGTATGCCACTAGACTAAACTTGTTTATGGAAGATTTAAAATGATGTACAATATATCTATACAATATGTTAATATTATGGTTAAATGTTATGGATTTGGTTGAATGTAAAATTAAATTAAATAAGATTTTAATACAAATTTGATCATTTGAACTTATAAATTAATATTGAAAATATGAGAAGAGATCAGAATCAATATATCGAATTCAGGTTTATGTTATTCTAATTCAATATAATCTAATTCTGATCTTGAGCAAGTGAAGTGCGTACACTTTGTGTTATAATTCAAATACGAGGTGTGACTATAAAATTGTGATATTGATCTTTCTTCATAAGAGCCTTTCGTCTGGGTGTCCTTAGAACAACATGGAGTAGAAGAAGACGACAAAGGAGCTGATAAGAAAATAAGTGGAGAGAGATAAAAACAAGAAGACAACTAAGAAGAAGCGAAAAATAGTAACAAGATCAAAAAAAATGAGACCATGTTGGTTTTTGGAACAGCAAAAAGGATCTCTTGATTCTGTTTTATGTCGTGTGTTACGTTGAAGTCTTTTTCCGTGTCCTAAAGTAATCGTTATTGTTTTGTGTTGGAACACCACACTGCCACTTGCCTCCGTTGATTCTCTCTCTTATGCCGCACAACCGACACACCTCATCGATTGCACGCCTTCCCACCTAGACACACTTTATATGGCTAACAGCTCGCCAATTGATAAATGTGAAAGTGGCAACAATTTAATTCGCAACAATATAATTGTAGATTGCTTGAGGTAAATTTAATATAACAAAGCTTAAGACTTGTTATTTAATAGCCACATCTCGCATTGTCGTCAATGCTATCAAAGAAGTTTGATTTTTTCCAATTGCAAGCTCACATTTCATGCTTGAATGCTACGCTCATCTTGCACTTCATTATGACATAGTACACTTTTTCTTTCTTTAGACTACGATTTTTACGCGTTTCTTCTTCATGGCTTATGATTTTTATTGTGATATATTTATACCCTTCAGATTTGTAGTATGAAAAATATTCACTTTACAATGTTATTTGTAACATTGAAGACAATAATGTTCATGATGAGATAAATATCTACAATACTAGAAACTCTCCTATATATCTCTTGGGCGAAATGATTATAATAAAACATTTAAGTAGTGTGCCTCACCCTCATAAGCACAATATGGAAGTGAAACTTGTTTATCGAAGGGAGGTAAATCCAAAAATTAGAAAATGAAATGTGACGAAAATCAAAATGCGAAGATGCTTCAGAGATGTAGTAAGGAGAAGCACAAAACAATGTGCATTGTCTTGTGCGGGCTCGTCTGCAGTGCTTATGCATGAGTAAGAGAGAGATAAAAAATGCTTTACTGATTGTATTTACTTTATGAAAGAACGTACGAAAAAGTGGTCGAATGACCGAAAAATAAAAATAAAGACACTACAATATTCTGTATTATGGCTCCAATATATGTACTTAACAATAACATCGTAAAATTTTGATTTTCGTCACATTTCATTTTCATATTTTTTGAATTTATTCCCCATCGCTAAAGAAGTTTCACTTCAAAAAAAAAAAAACTAACAGACAGAATAAGAAAAATATGACCAGATATTGTTAAATTAAAAAGCTCTCAACATTAAAAATGATCATTTTAAATTTGACTATCTGGGAAGAATATTTAAACTTCAGTGAAACCAAAATGAATATTTCTACACATTTATTTCAATTAATTTACGCATTTATTTTTACATGAATCGCATCTTTTGAAAATATATGAAGTAGATATTATAATTACATTTAATATTGTAATTTCAAAAACAAGGTGAGCAAAATTTTAGTCAACTGTAACGCTTCCAATTGAATGCTTCATTGAGATAGAAACCAAGTCAGATTTAGAAGTTATAGTTACAGTTTCCGGAACTAAATGTTAATCAATACCTTGAATGATATCTTTATCTATGAATTTTTTTTTTTTTTTTTTTGTACTAATTTCTTTCGTTCAACTTTAATTTAAGTTATCATCTTAATTCCTGATCTGTAAATTTTATCCCTAATTTGAATATTCTTAGAAATATCTTTATCATCATTTTGTATTTTCATACCAATTAGTTTCAATTGAAATTGTCCTGATGACGAAATGTTTCATTCTTAGCAAGAAATAATTATTTCTAGCAAATAACTAGAGACCCTAATGAGAATAGTACAGAAAATTAACAAATGATAAAAAAATAAACAAAGAAGGCAAGAACAAACAATTCCAATGAAATTGTAAGAATGAATCCAGTGTTCGTTAAATCTTGCATCATTAAGACGTAATTTCAACAAATTGCAGCAAAATTGCTAGCGAAATACGAGTAAGATACAATGCTGCTGCTGCAGAAGTAAGAATGATTACATACAGTGAAACAAAAAACCATGACAATGACAGCGACACTTGACTTGACTTGACTTGGTTCAATTCAATTGCAACAATTGGCAAGTTGGGGCAAGGAAACGTTGTCGAGGCAAAATTGAACTAGAAATAGCGACCCTTAAAAAGTTTCCTAAAGAAATAGTAGAATACACCATGAAATAGAAAGTATCTAAGACATAAGTAAGCAGAAGAAAGACAATCAATTGTATAACTGAAGCATGCACGAGACATCACAAATAAGCAAAAGACTCTACTACTACATTCTGGAAATGCCAACTAAACTCGATAGTAGTCACCCTTAAGCAGGACCACCAGAAGAAAATGCCAACATTCATTTCCATTACTCCCCCCTTTTGCAACCAAACAACCAAAATTGTTCGTGTCGCGCATTAACTCTGGATTACTTAAATGCTTTTTAATTGAAATTTTTTTCCCTAATTTTACTTTAGAGAGGATTAAGCAAGCAAAGCGCGTTGGACCAGCCAAACCCAAGACCAGGCGAAGCAAAGCAGAGTTCTGATCCTAGTTGTATTAGTACTACGAGTAACGTAGCAGATGAAGGCAAAGAATATTCACTCATTCATTGTATTTACTTACAAGTATGTAGACAAAAAGTGAAAGCAGTAAAAAGTTGGCAGCAAGCATGGATTTGATGCTACTTCCACTGCACATCATCAATTTCAATGTCGTGCATGCTAAGAAATGAGAATAAGAGGGAAAAGATTTTATAGAAAGCATAGTTCAGAGAAATAGAGATAGATACAAATAAAAGAAAAAGGAAATGGAGTTAGAGAATGATATACAATACATACATTTGTATATACACTACTTAGTTACTGTCGACATGTCTATTGGCCTTGGAGCTTGTTGCCACCAAAACTCAACTATCTGTGTATCTATGCTTGTGTTGAAAGGACTGAACTTGCAGACAGCATCAACAATAAAAACAAAAAAAAAAAAAAAACATTATACAAACTAACACAGACAACAAGTTTTTGAAGTACATGAGGAGTTTTGTCATTCACTCGTATAATTTTTACTAAAATCACATATTCAAGTACAGTAAATACACGTAAAATGGTAAAGAACTTTTCCTTATTTGCCAAATTTTTCAACAAAATGATATTGAAGAGACATTTTCACGATGCCAGTGTTCGGCCACATGTGCTACAAGTTTTTGACTAATATCGAATGGGAAGTTCCACATATGTACTTTCTCTGCTCAAACCTAGGCGAAATATATTCATAGAAATTTTGATCAATTTGAATATAACATTGAAATATATCATACAATCTATCAATACAAAAAATAGGAGGCCTGTCAATTTTATATCATGTCTGTTCGTGCCCAAAAGTGATTAAATTTTTCTTTTTTTTTTTCATGAAATCGGATGGGAAGAGTTCTACTTTACCCACTATAACCACCACTACCATTTGATTCTTTCGATGCAAATTTTATAGGTCATTTCTTCCTAACAATTAGGTTGGAGATCACTGGCTTATAAAGTATGGTTCTTCCGGAATGTAGACTCAATCATCAATAGAAGATTTAAATTCTATTGTACTAGCGTTACCCGGAGTGCGAGTCTACGTCCCCTGTGCGTGCTCAGTTATTAAAAAATTAGAGGAAAAGTACAACAATAACAACAACCAGCATTAACAACGAAGAAACGTATAAAAAGTTTTGTGCTTGGTCTTGCAATGGTTTTTTTCAAAACTTTATAGTTAAAAATAGTATATTTAACTTTAAAAAATGAAAAAAATAAGTATGCAATTTGTTACACTCAGATTCATGTGTTCTTTTAAAATAAACATTATTAAAACCGGTTCAGTATATTTTGCGCCAAACGAAAAAATATGAAGAAAATAACATAAACTATCTCTATCTGGACAACAGCGTCATCTAACGGATCCAAATGTAGCAACAAACCTGACTGGTAACTCCATGAGTACAATAAAAAAAAATTATTAAAATTGGTCCAGCACTTCTCGAGTTTTGTTGGGTCATACTATTTTTTTGGGTTCATTTATATATATATAGATAATGAGCAGCTAACAATACGATTCTTAACTCATTTACATCGATCCTTCTTGTCATGCATATCATTTACATTTACTATATACTTCTTTGGACTACTTCTTTAGCTTTCTAACTGTCATAATATCCTAGGAACAGGAAAAAATAGGTCTTTGCCATGCCTCAATTCCATATATACTTTGTTGGATCTTAGTGTCCCCTTTTTAGGTATTATCTGCATTAATACACTTATCACCTGAACTGCTTGGGTACTATATTTTTAAATTTTCAAAATGATATGATATTTTGCATTCATTTTAAATAATTCGATGAAACTGTACCATTTAACCTTTTTGCTTGCCTTTCTTTTGTAATTATTATGACAATAAAGAATTAAATTTGTTGCAGTCTTGTTCACTCAAGCAAGGAACTACTTTACTCTCTGCCCAACAATCATCTATCTTTCGGCAAGTGCCAGTACCTAGTAGTGTGTGGTTCATCCTATATGATGTAGACAACTTCCGTAGCAATGGCAGCCACTTGTTTACTATTATATCTCTGTCTGTTCCATACAGTTAAATTTAGTTTTATAACAGCTCCTCTATACTAGTCTGCCTTGCGTCCTCTGTTTGACTATATACAAATATATACTTAGATACATGGATGGATGGAATCTTCTTCCCACAATTCTTATCCAGTTCTATTTTGTCCTTTCTGCATTTTGTGGATTTCCACACAAAATCCCTGGTAAAAGCATTTAGTACGTTTGTGCGCAGCATTAAGCGTTTAAGTGCTTCATAAGTACTAACATTTTCAACCATCTCTAACTCCAAGTAATTTTCACACACAATACAATTTAAGGAAATAAAAATATGTAGAGAGAACGCAAAACTTCAATTTGCCGCAGCAATTGATGGATGAAATAAAATAAACGCAAAAATAAAAATAAAATAACAAAAGAAAACGAGTGTCAACGACAAGTGATGAATGATACTTTTAGGAAATGATGAAATACTTTCTTGTTTGTTTATTAAAATGGATTAAATTTGATTTCAATTTTCTTATAAAATATATATTTCTCTGATTTAGCTTATTATTTATTTTATTAATTTAGGAAATATATTATTATAAAAAATAAATAAATCTGCACAAAAAAGTTCTGAAGAACAAACGAACACAATTTTGAGTGAGAAATATCTTAATTTAATTGAAAATAAACGAAAGAATAACAAAATTAAATTTAGAATTATAAAAAAAAAATAAAAGAAAATTTTTATACCAAAAAAATAACGCCCAATGAAGACTTAAGGCAACTCAACTCGTTCAAACTCAAGTGAATTGAACTTGAGCATAAGAAAAATAAGAAATATTAATAATAATAAAATTAAAAGGAAAACAAAGAAAAGCGGGTAAAGAGATTCGAATTCTGTTGAACCTGTACAAATATTTAAGCGGAATATGCGTTCGTCGTTGTTCAACAACAATTGGCCAAATAACCGTAATTTCATGCCAATAACAATTTATCATATTTTATTTTTATTTTACTTTTTTTTTTTTTTTTTGGTTTCTTGCGTTTTCAGGTCAAAAGTATGATGGCAAAAACCAACACCAACAACAAAAACTTGGGTTTGGGCAGTACCCTTTTTGTAAAGTCAACTCGGCTTGACTTATGATTATATTTTTCTCTTTTTTTGCATTTCTTTATTCTTTTTCTTTTTTCCTGGCTTTAACTGGATTTCTGAATTTCTTTTTATCTTTTTTGTTTTTCTGTTAAAGAATATTGTCTTGCAATTCGTCTTCTTTGTCTGGTTCTGGTTCTGATGTCTTATCTCTTTACTTCAATCTAGATAAATTTGTTCGAAATACTACACAAAAAACGCATAAAAGTGCGAAATTTCGGCTAAAAATTGCATGAAAACGAAAAGAAAAAAACAACATTAAGACGACGAAGACTTAATGATGGTTTCGGTTGGATAAAGGTTCTGAGACACAGAAGAAATGAGGCAGAAAAAATCTTTTACTGTCTTGATTGTTGCAAGCAAGTGCAACGACTTTTCAGTTAAGTTCAGTTCAGTTGTTGCTTTTGAAATGGATTTTTTCTTTAATTTCATTTTATTATATTACAATTTTTTTTTTTTTTTTTTTTTCTTTTTTCACTTAAAATTTCTCGCATCAGTTGTAATTCACGATGCCTGCCTTGTACATGATGATGTGGTCTTTGAGCTTCCATGAAATGAAAAACAAAAAAACCAGAACAGAAAAATCAAATCCAAAACAAAGAACAAAAACAAGTAAGTAAGTAAAGTGTTGCCGACCAAACACAAATGATGAAATTAACATGTTGCCTTCTACTCCATGATGCCATCCATGACTTTTCATTGCCATCCTTTTTTCGTTATTCTAAGAGGGTTAATAGACAAGTACGAGTATTCAACATAGACTCAGTTAATTTGAAATTCTATTTGACTGAAATTGATAAACTACAGCAAAATTAAGTTGAGGAATATAAAATGCTGTTAATATTTAAGTACTTCAAAATTGGCTTATATAAAAAGAAGGAAGAGAGGAATCCAGATGAAATTATCTGAAGCTTTGATACAATTAAAACAAACCCACACATATTTATGGTGTAGTAAGGCTCAGAATTAGTAATATCAAATATCTAGGTAAATGATTAGACAAAAGATTGATGGATAAAAGAAACATGGAACACACATTCAGAAGGAAAACCGTGTTTATTATTCGGAATTAGTCGGAAATTAATTCTAGAAAATGAAAATGAATACGAACCAGTTATGGGATATTTTCTTCTATGTCTAACATTATACATATAAAAACATTGAATTCCAAACTGCCTTCACTTGCGAAAAGAAGGCTGACAATATAGGACAAATTAATTAAAAAGTCATCTTTCCTATATATTTTCTTAATGACTCTACTTGCAGACATAAAACATAAACATATTTATGGAACAACTATTCCTTTCCGGCTTGAAACATAGCTGTTCTTGTCTTTTACCCATTGGGATGTTATTTTAGGACAAGAGACCTAGGATTAATAAAAAAATATTTCTGCAAAGTCAACATTCTACATTGTGAGGATAGATAGCCTTGGCTACAAGATTTTGCACTGCAAAGGCTCTTAAGAGAACTGCCGGATTTCTTTATTTTTGTTACTTGAATATAAAGAAACAAACTTATCAAACTGCCCTTGTAATTATTATTCTTCATCACTTCACTTGAGTTGCAGTTCAGCAAATTTTCTTCAGATAGTTTTTTTTGTTTTATACTAAACAAAAAGGAATCCATACACAATGGTGTTTTTCGCTTGCCCAATTCTTAATTAGCATACACAATAAAGAAGAGGAAGAATCAGTAGAAAAATAAAAAGAACATGTTAATGATGATGGTGATAATGATGATGAGGAAGAAGAACATTCAAAATCTCCAGAAACATGCCATATGCCATGCTTGGCAAACATCAAGAAGGTTTTATTTGTGTTCTCTTTTAGATTGTTCTTCTTCCTTCTTTTACGAAACTTTGGTTTTATTTGCAGTTTTCTGTTGCTGCTTCTGCGCACGCGTAATTAATAATGATTTTCATCGCTCATTTGCAACATTCATGTATCTTATGCTTACTTCCTTTTCTGTCTTTCTTACTTACGTCCTTCTTTCATTCTGTGCACTCATTATTTGCTGCATTTAATGGTCACACTTGGCCTAAAAGGTATTTGACCGATAGACTAAAAACCGTAACTTTTTGGTACATTAATTTCAGACAGATAAAGCAGCAAAAAAAACTTTAGTGACAGAACAAGAAATTAAGGGAGAGAGAGAGAAATGTTGATACTGATCATCAATTGGTCTTAGTTTATGTACTCATATCCCCTTTGACTAAATTTCTATTAGATCTTATTACATTAGGACAAAACAAATAAAACCAAACCAGTTTACAATGTGACGACGATCATCATCATCATCATCATCAACACCAAACAATCCGAGTCAATCCGATCAAGTTGCGTATTGTCGGTAGACAGAGGACGTTTCAAATCTATATATAGCAATCTATGATCTAAAAATAAACGCTTCGTAGACGACACTTGGCTTACTTGATTATGGTTTGGTTGGCTTGACTTAGCTGCTAACTTGACTTGGCTTGAATTTTTGCTCATTAGAGCGTAAGTGTACGTGCCATAGTGTTGCCAACTGTGTCTCTTGGCCAAGAAGTACAAAAAACTGCAAAATATATAAGCAAAAAAAAAGAACGATTGTGGTAAGGTTCTTAAAAACAAAAGCAAATTCTATGAGAGGAGGGCAGGAGAATAGTGTAGTAGTAGTAGTAGTTTATTCAATACTTGAAGAGAGAACTACTTTGAACATAATAAAATCATGTAATGGACTGCGGCACTTGAGCTTCATAAGTGTTTCTTACTTACAACATACTACCAATATTTAAGTACATAAGTACATAGGTATACGAGTATGAAAAGCAGCAACTGACAACGACGACGACGTTGGGGACACCAAAGTAATAAAATGAAAAGAAACCTATCTGGCAAGGAGATGAGGAAAAACTAGGAATACGACAAACTTGTTACTATTTACGAAAGCTTAAAAATAGACTTCAGGTGCAGACACAACACAACTAAAAAGGGCAACAATAAAAAATAAAAGCAAAAAAAGAAAAGAATCAAAAACAAAAAAACGAAACGAAACGTGGCTTATAAAAAGTGAAAAAAATGCCATTAGGCGCGTCTGATGTTGCAAGTTGTAACTCGCATGTAGCATGAGCATGTGCGCGTGCGCAACACTATATAATGGTGTATGGTAAGAATCAAAGGTAGATAGATAGATACAAGGTAGGTTGGTTGGTTGGTTGGTTTGCAAGATTTTGTTTAAGTAGTAGTTGTAGATAAGTGTTCGCGCATTATTAAATATAAGCAAAAGCACTATTAAATGACACAAACGACAGCTAAATGATGCCAGATAAACTCTGAGATACAAGAGGCTATAATACAAAGCAATAACACAATGTAACAAAGCATTGTATTGAGCTTAATACATTATTGTATTACTAGTAGAAAGTTTTATAAGTTTGCACTACGCACGCACGCATGCAGCCTTTTATTCATTCGTTTTCTTTTGATGCAGAGAATATCAAGACAAGAAATTAAGGAATATTAATTCTTAAAAAGATAGGAATGCTAAGATGGAGCTTTTCTGACTATTGATTCTGATTGGATTCTGATGTCCCGTGCAAATTAATTAAAAAATCACCATTACAAACTTCATAAACTTAAAATCATAATAATTAAACAATACTAAAATATTTAAAGAAAATCAGATAAGAAAACCGAGGCTTATAAAATCTAACAAAAATTTATTGAAATTAGACTCCAGATAAGCTGAGCAAGCTAGTCTAAGCAACTTTTGTAGAAGCTATCGGATTGATATTGAATATTTGCTGTGTAGTTTGCCAGGTTCTATCAAGAAGAAAAATGGGCCAAGTGCGAATCAGACTCGTACACGGAGGGTTCCGTACCAAATTGTGATTTGTATGGAAGGTACTCTGCCTAGTGGTCCGATTCGACTGATTCCAATATATTTATCGTGCCTATATCAGAAACTTATAGTGTCTAAATTTCAGTTCAATAGTCCAATAAACAAAAAAGTTTTTCGTATAAGAACCTGAATTTTGATGATGGGTTTGTATGGGAGGTACCCCTCCTAGTTGGCCTATTTGGGTGATTCCAACAAATGTACCGCGCCTATATCAAAAACTTATAGTATCCAAATTTCAGTTCAATGTAACAAAAAACAAAAAAGTTTTTTTAATAAGAATTTGAACTTTAATGGGGGTTTGTATGGGAGATACGCTCCCTAGTAGTCGGATCAATAAGTTTCTGATATATATCCACCAACCATATAAATTTCAAAATCGTGGGATTGCTGGATCGTATAGCTGCCATACAAACCAAAATGTTTCTTGTATGGGGAAAATAATTTAGTTTTAGTATTTTTTGCTGATGCCCGGATAGAACTACACATTCTGTAAAAATTTCAACTTTCTTGCTATTGCAGGATATGACCCGAGGACGGACGGACGGACAACGAAGTCTCTGCAATAGGGTTCTTTTTGGTACCCTTCGGGTCCGGAACCCTAAAACCAATACATTTGGACTCGCATTTTACAGCAGCATCTCAGCAAACTTTCAAATAAAACAAGAATCCTTATTTTGACTAATTTCATAGGGTGGTTCAAGGAAGATCTGTTGGTGACGATTTTCTTAACAAAAATGTTTCTTTCGAAGCGAAAGGAGTGGCGCCTATAAATTGTTCCATTTCACACTTTTCTATGTTATTAAGGGATTATCATCTACAATACATGACTTTAAAAATTTCAATCATGCTGTTCAAATCTTTTTTAGCTTAAGAAAACAATGCACCTTCTCCTTTTCTGAGATAGTGTCACTCCTTTTAGAATTGAATGTTTTTATCTTCAAGTACAACAAATATTCTCTCATATTCTCTTAGTTCAATATCACTAGTATAAAAATAATATCTAGTACTTAATTCTATTAACCGATTGTATCCAATCTATACTATATTCTACTCTACTCTAAAATCCTAATTCTATCTAAACCTATAAATCCTGCATTTAACCATTTATGGATCAATGGAATCATTCGTTATGAATTTACAAGCATCTATAATCTTTCAGTCCTAAAATAGCCTGACTTTTGTGCATCATATCATCATAAAAACTTAATACTAGACTAAAAATAGAAAACTCATATATTTCTTCACCTTCTTCTTTTGCTCTTCGCCCAGCTTTGCCCAGCAGATCAAACATTGGCCCTAGGCGATTTCTTCTTCTTCTTCTCTATTCAACACCAAGAACTATAACTTGGTTGGCATCAAACACGCCAAACATGCAGCGTACGTGTTGCCGTCGATGTACAAGTTAGTGAGTATAGTAAAGAACTTTAATGTAGTGTTCATTAGTTATTATTTTTAATGCGGTTTTGGGTAACTCACATGCAATGGGCAGCATTCATAGTCTAGTAACTACATTCAGCAAATAACATTCGTGCCAATAAGAATAATTATGGCGCCATTTGACATGGTATGCCGTAGTGCAGCTTGGCACGCCAAGAATGGGTGCAATGCGTACTCATACCTAGGTAACCAACTAAGGTAAGATGGGTAAAAATCCTGTTGCGGTTTAGAATAACTCAAAGTCAAGAATACCAACAACGACCACAAAGTCAACCCAACTCAACTCAAAGTGGCAATCTTCAGTTGACAAAATGGTAAAAAAAAATAAATAAAAATATAATAAGAATAAAAGCAAGCGCAGCGCACTTAACAAGTGAAACGAAAGTTTAATTGAATAGTTCACAATGATGATCACTTCAAATTTCAAGTCGATTACTAATAATATTGTATTGTTTTGTATATACTACATTTTTTTGTTGTTTGTTGTTATATCTGTTCTTAAACTTAAGCACTTCATTAGTCATTGGCCAAGAAAAGAATAAAGAAATGATAAATAAAAGAAACTAACTTAAAATCGAAAACTTATTCTTTTGCTTTTCTGGTGCTTTGACTTCGTCATCACAATTTGCGCGGGAAGATTTTCGTATGTTTTTTGTTTTATTATTTTGCTCATCCGCTGGCACTGGCACTGGCACTGACATGACATTTATCTTTATTACCGCAGGCGATCGTTCTCGCATGTTCTTGGGTTTAACCCAAACCAACCAACCAACCGACGTATATCGATATTTCCATCCATCCGTCGGTCCAACCGTCCCACCACCTCTGACGGCGACATGTCAAGTGTAGAAGAATTTATGAAATTCAAGCTCTGTTTAAGAATTCCTTCATCTCTTTCAATCTCTCTATCTCTTCTCCTAAAACAAACCTTCTTGCAGAAAAAACATAATTCCTACATTTCAGACAAATTAGTCAGCATTAAAAAAAAAACATAATTTATGCAAATACGATTGACCCTAAGGAGAAAGTGATTCATACAAAATCATACATAGCATATTGTAATAATGTTATACTACATTGAGCGCACCCAGAAAATAAACAGAGAAAGAATCTTTTAACTCAAAAATAATGTCAAGGCGTACCAAAAGTATCTATAGTTTCGTCATTCATCTATCCATCCATACATACATACATTTAGACTTTCGCTACATTTAATAATTTTGAAATAAAACTTGCCTGGAACTGAAAACTTTAATGATTTTTTTTTTTGTTTTAGGTATTCATTATTAAACGTAATTTGGGAAAATTAAATGATGTGTTAAAAGTAACATTTATCATTGTTGTACACACACATATCCGAATTCCAATTTAGAAAGTAAAAATACAAAATGCATAATATCTAAAAAGAAACATCTTTACAACACACAAAAAAGCTGTAAAAAATTCGCAAACCTGAACTACAAAAATCAACTGCTTCTGCTGCTGACACATGTGAGAGATTCGACTTTATTCAAATCAACTCAACATTCACATTCTTATAAGAAACTCAGTCACTTTCATTTAAAGATGAACTGTCTACTGACACATGCCACAAAATTCGCGCATATGACGAATCTCTTTCATAAGATAAGAAAGAATGCCGCCGATCACAGATTATTTCTTTTACATATATATTTTTTTTTTTTTTTTTGCAAATACTCATGATTATGTTTATTAGTGGAAGCACAAGCTCAAAAAAAAAATAAAATTGGTTTACAAACAATACTTTCCCTCCTTCCATTTTCACCAGCTCAGATCAAATATATTACAATACAATAATTTTTTTTTTATTATTCACGTGGATTTTTGCTTAAGCTTACAACAAGGTTACAAGGTTATGAGGAGAGCTATAACATCTATGAAACCAGTCAATCAACTAGATACAGTTGTTGATTTAAGTAATTAATCTATTGCACACTTCCTTTTGTTAAACCTAAGAGATCAATGAACCATTATTCCCCAAGTTACTACTTAATACTATTTCATCATCATAAGTCATAGACAGTTTTATTTCAAAACTCTTCAATTTGTGTTATAATAGGCTTGGAACTTTTTCATATTGAATTCAGTTGTTAAACTTATTTCTCATATTCCTTAATTATTCTTTCTTTGTTTGTTTCTTAAAAGAATAAATAAATTTAATTCTAGACAATATTTTATTAATCTTCCTTATGCCTTGATCACATAACATTTCAACAGTTCAGAAGAGGTTTTCGATACATGAGGTAATGTTGTTGTGTTTGAGTTCTATTTTTAAAGATTTATTTTAATTTTTTCTCATGTGGCTTTATATAATTAATTGAGAGTTTCTTAAAGCCTTTTCAATAAATAAATGATATGGAAGATATTTGCAAATTCCCACATATAAATGTACTTTTTATTACATATGGTGTTGTAGTTTAGCCTTGAAGAACTTGAAGTGTTCAATGTTATGATGGATAAAAATTATCAAATGGATATAAATATAGTAAATATAAGTTGGAGTAATTGAAGGTATAAGCAAATCTATCAATGGTTAGCAGGTTATCAGTCCAATCTTTGGAACATAGTTGATTTTAGCATTGACTCCAAGTATTAAATTTATTGTAAAATCTTTAAATTTTTTATTGATGTAGATTTAGGTTTCAAAACTTTTTGTAATCTAACTGTACCACAAGTTGTATTTTGATCAACTTTTTCTTGATTTCCGACTATAATAAGCAGGTGACCCCTTACAACTATGATTATCAGTAAAGGTAGTGATGAATAATTTAATTTTAATCAATATAAAATGCACAGTATTTTCAAGAATTGTCACAGCCTATTGATGAAAAAAGACTTTAAGTTGAGTATCATAGATTTGTCATATTTATAGGAACTACTTGTAGATAGTCGTGTCCAGAGTATATCAATACTTATTCCATAGAAAATGTAATTTTCCTATAGACTGGACAAACCGCTTACGAGATCGAGAGCTATAATTTTGAATTATTAGAACCAATAGTTGATTTTTGGATAAGAAAACAAAAATGTAATCATACATCTTCTTCAGGAATTTCTAGTTTTCATATAATCTCAAGTAGTTGACCGAAAGGGAACTCAACTGTTCAACTGTTGGTTTTGTGATGAAGGAAAATTTGAGAAGACTAAGTTGAAATCTTTCGGAAGTCACCAATTGAAATTGTTGAACATATGATTCAGGCAACTAAACTAGGAAGGTACACAATCCAAATTAATTTTCTATTATTTGATTGGTTAACATCAATATTGAACCCACTCAGACAATTTATAAACATGAAATATTTTAGACTAGCCAACTTAGTATGTAGTATAAATTTAAAAGAAACTGTATGCAAAGTACTTGATTAAACAAGTTGATCAAGCAAAAAATACGGAAGAAATACACCAATTCAATATGATTCTTGTTTGAAGGAAAGCAATCTCTCAGGTATAGTAAATGTGGAAAAAAAAAAGTATTATAGAACGAGCATAGACTAAAAATTTAAGCATGGGAAAGATGCTTCATCAATATACTATATCATTTCATTGACCAAAATCAATAAAAACATAAAATTTAAATAAAATTCTGATATATCTTAATTCAAAAGGTTTCAAGTTTTTAATCGAGGTTGTATTTGAAGTCTTAAGATTCATATATGATGATAATGACTAGACGATGTATTCACCAACAGACCCCAAAATATGATAGGCATCAAATTTATCAAATTTACTAAAAACGGATTGAAAAAATTGGAATATGAGATAGCTTTGCTGAAAATTATTTCCACATTTGCATTTAATCAAAATATTTACAGATTTCTTAGGCAAAATCAACAGGATTTTTATTAAGCACATTAAATATCAGCCGAAGAACTTTTGATTCTTGAATTAGTACACTCATTTTCATGTTTTTCTGCCAATTTGAAGGTTCAATGCTCATTCACTTACAAGAAATAAAATTTAGGTGAATGAAACCTAAAGTTCACCCAAAATGATTAACCAAATCTATACACAGTGCATGCACCATATAGCACCATTTATTTGAGAAAATTTTCTATAACTTGAAGTAGACTTGAAGTAGTATTTGCAAAATGACTTGAGCTTCGCGCTTTCATATTAATAGCTTAGACTTAGACTAGTCTAGACCTTGTGATAATTTGATATGTTCGTTTGTTTGCTAGTTTGCTAGTTTAGTATACCTATACGATAACATATGATTACAACACATGTGTTATACTAAATGAATAAATGCTATGCTATGTATAACAACGACTTTCTCCATTTCTATGTTGGTTTTAATTTTGGACTGCGACTGCATTTAAACCAACCATTCTTATTATGCGCGCATATAATTTTTGTTGTTTAATTATTTTTTGTTTTTTTTTTGCACACCGTGTTTTTTATTTAATGCAAATTTTATCAAGACACACAGATTTAGTACTTTCTCCAAACTTGTTTGCGAATTAAATAAAATATATAAAGTATCTTTCAGATGATGTTTTCTTTTTTATAGTTCGATTTGAATGTCATTCATTCTTTGAAACATACAATAACATTTACAACTTCAATAAACCTCAAAAATCTAAAATAAATCGAGACATAAATGATCTAAATAAATAAAATGGGACCATAGATAATAGATTGATATGTAAATTTTAAATGGCTAAACAATAAAAATGTTTATTTTTATTGATCTTTAACTAGTCTTTTATTGTAAACTATTTAATGTTTTTGGTTTGGTTTGGCTTTTCTTCTTTTTACATAGTAAAATTACTTTCACTTCACTTTCGTTAAATACAAACTTTTATTCTTATTCTAATTTATTGGAAACAAAATGAGCCAAGAAATAAAAACATACACAAATTTCTTGTTACCAGAATTAATGTGACTATATAAATCTACATATTGTAGTTTCGTGAAAGGTTTCTGGGTGAAGTATTTGAATATCGCAATAAAGATTTTTTTCATTAAATATTAATTATGGACGGAAGTGAATCGGGCACGCTTCTCTTTGATTGATTCCCTGAATAACTGATTGAATGATGAATGATTGATGGCATATATTAAACAAATGATGTCTTTAGATTAGCTCAACAACCTGTTATCACTTTGCTTAACAACTGAAAAAAGGTCATACACAAAATGGTTGAACGGTTCAAAAACCCTAATCCCAATGTCTTAAATTTTTCCTTTTTTTTTACTCAATTCTTTAAGCAAAACCCGTTTATAATTATTATATTAAATAATAATTGAGTACTATTGTATTTAATTATTGTATTATGTATGGTTTTCTATTCTATAATTTCCTAGATAATAAAAATTTTTGGGACTTGTTGTAAATTAAAAACAAGAATTTGCATAATATTTCTAAGCAAGGCAAATCGACAAATGATGATCATCGATCGATGTTGCTATGAATGCAATTGGAGATTTTGAGGTATCTGTTGAAAAATAAATCTTGGTTTGGACATTTTGAGTTGATGCGCTTGTTAAATCTTAAGATTGATTATTGATTTTAATCATTGAAGCTAACAAAATGTTCCTAATTATTTGATACTTCCGCTTTTTTAATATTTCTTGAGCGTAGCAAATTTAATTTCATTTTTCAAGAATATTGAATACTCATATGTTTTTCATTGTATTTTCTTAAATAAATAAGCTTATTTTAATTTGCATAATTAATTAACGAACCATTTAGCATCATTTTTTTTTTTGTAATTTTTTATAATCTATAATTTTTCTTTGTTTTAGTAACACACAAAATATTGTATATTATGAGCTGTTTAGTAATCTAAGTGTAATCTGGTAATTACATTCATTGATAAAGAAAACCGATTTAAGATATTAAACGAATTAAAGGGCATCCAAGCATCAAACAGTCATTGAAACTTTTTTCTGAAACTGACCTTTTAATGCAATATTTTTTATACAATAATCAGAATTGAGAAAAACCATGGTAGTCAGTTGTAATACGAGGGTCGATCAATAAGTCCTTCGAAAATGGAAGGTTTGAGGCTCGTTACTAATCTGCTGTTGAAGTAGCAATAACATTTACCTCAGTGGACAAAACATTAATCCATCAGACCAGATATTTTGAAAAAGTAAAAGAAGTGAATTTCTCCATCTTAACGTGCACCACAGAAGGCCATGGTGAATCTGTCGGTGGCAGTTTTTTGGGATGCATACGGTATCATTCAAAACGAATACCTAAAAAGGGATAAAACAATCACCGACGAATATTTTTCAGACCTTTTGGAATGCTTCTTATGGGAAAATCGTGGTGATTGCATGTTTGCACTCAAATGTAACATGAGTTCCTCAACTTAAATGACCGCAACTTCTAACTAAGATTTCGGTTATATGACCATTCAATTACAAAGTCAATGTTTCTCATAAGGTTTTGACAAGTTTAACATTCATTTCATTCATAAAAAATATATAAACATACTTATTTAGTAAGTCAACTGAATTTTTTAGGCGAGAAGCAAGAATGAAATATAAAAAGCGTAGTTCAATCAATTGCATCTACTGATAGTGAACATATCTTTTTGATACTTTTTTTTTTTTCTATTCATGATTGTACTGATCACATAAGTTTAAAAATTATAATATTATTTATTTAAAATATACCTATCACAACATTGTCATAATAAAATAATTAAAATAAAATTTGAAAAGAGAAGAATATTAAGATGTGCATAGTAAAAACCTGTTGCTTTAGCTGTGGCCTTCGCATCGGAACAATGACAATTGGCATATTCGTCACATTCCTTGGCATTCTTTGTATAATCCACTCGTTGCTTGATCTTTATACCATAAAGCCTAGCAAAGATATATATTGGAGTAAGAAGATAATTTTATTCATACTAAATATTTAATTATTTTAAAAATTATTTCAATA
Source organism: Amiota minor (assembly GCA_037043295.1). Lineage (NCBI taxonomy): Eukaryota > Metazoa > Arthropoda > Insecta > Diptera > Drosophilidae > Amiota > Amiota minor. The sequence continues at coordinate 1,422,379 of JBAMAW010000382.1, forward strand.
GAAATCAGCGCTTGGATTTCCATTATTGTTAGTATTATATTGCTCTTATCTGGACTTTCAGTCATACTGGGAATATCTATGGAAGTATGTTTACGAGAATCGACAAACAAATACCTATCTAAATTTGATTCTGAAAACCAGACACTTTTTAATTTACCAAGTAAACTTAGAAGTAATACAAAGATATTTTAGTTTAATGGAATGATAACATTATCATGGAAAAATTAAATCATTAGATATCCTTAAAGATCTTTTCACAATAATAATTTTTTGTTCCACATTAATTTAGGATATGAGTCAATCTTTAGTTAATTTAGTTAACTTCACATGGCCTCAATTAACCACAGACAGAAAAAGAAAATTTTAAGATTTTTTAAAGATGTGAAACGTTACATTAAAATAAAGGATAGATCAATGGTGTTAATTGCCTTAAATTTTGATTTTATTCAAAAGATAATTCTTTGCCATATTTAATTGAATATGATTTCCGGCAAATGGCTGCCTTGGAGGAAATCCAATCGGGAAGACCATTTTTATTAACCAGTTTTTGCACTGAGAGAGTGACAACGTGACGAATATTGTCTTCAAAGGCGTCAATCGTGTGTGGCTTATTGGAGTAGACCAGAGACTTTACCTAGACTCATAAAAAATAGTCCAGCGGTATTAAATCGCATGAGGATTTCCTTCACTCCAAATGCAGCAGTTTAGCTTATTGACGTATCCACTCAACCAAAAACAAGCTTCATCGCTGGACAAAATTTTCTTGTGAACGTCAGGATCAATTTGATCCCCATTCATTAAATGTACGGCAAGACAGGTAGTCGTGCGAGTTCAATACTTGAACGAGTTGAACTTTGTAAGCCCAAAAATGCAAATCTTTAGGCAAAATCTTCCATTAAGTGGATAGACAGAGTTCCAAGTGCTGAGTCTACCTCGATACTACGCTCTAGAATAGCAATAGCTCTGAGGATGCTTGTTGTCCTGTAAAATAAAAGTGGTGTGCAAACGATTCGAATTAACTACCATAGTCATTTTTTCTCCTTCCTCTTACTCGATGTAAAATAGTTTTTTTTTCCTTTTCTTTAATTGAACCTATAGATCGCTACGATTTATCGTAACAATATTATATAATCATTGTGGTGAAACACAATTCATAGAATATGCATTGGATTGAATGCACCATATTCGTATAATAATTTCTGGAATCTTCATCTTTAAGTTATAAAATTATTTATTCCAAAATTACATATTCATCTATGAGCTCCATTCTCTCAACAAAAACTGTCAAATATATCTTGTCATACAAATTTTTCACAAATAAATTTAGTTCAGAAAAACATATTTTTTTTTTTGTGGAATAATTAGGATGTGCCGTGCGACATCATGTTTGTGCTTTGACCTACGTTCTGGAACAATAGCAATTGGTATATTTGCCATATTGTTTGCTATTCTTCGGCTGATCCATGATTTAATTCCATATCATGTTATTCGTTCTGAGATATTTACAACAGAATGTAAGTAGAATTCTATAGATTTAAGTACTCGTATTTATTGATTACTTTATTTAATAGACTTTCGCTTTTGGAGTGCAATTGTTTGCTTTTGTATATTGTTGTTATCTGGAATTTTAATTCTCATTGGAGTTTTTTTGGTATGTAGAGAAAAATGTATGTTCATACCTATGTACATATATGATATTAGAAAGATCAAATTAAATTTAATAATGTCAAAAACTTTTAAAGCAACATTTTATGACCTTAAAGTCTAAGTATGTCGTGTGAGCATTAATGTAGTTCTAAGACTTTAGTTTGATATTATCATATCATAATATGTTGGGAAACATACAAAATCTCTTATACAATAATATCATACAAAGTTAATTTATTTTTCATTCAATTAATTAGAAACTACATATTATTATCATAATAGCGCTTTACTTATGGGGAGCGTACATAGCCTTTACTGCTGTATTAGTTATTCTGCATATAATGGAAAGTGTACATATTTTGTCTTTGGTAGCCTTCGTGATCTTCTTCAGTAAGTAAACATTTTTTACATTTATCATATAAATCAAAATAATAAGCAACTTTTCTTTGTATTATAGTAATATTTACATATTTTGGATCGGTTTTATTTTCATATTCGTATATACATTGATAATGAGTAAATTTTTATATAATTTTGTATAAAAGAAACATAAGTTGATGGAAAATTTAATTTTAAATAAATTTAAATTGAAATTCAACTCACAAGAAATTAGATTCGAGTTTCTTTATCCATAAGAATATACAATATTTATAAGAAAATAACTAACAGTCCATGCTTCCGTTAAATTTAATTATAAAAACAATTAACTTGCACCAAACACACAAATTTCAAAGACTCCACAACTTTTGCAACAGACAACAACATATCATATATTGTATTTAGTAGAACTCTGGTGTAATGTAAACCTTAATGTAATTTATCACTTTGTCATGCAAATACCCTCAACATGAAAGTCATGAGAAAAATTAAGTTAAACATCAAAAATAATAACACAAAGGAAATAGAAGAAATGGGAATATTTTATGATTTTACTGATATTTTTTATACCTTTCAGATGATTACACTAAAATTCTTCAATAAAAAACAAACTAACATAGAAATTGTTTTAATTAAATGTTGTGAGTTTTAAAAATACTAAAATTTATTTTGACGAAATGTTGAGTTTGCAGATTAACAAATATCAATCTATTATTTCATATTGTCATCAGAGAAACTGAGCCTTCTGACAAACTTTACTTAACCATTTTGATTAATAAAGGAATTTTAAGGCTTCAGAACATTAAGAAATATCAATCCAAGTTTTTAAATTAATATCTCCAAAGGTTAACTCTCAGATCCTCTCTGAAAAGGAAGCTTATAAATTAGATTGGGATTAAATTTTAAAACAGCTGAAGCTATATTTTCAAATTTATATCTCCAAAACTCAACCTTCTGACACGTATCTCCAGAATTGAACTCTCCCAACCTCCCTTAAAGCCTCCTTAGCCATTTAGCTTAATAATATTTTGCTTTAAGAAATCTTGCAAATCCAATCTAGGATGAAATTTTAAAACAGCTGAAGCTAAAGAAATATCTATTTAAATATTCAAGTTTATATCTATAAAATTGAACCTTCTGACAAAACTTGCTTCACATGAATGTGAACTATATACAATATTATCATAAGTCTCAATGTCATTTACCCCACCGTTCCAAACTTATGATCAAATTTAATATGCCATTTATTAGGAAAGTGGTTTACCAATGCAATGAGAATAAAAATATGTTAAAAAAATCATACAAAAATGCCATTCGAGTGCTAAAATTGACACCTTCACGCAATAATGGAAACGCAACTCATCAAAACGAAGCGACTGCGACGACTATGACTACAACTACAACAAAACTACAAAAGCCCCAGGCCAAGTCAACTTGACCAGAAGGAAAATGCACATTTGCATCTCTGGCACAGAATTAGAATATACCTATATACCCATGATATACTGAAGATAATAACTATGATGATAATGATGAAGACGATGATAATGACAATCAATGAATTGAAAATCTCAGCAAGGAAGCAAAGAAAGAAGCGCTTAACGCAATGTATTACTTTAACTTCAATAGTTGTCTTTGTTGCTGTTGTTGCTATTATTGTTAGTTCTAATCGATTTCTCTAACAAATAAAAAAATATATGTATACCTCTACTTGTGTCTACTTCGACATGAGTACAAGTAAGTATTTGTATCTATGTAAGAATATGATTGTTTATTGTAAGTTGAAATTGTGAGAAGGTTTAACCGTTGCAAGCAGCTCACCCAACTCCACCGATCGACCGATCAATGTTAGCATGTAAGTAAGTTTCATATAAGCATGAAATTCCAAATCTTTTGGCGTATTCAAGTGGGTGCAGCAGCATCTTCGTCAGTTATGAACATGGGCACAAAAAATATAAGAAACACCCCACCACTTTCTCTAACTCAGCGATTCTTAAATTTATGTTGTCACACATTTTTTCCCATGTGGTTCCTCTTTTTAGCAATATTTTTATACTCGGAATCCATTCTAAAGCAAATACTTCAACTTCTCAACTTCTATATAGTAACAGACCTGATATCTCAATAATCCCATGGGGAAATCATATTCATCTATGAGCTCCATTCTCTCAACAAAAACTGGCAACTAAATCTTGTTTTTTAAGGATTAGTTTTTGATAAAGGGTCTTGTAAAGGATATTTAAGAATTTAGGATGGTGAGGCTCATTTCTTTTAACTGGACGAAAAAAGATACCGTTTCCTAACCTCTTTTTCTTTTTAAGGTGTGACTCTCTTCTTTATATTATATTGTATATATATACTTTTTAGGGTTCCGGACCCAAAGGGTACCAACAAGAACCCTATAGCAGAGACTTCGTTGTCCGTCCGTCAGTCCATCCGTCCGTCCTCCGGTCATATCTGATAAACCGCAATAGCTAGAGAGTTGAAATTTTCATAGAATGAGTAGTTTTATCCGGGCATCGGCAACAACTACGAAATCTATAATAAAATATTTTCAAAAACTTAAAGCGGTCCTGTTTCTTGTTCTGTCGAACTGAAATTTAGAAACTATATGTTTTTGATATAGGCGCGATAAATCTGTTGGAAACAGCCAAATCGGCCAACTAGTAGGTGTACCTCCCATACAAAATCCCATTAAAATTCAGGTTCGTATAGAAAAACTTTTTTTTTTTTTGGACTATTGAACTGAAATTTAGACACTATAAGTTTCTGATATGGGCGCGGTATATCTTTATGGAATCAGTCAAATCAAACCCCAATCTGGTACGGAACTCTCCGTGTACGAGTCTGACTCGCACTTGGCCCATTTTTTAATTTATATTCTTGAGAATGTTGAAAGTTAATTTCAAAATAATTCCCGGACAACTATTTAAGAACCTCTGCTCTGTTTCGTGCGTTCGTTCTCATTCATTGTGTTGTTGGTGTGGTCAAAATATGTACATTTTTAGTTGTTGTTACCAGAAAGTGGGCAACATCAACTTCAGCGTCGTCTTCGTCATCACCATGATGATCACCATTTACATTGCATTTGGACTTCTCATACAGAGAAGTTTTATTAATCATTTGTTCTAGGAATTTACTGCACATTTTGATTGTTGTTGATTTTTGTTGCTTGTAATGAAGTGAAATGTGCTAAACTTTACAATAAACACTATGACACAATGATTGGGGGCAGACTAAGAGTGAGTGAGTGGGTTAGGAAGGAATGGGTCGTCATGATGATACTGACGATCATAATGATGATGATGATGATGATGATAATGGTGAAGAGGGAGATGTGACGAAGGTGTTTTATTGTAAACTGAGTTTTTGTTTGCCAAATTTAAATATGAATTTCTTTCTTTTTCATTTGTTGTTTGCCCTGCAATTTGGGTCATGCGAGTCGTTTGTTATATGCATAAAATTCTTCTTTATCAACAATATTTAGTTACTTTTTCATTCTTAACTTGCATCGAGAACAAACAATAAATCGTGTCAGTCAACCTTTGGTTGGTTTACAACAAATTAACAAAACAACCAAAAATTGAAGTGAAATAAAACAAAATTTTGTGTGAGTGTTGTTTTTTTTTTTTTCTCATTTTTGTTTTTATTTACATTAAATACACATTTAACATTGCGGAAATAAAGTCTTGACAAATTTTGAATCATGTTAATGTCAGCGCCAACTTATCTATTGGACACGCATCGCATTTCTTGACAACTCCTTCCTCTCAACATCTTTAAGTACTCCCAGTCTCTCACAACTCAACAAAGTCTTAATGAATTTATGAGAAGCGTGTTGAAAATATACATTTACATCTTATCAACAACTTAAATGACATTGCAATGCGGCACACAGAACCAACGTTGCCTCGCTCAGCATCGTGTGAGCTGTTCTTAGTAAAAATAATGAACGAGTTAAAGCTACGATTCTAACCAACCAAAGAGATAAACAGCAAGCAGTAGAAGTAGTCGTAATCCTAGAGCACATCTCCAACTGGGTCTGGTTATGGTTTTAGCTTTGAACTACACAACAACGTGGTGCGCTCACTGTGTGACATTGACACTGAAGATTTAAATTGTGGCGCTTAGTGAACGCCACAAAATAAGTAAACAAAAAAGAAAAAAAAAAAATCTGAAAAGTACAGAAAAATATAGAAAAAATCAACCGGAAAGACAAGTTCCAACGGCATCGAAACGATTGCATCATGAGCAGCCGCCACGCCACGCCAATATACATACAACATAGTATGATGTAATTTATAAAACGACTTCAAGACTTCAGCAAACATACGAGTAAGTGAAAAAAGGCAACCAACAACCAACAAATCCTTAACGAAAATATTACATTAAATACAAGTTCGCGGCAAACAGATATCCACAATCCATTTGAATAAATGCACCGCACTCAGAGATACATCATAAAAACATGAAATAAACTAAAAATAGTAACTAGTATGGAGAAGAACCAAAAACGAGCCGAACTGGCAACATCAGCAGGATAGGATAAGCTTAGCTGGCACGCACTTTAAACGCAACAAAAAATATCATTTAAGAAATGGTTCTTGTAGAATCATACAAAGTATCTTCAATGCTATAAAGCAATGCATCAAAGCAATTGTAGAACTTAATGCAAGCTTAAACATATGCAAAGATACACAGATACTCAGACACACATACATACATACATACATACAATATATTGTATGATCGAAAGATACATAGATAGATTAAAATACAAAGTTGATGTTAAAAATAAACACTGCGTAACGAAATATTATTCGCATAAATAATTGAATATTGTATATTGTTTTGTATCTAGATATTTATCAACAAGTATCATGCTATGACGTCGTCATCGTCATTATTTGAGCGACGTCGTCGACGTTTTCTACCATAAAACTGATTCATTCATTGAATATGTTCAAAAACACAAAAAAAAAAAAAAAAACAATGATTTATAATAATCTTATTTATTCATTGCATATTCATCTAACTTAAGAACACGTGAAGTACTCATTTATTGCTGTAAAGCAATTAAAAAAAAACAAAAAAACACAGTTAAGAGCAAAAATAATATACATATACAAAATATTGCTGTCATCATCATCTAAAGAGTTAAGTTGGGATTGAGATTGATAGAGAGACAGACAGACAGACAGACAGACAGACAGACATATAAACAAATTGTCTAACTGACTGTTTAACTTACTGACTGACAAATAGACAGACAGTTTGACAAACTGACTAATTGTAAGATCCGCATGCATCAAAGATGTGTGTGTGTATGCCTAGAAAGCAAAAATAAAAATAAAGATAATAAAAAAATATATACAACATTATTAATAATTTTAATAACAAGTGTTCCCTTGTTATTTATATTGTAAATTAAATATTGTATGATGCATTCATTTATTTACAATATTTTATTAATTAAAATAGGAAGTCATGTCTTCACTTTGCAATAAATAAAATAACATACTCGTATTTAATGCTAACAACATTGTAATCTAGGATTTCTTACACTTTTTTTAAAAAAGAAGGTTAACAACTATCTACTTCTTTTAGAAAATACAATCTAATAATTTTTCTATATGTAAAATTAACTTCTTCATTCATTTATTCATGGCAGAAGAAACCCTGGAAATTCCTCATTGGAGAACATATCTGTGAATATATTCTATCAAATTTAGAATAATAAGCTACTTTCTACGTGTTCAAGGTGCACCTAATCCCTTAGTATTATCAAAAATCCAAGAATTGCCAAACCTAATTTTCAGTTTTATAATCCACTGTCACAAGGACTTTAAGCGAAAGGGTAGTAGGCTGAGACCGCTACAAGCCAGACGCCCGTGGTACCAGAAAATACCTCTGGTCAGGCAGCGTAACCAAGTTACTACCAGTAGATCTTCATGAAGTTAAGGACTGGTTACCCCGGGGGGAACACTAACCAACCACATTCACACCTGCTCTCTCCCTCCGTGGCCGAGTGCAAAGAGCAGGTGCAAAACAGACAGTGAGAAAGCAATGTGATTTGCTGTATAATTGAAGAATCGTTTTTCTCCAAAACTACACGCTAATGGTGGATATGTCAATGAAACAGTCGACGTCTTATCAATGAATGAATAACCACATCTCTCTAGTTGAAGTAAAGGAACAGATTCAAAAGCTGAAATCCAAGAAGAGTCCCGCTTAAGATGATACTTAAATGACGTAGGACTTATTTCTAGAATCATTGTTCAAAATTAAAATTATTGAAGTTTTTATATGGGAACTACTTGTATAATAAATCAATCTATACCAAACCATATCTTCAGCCATATTTTTGATGATAGAGATGAGATGAATGAGAAACTCTGGTGTTAGCCAATAAGACTGGACTTTCTCAAGAACATTGGTTTTGGAATCATGCCTCTTTTACACAACAGAAAGTACAATAGAATTTAAATTAACTTATGTTCCAAACTTTGTGTGAAGTATTATAATTATCTCCCAAAAGGATGTGTTCTATAATTATATTCCCTTTATATTTTTTGTGGAGAAAAATGTAATTATATTGCAATCCAAATCTATTCTATTCCAAGTTATGACCTTTGACCATCTTTTAAGCAAAATTCTTAAGAAAAAGAATAATTTGTCATTGAAAGCAATCCCTTTAAGGCATCCAAGATTCGAGGTCTCCCAACGAATTAAAACATTGCTCTGAATGTTGATGAGCCATCGATCAAAGGAAATTGTATTCAGAAATTGTGTGACCTTTTGAAATTGTTTTTTAATTATTAGAAATTTATATACCAACGAAATATTTTGTTTTATTTATGATAAAACTAAAGTTTTGTGTTAAACAATTCAATTAATTTGAAAAAAGAAACAAAAAATTTAAACTAACAGATAACTTCAAGTAGCTTTCTGCCCCATAACATTATTTGCTGATTGAAATATTCAATAAATTTTGTTCAATTTGTAAACATTATTGCAATTGTATTGTATTTGCAAAGATTTTTGCCAAACACAAGTTTTGATTGGATGAAGGTCGACAACTAAATACAATACATTTTTGGATTAAATTTTGAAAAAAAAAAAAAAAATCAAAATCTCTTTTCTGTTATTGACAAAAAATGCAAAACAAATATTATATCTAAAAATACATAATAATAATAATAAAAATAACAATCATTCCTTTTATGTTGTGTGTATGATATTTCTTTGTTTGGTACTACAAGTACAAGATGACAACATTAAACCACTCCACATCCCAAATCCATTTACAACAATACTAAGTATAATGGAAGCGTACAATCCCAATTAGTAATGATCTCATCATCATCATCATCATTATCATTGAGTCTTTTGCAACGTGCAAAAATCCCAAATTCCCAAGATGAAAAAACAAAAAGCGTGATTCAATTGGCTTCCAATGAATGTGGTAACTCCTTAATAAGACAAGTAAGTGTACGTAGAATATATTGTGTTTTCCTTTTTTATTTAAAAGGTTTTTTATTTTTTTAATACACAATAATTTCATATATAAAAATACAATTAGTTTTGAATTAATATACGAGTGAGTATCTTTGTATGCCTTTTTATTGGAATTAAAATTGTTTCACGCGCTACGCTTCAAAGACAACTTAATATATCTTGACTTGATTAAGTTAATGCGGTCGAATCGACCGGTATTTCTATATATTATTGTTGTTATTTTTGCTGCATGAATGTTAGCTCATTCAATTATCATTTCACACTAGACTAATGAACTTTTCCGCCAGCCAAACTAAAGATTAAATAGCCAGCGGATAATTTATTGATAAATAAAACACACGCTGGAAAAAAAATAAGCAATTGACACAGAAATGACGTCGTCGTATGTTGTGCGTTGTGGTGAGTGGAAATTCGAAAACTAAACAAAACGAAAGCCGCAGAGCAGATCTCCATAATAACAAACGCCTTAGCGCCACTTGAACATTGTAACCGCGTTGAAATCTGGCTAAGAAAAACACTTGTTGGTGCCTTTTGTAGTGCCACCAGCAGCAATACCAACAACAATCGAAACAGTGGGCAGCAACTCGAAAGAAATGATAATGATGATGATGACGATGATGATGATGCTATCGTTTGATTGAATTCCTGTGGCACTTGGGAAAATTGTAAAATAGGTCAGCATGACTGTTGATTACCATTTTTATTGCTTTGCTATTTAGCATATTTTTGGCAAAGCTTAATCGACTAATGAATGATAAGCGCTTAGATAAATATCTTCACACAAATTTATTTAGTAAAATCGAAAATATGCAAATTATAAAAATTTTCACCAATTGAATTACTCTACTTGAAATATTAAATGTGTTTTTGTATTGTATGTTCAAGTTTACTTTAGTTTTATTCTCTTTAATCGACTCATTTCAACTCAATAAATTTAGTCTGTGATAGCCCCACAACTTATTTATTAAAGCAATTGGTATAAAAGTGCCTGTATCTCGACAACAGCGCCACCTACTGGGTCCAACTGAAGCACAAACCATCTTGATGACCGCATAAGTATAACAAAAAAAAAAAAAATGATCAAAATTGGTTCAGCCGTTTTCAATTGATGAGCGTTCGTACAGATATCGACATTCATTTTTAAATGTTGGGAATACAAATTAGTTCGGTCCGTTTTCAAAAGATGGCTCCACCTGCAAGTTGTGGCCGATTTTGGAAGCGATTACCTATTCCATTGGAAAGGTTTGACATTTGTCGACAATAATTAGTGTGCATCAGCGTCTGTTTCTGACAACAACACTGTTTTTTGCCTCTTTGAAAATGTCCGGATTTGTGTTAAATAAACAGCGTTTGCGGGAAGTTTTGATTTTCTTTTTTTAATGAGAAGAAAAGTGCAGCTGAAGCCCATCGAATGCTTGAGGAAGTTTATGGTGAATCTGCTCCGACCGATAAGTCATACAGAGAGTGGTTTCGACGCTTCAAAAGTGGTGATTTTAGTGTCGAAGACAAAGAACATCCTGGCCAACCCAAAAAGTTTGAAGATGAGGAATTGGAGGCTTTACTGGATCAAGATCCGTGCCAAACGCAAACTGAACTCGCAGAATCGTTGGGAGTGACTCAGCAAGCAATTTCCGTTCGGTTAAAACAATTGGGATTTATTCAAAAGCAAGGATAATTGGGTGCCGTACGAGTAGAAGCCGAGAGATGTCGAAAGGCGATTTTTCGCTTCGGAACTGCTTCTTGAAAGGCATCAAAGGAAGGGATTTTTGCACCGGGTCGTGACTGGAGATGAAAAATGGATACACTACGATAACCCCAAGAAGAAAAAATACTATGCCAAGCCTGGTCAACCCGTTCCATCATCGTCTACATCGACGCCACAGCAAAACATCCACGGTTTCCTCTGTATATGGTGGGACCAGACAAGTGTGGTATATTATGAACTACTAAAACCAAACGAAACCATTAATGCGGAACGTTATCGACTACAACTAATGCGTTTAAGCCGTGCATTGCATGAAAAACGGCCAGAAACGGCCGAAAGGCATGACAAGGTGATTTTGCAACATGACAACGCTCGGCCCCACTTAGCTGTAACGGTCAAAAATTATCTTAAACTCTGAAATGGGAGGTTCTATCCCACCCGCCGTATTCACCAGACCTTGCTCTTTCCGACTATTGCCTTTTTCGACGGATGCAAAACGATATGGGGGGTCCCGGTTCGGGTCTTTTGAAGAAATCGAAAAATGGCTCAATGATTGGATCGAGTCCAGAGAGGACTCATTTTTTAGAGATGGTATTCGAAAATTACCAGTAAGATGGGAAAAAAAATAGTTGCTTCCGGGGGACAATACTTCGAATGATGTATTTTTTACTTTTTTCAATAAAAAAATCACTTTTTTGAACACAAAAAAAAACGGACCGAGTTAATTTGTACTCCAATATAAAGATTTATTCCAAAATTACATAGCATTATCTTGTCATACAAATTTTTTACAAATAAATTTAATTGTGAAAAACATAATTTTTTTTCTGGAATAATTAGGATGTGCGTAGTGACATCATGTTTGTGCTTGGACCTACGTTCTGGAACAATAACAATTGGTATATTTGCCATATTGTTGGCTATTGTTCGGCTGATCCATGATTTAATTCCACATCCTGATATTCATTCTGATATATTTACAACAAGACGTAAGTAGAATATTTGATCTGTATTCTATAGATTTAAGTACTCGTATTTATTGATAACTTTATTCAATAGCCTTGCGCTTTTGGTGTGCAATTATTGCCTGTTGTATATTGTTCATATCTGGAATTTTAATTCTAATTGGAGTTTTTTTGGTATGTAGAGAAAAATGTATTATATGTTCATACCTATGTATATGTTATTAAAAAGATCAAATTAAATTTAATAATTTCAAAAACTTTTAAAACAACATTTGTGACCTTAAAGTCCAAGTATGTCGTATGGGCATTTATGTAGTCCTAAGACTTTAGTTTGACATTATCATATCACAATATGTTAATTTATTTTTCATTCAATTAATTAGGAACGACATATATGTATCACAGTAGCGCTTTATTTATGGGGAGCGTACATAGCCTTAACAGCTGGATTAGTTATTCTGTTGTCAATGGAAGGTGTATATATCATTTCTTTGTTAGCCTTCGTGCTCTTCTTAAGTAAGTAAACATTTTGTACATTTATCATATAAATCAAAACAATAACCAACTTTTGTTTGTATTATAGTAATATTTTCATATTTTGGAACGGTTATACATTCATATTCGAATACAATTGATTCGAATACATTTGATATTGAGTAAATTTTTAAATAATTTTGTATAAAAAAAACAGAAATTGATGGAAAAATTAATTTTAAAGAAAATGTAATGTAAGCACGTTACATTTACATTGAACCGAACCAAAGTCTTCACTGGCTAATCAATTCTAAATCTGAACTGAGATTTGAGTACAAGATGATGCTGTATGACTCTGTTATTAAACCACTTTCGACTTATGGTTCTGAATTGTGGGGTTCCGCGAGCGCGAGTAACATTGAAGTTGTACAAAGAGCACATTCCAAGATACTTAGAACAATCACGGGAGCTCCATGGAATGAAGACATTCACAAAGAACTGAAAGTACCACCAGTAAAAGAAGAATGTTCCAAGCGTAAAGCTATTTACATGGAGAAACTAGTTCGACATGTTAATTCCCTAGCCAGAGTCCTTGTCTATACAAGGAACTCATCTCTTCTGATTCGTAACGATCATGCTGCCCTTTTGCTTACTTAGAGGCTCGTAGTGCTTCCTCTTCATTGTATGAAGGACACATGTGTATTAGTTTTAAGAGTTGAGACCTTATTGTTAGTCCTATTCATATATAAAACCTCCATAACAAAGTTTGAACTTTCTACTGTCATTAGATTAGGCAGTCTCTCATTGTTTCTTAATTCAATTGCTTTTTTCACTTAGAACAATAGGAAAATTATTACTTTATTATATAAAAAATTTAAATAATGACTTATCCCACATTCATGGGCATTATTTTGCACAGGGAGATTTGAGATTCTTTATGTGGAAAGATAACCAATTACATTCAATGCTTGGGCCATCTATTTGAGCCCATCATTCATGACTACATGCCAAGGCACGACGCTTATCGAGATACGGCTCAGGTATCAGGTATTCAGAAGGTGAATCATGTAAAATAAATCATGGCATATTACCAAACAAAATAGAGTATGTTAGATTGGCTGCTGTGCCCAACTAGTAAAATTTATTGTACTTGTGAAGCAAAAGCCTTTTTACGCAATACAAATTTGATGCAAGGTAGTAAACTGATTACGGAAGACCGCTGATTTGTCCCCGACACTATCCTGCATAGATATCTAACAATGTGTACAGTACTCGATGAAATCAATTTAAATCAAAAACTTGCGTTACTACAAAGAAATAGAAAAATCCTTCCATACAACGCTCATGTAATTCTTATAAATCACAACAATGTTGAGAGCAATTGCGATCACAAACATCATTAGTGTTACCAGATTGTAAAACTTTTGTAGTGCCCCTGAATTAAAAGATTCTACAATATTATATCAACTCATATTGCATATTACTCCTCTACCTTATCAGTTAATGCTAAAGGTACCATTTTTTTAAGCTCGATAACATTAGCTTATAGGCTTACTTGCGTCCATGATTGACCTTGAAGTGAACTTATGATAGTTATAATGTTGAAAATTTTATCTTGAGGTCACAATTTCTTAAAATTTTGTATCAATAATTCGACAGACAAAATAAACAAACATTTGCGTTGCTAATTTTAAGTAATCCTATATTTAAATTCACTTTACTTCTCTTATTAGTTTAGAAAGCATGAATGAACCATTGACCAGTGAATGCTTACGTTAACCACAACGGTGAAATTCAGAAAGTATTGTAATGTAGATAGAATACAGTAAGTACGAGGGTCAATCAACAAGTATTTAGCCCGATGAGACCAGAGACGAATTACCGAACGATATAGCTATCTTTCCATTTTTGTAAAACTGAGCGACAAGCTCCCATCCAAACGCTATCAAAACAAAACTAATGAAGGGAATTGACTGAAACTTAAACAGTAGGCTACTAAAAGAATGTACTGCACGATGGTAACATTCTTTTGTAATAGTAGCGCCATCGGGCGGTGAAGCTAAGTACTTGTTCATTGACCCTCGTACGGTAAAGATAAATGCTTCATACCTATTTTGGCAATATTTACACGTGATCACTTTTGCTGATTACTTGTCTATTTTTCTATTCTATTCCAGCACATTTCTAAGTACTGTTCTAATTTGTTAAAGTTCAATTGTTGTGCGTTCTTTTCTTTTTATTTTATTATTATTTTTTTTTGATTTGTTGTTTTTTTGCTAGTGCGAATGACCGTAAACTGAAGTTCACTAGTTTGCTTTCTTTAATTTTGTTACTAAATTTCTTCAAATTTTCTTTTCTCAAGTTGTTCGTTTTGTTGTGTTGTGTTGTGTCACTCTCTGTCGCAATTAAAAATAATTTATGTAATTTTCAACCGACATCAATACTAAAACTGAGATACAAACAGCAAGAGCAAAAGTATCTAGTAGATGTAGTAGAAGCAACAGCAGTTCGGCATTCTTTTAACATATAATAAGAATGATTTTTATCAGTGGAGAATTTCAGGGTGTTTTTCTTTTTAGTGGCACCAACAACAGCAACAACAGCAACAGCAGCAGCAGCAGAAGCAGCATCAATCTCTAATCACAGAAATTTGCGGTTTTAACTTAACGCAAAGCCTCAGGGGCATTAAATTTCAAAAAATAAAATAAAAAAATTTGGTTATACTTAGTAGAAAGAACTGTAAAAGAAATTCTTATGAACAACACAACAAGCAAATGCGTGTTGTGGATTTAGATTGAGAAGACAACTACAACCAACAAAAAAAAAAAAAAATATCAAAATAACAGTTAAAATCATACAATCAACTTTTTAAATAAATTTGTTCGTTTTGTTTTTTGTTTTTTTTTTTTTGGTATTTTTGGTGCAGATAAACTTTAATTTTTGGTTCAAATTTTTTCTTAATTTACACTCACACTCACTTTGTTTGGGCGTTTTTGTAGCTTTTATTATCACCAGCACCATCATCATGACCATGATCAAGATTACTCCCATCATCATCATCATCATCATCATCATTGCTATCATCATTATCATCAACAGTTTAGACGTTCCAATCGCCACTGTGTCGCTTGTCAAGATAAACGCGGCAATCTGCTGTAATCGTCGACGTTGTGCAGCGCTTGGCTTGGCTTGACTTAGCTTGATTTAACTTGGCTTAACTTGGGTCCGGGTCAATGCCACAAGGTAACAGCAAATCAGCAAAAGAATCAAATCAAAAATATACAAACACACTCACTTATTCACATTATAATAAATTATTGGTTTATTTTTATTTATATTATGAAAAGCGAAACGGAAGAACCAAATGGTGATGTTTTTTTTAGACTTTTCGCTACTATTGTCAGATTGATTTCGAATTGGTTGACATGATATTCTAGCCGAGCAGAAGGTCTAATTCTGTGCATGATGATCACCCCTCTGATTGTTGTGATATGCACAAATATTGGTAAATAACTTTTTATGTATATTCAGCTTCGAGTTCAGCCTAAGGAGAATATAAATTATTTCTCGAATAAGTTTATTTATAAAATTTCATAACACAATAAATTTTACTGTCAAAGGGTCTTTAAGAAGTTCGTTGTTTAAATCTTTTGTTTTAAGGTCTAATGGAAATCACTTAATGTTTATTTTGGTTTATTTCTTTCAGTACCATTTTCTTTTTAAATGGAATCAACCATGCGTCACCAAGATATAAAATATATTTTTATAACTTCATACAAATTTAATTTATAACAAAAACAATATTATGACCCGCGAAAATGTCGCCAAGCAACTTGACTTAAGATATATCAACATTAACATCAGCAACTCGCTCTAGGTTATTGAACTGAGCTGAACTGAACGAACTGAGAAGTTCCGTGCTAAACTTACCTCCTCATAAGTTTTTTTTTTTTTTTTTTTGTTAATTTTATTGATGACTTTTGTGCATAAAAATAATAAAATATGCATAACATTTTTGTTATTGTTGTTATTATTATTGTTAAACACTGTGATAACAACAAATTAAATGTGAACAACATTGACAACTGAAACTTAAAGCTGGTCTCACTTTTTTTTATGTTAATCACTCAAAATTTATCAAAAAACCATGAGATTGAATAAACTTGATTATAAAATTAGACTGTTGACAGAAATCTTGAATTATGCATTTCAAATTAACACAGAATGATTCACAGACGGTTATTGAATAGGTTTATGGGGATTTCTCAAGGATACTAAGTACACTTAGGCACAATATTTGATGGTGATGATAAGATTTTTATTTTTTATTATGATGAGTATGAGGAAGTAAAGCAATTTTCAAATAGACACAAATTTTGAAGACAATTCTCTGTGTTTCCCAAATGATAACGGCCCCTTGTGGCCGGTGGAGGCTTCCGGGGGGGGCAGTAAAAGACATACAGAAAAAGATGGGCCGTTATAGCAATTTAGGCGGGCAACTACAGCTAAATTCTATCTAAACAAAACAGAGACTATCGATGCAGCCAAAAATATCGAAACATCGATGTAATCGATAGTCCCATTGATGTTTCGCCAGCTCCACTATAAAATTTTCGGAGGGCAGTAGAAGGCTTACAGAAAATTTTGCTATGTGGGTTGCACAGGCGATTGCTTCAATATTGGTTGCATCATAGGGAATTTCACAACACTACTTGATGGCAGCGCATACAGCACTTAATGGGGATACAAATTTTGAATCAAATAAATATCAATTTGGAAACAAAATCAGTTTTGGTACTTAAGCTTTTATGAACAGACTTACAAACAATATACAATATATCTATTCAGGTTCTTTGTGATAAAGATAAAGATAATAGAATTAGTATTATTATTATTGTATTATTGAAAAGAGATCGTTGTAATTATACCCATTGTATTCTCAAATTTGCGATAAAATAAAACATAAAGAATACATTTTTCTAAAAATCAACAAAGAAACAGCTCTCGGGCTTTTTACTGGAAAAGATTTCATGATAAATGATATTTAAATAATTAACAGTTCCTTTGTTTGACTCAAAAGATTAGAGAGTGACAAATTAATTGTACAAATTTACTTAGAACTTCATCATACAATAAAACTGAAAGCAAACTTAACCTGTGTTGGTATTTGGTATCTACATCTAGAGTTTTTCTTTTAAAAGATATCTCTATAACTTCCGTATTTGTCAAGAAAGAAGCCGTCTTCGTATTGAAAAACCAAAGAAGATATGATTAATTCTATTGCAACATTTTTTACAGGTGTACGAGTAATACACATTTCCTTATTTCACAAAAGCAGATTAAAAGAAAATTCCCTACATTCAAATTTTCTGTTATTCCCAATTAAATCATGAAATGTGAATCATTCAAATTTCGCTTAACTTAAATAAGTCATAATAAAAATTTGTAAATATCTAATTCTTTTAGTATGGGTTTATATTTATCTAAGCTTTATCAAAGAATCTATTTAATTAACATGATTAAAAAAAATTCTTTTCTTTTGTTAAATTTGTGCCCTTTTATTCACATTTTTATTTACAATTTCACCTTCGTCTACACATTGTCAGCTGAGGTCTTAAAGAAGAAATTAGCTCAAAATGACAATAGCAAAGCTTAAATGTTTATAGAATACAAAAGAAATATATAAATAAATAAAAAAAAAAAAATAATAGAAATATTTATAGAGTTATAAAGAAACAAACAAATAAATAAATAAATACAATAATAGAAATATTTTACATGATTTGGCAAGCGGATCTATTCAATTTTTGTTTAAGTTTTCTATACTAAAAATCTAATCAGAAATGTTTTACCACTTTCACCAAATATGTTGAATTAATGTAAATATTAAACGAATCTTAACGATTTAAAACTTTAGAATGTTTAAAAAATATCTAAAAATAGAGAGAAGAGATCGAAGAAATAAAATATAATCATATTTTATTCATAATAATTTATGCAATTTTATCAAATTTTTTTTTTTATTTGTTAAGTTTGTAAATGACTAAATTAAGAACAAGAATAGAATTGATGCTAAGCAGTCATTGGGTTTTTTTTTTTTTAATGGAATCAAGGATTTCAAAGAATTTTACTGAAAAACAAAAACCTTATAATAAATTCTTATGTATTTTGTATTGTCCAAAAAAACCACTGACAAATCATTTTAAGTGAAGTGTCAAAAATAATTCAAAAATATTAATTAAAAAAATATGAAACTAACCAAACAAGGTAATTTTATATTCTTAATGCTTTAGAATTATGCAAGGTGTGTTTTAAAAGAGGTTGGTCAGATAAATTTTGACAATGGACATGACAAAAAAACTCAGTGTGTCTTCTTGCCAAAAAAATAATTTACATTTTATATTTTAATATTTCAAGTTTAAACTAAGGGCGAGCAAACCAAGAATGATATGGTTTTGAATTGGTACGAAGTCTGGTTGGAGAGAAAGAATAATTTATGAGTCAATGGGTTCTTAACAGAATGATTTAGTTCTTTTATAAATAATTACACGCAATCAGTTGATTAAATTTTTCTCACTTTTTAAATTTGAATTTCAATTAGTACGAAGTCTACCCAGAGACTCAGAAGCCCACAAAACTTTGTTCCATGCATCTCTATTGAGACTTCATAGACTAATATACTAATTGATTAGATTTTGATAGAGCTGAATTATTCTATGAAATTCCGCAGTGCTCAAAGAAAGTTTGAACCAAGATGGTTCATGGCTTAAAGAACAAAATAAAATAACGACTTGATTGAGGTTCTGCTGATCTAACATTTCTATTATTTTTCACACCTTTTAACTGTTGAGTCCACAAAACTATAAACAACTTACTGACATTTTTAAATAACATTTTTACACCTCCAATAATTTAATTATTAAAATTGAAGACAAGAATTTATTTAATTGTTTATAAATTCATATAAAATTAATTCAATTAACCCTCGTCTCATCATTTGCCTATATTGATTAATATTTTGGGTTTTATAATTTGTCATAAATCAGAAATAACTTTAACAAAAATCGACAGTAATTTGCTAAAATATTTGTCTTCATTCATTCACAATAGAGAAACCCAGCGTGTCGCGATCCGCGATCTGTTGATCGATTGTTTTACTGATCATGATCGTCAACATCATCATCATCATCATCATCGTTCATTGTTTAATTAATTGATGCATCTCAACAACAAAACAACAAAATCAAATTTTCATTAATTGTTTGTTAAATATAATATTGTAATAATGCATTAATTAATTTAAAACGTTTTATAATTACGTTTTAATAACCCATTTTAGTTCAGCTTTACTCTCATTTTGGCTTGGCGTCTTTGGCGTCTTTGTCGTCGTCTCTCCATCTTCTTGATTGGTTTGGTCAATAAAATACGCAAAAGATTTTTGCCATAAAAAATTTAATATTGTTAAAAAATAAAAACAAAAATACATAAAAAAAAACCAAAATGCATTTTCTTTAACTTTAATCAAAACAAAGCAATAAAAATTATTTACGCTACATAAATTAGTACAAAAATCTTAAGATGAAGCTATAAATTTTATGGTTCTACTCTACTGGACTCGTTTTACCCTTTGCCTCCTGGCTGCACTTGGAGTCTGCTTAACTTTAGTTAACTTAAAGTTTGATGGGTTAATATGCCACGCCCACAAGCACAATTTTTCTCTAAATACTTTGCGGACATTTATCTTCTTGTCATGCCAGAGAATATTGTAAGAGAATACACAAACTACAGACTACTTTAGTAGCGCTAATTAATCTTTTTAATGCGGAAACTTCAGATTAAAAAAAAAAAACAAAAACAAAATAATAATAATAATAAAGTAATAGCCATAAGAATGAATCTGCTTTTAAATTGAGAGTCAAGAATGTTTCGTTGAGTCTACTGCAATACTAAATACAAGAATCAGGAGAGACTAGAAACGTTGAAATATAAACATATCATTTTAAATGTTGGATACCATTGACATGCAATTTTCAGTAGAAATCCTTAATAATCAATATCTATATTTTGAAAGTTCTATAAGACATATATGTCAAAAATAATATCAGGTATTGAAAAGAGGAAAAAGATAAGATTCTTATTCCAACAGTTTGATTGTTTTGGTAAAAAACTATAATCCTGTACAGTAAGAGATCTTGGGCTCCCATGTAAGTATGATATAGAAATTTCAGGTTAACACCTTTCTAAATTGTTGTGAAGTGATCATTTTAATGTGAAAAAAAATTGGAAATAAACTTTTAGTAAGAGAAATCAGGCAAATCATCTGAATAAATTTTTTTTAAAGGGTAGTTGGGATTGAGAATGACATGTACACTTCAAAACAGACAAGATTTCAAAGGTAAAACTCAAGCATTAGTATGTTTTCAAATTGTATCACACAATATAAATTTCATTTATTTATTTTAGAACTAAGTTTATAGCAGTAGAGGCCTTCAACTCAGGGGAATTTGAATAAAGAAGGACGAAATTAGAAAAGTGCACGACAAGATTTGCCTTGAGCTGGAATCCACCCACGAATCTTAGGGTACCAGCCCAGCGCACTAACCTCTGAGCCAACGACCCAGTTTATATCACTCAATTATTAAAGCATGTAGCAAAGAAAACACATGATTCTAAATTTGTTATCATAATAGCATTTCAGATACAATCTTACATTTGGATAGCTAAAATTATCATAATTGTACAATTTAGTTGGGAAACCACAGATCGTTTTCGTAGCAAGTACATTCCGGTTGTTAACACACAAAAAACCATACACATTTTATTGTAGATGTGGGGCGTAGAGTTCAGAACGAAACGAATGATTCAATTTGTCATCCTACACAGCAATTGAAACAATTAAAAATAGGTCGAAAGTTTGACCACATATCGGAAATCATCTTTAAACTCTAATGCCATAAACTCATCTTTGTCATTGATCTACTGTAAAAAAAACACTATAATATACTTCAAATAAGTTGGCTTTGATTTCATTTGTAATACTTACTTCGACGTAGGTGTTAATGTGGGTAAAAATAGTTGGAAAGTGCCGACAGAATCAATACATCAAATATGAAATTTCTAGTTCTAATAGCTGAGTATAAACTTGCAACTCAGAGAGAACAAAGTCACTTAATTGAAAATTTTAATAAACTGAATTGGGGTTTCACTTATCTTAGCATATTTAGTTGTCATTACTGGTACCAATGATCTCAAAAATAAGTGCGAAAGTTGATTATTTAACCCAATTATAATACAATAAAAAGCAAAACACTCAAATTCTATTCCAATTCTACCAAAATTCTTTACATTTTTCTTTCAAACACCTTGATTTTTTTATTTTTTTGTCTTATTTTGAAATGGAATTAGTTCAGTAATTTCACGAAAATCATGTAAACGTGTTTTTAATACCAAATAAAATTACACCAATTAATTAATTCCAAAATTGGTGAATGGAACTTTTTCAGACTACTTTCCCATTCACACTTCCCAACCCACACACACACACATATCCACACACAATTCTTCATTTATAATAATTGAATAAATATTATAATTTTTGTTCATATTTTGATAAATTTTCTGGTTGAAATATACAAAATTTTAATTTTATTACAAAAATATTTATATATCTTTTGTGAATATTTAGAAAGGCAAAGTAATCTGCATTCACTTGAAAGATTTTAAAAATCTTGGAAATGTGGCACTATTTTTTGTAAACATTTTTTTTTTTTTTTTTTGCAAATTTTTTTGTTTTCTTAATTTTTGCAAAATATTCTAGACACATTTTAACGCCTAGAAAAGTTTTATAACCATCAAAAAACATGATGATGACGACGACGACGATGGTTACGATAAAAAAATCTAGAACAATAGAAAATAGAATCTTCATTCAACCGAATTCTGCTTATGTTATAAATATATTGGTATGTATAGTTGTGTCTGTTGGATTGAATATCAACAAGAAAGTATTTTGTAATAAGATTTTTGTAAAACAAGCTACTGAGTACGCTCACTTATGCTCATGGCAACAGAGCAAACATTATGTTCGAAGGTAGAATACTGTACCCTATAACAATCTAGAACAATATCAGGCAAAGAAGAAGCAAGCCAAGTGGATATTCAACAAAAGAAGGTGATGAGATTTGACAGGGAAAATTTTTTATGAAGTGGAAATTATACTGCTGGAGTAACCGTAACTATGTACAATATAATAATCCCTTAATTTCCCATTCTTATTTTATATTCAAATAAAATTACCAACTTTAGACTAAACTAACATATATTTTATATCTTAAAAGGGTACTTAATGAATCATCTAGTCTTATCAAATCAAAGCCATCATATTTGTTTTCTAATTAAAAATGCTACTCACAATTTGGTATGCGCAACAAACAGTGAAGGCAATTGAGAAGACTTTAAGAATGTCTTACTAAGTCGTCAGGCACATAGCGCGAACACTATGCTTCATGTTCTTTTAAATCGGCGACGTCGCAACAAATTGGAGCAATTCTTGGCTGGAAAAAGTTAATGTGAAACAATACAGAAACATCTGAAGAAAATGCCATGCGCGAGCTATTAAAAAGCTACAAACAACCGTTAGACGATTTTACGATCGAGCAGCAAAAAAAAAATTAACAATATAAAAAAAAAAATATTTTTTTTTTAAATAAAATAAATTTAAAAACAAAATACATAAAAATTAAAAACTTATATGCACCATAATTTAAATAAAATAAAAAATATATAAATGAAATAAAAACAAGGTTAACTTCGGCTATTCCAAAATTGTCATATTCTTTACGCACCCCAAGGAAACGTGTCTGCCTCCAGTACACAGTTCAGTTCGATAATACAAAAAAGGTTTTTCTAATAGGAAAATTAATTGGAATCAGTGTTTGTATGGGAGCTATAAGGCCCAGTAATCCTAGGATCTTGAAATTGGTGAACATGGTTGGTGGAGTTAGAGATTTATAATGTCCAAATTTCAATTCGCTAATACAAAAAACAATTAAATTTAACTGGTTCCGACAAATGTACAGCTTCAGTTAAAAAAAAAAATTAAAAAAAAAAAATTTAAAAAAAAATTTAAGAATAAAAATTAAAAAAAAAAATTAAAAACTAAAAATTTAAAAAAAAATGCAATAAATATTAAACAAGATGGAAGATAAACTTAGGTTTACCAAGGCTTACATACCTTATACCATAATTCTTGCATTTATTGTATTCATTTTCATGTCAAATCGATTTGAGTAGTTTTGCAAAATTTTCTTAAGAAATACAAATGTTTATATGGAATAATGATTCAATTTTTGGATATATTATGCAAATTGTTATGAAAGAAAGCTTAGTTTGGTCTAAACAAAACTAAGATATTTATGTGTCGCTAAATTTGATTTTGTGAATTCTGTATGACAACCTCTTTCAGTACTTAAAGTTCTTGATTTTGACTTATCGTGTATTATTCAAAATATCAAAGAATAGATAAAAAAAAACAGGAAGAAGACTGAACATTAACTTAGGTTAAGCATAGCTATGATACTATATATATATGATCGATTTGTAAAGCTTTAGAAATGTATAAATTTAATCATAGTGACGAAGAATTACCTCGAAAGACTGAGTAAGCATGGAATGGAATTAGGAATAAATATCCTTAATTGCAATGATACTGTCAGGTAGTTAAAAAGGTACCCTAATCTAGACTTACTTTGTAATATTTATGATTTTTACTGTACTAGTGTAATGAGTATAAACGTATAATAGTTGGGCTCACTGTAATTCAACAATTTCTTTTTATAAAGAATCTAAAATCAATAGCTTAATACCTAAAACACAGTATCAGATAAAAAATACATTTACTAAAAAATATGACATATTTCTCTACACAAAAACTCATAAATTTTAAAGGATTGACATAGCAGTTTCTGTTAATAATTGATCATATCTGTCTATTTTAGGGTATATATTTCTAATTGCCAAGAAAGAAAACTAAATTTGGTCTCAGAGCACAAACACAAATCATTTTAATTGATTTTCAAATGAATTTTGAATGGCGACTAAATATCTTTCCCAGTACTCGGGACTATACTGATGTTAACATATTAGCCATGTACGACAAGAAAGTTAACAAATGTCGATTGAGGGCTTAGCATCCTTGAAGATATGATATGAATGGATAAACGAAAAATATTATATATGTTAATCCTGAGGAATTGTTGCATGCAAGATCAAAGTAAAGTCTCTTTCACTACAGCAATCACACCAATATCTCATATTTTGTATATGTTAAGCGTCTCTTCAAATCGTTTGAATACCTTAATAAATGCTAAAGTTTTCTATACAAAATCTCATTATATTCTTAAATTCTATATATACAATTTATCAAATGTTGATCCGATCTGTCCACTTTATGATAACCTAGCCAAAATGTCAAGAAAACTAAGTATTATGTTATATAAGATTTTAATTGTGAGAGGCTTTGAACAAATAAACAATTTAAATCAATATAAATTCACACTTGTGTCGTGTTTAGAAATTATAATAAAAAATATATATTTCAAAATGAAAAAATAATCATAATACAATAATTATAAAATAGATATAGATATAAAGAAATATGAATTATAATAACCTTGACACCCACGCTCTCGTAGCACACTATGATCGCAGCATTATGTTATATTATCTAATTAGAATTAATTTGAAAATCTTATAATGCGATCATAATCAAAGCATTAGACTTGTTGGCGCCCCCAATAAAAACAAAATACAAAACAAAAAAAACAAATGAAAATAAAAAATATTTCAATAAAAATGCTATTAATAAAGCGAGCAAACGAGCGACCGCTCGCTCCACCAACAGATTGAGCGGGTGATCATATGAATGAATAACATACAATATATGAATGAATTGTGTACATGGACAGACAGGCAGACAACGTTCAGATAAACGGACAAGCGCATGTAAAGACAGACAGACAGACAGATCGACATACAGACACAGACAGAAGTTGAACATTTATTTCGTGTAGCACGTCAGTCAGCTAACTTGGCTCTAAGCGGTTTTAAAACCACGTGACTGTCGACGATATCTTTACGTTGACATGGGCGTGTGCTTACGTTCTATATGCTTAGAATTGATCTGAGATTGTATTATAAATTGTATTGTATATTTTTTCATTCTTCCTAGTTGAACGCTAAATAATGAAACGTTAAGATTTGACGCCAAATGATAATGACTTACTTATTTTGAATTGTCAAGTAATAAAAGTCATAACCGCCGGCCAAAATACCCGCGGCTACTCACTATGAATTCAAAAATACTTAATTCAATGATATTTCTAAAAAAGTAGTTCATCTTTAAGTATCGCATCCGAAACCGAATTGTGTGTCACTGCAGTTAACCTGAAATATAGTACTTACTTTTCCCATTGACACCAACGTCAACGTCATTGACCATGGCCATGATCTTGCGACGTGTTGTTTGTTGGTCAGTTCAATCAATTTCTTTATATCAAAATATTTTTGTTTCGAATTTTTGTGTCACTAATTAGCTCCCCCAAAAACAATAAACATTAAATCAAACTGAAGTAGCCGGTTTGGATTTGAGCCTCATTCGATTTCGACAACTGTCAAAGTCCAGTCAATCAGACATTCAGTCAGTTATACTGACAGATATGCACACAACTGACATTGTATGACCGGTAGTGAATGGAACTTGGAGGCATTTTTCGCATCGAGGGACGTGCGTTGTTGGCTGTCACTGAATGAAAACAACAAAACATAGAAAAAAAGATTTTATTTCAAAATGATTTCATTATTAATTTTATTACTGCAAGTTATTGGCGTGCGTTGATTATAAAGTTGTCAAATTATTGTATTGTATGTATATGTAAGTAAGTGATGAGCCCAAGATCGGTAGACAGGTGATAAAGGTCTTGGCAAAGGTGTTTCTTAATGCGTTATTTTTTTAATAAAATTTGGTTTAAATCATAATTTCGAACTTAATAAGTTCATAAAACAAAATCATCTTCTAAAATATGAATATTTATTTATTTTATTTTTTATTTATTAGAATTAAGATTATATAATTATAATTAATATAAGCAATAGCGGTAGAGGCCTTCAGCTCAGGAAGAAGGAAAGGAGGAAATTAAAAAAGTGCAGGACCAGACTTGCCTTGAGCGGGATCCAAGCCCGCGACTCTTGGGATCCCAGCCAGTCGTGAGCCAATAATATTAAAATTCGTTTGTTTGTTTATTTGTTTGCTTCTTCGTATCTTATGCGCGGTTCATCTGTTTGCAATGAAATTTTGTGTATTTATATGACTGGCTCCAGCCTTGGACATAGGATAATTTTAGATCAATATGTGGCAAAATTGTCGAGAAATTGGTGAATCACATTTTGTATATAAACATTTTTTAAAATCAATCAAGTCGTCAATATCCAAAATCTCATATAATCAATTTTTAAAATCACTGTGACTCTATAATATAATAATGCTGAGGAAAAGGCCAGGGAGGTGTGCATTGTTGTTCATTTGGTTAGTCACTGGAATTTTGTGTGTGTCTCTTCGTTTGTCCAAAATAAAGGGCATCGGAAAGCAAGATTGAAATACCAGAAATGTTATTCAACATACTTATAGCGATGGTGCGAACCATTGTACTAATCACATAAATTCCAGAAGATCGGTTGGTCGTGAAACACTGCGCCGGGTACTCTACTATTTTATAAAAATATTATAATAATATTATTCAATTATGAAAGTCAACAATTTGAATAAACTCATTATACTAATAGACTATTTCAACTATTCTAAGAAATATAAGTTCCTTTTCAAAAAAGACTCAGAAATTATAGCTGGATATCTCTTTAAACTAAGATATTTCGACAAAATGGCATAATAACTATAAACTTTCTTTTGAGATTGTTGTAAAATTCTGTCTTTTGATATTGACTAAAGCTTAAAGAATAACAAATATATACATTTCCAGTTCCTGTGTAAAATTTCAGCTCTATATCTTAAATAATGCAACAGAAAGGAATGGTAACTACTTATAGACTTTTTGTTGATATTTTTATGAACATTTGGGTGAGTTATTAAAAATTATACAATTATTAATATACAAGACTTAAGAGGTGAAGTCCAAAAGTATTCGAATTGCGTCCATTATTTCGAGCCAGAATGGTAAAAAGTTCTCTGGGCACTAGAGGCCATTTGCAAGTTGATGTGGAAACCCCTATGGGAAAGTATTATTCTGTCAATTCGGGCATACTTTGAAGGATGCTACAACCCCGATAAAGATATAAGTATAATGCCAGTACAAGCTCATCAACACAAGGGAATACTTTGGTACGCAACTGTTACTGTACTGTACAAAACAAAATTTACTTACCACATGTCATCAATTCTATTCTATTCTTATAATGGTTACAATCATTTTAAATCTTATCAATGAACCCAACATAATGACATCTAAAAAAAACCACAATAATCAGCCAAGAAGAAAAGCCTTTCGCTTTTTCTAATTCCAATTTGGACTTCAACTTAAGCTTTTTGTTAGCAAAAGCCGAAACAAAAATATTATTTAATTAAATGAATTTAGAATGAATTTGATACAAAAATAAACAAATAAAAGAATATAGATGAAAACCAAAAGAACTAAGAATCGAAAACTTTAATCTTACTATGAACAAAAACCAAGCCAAAACCAAATCAAACTAAAGCCGATCAATAAACATATCTTCTATACATAAATGACAAACAATATAAAATAATGAAAACGGAAATATTCATAAAAATTATTTTTTAATAACCAAAAAAAAAAAAAAATCGACAAGCAAAAACAAAAATCATAAACCTTCTTAAATATAAATTGCATAATAGAGTAATTTTTCTTATTTGATTATATAATAAATTAAAAATTTTTGGTTACGAGTAGTTCAAAGAACCATGAAACTTCAAAGTCTGAGCGCGCAAATGATGCCAAAGAAGATTTTAAAGATTTCGCGCTAAGAATAATCAAATATTATATTATATTGTAGTAAAATATTAAAAGACTTATAAATAGTATGTAAGCATGTGTTTTTGGGTATCTCTATCTATTTGAATTTGAGTTTGAGTTTGGATAATATAATAATATCGTTGACGACTCTATGACAAAACCTTTCATGCTTTGACAAATTATGATGTTGTTGTTGACGTTTAAGTCAAACCAAATATTGTAGTTGTTAAGATGCTGAAGCATGGCGGCCTTTATGACAATGACAATAATGGTGACGATGATGATGATGATGTTGATAATGATAATCATAATGCTAGTGGCGCTTTTAATAATTAAGAAGCTACTCAACATGTGCTGCTATGGTTTCTTGTAACCTTGACTTAGGTTGGATTTGTTTTATCTTTTTTTTTTTCTTTTTTTTTTTGTCTATTTTAATGTCTTAATGTGTGGACTTTTCTGCAAAACTAATTCAATTAAAGTCCAATCCAAGCAAGCAAGTAACCATAGCAAAGCAATTTGCTTAACAATTTTATTTATTTATTTATTATTTAATTTCACATATTCAAAATTCATTCATTTAAAAATGAATATTAAATGGTTCTCCATTGGATGTGGTTTAAATTGTTTAAACAGATTGTTTTTTATGGTGCCGAGTATCACAGCAAAGCATCTGTCTGCGTAAGTTAAGATTCTTTTTTGCCATTTACCTCGTGCACATGGTGGCTATGAAGATTATCATTATCGCAATGATGATTATGCGCTTTATTGCTGTTATTGTGCTTTATCGATAATTGCTTCCTCTTAATGTTGTTAAATATTTGTTTCTCTTCCAAAAAACACACCATTTTAACTTCAGCATTGACCTCCGCTCCGAGTTCGTATGCTTTGATATCTCTATCCAATAAGTGGATAAGTGGAGGCGGTGTTGAACAAATCGCATTAAATTTTCGCAAATCAAGGCAAAATTTTTAAAATCTCTTTTTTTTCCTTCAATTTGTTTGGTAATTTGCATTTGCAATTAATTTTTTTGCTTTCTTTGTGTGCGTGAAGAATTTGTTGTGAAGGAACTTGTTAAGTATCCAAAATTTGTGTCATGAGTGTTAAACCACTTTCTCTGTTCCTGTTTACTGTACTGAGCACATAAGTACAATAAAATTTAATGCAACCCACACATGATATGCGGATTGCTTTATTAATATATCTTTTCAGTTAAGCAATCCACACCTACATACTTAAGTACATACATATTTGTTATAGTATAGAAGCTAAAGATTTAATAGTCATGACTGCCACGCGTAGCAATCGTTTTATAAAATTACCATTCGGTGGCAAATTAACAGCAAAACGTGAGAATGACAACAACAAAAAAACAAACTAAAAACAGAATTGCGAACAAAACACGCGACAATTTATTCTAAACGCTTCAGTTTGTGATAGTTAAAGAAATATAAATGTTAGTGTTAACATCTTAATTTTAAACATATAGAAAATTATATTTTTCAATAGAACACTCAGGCATTTCTTAGTGAAGTCATACCTCATTCAGTGTTCTTGGCAGAAATGAACTAGGCTTATGTAATTCCGAGGTGAACAAGTAGGTAGACTAAGGACTAAAGCACCTAATCTTTTAAAAATGTCAATAGAACAATCGGTTTATTAACCAGGTGATGGATAAGTTAGTAGGCACCAAACTAAATATTGTAGTAAGCGTAACATAAAAAAGTTGGGTCAAGTGCGAGTCAGACTCGTATACGGAGGATTCCGTATCAGATTGGATTTTGCTTTGACTGATTCGAAAAAATATACCGCGTCTATATAAAAAACTTATAGGGTCTAAATTTCAGTTCAATAGTCCAAAAAAACAAGAAAGTTTTTTGAATAAGAACCTAAATTTTAATGATGGGTTTGTATCGGAGGTACCTCTCCTAGGTGGCCGATTTGGCTGATTCCAACAGATGTGCAAAGCCTATATCAAAAACTTATAGTTTTTAAATTTCAATTCGATAAAACTAAAAACAAAAAAGTTTTTATAATAAGAACTTGAATTTAAATGGGGGTTTGTATGAGAGGTACCCTCCCAAGTAATACGATCAAACTGATATTTCGGCAATATAAGTTTCTGATGTATAGCCACCAACCATCTAAATTTCAAGACCGTGGTATTATTGAATCGTATAGCTTTCATACAAACCAAAATGTTTCTTGTTTGGGGACCCCTTTATATTTTCGAAAATATTTTACTCTTAGTAAAATCACTCTTCTGTGAAAATTTCAACCCTCTAGCTATTGCGGTTTATGAAATATGACCCGAGGACGGACGGACGGACAACGAATTCTCTGCAATTGCTACCCTTTGGGTCCGGAACCCTAGCACTTTCAACTTTTTAGAGTTGAATTCAATAAGTAACATACTTTCTAAGGAAAAATCTTAGTCTAACAGAGGAAAGCATAAATATCTTTAAATGGTAATACGGAATTCTGTAAAAAAACAACTAATAATAATTTAGACAGATACAATATTCTTTATAAAATTCTACCTCTACAACTCAACTAAGAGGGATCCTCTCAGCCCTGAAAACACCTGCACAAATACTAAATACTTCATTTGATTCTAAAATACACCTCGAAACTCTCTACACTAAGATGTTAATACATTAGAGCACCATAAAATGAGCACCCACCAGAAAAAAGGCGCGATAAATTTTTTAGAACCTAAAATTTGTCTACAACAAACGAAAAAATTACCAAAAAGAAAAAATTTTGTAGGTGTGTGATTTATTTATGCAAAACTTTATTTCATGTGGCTTCCCCTCTTTCCGGTCATCATCCCTTTTTTTTTTTGAATAAAAGCTGTGACCAATTAAATTTAGCTTTAATTTTTGTCTTTTGCTTTGGAAAAAAAATGCCTTTTCCGGTGATTTATGAGTTCTTGAGTGCGAAAACAAATAATGCACGATTTTGTCTGGCTTTTTACCTAAACTATTTGGAACAAATTGTACGTACATAGTAAAAAAAAAAATAGTACAATGATAGTAAACAAGAAACAAAACATTGGGTCAGCGAAAATAATTATTTAAGTCAAAATAAATAAAATAACTTAATAAAAACAAAAATTAAGGTAACAAAAACAAAAAAACACTGTTAGGAGATCCGATACAGTAGCGCATTATAAATGATTCGTTACGTTGCGACTTTCTATAATTAATTTAAGCCACCGTCCCTCTTCTTATTTTTGTGTTTTCCTATTTAGAAATTAACAATAAAAATGATAAGCCCTCGGGCGATTTCTATCTGGCTACTACGAACGATTGCTTGAGCAAATTTGTTGATTAAAGATGTCCAAACTAAGCTAAAAGAACAAGAGACCCACCCTAAAGCCATGTTCAAAAGATCTTCAATTGAAAGATATATCAATTTTCTTCTTTCATTCACGGTAGATGTTAACATCTTAAAAATTTTGTAAGGAGAAATTGACGTGTAATGTCTACATTGAAGAAGACTTTATATTCCAAAAATAATCTCATGATATTCTAAAATATGGATCCTCTTTTCATTTTTAGTTTTAATTTCATGTATTCTTAAGTAATCATGAAAATATATCTTGCTCCCTAGATTACTCAGCACTGTTTATTATTCGGACAGGATAAATAAAAAACAAAATTGTCTTCTTGATGTCCTTAAGTTATTGGCTCTTTGTCTTGGAATTACCTATCATTACTCAGTTAAGGACTTCTTAACTGCACCACGAAACTATTGGGTTCTCCATCATAATGTTCCTTACTTTTGAAAATATCTAAATAATATTTGCATTTCATTATGACTTAACAACAAAGACTATAACGAAATTGCATTGATAGTAAATTCTATATCTCCAGTATCGCTCGACTTCAGTCAGCTGAAAACCAGGTTCAGCTCAGGTTCAGCTCCTCTCATACTCTTATGTGGTCATGAAAATGTTATTTACTTTACAAAATCTGTTAATTATATTTACAATGAAATTATGCCTTTAAATTGGAACATGTCTTGGATCCCCCGAAAGGTTAGATCTTCTTCCCAGAATTACATCAGTAGAATATTAAAACTAATGATTGAATATTTCCCAAACTCAATCAGCTGAAGGCGCTTCATCTCAGTCATGACAATCTGAGGTGACTCTAAGAATGTGTTTTATTTTTTAAGATCCCTCGATCTGTATTAGTTCACGTTCATCAGTCATTAATGGTCTATTTATCTCATCTGCAAGACTATTATATGGTCATGACAATGTGATTTACTTTACAAAATCTCTTAATTATACTTACAATTAAATTATGCCTTTAAATTGGAACTTTCGTTCCAGAATTACGTCAGTAGAACAATAAAACAATTGATTGAATCTTTCTTCCGGAATCACCCAACATCAATCAGTTTAAGACCGCTCATTTCATTCCTGAGACTGTGAGGTGACTCTGTGTTTTATTTTTTAAGATTCCTCGTTCTGTATTAGTTTCCAAAAATTGACCGAACATCAGTCACTTATGGAATACTTATCTTATACGCAAGACTATTATGTGATCATGACAATATGTATTACTTTTCAGGATCCCAGAACAATGATTTTTTAGTAAAATATTTAAAATATTTAGGTTCACACAAGTGATCCAATCTTTGTCAACAAATTATCGACCAGATCCCTTGCTGTGACAACAAGCACTTCAAAAAAATTGACTTTGAATGTTAACACAACATTTCTTTTTATACAAATTTCTTTCTTATTGTTTCTCTTGTATGTAAGTCCAACGTCTAAATTCAGACACAGAAGACCATAAGTTACGAATGTGTGCGTACGTGTACCCTGCGGGTGATTTCGGTAGTATCGTAGTAGTTAGCAACTGCGAATTGGGAAATTCAAGATCTCTTGAGAAAGTTCGCAAAAACTACAACGAGTGATAGATAGCCAAGGGCACCTCACAAAACGCAAAAAAAAAAAAAAAACACAAGAGTTTTTCTCTTGATGATTCTAATTAATTTCTACTATTAGCATCAGACAACTCAACAGACGCATCAAATGAGAATTTGCTGCAGGCCCCCTAAAAGGCACGTATCTCTCTATTGTATCTCGTAATATCAACACAATTATATTTATTTTACGGTTCATTCATTCATCTCTCTAAGCAGAACGAACAGTGGTGAAATGAAGTAGTAAGCGAGTGTTATGTAAACACTTGTGAGAAGTACGAGTATGTATTTATTTTATGCAAATTTTAAACCTTTTTCTTTTGCCTTCTTTTGGCCAAATTAACTAAGTACTGTTATGTTTATAGTCTGGGCAGAGTACGTGCATTTTTTGAAAGTGATGCTAAGTAAGCGTATAACTTCTTCAATTCAAATTTTGGCAAAAGGAAAAAAAAAATAGCAGCAATTATTATGCCTTTGACCGGTTCAATGAACCACTGAATAACAGCATCAGCATCACTTTACTATTGAAATACATTTAGCTCTTAGCTTATTCATTAAGGAAATATAATTCTTCTTATTTGAAGTTTCAACTGGTTAATTTCTTTCCGTTGCCTCTTTTACTTTTAATTATCATTAAAATATAAAAGGGGAAAAACGAAAAAAAAAAAAATGGGCTCGACTTGAGCACACAAAACTAAGCCAAGAACAGTAAAATAAAAGAATTAAAAAATATAATACAATAAATACAAGAAGTAAGTGAGTAAGTAAAAAACTAAACAAAAACAACACAATACCAAGAATGAAAGTCACAAAAAAAGCAAAGAATATTCGTACATATAACAAATCTTCAAAATCCGCTTGAACCTTAGAAGAAAAGGTAAAAAAGAATGACTCTCTATTAAATGAAAAACAAAAAACATGTAAATAGTTGAACTTTTATTTAATCAGCATCAAAAAAACACTGGAGTCTGTCTGACGTTTCATTTATCTAACCTTTTCGAGTCTATTCTTCTATTCTACAATATATTAATAACTTATATGAGTAATCAGTTTTATTTGGCAAAAAAGATTCTTTCAAAACTTCATCTACAACAATTTAATTGTTTTATTCAACTCTCCTTAAAAATAGGCAATAAATTGGACAATGTCGCTTTTTTCGCCATAATTTGACCTTTGCTCATTTGCAAAATGTAGTAAAAACAGGAAAATTTAGTCTCTTCACAACTTATATACACTTCATTTTATAGCCTTCCATATTTTAAATCATGTCTTCTTGTAAAAAAAATAAACGCTGTCCGGGCAGATTGGATCAACACCATCGTCTGCGGCCAAGATTGATGATTGCAATTCAAAAATTAATAAAAGGATTGTATTCAAGGTATAAAAGTAAAAAACAATAACTTAAGGTGTCCTAAGAAACAAAAAAAAAAATGAGAGTAGCGGAAATCGCCATAGCTTCCAGCGAACATATAAGAACTGAGGAGATATACTAACGCCTTATAGTCAGTCTCAGGCTTCTTAACAAGAATCAATGACTCAATCACTCACCATAATAAATCTCAACTAACAATGTAGATTCACTGTGATGGATTAATTTGACGAGACTCCGAAATCTAAGCAACCATTACCTAGTAACCAAAAGAAATTGCATGATCATTAAATTTGAAGATTTCTTAATGCATATCAGAATATAGGAGGAGCTTTAATTATGGAGTTTATTACAATAAGGTGAATAGACAACGCATTGACATGATGACAAGCTCCCGCCTTTCCCTAATCTAATTTTATCTAAGATGTGGCAAAATCATTTAGAAACTTATTGATGGGAAATGATAAAGTAAAGATATATTGACTATGATTAATACCAAAATAAGTTCATAGTCTTAACTTAGTACGCAAGTTTTCTCACATCAAATGCGTTTTCTATTGCGAAGCAATAATTTTTAATGGGTTTTAAGAATTGTAAAATAGGTATAAGTAAAAAATGGTAGAAGGTAGCAAGACCAGCACTTTGGCTGTTGTGAAGAATAGTACGATCATGATCTGCAAACAATACATATTAGAAGAGAAAAGTTCGGCTGAAAACTTTTTTATAGAAGACATTTATGTGAAGCATCTAATTGTAGCAAAAATAAATGATTGGAGTAAAGCAAACTTTCTGGATTAAAAACCCCATAAACTCATGAATTTGATAGCATATAAGCAATGAACTAAGACCCTTTCTCACCTACCATATACATTTAAGGAAATCTATTTATGATTTTCGTTACTAATGTGTTACAAACACAAGATCAAATGGATAAAACAAATCACACTAGTGTCAAGAGTAAACTCAACAAAACAACCTAACAACATTTTTCTTAAATAATTAAAAATGAAATGAAATAAATTTCTAAATCAGCAGACAAACATTTTCTGGCCACGGAGTCTGCTAAATGTACATCACACTCAACTTAAGAAAAACTTATGCAAAAAATAAAAATCTCTTACTACTTGCACAGGAAACACTTAAATTGTAGTTTAAAAATTTATTCTTTTGTATTTCAATTTAATGCTATGGTAATGAAACAAACAAAAACAAAAAATAAGAATTTCCTCTCCTGTCTTGGTTGTTTATTTTTTAATTTTAGTAAGATATTTTCTGGAAATGCGTTAAAATAGAACTCATCATTAAACGTTAAAAGGTTTTTTTATGGCATGCGGCGTCGTTCTCTTAAAAATGCATTTTGACTACTGCCGCACATGCACCGCATTTTTAATGAGTCAAAGAAAATTTCAAAAAGATATAAATTGTAGGAGACAAAAAAACATAGAAAAAAAAGTAAATAGCGACAAGTGACAATAATTTTGAAAATAAGAAAGTTAATTTACTAACAAATTCAAATGTATAAAAGTCAAACAAAAAACAGTCAAATAAAGTCGAAATTCTCATGAAGATTGTAAACAAAGTAAAATATAATTATAATATGAACGATATTTGCTTAAAATACTGGATGGTATAGAAGTAGTAACTTCAGCGCAGTCCTCTAAAATCGATCATTACAAGAGTGTGTCAAAATCAAAATTGTGTAAGTATTTTTGGTATATAAAATTTTAACTTTTTAAACTGTTAAATAGAGTGCTAAGAATCAGTCTTACAAAATGAATGATGTAGTCTTCAACTATTGTATGTACTGAATGTGAATATAGTACTAAAAATGACTCAAGGACCCAAATTATTTTATCTTTAACACAGTTTCTTCCTCATATCCTTACTAAATAGAATATAAAAGAAAAGGTAGTGTAACAAACAAAGTTCATAAAATTTTGATAAAACTCAAGTCTCTAAAATTAATCAATGATAATCAACTATTAGAAACAATCAAAGATTAACGCAATCCTTGCCAAAATCATGATATTCTATCCTCCTCATAACTCAAATTCTATATTCTATAATATTAAATGAAACCTTTTAAAATATACTGATGTTTACTGCCTCAAATTAATCAAAACTCTTGGAGGACTTTGACTCCACTTGTGTATTTTATCATCAGGTTTACTTGATTGTAAGCAAAATATTTGCCCCACAAGTATTGTAAATCATCTTCGCCGCCACTGATTCCAGCATCATTAAGAATCAACAATTAATTTGAAATGAAATCAACTGCAACAAGGTGCAGCAGCAACGCCATTAAACGGCAACCAAGGACAACAGAGCAACCAATAATATAACAACAACAAAAATCTGGCATGATGTTGATGAGAGGCGCCAAAGAACGACAACACCACCACCACCAACATCAACAACATCAATATGGATATGGAAAAAGACCAGAAACACCATCACCTTCACCATCATCATCATCATCATCATCATCACCATCTCCAGCATTTGCAACAGCAACACCACACATTGCTTCAACATATGTAACTGCCAAATGCATTAAACATTCCTTCTGCTGGTGCTGTCAGCTTTACAAGCAGCAACAAATAAAGGAAGCCATCCAATGAACTAGGGAACTAGCCAGGTTATCCAACTAAATAGTCAGGAAGGCCAGCGGGCAGGCGTACCCAATGAGCCGTGCTAATTATTAAACGTGAAGGAAGCCAGGCAAGCTAGGCACCTAGTACTACTACAAGTAGAACTATAAGTATAACGAAAAAGATGGTCAAGTTTATTTTTAGATTTGTTGTTGCAGGAAGATATTTTGTGTCTTAAGATTCATTGTACCAACACTACACACACACACACACACACACACACATACATACATGATATACGACAATGTACGACCTTGCAGCATGCCACTCATGGGCATTATTAAAATGTTTGCTGCTGCTACTTTTGATCTGATGTTGCTGCGTATGCTGGTGATGCAGTAACAGCACCAGAACCAGCACCAGCACCAGCATTAAGAAGATGTTGTAGCTCATCATAAACAACACAAAGGCACTAAAAGCAATTTGATGTGAAATGTGTGTATTTATTGGACGACATCAATCTGACTTAATGAACAGCTTTAGCTTTTTATATTGCTGATGTTGTTGTTGCTGTTGTTGTTGTTGTTGTTGCTGTTAGTGTTGTTGGAGCTTAGTTTTATTGTTTTGTACACTTAAATAGTGAGTACTACTCTGAATAGCTTGATTAGCATGTCCTGCCCTGCATGTCCACCCTTTTTTATTGCTTAGATGAAGTCGTCGTCATCATCATCATTATCATCACCATCATCATCATAATCATCATCATCATCATCATCATCATCATCATCATCATAGTCATAGTCAAACGAATATCTTAAACTCAAAGCCCTCAACTCTTTTCATAGAGAGAAAAAACAAGAAAATAAATTAAATTATTGTAAGTATAAAACTAAAAACTTCATTACTGCAAAACGTCGTTGACTCTGGCCTTCAACGTCCTTGACAGCGGCCAAGACAACACCAACCAGTCAGTCATTCAGTCAGTCTCTTAGTCAGTTAGTCTTTTAGTTATAATAACAACTTCAACAACAATAACAACAACAACACACACAGCTGCACTTAAACAACAATATCGTTTTTCCCCGCTCTTCATATTATTTTTGCAATTATTTAATTTGAAATTTTGTTTTTTTTTTTCTGTCTTTTATTATTTATTTATTTGTTAATTCTTCTTTCATTATTTTTATTGCAAACCAATCACGTTTCTCACCGAATATTGTAATTTATTTAAATTAAGATGTGAATCTTGCTTTTTTTTTCACTTAATAATCTAATCGTCGCGATCCGAGATCGTCAACTATAGCATCGACGACGTCTCTGTATGGCGTCTTAGTAAGAGAGTTCATAAGAATTTCTAACGTCATCATTTTATTTATAGAGTTACGATTAATAACACTAATTATTCTCATTCATATGGTCGATAGTTGAGAATGAATGAAAATACAATATTATAAAAAAATCTATTATTCAGTTTATTATTATTATCTAATATACTAACATTATAAGTACTTAGTAAGTAAAGATCTAGAAATATTTGAAGTTCATCATAAAATTGCTCAATCAACAAATAAAAACGGAAGCAAATGCCAAAGTTTTCGATTTGTAATTATCTTTAGCAAAAGTACATAAATAATTTTTAATCTATCAATCGATCTGTGGTTTTAGACTTATTAAGCTTAATCGCAGTTTAAAAGATGCGATACAAAAGCACCCAACATGGCGCTAGTATGTTTCTAGAAGTTTCAGGGTTGACTTAAGACTGCATTTACATAAAAACATTCTGTGCCAATGTCAGTTCTGGTCAAACAGAGATTTATGTCATTAAAGGAAAGGTTCTTTATTATATGAAGTTTACTATACACAATATTATGAATAAAAATCGGTTAATGCCTAAAGAAAATTATGCCAATGACACAAAAAACTAAAGTATCTTTTCCTTTTTTTTTTTTTTGTGTTCTTGTCATGTTCTTCTTTCATTCAAATATACAGATATAGATAATATCACTTTGGAATTGCTCAAGATAATAGAAAGAATCGTTCCAGCGGATATTCGGCTAGTTTTTGAACTAGTACGCTAAAAATTACCACAGTCTCGTATTTTGTAAATCAGTCAGAGTTCTTCAATTACTATTGTTTTTATGTTAGGTACCCTTCTTTCTTTTCAATTATTCGAGGGTCAATCAACAAGTACTTAGCCTCACCACCCGATGGCGCTGCTATTACAAAAGAGTATTATCATCGTGCAGTACATCAGTACATTCTTTTAGTAGCCTACTGTCAAAGTTTCAGTCAATTCCCTTCATTAGTTTTGTTTTGATAGCCTTTGGAAGCCAGCGTGTCGGTCAGTTTTACAAAATTTGAAAAAGAGCAATTTGTTCGGTGATTCGATTCTTGTTTTTGGAAGAGTAAACGCGCAGCGAAATCAAAGATCGATTGGATGCTGTGTATGGTAACTCTTCTCCTTCGATGGCGACATCATTTTCTACACAAAGAACTGGGCATGAAAAAGCTGTCGGCGCGATGGGTGCCGCGTTTGCTCACTCAGGACAACAAGCGCACCGTGAGACCATGGGCAAATTGGTCGAATTGTCGAATGAGAAGGTCATCGCCGTGGCGGCGAGGCCTATTTTGCAGACCTCAGGAAAACGTATTTTTTGGACGGGTTGGAAAAGTTGGAGCATCGCTGGGCCAAGTGTATTGAGCTAGAAGGAGATTATGTGGAAAAATAAATCGCCACTTTTCCAAAATTTTCGATTCAAATTGATCTATGAAAACAAAATTGCTCATTAATTTCCTTAACAACCCAACCAATTGAGAGATTAAAGATATTTTCGAAAATCATGATACCTTAGAATAAGAAACTAAACTAATATGTGGAGACCTAAGGAAACTATTGTAATCGTATAAATATCTAGCTCTGTGATTGTCAACAATAGCGTCGCGGTAGTTCAATATATCATCAAATTCTTAAAAAAGTGGCTTCCCTGCCCAAGATGTATAATGGAAGATCTTTGCGGTCCTGAATGGAATATAAGAAGTAAAAATTTCATTCATATGTCTTTGCGGGAATATTGTGAGGGACTACAAGGCTTGCATTGGCGTAGGTTAGAAGTCTTAAGAACACTTATCTAGACATTAGTCGCTCTACATAGGCTTTATTGATCATCATAAATGAAAATAATAATGAAAATCTAGCGAAATGATAGAATCATTTATGGACAAGCCTAATAGGCATGTTTCATTATAAACTATTGATATACTTGGCATGTTTTAAAAGACCCAGAGGTCTTCTTCATTCATTTTATTGTGCAAACATCAGTCAAAAGCCAGTAAACCATGAGTATGCTAATCTCTATTACAAAAAAAAAATTTAAGAGCACGTGAAATGATTTCCTATTCTTTCATCATTACAGAAACGTGCACAAACATGATTCTAAGAATATAAAATATTATTGTAAGTATACTGTAGTTCAAGTAAAATAGCCTCAAGACACACGAAATCGTATACCACCGAAAATATTATGTATGAAATTTAAGTTGAACAAAAATCAAAATATAATGATTAACAATGAATGTTTTTCTTTATGTTATTTCCCAGCTTTCTTTAACAGATTGAATGAATGATTTTTTTTTTATTTACTTAAATATGCTTTCACAAGATTTGCACAAATCACAAAAAAAAAACTTATAGTCATCGTCATCCGCACACACTTAATGAGCATTCAATAAGGTAAGAAAACAAAAGGGTACTCAACTAACCTGAACTATACTGAATTGAACGGGGTTCTGTAGGATCTATACGAGTAATAATAAAATCATTGATTCGCAACAATAGAAAAATCTCTTTTAAAAAGTATCTAATAAGTACGAGTACTTACAATAAATGTACAGAAATTAGGTCAATGGGCAATAAAAAGTGAATTTTAAATAATTTTTTCGTTTCGGTTCTCACGCAGTTTATTGATTTCTACACAAAATAATATTCAAAAACACAAAAATTGTAAACTTTTTTGCGCAGTTCACAATAAAAACAAAGAACTTGTTTAGTTTAACAAGGTTAAGTTAAGTTTTGTTTTTGAGCAGCAGCATCTTCTTCAATTGCCAAGAATAGATTCATACGTAATTCTCATTTATAATGAATTTTTAAAAGAAAAATTATATAAATTCAAAAAAAAAAAAACACAAATTGAAAAAACCTAATGGGAAGTTAAAAAAATATTCAGGAAAAAAAATCAAAACAAACCCATTAAATGTTAATATTTATGACATAAAATACTGTTTTAAATAGTGGAGACAAGTTCAAAATACTTTAACAATGAGTTATCTTTTGATTAACCATTATGAGGGACTCTGCCTATAATATTCATAAGTGAACAATGAATACTTTAAACTTTTAAGCATAAAATGTAAATATATTTGTTTGAAATTTTAAAGAAAAATTTTATTTATAAAAATATTATCGAATAAAATTAAATAGATTATCTGGAATTGTGTAAATTAGATTCATTAAATCTTTTGTTTAAACTAATGTATCTCATGTAAATATTGTACATACAGTCGAATCGCGATAATTCGTAATTGCAAGGGACCAGCATTTTCTACGAA
Source organism: Amiota minor (assembly GCA_037043295.1). NCBI lineage: Eukaryota > Metazoa > Arthropoda > Insecta > Diptera > Drosophilidae > Amiota > Amiota minor. The sequence continues at coordinate 1,464,612 of JBAMAW010000382.1, forward strand.
TTATCGAGGTTTTCGAATTATCGAGGTTTCGATTTATCGAGATTAAAAGAGAAAAATACGAATTAACGGGGCTTTTACATTTCAGTTGATTTTCATCTATTTTTTAACTTTATTAGAACATAATAACTGCATTTACATATATATTTACATCTTACATACTATTAATTTAATAGAAAAATAAAAACAGAAACATAAAATAATTACAAGAGAAAGACTAAGGTTTAAAAAAGTTTGTAATTTTTGATTGCTTGAGGTTCTTTTCACCTATCTCTTCAATTGAATTTTCCAACTTTATTAAGCAATCAAAAACATTTTTTTGGACATCATGATTTGAAACATAATATCGAATTTGTTGAATGGCCGATTTAGCTTGTTTATTCGTTATAAGAATTTCTTCATCCGCGCTATCATCGTCATCACTTTCATTATTAATAACAGTAACTTCTTCCAAAATATCGTTGTCTGTCAACATACCGGATACAGCCACGTCATTATCAACAGTCACGTAATCATCGAAAAGACCAACATTTTCAGAGTTCTCAGATAAACGATTCTATTGATGATCTATATTCAATTGCTCGTCTTGAATTGATTTTTCGTTGCTATCTTTATTAAAACCGCAAGCACGGTAGCAGTTTTGAATACAAGCTGCGTTGACACTATTCCATGCTTTATAAGCAATTTGCATTGCCGTAAATAGCGTACATTTAAACTCTTTTTTGTCATCAATGCTATTAACCAGATTAATAACCATTTCCTTGCGGTATAATGATTTAAAAGTTTTTATAATATCCTGGTCCAGAGGCTGCAGTTTGGAAGTGGTGTTTGCTGGTAAAAACTTTATTTCTATGTGGCTTAGATCAGGGGACCCATTATGCGCCGTACAATTGTCCATGAATAGCAATATCTTTCGATTTGCACTTTTCATGGTGTCATTCAACATCTGAAGCCATTCGTTAAAAAGATCCATTGTCATCCACGCCTTTTTATTATGTCGGTAAAGCATTGGAAAGCTGCGAATGTTTTTGAAGCACCTTGGTTTTGCAGGCTTTCCAATTAATAGTGGTTCAAGTTTTTCGGTGCCATTCATGTTTACAACAAATAATAAGGTAACTCGTTTTTACTATGCTTACCACCATGACATTTTTCATTTCTGAAGCAATAGGTTCGATCTGGAAGCATTTATAAAACAAGCCAGTTTCATCTGCATTAAAGATGTCTTTAGCATCGTAATCTTTAATCAAATCATTCAACTTTTCTTTCCACCCTACACAAACTCCTTCATCAACAGTAGAACTTTGTGTCGATTTTTGAACTTTTCAAGCCAACCACTGCTCGCTTTAAAAGAAATTGATCTTCATTGCATTAGCAAAACACAAAGCCTTTTCGGTCAATAACTGGCCGCCAATAGAAACGTTGCTTTGCCGGCATTGTGTTAGCCACAAAAGTAGACACTTTTCTAAATCTGGATATTCAGATTGCTTTTGACGCTTTACTTGACTGAACGAAGATGCTCTCATAATAAATTCCATTTTTTTTGTAGAATTGATGTGAGTGTTGATGGTGCGATTTCAAATTGTTTCGCCACCTCCTTTTTTTTTTTTTTGCTCCATTGTCAATTGCCCGAAATTTTTTGTTTTTGAGAATGTTAAGGTTTTATGCGTGCGTTTGTTTGGCATCTTGACGTTACAGCTTATTGTTTTGAATGAAAGAGCACTAAGAAAAAACAAACAAAGTCAGTTAGCCGACCTGAAGGCGACAAAATGGTAAACTGAATCCCGATTTGTTTTTTTTTTTTACGTTTTCATTACGAATTATAAGAGGTTTTAGAAATGAATTACGAATTATAAGAGGTTTTATGTTCATTGTATTCCAAATAAAAATACGAATTAACGAGGGGACCAAAACGTATGAAAGTTTTACGAATTATCGAAGTTTTTTCAAGGGACCAGCAGTTTGTTACGAATTATAGAGGTTTTCGATTTATCGAGGTACGAATTATCGAGATTCGACTGTATTTTAATATTTGGGTTTCTTTGGATGTTAGTACACTGCAAGAAATTTAATAGACAATTTAATCAAATAAATTATTGTATCTTTCTGATTGAAAATTAAGGTTGAATGGTTATGGTTTTTACTAATTTAAGTCATAATTACACTGCAATCTAACGATTTGAATAGATTATGGGAAGGATGAGATCAACACAGTAACATTAATGGAAAAGTAACTAAAAAATTTGGTTCAAAATTATATATAATCGGATAGAGGTCGCTAAAAATTTAGTTGGTTTCATTCAAGATTAAATAGATTGGCGGTGGGTTTAGTTAAATCTCAAGGGCAACTATTCGAGCTGTTTTCATTGCTTCTATTTCAGATACACAAGCCAGCCCTTGTAATCTGATAATCCTTATTTTAGCTGTACTTTTTCTTGCATAAAATTGATATAATGATGATAATAGTATACAGGCAGAATGATATCTTTGGATCCAATACCCAGTTTTGCCTATTAATCTATTGCTGATTCATATTGTGACCTTAGCCTTATTATTGATGGCTTGCTGGTGTTTGTTCCAAAGTAATTTTCCATCAAGTCTAATGCCTAAGTATTCCAATCTGTTAGATCTAATGTGTTTGACACAACATATCAACATAAATGGTCAGGCTTTTCATTAATTAATTGTTTCATATCTGGGATGAAGGCATATTGATTGAACACAAAATGAAGATTCATTTCCCAGCAATTGCAGGACATTCATAAAAAATGTACATACTCTAGAGTTTCAACATCCAGTTTAGACAATTGAAAGTTTGAATGATACAATATTGTGATTATATATATATTTTTTTTTTTTCTTTTAATTTCAGATTTTGTATAGAAATTTATTTACAGTGTATTTATTTTTATTAATTACATTTCAAGTAAACCAAACCAACAAGTTTTGCACAAAATAATATTTAAACAATATAATCTTCTATTTTGTAGTATTTCGTGTATTTCTGTAAATTTTATATTTAAACAAAATGTGTGTTAACAAATAACAAATTTAACAATTAACAAATACCAAATACCAAACGGAGAATAAATCAAATTTACTTTAATGATAAAATTGTTATAATGACAGCAAATTTTAACAAGTAAAGGAGGCGTATATGATTACTAAATTTAAATAACCCGCAACTGTTGAAGATCAATAGAATTGAACATAGATATTAAGGAAAGAAGACGAATGACGAATAGATTTAAGTGTTAAATTTTTGTTTCCGGCTAGGAATCTTTTGTATAAAATATTTTACTTAAAATATGTAATTAATGAAGATTAGATTGATTAAAGAACAAATAAATATATTTTCCGTAGTTGTTAATTAATAAGTACAAGAAGAACTACATATAATCGTACATCATTAAAATTATTACATTGTATAAAGCAAAGTCGAAAATCCTGTCCGTTCCAATACGCAGACCTTCTAAACCAGGCAACGGAATCTGATAAGGTTTTCTCTGTTTAAAAAAGGTTCACATGTACATAAACAATTGATTGAATAATAAAAATATTTAATTTCATTTTAACAATAATTTATGAAAATAGTATACATATCATACTGTCAACTGACAGCTAGAGAGCATTGGACGATAGGAACAATAATTAACTTTAAGCCATTTTCTAAGTAGCAACCTCCTTGCTGATTTGCCACATTGTCGTGTTAAGAGTGGTCAGCCACCAGGGCTAGGCTATCCTTGCCGATAATTCGAAGGCGAGAACTGGATCAATGAACAGTTTAAAACAGGCATTAAAATGAGCCTTAAGGCTTCTAGGTGAGCTTGCTTCTGTACCCAGCTGGCAGTTTATCATATTCTACTGATTAACAAATTATGTATAATAAAAAAAACTGTGTAATACTATACAATTTTCTTAAATGATATTAAATCCAAGAAAAATCTCTATAATTAATCATAAAGTGTCAATATTATTTTCTTATCATAATACTATAAATGACTTTTTAATTAAACATACCCCGAAACAAATAACTTTTTACTTTTTACTCAAACCTCCTCCTATCAACCTTAAAGAATTACATATTCTGTGATTGTAAAAACATATTTAAACTCTAATTACACACATTTTCTATAATATTGATAAAAACATAAAAAAAAAAATATGTGTATTCAGAAAGATGAAAATGCAAAATAATGTACAACTATTAATTTATGATTATAAAATTGTAATTATGCATGTTTATTAATAAATCAATAAGTAAATAAATATTTTACATCATTTAATAATAAAAGAACAAATAAATAAGTAAAAATTTATATGATAAAATCAATTAGCACGATTTATGTTGCACTTGGCAAATAAACCTGCATTTATGTTACTTCTACATACTCGTAGATACAATAGTTGTATGTTGCTATGTAGTGGATTGTATGAATCCATTTGTTGTCAGCCAAAGATACAATAATTGACTGGTACTAAGACTAGAACTTCAAGTTTAAAATGACTACAATATCAAGAGAATAGCAATACCAGCATTAAGCTAGACAAACTAGACAAATGAAGAAACGTGAGTCATTAAAATTCATGTTAGGCGAGACCTTCTAGTGAGTTGTTATTTATATTATTGTATGTTTTCTAGTACCAACAACATAAGAAAAAATCTTCTTTCTGAAAGAGAAATACGAATAAAAAATCTATGTCTATGTTTATTAATAATTTAGGATGTCAAGAATAACCAAGGGCTTATAGTTTTCGTACTTTGATAAGCAACAAAATATGTATTTAAATAAATGTGTAAAATTCTAATAAAATTTCGTCAGCCTAAAGCAGTAGTTCTTATCTTAAACTGTGGACCACAGTGTTATTGCCTGAAACAAGTTCCAGTTAAGTTCTCTAAAAGATTCATTATAAATATAATCAAATAAAAACAAAGAATTCTAAGAAAAAACCTTCTAGATCTCGCAAAATACTTCAGGAAATCCTTGGACCAACTCAGAAAGTTATCCGTATAATCTTTTCGTTTTTCAACAGGAAATTGTAGAGTTATGAAGTTACGACCAATTGAGGAAACAGCAGAACATTGGCTTTGCGAATGAGAGGCTCTAATTTGGAACAGATTACGTTTTCACCATTATCTAGAACAACAGAACTTGCAGATTTATCTTTGAAGAAAATCTTGAAATCCCCAATTTCGAAGAAGCTGTAATTATAGGGCTTATTACAATAGGCCGAATTGTGGCCACAGTGACGATACCCCCCAAGGCAACTCCGTATTCCGTATTTTACATAACTTTAAGAACCACTGGCCTTAAGTACAAATTAAACAACATTTTACCTAACTTGTTTCAGTTTAGAAGCCTAGAAAGTATAAATAGAATTTATCATAGTTTATTGTAATATTAACCAAGTTATTAGGTAAGCATGCCAGCCAACCCACCAAGACACCAACCAAGTCACAAAACAAAACAATGAAGTATTCATTTTATATTATAAATTTTTATAAAAAAAAAAAAGGAAAAAAATATCAAAATAATTAATGTGTAGTGTTAGTACATAGACCCATTGTTGTTTTAGTTGTTGTTGCTGTTGTGTGGAGCTACATACCCATCATTATTATTATTGTTATTATTGTTATTATTGGTTGTAGTTTTTGTTATTTTTGTTATTGTTGATTATCAAAATAATGTTTGACTCATCTTCAAAACGTTAAATCTGACTGACTGACTGACTGAGTGACTGAACATGGCTTAAAAACTTACTACTATTATATTGAAGACGGAAATGAATGTTGCCAGGAAAAAAGAAGAAAAAAAATCATTTCAACAAAAAAAAAAGTATTAAAAGAATAAATTAATTAAAAAAAAAAAATAAATATTTAAAAATAATACCTGAGCTCACACTTGGGTTATGTTAATCATTAGTTTTATTCTATTCTAAGTAAACTGACCAACACACAGGTTCATTTGAATAGGAATATTGAAAAGAAAAGACAGAAAGAAAGAAGATGTTAATATGGAGACAATCATTGAGGCAATCAATAGAGTCTCACCTAAGTTAAGGTTTTACAATAGTAAATTGTTGAATGATTTTATGTTTTGTTTTTTTAAAAGAAGTTTAGCAAAAGACTTAAGAAGATTACATAACAACCGTGGAATAGAATATGGTTGAAGATGATTCGAAATGATCAATCTTATTAAATGAAACAATTTTTAGCAAAAGTGAAAGTGCTCGGCTCAGAAATATTACTTCATACACAAATTTTCTATTAATAAAGTTTTTGGCATGTCCTATACCAATTTTTAGCACTATACGATTTTTTTTTTTTTTTTACAAAGTTAAATGTTTATTTTGACTGGACTATTATTCAAAACAATTAGATCATTCATTTTATATGAAATGAAATATATCATAATTAGGTGTCCCGCCGTGCGCTGCTGTGTCTTCGCTTTATTTATTTATTATTTTATTTATTTATTAAGAATTAGGATAAATATAAATTCTTCAACTACTTAGACTTAAGAGCACTAGCTGCCATGGCATTCAGCTGACATCTTCGCATTACTTATTTATTTTACTGTTTATTGAAGCTAAAAAAAATATTAATTGATTTGATTCTTATTTAGATGTTATTTGAAATTCATTTATCATTTTAAATATGATTTTGAGTTGTTGATTCCATTAAAGCAATCCATTATTATACTATGAGATTAAGATTACTGCACAACATAGTATGTTATAATGATTTTAGAAGACTATTGTTATGATAAATCGTAGCGTTCGTCAGGTTCTGTCAATGTGCTGATCGATTGGCAGCAGATTATTATTTCGGGCACTTTTAAGGTTCTCATAATCGACCTACTTAGCAAGCAATTTATGCTAAGAGAATAAATTTCGCAACATTTTTATCCTAAAGAGGAAAATATTGAAACTGTATCCGCCAGTTTGTTGTTGGGATACATCAAATCACTGGAAAAGTCACAAAAAAGAGATTACATTTCCACAACGGAACACGGTTAAAAAATTATCCTATCGAAGATCGGAATCAAGTAAGAAAAACTGTCATTTTAGTCTTGCCAAAACCTACATACAATTAAATTAAATTTATTTAAAGATAATTAATATATATAAATAATTAAATTTCATTTAAAGCTAAGGCATATTTTGCTACATTTGTCACTTAAATATTGTATGATTTTGATTTATTGTGTCTAAGAAAACTAGCAATTTTTTTCTTAAGCAGCGTATCATTACATAATTTTTACCACACAATAGAATGATTTAATGGAAATCTAATTGTTTTTGACTTTAAGATTTTCAAGACAGAAACATAAATTGAAAATTCATGCAATGTAGTATTTTAGTATAGGGGCTAGATGACCTTTGCATATCATAATATAATATGTATGTTCCCATAAGGCCCTTTAAAATATTTTTACATTTACATACACTTCACAGAAATGAACAATTTAAAAACATACAAAATAACAATAGTATTTTGTATAATGGTCGATATTTATAGTGGCTAAGTCTTCTATTAGGATGGATCATGTTGGTTTCTACAAATAAAAGAAGCAATAAAAGAAGACCGTAAAGAAAATCTCATTATTATATTAACATTTCAAGGACCATGGAATCTCATGCTCGATAATACAGAAAAAACATCATTCTTTTTCTAGCAGTTCTGATAATGCCTATATTCTGATAAGTTTTGTAAAGTGTGTGAAATGAAAGCTTGACATAGTGACATACATATACGAGGGTCATTCAACAAGTACTTAGCTTCACCGCCCGATGGCGCTGCTATTACCAGTGAATCCATGTTTCGTCGACGGTCACCAAATGATGCAAGAACTCCGCCGGATTGTGCTTAAACAGCGCCAAACACACCAGAGACGAATCACCAAACGATATTGCTCTTTTTCCATTTTTTTAAAACTGACCGACACGCTCGCTTGCAAAGGTTATCAAAACAAAACTAATGAAGGGAATTGACTGAAACTTTGACAGTAGGCTACTAAAGGAATGTACTACACCACAAACATTGCAAAGTGTTTAATAATATAGTACTTTTCCTTTTTAGCATAGGAACATTCACCTGAATATCCACAAAACTAAAAAACCTAATAAAGTAAGTTAAGGATAAGGCTGCTAGACATAAAATTAAGTTCACTCAGAAGGCTGACTACTACCAATTGTGCTGCCTTCTTTATATGTTACATACTCAGAAATGAAACATGCCTACTCCTACATTTATATTGATTAAAGACATCATTGAAGAATCCTTTAATTAAGTTACAAACTTGTCGTTAAATTTAAAATACCAAACACATTTATCTCCTTATATATGATATTGTACTAAAGAAAAAATATGAAAAAATTTGAATTCTCATTGTTTTGACATAGCTCATCATCATCATCATCATCATGATCACCATTATCATCAACACATGTCCAACACGAAGAATGTAGGTACACACACTCGTATGAGTTTATTTTACTTTTAACAATATAACACATGATGGATCATTTCCAACTTATAATTAAGATGATGGTGATGATGTTGATGATGTTCTTGTGTACACAAGAAGAAGCATCAAAAATTAGCCTGTTGTTGTGTGTCTTCACAGATTCTGTTTGGTTCTCAGGGCAGTCAAGTGGTTAAAATAATGAAAATGTTTAAAATAAAACAAGTAAATAACAACAATAATAACAAGAAAAAACAATAGATGTATTAAATATTATGATAAATGATGAGCGCATGTGCAGTTGCCAAAATATTTATTTGTTATGTTTAAATAATTTTTACTTCTTTTTTGTATTTATTGTATTTATTTATTTAATGAAGATGCGTTGTGATGTGATGTGATGAGAAATAAATGGTATTGTACTTTTGTTTTTTGGTTGTCGGTTGAAAAGTTTTTTAAAATTTGTTGCATTTACTAAGTATTATTGTATTTGTTTAGTCCATTAGACATTAGAGTTAATATATTATAAGTTCTATTTGTATACTCGTACCATATTTTCTCTTCAAAATAAACTAAGTACTGGTACATTTGAAACTGAGTCTGAGTCTGATTTTTAAGGTATTTGAACTTCAACAAGGCAAACAAGGCACAAATGAATGAAGAAGAGATACTTGAGAATTATTATCATTATCATTATATTTTTTTTTTGTTATATTAGTCATATGTATTTATTTATTAAGGAAATAAATGTTTGTAATAACAATATGTTTCTTTTTTATTTTGTATTGTTTTTTTTTTTTTTTTTTTAGACATATGATTATTTTTATTATTATTAAATATTTAAATTTTCATGTTATTTATGTTTTGTTTTTTGCGTTGTTTTTGAAATTTTTAAGATATTTTTATCTAAAATTAACCAAAAGATAAACTGCCCATTTAGAAAAATATTATTTAATATTCAGTCGTGTGTCTATTGTTTTCTCATGTTGAATTTTGCGCTACACAAAAGTGTGAAGATTATGAAAATTGCTTAATTCTAAACAATGATAAATTTATATGTAAAATATTTAAAATTTTCAAAATAGCATTTGATTATAAATCCACGGACAGCACGGACAGCATTTCAAAAGCAATTCTTTGATTATAATTTTTTTTTGCTGCAAGGGATATTTTTACGGAATTATATATTTTAAAGATCACAGATTCTAAAAATGATTATCAGAATATCCCATCACGTATAGTTATTTTTTGATTTCCTTCACTGGTTTCTCGATTGAGCATCCAACAGAAGGGAAAAAAAAAAAAACGTGATGGATTTTTTTTTGTATTTTTTTCGGTTTTGCCACGTGAAAATCTATAAGAAAATATATAAAAACCCTATGCAGTTTTTCCATGCAGACCTGTGTTATTAAATAAAGTGATTTAACCCTTATGTGGACACCATACCTTGATTACCGGAGCTATTTTAAAGTGTGTTTTCCTCTAAAAGACACCATGGAGCCCAATGCTATTCTATACATTTTTTTTATTGATTTTTTTATCAATTTTTACCTGTCAGAATCAACATTTTTATTGAAGTAGTAGCTGACATAAACTACTTAGTACTTCAAATCGAGCGGTATTTTGGGGTATATTGGAGAAGAGACTTCCAAAAACTAATAGAAACTGAAGAATTACTTTGGGCTAGAGTGCAGCATAAATGGAATAATATGCCAAATACTCATGTTCGCAAAATTTAAAGTAAATATGCCTGGGTTTATATTTTGATATAAAAAACCAGGAATTTTTGACGAAAATACAAACATTTTCACCATATTCAACAAATTGTGCATAAATGGTTTTGTATTTTTTATTATCTTACCTATTTTAATTTTCGCTAAAATGACTTTGAGAATCTTTTACTAATGATATAAGGAACACCTGGTATTTTTTTCATAATTGTCTATACAGCCTGTTTCCTTCTACATACCAAAATGTATAAAAGTCGCGACCTTTAACTTATTATGATTCCCACTCTTCGAGCTATGCAAAATTTGAACAACCAATTCCCGACTTTTCCGGTAGTTCGATCTTCACCAAATTTCAAAGAAACCCTCTCCAGACTTCCCCAGCAATTTTCATCAATATCTTATAAACAATACCAGTGGTCTGTTTAGACTACCATGGTGTCCTTTCGTGTTAATCTAGACTTGTGTCCACACAAGGGTTAAAGGGAGTCATAGTCATCATAATTGGTTAAATTAGTTTCGTTTTGTTATTCTTTTTGGCAGACACTCGTAAAATGTACTTTTGTATACTCCACATAACGAGTTGAAATTATCTAAGTGCCCATTATCAATAGCCAAGCCAACAATCAGCTGCAGTAACGACTGCAGCAGAAGCGGTCACAGTAGTTCCATGCTTTGTTGGACCAAAATGATAGGGTTGCAGTTATGGGCCATAATAATAATAATGCGAACATAAAATGGGCATTAACAGGCCATAAGTTTGCCTATAAAAAATACTATATATAGACACATTTCATTTGTTTCATTTTTCCATTTATTTTTAAACTCTTTTTAAGGTTTAAAGATTGCAAAAATATTTATGCTACTCCTAAACTTTATTTTTAGTTAAAACTTAGTTAATTGAACTAAGAATAAAGATTGAAGGGCTTTATACTAGTAGAAGAATTGCGCAATAACAAGGTGGTAGGTAGCCCTGCTATCAAACTAGGAAATCTGATTCTGCCACAAGAAAATTGCTGTATTGTCTTTTGTTGTTATCAAAAGTAATCAATATTAAGTACATAAATGACAAACCTGTAAAACTTGAAGAGCAAAATTTTTGGTTCAAATGTATTCTTTGCAACATTTAGTTCTTTAAATTTAAAAAAATATATATATTTTAGACTAATCTTATTATCTGTTAATTATTTGAACAACAAGTTATCTTCTTTATATGGATTACATTTATCAAGTTGACCATTTGTTAATACACATGTATGCATGTAAATACTCGAAACGAGTAAAAAGCTTTTGGCCTTGACTAGAATCTTCTGATGAGTCTTTAAGCTTTTCGGAAAACTTTGTTTGTTTGTTTTGTTTTGTTTTGTTTTAAGCAAGCGAACAAATTTACGTAGTTATGTACTAATTATGTTAAAGAACGCAGCGCTACGAATGATTTACGATTATTGATAGAGATTGAAAACAGTGGGTATGATCACAAAAGAAAAATAAGAATAAGAGTGGTTAGCAAACCAAACAATAAACCAAGTCCATTAATAATAATAAAACTGAATTTTAAAACTGTAAAATAAATACTAACAAAAAAGTAAACAAGTGATCTTCTAACTACTCACTGTTAAGCTGATGCTTCAAACAATATGAACATACTTATATTTATATCTTAATGTATTTTTAGCTCAACTTTTTGATGGCAAACCCTTAAAATAAGTCTCTGTGATTTGGAGATTGAAAACAATTAGTGAGGTTAAATCAAACGATTATGTTGAATGGAAAATTGTTGTTAATAAAAATGTTTCCATCAATTTTGGCTACATAAGAATTTGTTTATCTTTTGCTGAATTAGAATCATTTTTTCTTTAAAATATTCTTAAGACTGTCAAATAAGATTACCCAGTAATCCTTTGTTTCGATGCACGAGCATCCCTTCTTCACACCCACGTACTTTGATACTATAGCTTATCCCATAAAGCTCTTTTTATATTGATATTTCTTTCGCTCACAGTTGTTCATGGTTCTTTCCTAGAATAGTAGCAGGCGACTGAGTTTGGAATCTGAGTTTGTATGGGAGGTACCTCTTCTAGTAATCCTAGGGTCTTGAAATTTACATGGTTGGTGAATATTGACTAGGCATTTATATTTTCCAAGTTCCAGTTTGATAATACAAAAAACAAAAAGATTTTTCTAATAAAAAGCTGAATTTGAATAGGGGCTTGTATGGGAGGTACCCGTCCTAGTAAACCTATTATCTTGAAATTTACATGTTTGATGAATATGGGACAGGCACTTATAGTGTCCAAATTTCAGTTTCAAATGCAAAAATCAATAAGTTTTTCTAATAATGACATGAATTTGAATCTGGATTTGTTGTAAGTAATCCATGCTTACAGTTCTCACTTGTTTTGTGTTTAATTTGGTTTGCAATTTCATTATGAATAGTCTGACACCTGTGGCCATATGCCGAAAATCATATTCAATAAAAATGGCAAAGAATTATCTTTCGGATAAAAGCCAAATTCATGGCAATTAACACCATTAATCTATATTTTATTTCAATGTGTGAAAGCAAACAAGGAAATTTCCATTACTCGTAAATATGAAAGAAATTCATATTGATGGTTTGGTTAACATTTCCCTTATGCGAGTATTGTCAGTCATGCAGTTCCGCTTCTGACTTACAGTGATCTACATAAACTCTTGCTTGTTCATACTCTGCTCTAGATTTTCCAAAGTGGCATTGTAGGCAATGACCAATAAACCCATTACCATTGACAAAAGAGTAATTCGACGTGTCTGCTACCATTGCCCTGAATTGAAAGGAACGAAAAAAGTGTTTAAGACTGGAAACGAATGAAATACAAATCCTATAAAAGTAAATTTCGATGGGATTAAGAAACGTGAATCTCTTTACTTGTTTTTTTTTTTTGTGTGTACATATGTATAAAGCCTAAAAACAAATGTGTCCAATCGAAACTATTATTATATCGTGAGATGCTCCGAGGTTTACACTATTTGCGTGTCTCAATCCGATTTAACGCGTACTTAAATCAGCCATAAACCATCAATTGGTTACATTAATATCATAACAAATTCGACACTCCTTTATTCTTTCGCATAAAAACTTTTCTATCCTAAAAAAAACTTTCAAATACTTTAACTTAATTGCCATATAAGCACAAGTGAATCGTAAATATATAAGAAAATAAAATTTGTTCTGTACTCACCTTACCATTTTTAATTGAAATTCAATTTCTCTGCCTTATGTTAAAGAATTAACCATTATGAGCGCGAACCGCAGGCACCTGGCGCCCTTATAAACACAAATGCATTCATTCACCATTGATCATTAAAATGTTGTTAAAAAAACTATATACACACACACATACACCGAGCACCATTCACCATTAATATATTTATTAAGCAATTGACCACATTTGATTTTATTTGAGAGAGAATTGGTGAATTGAAGAACAATTGCTGCAAGGCAAAAAAAAAAAAAAAATGCATGCGGCCATTGGCAATTGACACAATTTTGTAAACCACTTTTATATGCATAAAAATCCATGTTAAATACAATTTTCCATATGCATACAATAATTTGAACACTAAAAAAAACATTGCACACTTTTATTATATTTCAAACCAGACTAAACACATAAAAAATTAAAAAATAAAATCAGAAAACTTTATGCCGGCGGCTTAGAAGGAATGACTGAGGCTTTTGCAGAGTTGTAATTGCAAAAGAGAATGAGTTGAATTTGCAGAGAGCAAAAGAGCAGAAATGGGTCACTAACTCTTAATAGTGTTTTTGTTTTTTCCAAAATATCACGAGGTGAATTTTTATAGCAAAAGTGAATAGGCGCACAGAATACGAGTATCAGAAAGAAAGAAATAAATAATCAGTGACAGATAGAAACAAAAGACAAGAATTGTTATTGCAAAGAAGAAGGTGACTGATAATAAAAAACAAAACAAAACAACAAAACTTACAATTTATGTAAATAAGAAAGTTTAATTATAGTTAAAATGTTAATGTTGTTGATATACAATAATTATAAACTATTACATTAGTTGGAGAATCAAACTAAATGATGAAGACTGCCATTTTAAACTGAACTAGTTGAATTTCCACCACCCAAACAAGGTGAATTGTTGCGAAAAAGATCAGAAATCGTAAAAAGATTTAAATAAGTTGAAAAAAATGTAGCCAAAACGCCAAAGACCAGCACAGCCATCGTACAAGAAACATCACATTCAAAGCGATGCAGCAAACGGACAAGTCTTAGCCACCAAGCACGTGGAGCATTGGGTTTGATGTCGTCGATGAGTAATGGTTCCATTTCCAATTCAATTGGATCAAAATTTAAATCCAGTGGTATACTGCCATAACTGGCCTCAGTCATAATACGTTGATGGGCACGCTCCATGCGGCGTATGCGGCGATAAAGTAGAGGAGGCAATATAAAGACAAGTGGCCCAGTTATAGTGCCACCCACAACATCCATCAGTGTATCGAAATTGGGTAAGAACTCAGCAACCAGCACCTCAAATGCGACCAGAGTAGATCGCAAAGCAATACGTTTGAGTGATAAAGCTATAAAAAAAAAACATAATCTTAAAAGTCAAATGTTAAAGGTAAGCGAATTTCTTTGTTTGTGGACAAACCTTCTGGTATCTTGAAATAGTTTTCTATTTGAAGAAATAAAGCTGAACTAGCCACAGTAGCCGAAAAGCATAGTTGCAATGACATCAGTATAAGCATCACATAGAAAGGCACACTGGTGGGCAGCGATTGTATGAGATTGAGCGCAATCATTGTTCCAAATTTGTAAGCGGCAATTACAGAACCAAATATTGCAATGCTACAGGTAACTAAAATCAAATAAAAGAAAACATAATATTTGAAGTTCATATTAATAACAGAAGTTAAGATTCCCATTGGTAAAGGATGTTGATCATGATGCTGAAGGGGTTCTTGAACATAAACCAAAACCAAGAAAAAGAAAAGGTCATATTAATACATACTTTCAAAGCTCACAAATTAGAACTGTTAAAAATTAGGATCTTTCAATTATTGAAACCAAGAGTTGTGAAGCATTAAACGCTCCGAAAATAAAACTTCAGGATCTAGGATCAAGGAATGAAATAGATAAACTCAACAATCAATAACATAAATCTTAGCTCGATTGATATGAAATGGTATTCTGCAGAATTTCACTGCGAGGATGATTTTGCCACTAGATTCGATTAGCTTAATAGTAGGGCGAGATCTATTCATCTCGTCACTGCGACATTGAATTGGCCTATTGTGACTAACCCCATAATTACAGATCCTCTGATATTCTGGTGTTCATCAAGAATTTCAAGATTTTCTATGTCTGATCCAAATTATGTCCTCACACTGGCGTAGTAAATGCTGTGCTTTCTCCTATTCTTCATTACATAATGTAGATTGGTCAGCAAATCAACATATACTTAGACAGGAGAATGAACGAAAAATAGCTTTTGAACAAATTTATAACTACAATAAGAAAGTCTAGTTGACTTAACGAGTCCTGATCATGTCAGCTTTTTTGTTTTGCACAAGGTCTGATTTTCCGCTTGTAAAACAGGAAGCAATCAATTACCAACAGAAATTGGTCCAACTGTCTGATGTCTGTAGACTAAGCATGGATGTCGACTTCAATGAAGCAGAATCGAACGAAAAAGGACTTTCTCTTGATGACAAGTTCATTGACTATGAGGTCTAACCATGTAACTCTCACTTTATTGAAAGCGCGAACACTTTACTTATATTTGGTGCAAAAAAACTGGGTCAACTAAGTATAAACCCAAACATCTTGACGATTCGTAGATTCTGAGCTTTTGCGGTATTGCCATTCTTCTCTTATCCCGAAAAAGCCAATAATATGAATGGTGTTCAAATATTTCACCCTTACATGATCTTAATAGTAACTAATCAGCCACCACCAATCGAAGCTCCTATAAACCTAGTTCACCACTCTAGATATGCAGATTTTTTACAATTTCGTCATTGTTTATACTCGTCACGCAGTGAATAGTTTTATGAGTTTGTCATGAAATTTGTAATAGACAGAAGAAGACATCAAAGTCCCCAATTGGAGAGACCTAATGAAAATACAAACGAAAACACCACCTTTAATGTGAATTGGATTCGATTGGATTGGATTATTATAAATAACGACAATAGATGAAGATGATTGATTAACTCGACCATTTGCCGGACCCAAAGGGAACCAAATAGAAACCCTATTGCAGAGACTTCGTTGTTCGTCCGACCGTCCTCGAGTCATATCTCATGAACCGTAATAGCTAAAGAGTTGAAATTTTTACAGAATATGTAGTTCTATCCGGGCATGATAAAACTTAAATATTTTCAAAAACTTAAAGTGGTCCCCATACAAGAACCATTTTGGTTTGTATGGCAGCTATATGATCCAGCAATCCCACGATCTTGAAATTTGGACGGTTGGTGGCTATACATCAGAAACTTACATTGCCGAAATTTCAGTTTGATCAGACCACTAGGCAGGTTACCTCCCACACAAACCCCCATTAAATTTCAGGTTCTTATTAGAAAAACTTTTTTGTTTTTTGGTCTATTGAACTGAAATTTAGAAACTATAAGTTTCTGATATAGGCGCGGTATATTTGTTAGAATCAGTCAAATCGGACCACTAGGGGAGTACATCCCATACAAGCCCCAATCTGGTACGGGACCCTCTGTGTACGAGTCTGACTAGCACTTGGCCCATTTTTTAACTAGATGGTATTTTGATCAAGCACAATTCTTGAGTTTAATCCACTGTAAAAAATTACTTACTTATAATGCCACTAAATGCTGCCCAAGCCACTTGTGACTTCTGTTGCATATCAATTTGTAGAGTCAAAAGCGCAGGATGTATATCGAATTGAAAGGCCAAAACACTGTAACCATTCAATAATGATAAGATGCCAGGTAATTCTAATGAGAAATAAATTAAATTAAAATAAATTGAAATTAATAAAATATAATGAAATATTTCCTTCTTTACCTAAGCTGATGCCCTCAAAAGGTTGACCCATTGGCGTGGCAGTAAACAGGCAAAACCACAACAATACAACAATGACAATCATGACACACACAGCCAGTATAGCTAAGCCACTGTGATTTTTGTTTCTCTAATTAGAGAAGAAGAACTTCATAATAAAAAAAACTATTGCACTACTTACCGCATATGCTTGGGACTGCCTAACCACATGAGTGGACACAGGAAAACGCCGACAATTATAGCCCAATAACAATAGGAAAACGTATAATGTCCATCACTCATGCGTGTCACTACCAACTCCAGATTCTCGGAAGCCATAACCACACTTGGTATGCCCAAGGCAAAAATACTTAAGTCCAAGAGTACAGTGACCAGCACACTGACATAAGGGCCATAGGCCAATTCAGCAATGGCAGCATATGGGTGGCGACTCTTTTGCACAATCGAAGGATCCAATGATTCAGCCATTGTCCAACATTGTGCCAACAAAAATGATGTGTAAATCTGTAGAACAATAATGGATAACACTAAAGGGATACCAAAGTAACCCAATTTCACGAGTAATCCAGGCAATGTGACAAATGGAAAGATGCCGAATAAATCAACGACATACAGTATGGCAATGAAGAGTGTTAGATTCTCCTGTTCATCATCAAAGGCACGAAAATGTGGTAAAGCACTGAAGCGTGCACGCGACAGAAATGGCAGTTGATCATTGTTATGTTGCCGTCGTCGTTTTTGATATATTATGGATGCACTTGCTCTGGGCAGCGAATATTCTTCACGAGATGGGCGTGTCGGCGCCTTACTCTGACGTTTAAAGAACATCCACATATGTATGTAAATTTGTATATGTGAGATTTATTTATTTTGAACTTTTCACTTTGAGTTTGTGCGCTAAACTGAAGCCAGGTTCACCAACTTCAAGCTTCTAATGCTGCTTGCTGCCACTGTCATTTAGTTGCATTACATTTCTAATGCATATCTGTGGTCTCCATAACAGCAATTGCAATTGCAACAAGTTTTTGTTTTACCCTACAGTGATGATTATGATGATGATGATGAGGAATGATATTTGATATGTCTTTGGCTAACATGAGCAAAAGAGACCAACAACCACCACCACATATGGCAAATCTTTTGACGCACTCACTCTACATTTCACAGAAATACTACATAATATTGTAGTACAAAAAGGGAAGCCCTTTAGTGGCAAAACAATAATAATAATAATAAGAAGAACAACACCAACACCAACAAACTAAAAAGAATGTCAATGTACTCATCATACTCGTACTAAGAGAACTGGGAGAATAGAGAATCCACATCAACCAAGTTCATTGCCTTGACTGAAATGGATTTAATTTGTTTTGTTTTTATGGTCTTTTGTAAATCACCGCCTTTGCCTAACGACTTTGACCGGCCTTCAACTCACCTAAAACTTTCTTCCGTCTTCTTTTTTGTAAACTTTATTTTATCCAAGTATGTACAATATTAAAAAAGTTCTTCTTCCTCTATAAACTATGAACAATTTATTAATTTCTGCAACAAATTTTTTTTTTTTTTTTTTTTTTTTTGTTTTAAACAAAAAACCCAACAATAACAAAAACCTAATGAATTTTAAAATAGTCAGAAAAAAACAAAATTCACATGCGCAACATTTTTGCCAAATGACGCTTAAGAAAGAAAAGAAAATCATTGAAAAGAAAACAAGATTTATAGGAAATAGATAAACAACAATGAAATCTACAATATAATCAATTATGATGATAAATCTAAGATTTACAATTTTTAATGGATTCACAGATTTCAGTTGCAAATTCATGCGAATGATAACTTAATTGATCAAGATTTGGAGATTGTAAAGAACAAATTATTGGCCTAGGTAAGATGCTTATCACAATTATAAGACACTTTGAAAATTTTACTTCTAACCCTCGCCAAATCTGTGTGGTTTATATTTTGTAAATAATTAAAAAAGCGAATGAAGGTACAAATAATAAGCCGCAAAAAACTGGAAAAGAACTTTTAGTTTCAGTTGGAATGTTCGCATTTTTGCGTATCTGCAGCCTTATCAGATTTATAAGACACTTATTCAAAGAAGCATCGAAAATGAAAGAATCAATTGAATTTTTATGTTTGAGCCTTGGTAAACATTCAATGAAGGTACTTTTCTGATCTCCGTTGTAAGTCAAAAGATATGTGGTGACTTAATATGCTTCTGAGATTTTTTAAAGTGTTGTTAACTATGCCCAGTGCAATCATGCTTAAGCCTTTTTGTGTTCCGTGTTACTCTGCTTATAACATTAGATCAACTTTAAATAGAAACAGTTTTTCATTTTTAATCCAAAATAGGATAGGTGGGATTAGGTCCTTAATAGTAGACTTCCTAGATGTTAATGTTCGTTATTTCCATTGCCATCACATTTAGCTGTTCTAAGAAGAATGTTTAAGTACCTGGAAACGTTTCTTTACATTTTAGGTTAACATTCAAGTTTCTCGTGATCTTGACTTGAATATAGACTTAGGGCCTTAGAAATATATATGTATGTACTTCTAAGATTTTGAAATGAGGTGAACGTAAATCTTTCATAATTTGCTGAAACTATTGTAACCCCACTTAAGCGCTGCTCTTCTTTGAAGAAAACTTTATAAAATAGTTCAATTCCAAGAATTCTTATAATACCTATATCCTACAAATGTAAATATTCCTAAAAGCTTAGAGATCTCCTTATTGCATCGAGATGACCATATTCCAACAGTGGTTGAAGAAATCTCCTAAATTACTTGGAACGTCTGGGAAACCACAACAAAGTATTAGCTGCGACACGAGAAGACTGAAACGCTATCATCCTTTAGACTTATCTTTTAGAATTTAATATTACAATAGTCCAATTTGCGTTCTTGCATGAATGTCTTTATCTCTCAGCAAATTTAGTAATTGTCCCATCTCATGGAGAGTTTTTAAATAGAATTTTAATAAAAAGAAATAAAATAAAGTGGAGAACACTATCCAACGACTTAATGGATATATAACAGATAACAGATATTTAAGTTATTTACAGAGAAAATATCATTAGGGTGAAGGCGCTTGATCTATCAACCAGATACTAGCCTGACCAAGAGGATTTTCATAATTACGCATGTACCAAGGTGCGTTTAAGATCTGACGAAGGACAGAGGTGTGCTTCTTCTGGATTAGATAGACATTGAACTCAGCAACAGAATCCCATAGGAAAATACCATAGGCCCAGGACATATTGCAGTAGTTTTGACAATAAGCTTACGCCAGGTAAGTCTAAGCCCACCTGAGTTATGAGCGAATTATGCAGCAAGACGGTTATCACTATTCTTTTTTGAATAGACTCTTCTTTATGAATTAGCACAAGGTAAGTTACATATGGATTAATACTTGTTAACTTCTTTATGAATTATAATTATGCCAATAATCTCTTCCTTATTCGTTCATGGTGCACCAAGGGGTGATGAAGGAGAACTAGTAGCATGCTGAGTATATGATATATTAGTCACGAATTCCTGCTCTAAATCAAGTTGATATAATATAACAGAAATGATTGCTACTCATTGGACTGCGGCTACGCGCAATCAGGACTTGTATGATTTCATCATATCATTCAGTTATTCTAAATCGGGTAGTAATAGCCTTTGCAACAAGATTTTGACTTTATCTAATGTTGATTCTTAATTCTAAATTTTTTTGTTCTTAATTTTAGAACAAAGTAATAACATTTAAAAACATTTTTAAAAATGTAATCACATGTTTCATTTATTGTTTTGTAATTTAATTAAG
Source organism: Amiota minor (assembly GCA_037043295.1). Taxonomy (NCBI): domain Eukaryota; kingdom Metazoa; phylum Arthropoda; class Insecta; order Diptera; family Drosophilidae; genus Amiota; species Amiota minor. The sequence goes on from JBAMAW010000382.1 coordinate 1,485,661, forward strand.
CATTAAATACACCAAAATATAAGTAAATAACTGAAAAAGTTCAGGAACATCATCACATAAGTACAGAAAATTGTTTAAAATTACAGAATAGAAAAATAGATACAAAATAAAGGTGTATGAGGTATATAGATCCACTACAACTTGGGCCATGAGATTACATAGAAACTATGAACTATGAACTAAGTTTTGTTAAATAAGTAATTAAGTAATGTAAGGAATATTTTTTTATTATGCTAACATGAGATTAAGGCATTATTTATTCCAATTTAAACTTCCTGAATGTTTGAAATCTTTAACTTCTTTCGTTGAAACTGAAAAAGATTAAGAATATTTTTGTGAAAATGAATTTCATTTAACAAAAAAATATGAAAAAAACATACATCGTCATTCTTGTCATCCGGTGAATTGTCATTGCTTATGAAAGGTGAGTTGCTGCTGCTGGTGAAGTTTTTGCCATCTTGCTCCATGGTTATCACCTGCACAGCCTGACCAGGACTATTTCGAACCAAATGCATTTTAACTAGTTTTGGTAATCGCTCGGTTTCACCACAACAGAAAACACTCGATGAACCATTAGCAACAGATAATGCCACTGATTGTTTTTGTTTACCATGTGAACCATCTGATTCATCCATTTGTTCCTCACTTATATCATCTTCAGTATCCGAAGTTGGTGTGCGCTCAATGGTCTCTTTAGCTTCTTGTTCGTGTTGTTTATTGATGTGACGTTGGTCGAGAAGGTACCCACGATTTTTGTTGACAAACTGATTGGTAGGCAAATGATCTGTTATATACTTACTAAAAATGATGATCGAAAGAAATGTGAACAAATCAGGCAAAGAAGAGTTTAAAGGTTATTTATTATTGGATTATTGGGAAGAAGTAGTAGATGTTAAATAGAGAAATGTGTTTAGTAGATTAATTGATTGGATGCATTGCATGAATAAATTGAGACACGTACACTGAACAAAATGATCAATAAAATATTGAATTATTGTTAAACAATTTATTGTATTTTGTTTGTTGGTCTTTTCATAAAATTAATAACAAATAATAACAAAAATTTTATATAAATTAAATATAGAAAATAAAAACTATTTACATGCATTTTTTGGTATAATTTTTTTCGTTTCTTAAAAAAAAAAAAGAAGAAAAACATTTTCATAAAATCATAACAAGTTGAAGGTACTTTTTCATTTGTATAGATTTCTATAAATTTGGTTTAGCATCTTTTGGGCAAAACACAATAGAACACACTCACACTCCATAAATTGTTTCCATTGCCCGATGAGTTTTGCTTGCGTTTGAGTTTGATGTTTTCTTATTTGCAATGCAAGTGAATTATTAAGTAAGGAGGAGTTGTTACTTTGAGTGCAAATTTGTCATCCGGAAGCTGCTTCATTACAACTTCTAGAGGTGGAAAGAAATAAAAAGCAGTGCACTTTAATTTTAATTGAATTGAAATGAGGATGAATGAATGGTGGCATGTGTCACAGTGAAGTGAAGTCAAGTGTATTGCAAGAATGAAAATGAAGAAAATTTAAGCTTTAGTTTTTAGTGGAGAAATGTTAGATAAATGTTCAGTGTACGCATTAAGACCCAAAATTATTGTAGATGGTGCGTGTTTTCTTGAGCTTGAGAATGAAATGTTATGTGATAACAAAACAACTTACGTTTTACAATTAAATAGACCCTTTGCTTTTATATATTCCAAGACCAGATCATCCAATAAATATTTAACTGATTGCCCACGACTTAGGAGACGACGCACCATACTAGAACTGACTTCATTCGGCACCCAGTTGGTTACGAGAGTAATGTTGCGCTAAAATGATTATTCATTTATTTCAGTTATTCAATAAGATTCTATATAAACAGTGTGATAATTAAGAAGTATCAATATTGGGCAGCAGACATTAGAAATAAAATCATGAAACTAAATCAAAAGCTGTTCTTGTAAAACTGCCTTAGAAACAAACATTCCGGTTGATGGAAAAAGTTGTTATTGTTAATGCAAGAGAACTGACCACTCGAGAGAGATGAAGCATAAAGTAAGTAACCATGATTGTTTAAGTAGGAAAAATGTTTTCCTTTAGCATAAACATTTTTCTTTTGTATGAAAGAGTATCGCTGGAGAATGACAATTGTGATGATAAAGTCCTCGATTCTTTTGCAACTGCTTCACAAATAATAATGGAAGAGGCTTTGAATATTAATAGAAACACAAATTGATTCATTTTTCCCAAAGGTTTGCAAAAAAAAAAAGGTGTCCGCAAAGTTTTGTTTTCCACAAACTTGAACTTTTGTTTTTCTCTATATTTGCAATCTCTTTGTCAAATGACGCTTGGTAGAGAATTTTAATGGACTAGGAGAAGCATGTGTCTGCTTTTGTCTAGTACGTTGATTACATTATTGTTTACCATGGTGCTCCACCCAACACATGTGACTGTTGCTGTGCCTGACGAACTCCTATCTGAACGTCGAATTTCCAGATTTGAATTGGAAGCAGTGCCCTATATACAGTATACAGTCAGTGTACATGATTGGCTTCAGTATGTTTTTATACATTAACACATAAACTGATGCCCAGAAATCACTTTGTGTGAATCATTCCAGAGAAGTCCGAAATGATTAAAACTTGAACTTTCTATAACATCCAGAAACTAAGAGCCAATGAATGGATGAAATTTTAAAACAATGAAATCATCCAAAACATCTTCGACATGTGCTTTTCAAGCTATTCCAAAAAATGAGCTAAACCAAGCTTTTGAATCATCAATTGTATCAAGACGAAAGTATTCTACATTAAACTTTGAATTTGGTTTAATTTCATTTGTCTGGGTCAATACTGGTTACTTAATTGTCACACATCATTCTATGTAAACTTACTTGATGTTTAGTTAGGACATCAGATTCAAATATAAATTTCTCAGGATTTGAACCGAAACGTGTTATGACTACCAAACCATGATTTGCCACAATATCTTCAATCTAAGCAACGAAACAATAGAAAATTTAGATCTTCTTCTAATACAATACGATTTATATCACTTACATCCTCATCTGACCATAAACCCGGCACAGCAAATGATTCCAAGAGATCAGCACCACATAACAGTCTCAGCTGTACAGGGTCTTTGCGTTCCCTTAGATTTGGAGGCAACCAACCAGGTAAAATATGCGACGGTGGATTCATTTCATCACCACCGTTCGTTGAATTTATAAAATTATTCATAAAATTCTGATGATATTGCAGCACATAATGGGTACGTGACCATTTCGTTTGTGTTATCTCATGGTCCGAAAGACGTATCCAATTGGAACTTTGTAAAGCCAATTTAACCATAGCGCAACGATGTAACCCGGATGCCAGACCCTTTTTTGCATATGAATCGTGTGTAGGTGAAATAATGCCACCAACAACTTTATGTGTTGCTTGCATTTCGAAATGATCACGTGCAATTTCTGTAATACAAAAAATAAATTAATCTTTGTTTAGATTAGAGATCTCTGATGATGATTTCATCGAATTTTTCACTCACCAAACATACGCAAATGCATTGGCGTCGGTGGACTAAAAGAACCGCAGGCTATAAGTGCAATACGTGGTAAATCATGTAATGCACTCATTTTGCTGATGATTTTCTTTTTATTGATTTTTATTTTTCAACTTTTAAATTTGTTTTGATTCCATTGATATTGTGAAATTCCATCCAGACAGCAGGTCAATAATATCACTGCTGACTGGACTATGATGTGCATGCATCCTGCTCACACATCATAACATTGAACAGCTGTTTGTTTCTATTTGTGGTGAATAAACTCACACTCACTTGTTGTTTACATCTGGCAACATTTTCCTATTTGATTTGAATAATGAATGGTGAATGTTGGTTTTCGTGGTTAGTATATATCAACATTGGAACAATTGCAAACATTTGGAACACCGACAAATTCAACACTCCACACATATGGATGTCTCGATGGATGGGGTGAACTATATCTGATTGTGTCGTTTCTGAACTACTCAAGACTACTTCTTAAATATGGCGTCGTCGTAGTCGTCGTAGTCGTCGTTTCTCATTGCTCATTGAAAAAAAATTACCATTTAAATTTATTATTTAATACACAAACAGTTGAGTTAACGGGCAAGCGAAAATTGTTTAAACAAAACAAAAAAAGATAAACGTGAACGTGTGTGCAACAAGAGAAATCAAACACAAAAAATCAACAAAATGCGGTGGTGGTAAAGTTTTACAAAAATATTATATTTTTTTTTGTGCTACTACCACCAGTGAAAGAGAGAGAAAGAGTGAATGAGTTTGTGAAAGAAGTGATGAGAAGAGAGATTTAGCAAATAGAAATTATAGAAGAGAAGGAGAATTAAAAAAAAATTATAGTTTTTTGTTTTATTAAACGACATCGACAAAAGTAGGAACACAAGGAAGCAATCAAGCAGTAGACAAACGCAGCCGTAGCAACAGCAGAAGGATTAGAAGTACCAACGGTGAACCACCAGGAGGAGCGAGTAGGAGAAATATCAGGATTTGCTATAGAATTATGGCATTAGTTACTGTACAACGTTCACCAAGTGTCGCTGGTTCGCCACAATGCTCAAATTCGGTAAGTGTTAAATACAAATAATCGTAACTCGAATCTAAGCGCGCTCGCTCAGCTGTCATACACACAAATAAATAGAACACAACTAAACAAACGTGTATGTACTGACCTAGGGACAGACAGTAAGAAAGGCGGGCAGACAAATACGCGTGTGTCTATTATTTTCTGTATATGTTGATAATAATGTTGATGATTCAAATTGTAAAGCAAAGAACAATCTCTTGCATTATTTCTTATAACTGCAAGTAGTAATAGGGAGAGAGAATATTATTTTCAACAACCATAACAAAACAAAATTATTTCCTTTTTATTGAGATGAGATTCTTTGTCATGTACAACAACGAATAAGACACGACGACGACTACGACGACGACGACGACGACACAATAACGAAAAGTTTAAATGTCGAGCAACAAGAAGAGTAACAAGAGATGCCGCTGCCACCGCCGCAGCATCAGCAGCAAACAACTTCATCGTCATCAACAACAACAGCAACAAAAGCAACATTTGTATGTGCAAAAAAGGAAACAAAAAGTGCGTTGCGCAAATACCAAAATTACTCACTCGACTCGCTCAGTCGTTCGGTCGGTCGCTTGCTGGTTAATACTTTTGCTTTGCTACTCGCAGTTTCTTTCTCTGGCTGGCGGTTTGACAGATTGTTGTTTGTCGCTTTTGCCTGTCTGACGACTGGCTGGCACTTGCTGCTGCCCCACAAGGGAGCGGAGCCGGAGTAACAACCAGTGGCAACACACAAGCAAGCATACGGAAAAAGAGTTCATTAGAGCAAATGAACATTGTTGTTGTTATACTGCTGCACTCGTACTCGCACTCTCTCTCTCTCTCTCTCTTGAATCACTCAAAATGTAAATGGTACGGGAATTATTGTATATGTCAACGAGAGAGAGTGAGAGTGTTGAATTCGCTCTTTTGTTGAGTTCTATTCTAAATTTTGCGCTCTTTTCTCACTTTTGCTTTGTTTTGGTTGTCAATAACTGTTTTTGTTGTAGTTGTTGCTGTGGCAATATACACGGTTCAAGCAACATTCGATGATGACGATGATGATGTTGTTGCTTGCTGTCGTGTTTCTATGGGGGCCAAATGGTGGAACATAAATACTTCCGTTATTAACATGGTTTTTTTGTGTTTTTTGTTATATACACAAATGAACACAAATGAAAAAGATTTAAACAAAAAAAGCAAACAAAAAATCCTTTGCGTGTTTGCTTTGATTTGCTTTTGCTTCTTTGTTAATGGTAATTGATCCTTTGTTCCGTTGTTGTAAACTGTCAGAATTATGGCCAAAAACAATAAATACTATAACATATGAGTATGAGTAGCAACAGATTTATTTTCTCTCTATCTCTCTCTCATTGTTTCCGCAACTGTGGCAGGCAACCTTCGTCATTCAGTCCACACGTTTTGACCATCAAAATATTATAGAAATTTCAAATGAATTTCAAAATTTTTCGTTTCGGTTTTATTTTTGCAAATCTCATTTTTGTGTTTTGGTGTAATAATTTCTAAAATTAAATTGGCAGTAAAATGTTTGTATGTGTGTGTGTGTGTGTGTGTGTGTGTGTGTGTCAGACTTTCTGCATGATGTAAATTGTTTGTGGGCGTTTTGTCATCATCATCATCATTGCCATAATCATAATAATGATGATCATCATTATCGACATCAGTTTCTTTTTTCCTTTTTTAATTTCATTTTGTTATTATTTTTATTATGATGTGTACAAAATATTTCATTTTTAACTCTTATTAGCATCTGCTTGCTTTCTGTTCATTGCTGTGCTTCCTCTGTTGCTGTTGTTGTCAAAATCAACGAACCAAACAAATCAAACTTAGAAGGAGACAACAACAAAACATGAAATCAAATCAACTAAAATATAATAATAATAATAATAATAATACAGGCGACACACACACGAACAATGCGACAGACAAATAGACGACAAAATTATATTTTTACCTTACCTTTTTAGTCGCGCTTTTTTTCGTCTGCGTTTCTTCGTTTTATTTCTTTATTTTACTCGTATTTTATTTATTTCTTGTTTTTTCCCCCTTTTTTTTTGTATCAGTCAACGATGTTGTTCAGTTCCCTCCTTCCTTGCACTTCTTTCAAAAAGGTTTACCTCCTCTTGACCTTGTCTCTTCTTTGGTGGCCTCCTCCTCTTCAGCGTTTTGCTTTGCTTGTATAAACAATTTTCTTTAACAATATTTTTGTTTTATTTATAATTTCATTTCATTTTTTGATAAGAAGAAATTTCTCTTTTATGTTTTATTTATTTTTATACCTTAAAAGCAGTGAATAAATGGCACTATAAGTTTGTCATGAAGTTTGTAACAGACAAAAGAAGCCATCGGAGGAGGAGACCCCATAAAGTGTACTTATGTATTATATATTCTTGATGATCAACTCGGTGGTGAGATGAGTTGGATCGGACCACTAGGATTGGAAAGTTCCCATACAAATCCAAATTCGAATACATGTTCTTATTAGGAAAACTTTTTTGTTTTCTGTATTATCGAACAGAGTTTCGGACAGTAGAAATGTCTGGCCCACATTCATCAACCACGTAAATTTCAGGACCCTATGATTACTGGATTACTCCAATATAAATATACTCAATCATAGGAGCAATAGGAAGAGTAAAACAACTAAGGCATAGCCAAAGTTAACCTTCTTTTTTTCTTGTTTTATAAGTATAGTTTTTTGTATCTGTAATTTATTTTGTGTTGTCTTTTGTTGTTAGTCGGTTGGTGATAGTAGGAAAAATTGGAGAATTTTGTAATCAACCTCAATTGATTTCTTGGATGATTCACAATTATAATAATAAATAATCATTTCAAAGGTAAACAAAAATTTGATAATAAATTTTTGCAAATTGACATTTCGTAGAATTCCGTCGTTTTTTGCATTGAGATACAATTTGTTTATTGTAAACATTACCAAAAAAGGCAATAATTTTATAATTTTATTTTTATGATCGATGGGGATTTTTGCCCTTTTGCTTTAAACTAAAAATATTCTTTGTTTGTTTTTTTTTTTTAGGTAAAGCAATTCCCATTCTTTTTGTTTATTTAGTATTTCCTGGCATATAAAGAATGAATATGAATACAATTTTATTCAATTTAGATCTTCGATTTAATCATAATGTTGGTTATCCAAGGAAGTCTATAGAATCTTCCTTGCTTGCTATCTCAAATTAATATTATGACAAAAATCTTTTTCCATTCACATGAAGATAGAAATCACTTTTGAAAATATTTTATACTGAATTTTGTTCCCTTTTAGTCTATTATTTTGCCTCACTATTTTGTTCTTAAACTGTTCCTAAAAATGTCTGTCCAAATTGACTCTTTTTAATGGAAATTGTTCTAAAGACACTCCTCCTCTTTCCACTTCTCATCACTATTTGCGAATGGGCTCTCGATATTTGTAATTACAGATTTTATAAAGTATAGAGTTCTTATTTAATAAACATTGATTATTTTATCTACATTTATTCTATTCATTTAATAATTTATCGTGAAAATTTTATAATTTTTTGTTTGACATTTCTTTGATTTTGTTATCTTTTGCAGTTCAAGGAAACAAATTAATATTTCCAATTGATAAGTTGTTATTTTTCTTGTATACCATTGACACTAGTGTGAAGTGATTTTTATCACTTTCTAGGGATGTTAGTAACGCATAACACCGAGTCTCAGAAAATCCATAAAATAAAATGATTCATGATTACAAAAACTAGTCTAGTTAACTAAGTCTATTCCCATCTTATTATTCAATACACATAATATATTTCAATAGGAGTTTCCAGATAACTTAATGAGCTAATGAACTAACTAAGTTGCCATATGACAACTGACACAGAATCGACATTCAAACTGTTCTTTTGCTGTTTTATTTCTCTAAAACGGAAATGGAAAAATGGTTTTAAAATTGATATTTACCAACATTAATAATTGGTAAAGCTGCCTTTATAAACCATTAAATGTTTCGAAGTTTTTTCCTAAAAAAAATTCAAACAAAACTTCACAATTCTAAAGTACAGAAGTTCCGGTTCACTTTGTGCAGCCATATTTCAAGTGTAACAACAGTAAAGGATATTGATCTTGAAGAAGACTAGCAAATTGAAAATACCCTACCAAATAGATATCATTAGGACACCTAAGTACAAGGAACTCACACCTTACGATACTAAATATTAAGTTCTCGTTGCGTATCAAATGTGTTTCATTTGTACCAACGCATTTCAGCTGGTTTTGATTCTATTACTAAAATCTAAGTGATCTTACTTCCACCATGCTACTGATAATGTAGCTCGCAGGACATTCAAGCTTTTGAGCATGCCCGTCTCGGTAAAAAGCCTTTAGAGGATGGTCACAATCACAATGCGACACTACCAAGGAAACTGGTGGCCCCATTGTCATCTCTAATCTCAGGCTATGTTATTATTTGCCACCGCCTACCTTCATATAGCAAAAGACTTTAACAAAAGTAAATAAAATTCACATGTTAATTGTTAATGTTGAGTTCTCCTTCACTCCATAACACATTAACCATTAAGACCGTCCGAAGCGAGGCAAGTCTTAGACGATCTCCTGACCGTCGTCTTTAAAGTCTTTGTACCACTCGTAAGCCTAAGTTTTCGATAAAACAGACTCACCGTAATCCTTTTCCAGCAATCGAATCGATGCGGCACACGAAATTTCGTTCAAAATACAAAATTTGAGACAAATTCTTTGTTTAATATATTTTTTCATTGTAAAATTCGCCGAGAACTACTGAGGTGGACAGGTGGACTGATTGAACCAGATGCTGTAAAACAAACTGGTTGACAGATCGCGCTCATTTTTGGCATAGTAATTTAGGACAGTCCTACCAACATTCAGAAACATTCAGAACCTAAAAAATACTTAACGCGGGCAATCTAAATGACAAATTCCGGATACTTTATTGTCAGAAGGTATGTACAAACATATGTTTCCATAGGAGTTCCTCGCTTACTGAATGAGATAGTTTCCTTACAAAAACTTCAACATTTTCGTTATTCATACTGAACTCATGCACTTTGATTACAAAACTTTTTAAAAAAAACAATATTTACACAATATATTCTCAATTTAGACTGATCTAATAATAACCATATAAATCTTCAAGTTCTTATATAAAAATCTTTTGCAATTCATACAATTAACAAAAATGCTATGAAATTAGATTGCGAAAGGTATTTAAAATTCGTTGAATTAGAGTTAATGTTATTCTCTCCTCTGATTATTTTAAGTAAAGTACTTCACATACAATAACATTGTCAAGTCAAATAGAACAAACGACCTTAAAACAAGTAAACTCTCTCAATATATTTATAAATAGTATTGTACAAAGGTACTTATACTTATTTATTGCTATTTGCTAATGACTTCCCATTTTGTCTTGTCAGACTATACTTATTTACTTACTTACTGTTGTGTGTTGTGTGTGTCCCCTCTTATCATTAAACAATAATGATTTATTTTGTTATCTAAACTTTATTTTTCTATTAAACATTAATTTATAATTTCAGTATAAAACACTTAGAAACATACTACAATATGTACATCATTTATATAGAAAATAATATTATGAATATGACTGGAGAATACAAGACAAGACAAGACAATAACTAGAAACACATGGAGGACACCTATGTACATTTAATTGTTTATAGAAAATTAAACACACTTGGCTATTAGAAAATAATAACAGGCGTTTGATCTAAGCTCAGGGTTTGTATGGGTGCTGTAGGATTCAATAATCTCAGGATCTTGAAATTTATATGATTGATAAATATAGTGTTCGAATTCCACTTTGATAATACAAAAAAACAAAAAAGTTTTCCTGATACGAACATAAATTTGTAAGGGACATTATATGGAAGCCACCACTCCCATGTTAATGTTTGGCCATTAACCACTTTTCCAATTTCGGTTGCTATGTATTTCCTTCTTTTTTTTTCGCACCTTGAGTCTCCTTTTAAGGTTTTCGCTTTAATGCATTTCTAACAAAATTATGGTTTCTCCCCCCATCAATTGGGCAATCTCACATGTCACATTTTCTTTCATTTCTTAGGTTGGAAACTAACCGGGCATCTCCTTCATTAGTGCAGTGAGACTTGCTTCCCATCTAAATAATGAATTCTTTAAACAAATTTCAATATTTTAAATGATGAAACCAATTAGAACAAAAACTCTTGCAGTGTAGCTAATAATTTGAACAGAAGTGTTGAGTGCATAAATGAATGAATTGCTGATTTAAATAGATTAGATTCAAGAGAAAATGTGCAATATGAGGATATGTTTTGTTGTTCCGATTGCTGGAAACAAAGTTGGATCTTGTTTTCTTGTTGTCTGCTTATAAATTTCTTACTGACTGACATCAGTTTGAAACTAAACTCAAATGCGGATGGTTGAATTTTTGTCCTGCCTTCTTAGTTATTCTAAATATTAAATCTTATTTATAATTAAATAATTTTATTGATATTCATTTATATAGGATGGTGAGGCAGCTGAAGATGATGAAGGTAGCAAAAATGAAAAGAGGTAAATATAAGATGGGATTCCATTCAATTGATACTTTCTAAATTTATACTTTCGACTTGTGCATTTCTAGTGAATGCTTTTTTGCAGGAAAAGGTACCGCATTGGCATTAGAGTTCAAGGATATCCCACAATATTCTGAGCGTCGTTTGAGCACGGATTCAACACGATCCACTAATAGTACACAAAGTAATAATTCCGATATACAACAACATTTGCAGTCCATGTTCAATCTATTGCAACGCCAAGAAACGCTGAAGATGGTAAGCTATTAATCAGAAATTGTAATTCAATTATAACTATAAATTCGTTTATTGAAGGCTGTCAAACTGGAATCCCAGAGACCGAATCGAACGCGTTATCTTGTTATAGTGTCACGTTGTTGTTTACGTAGTACGACAAATGAGAGGCGTAGCAAAATAATGCGACACAATTCAGCAAAACAATCGGCGACCACATCCTCGCATCTATTGAATACTGCCAATGCCGCCAATGTTGGTGGAACGATAGGAACGAACAATGCCAGTGCTAGTAGTTGTGGTGTTAGTACACAACGTCAATTGTCTGTGGATAGCCATAAGACAGCAGCTGCGGCGGCAACTGCTGCAGCAGCAAGGATTCTTGTGGGATCAACGTCGCAGCAACAACAACAACCACAACCATTAACAACAGAAGATGCCCAAGTGATGACAACCACACAACCACATATGTCATCATCAACATCACCAAATCTGTGTCGTCAAAGCATTAAATGTGATGGAGATAAGGAAAATATCTCAGCCGCCGGAGCCGGCGATAGTAAATCCACCATAGGCATTGAAGAATCTTGTCTACTTGGCATCGATTGCAATGAGCGCACGACAATTGGTCTTGTGGTGCCTATATTAGCCGATACAACGATACGTTTAGACGGCGATGGGTAAGGAATCTCATAAGAATATATAATAGATATATCGTTTAACTAACTGTATGTTGTGTGCCTTCTTCCTTCATTCATTCATTTATAGTGGCTTTAGCGTTTCAGTCTATGGCAAGACACACATACTAAAGCCTGTTTCGGTGCAAGCAATGTGGTCTGCCTTGCAAACGCTACATAAAGTATCTCAAAAGGCTTGTGAAAATAATTTTTATCCTGGCGGACCATCACACGATTGGCTCGCCTACTATGACAGTCACATTGAGTCGGATCAGTCATGCTTAAACGAATGGAATGCTATGGATTCGTTAGAAAGTCGACGTCCACCCTCACCAGATGCCATAAGAAATAAGTAAGACATTACTAAATATAAAGGTAATTTGGTAATGATTTGCCACTTATATGCTAGAGAGTGAGAGAGTTAAAAGATTTGTTAGGAAGGAGGCAAACAAATAAAGTAGCATTTGGCAGGGAATAATACAGAGAGTAGCTGTAAATAAATATATAAAAGTAAGCTATGCTAGGCGAGCATAAACGATCGCACGCAGCCTAATTCATGAGGCCGAATCTCTACTGCGTTTGTTCGTTTTTGTTTTTATATTGGTTTGCTGTTCACATTACAACGAAGAATGCATTCATTAAACCTGAAGCCAAACACAAGTGATCTTCTTCTTCACATACGCACTATAACTTAAGCCGAACACATGCGGTCCGCATTTATCTTTGCAAAATAATGCAACCAAAAGTTTATGTTCGCCTTCATTTCGACATTGACATTGCATAGCTTAAGGCGAGCAACCGCAAAGCGAATCCGTTCGGAACAACTGACAGACTCTGTGCCCAGTGAATGAGGTAAATAACCATTGATGTCGAGGAAATCCCCGAGTACCAGCATATGACTATTAGAAGTATCGTGCCCTAGAGTTCCAGCAAATCATTGAAAAAGTTCATAGACATTTGAAAACATTAAAATAAGATATCACATGAATTGTCCAACGAAAATCAAATTAAACGCATTTCCATCTGTCAATTATTGCGGAAACGTCATGAAAAGGAATCGTTTTAGAAACATAGGGTGAGATTGGTGATGAAAAATGGATCACCTATGATAATTTTCGTTAACGATTGTAGATATAGAAAGACGAAGCGATCCAAATGGTGACCGAACGCAGTATTGACATCCAGAGAGGTTTTTCATGGAATTGGAAGGGAATCATTTATTCATTATTAACTGCTCTCATCGGTGTAAATAATTAATTCTGAGATATATGGAACCACAAGAGAGTTTGAAGGATTCCATCGTCTAGAATTGTCCATTAGAAAGTAAGTTGTCTTTCATCAGAACGGCACCAAATCACAGACATCTATGGTGTCCTATCAGAATCTCTGGTTCAGATGTTTTAATGCACTCACCCTCCTTATAGTCGCGACTCCTCTAAGGCCATCATCGGACATTAGATACCGACACCCGCAATCAATCGCATCTGCATCGACTTTTTTACCAATGTCGCGTTTCGTTAATTTTGTTGCAACCGTATGTGTTTTGGAATCATAAAATCATCGAAGTCGAGTGATTTTCAATTGACTTAACCATCCACCAAAAATTTCTTTCACAAAAATTAAATATAGAGAACAAAGCTAAGATCAAACAAACAGATCTATTCTTATTGAGATGATGATATCATGAATTTTGCTATTTTATAATTGCTCCATCAGATTGGCATCACTTCTTGTTGCCAAAAAGACTATAAACACTGACAACTTGACTACTACACTTACAAATTGATTATCAATACAAAAAGACGCGACTTTACTAAGTCTAAGGAGGCGATTATAGGGCATTGCTCTCATCAGTAGCTCCTACCTGACTGTTCTCCTCTATATAGTTCTATAAACAATCTTTGGCTGTTGAAGCACATTGCTTACTGTTAGCCTTTACAAATTTCTACGCCACTTTCTCAATAAAGAGAATGGATTCTACGAGAGTGGCATCATAATGAAATAATCTTTTAAATGGTAACAATATAATTGAACAAAGCAGGGCACATATTTTCTTGTAAAAAGCGGCAAGTCATTACCAAGAATCAATTTAAATAGAAAGTAGTCATCCATACTAATTTCTTTCAATAACAAAAATTTCCAGGCCAACAGCTAAAGAAGAAACTGAGAGTGTCATTAAAATGAAACTTAAAGAGATTATGATGTCAGTGGATTTAGATGAAGTCACATCGAAATATATACGTGGTCGTCTAGAGGAAATTCTTGATATGGATTTAGGTGAATACAAGTCTTTTATTGATGAAGAGATGCTCATCATTTTGGGGCAAATGGATGCACCAACAGAAATCTTCGATCATGTCTATTTGGGTTCAGAATGGAATGCAAGCAATTTAGAAGAATTACAAAGAAATGGGTAAGTTTACTTGAGATAATTTGATCGATTAGCAGATATTATTAAACCTTTTAAATCTCCATCAACTACTAGGGTTCGTCATATTTTGAATGTGACAAGGGAAATTGACAATTTCTTTCCCGGAATGTTTGACTATTTCAATGTGCGTGTCTATGATGATGAAAAGACCAATTTGCTGAAGCATTGGGATAATACTTTTCGTTATATTACGCGTGCCAAAGCCGAAGGCTCTAAAGTGCTGGTACACTGTAAAATGGGTGTCAGTCGTTCGGCATCGGTGGTCATAGCCTATGCAATGAAGGCTTATAACTGGGAGTTTCAACGTGCCTTGCAGCACGTGAAGGAGCGACGGAGTTGCATTAAGCCCATATAAGAATTTCCTGAATCAATTGGAAACTTATAATGGCATGTTGGATGCCATGAAGAATAAAGAGAAATTGCAACGTAGCAAAAGTGAGACTAATTTAAAGAGCACAAAGGATGCCCGTCTATTGCCGGGAAGTGAACCAACTCCTCTAATACAAGCACTGAATCAGGCCAAATCGCAGTCGGCAACAAGTGAAAGCGGTGCCGCCATGGGTAGTGGCATTGTGGATGATGATACCGATAGCTCCAGAATAATAATGATCACATCATCAGCATCGCGTCGGTGTAGCGTACATAAACACAGACGCATTAGTCGACGCTCGAGCAGCACATCACCCAAAACGCAGACGGCAATTGTCATGAAACAACAAAGTCAGTCATTGGAGAACCTCACGCCAGAGCGTAGCGTGGCTGAGGAACCAAGAAATATGCGCTTTCCCGGCAGCAATGGCGAGAATTATAGTGTCACACAGAATCAAGTGCTGCACATACAGAAACACACACCGACGACAAAGAAATCGGTGCGCACACGTGTACATGATCTCGAAGTACATCGTCGGTTTAGTGGTGGTGGTGTTGGTAGTGGTCGAAGTGTTATGAATTTGCTGCCTCATGAGGAACAACAGCAACAAACAACTGCTCATCATCATAATCAAATGACAAATAGTCTCGGGAGTCCAGTATGGACTTCATCGACTAAATTGATAACGCAAACGTCAAATCTTGGTTCACGAGTTGATTCAACATCATCATCTTCGGATGTTTTCTCGACCCAAGTGGATAATGTGTTTGCCAAAGAGGAGCAACAGAAACCGCAGCGTAGAAAAACTCACTCATGGACAGAGTCCTCGGGACCCAGTGGTGGTATCATTCTGGATACAACAACAATAATGGATGGAACAAGCACTGCAACAATCTTACGTTCTCGTACCGCACGTCATCGTGAGCTGCCATCACGCCATGCGTCATGGGGTTCTGGAGATAATCGGTGCAGTTTGCCATTACGCAACAGTTCTTGGAATTGCTACGATACTAATCGCAATGCAACAAACACCGCCATTTTTGAAGGTCAAATCCATGAGCTAAAAACGAATGCATCCGCCGCCGCATCCAATGCCGCATTGATAAGTAATAAGACTGTAAACATTACTATTAAACCAACAGGACAACAACATACGGCGGGTACCGTAAAACGCACTAAATTGAAACTGGAGGAGAGCACGGCTCAAAAGAAACTTTGCCAAGAGAATGGCGCAGGCGCGGAAGAGCACGTTGTCATCATCCAGGGCGCCACCATCGGTAATAGTGATATAACAATAAAGCGGAACTCAAATTTATTTCGCAGTGCTTCGTCAGTGGGAGGAGCCACACGTGCCCAGCATCCCATGCGTTGCAATAGTGAAGAGTTGGTAAACAATAGTGCTGCAGCTGCTACCGCTTCTAGTGGACAAATGCCGCCTCTAGTGCGACGCAGTGATGGCAGCCGACCCATGGCTAATGATTTGTATTCAGCCTCGGCTCCCTTTTCATATACCACTACCGATATTGAAAATAAGAATACTACGGCTGCTGCATCTGGTGAAATTGATTCAATGACAACAGTTGTGATGCGCAATCAAAATACATTGACTGCTGCTGCTTCTACTGCTGAAGATCAACGCATTTCAGGTAATGTGCAAATACTGAAGCAAAGCTTTGAAGCCAAAGCTGTTGGAGCAACAACGGCAGCGCCAGTCTTGACTAGTGTCACATTGACAACAACAACAACGATCAATAGTGCAAATATGACGACAACTACAACAATGTCATCATCATCATCTTCAGCATCGTCGTCGTCTATGACAATAAAGAAGACCCATCAATCACTGCCATCTTCACCAGTGGCACAGCATCAGCAACATCATGTTGTGGGAGCACAGAGCAGAAATACATCAGAAACTGGTGCAATCACTAACCCACCACCACCATCATCATCATCATCATCACAACTATCGGCAACATCAACAGCCACAACAATGATGATGATGGCAACAACGACGACGACGCCTGCATTGACAAGTGCTGCTTCACCACTATCCTCTTCATGTTCATCAACAACATCGTCGTCGTCATCATCATCATCATCTTCGTCAGCATCCTCATCCTATTCAAACTGCTTTGCCTCATCGTGTGTAAGCGAAACTTCTTGTGATCGTAATGTAAAAGGTTTAGTGCATAAATATCAAACCACCTCGACCACTACTTCCAGTAGCAACAACAGCAACACAACCATCAACTCCATGAGCAACTTAAATACAACAACACAAATAGCTGGTGCTGCTAGCAGCATAGCTGCAACTAATCCTCCAGTGAGTTTGACTACATCCATTATAAATGCAACTGCAACACCAACAACAACAACAACAACGACCCAAGCATTAGTAATAAGCAGTAGCACAGTGAAATCAAAAGCTAATAGTACCACCACCATAACAACCAATTTCAAGCCACGCCCGCGTTCTTATTATGATCGTTCGTTTTCAATGAAAACGCATGATTACAGTGACAGTCGACCACCGCCTGCTCCGGCAAGGATTTCAAATACAACCATAACGACAACAGCAACAAAAACGACAAATATTAGTAATACAACTGAACAACAACAACAACAACAGCAACAAATGGAGACTCAGACGGCTGCAGCGGCGGCGGCGGCAGCAGCGGTTCAGCCAGCACAACGGCGCTTGGCTCAGCATGGCAAAACTCATCCACTCACTAGGCTAAGTCTACCAAAGCAAAGCTTCAATGCCGCCGCTTATAATACCATGTAAAGAAATCCAATCCAATCCACACTACTCTTAAAACACATTTACCCACATACCCACACTATCACAAACACTCACACACCCACACACACAGACACACTTATTTATATCAAACAAACATCAAACAAACAACAAAACAAGAAACAACTCATTATTATTATGTAAAAATGAAATTTATGATCTGATTGAATTGTGTCCTTGTCTCTCTAATCTATATATATGTATGCATATCTCGTAACTCTTTCACATTATCATCATCATTATCAGAATCAATTGCGCTGTCCTGTTCAACTATATTCAACAAATCCTATTTCTTATTCAAAATTTTAATAAAATTTCATTTTTCCTGTTTATACTTAAATTTTGTTTAAATGTTTTTCATATAAAATTTCTTGGTGAAACAAACAAAAATTGCAGAATTATATATATTCCTACACACACACTCACACAC
The DNA here is from genome assembly GCA_037043295.1 of Amiota minor. Classification (NCBI taxonomy): domain Eukaryota; kingdom Metazoa; phylum Arthropoda; class Insecta; order Diptera; family Drosophilidae; genus Amiota; species Amiota minor. Next base: position 1,503,813 of record JBAMAW010000382.1, read on the forward strand.
TCAAACTAAACAAACATACATATATTTATGCATATTTAACAAAATTTCTCTTATTCAAAGAAAACATTTTTTCGGTTGCTTTTAAAAAAAAAAGAAAAAAAAATTGTATAAAAGAAAAATGAGAAAAAAAAACTAAGAGCTTTTTTTGTAATTTGTAATTATTTTTAAAATATTTTATTAAAAAAATTACAAAAAAAAAAAAGAAAAAATTTAATAACGCAAAACTGCCTTCTCGAATAATAAAAATTATAATAAATAAAATGTATTTGTATATTTAACAAAAAAAAAGAAAAAAAACCAAAATCAAAATCAAAAATGAAACAAAATTAATATAAAACGCCTCTCATTATTTGTCCTTGTCCCAGACCAAACCAAACAATAGACACCAGACGCAATGCTATCTATCTATCCATCGTTGTCTTCGTTGTCATCATTTAATCTCTTGAAGATCAGCAGCAGCCATCACATTTCTTTCTTTCTTTATACGTGTTCTTCTTCTGTCATTCGTTTCGTTCGTTCGTTTATTTGTTCCTATATATAAGAACCATATATATCATTCTATCTATATAATGTTTGCATTATGATTCACAACATTTCTTGTTCGTTGTTGGCACTCAGCAACATTTGCTTTTATTATAGTTTATTACTAATAATAATAATAATAATAATAATGATGATTATGATGATGATCTTTTTATAATTCAATGTAATGAAATGAATTCTCTCTAATATTCTTACAGCTTATTGCGCATGATACGAACGATCACCTATTCCTTTGACAGCTACAACAAGCAGAATTAACAGCACCACATCTTCTTTTATGTTCTCTACTATTCTTCTACTCCTCCTCCTTCACTGCTACTTAATATTTACCATAGTTTTTTAAAAAGATGAAAATTCTTATAATACAAACAAGATGAGATATGTTTAATGAATTTTTTTATACATATTTTTTTAAAATTTTTAACTAATTTTTATCCTAAATACTATGAAATATGTTGTGTGTGTGTGCTATTTTTATTTTTTTTTTTTAAAGAAAAACAAAATATTTATGTATTTTTTATTAAAAGATTTTAAATGAAACTTATGAAAAATCCCTCGCACCATCTATAAGAGATTCATATTCAAATTAAATCTTATGAAATGTGAAAAACAAAGATGTATGTTATTGAGATGGAAATCCTACTCCTCCTTCCTCGTCGTGTGTTGTGTCATGGTGGTAAAATCATCAAAATCAAACAAATGAACTTGGCCGTTTATATAATTAAAAATAATCGAGCAAATAAAAAATATCTTATTTGCCTGTGTAAATATTGTAAGAATTTTTTTCTATTGTTTATAATAAAAAAAAGAAAAAAGAAAAAGAAATAACGAAACAAACAGATTTAATAAAAACAGAATTTGTTTTCTTTATAAAAGGCGGCTACATACAATTTTAGGCTACATCATGAATTTAACAAAATATTAGACTATTTATTTATTTATTATAAGTTTATTTATAAGTTAGTAATAGATAATCTATAATAGCTACAAGGCCTTAAGTTTACTTAGAATATGGCTAAGGTAATTTAATGTTCGTGAGTTTAGGAAACAAGAGGAAGAGGAAGAGGAAGCAACGTGCCCAGCATTAAAGCCAAGGGGGCACCACGTTTGAGGCGCAACAACCTCAAGGTAAGAGCGTCGGTGACTTTTAATGAACGGTCTACAGTGGGAGGAACATATTTGCTTTTTTCCTTAATATGATTAATATAGTTAGCATTTTCATGGAATCTTTCTAATAATGTGATGAGTGGATTATTGTTGTGGAATGACTGTATGTATTTTTAGATTGTTAAAGAAAGTGTAAGTTGAGAGGATATGAATGACACATAATTAATATTACAGAAGGGGCAAATGAGTGGAAGAGATCTTTCAAAACAATTAGGCTGAGTTTTTGAAAGGATCAGATTATTTTTGTTTGTATTTGCTGTTTTGTTGAGAGGTTTGTTAAGAATATTAAACTAGTTTCAAGTCCAGTTTTGTAAAAATATCACATTAACTATAATAGTTTATTATAAGTGTTGAATCAGGACTGAAGATGATCTAAAAGGTTCTTTGTGTCATCTTATTTTTATTAATAGATTTGTACAATAATAACAAATTAGATTAATAGATAAATGGATTGGAATGAATTGGACTGATTTAAGCTTTAATCTACATCGCTCTCAAGGTACTTACACCTTGTGAACCCCCTTACCATGACAAGTTGGCAAGCCAGCAAGAGGTTATTATAAATACTATAGATAATAAACATTGAATTGTAAGGAGAGGACATCAATTGTCGGTGTCAAAGGGACCTATGTATATTGAATAATAAGAGACCAGCCCGGCCTCAATTACGTTAAGGTAATCCAACTGCTACGAGAAAGCCTCATATCGCTATCACCGAAAGGTCATGGACGGCACTATAACATAACATTATTCTGGTAGGTTACTAATTCATTCTGAACTTCTCGACTTTATTACTTCTATCAACAGTGTCGTCTTATCAAGGAGGCTATGTACTCCTTTTAGTGTCGGATATCACTACATACATATAAGTCTAAAGGAAACAACACCCATAAGAATTTAATATATGTATGTAATTGGCATTAGCAAGCAGATATAACTAATTATGATAAAGCTCCAATAATACTTTTTGCCTCTTGTTGGCTTAAAACTTGACATAAGAAAGCAAAAAGTACTTTGAATTAATCAAAATAGCCAGAAGTTAGTTCAAAGGCGCTTAAGCTTAACTGGCTACTGAGTTCTCATTCCAAAAATAAGGCATTCATGTGTTGTATCTACACGACATTCAATTTTGGTCTCAGTACAACAATCCAATGTTGTGCTTCTGCAAAGTTTCCCCATTTAAAATATAATTATTTTTCTAACATTTATGTAATTAAATTCGTTCTCTCTACAATTTTATTATAATGTATTAATTAAGAAAAATAAGAATAAAATTTTATATGAATGTGTTCAATTGTCATATTTTTGAATGTAAACATTTCTTAGTGTTGCACAATGCGGTCTTTTTTGTCTTGGACAAATTATTTGCGCTCCCTGGCAGCACTTGGCGCAGCAAAATGTCATAATTTCACACACCACTCGCACACACACACACACACACACACGCTGGCACTAATACATTTACAACTTCTTCATTTGTATTTTTTTGCATGAAGTGAATTTTTCTTATTAGCAATCAGCAGAATCAGAGAGAAATTGCAAATTGAAAAATTAAGTTGCACCACCGCGAAAAATAAATTGATTGAGAATTTGTTGGTTAGAAAGCAGAAGAGTGCGCGGTACATTGAAAGGTGGTGGTGTAGTGATTGTGTGTGTGTGGCAGGCAGTCAGTCCATCAGACTTTGAGTGATTAATAATGAACGGTGCTAGAAGGCGGCAGCGACAGCAAAAACAACACAAACAAGAGCAACAACAACAACAATAGCAACGGTGTGTTTAAGAAAAAAAAAAAAAAAAGCTACGCCACAACGACGACGACTACGACAAACGTCGAGTCGAACGTCGCCAACGTATGACACACATCCAAGTTGAGGGAGCAACAAGAGTAGCCAGCAATTGCAATAACAGTAGAAGGCAATAAGCAAACAAGCAAAGAAAGAAGAACACATAAGGTAAAATAAAGTACGTGGCGCTTCTAAGAAAGAATTCATTCGTTCCCCCGCGCATCGCCATCGTCATTCGGTCAGTTAGACTCGCGCTTATACGCCGTGAACAATAAAGTGAGTGTAACTGATTGTTTACTGTGTCTGTTCTCGTCGTTTCTAGTATCAAAAATCAAAGAAAGTTGGTAATTTGCCGGAGTGAAACTGAAACGGCCAAGGGCTGCCAAGTGCGAGCGGGTTGTGTTAATTTGTTGCAGCGAGTGTCAAATTTGTGCACTGTTTCTAAGACGTCGACGACGTCGCAGTCGTCGCCCCGTCAGCGGCAGCGTTGCTACTACTACGCTAACACAACAGCAACAGGAGGAGCAACAGCAGCAGCAGCAGCACAACAATAATCGCCCAACGTTTTGCACAATGACGGATACGACGACAAAAGCGACACCAGAGAAGCATAGTGGTGGAGGTGGCAATAGCAGCGCCAGTGGCAGCGGCAGCGGCGTTAGCAGTGACCCCGAAATGAAAGGTTGGCTGCTGAAATGGACCAACTATATAAAGGGCTATCAGAGACGTTGGTTTGTACTATCGAAAGGCGTACTAAGCTATTATCGCAATCAATCGGAAATTAATCATACTTGTCGTGGTACTATATCGCTACATGGTGCTCTAATACATACGGTTGATTCATGTACGTTTGTCATCTCGAATGGAGGCACACAAACATTTCACATTAAGGCAGGCAATGAAGTGGAACGTCAACAATGGGTGACAGCCTTGGAATTGGCCAAAGCGAAGGCCATCAGAGCAATGGAAAGTGAAGATGATGAAGCCGAAGAAACCTCTCAAGTTGTACCCAGTCAAGAGATCAATACTGTGGTACGGGATTTGTCTGAACGCTTGGAGAATCTACGCACTTGCTATGATCTGATAACAAAGCATGGTGTTGCCTTACAGCGTGCCCTTAATGATGTGGAGTTCAATGACGAAGAAGCTCTAGCGGCACGCACAAAAATCGTCAACGAACGGGCGACACTGTTTCGGATTACTGCCAATGCCATGATCAATGCTTGTAATGATTATTTGCATACGGCGGAGTCGCAAGGGCACAAATGGTCGAAGATGTTGCAACATGAACGTGAACAAAGGCAAAGACTCGAAGAGATCATTGAGCAAATGGCCAAGCAACAATCACAAATGGAACAGGCCGCCGTGCTAGTGCGTCAGAATAAACCAGTGCCGCCAATGGTTTCATCGAATACATCAATGTCTTTGGCTACTGGAGGCTCACAGATAGTGACTTCGGATGATGAAACCGAATTCTATGATGCTGAAGAGAATGGCTATGCCGGTTGGTGCGGTAATTCCGATGATTCACCGCAAGATCCTGATAGTACATTCATATTGAAATTGAATCAGCGGCGCACAAGTTCAGCCGAACAAGTTGAGGGCCAGACGGGTGGCAGTTCATCGGAAAGTGAAGAACAAAAACAACGTAACACAACGACAACAGTGCAACGTGTATGTTTAGTTAGTGCTGGTCGTGTGACTTCCGGTCAAGACAGAAACGGTGATCAAACGGATCAACGAGACGGAGCACCTCGTTTGTCATTAATTGAACAAAAAAGACTCAGTGCAAGTGAGAAAAGGCGTTCATCGCGTTTGAGTGGGCGTCGTAGTGTAGCACGACGTAGCACGGTTACAGAAAAACCGAATCATCCCCTCAATCTGTGGGGTTTCATGAAGAACTGTATTGGTAAAGATCTTTCAAAGATACCGATGCCTGTCAATTTCAACGAACCGCTGTCCATGCTGCAGCGTCTAACAGAAGACTATGAGTACTCGGAGCTATTGGACTTTGCATCGCAATGCAAGGACGAGTGCGAGCAATTAGCCTACGTGGCTGCGTTCACAGTCTCCTCCTATGCAACAACAGCCAATCGGACTGGCAAACCATTCAATCCTTTGCTGGGCGAGACCTATGAATGCGATCGTGTCGAAGATTTGGGTTGGCGTTGCATTGCCGAACAGGTTTCACATCATCCGCCAATGGCAGCCTTACATTGTGAAAGCCAAGACTGGACATGTTGGCAAGAGTTCAGTATGACAAGCAAATTTCGGGGCAAATATGTGCAAGTAAGTACATAGTAGTCAACTCAATTCAATTACACATTATTCTTTGTTTGCCTCTTTTCCTGTTGAAATGCATTTGAAGAGGTCAACTAAATGACCTGCATGACTGACCTGACCACACAATCAGCTGAGTGACCCTTTGACCGAGATAACAAACATTAAGTCATACAAAATCGATCGATTAATGTATTTTGCCACAAAGTATAAACGTTTAATTGTCATTTGTTGTTGCTTTAGTGTAGGGGTTCTTAAACTGTGGTTCCCTAGGGTACCGTAAGTGCTTTTCCTTGTTCTTGAATCTTCTTTGTCATCTCTCATATCTTAGAGGATTCTGAAGCAAGTTTTGTTAAAAGAATTGAGTTCGTACATCAATGTGGGTTTACTATTGTAGTCCTATGAGATTATGAGTCAGAAATTCAGTTTTAAGAAATGTGTAATATGCAGTTTGTTCGAATGGGGTCTCAAAAAAGAAATCTGGCTTATGCCCTTAGATTATTGAGCATGAAATTAAGTTTTCAGACAGGTTAGCGTTGGGTTCGATGATAAAATTAATATTTTCTCCTCCCATTGCTCAGAAATTCCTCTACCGAGGGATCCTGAATCAATTTTGAAATTAACTTTTTATCCCTAACTTTTCAATAATAATTCTTTTTATCAATATTTCTTATCTATAATAAAATGTATTTAAAATTTAAATGGGAAAAAATGAATTCCATCGGACAATTGACCTGAAATTCCTCAAGTTCTTTAAAAAATTCAGTGTGGAGTACAAATCTTAAATAGAAAATTGGCCGCAATAAAAAATACTCTCCTGTTTGCTTAATTTTCTTCAATGCAAAACAAAACTCCATAAAAAAAACCCAGTGACGATTTTTGAAAATTTGCTACTTCACAACTCGCATTTAAAGTTTCGCTCTAAAAATAAAAATGACTGTTGCTTGTGGATTAAAATGGATTTGCTCTTTCTGACCTAGAGACCCAGAAGTAGATAGAGACATAAAAAACTAGCTTCGTGCATATAATAAATCTACCTATCTTTACATGTTACTACATAAAGCAAAGTCTTCCTACCGCGTGTGTCTGTCTGAAAGCGATTAACTGAAAAAGTAACGAACGTATTTTCATACGGTTTTTATCAATGGACGTAGTGATTCATAAGAAAGGTTATAAGTATATAATTTATTAAGTTTTAGTGTAAACTGGCTGAAATATGTTGATGATTGTTGAAAATATCAGAAAAAAAATGCCGTGAACTGTGTTAACCACATAACGAAGGTGTCGATACTATCGTAGACAGCAGAAAGTATTATCCATTTTTGTTGACCACCGTCTGCCTATATTCCATCAAAGTAGAATTTCTGGGTTTTCTCATCAAAAAACTACAACAATTCATTTTCAAATGCCTCTCCTGAAGCCAATTTTACGTGACTAGAGTTACAGAGATCTGGACATATGATAATCTACCGATGCAATGTCAGGACTATACTGTGGATCTTCTCAACCAAAGTCTTTCAATTTCTTCCGAGTGGTCAAATATGTGTGTGGTCTAGCGTTGTCATGGTGAAATTCGACACCTTTTCTGTTGACCAATTCCGGCCGTTTTTTCTTCAATTGCTTGCTTCAACCGCAATAATTGTTGGCTGTAGACTTTCGAATCAATCGTTTGGTGAAATGGTAGTAGCTCATGATAAATGATACCCTTCCAATTGTACCAAACCAACACCTTCTTGATCGTCAATCTTTCTTTGGAGCTGTTTGTGGTGCTTCACTTCGCTTTTCTCCATTTTTCATCACAATTCGGTTCAAAAATGGTTTGACTTTCAGTCCATTAGGTTTTATATTTACTTTAAAAACCCTCTCTGATATATGAGATGAACCTTAAGTTAAGATTTAAGATCAGTTAAGACAAGATCCCAAAATAAAATTATACAATTTCCACATTTAGTTTACAATCTCAATTTCTTGAAATTCATTACTTTCACCAGCATTTCTTATCTATAATTTAAATGGGGAAAGGTGAATTCGAAACGACAGTTAGAGGCATACAATTCCAAAAGATGTTTGAAAAAAACCAATGTTAATTATAAATCTTAAATCGGAAATTATTCTAAATAAACAATTTGTGAAAAAGTGGGGTATGGGCCTCCTCCTTTTACCATCTCCATGTCCTATGAGGTTATAAAACCAGAAATTATGTTGAGAGATATACAAATTTATGTTAAAAGGGAGACGTCCTCGGACTACTACTAAGTTTAAGAAACACTGCTTTACTTTTGTAAATCAAGCGACTAATTTATTTTCTTTCTTTCTTTTTTTTTTTTTTCTTTTTGTCACCCTTTTGATACACAGGTCACACCTTTGGGTGGTGCTTACGTGCAATTCAAAAAATCCGGCAATAAATATTGTTGGCGTAAGGTCACGACAATTGTGAATAACATTATTGTTGGTAAATTATGGGTCGATCAACAAGGCGATATGGAAATCAAAGGTGCCAATGGTGCAGCAGGCATCAAATGCCTTATGAAATACATCCCGTATTCATATTTCTCTCGGGAACAACAACGAAGAGTCAAAGGTATCGTCATCGATCGCAAAGACCAAGTGAAATGGGTGCTTCGTGGCACTTGGGATGAAAAAATCGAAATTGCTAACGTTTTATCGACAAGCGGCAGTCCAGATAGTCCAACGTATAAGACTGGACCATATAAAACGATATGGGCACGTAATCCGCCGCCGCCGGAAAGTGAAAAATATTATAATTTTACAACATTTGCATGTCAACTAAATGAATACGAAGATGGCGTAGCGCCAACGGATTCACGTCTTCGACCCGATCAAAGGCTTATGGAAGAGGCCAAATGGGAAGAAAGTAATACAGAGAAATTGCGTCTCGAGGAGAAACAACGAGCTAAACGACGTGAACGTGAAGCTGAAGCGGAAAAAGCTGCTGAAGAAGGCCGTCCATATCCACCATATGAACCGGTTTGGTTTAAACGGGAGAAAGAGGAAGGCGGAGATGAGTACGTGCATGTTTACAAAGGCACATATTGGGAGCACAAGCGTGATCAGGATTGGTCACCATGTCCTAACATATTCTAAATTCAAACAAAACGAACGAAATTACAAAGATAATACAATAATAACAAAAAAAAAAAAAAAAAAAAGCGATGAGTTAAGCGTTAAAAAGTATAAAATAAATTTTTATTTCTTTTAAAATTTTCTAGTTATTTTTGAGATAACAAAACTATGAATATGATTGATATAGTAAATAACTGAGAAATCAGCTTAACTACACACGTACACATAAAAACACACACACTCACACACCACCACCCATGTGCTAATAAATTAAACCTAGATAGAAGCGCCGCCTACTCTCTACACTACTCGACTCTACTCTACTCTACTCCTACTAATAACTTATTGCGAATAGAAATCACATAAAAATACACTCAACACACAAAACAAAAAACATACACATTTAAAAACTATAGATATACATAAATACTATACTATATAGATGATGATAATGATGATGATATCTCTATAATGTAATTTATATTTGAATATTTTATCATTTGTATTATTTTTATTCTCCATAAAAACAAAAAATATTCCTAAAAATTAGCTAAAACAAAAAAAAAAAGAGGAAAAGAAGGCAAACAACAACAACAAATTTTATTACTATATTTGCAAAAACAAAAAGCAGAAAAAGTGTGAAGAATATTGAATATTTTTATTAAATTATTTCGTTAATAAATAAAAATAAAAATTAAATACAAAAAAATACAACAATTAAAGTGTCAGCAAAGCAGAAAGAAGGAACAAAAATAAATAAAATTGAGAGCGAAAATGTTCGTTAAATTAAGAAAAGATTTTAAAATTTATACATTTAAAAAAAAAATGTCCTTATTTTCTTTATTTGTTTTTTAAATTAACTATAATTAAATTTATTTTTTATTTTATTTTTATTTTTTTTTTTAACCAAATTCAAATTCAAAAAATTATTAAATATTTTATTATTGTAAAGTGTAAAGAATCCTTGAAAAGGTTTCATTCTAATTGAGTTATGTTTTTGAAATTAAAATCTCATTAATTTCAGTTTAAATTCTTGGTTTTTTGTACATACAATGAAACAAACAAAAAAATAAAAATGATGTAGTTATTGATTTATTATGATAAAGAAAACTGGGGAAAAAAAAGAAAAATCTAAGAAAAAAAATGTGTTAAAAAAAATGTTATCTAATTATGCAATTTATTATTATAGTATTATTTAAATAAAGCAACAACAATAACAACAACAACAACAAATAATAATAATAATATAAATAAACATTTGCAAGCCGAAGAAACATTGATTTGTTGCCTGGAATTTAGACCCAAATTCATTACTATACTCGTAATATAAACAATCAGAAGAACAGTTTTATTTATTTATTTATTGGCAAAGAAATTCATTGAATCAGAAGTACAATAGATAATGATGTTTCTGCAATAACATTCTGTCATCTGTGTTGGTCTTTATTAAGCAACGTTTACAAGACGTTTCTGTTCTACAATCGACTCCCCAATTCAGGTTGTCATTATGAGATGACTAGCTAACGGGTGTGTGTTCTTACAACAGGTCCGGCTCGATCTAAGCCGCAGTAAAGACTTGCCAAGCTGCCGTCCTTTGGTAATCTAGTCGAACGGGTATGTTATAATTTATTGTAAAACTTTCAAACCATCTTAGTATAGAGTAATCTTTTGTTCAAATAAACACATTATCCATACAAAATCCAGGTGACTTATGTCATTGAATATACAGTCCTATTCATGATCTTTCATTTGGCATTAGTTTCATTGAAATCGGTTCTGTAGTTCTTGAGATATAACCCAATAAACATTTCTGAAATATGCCATCCACCTGCTGTGCATTTCTATTTGCCTGGTACCAGATTGTACTTTGAGGAAGAAATTTTGATAGTTTTGCAAAAAAAAAAAAAAAAAAAAGACAAACCTCTGCAAATGAATTTATCTACAACTTTGGGTCTACTGATCCAATCAAGATGAAATAGGTGTCTTTAGAAAGTCGATTAGTTCATCTTGCCAATCCATTCAAATTAGTCTATTTCGACTACTGGAAAGCTTTCAAATCGACCTGTTTGCACTTTCCATTCGAATAAGGGCACAATCCGGGCAAAATTCCGGATACGGATAGTATTGCATGTATACTCCTTCCCATGACCTTTCATATGACATTAGTTTCATTCAAATCGGTTCACTCGTTATCGAGATATAATCCAATAAACATTTCTGAAAAGTGCCATTCACCTGCTGCGCATTTCTGTTTGCCTAGTAACAGCTGAGCGAAATTGTACTGAGCTTGGCAATTTTTAGGTTCTCACAACGTTGCCCCTTAAAGTATGCACTACTTTTGTGCACACGCCACTATTGCTTAGTGGATTATAATGCTAATGAATTTTGACTATAACTTCGGAATGACTGATCCAATCAGAATGAAATTGATGTCTCTAGATAGCTTATCACTTCCTCTCTTCGAAATGATCATTTGTTGTCAAAAGAAACTGCTGGAAAGAACCAAAATTGGCACAATTTTTTCATTTCCTTTATATTTCTATATTATACGGATAGAATTCCGAATACGTATAACCATAAAATGTAGTCCACCCCATGACCTTTCATATAACATTGGTCTCATTGAAATCGGTTCACCCGTTCTCGAGATATAAGCCAATAAGCATTTATGAAAAGTGACATCTACCTGCTGTGCATTTCTGTTTGCCTGGTATCAGCTGAGTAAAAATGTACTGAGATTGAAGATTTTTAGTTTTGTCAATTTTGCCCCTTTAAGTATGCACTACTTTTGTGCATACGCCATGCTTGCGTAGAGGAAGATAATGCTAATGAATGCAACCTATATCTGTGGATCGACTGATCCAATCAAAATGAAATTGACGTCATTAAAAAGTTTATGATTTCAACTATATGATTTGATCAATATTTGCTTGTTTTAAATGCTGGAAAGTCTTAAAAACGTCTCTTTTGCATTTTTATTTCGATTAAACGTACATTCCGGATAAAATTCCGTATACGGTTACCATCTCATGTATAGTTCTTTGCATGTTCTTTCATTTGGCATAAATCGCATTGAAATCGGTTCAGTCGTTCTCGAGATATAACCTAAAATGCATTTTTAAAATTATCCATTCACTTGCTATGCATTTCTGTTCGCCTGGTACTCAGTACGAGTTTTGTTAAGCGAAATTTCAAATTTTCGATGGACAAAAATTATTTATTTCATGCGATAAATAAATATGAAAAATAAATCGCATGCGATTTTTTTTAATATTGTATATATTTTTATTTTTATTAACATTTTAACATGAGAAACATAAAAATTGATTCAATCAATATCTATAAACCTTAGGTCTATCAAAAATCCATACAATTAGGAATGAAACTTTGAGTTCTTTTGAAACTTTTGTCTTATTTTATAATTTATCGAATATACAATACTTAGTTATTGTTTTAATTAAATGATATAAATCGGTTCCAACTTTTTACTATATTAAGTATTATTTCAAATAGGCACAGTAGGGCTCCTCTATGACAAAATCCCCTAAAGCAAAGTGATTGACTGGTCTAAGTAACCTCACTGTTTAACCGGTCCCAGCAACTTTGTTGTAAATGAGTTCGAACTCCCATATGTCAATACATCCCTATAGCGAATTGATTGACCGGACCCAACAACTGAGTTACAGAATAGTATGTTACTTCTTTAAGAGAGCCAATATAGTAAATATTAACATGTAATATGTTACTTACTGGTAGAATAGACCTATGGGCGATAATGATAAGATCTTTTGCAGAGAAACTTCAGAACTTATTTGATATAAGTAAGTGGACTTCTAAATAAGAATTATATAAGGAATTTAAGTGGTTCTATCCCGAAACATTATTCTTTAGGTTTATCTATTCTTTTTAATATCAAATTGCATTGTGTGATATCCTTCTTTTCTAGTCATTATCATCCAATTGAAATAAGTATAGACTTCTAGAACTTGGATGACATCCCTCCTTTCTACACAATTTTCTGTACCATCTTTTAATCCCATATATATGTCATATTTCTAGGGATTATAATTTCTGTCATTTCATGATGTCGAATAGACATCCTTCCTTGTTCAGCAGTAGATTAAATATTTGACTTCCTCAGTCCAATCACAATCACAATCATAAAAAGAAATGCAAATACAAATTTATCTCACTTTGAGTCATCATACAATATATAAATTTATTTAATCATATAAAGTAGCTTTATAAGCTACTTACCATCTTCTCTTCAGAATAATAACAAAATACATACCGCACCACCTTCATCACCGTCATCTTCATCATCATCATTAAATTTAACAATAAAATTGGATTCATTAACCCATTCCATCCACTGACTGTGTTATCTATCATCATTTAACAACAAAACAAACAAACTTAAGCTTGCATTAATTACATACTCGCACTAGTAGACAATAGACGACGATGAATGCCATGGTGTCTTATCAGCTGGGATGGGACTTTGGTCTATAAATCACCGATTGTCTGTGAAGCATTCAATAAATTTAATGATTTCAATAAAGCCTCCGGCGATGGATCACGTCCTTGGAAACGACGGAATACCTCTGCAGTGGGCACTGAACCACCACATGCGAGGAAGGTATTTTTATAGCGTTTGCCCACTTCCGAAATGTTTTCATTACTTTGACTTTGGCTCTGCGCATCAAAGGTAGTTGTGATGTCGGCAGCAATCATCTTCGAATACAAATGACTAAATTGTGCACAGGCCCAATCGCCTGAGAATATTTCCGTCATTGAGCATGGATGTGCATCTTTGCTGTTCAATGGTATAGAACGATAGTTTGGCCATAATCTACGTACAACATCTAACCAAAAAGCTTTCGAACGGTGCAACTCAACATCAAGATCAGCCAAATAGAGATCCTGACACAAATTGTAACCAGCGAAATTTGTTTTCAGGAGTCGAGTCTTTTCTGCAAGTACCACGTCAATGGGTTCATCATTTGTGCAATGACCGGATATGGTTTGTAGGATTATGGGATTATCAAGGAAATTACTCATAACATAGCCTGAAATCTGTGAGGCATCCCATTCGATGTTCGTTGTGCCAGCCAAATCTGTGTAGCTTGCTTTGGTCATTAAATGTTGCAGGGCTGTGCCAAATGTACGGAAAACCAATTGCAGATCATCATAATTCAGCAAAGGCGGTTGACCCTCGACGGGTTCTGAGAAATTAAAGATAACCGCACACAGCGGTGTTAGGGCAGCAGTTTGATTGCGATTCCTAATGCCAACCATCCAACCATTGGTTCTGCCAAATTTGTTTTCTTTGGAGAAACAATCTACATAGAATCCTCCAACTGGTTTGTCGTCCGTGGCATCACAATCGAAGACATCAAAGAATTTAACAGCAGGATGCCAAACATCAGCACTAGGCCGCTCAACAATTTTAATATTAAAGAGTTTCTCGCTTAATGCAAAAAGCCCGGACAGCACACGCGGCAAAGGGAAATATTCACGTAATTTTTCCTCATTCAATTGATGTTCTGCAGCCAAATACTTGCGTCGCCAATAACTGATGTCATAAAGATCCAGCTTCGCTTCGAATCCATTTTCAGTGGCAAACTTTTGTAGTTCATCGATTTCCGTATACTGTGCCGGTCCAGCGTATTTCACCAATTTCTTAAAAGTTCGTTTCAATTTATCCACACTGCCAACCATTTTCGTTTGCATTGACATATCGGCAAAAGTTTCATAGCCCAATATATTTGCTTGACGCTTCCTTAGGCTACGAATTTTCTCGATATGTGTACTGTTCTCCAGTGATTTCTCGAGTTGCGGTGAGTTTTTCATAACATTGGCACGCCAAACATTCCAACGATGCAAGCGATCCGGACAATATTTAAGGAAACCCTCAACTATTTGTGGTTGCAGAGTCATTTTCCATGGACCATTCATAGGTTTGGTGACATCCCGAGCGGTTGCCTCTAGTAATGTTTTTGGAAACTCTCGAACCAATTGAAAATCATTGACCACATGTGCAAAAGTATGCATAGCCATATTAGCCTTATTCTTAAAGTTAGAACGCTCGTGTCCCAATTGCTTTAGGATCTCCATCAGATTCTCACGTGCATCCCGATTAATTTGGAGGCCATTAAGTTTACCTTCCAGCAAGAATTTCTGACGCAAACGTTGCTCTTCGCTGGTGCCTTCATTTAACTTTTGTAGTGTCTCAAAAATGGTTCGATTACAGAATTTCGAAGCACGTGCATTCCTGGCACGTTCGTGTATATTCATATAGGATTTGGTGGGCATCAGTGTACTATTGCCCAAATACAAAGCCTTGGCAACACCCCATGTTGTGTCCAGTGGCCCAGTAGCATTATCTAATTCACTAAAAATACGTTTACAATCGACAGCTTCTGCTTTAAGTATGCTTTCTTCAAGCTTTTTTACTGTCTTTTCCACTGCTGATGCTTGCTGGCCAATAGCCCCCAGGCACATCTCAATGGTGATGTCATTAAAGGCAGGCAAACCATCAGGTTTCACTAAATTATCCGCCAAATGACCTTCTTCACCAATTTCAGGTAATCTATAAGTGGAGAAAAGCATTAAAGAATTAAGCAGCCGTTGACCGGCAACTAAACACTGGGCTTACAAAACGACATAGCCATGCTGCTTCCTGTGTGAAGTGTGCAGGAATCGTCTCGCGGCACTTGCCACCTGAGGCTGACGTAAGATTGTGTACATTTTTCTCAATCTTTCTTTCAACACAAATCCTTAAACTCGTGCCTTTTGTTCAACAGCAAACCGTTTACACAACAACTCGCTCCCTCACAGAGCATGAAAAATCTACAGATGACAATGAATGGAGTGCCAGTGTTGGTTTGCTATCGAATTATAGGGTTGCATTGCGATAAACGATATCGATCGATTACTTTAATAATAACAACATACTGTTGACTTTTTACTTATTTTTTATTATATTTAACCTAATGTAATTTTTTTTTAACAATTTCGTTAACAATTTTTTAATTTTTTTTTTTTTGGTATAACCGTTTTTAGTTTTTATAGTTTTTTTTTTTTTTGTAACTTTTGTTAAAGATGCATGTGTGTGTAATCAATCCTTAACCTAATTTGCTGTGTTTTATAACATAATAATAAAAGGAATCTTAATGAAGAGGAATAGGAATACAATAAATGGATAAATATGCAGCTTATTAAATAAAAAATAATGACTAGTTAGTGACTGCTGGCTAATGATTGGAAGCGCCCAAGACCACTTTATGATTTTTGTTGAAAACTCCAGTTGTTTTCAGGTTATCGAGTTCCACCTCTGTCGTGAGATCCTCCGATTGATAGTCAAGCCAATGTGATTTGTTGATATGATTGTGTTTGCACTTGACCAAATGTCTAAAGTTGTAATGCACCCATTCACGATAATTAAGCACCTTCGTGGATACCTCAATCATGCAACCAAGTATAGAGAATTTTTCGTTCTCCTTGAACTCAATGGCGGAATCAACAATTTTCGACAATTTGACATATGTCGACTCGAACAATTGCATGACGGCATGCAGTGCAAATGAGTTGCGTCCAATGTCATTGCCCGGCACTAGGGGATCTTCAATGGTTAAGGCCGATTGCCATTGCATGCCAAATTTCTTGGTGAAGTCGCTTTTTTCCATATACCCAAAAGTATTCAATATAGTTATAGCATATTGATTATAATCAAATTTACGTCCGTAATATTCCAGGAATTTCAATAGCAAAACACCAAGGTTTTTGCTAAATTTCCTCGGTGGACTACCCTTGCTGAGTTTCTGGAGAAAAGCAATGCACATCAGGGTCACACCATACGATGATATACCACCAGAATAGACTTCATTCAGATTGTTTTGCATTAGGAAGTGTTTTAGGACCATAACCAGTTTTGGCATTTGCGGATAGATTCGTTTATACTCTTTGACCAGTTCGGCTGCCTGGACGCCAGTGTCCACATTGAATGATATATCGAATTTGATATGCGATTGGCTGTCTGTGAATTTTACAACTGGCACTGAAGCCTTATCCAGCACAAGTGTCGAATCTTTCAAGGCCACTTCACTTTCCAGAAGCTCACTTTCAAGCGTATAAAACGATGTTGTATCCCAGACGCCCAGCACAACCATATCGACATCAGAGCCCGGTAAATGCAAACCCGCGCGAAATGAACCAAAAACCTCAATTATTGCTTTTGGCCAAATCGTCTGAATGACATCCTGGGCTCGGCGTATTGCACGATAACGCATAGCAAACTCAATAGCAGTTGGCTGAATATACGAGTAGAAATGCTCGATTTCCTGATGCAACAAATTTATCCCGATGCTGTCGTAGTGGAAGCCGGTGATTTGCCATGGACAATATGTTTGAACAGCCATTTTTAATGTTTTTTTGTTTGTTATTAAAGCGGTTTTTCTTTTCACTTTTTCACACTTTTACAAAATCCAAACAACGCTGCCCGCTCAAAAAATAACTTTTTACTTGTTTTCTCTTTTGTTTTCTACGTTCGCTGCCGTTAATATTAGGGTTGTCAGCTTGTTGATTGCTTGTTACCTATTTATGCAAAAATTTTGATCTTCAGTCTTTCTTTCCTAGATCTGATCAATGCAAACAACAGATTTTTTTATATTTGCTATCGATAGCCTCGGCACCGTTTAGAAATTATTAATTTCACACAATAAAACTTACTAATATGTCCAAGCCTACTAGACTACACAGAAACTCTGAATGATAAAAAAAACTTGGCATGCCTGATAAACAGAAAATGTATGTATATGAATGTTTCTGTAAATGTCGCATCCACTGAGCGAAACAGCAACACAATGCGCGAACGATTTACACAACTTTATGGAATTTAATGGAATGAAACACTTACAAAAACAACGTGAGCGGAGAAGGGAAATATGCTGGTTATATAGAAAAATCAAAACTTTTAGGGCCCACGACATGATCATGCATTTAGCATCAGTCATTTCGTATACTTACTTACTTCGTGAGGACGTAAATGAGATACCATGATCAAAGAAAGAATGATGGTGGTGAAAAAGAGTGTTGAGAGAAAAATAAGCTTATGAAATATCTAAATCGAACAGTATGCACACATACTTATTTCACAAACACTAAGATAAATGACTGATATAATGCATGACCATGTGTCGTGGGCCCTTAAGCTTCAGTCAACATTTGATTTAAAACTTTTTCAATTTCATTAATATCATTATCCCCTTTAAGATCCCTTTGACTGGATCGTGGTAGGGGGCTCTGTAGCTGTTACCGATTCTATTGGCAATATTTGCCATGTCTCTGAAGCAGCCCAAGCCGGGATTAGAAATTAAGTGATATGGTACCAGGTTATGCGCAGGCAGATGGCTTAGCTGGAAACATCTTGATAGACAATACAGTATGCCATGACTTGTTCTTCCACAATTATAAGTTGAGCAAGAATCCCAAGATTGCTTATTAGTTTTGCCTTCAGGAAACCACTGTAGGGACATACTTAGCTCCCTGAATATTGAAAAAAGCAATAATTTTGCTTTGTTCATTACAGAGCTCTTGGTGCAGATTATCCCTTTTAATTAGGAACGTCATTTGGCGCTACAAATCTGCCAAAGCCATGTTATCTTTCATCCCATTTTTCACTCTCGATGGCAATATTTTGTGTTTGTTTAACCCTCCGATGAGTGAGAAGGTCGCTGGGGACTTCTTTCATTTTCAAACTGAAATTACTTCTTGATAGTCCATGGGAAGTATACCCAACCCCCACATGTGTTTCAAGGAACTTTTATGTAGAATCGTTTAATAAAAAGTTCAAGGCGATTCGACCAATAGTTCAGTTTTTATTGAGATTTAAAGGTGATTAGTACAGGAACGAGTGAGAAGGTCCCTGGGGTGCTTTATCATTTTCAAATTGAAATTACTTGATGGTCGAAATTCCCTACAAATAGAAAGTAGGTCCATGTGGTCCCTTGTAACTCGTATAAAGTCAACGGATGACTCACTAATCGGAGGGTTAATACTCTCAGTGGTCTTTGGTCTTTCCTATTACTAACGCCGCTTGTTTCAAATCTGCGTACATCAGATTCCAGCATTCCACCTTCTACCAAATTGAGTGATGCTTAATTTCTCGATCAAAGCCAAAATTCCACAGATACTATCACTTGGTCCAAGAGTGAGTGTTATACTCAAAATGATGACTTATGACAAAAGAAGGCTTTAAGCGCTACACAGCTGACGGACAATCACATGACTTGCTCAATTGTGTAGTTCTACGGTAGAAGTATGATCCCAAATAGTGCAGAGTGACTTAAACGTCGCTTCGGAGACTTAGGCTACGAATTTGTGCAATTCGCAACTGGTCACAAATCATTCAGACAGTATCTGCATAGATGTGGCATGCTGCAAGTCCATATTGTGGTTATTGTTTAGATGCCGTTATAGAAGATTCGACACACCTAGTTCATGATTGTCCTCATTTTGATGCGTCCTGCAGTTCGCAGAAAATATTCAAGCGAATGACCTCATCTACAGATAACTGATCATTCTATAGTGATGAAGTCACTAACTTAGTGCTTGGGAGCTCATAATGACGAGTGACTAACAACAAAGGAATGAAGTTGTAATACCCAGTAGTTTTTATTAAATAAATGCATAACATACAATTTATTGCAACATTTTTAAAACTTCTATTGTATTTATATTGTACAACAAACATATTCTAATGGATAACATCATCTTCCCGATATATAGAAAAAATATTCTTAAAATAAAATGATTATGTATTTACTTAATATAAGGACACCCAACCCAGAGGATGATGATATGAAAACAATCATAAATCCATTTCTTCATTGTTCAAGATTTTTGCGATGTTGCATTTGCAATGCGAAACGACGATTTGAACGGACACCGCGTATGATTTCACCATTGGATGAATTGGTGTTAGTGTTAACTGCACGATTAGCAGCCGCCGTAGTGCGACCCTTAAACATACCCATATGACGTTGACGTCTTTCAGCCATTTTACTTTCATAAGCAGAACTTTTACCTGTGGTCGCGGTTGCGGTCACTTGAGTCGACAAGTTAAATGATGGCGGCGGAGCCTTAGCAGATTTTGTTGCTGGTGGTTCCCAAACACGATTATTTGACGACTCCTTTAGTATTTGACTACTGGTTACAGTTGTTTTTTCAATTATTTTTGTTGATTTGGTCATGGTTGTCATTGTTGTTGTGGTTACTGTTCTGGTTTGATTGAACTTGGTTTCATTATTATTCTTGGGCATCGGTTTGGGTAAATTGCATGTGAGGAGTTGTTGCTGTTCTTGATCTTCCTTGGTGATAGCAAATGGATTCGGTTCTGGCTTTGTAATGTCCGACATCATATTAATTTTCTTTGATGCCGTGGGTTTCTGTTTCTTCAAAGGTGTATTGACACTTCCACCATCTAGACGCTTTGGAGTTGTTTGTTGTAGTTTTTTGGTAGAAGCTAAAATAATGAGGATTATAGACAAATGTAAAGGATTATAAAGGATTAGAAAATGATGATAATTACCATTGCGTAATTTGGATGCTGAATTTGTTAAGATTTTAGCACGTTCAGCCTTGCGTTCAATGTGGTCAACAAGACTCTCCATTTGATTGAAAGTCTTCTGATGTATAGCTGCAAAATTCGGCATTTTTGTACGCATTAGAGGTTTAGAGACATCAGCTGGCACTTTTTGTGCTGATCCTGGGCGAATTTTATTCGGGGTATTAAATTTAAACTTGCTTACAGGAGGAACTACAGAAATAAAATTGATTAGTTCGAGTACAAGGAATTGTGTTATGAAATACTTACTTGGTTTAGGGATCTTACTTGTTTTAATGCGTACATCATCCAGTGAAACGGAACGCCTACGACGTTTAGTGACATCTATAAAAATAAAGTTGGGAACATTAATTGATACAATCAAAATTCATAATTTGAAGAACTTACATGAATCATTAACTTGTTTCTTAATATTTTTTGCCATCAATTTGTCCAAGTCCTCAATATGCAAAGTTTGATTTGCTGGACTATAAAAAGTGACACCTTTCGAATTTGGCTCTGGATTAATTGCTATCGATTTCGATCGTTTACGTATAGTACGTAGGACAATATCTTTTGGTTCCAATGTGGTTAAGTTTTCCATTATATTCATTGGGACAGAGGTCATTTTAGTTTTGATTTTGACGTAATCCAAATTTTCTTTGTTTTGCTTGAAAGGTGTTGGTTCCTTTTGTTTATGTGGAGTTGGATGTTTTTGTTTGTAGGGTGTTAGATCCTTTTGCTTGTAAGGAGTTGTTTCCTTTTGTTTGTAAGGAGTTGGTTCCTTTTGTTTGTTAGGAGTTGGTTCCTTTTGTTTGAAAGGAGTTCGTTCCTTTTGTTTGTAAGGAGTTGGTTTCTTTTGTTTGTTAGGAGTTGGTTCCTTTTGTTTGTAAGGAGTTGGTTCCTTTTGTTTGTATGGGGTTGGTAAGCGATAAGATTTGTTACGTGATAATGATGATTTCGGGGTGCTTGGTTGTTCTACTGTTTGACATTGAAGCAGTGTAGAGTTAAGTTCATCTGGATCAGTAAGCACAACCTTAATCATTGATTTTGTTTTAATTTTTGGCTCCCTGAAAGACACTTTAAGTGGTTTCTTGACTTTGACAACTTCTTCAAGTTCATCATCTGAAATTTGTACGGTTTGCATATTGTCGTTTTCCATTTGAGATTCTACTTTCAATGGCATGGATTCTGTTTCCATGGGTTTATCTATGTCTTCAGCTTCAAACGTCACATTTAGTTCATTTTCTTTAACAGCAACACAAATCACTTCATCATCATCATCATCATCACTGACATGTAATGGAGGCATTTCATCGGATAGAGGTTCATCAATTGGTTCCAAGCCCAACTCAGAAAGATCCATTAATTTGGATTTTAGGCTTGTGCCAAAGTGTTTATCTGATTCGTCCACAATTTCTTCATCAGATTCATTGCTCGAATATGGAACTTTTACTGACTCAGTGCGGGTTTCTTCAAAAGAATAAAAATTAATGGTTTCTTTAACGCAATCGATATCATCATCATCCTTATTTGCTTTCAATTCAATTATTTGATTGTCAGAATCTTCTCTTTGATCCTCTTCTGTGATTAACGCAGATGATTTTTTCTGCTTACTTGATGACGCTTTTACAATACTTTCTTTAGTCAAAGGTTGCTCTACTTCATCAACCATTAGCACTTCATTACATATTATATCAATAAATGAAGTTTGAGAATGTGTTTTCACAACTTCAACTTCCATGTTACATTTTTCATTCTCCATCTCCTCACAATTGGATAAATCATCACTATTAGTTGTTTCCTGTGATGAATCTTGTTTTGGTGTTGGAACTGCCGCCTTTTTTTCCTTAACATTGGTTGACTTATTCTTTCTTTTCTTTACGACTTTTTGTGATGATTTCTCATTAAGAGCTTCCTCTTCCTCTTTATCTTTAACATTGTACATATATTCACTGTTAGTTGATTTGTTTCTTTTCTTTATGATGTTATGTATGGATTCATCATTATCATTACACAGATCTTCATTAAGGGCTTCTTTCTTTTGTTGTGTTAGAGCTACTGCCTCTTGTTCCTTATCATTGGATAAATCTTCCATATTAGTTGACTTGTGTCTTTTCTTTGACATGATTTCCTTATCTTGAGGAACTTCTCCTTCGGTTGCTCGCTTCTTAGCAGCAGCAGCACGTTTACTTTTGCGGCTACGACTCTGTGAGGCACTACCCACCTGTGCCTTGGTCCACTTTTGCTGTGGTAGCTCATGTTCTAAATCTTCCTTTGTTGCTGAACGTAACACTCTTTTCTCAATAATATCATCATAGTCAAGTGCTGGTCTGATACTCTTGCGCGCACTGCGTCGCGGAGTCTCTGTCATAAGTATCCTAGATGTGCTTGGTGTAGTGGCCACCAATGGCACATTCATATTAATAGGTGAATTAGGCGACTCATTTACTTTAGCAAAATTTGGTGATTTTGGAGCCTCCTTACTTGTGGATGCATCACAATTGTTTGACGTATCCATATTAATGTCGACAGTCTTTCGTTCCTTGCGTTTTGCACTAGCACGCTTCTTACGCATTAGAAGAGTATCCACATTTTTTTCTTGTGATGCTGCCTTTGTTTCTTCATCACTTGGAATCTTTATATTGTCATCACTATCCTCTTGCGAAAGTATCAAATCAACTTCCTCTTGCAAATTTTTCACTACTTTGAATCGACGCTGAGGCGGCTGTGTGACGCCACCGCCATCATTCGGTTTTTTTTCCGACATTTTTCTCTGTAAAACAAATTCCATTCATTAAATATTCTACACAACAAATTAAACAAAATTTACTTTTTTTTTTTATATTTTAAATTCTTTTATAAACCAAAAATCATTAATAATAATTATTAAAATCTACCGGCGTCACTTTTCTTGTTCTCCCTTTCACACAAGCGTTCGTTTAATTTGAAAGCGCGCAACAGTGTTGTGAAGTCGATATACAAGCTAAGTGTTGTTTACTTTAAAATACTTTAACCAACACGTTTCTATTTAGTATTGCAATCAACACTATAATTTTAACTTTTATTTGAATTTGAAAATTTTCTGGTAATTTGTAGTTTTTTTTTAAATAATATTCTTTATGGATAAATTATTTTTTTAAATTTATTTATTTATCATTATTAAGTCTAATATACAATACCAAACTTAATAGTTATTAACGAGAGACTAGCTACTGAGGCCTTCGACTCAAGATAAATTAATTATATTATTATTTTTTATATATAAATTAAGTTGTTTTTTGTTTGTAATTAAGATTTTGTATTCAATTTATTTTGCGTATAAACAAATAACAAATTTGTGAGCAAGCTGAGCCTGATATGAGTGCCGAAAAAGAGAAAATTCTTTACAATGTACTGTATTTTTTTGAAAAGGGATATTCCCCAGCGAAAGCTCATAAAAAAAATTTGTGCACATCATAGAGAAGGCACTTTATCAGAACAATCAGTTAGAGAATGGTTTGCGCGATTTCGTTCGGGAAATTTCGATTTGAAAGACGCGCCTCGGTCTGAAGAAGCCGATGAAATTTTACAACTGATGAAGCAAGACCGACACGCTAGCTGTCAGGAGATAGCGGAGGCACTAAATATCAACCATATGACAGTTTGGAATCATCTAAAGAGAGCAGGATACGCAAAGGCACTCGATGTTTGGATACCACATGAATTAACACAAAGACATTTGATTGACCGAATTGCTGAAACGCAACGAAATGAAATGTGAGTATAACCAATGCAAACGATCAAGGTTAAAGGCCGGTGAAGATTATGTTGAGTGTTTGGTGGGAATGGAAGGGAATTGTCTATTACGAGAAGCTCCAGCCTGGTGAAACGATTACTTCTGTCCTCTTCTGAAAAGAGACCAGAATTGGCCAACAGAAAAGGAGTTGTTTTCCATCATGACAATGCTAGGCCATACACATCTTTGATGACTCGGAACAAATTGACGGAACTTGGTTGGGAAGTTTTGATGCATCCACTGTATAGTCCGGACCTTGCACCGACCGACTACCATTTGTTTCGGTATCTGCAAAACGCTCTTAATGACAAAAAACTGGACAATCCTTCGAACGCTAAAAATCACTTGACCAAGTTTTTCGCCCATAAACCCCAGCAGTTCTACACCGATGGAATCATGAAATTACCCGAAAAATGGCAAAAGGTCATAGATAATAATGGCCAATATGTTCTTGATTAAAATTGTTTTACAATAAAGAAGATTTTTTGTTCAAAAATATATGAGATCTTTAGAATTCTTCACATACCTTTACAGTATCTCAATTGGAGAGTTCCATGATATTCGCCACAATTGCATTGCATACCATATACATATGTAAGTATCTCTACAGGCTTTCTAGTAAGGTTGCACCTCGAGCTATGAGAATTTGGCAGCACCGCTTTGTGGTATATTAGAGCTGTTCAATGTTATTGGGGTATGGTTTCTTCGCTTCAAGGTGAAAATTTTTTAAACAAAACACTGTTTTATTTGATGCAATGATTGCTGTGTCATCTGCATAAAATATTATTATCTATCGGCATATCAACTGTATATATTGAGGATGGAAATGGCCTTATTGACATATAGTTTTGAGATATGGATGAAATTGTAGAAATGGATGAAAACTTAAAAAACAAAATGGTAATATGCAGGTAGCCTTTTCTTAAACTTAAAGAACACACCTGGATGCCAGGTTCTATCATATGCTAGCACAGTAATTCTTTATCTTCAAGTGCAGCTTTCCATGTCCCCTAGCGAATCCAAATTAATATTTAGGTAAGTTAAACCATTTTTCTTAAAAGTATCTTTTCAAATACTTAAGAGAAGGTTATCAGTAGACTAAACCAATTAAAAATTTGGAGCGGGTACGATGTCGTGAGCTGCTTAGTTTTTGTCTGATACGATTTTGAGATTCTGTTTCCAAATCGTACATTGGATTAGGTTGGAAGACTGAAGCGGAAGCTGACTAAGAAAAAGACTCTGTTTTCTTCTCTTCATTGTAATTTGCTTTCGTCTGATGGATCCCTTCAAAGTTAAATGGAATTGTGTGAGGGCGTTTGACGCTTGTTCGCTTGTTTATTTATTAGTAACGATCTTGTTAAATTATTATTTATAAATACTTAAAATTGTGGACTTAATCCAAAATCTTAGAAAATGGCAACAACGACTAGTTGAAAAACATGAACAACACAAATACATGATGATGATGATGATGATGATGATGATGAAGTAAATGCTTGTTTCTGTAATGATTCTCTTATAAAAGTCCAAATGTTCCTTTTTCTAATGCACTTGATCTACTTGATCATTTGGTGTACAATGTTTGCTTAAAGCCAATTGATAGGCAACTTCAAATGCTTGACCAAGTGTTAAAATGATCTCTTTAGCTAGTTCCTGAAAAAAAAAAATGTCCAAATTACATGTTAAATGAATTCATTATTATTGTAATACCAACCAACTTATCCACCATAAAGACATGACAGTAATGTAATTCCTGTTCTTTGGTTATATAAGCAAAATAACGTAAATCCTCAGAATCTTGACAAACACAATTGATATTCTCAATATCATGGCAGCATATAGCATTCGAATTCTCATGATCTAAGAATTTGACACCAGCATGCGAGACAGCTAGGCCCACTTCTAGGCGCGCCTTCAGATTTGTCGCCTTTAAGAATTTTGTTGAACTATTGCATTCCTTTAATAGATTTGCATCATTGGCATTTGTTAGCATTTCATCGATCTTTAGCTTTTGAATGGATTTTCGTGCCGAAATTGTGCCTTGCAGTTGCTTAATGACAGTTGAACCCAAATACTAAAAATGGATTTTATTAAATTTTTGAAAGAACAAAGTTGAAAATCTCATATTTTTCACTTACAAAGACTTTATAGCGTATTTCACCATAAACTAAAGTGTAGGGTGAATGACACCAATTCCCGGCTGTAGTGTTTTGTGACACTCCCAATAACAAATCATCGGGATTGCGTATGTGCAGAGATTGGCGAATATCATCATTCAAAGTCAACGGGCTAACCAACTTTTGATCATCAGTCTCAGGATTTTGTGTATTCTCAACATGATTGGTTACTCCATTGATTTCTGTCTTTGTTGACTCTGTCAATGTTTCAGCATTCGCCATTTCATTGCCAATTGTTTCAAATATAGTATCAATCTCAGCCCAAACGCGTGAAGCACTGAAATCTTCACCAGTTGTAGAGTAACGTTGCTTCAATAAACTTCTTCTGGCTGCTGGTATGGATCTGACTAAACTGGGTGAACGTAAAGCTGATTCGCGACTTGTGGCAACTTCCGTTGGTAGTCCATCTATATCGTCTTGCATTATCAGATTAAATGTGGAACCCTTAAATAATCCTTAATAAAAAAAAAAAAAAAAAAACAAGATTAATATTTCACAAGAACATACAATTTTGGATGAAATGAACTAACCAGCAAAAGGTGCATCACCCACATAATGTTCAACACAATCGGATGCTATGGAACTAGTGCGTGGTGACCAGCATTCAGATTTTTGTTCACCCAATTCACTTGTATCTTCTATTATCAAAGATTGACGTTGAGTTGTTGGTTGCAAGGTTAAAGGTTGTTGCATATATTCGAAAATCGTGTGCTCCGCTTGAAAAACTGTTGGTGGCGGATAGTCGGGAGTTGGTGAATGTGTTTTACTGCGACTACGAGTCAAGGGCTTGTTATTATTATCATCGGTGGTTGGTGTTTTACTGCGTGGCGCTGGCTTTGGTTGATTCTCTAAATTTGCATAGCCTACTGACTTAAATAGCCGTGGACTTGGCAAAGGTTTATCTTCTGCAGATGGTGATGACGATGTTCCAGGTGCTGACATTTCTACATATTGATCTATACAATGATAATGCCCTCCTGCTGATGATTGAGATTGAAAAAATTCTTATATTTTTCAATGATTTCGAATTGAGAAAACTTACTACTTTGATTCGCATTCATCATCTGTTCATCAACATCATCGTCGTCACTGGTGGCACCACAAAAATTTATATACTCAATGGAGCGACTTGGTACAGTGCCACCACCAAATTCATTCATTAATTGCTTACGCGGTTGTTGTAAGAAGGCACCGGCATAAGGTTGTTTGTAGACAGGTTTATAGATTGGCAAAGACAATTGTTTTCTAAAAGTTTCATCAATTTCTGATGTGGATTTCTGCCACATTATGGGTCTCATTTTTAAATATGATTCTGATGGTGCTGTAGCATATTTATCTAGTGAGCTTAAAGAATTTGAAAGTCCATTTTGGATTGATTTTTGTTGTTGTTGTTGTTTCTGTTTCTGTTTGAGTTGCTGATGCTGATGATATTGTTGATGGCTATAAAATTTGTTAGAAAACCAAACCAAATGATGAACGTCGAGATTTTTTTGCTTTTAGATCCCCCATAAATGAATTTTATATATATTCTAATGTTGTGAGAGAATATTTGAAGTGTTTGATGATGGAAGAACGCATACAAATGTGTTGTTGATATTTGATTTGAATTAATTTTGTTTATGATGGATTTGTAGTTAGAGACAATTTTAAATCTGCAAAAGGCAATCAATCAGTGCAAGTGATAATCATAAGTGATCCTTAAGGAAAAAACATATACATACATAACACACATATGAATGGAGTGTATTTGGCAAACATGTAATAATAATAATAATATTTGGTTAATAACATTCATTATAATTAATAATAATAATAATTAAAATAACAAGTTAATAATTGTTTGTATTTGATATTGGTTAATATTATCACAACTTTACGTTTTAAGGAAAATCAGAAGGAAAAAAAGGAAAGAGTATATCGATTGTGTTTAGAGAATGTGGAATGTGGTGTGTAAGCATTCAAAGGATTAGTTTAAACCTAAGTAGATAAGATGAATTCTATATGTCATCACATGTTTCATAATTGGAATGTGTAGTTATCCTGGCTGATCTGATATCATCTGATGATGTTGAAGATGATTTGTATTAGACACAAACACATACACACACACACACACACATAAGGCAACAAACACATTTCATGTTGGCTTACTTCCTTGGCTTTGGCATGAATTCCGGTTGTGTCTTATTTGGTTTTTTTGCCTGCACATTCTTTTCATAAAGACGCTTTGGAAGCACATGTGTTGTTTCGGCAATCACAGCTGATGGCTTACCAACAATATCATTACCATTGATTGTTTGGAAATGTAAGTCAGCGGCAGCAGCCTTGCAAAACTCTATAAAATACAAATTTGTATTGTCTGCAATCATTTTCTTTTTCATATAAAAAAAAAAACAAACCATTTATAACTGTAACAATATCATAAACAACATGAGGTGGATACTCCTTTAATATATCCAATGCTGTTCGTCCATTGCCATCGGTGGCATTAACATTAATGCCTGCCTGGAGTAGCGTAGACACCACACATTTTTTGCCACACAATGATGCTTCATGTAAAGCGCTACCCGCATGCGTTAAAATATTTACATTCACTCCGGCAGCTAATAAAGTTTCTACAACTTTCTTATGGCCATTACGACTAGCAAGATGTAGGCAAGTATGGGTAAAAATATGCTTAGTTGGTGTCGTTGCAGCATATGGCCGCGATGATGGTGAGTAACCCAATTGGTGTTCCATATCATCTTTACGATAAGGCGCAATTAAATCGGGATGAGCACTCAAAAGTATTTGTACAACTTGAAGGCGACCGAATTGTGAAGCCAAATCCAAAGCAGTTTGAAAACTATTATTCCTGATATAAGGATCAGCACCATAGGCAAGTAATATGGCCACCACAGTGCTATGACCATGCTGGGCAGCTGAATGTAATGGAGTTTCATTTTCAATGGTTTGAGCATTGGGATTGGCACCTTTTGGATGTTGGTGCATTAGTAACATTTTGACAATATCTTGGTGTCCAGCCCAAGCGGCCAAATATAATGAAGTCGACCCACGTATATCGGGAACATCCAATTGAGCATCGTGCGCCAAGAGCAAATGCGCAATGCTACTGTGACCATTCAAGCATGCATGATGCAGTGAAGTGTAGCCATTCATGTCTTGGCAATTGATATTTGGACTGCGACGAAAACTGTAGATGATGAAATATGAATAGCTTTTGTAATCCATTTATTCTATTTATTGTATTTACCTTGACAAGGGCCCATGTCGCTTTGTTGTCAACTCCAATAATTTGCTTATAATTTTAATATCACCATTTCTGGCGGCATCCAGCAGTTCCTGATCTTTGCCTTTACCCATTGACTCGTTTTGCACCTAAATATGGTGAAATACTATAGTTGAAATAAAATTTTGCTTTATTGCTTTCATTTTGATTTTTGCTTGTAAGAATGATATCATCATCATGATCTTCTCTTCTAGCAAACAACGCCCTTTTCGCCTTAACTCGACCGCTGGCTCTATCATCAAATCAAATCAACCCATTAAACAATTGTATCTATGCATACATACTTAGATATCCATCAGCTGTGCGTACTTGTGTGTGATCTCTTTATTTCAAACGCCTACACAAGTTTAACGCTTATTACGCGAAAATAGAACTTCATAATAAGGAAATAATTTTCAAAAAATTTTGCTATTGCCATTTGCTGGACTGATTTGTTGTTTGTTTATGCTACCCACACACACACATACACACTACAAAACAGAACAGAACCGAACAGAGCCAAGCCAAGGTCGTTGAACGGCATTGGGGAGGGGATCAATTGACGATCGACAAGTGTATATTTTATTAAAATGATTTTCTTTAAAGAAAAATTTAATATTTTCATTACCCTTTTATTAACACTATTTTATTTATTTATTTATATTGCATTTTTTATAAAAAAATCATAATTTTTCACTGATTATCTTTCATTTATTTACGTGGATCATTTTTTGTTAGCAAGTGATTTTGCCCTGGCGTTGCCAGACTGTCAATTTTACATGCAACCCTGCACCGACCGGTTTCTGGTATTTTTAAGCACTAAATTATCACACACACGCATTTCGGTCAGTCAGCCGGCAGGGAGAACTTATAATAAGAATTCACAATAAATTTAATAAAGACAAAAACAACAGACGAACAAAATGGAAAAAGCTAAAATGAAATCACCATTAAAGAAATGCAAAGAATTTGAAGATGACACCTCCGAGGGTAAGTTCAAAAAGGAATAAAGAAAGAATTGTGTTTGCTGGTAAACAAATTTTAGCTTGTAATTTCTCGGCAACAAGACAAAAAACATGTTTTTTCTTTTTTTTCTTCTTCACTTTATGTGATAACAAAAAAAAAAGATAAAAATATTTTAAAGCAAGAGAGTGATAATTGTTTCTTATTTATGTGAGTGGCAAGTTCTTTTACGTTCTAAGGTATGAAGATTTTTATTGTGTATTTGCATTGTTAATGCAACGGCATTCATTATTTGCTTCATTGCAGATGCTGGTGCTGACGCCACACAACGAAATACTCATACTCATACAGCAGAGGATCGAGGACGAGATGAGCCTCAGAAGAAATTACCACGCCTAGGAACAACAAACACAGTAAATTTATTACTAAATCCAGTATATCAACAAAAGGATTTCATTGCATGGCTACGCAATGCTTGGTTAGCTAAAGAAAACAAAACAATAGATGCCAAGGAAGAAACAACAGGCGCACAAATTTTCCGAACACCCTTTCAAATTGGTCTATTGCCAGAGTTACTAGACCCGAATTCGGGGGCATGCAAAGCTCTTGTTGATGAGATGATTAATAAAGTGCACTGGTCACGCAAACTAATGGATTTATATGAATTCTATCAGAGCACAGATCTATCTAATATGAGTGAATGTCGTTTCCTAACAAATTTCCTGCAATTGTTACGCAGGCAAGTGCGTCCATGGCTGGAACAAGCCATTGGCATCAAATTGGATTATGTTTCGGCATCATGTTCGATGTACACTTGTGGTGATTATCTTTTGGTACACGATGATCTGCTAAAGGATCGACAAATTGCTTTTGTCTATTATCTTTCACCATGGGAAAATGCTGAAGAATGGACAGAAGCACAAGGCGGCTGCTTGGAGATATTCAATAGTGATGAACAATGTTTTCCTCGGTTCCCGGTTCATAGGAAAATATCACCGAAAAATAATCAATTTGCATTTTTCAAAGTTGGTGCTCGGTCATTTCATCAGGTGGGCGAAGTTACCAATTTTGATTACCCTCGACTAACCATAAATGGTTGGTTTCATGGTGAAACAAATGAAGAACATAATGCCGATGCAGCAAATCCCTTTACACGTTTACAATTCAAGCAACCTAATATTACAACAGCAAAGCCTGCGTTGGAACTGCTGCTGAATGAAGTCTATTTAAAGCCAGCAACACGTAAAAGTATACAAAAAAGTATTGAGGATGATTCAGAAATTTGTCTATATGAATTTTTCTGTTCGGAAATATTTGAAAGTGCTTTAAAGCAATTGCTAGAGGATGATAAACTCATCTGGAGGAGACATGGACCAGCAAATGCCCATAATTATGAAGTCCTGGAAATGAAGTCTGCCAGTAAAACTATTGAACAATTATTGAATTTATTCGCTAGCAATGAAATGTTCGAATTACTTCATCATTATACCGATTTGGATTTATTTGGTTCTGATGCTATAACACCCAGTTGTAGTGTCGAATTACAACGTTGGTCACATGGTAATTACACTATACTGGGTGATGGCGCCATCAATGAAGAGAACACATTGGATTTGATTTATTATCTAAATGCTTCAGATGGTGCTGCTGTTATTACATATTTAGCCCCAGAAGCTGAAGAGGAACCAGTTAAGCAGAATATAACAGATGATGATGCGGATGCAGATGATGATGATGATGATGATTCTGTTATGTTAACTATCTCACCAGTTGATAATGCACTTAATATAGTTTATCGTTGTGAAGGTACAACTAAATTTACGAAATATGTTTCACGTAATACGCCTTTGGATCGTGGACCCGTTTTTGTTATATCATGTAGTTATAAGGAATAAGATTTTTTGTTATAATGTATGTAGTTGATATGTAAAACGAAGCAACGCACAAACACAGACACCAATTTTTTAAAAATAAAATAAAAGTACATATGTAATTTTTATATTGATGATCATCCTTTGTTCATTTTACAAATTGTTAAACAAAATATGAAAATAAAATTTATTAAAGCAATAGATCGATTGATTTTTAAATTATTCTTATCTTTTCTATTCTTCATCTTTGATTTGTGAATAAATGCTTATTTAAATGTTGTTATATCTTAATTTATTTATAGATTTCTATCGAGTATGTGCCACGATTGCTTTTATTGTTGTCATTGTGGTCATTGGTGTTCCCATGTGGTGGAAAACAACAGCAGTACACAGGTAAGTTAAAATCACTTAGAAGAAGATCTTTGAATTGTATATATTTCTTTCTCCTTTAAAGAGTCACTTTGCCTAATTCTGGTATCATGGCACTAAGTGATGAACCTGTTAAAGCTGCTGTTAAAATTATGATCTTTACATTTGAAGCAAGTCGCGCTCAGTTGCTTATTGATGAATTGAATACACATTTCCAAGATAATGGTAAGTGAAATATTATAATATACTTTCTGTCTAGCGATCAATTAATTTTTTTCATACTTATTTCTTCCTATAGAACATTGGTTACTTACATTCGAGGCCATAGAACCAAGTCAGAAGACTAAGGAAATGAAAACGCCTGCCATGTTGGAGAATTTGCTACTCAAAGAGCAACCACAAGATGTTGGTGATTTCATATTTATTGAATGGCCAAAACTAAAGGAGGAAGTTCTATTGACTACAGAGCGTTCGGCTTTGATACGCAATGATACAAGTGAGTTTTTGACTATAAGAAGACTTCTTTTTTTTTCATACGAAGAACTCCATTGCAGAGGTCATTTGACACTAAATGAAAAGTATATTTTCAATAGGAGATAGATGTTCTTAATTAGAATGGTTATTATTTGTGAATCTAAACTTATTATGGATTGATTGTTTAGATATTTTGTATTGTATAGATTAGATTAGATTAGGGAAGGGTCAGGGAAGCTTCGAGAAAAAAAAAGCATTTACCACTTTAGCATCAATCTTATCATGATCAGGACTCTTTTTCGGATATTAGCTTTTGGATCTGTGCAATTACTTCAGTTAAAATGAGATATGGGTTATGGTACTTTCAATTCAATTCATTCATTGCTAAGGCTTCAGTGATTGATATTTGCATCAATAGCGAATTGAAGTGATGAGAAATGAGTCTCAAATTCTTCAGCAATCGTCTCCGCTTTCTCACTGTCCATTCATAAATGGTGCATCATTAGATGTATCTTATATGTGTATTGTTTGTGTGGCTGATATTGGGGTTTCGTTCAAATTAGTCTATCACAATGGCTTAGCAAATACTCTGCTGGTTTCTCTTCTTCATTTCATAATCTACTTTCATTGTTAAAGGTCCTGTTAAGACTATACAGATACATTTCTGTCCCTGCCCTAGTACCAACTTTAGTGAGTTCTATTGCTCAAGCTAAAATCATCAAAGTATTCCCTACTCTTAGATTTTTCATGCTATTTACGTTTAAGTCATCGTTTGAGTTTTATTTTTATTGTACTCGAAGGCAGTTCCTTTTTTTTTGTCGTTCCAATAAAACCGCTATACCCAAATAAAATGAGCATATAGTCTTATATAGCTAGTCTGTATTTTGTATTAAACAGCCCTAGACTAGTTTCGAAAGTGCTCAGTGCTGAGAATAAAGCAGTCTTGCCATCAATTCAAATGCAGAATCTGCATACTAACTAGTGTCAACGGTCGGCAATCACACTGTGCACACAATGAAAACGACTCAAGAATGTTTTTAAAATGATATGAGTATACTAAGTTAGTTCGGGAGTCGAGTTGTGAGACAGTGACGTCTTGAGTATTTGTGTTGAGCGAGTGATTTTAGTGTGACTTAAGTGTGATTTGATAGTGCAATCGAATTTGTGACTGCAATGTAGAGAACACCTTGTAAACGACTCATGTGTGTTTCTAAAACAATCCTTTCAACACAAAGTTTTGTTTTATTCGCTTTGTGTGAAAGTTACACTATCGTGAGACTCTTGTCTTCCGGTATGATTCGCATTCACACTTGCTTTGTTAACGAATTTAACTAGATCATTGATTAGCAATATCACTATTGACTATATGACTATTGATAGTGTTGGTCCTCCTGGGATGTTCCCTATAGACTTTTGCTCCTGCAGCATCAGTATTCGTTTTTGAACCTTCTTCATGAGAAATAGAAACGGGCTTTGGTCTTGACTGTTTCCAGTTTATCCTATTTGGGAATGTTAGAACAATACCTACAAATATTATTTTGGTCAACATAAATGAATATTTACAATCTCCAATTTGTTACCTAGGAATTCTTAACTAAATCATAACCTGTAACAGATTATTTCATTTTATGAATTTCCTCTTTATTTTTTTTTCCAGCTGCTAGTAAATTGGCTTTGGTCTTGAACACATGCATTCTGCAAACTCATCGCATCAAGCAAATACTCACCAAAGATGAAATGCTGGGCACCAAAGTAGGAGCCACTCAACCGGCTTATGATGTCATTATATCTGTACTTAATCCAAGGCCCGATATAATGGATGCCAAGTGGAATATACGCATGGCTATTGATGGTATTAATGGAAATCATATTCATTCTAATAATTATACCATTGCTAATCTTATTATCCATTAATTTTTTGCAGTTTATGTGAAACCATTTTTGCGTGAAGTTTCCGCCATTGCCAATTATACAGTGAAGACACAATGGAAATATTATTTACCCATTGAAAGTGAACTGAAGCAAATACGAGACAAATCTATATTGGGCCGTCATTATGGTGTCGATGTGAATGAAATGCCACATATTATAACATCGATTGAGAAGAATTTGGGCAGCAGTGTAACATTGAATCCTTCCATACACGTTGTTGTTTATATACCACCATGTGATGTTGCTCCCATTCATGTTTATAGAGATATTAATGGTCAAGCTATTCCTTATAATATTGATGCATTCGTTTCACCCAATTGGGGTAGCTTCATATTCGCAAATCCACCAGCAGAAGTATGTGAAGCATATAATAAAAATGAAGAACCTGTTAAATTTTATGTTGAAACAAATAATATTATGCAAATTGTTGTCTATCAATTGCAACAATTGTTGGATATAACTAGTGAGGTAAGTGTAGTGTATTTGTATGAGAAGAAATAAGAAATTAATGCTAATTGAATTTTGTGTTATTTTTATTTATAGACAGTCATTGATGGCGTTGAATCAATTGCTTTGGAACAATTCACTCCCCGCACATGGGAATATGAGGCATACATAAGACGCAGCATTATTGCATATAGCGACAGCAACAAATACTCTACAGAATCTAATCAAACTTCTAGATGATATTAGTTATATTGTCATTAATGATAAAGTTGGTAATGAGATTATTGATTCATATGCGGATATAAAACTTGCTAAGTCAGCTTTGGAACAAGGTCAATTATTGAATGCCACGCTGTATGCGAAACGTGCTTTTCTGAATTCGGAACGTGTGTTCTTCGATGCGAGTCTTTTGGCACAATTATATTTTCCTGATGAGCAAAAATATGCAATCTATATACCATTATTCTTACCCATTATGGTGCCAGTGATTACATCACTATCAACAATAAGGAAATTAGTTGGTAAATCGAAAAAAAAGCATATTGAAAGTAAAGAAGATTGTAATGGAGAAGAAGTTGAGACATTATCATCCTCAGCAGCAGCAGCAGCAGCAGAGAAGAAACTTAATTAAGTAATAAATAAAATATAAAATTTTTTTAAACCAAACACAATAATTTTTAGTTATTAAATATAAATTTAAAATTTAATTTCGGGTATAAATTTGCTGATGACGATGATGATGATGAACAATTTTATAGAAATCAAATTTTATATTATTTTACATTGTTTAGCATTATTTTTTATTAATCAAAGGGAGTTTTGCTTTGCCAAAGTGTGGGAATTTCATTGCCAAAACCAAATGAAATCCAAAATCCAAAAATTTATTTATTTATTCATCGCATAGACACAAACTATTAACAGGTAAGCAAATAAGAAGCGTTTCATGGTTAGAAATAATAAGTTATTATTATTATTATGCCCCCCTTGTGAATGCTTGCTTGCTTGCGTGTCCCACTGAAATGTTGATTAAACTTTAGTTAGGCATTCGGCGGCTCAGTTCAAATTGGTTTAGGCGTAACTCACTCATTCATTTAATTCATAAGTTTATGGAGGATTTTGTTTTTTACTTTTTAAATTTAATTTGCCATGAAATTTTATTAGTTTTGTTTACATACAAAATATTTTAATACAAAAATTTCAAAGTATGAAAATAAAAATGAACAAAAAAAAAAAAATACTAAATGTTACGCCTTGACTTGACTCGTCGTCATCATCTTTGGTTTGTCTATCATTAACGTCGACAGAAGTCACAGCCCAAATATTTGGTTAATTATTGTATTTAACATTTTTGAATGCGTTAAAAATTAGGCTACGCCTATAAAGCAAAAAGTGAAAAAATTTATAATAAATAAATTATTTTTAATAATAAATTATTAAGTGGAAAAGGAAAGAAGGATGGGCTACGCATTTCGAGCAAAAATAACTAAACTATAATAAATAAAAAAAAAAAAACAACAATATAGCTACGGGTTAATAAGTAAATGATGATGATTCTATTAGAATGTGGTTCTTTGTGTGCGGACAACAAAGAAGACAAATCTTTCTACGAATGTCAGAAGTAATCACCTTCAGAGTTTACTTAAATTAAACACTACACTATTCTATGCGTATGATGGCGATTCATCAATGGCATGCGTGAGATAAATTGTGGCACTCAAAAACTAAATTAAATTAAATTCCATAAAGGGTGACATTGACCCATCATGAAGGTCCTAGGTTTGAACAGAAAATGTTCTCAAGAAAACCATTTTTGTTGCGAAAAAGGTTCACTGATCAATTGACTTCATTGATCATAGAAAAAAGTTTTGAGTTTAAGCCACCCGAATGTCCTCAAGAAAGATTTTTGTTGAAAACTTAGTAAATTAAATTAAATTCCATAAAGGGTGACAATGACCCATCATGAAGATCCTAGGTTTGAATAGAAAATGTTCTCAAGAGAAACATTTTTGTTGTGAAAATGGTTCAAAGATCAAGAAAGATTTTTTGTTGAAAACTTCGCAAATAAATTATTGTAGTTTGGGTTCGCCTTCCCTGATCTTTGCAATATAATTATTACACCAAAACAAATGGGTTATTTTCGAATTGTTCGAAGAATTGTTTTAATATTTTGGAAGCCTTTCAAAACAGTTCCGAATTTATTTGTGACCCAGTTTACTTTATGTCATCTGCTGTGAAGTGCCTTCGGTGACCTATTTCTTGAATGCAAACACTTTTCTAATAACTTAAATCTAGCGATCAGTAGAATGATAATGATATTATAAACGGGGCCATGGTAGATCTGTAAGAAGCCCAAGAAATTCAAAAGAAACTCAAGAAATTCGTCCGAACTGTTTTATTTTTGGATGATTATCTGCTTCTAAAATATACAATGAATCCGAGTAGGAAATTCGAGACCTTGAAAAAATTGAAGCAGTAAACTACTGGTGACCATGATAAGAAAAGGTGAGTACTTTCTGTATAGCAAAGTAAACAAATAACAGGAGGTGATTTAGAATCCATACTCCATAATCATAGTCCCAACTTAATTGTTTCCTCCAAGAAGTTTTTAGGCGGAAAACACAAGAAACTCTCGACAATTGGATAAGACAACACATTTTAAGTTTCTTTAAAGTAAATTATTTTCTCATCACAGATAATTCTGGAAATCTAGAAGGGGATTGTTGTACTTTGTTTACAAATAATTGTTAAATATGTGATGAATATGATGCTTACTTTATAACTAACCCTCGTCATTTTAAACTCACCTAAGTTACTAAGTGTGAAATATTAAACAACTAAAAACTATTTAAAGATATCAAATATAATAAAAGCAAAAAAAAAGAAACAAAAACAAAATCAATTAATAAAATATAAAGAAAACAATAAAAGAATTTACAACCATTTTAACGATAGAGCGACGCTAATTAAACAATATTAAAATATTGTATGTGCTACGAGCCAATTAAAACTTCAAATTTACAATAGAAAGCATGGCACTGACGCTTGATGATATTTGATGTCAGGGTTATCAACGGAAACCCCGAAGAGGCCACAAAAGCAATGCTTTATTGTTTAAGATACACAAACAAAAGATGAGATGAAGACAAGACCCCTTTCAGTCATCGTCATAATCATAATCATAATCATCAAAAATAGTTCACAGTTCTCAGAATGACAAAAAACGAAAAGGGTCCAATGATGACACTTCGATTTGCCACACGATTTTCCAAAAGTCATACTTACAATGATTTTAGATATCATAGCAAAGAGGTGGGTCAGCAGCATTGCTGAGACTCTGCTGGGTCATTCATCCAATATGCCTCCTTTTGTTTTTGTTTTTTTTTTGTATGCAGCGTGTGAATATTTCGCATAGGTCAGGTTCACTTCAAGTGTTTTGTTTCTTTTTCTAATAATTTTACTATTTTTATTTTTTGTTTAATTTTTTTTATATTCTTTTTGGAAGCAATTGTTTTTTGTTTCTTGTTAGGTAGTTTTTGTTGTTTCCCTTGTCAAAACTCATCAAAAGAGTGACAAACAATAAAATTATCTTCATCAAGAATGAAAAACAAAAAAAAAAAAAATCCGAGAGAATTGGCGTTGAAAGACGACAGACAATAACAACAATATACAATATAATAATATGTTTAAAAAAATACTACTATTATAAGATTAAATTATCAAATTAAAGAATAATTTTTTATGGTTTTTTAGGGTTCCGGACCTAAAGGGTACCTAACGGAACCCTATTACTAAGACTTCTTTGTCTGTCCATCCGTCCATCCTCGGGTCATATCTCATGAACCGTAACATCTAGAGAGTTGAAATTTTCACAGAACATGTATCAATCCGGGCAACAACAACAAATACTAAAACTAAAATATTTTCAAAAATTTAAAGGGTTCCCCATACAGAAAAACTTTTTGGTTTGTTTGGCAGCTATACGATCCAGTAACCTCATGATCATGAAATTTACTTGGTGGGTGGATATGGATTAGAAACTTATAGTGTTGAAATTTCAGTTTGATCGGACCACTAGGAAGGGTACCTCCCATACAACCCCCCATTAAAAATCAAGTTCTTATTGTTTTTTGTCCTAACGAACTGAAATTTAAACACTATAAGTTTTTGATATAGGCCCTGTACATCTGTTGGAATCAGCCAACTCCCATACAAACCCACTATAAAACTTCAGGTTCTTATTAGAAAAACTTTTTTGTTTTTTGTCCTATCAAACTGAAATTCAGACACTATAAGTTTTTAACACAGGTGCGATACATTTGTTGGAATCAGTTAAGTTGGACCCCTAGGGGGTCCTTCCATACAAACCCCAATCTGGCACGGAACCCTCCGTGTACGAGTCTGACTCGCATTTGACCGATTTCTTTTTTTTTTTCTTAATTTTACACAACAACCCACACATGTTTCGTTAAAACTCCAGATAACAACAAATACTTAACACTGCAAAGGTTAAATAGATAAAACTAAATATAAAAAATAATAATTACAAACAAAATACATAATAAGAAAATGAAATTAAAAAAAAAAAGAAATTAATAAGAAACAAAAAAAAAAAAAGAATTAATGATCTTTATTTCTTTGGTGTTGAAAAAATGGAAAGAATCATGAACTCAAGTTCAACCTCACTTAATATTCTATGAAAAATAATAATAAGGGGAGTGATGAAGTTGCTCATCATCAAAAAATATATTAAACAAAAAGCAAATTTTATTATTGTTTAATAGTTTGTTAAATTGTTATTGTTGTGACCTATAAGAATACAAAAGATTTACTGACTTGGCAATGGTTAAAGAGCGTGACAAAGGAAATTGAACTACAATAGAACATTTCCGTGTTCTGATGTTCAACGAAGAATTGAGAAAACTATTAAATAAAAAACTTCATTGAGTATGATTTCATTTCTTTTAAAAGATCAGTAAGTTAAATGTTTTGATGAATTCAAAAATAGATGATGATGAAGACCAGCACAATTAGGCTACATTTGGCCCATTGTGATGCCACAGACACCCAGTGTCCTACTCTATAGGGCATCAATCTGAACTGGTTAAGAAATTTGGAAAACTGGTTAAGTTTCCAAACGATTTATTGAATATTTACTAAACTCTTTCAAGAATGTACTTTGATCCCTAGTCAATTATTGTGCATATATGTTATTATTATTATATTATATAAACTGGTGAAAGAATTTTTCAAATCGGAGTTTCGAAGATTACATCTAAAGTCTAAACAAACATTACATCTTTCAAAAAAGTAAGTATGCCATGACACTTGGTGATTAGGTAGCATTGTAATGGTGAAAGAATTTTTGAAATCGGATAAGTAGTTTCGAACATTATCCCTATCATCTAAACAAACATTATCTCTTTTATTATATTAGTAATAATAATAATAAAATAATAATAATATAACAACAAACAATATATTTTGAAAAAAATCTACTTTAGATTAGGAAAGTTTTCTTAAATCAGATTTAATTGTTTTAATATTTAGAGTTATATGTTGTCCAATGTCTTATTGATTTTGGAATGAAATCAACTTTATAACCAAGAAAAAATCTCCCCATTTAGTTAGTACATTAAAAATGGATAGTGGTTTTAATTCATCAAGGAAGCCTTATTTCGTTTTTATAAACAGATGGCGGACAGACCCGTCATTGATTTCAAATTGTGCATTGAACTTTCTTCCAATGCAACTGATTACAACCAGACCTGCAGCAACGATCATTCAAGAGACTATCAAATAAAAAGTCTTAGACTAAGCCATATGTGGATGTGTCTAGATTGAACAGAGCCAGTAAGAGTATTTAAATTGGCATGTTTACTTATGTGCAATACTTGTTTTTCTTAAAAGGGCCACTTGATCTTCTATTAAAATATATTAGACCACATGTTAAGGTAATTACAATCCAGTCTCATTTAGCCCGTTGTCATTGATCTTGAGTGTCTCGTATCGGACACTAGGTATGTCAGGCTAGGCAGAAAAATATAACAATCAATTAGTTAAAAAATATGGCAACGACGACGAAGAGTATTTCCTTTAGGCGCAGCGGCTGTAAGAAAATAGAAGCGAGTGGAACAACATTCACGTGGCTGATTAGACGAAGTCGGAAATTGATAAATAATAATATTGTATTAATAGCGTGGGATTAAGTTATCTAACGTTTAAGAAAAAGGACTTCCCTATGTACTCATATAAGTAATATAATTTTCATATTTATTATTATTTTTTTCCTCTTCTAAACGTCTTTAGACGCCTTAGTCGCAAAACTTTTATTAGTTTGATTATCGTATTTTTATTTAAAATGTTTATTTTATTTTTAGTTTTTAAATTTTAAATTTGAGTTGTAACTCTTATATTATTTTAGTATTTATTTTTCATCTGATTAATGGAATTCCATTTTCTTTGCATTATTATTTAATTATTTTTTTAAGCTTTATTGGTTTAATTCTGGTGTCAGTTGGCTCTCTGTTTTCATTTCGACTCAATACTTGATATGTTGCTTTCCTGTTTGTTTTCTAATTCGTGATGATGGTTGTTAATATGTATCTATACTTCAAGTATATCTTTTTATGTGATTTTATAAAAAATAAAGTTCTATTATCTCTAATCCGCTATATTTTTATTATTTTAATTTCCTTTTTTAACTTATTAAATTTAGAAAGTTGTCGTTTTCCAGTAGACTTTCGTTTTCATCCAACTTGCTTACTGCGAAAACCGTTTTCCGAGTAGATTTTCTTTTGAAATTCACAAATTAATTTCGATCAAAGTGAGTTATTATAAAACCTCACCCATATAACGTCATTATTTTAGTATTTATTTTTCATCTTGTGATTAAAGGAATTCAATTTACTTTGCTTTATATAATTGCGTTTATTATTTATTTATTTTTTTAAATCTTCATTATTGACTGAATTCCCTGTTGGCATTCTGTGATCTTCGTTTTATAATTGTTATATAATTTTAACATTCTTTGCTTTCATTGCTAAGCTTTGTAGATGGACTATTTTTATCTGATTCGTGATGATGGTTAATATGTATATATTTGAAGTATATCTTTTTATATGATTTTAAAAAAATTAAAGTTCTATTATCTCTAATCCGCTATATTTTTATTATTTTAATTTCCTAAAGTTAAAAAAACTTCTTAAATTTAGAAAGTTGTTGTTTCTCTGTTTGAGGCTTTTGAATTAGTTTTGGTTCATCATTAGCGATTCATTTTCCGAACTATAGTTTATTTAATTTTCGGGTTCTTAAGGTCATTCCAGTAGAGA
Organism: Amiota minor; assembly: GCA_037043295.1. NCBI lineage: Eukaryota > Metazoa > Arthropoda > Insecta > Diptera > Drosophilidae > Amiota > Amiota minor. Next base: position 1,546,883 of record JBAMAW010000382.1, read on the forward strand.
TTCGTTCTCGTCTAATTTGCGTACTGCGAAAACCGTTTTCCGAGTAGATTTTCTTTTGAAATTCACAAATTAATTTCAATCAAAGTGAGTTACTATAACCTCACCCATATATGACGATGTAAATCTTTTTACATGATTTTATAAATTTTACAGTTCTATTACCTTTAATCCGCTATATTTTTATTATTTTAATTTCCTTTTTTAACCTTCTTAAATTTGGAAAGTTTTATTTTCTAAGCTTAAGTCATTTGAATTACATTTGAATTTTGAATTGCGGTTTCTGTTTTGTTTGCTACAATACATTTATGATAGGACAATAATCGGATTGTTTTCAAATTTACATGTTTGGTGGAGATGGATTAGGAACTTTCAAAAAACAAGTAAAACGAAGTTTAACTTCGCCTATACCGAAGTTGATATACTCTTCACGCACCCCCTAGTTTTTGCCTAAGCTGTGTAATAGATCATTCAGAAATATTGGATTATTGATTTGACTTATGTTTAGGTTATAGTCAGTACAGTACATAAAACATTTCAACACTGAGACCGAAATTTTTATATGGAAGCTTTACGATCCAATATTCCTCGGGTCTTGAAATCTACACTCTTGTTGAATATGGGTCAGACACTTGTACTGTTCAAATTTCATTTCGATAATTCAAAAACATACAAAGTTTTTTTAATAACTCTAGGGTGTTGAAAATGAAGCATATATGGACATTATTTAGACACTTATAGTATCTAAATTTTAGTTAGTTGGACAAAAAACAAAAAAAGGTTTTCTATTAAGATCCTGAGTGGTCTGTTTGGGAGCTACCCCCCTAGTGGTTTGGTGTGCCCCATATGAAGAAAGTGTTCCCCCATGCCAATAACATTTTGGCTTACTGTATGTCGAAATATTGATGGTCCCAGCTCTACATAAGTAGTATCCATTTTTATGTGCATATGTTACAATTCCATATGATATCGCTCTGAGCCCGTCGACCTTAAACTGTCATTATATTCTCAATCCCATGACATATCTGAGCTCTTCCTGCTGTTAGCAATTCTATTATTGTTACCAAATGACAAATGCCAACAAAAAAAAAAAGGTCAACTATGTGATCTGACTTCAGTTAAATGAACACCATTAACAAAGCAGCTTCCTTTCCTCACCCAATAACAACTAAAGTTGAATTTATGATGATGACAACGATGATTATGATGATGATGAGGATGATATGAACAAAAAAATGTACAAAATTAAAAGTTTATATGCAGATGAAGATGCCGTTGAACTCCATATACAAACGAGAGTTTTTATTCAAGCACCTTAGTACAATATGTGCACGATCTCAATGTACATATGATGAGATTTAAGATTTAAGCTTAACAAAAGTCAGGCCCAACATACTAGTACTAAGTATGTAAGTATGTTTATATTAGGTAGCAAGGTAGGTTGGTTTGGCAGTTTAGCTTCTACTGAAGCTGCAGCTAAAGCTGTCAACGCCATGTAATACTCAAAGGCAGACAGACGGCAACTAGGCAGGATGGTTGGAGGTACTACATTGACAAATACCAACTCACTCTAATGTGACGTTATCGCGCATGTCAACGCCAACAACAACAACAAGGAGTAGTAACAAAACAAGAAAAGAATTGCATGTCTTAAAGTAAATGTTGCTCATCACATAGCTGAAAGGTACCATGCTCCGCTCCTGAAGGCAGCAGGCGCAAATGAATGTTGCATGGAGACAAAGAAAAATAGAGTGTTAGAAATGAGGGTGCTGAAAAAGTGGTTTGAAGGAGGGTGGGATAAAAGAGTACCTAAGATTCAACTTCACTCCACTCGAGTTGACAGTTGTGTCACTTTACATTAAAACTGACGTTATGCTGCGCTTTACATGTCTAACAAAATCTCTGCAAAAAACAACATGACTTTTAGTTAACTTGGTTTTAGTTTGGATTTGGTTTCGTTTGGTTTGGTTTGGTTTGGCTTTGCTTGTCTTGGTTTATCTTTTGGGAATTTTGGGTATTCATTGTTTATTGCAATCTTTCTCTTATCTCTATTTGAGTCTTTTCTTTACCATTGTACTTTGAAAGTTTCACATGCACCTCACTCATTCACTGTGTGGTTTGGCTTTTGATGTTGTATAATGGCATGGCTTGGGATTAAATTGAATAAATAAGAAATTGGAACGATTACTTAATCGCTGTCATTTTACAAAATTTCACTTTAAATAAAATAAAATAATAATTAATGCTTCAAATTTGTTAAGAAGAAAACTTATTAAGATGATGAGTTTTCTCACCAAAAGTTATAAAGTTGCTTGTACGTAAGAAATCAATTTATCGTTTTAAAAAAAGAAATAAATTAAACGAAAGCAATTAATTTTTGTTTGTACAATAGTTTCGTTTAATAATAATAAGTTGATGTTGTTTAACCAAGATAACACAAAAATCCATAACAACTTAAATGCAATTGTAATTAAGAATTGATTGAGTTTTCAACAAAATACACCAGCAATAACATAAAATCTTTTAACAACAACCTTTAAACACTTTATTTTAGCCTTGACATGTGGTGAAGTTCAGTTTGTAGTAAATAGTTTGCGGCAGATGATGCTGAGATGCTGCAAAGAAAATGATGCACACGCGTTTCACATTATTTAAAGCACTTTAGGCAACACACACAACCAACATCAGCATCATCAGCATCAGAGCATCAGAGCATCAACATCAAGATGTAAATGAAAATGAAAATGAAAATGACTAAAGCAGCCAGCAGGAACAAATAAACAAAATGAATGAATGAACAACAAATGAAATGAAACATTTCAATTATGTTTTAAATAATAAATTTTTATCTTTTTAACAAAACAAAAACAAAACAAAAAAAAAATGTTGTAATCAACAGCTGCAGCATCTACACCAGCAGCAGCAGCCCCAGTAGGGCAAAGTTAAGCAAAGCAGCAAAACAAAAGACTTAGGAAACAAACTGAAGAATTTGGTGTTGGTGGAGGGAAAATAAAAGTCCAACTAACAAAAGTTAAACACGCAGGTGTGCCAATACCATAAATCACATACATACTACTACTATTGTATATTGTATATAGAAACAACAACTGGCCAGTTGTGGCTTTAATGTGGCGAAAATTGTTTGGAACAACACATGAAGTGACGACGTCCAAATTAAGTTTTAAGTGTTTCTAAGCTCACTTGTCATAATCTTTCTTTTTTCTTTATTGCCTTTTTCTTTTTTCTTTTTTTTTTTGTCTGGGGCAGGAGTGCCTTTGGTGTATAATGGGGGTTTTGGGATAATTTGATTTTGAGGGCCCGTAAGCCCAACGAAAGATTTTCCTCATTATAATCTGCCAGCTAAAGAGATGATTCACATATACACAACTAGCTAGAGGGAAATGTCTTTTGCGTCGACTATTGTAAATTGATTCGACATGATGCCACAGCAGTGCACACTTTACTTGGCTATCTCTACTCTAATCTTTGATTTCTTTAAGTCTAAATAAATGGCCGTATTTTTCAGTTATCACTCCGCACCAACAAATCTTTGGTTCAGTATCGCGATAGGCCTAAGATTCGAACTAGTTGATAGAAGCTTTAGATCCAATTGCTTTCCCTTGGTGTTGATAAGAAGGTACCAGGTTGGAAGCCTGTCAAGTACTCACAGTGTTACTCTTTGATAGAAATAAAAACTTCTTCATATTTATGGTCCTCAATCTGCTAATAAATTTTATAAACAACATATCATTACAATTGTTGGTGACCCCTTGCCAGAAGCCAGAGGTGGAATGGTAAGCATTGGGATAGGATAGGATAGGATAGGATAGGATAGGATAGGATAGGATAGGATAGGATAGGATAGGATAGGATAGGATAGGATAGGATAGGATAGGATAGGATAGGATAGGATAGGATAGGATAGGATAGGATAGGATAGGATAGGATAGGATAGGATAGGATAGGATAGGATAGGATAGGATAGGAGGATAGGATAGGATAGGATAGGATAGGATAGGATAGGATAGGATAGGAAGGATAGGATAGGATAGGATAGGATAGGATAGGATAGGATAGGAAGGATAGGATAGGATAGGATAGGGCTCATCACAAATGCAAGTTCATTCAGAAGCCTGGTTGGGTATTTTCAGTTGGTCTCAAAAATTGATCTTTGATTCTCAAATCAACATGATGAGCCAAAACCTCTCCCAATATTAAACTTTTTCAAAATTTTTGAAGAAACTTCCCAGCAAAACGGTCATCCAAGAGAAACAGGGCAGTGGTAAACCTGTTTGTTTATATTCAGGGCCCCCTTTGGTTACTCTTTATTTATATGAACACCTTGGGAATTTGCAAAAAGTTACTCATAGCAAAACTGCGACTGTGGTCTGAGCCATTAAATGATTTTATTTTATTTTTGATTTTTTATTATTGTATTTTCTTTTAACTTTATTAATCTTAAAAAAAAAAAACAAAAACAAAATAAACATTAACAGTAAAGTAAAATATTCATTCCCACGTTTACTCACTATTTTTAAACCAAAAACAAAAATATAATACAAAAAAAAAAATGTTTCTCTTTCTATGTCATTTATGGGATTTCGCAAAACTACACACACTTATTTTTATTGCAATTTTTGTAATTGCAATTTGATTCGAAAAAATCTTCCATTTCAAGAAGTTTATAAAAATCAAGTTAAGTTTTATTTCCATTTTTTTTTTCCTTTATCCATAAATGTCAAAATGAGACTTAGAATGGTGACTTCAGAGTGAATGAATTTAAGCCAAAAGCATAATAATTTGTTTAATTAATTATTGTGGCACTTAAGTGTCATTGCTATGAATTTTTGTTGTTAAAGCTGTTAGAGATTGGATCATTGAACTGATGGTGGTAACATGGTAACATGGTGACATGATGGTGGTGTATTGCTTTGGGCAATTCCATTGAATTCAATTGAATTTGTCACGCATTGTGCAATCTCCTTGTAGGAGATATAGAAGAAAAAAGATCAAAAGAAGTGAAGACTGAAAAAAGAGTGGCTAAGCATTAACAATTTAAGTGTTGCTCGTAAAGTGAGCGCAAATAAGGATTGGCTAAGGAAATACATATAAAATCTCTGATTCGTTTTGGATGACTATTTATTGCACTGCACTTTGCGGTAATATGAATGTGGAAAAATGTGTGTTGAGCATAAAATGAATAATAAAACAGATGAATTGGAATTTGAAAAATAACTTAGGTTTTGAGTTGGAGTCAGTCAATAAGTTAAAGTTAAGCTGATCCAAACGTTTTTATGGATGTGTATGAACAGGTCAGTGAAAGTTTAAGGTAAGATTAAGTTAAAGATCCATCATATTGTAGATGTGGTAACACTGAACGTAATACATAGTTAAATAATTTTACAACTTAAGGTTATTTCAGATTAGCCGAAGATAAAAAAAAAATGGTTTACAGAGAAACTTTTGGTATTTTAAAAAGTTATTTAGTTGAACATCATTTTAATGTGGGGATTAATACAATACAAATTGAAGAGGTTAAAATTTAATATTGTAGAAGATAGGTTAATCTACTTAGGTGGGCTCAGCTTAGCATTGATTGATTAATTGGGATCGACACTAGAAAAAGAAGACATTTCACATGTTTCTAGAAAATATAAGGAGCATTTTAAGACCCTTGTCAACTTTCAGACTCAAGATATCCCTAGGCTAGGAAATCTGTGAAACATGGTGATGGTCCTAGGTTTCCTTTGCCCTATAAACTTTTTTCTGCATCTTCTGCATTTGTCACTTTCATTTTGTATACATCTACTACCATGAAAATATAAAAGTTTTATACTGCAATTATAGCTTTTATTATCTTTAATAAAAGTATTATTAGTATTGCATAGAACTCACTTAAATCATGAAACTCAACCAGTCTCTTTGAACAGTAAGAACATTTCTTCGGAGATCACTAAATCATTAAATATCTGGGGACAACTCTGGATAGAAAATAGAACACTTTATGTTTAGTTCAAAGGAAAGCTTAAGCAATTTATTGTCAAGAATGGTAGAATGTTTTAGATTCTTGGTCAATGTTCCAAGTTGAATTCTATGTAGTATGTAAAAAGCTTCTGTTTGGCAAGGCTATGCGTACTAAAACCTATATGGGAGACAGTTGTAGGGCTCTGCTTCCTAATCTTACATTTGCATGCTGTACAGGAGAATCTCGTGGTAAATCAAGAACACTACCATCCCTTGAAACGGAAGCAAGACTTCTGTGACTAATCTTAAATAGTGAATTTCAATAAACAGAGAAAAATTAAGTGAAAATGTTTCTAATGTAGACCATTAAAACTTTCCATAAGTTTTTTGCTATAAAAATTAAAAACATTTGAACAAGATTAATGTTGAGATACTTGTAGATGTTTCTAGATTACTTTAAATGTCATCGCTGGAACTCTCATCCTTCTTTACAAAAAAAAAAATTTATTTTAGTTCTATTTTACAATTTAATAACAGATTCAACTTCTAGAAGGATTCTTCACAGTCGTATAAACTTTGTTTTCTATTGAAATCTATAAGATACATAGATGCTTTTGTTTAGAATATTCTATAAAAAAAATCTTAAACCAAATTCATGTACTCAACATAATAAAGTTAAGGTATTTTTGTACTATAATGAAATCCAAATCCACTCACTCCACATTTCGTTATAGCACATTTTATTAAGAGATGCCGCAATCCAGCAGAAATCTTATTGTACAAATAACATAACTAACAACAAAACCAAGGCCAATTTAACCAATTTTAGTAATTTTTTGTTCGGTTTTTGATTCGTTTGCATGCGAATTTGCAACTCGATACAAATGGCAATTATTCCATGTGTTTTGTTGTCTGTTGTAAAATTTTGTACCTCATTCAGGTTTTTTTTTTTTTTGTTTTTTCTTTCTTTCGTTCGTGTTCTTTATGAAGAAGTGATTTTTTTCCTATTATAAGAATCAGAGGCAGCAACAGCAGCAGCATAGTTTGCTACACTCAATTTATTCCAACATATTCATATTCATTCGCAAAGAAATAATAATTTCCATAGTATGAAAAATCACAAATATATTTCATTATAATTGCCTGATTTCGATTTACTAAATTGCATTAGAGCGCAATGTGAAGCAAATTACATTCAAAAGTGAAGTTAAATTATAAAAAGAAGAAGATATGCGCTGAAGGTCAAATTAAAAACAAATGATGCTTTGTGTAATGGACATAAAAACCGCCATTATTATTAAATGCTGCCCGAAACTTATAAATCCAATATAGAAATATTATTTGCAATAAAAAATCAAAAACAGATCATTAACTTTAGTTCACAGAGGTTTACACATGTTTCTCAAGAAAGAACTTGTCCAAAGTTTAACATTTGTTTGATTTAATGTATGAATATATGACTATGACTATTTCCCTTTCTAAAACTCATTGGTTTTTAGGGGAGCTACACTTTTGATTATAAAACATATACTAAGTTCAAAAACCAAAATTAAGAAAATATTCTCAGCCGAAATTGAAGCATTAAGGGGGTATTCTGGTCTAGAAAATTGAAAAAAATCGATTTTTTTTTTGGCATATTTTCAAAGCTTAGACTTTCAAAAATATACTCTTGAAAGGATTTTTCAAAATTCGAATTATTTTGGGAGATACAGCGGATTTTGTGACGTGGCATCTAAGCAGGCTGAGCGGAGTGATCACACAATGAACGGCAGACTTGAGGATTCATTCTTTCCAGAAATTCTTTTATATCCGACTCGAGCTCTTTATGTATATATAAATGGGCACTTTTAAATTTCCATATAAAAGCCAAGTTATTCTACTGGAAATCTTTCTCAAACTTCAAACGCGTTTTTCTCAAAACTCCTTTTTTGAGGTGGTTGACACGATATCTCAAGTTCTATCTGACCGATTCCTTTGAAATTTAGTGAGAATCTTCTTTATACATTTTTTGATCGTCTGGATCTTGGATTTTGAAAAATTTTAATTCCAAGTATGTTTAAAAAATTTGTAATGGTCGAAAAACAGGGGTTAACAATTTTTTTTTTTTCCTTTTTATTTTTTTTTTTGCTGATCCAAACGATGCGACATTTTTACTGATGAAGAATTATTTTTCTTTGTTTGATTTAGATCACTATAAGGGTTGGAATCATGTCAACCAGGGAGCACCCTTTGACTGGCAACCCCACTTCACCAGCCTTATCATAGGATGAATTTTTGACATTTTTTTTTTTAAATTTTTTTTATATACTTTAAAAATCAATAAATATTATATAAAAAAATGGATACTAAAAATGTTTTTAATTTTTTTTTATCCTAGTTTGAATAATACCCAAAAAGTAGAACCCTACTACCAAAAAGTAGAGCCATACCCCCTTAAAGTAAATGAATTGTCTTGTTGACGTTTTCTATGGTTTTTAGGCTTCCGGACCCAAAGGGTACCAAACGGAACCCTATTACTAAGACTTGCTTGTTCGTCCTCGGGCCTTATCTCATGATCTATCATAGGTAGAGAGATTTGGTTGATTTTTTATTTATTTTTAAATTCCATGCGCAATTTACAAATTTCCATTCAATAATAAAATTATTATCCAATATATAATTAATAATAATATAATTAATTAATAGTTTGTGCTTAGAATATATTCATTCAAATATGTATGTATGTAGTTGTTAGCTTCATTTCTATCCACAAGACTTCTGATTTGGCTGTGAAGTTTGTAACAAAGTTTTTTAAAAAAGAAATTTGAGATTCTATAATAATTTTAACGGAAATTTTGTGAAAAAAGAAATCGTGTAAAGTAATCTAAGTAGCATCTTAATTGATTTCCTTTCTTGTAATAAGCTTTATAATATCGTAGTATTTTGATGAGGTAGGATATCCTTTAAAGTACGTTTCGTTGTCAGCTTTTTAGACTTACGAACCGTCCTTGTCCGAAATCAATGAGTTTTCTCTATACCACATGTGCAACCATTTGCATTTGTGGCGGTAGTCTCATTCTTGCCATTGTGTGTTGCTGTCACATGGTTGCCCTTAACCACTTTTGTATTATCAGTAGCAGCCTTCTTCCTTTGAGCCATCACTTTTTTTGTCCAAATTCTCAAATTCTCACTATCAGAACTTTCCACATCATTTTCGACATTTGGCAAGGAGAAGCGTTGTTTTGAGCGTACGCTTTTAAAATCACAGGTTCTCGGTGGTTTTTTGATGAAAGTTACGAACTTCACATCATTATTGCTTGTGTCGTTTGGCCGTACGCTTTTACAAACACACGTTGCTGGTGGTTCTTTGATGAATGTTACGAGCTTAACATCATTCTTGCTTGTGTCTGGGGTCTTGTGTGAATCTTCTGCGTAGTTTAACAACATATATTTTATAAATTTTTCTTTAATAATCTGTGGACGTCGACATATGTTTTTAATAGCTACATACGCCAATACGATATCCAATAATCTCCTAATCTTAACGTTAACGTCATCGAAAGTCGTTATTTCTTCAGATGTCTGTTGAATTTCAAGATTGTTATCCCCACAATTATTTCTCATCTGATGTCCACCAAATTCCTCTTCCAATATTTTATCGAGAATTGCGCATACATCATCCTTACTTATTTCACCGATACATTGAAATTGTTCAGTAATTGCCTCTTCCAAAGCACTAATATTACGTGTCGGGGGTTCTTGTCGTTGCCTTGGAGGTGAAAGAAAATTCCACAACGGCCAAAACCCATCAAACATTTTATAATATTATCCCACAAAACTTACAAAAAATTTTCAAATAATATTTAAATGAAAATTTATGACGAGCTACGATAAAAATTTTCTGTATCCAAACTAACTTTCAAATGAGATGATTTGTCTAAAATGAAACTTTCAAAATGACATGATTTGTCTTAAATAAAAAGCCTACTTAGATAGATTTATCTAACAGATCATAAACAAGAAAAACCTGTTAATGTAGAATTTACGTCCTTTTAAATATAAATAGAACCGTAGTATTTTGAGGAGGCAATACAGAGCAATTACAACGATATGTCCAGCACATTTTTAATACATTTGAGAATAAACAATATTGCTCTGATGTCATTTTTAGGGTTCCGGTACCAAAAGGAATCCTATTGCAGAGACTTAGTTGTCCGTCCGTCCGTCCTCGGGTCATATCTCATACCGCAATAGCTATAGAGTTGAAATTTTCTTAGAATGTGTAGTTCTATCCGGGCATCAGCAACAAATACTAAAACTACAATATTTTCAAAAACTTAAAGGTGTCCCCATGCAAGAAACATTTTGTTTTGTATGGCAGGTATACGATCCAGTAATCCCACTATCTTGAAATTTGTATGGTTGGTGGCTATACATCAGAAACTTTTATTGTCGAAATTTCAGTTTGATCAGACCACTAGGGAGGGTACCTCCTTTATAAACCCTCATTAACATTCAGATTCTTATTAGATAAACTTTTTTGTTTTTTGTTCTATCGAACTGCAATTTAGATACTCTTAGTTCTTAATATAGGTGCTACACATCTGTTGGAATCAGCTAAATCGGCCAACCAGAAGGGGTAGCTAAAAAAAAAAAACCCTTAAAATTTAAGTTCTTCTTCCAAAAACTTTTTTGTTTTTTTAACTATTGAACTGAAATTAAGACACTATAAGTTTTTGATATAAACGCTATACATCTGTTGGATACAGTCAAAATGTACCACCAGGGGGATTACCTCCCATACAAACCCTAATCTGGTACGGAATCCTCCTTGTACGACTATGACTCGCACTGGACCAATTTTTTTTGAGTATGAAGGCTGAAAAGTAATTTGATGAAAATTTAAAGCCCGAAATAACGAACACAGACACCCATTGCATTGCATGTAATTATTAATGATAAGATTGCTTAATGGTAAGAAGAATTAGGTAGGTCTTGTGGATGGCATGTGGCGTCATTTTGATGGAAGAACAGATTTGCCACCGATAAGCCTACAAATAGTTGGTGATCTCGATTGGGTATCGTTAGCGATAGACCGGACACTTTGGTCCTCCAAGAAACGTTTGCCAATCCGACACAAAATTCACACTAAACACTAAGAGAATAAAGCCTATTATATTTCCTGCAGATTATCCTCGATCCAGAACCAATAATTTTGTTTGCTTTTGTTTGGACTTGTAATCACAAAAATGCCTCCTCGCTATAAGATGAATCTAAATTTTGTAACTGTATGGTGAATTGTAGAGCTTGTGATGATGATGTTGGTAAATCTTATAGAATATTTCTTTACATATAAGAAGGCAGTAAATACCATACAATCGTCAAGTTAAGAATGAAAGTCCCCTTATTATGACAGAGTATATTATTAAATAATGGCAAATTAAACTTTCTAAACTCTCCACAATTGCATACTTTACATTGAAACAAACATGAGTCTAAAGCTACTCAATGCATTCACAAGATTCATGCATATAATGCAATAATAAATATACCAAAAAAAAATATATATATATATATATATATATATGACTATATTCAAGAAGAAAAAATATGAATGTCTTATAATGTAATGTTGTATTTGATGGTTTTAACCAATAGTCAACAAGTGGCGCTCCTTAAAATTTTTGCTAGCGTAAAGCAATCAATTGAAGACGACACCACGACACAAAAACTCGGATGGATCCATTAAACTGGTCTTGAGGCTGGGAAAAAACAGCTTAAACTGAAATGCTGTAAAATTGTAGACATCAATAAATTAAAGACCAAGTAATGAATTTAATATAGAAATCTAATAAAATAAAATATGCAAACGAAATAAATGAAATAACGTTTTACTAAATACTAACTAATATAAAAATACTTGTACAACACGAGGAGTCAAGTCAAGTATTCGCTTGGATGCCTAATGCCAATAAAGGCAATCACTGCGGCTTCTTAACATGGTAACTTGGTTTGATGGCGTGCAATTAAGCTTACATAAGTTAAGATACACAAAAACAAAAAAAAAAGAAAAATATTATAGAGAAAAATAAAAATCCGCATACATTTTTGCTTTCGCATTGAAGAAGAAAAGAAAGATTGCCAAGTAAAGAGGATTTTCTACTCTTACTTAGTATGAGTAAAGCGCATCCTGCTTTGCTTGATGCCGACGTCTTAGTGTTGTCTGCTGGTCATCATCAGCATCATCAAGAAAAACTTGTGACATTTAACTAACAACAGACAAAGGTCAGCAACATTTAACAAGTGACGGATCTTAAAACTGTTTCTATTTATCTTCTTTTGTTTTTAAAAATAATGTAAAAGTGCCGCTGGCCTTTTTTTTTTTTTTTTGTTATATAGCCGGACACGAATATCAATGAGCAAGCAAGAATGTTGTGGAGAATGCCCAAGAAGATACTTACAACAAAAGTTGTTGTTGTTGCAACAACAAAAACAACAACAACTAACAATGAGTGTAAACAATGCCGCACTAAGTCATTAGCATTTATTATGCATAAATGTATTAAAGCTCAGCATAAATCACATAAAGCGCACACTCAGTCAACATTGTAAGATGCATAAATACTAAGTAGATAGAAGATACATAGATACTTAGATTTGCCAAGAGTTCATGTCTCTGAGAGACAGACACTGAATTACTATTGTGACTACTACAAAGACTAAGCCCAAGTCATCAAATCCAAGATTCACAAATTATTACGAAAAATTAGAGAGAAAAAAATATAAAAAAATATACAAAAAAAATTTTTTTGAAAAAATATGCAGGGCGACGCTGCAACTGCATGCAATTAGTCACAGATACACACTCGCACATATACAATCATACACAAGTAGGTTCAATCAACATGCGAAATGAAATTCTTAACTTAATACAGGCAGGATCGGATTAAGGTATTCGATAGATTTTCTTTACGATTCTTAGTACCCAAAGGGCCTCAATCGGAACCCTATTACTAAAGCTACAATGTCTGTTCATCCGTCCGTGCTCGGGGTCTATCTCCCAACATACCATTCATTTGGTACAGAGCCATCCGTGTGGCAGGTTGACTGGCACTTAGCCGATTTTCCAAATTGGCTTATTACAGCTTCGAAAAAAGAAGTTTACTTGTTTTTAATTAAACAAGATTATTAAGGTATTGAGAAACCAATAATGCTAGGAATTCATTCTGTCACCGAAAAACCGCCTTCTAAACTTTTCCGAATGCATTTTTAGTCGTTTGATTATGGAAAAGAAAAATTTCTGCCTTGGGACTATAAGAAAGTAGGACACAAGCCTTAGCAAGAATTTTATCGCCTTTCTTTGGAGACCTTATTCTACATGATCCCCTATTAAAACTCAAAATAAAACTCTTTAGGGTAACGTCCTATGGGGATTAATTATTTCTAAAGATAAAGCGAATAAGTTTTTACCCACAATCACCGAATTATTGAGGTCTGTTCTAGGCATCGGAGGGCGCAAAGATATGTTCTTGAAGCAATCCACAAGAGACCAGATACCATTTAGATATTAACCAAAGTTAAAAGTATAAAACGAGGTCAAAAACCTTAGAATAAATCTGAATTCAAAACTTTCTTGGAAGAGAAACTAAAGGTAAAGAATGAACAAGATAACGGGTCTGTTCTACGTCTGTTAAAGGAGGTTTAGATGGATAAGGTGATTGCAAAGAAAAACATTGAAGATAAGATGATGATGCTCGACCGCAGAATGTTAAAAAACAGCCAAGTAATGTTGTAACCACTTAACTCTCTGAAATGTATGACATTCATTTTAGGTGAAACGAATTGGAGTTCCAATGAACCATAAGAGGAAATTGCACCTCACACCATTATGATTCATCACGGCTATGATGATAGATCTAATAGAATTTTCCATGCCAAGGAAGTATTAGTTAAAACCATCTGATCCATCCAAATGAAAGCGTTTTGCATCAAGAAAAACTATCCGATGCTACTCGCTATTCCATGACATATGGTTCCGAGCATGAAGAGAGTGAGCATGCTTATGAAAGTCGGTAAGAGGTGGTTTTTTTTATTTATTTCAATTGCTTGGGTTATTTCATATTTTCTCCATAATTTGAAGGATTTCTTTGAAAATGACAGACTTTAGAGATTGTTTTTTTTTTGTTTTAGCCCTCTGGTTGTAAGACTGCAGTCTCAATGGGACAATATTTTGCCCTGTTTTTTGCTTCCGAATTCAAATAAAGGAGTCTATTTTGATTATAATATGAATATTTTTCTACAATAAGCATTTCATTCAAAAGGCACTTTTCCATTTACATAAAATATACGTATTTCAAATTATTACCACTTTTAAAAATCATTTAACTCTATAAAAATATGATTATTTTCGGGGCGCTCAATTAACAACTTAGCGCCTGTCTTACAAACGAAAAAAGAAATCTTCTACTGATACTAAACTACAATAACAATACCACCAACACCATCAGAGATCAACTATCAGCCCAAACACTATACGAGTAAGCAAGTATATTGTTGTAACATCATCAACACCAGCAATTTTCATCTGGCAACAACAATTCTTCATATTGCGCATCGTAGTCGTCGTTGTTGTTGTTGTTGGCGCTGTGCCATTCCCATCATTTGCAAATATTTTAACTTATTTCTTTCATCTTTTAGATGCGCCTCCGCCCCTTGGTTAGTTGAACCTCACCCCACCCACCCCAAATATATACAAGAAACTTCTTCTTCTTCTTCTTCGTCGCTCATTCATTACAAAAATCTCAAAAAACTTTTAAGATTCAAACATTTTCTCACGTTTTCCGCAGCAGCAGCGGCAGCAACAAAAAATTTTTGGTTTTATGTTTTGCCTTTTCTATGACGGCGGCAGCATTAACAAATGCATCAGATACAACAACATCAATTGTCGTTGTTGTTGCTTTTGAATGCGGTTTTTATGCAAATTTTGACTTATTTTTTTCTATATTTTATGATTTGTTTCTTGTTTTTGTTTAAATATTTTTATTATTTGTTTTTTTTTTTGTGTGTTTGGTTTATTGTAGTTTCTTTATTACTTAAGTTTAGTAGGTTTAAGCATAATAATAAACATTTTTAGTTGTAAATTAATGTGGCAGGTTTTTGACTGCTGAGCAATTATTTATTGTAAATTTATTTATTTATTAGAATTTTATTTCTTATACTTTTCATTATTTTTTTTTTTTTTAGTATTTATTAGTTTATTAAATTTTAGGAAATGAATCATGTCCTTAATTTATAAACTGAGTTTAGCTATATTTCCTGAGGTCAAATATCAGGGTCCATGCGACTAGATTTTTTTTTATAATTTAGTTTTAAACCTTTCACTATGAAAGTGATCTAGCATCAACATTGCCATGTGTACTGTACATGGTGTACTGATTTATCAAAATATTCGCAATTTAATAATTGATAATATTAATTTAGACAAAAAATATTTTGGAAATTGCTTTGGAATTATTTTATTTTAATATTATGATAAATGAAATTTACATTGACAATTTGCCTATTTCTTTGGAGAACAAACTCTTTAGACTACGTCATGATGAACATGAATGAACATGATGCCTTGAAAGCTGTTGATTGTAACGGTTGCAGTGCAAATTTATTTCATCAAAGTTATTTTTTAGATCCTTGTTTTACCTTATGTTGTACGTGGCAGTGATGTCCCAAATTTGTATGGCGTGGAGCCAAGTTTGGGCCACTATTTGCCAGTAAATCAATCTTTTGTTTGCTAAGTCAGTTTAATTTCTACGACTTTGAGTTACAACATACCTTGATGGATATAAAATAAATATGACTTAAATTTGGGACCTGCGGATATATATCCAAGGGAACGTTGATTGACGTTTATCAATCCATGTTCTTGGCACCGTGTTCTTAAGTCTTCACAGACAGGTGAGCACGTAAAACACTGCTACTTCATATCTTGATGGATTTTACATGTGCCCGTCAGTCAGGTCAGAAGTTTGTCCAAGATTAGACCGAGGTACTGCACTTGGATTACCATTGAAATGACTTCTGGACAAATACCGCGCCTCAACATAAAATTTTGCTTGAGTTGATGGCACTATTCCTACCGAATTGCCGACTGTATTCTCAATTATTATGGAGAATTGATATAACAAAAACAATAAAGATTGGTCTATAAAAGGCTTAAGGTATGGGTAGTTTTGCAAGATTATTTTATTTTTTCGCTCATGTCATCTATGCAATTAACAAATTTCAGTTTATCACTAGAATTGAGTCACTTTCACCTTTCATCTAATTTATTAGATTTTTGTTCCATTTAAGCATTTTTTTTTTTCTGTTAGCAAAGGTTTCCAGTTTGCCTAATCATACAGAAGGAAATTGCAATAATTTTGTATAAAATGTATCTAGAAATTCTATCTAGAAAAAAATTTAGATTTGTCTATTTATTTTTTGGATCTAAATAAATTAATTTCTTGGTATTTGATATAAAAAACTAAAGATTCGAATTACATATCACTGAAAACTATTCGAAGAGTATAAGGATAATTTTTGATCTATAAAATTCAATTTTACTAGTTAGTAAATTATTAAAATCAAGTCTCAGTCGAAACAATGAAATAGTTAAATGATTAATTTATTCTATTATTCCCAGACAGAGTTCACTGGGTACAGTTAAGGCTTAAGCCGCTTGTGCCACTTTCAACAAACATATTTTTATTCATTTCAACAGTGTGGCTACTTCAAGCCCTCAATGCTTTTGAGTTCAACTCGAAAATTGTTTGGGACTGTTTGATGCTACTCAATAGACTAGCAACAAATGACTGTAAATTTAATCTGGGTATCTTGGAGTTCCACGAAGTTTAAATTCAAACAAGTGCTTGATGGCAAATCGCTCAACTTTTGAAACACAAAAAATTTAGTAGAGTAACTAATCTAATCTTCAAACCTACTCAATCTCACAAGAGAACACAGGACACTGACATGGAAAGGTATTTACATAGCCTCGGGCTTTTTGACAGGACATTGTCAAGTGTATTGAAACATCTTTATAACATGAGGATCAGTCGTATTGATCAGCGTAGACTTTACAACGAAGAAGAGGAAACAGCGGAGCACTAGGTATGCTCCAGTGAGGGCATAATTTTGTGCAGAATTCGCTATTTGGGTAGCCAGTACATGGAGCATAGTAAAATTGCAGATTTGTCTCAAAAGAAGATTGTGAAATTCTTGAACTTGAAAGTGGTGTAATAATGGATTTGTCATAATAGGCCCAATTTAAAAGAAATAAAAAATAATCTTATAAGTACTTAGTTCTGTTAACTGAGAATCTTATCATAAACAATGATATAATAATTCAAACCAATGAGATTGTTTTTTCTCCTAATTAGTTTCATCGTTCCTTAAATTGTAATTTACCTCTAACAAGTACTTGCTTACTCATGCATAAGCATTCATTCTCAATGCTGCATTATCTTGTGCATCTCCCCACTACGTCTGTGAAGCATCATCACTTTTTGATTTCCGTCACATTTCAGTTTCATATTTTTTGGATTTCATCCCCTTCGGTAAAGAAGTTGCACTTCAAAAATAAAAGAACTATTCATCATTAGTCTTTACAAATTTGAAATTATTCTAAGTAATTTAAAAATTTGCTTTTGATATGAGATTTTTAAACTATTAATTTTTATGTGTTGCTAATTTTATTTCCAATTCTTAATTACAATATATTCATATTTTCTTTTTTTTTTTAAATACTCGCTTAGTTAATTCTGGACACATTATTCAACCAACTACTGCTACAGTTACGCGATCCATACATAAAGAAACAAGTTCGCTATGCCTGAGTTTTTCATTTCATAGTTGCATTCACTAAACTCATCTCATCAAGGATGACTACTTTTGCTTAGACAAACGACACACTCACAAATAAAAGTAAAAAAAATACAATGCTATAAAAATTATGGTCACATCATGAGCTAAAGCAATAGAGAGGAAATGAGGAGTTTGGTAATATCATTTGGTCAGCAGCCTGTTTATATTGAAAAAGTATCTTAGCTAATCAAAGTAAGTATCTAAGAAGCACACACTGAGTACATTTTAAGTGGCAACCACTCACTCAAATATTTATGATGATGACCATAATGGAAATGATGCTTATGATGACGACAATGATGATGATGATGATGATGATACTTGTGATTAGGTTTCCCTATGCGTTTCATCAGGAGAGTCAAGTCAAATTTAATATTTCGCAATCAAAGATGAGCGAACGCGGGTTTGCAATCAAAAATTGCGCGAGCGCATCATAAACGCTAAATTACAATTACAGCAGCTGACAACATTATTGTACAATATCAACACGTGCAACAAAATAACATAAAGAAAATATAATAATAAAAAAATAAAAAAACAAAAACAATGGTTGGGTTTTGTTTGGAATACCGAAACATAATGCGAAAATCAATAAAATATCAAATGTTGTAACCCCCACACATGCGAAATTGGAAAAAAAATCTAATAATTTCTTATTACAACAAGCGAATATGTTGTGTGTCGATGTCTTTCTGTCTGTCTGCCTATCTGTCTATATATGATTGCGACTGGAAGATTGGGACTGGCAAAGAATCTGTGTACCGCAGCCCTAGACACAAGATTCGAAAACATGCAACATAAAATTTTATCAATAGAAAATCTACACAATCAACTAGAAAAAGAAGTTAAAGAGGAAAAATGCTAAAGTCAAATAAGAAGAAAAACTTTTAGCGAAACAAGTTTTTGTACATTGGAAGTTTCTTCTATCTTCTACTCTTTTGAACAATTACTCAATGTATAGTTTTTGTTGTTATTGCATGTGCTTACTTTAAGCTTTAAGTATTATATATTTATTTTAACGTTTCTTAATGCTTTAAAATCGCCTTTACTTAACTTCTCTTTGCACATTTGCTAATTCTTTAAGTTGTCGCATTGTTGATGTTGTTGCACTCATGTTGCTCATACGCGACTTTGTTCCGTTGCCATGTCTGGCAATCACTTTTTCCTTCAGCCACAGAAACTGCAGCTGTAGTGGCAGCACTTTGGCATTTAGAGTGCATGGGGATTATAACTTTGTTATGATGTTTGGAAGGCATTGAAGGAAATATCGGAAATCAACATCGCAATACCGCAATTAATGATCTAAGAAGCTAAAATTGTATTATAATACTTATAAATTAGTGTACCCCGATTACTGAAACAAGGAAATCCTACTTAAGTTTTCAAGAAATATGCTTGTTAGATTTTGCAGGGCATAGAAAATCTTTAATATATGTTGACCCATTGAACCTATATTAAGTAAATCTCTAGATGCGGAGATAACCCTAAGCGTACATCTCTTGTGGCCGAGAAATTTTCCTAGAGCCATGTTGTGCTTTTAGAACAAAATACATTCCATTTTTCTGCATCATATGGTATAGCAATAAATCAAAACTTTTTTAGAAAGCATACTATCAAATTTAATCAATATGATCAGTATTCTCTATCCCTTGGGGATTTGAGTTGCCATTATCCTCCACAAATCTAGTCATCAAGTTTACATACCGCAATTTTCAACGTTTTAAACATCATTTACATGACCGACATCCAATGAAATGTGATCAAGCAATAACAATTGAATACGCCCAATAAATTGAGATTATTGAGGCAGATTACTTTCTTTCCAACCGTGATCAGCATTCAGAGTGATCAGTCGACAATACTAAAATACTGCTGCAGAAAATTATTTTATGTATGAAAAGCAAAGATCGAACAAGCTATTTTTATAATTCTCCGGATTCAGATATATTCTAAAAGAAAGTCGCTTCGCCGTGTCTGTCTGTCTAAAAGCGATAAACTCAAGAACTACCGAACTTATTTTCATATGGTTTTTACCAATGGATGGAGTGATTCATCAGAAAGGTTTCAGGTGTACAAGTTATTAAGGTTTTGTGTAAGTTGTCTGAAATATGGCAATGATTGTGGTGGTGAAGCAGTTCACGGCATGATTTTTTTCTACACCTTTTGATGTTAATTTTTTGTTGAAATTCTGGAGGCACCTGGATGGTTCTTCTGGACATTTAATGCTTAAAGCTGGAATGGCATTGGCAAAGTCCATTAATTTTTAGCCATTGTCCCATAAAACATTCATACAAATTCTGGATAAGACTAATTGAATCAATATACATATATCATATTTTGTTTATAAATATAAACCACAAATATAAACATAACTTTTTAAGAAAGACTTTTGTACCAAAATATATCCAATAATTTAACCAATCTGATCAACATGTTGGTATGTATCTCATGGATTTCTTTAACCTATTTTTTATGAACTTTTTCTTCATTGACTTCATTGATTCTTATAAAATGATTATTCAATACAAAGTTTGCTAAAATTGAAACGATCTGTTCAATAAAATAGTATATATTGTAGCTAATATTTCTCAGACAAATATCTAATTTTCTTTTGAAGTTGCAACAATTTCATTTTCATAATGCAATATTTTTGAAGTGAAACTTCTTTAGCGAAGAGGAGTAAATATATGAAAATTAAATGTGACGAAAATCAAAATTTGACGATATTATACTAGAGCTATTTAGGCAAATACAATTGAAATATCTCCGTGGCGTAGTGGTTAGAGAGTAAGACTTGCAAGCCGAGAAACCGAGGGCGTGGGGTTCGAGTCCTGAAACTTTAGGTGTAAATCGAAAATATGAACATGAAATGTAACGAAAATCAAAATTTGACGATGTTATTATTATATTGGAGCTATTTAGGTAAATACAATATGGAAGAGAAACTTATTTTTTTGTTTCATGTGAAAGGTACAAAATATTCGACGAATTCCTGGTTAATAATTTGTCTTATTTTTGTTGAAATATGCTACTTTTTTCTTAAATTTTCCTTGGTTTTTATTTGATTTTCTTTGTGCTTATGTCTTTCGTTGTGTACATTGGTATGTTAGTAGCTTCTTCAGTTAGTTGGTCTGTGTGTGTCTCTCTGTCTGGTGGCGTGCCATATATGAATATAAATGCCATAGCAATGGATTGTCGTCTTCTTCATCATCATCATCATCATCATCATCAAATTCACAACCAACATTATCGTTTAAGTCGGCGCATCTTCAGGTTAATTGAAATTTGGGTGAATGCATTTTTTTTTTTTTTTATGTATTGTGTTTGATTTCGTCTAGGCAGGCAGTCAGGCAGTCAGGCAGGCAGTCAAGCAGTCAGGCAACTTGTACTTTCCAGCATGAATGAATAAATGCATGTGGATTTGTCGTGCTTGTTGAGATTTTTGTTTGGATTTTTCTTTTTGCCAAATCTTCTTTCTTTTAAAATATTATATAAGTTCAAAACATGGCTGCCACCATAGCTTGAGGTGAGGTGAGGTTTTGTGATGGTGGTTGTGGTGCTGGTGGATAAGAGATTCAGGTTGATGCTGCGTTTGTTTCCATGATTAAATAATATTTCGTGTAAGAGAAGTTTCTTTTTGTAAAAAATTTATATCCTTCATTACTTGTATAATCATCATCATCAACATGATGACCATTATTAACATTATTAAACTGAAATCTACAAACTAAGTATTGATAAGCTATAAAAACTTATATGCTTAGTATAGTCGAAGTTATGGACATACTGAATTTTACAATGAAATCGTGTCTGCCGCCATCGATTTGTAATTAGAAGCATTCATCAATGTCAGTTTCAGACTTGAAGATACAATACTTACATTCATACATATTCATGCTACAAATGGTTTGCTGTAAGTAACAACAACTAAATAACAACTACCAACTTGCCAACCATATTCATTTAATTATTTAGAATCGAAAATATTTGAAACGTCAAAGGTGCTTGAAGGAGAAGCTACGAAAAAAAAGTGAATGCTTCTTACGAGTTTGTTATGTAACTTAAATGATTTGAAGTGTTTTTTTTTTTTATAACATCTATACTACTTATCGCTATACTATACTATGTACTTATAGTTTCCTCCATAGATCTAGATCTCTCTATATATAATATACTAGTTCGAGTGTGTGTGTGTGTGTGTCATTGGAATGTAACTAAATTAAATTTAATTTGTAAAAACATTAGGCAATTGCTTTGCAGTAAATATCAATGACTGGCATATTGAGCGCGTATCACCAATAAACAAGTTCGTGTCTTAAGTCATTCGTTTGGTATCATTTGTAAAATATAGGCAAGTCTTTAAGTCATTAGACATTAGATTTCAGTCTTTAGTAGGTGGAAATGCATATTTTTGTTAATATCATTTAATGTTGTAAATCTAATAAAAGAAAATATTATTATTATAACTTCATGTCTCAAGTCGTTTGTTTTTTGGTTTCTTTTCGTTGCTTTGGTAATTTAGGAAGTTTTTTATTTGGAAAATGTAAACCTCTTAAAACAATTTGATGGGAAATTTTATTATTAATATCCGAAAATTAGGAAACTAAATAATAAAATGTAATGTTGTAACTTAAAGTCTTTTGTTTCAAAGGTTTAGGGCACTTGTAAAATTTAAAAAAAAAAAAAAAAAAAAAACAAAATCTTTATTACATAAAAATCATTGAACAGAAAAACTTATGAAGGTTTACTTATGCGAAGCATCCGGTTTAAAAAATATCTTTAGAAAATGTTGTAGTTGCTATGAATTAAAAGAAGTGTAGTAAAACAAACAATAAAAGAAGAATGATGTAGTACATTAAGTTAAGTAAATATAAGAAAGGGATTGGTATAATAGTTCACTTGAAATTAATGATCAATTTCATATATTAAAGTAATCATTTACTTAGAATTTTAATGTTCAAATAAAGAATAATACATCATAACAGAAGAGAATGAAGTCTATTATTCTGCCTTTAATCGAAAATAAACAAGTAACAAGAAGGTTAACTTCGGCTTATCCCTTAGAAAACGTTTTTGCATGGTGGGTGAATATCGATCAGGACAGGCACTAATAGTGTCCAAATTACAGTTTGATAGAACAAGAAGCACACAAGATTTTCTAATAAGAACCTTAATTTTAATGGGGGGTTTGTAAAAACTTTTTTTGAAAAGGGGTTTCATAATCATGGCGATATCTAACACTGCATTACACCGAAACGCTTTTGGAGTCGCCATAAATTTCAATATATCTCGTGATTCAAAACTCATAGCCCCAAATATTTTATAGATTCTGAAAATAGAGAAGTGCACGTTGCCTATAAGAGCATTTCTATTATTGCGAGCTTACATCTTCAAGGGGGAGACGAGTTGAATATGATGGTAAATTATCAAAATGGTATTGTTTGCAAGCATATCTCTTGAGAATGGCTTGACAGATTTTGGTTATTTTTTTTTTTCTAGGTTGTGTTCGGCGTAGGCCAAATTAGAACAATATGAAAGAATATTTTTTTTTCTTATAAAAATGGAGCCGAATACCATGATCATATTCAAAGATGTAATATGCCAGGAGTGGGGTGAAACATACTCATAAAACTATTTACAGTTTCTCACGAATATAGAAATGATCTTTGTTAGAATTAAAGTGAATCAATCGCAGACTAAAGATACTAAATATTATGATTTATTGTTCATTAATGTTTAAACATTCTACTTACAATTATTGCTATAAATAAACGCCTGTCTGTATAAGCTGATTAAATTTATGTAAAATATTGTATACTTACGGAGAAACATATCTAACATTTAATAACTAAATTGAGATATTATTTTTTTTTCGATGCCCCAAGGCGTTAAAATTAATCTACAATAAAATCGACGCCGTTTAAAAATTAAAAAAGATATTCACTCATGGTTAAAATATTCAGTGGTCTAAGGCACATGGAGTTGAATGCTTAGATAAAATATTTATACACTTTTAGATGAAAATTACTGTGTCTAATAATTGTAATTGTAAAAGTTTGTTTTTAAACAATTGGCATCAGGATTTTAAAATGCAATCGGATAAAGTTGTAACCATCTTCAAGTTAAACTATCATCTTAAGACAATAGTTTTCAATTGATAGTCTATCACATCCCTGATAGTCGTAAATCCACTCCAAAGGTGGAGGTGAAATTAACTCTAGATTAGATAAATGAGCCTCGTTTTAATGTTTCTTAGACATTGTGGCCTTGCTAACAAACAAAATGTAAAATCAGAGCTTCTACTCCTACTGAATTAAAATTCGAAATGCTCAAAGGATGCATGTTCTCCACTAAGACTTCTGTCGTTACTGTGCAGAAAAAGAAAAATTACGAAGCAGCCAACACATCCTATGTGACTGCCCTGCACTTTTTAGATGACGGGTCTGGAATCCTTTCTTCGAAACCAAGAGAAGACTGGTAAATTTGCCTCTGGACGACTTGTCTCTTTATTTTTTCTACTTAGCCAACTCTCAACCATTTCGAAAGTTTACAAGGTACCGGAATGATGTTACCTTGCTTTCTGCTCTAAGATGCTTATTTATACTTTGCTATTCTAACACTAGGAATAAATAATAAAGTTGATGCATTTAAATTGATTAATGGAAGATAAAAAGAAAAACTAGTAGACATGACAGGAAATTATTTCTACATAAAGTTTAAAATTCATAACAAAATAAACATTTACAACTTAATTCTAAAATTTTTCAAAAGGATGACAACAAATTTATAATTATAAGAAGCAATAATCAAAGAAAAAATCCATTTTCAACTTATTTTTATTAATACATTTGCCAAGTTACTTTGACAACGAGCGAGCGCGCATTGTGCATGTTCCCACGCAAGGTCTCAGTTTTTACCATAAGAAAAAATCCAACAAACAACTATAGTATCTAAGTATTATACATAGTACACTCGTACAATATGCCAGCGATGCCAAAGTCAAACCATCATCATCCATCCGGATGCAATTGTAGACGCCAATTTATTACCTTTAAATGTAAATGCAAGTAAATGTAAAGAAAGAGAAAAAGCCCAAAAACCTATTAAGCTCGCGTGAGATGAGTCTCTAAATTGGCTTTTCCTCCTTATGTTTGTTTGTTTGTTGGCACTTTGTCTGCCTTTGTAATACCTCGTTACGAACAAATGGAAAATATGTTTTTAGCAAAAGTAATTGAACATTTATTATTATTTTTTCTCTTAGCAGCAAATAGTACAAAGGCGAACAAAATAAATAATAAGTAGATAATAAAAGAAAGCAATGAAAGAAAGAAAGATTATACAATCAGCAACCAACCAAATAGTTTTGGTGGTTCATAACCTAAGAAATTAGAAAATCAGAAAAATAAGAAAGCCAAACAAAAACACAAAAGCAAGATAACGAATACAAAAAATAGGCAGACCATCAAGGAGTAGTAACTACTTGGGGGTACTACTACTAAGAGTCATTTAAGCAATGGTACTAAAGTCATATGCCAGCCATATGCCATAGAGTTACTTCCCCATAAAAACAAAAAGCTATTGAATGAGCAAGGGTATTTTTGCTATGAAAAAATATTTCTCATACCCACAGTCAGTTGTCTATTAGTTGTTAAGGCACGCGAAAAGGATTGCCATGGCACACACACACAGACACACACAGGTTGCTTGGGTTGAAAGTCAATGGGCTTAGTTAAAGGGGCATGCTGCATCGATCTTGTAATTTTTGCACATGGCACATTTGCAGCTTCTTCATAGTCGTCATCATTTGTTAGTTGTACTTTAGTATGAAAAGGTAGTATCACTTTGGCTTGATGTTTGTTATGCATATATATATAAAAATGTAAGTCAGAGACCATTATAAATAGAGCAGCGACTAAGACATGTTTGACCCTCTACCTAGATTGGTAATAGAGGTCAGTAAGTATAAGGATCCTGAGGGCAGTAGCCTAGACTAACGCTAAGGTTTCCTAAGAAGGAAAGGTTCGAAGGCGAATATTGAAATGAAGAGCAGTGCCAACCAGGTATCATAATGGGCCATAAGGCTCCCCTTATTCTTGCTATACATGTCATTTTATTCATTAGTCCATTCGTTCATATGCTGATATGCTTTCAATTTCAAAGCATTCGAACTGTGTCAAGTTTTCTTGACATACGCAAACAGGTCCAATTACAGGAAGAGATACCTCCCACTCCTACATTCAAATCATGATTTCTTTTGTTATTTCAAGTCACAATATACAAAAATTTAGAATGTGAAAGGTATGTAAAATTCGGTGAATCAAAGTGAAATGATTTTTTCTTATTTTCTAGTGTCATCAGCATCATGATCCTCAGCATCATCCTCATCATCAGCGTCAGAGTCAGTATTAGCGACAACGTTTATTTTGGCACATGAATTATTGTCTTCTTGGATAAAAATTCGATTTTATGACTAAAAATTGTTAGTTCAAATGAAGCTTTTTCATGCTGTTTTTTGTATATACTGAGTATGGAGCATCTTTAAGTTTGGTTTGCTTTGCTTGCTGGTTGGGTTTATTTCATTTAACTTTAACGAAGTTGACATTTTTTTTTTGGTTGCTTGCCTTTTTTTTTTTTTTGGCAACATCATTGACTTGCATTTTTCCGGCAGACAACCTCAACTTTGAAATGCCAAACAAATGGTTTTGGCTGCTGGTTGTTGTCTTTTGCCTTTTTGCTGCCTCAAGCAATGTAAAATTGTTTTTATAAGTATCTTTTTGGCTGATTTTAAACGAATTACAAACGTGCAAGGGTCGTTCATGGCAAGTTGTCAAGGAAGGGTTTGTGCATTTTTTCTGATTTAAATTTACTTTGAACTTTGCAATTGCAATTTTTTTTGATGGATTTTTTGACACTCGATTTGTCAAAGAAAATTAAATTAAATTAAATTAAATTAAATAAAGGAAAAACGAAACGGAATGGAAAAGATCAAATTGATTTAAAGTTTGTGTGACATAATTTGCCAAAAAGGCGCTAACACAAAAACAATTTCGATTCAAGTTTTTGACATACGCACACATTTTTTTTTTTTTTTTTGATATCACTTTCGATAAATAGACATAACACACTTGTGAACGTTGAATGCGGGCGTCTGAAATTCCCACACTGTATCTATACTATTAACGAAGTTTCATTGCTTGCAACAATTGCAACAAACGGCAAATGCCTGACATTCCCAAGCAGCGGCAGCAACAGCAGCAGCAACAACAACATGTTATGTTGCCTGCCTCTTTGTTGCACCAACTAGTCAGACAGTCAAGTCAGCAAGGCAGTCAACCAGCCAACACAGTCACCCAAAACATACTTACCTACATGCGATGCGACCGACTGAGTAGATTTGCCACACTAAAATCGAAAAACACCAAAATTAATGATATTTTCTTTTCGTGAAGGTAGCAACACACAGGTGAAGTTGGTGGGGGGTTTTCTCTCTATGTTTCTGATAGTGTAAGAGGCATGACATAATGCAGTGAAGATGCAACAACACATCGACACACAGATGCAAGCACACACACATCATCATGTAATTATTTTCTTTATGCATGCAGCTTGTGGCAATATGGGTGAGAGTTGAACATTGCAAGAAACCCAAACGATGGGTAAAGTTTATTGTGGGCGCCAAAAAAGAGAGAAAAAAAAAACAAATATACATTCGTCGACAACATCGACATCATCATTGTCAAAGCTTAGGCAAAATACTTATATAGACTCTCTTGATAGCCCCCATTTTCTACAGTGTTTCTTAAACTTATGCGGGCCTTCTTGAACATAATTCGTATTTTGTGGACGCCCTTCTTTGATGAAACGCATTAAAATCCTAGGCTTTTTACAATGTTCTTCAAACCCAAAAGTTGAGGATGACCAAATCTTGATTAATGTTTTTTTATAGAGTCGATTATTTAAATTGTATATCTGTAGAAATCTTAAGGGCATCAAATCAATGCCAAAATTGTATCTTGAACTTCCAGAGATCAGCAGACCACAGTTTAAGAGCCACTGCCTAATATTATTTGTCAGCACCTTCAGTTGTGTCGCTTTACACATTAGTTGAGCTCAACCAAAAAAATAAAGAAGAGGAAAACCACAAAACTTTGTGCCACTGATAGAGGAGACACCTCTCTCGACAAACGATACACAATGCAAATGATGTAAGCGGCTCATCGTCGTCATCGCCTGCCATTGGCTTTACCCACGTTACATGATGATAATAATAATAATAATAATAATAATGATGATCATGATGATCATGAAGATGATAATGATGCATTGCCACCCGCATGGGCAACAGCAGCCAGTAAAACTTACTTGTATCTACACCCTCACTCAGCGGCACGAACGCTTGCGGTGTTCTTTTGCTTCCATTGTTGTTTTTGTGCATTTGTTGTTATTGTAAATGTTGTAGATATTGTTGGTGTTGCTGTTGGTGTTATATACATATCGCTTACAACAATTGCTTTGTTGTAGTATGAATTATTGGCTCATGGCTGATTCGTTGTCGATAATTAAACTCGATTAAGGGGTAACAAACAAAAAAAAGAAAACAAAAAAAAAAAAAACATATTAGCGCATTAAATTTCAATTTACATAAGTGAGAGTTTTGTTTTCCCCCTTTAAGGTCTTTGTATCCTGTAAGCGTGGGAGTTAAGGAAAATAAAACTGCTGAATGATATACATTGCGTATGCGTAATATCCGCATACCTTCCCTCAAATCACAAAACACAATAAATGTATAAAAAAAAAAACTTCCTAAATGAATCATCATGATCAATTGACATAATTGCGGCCTAGAAAGGAAACAAAATCTTTGAAAGTTGAGTTGGGTTGAGTTGAGTTGAGAGTGCCAACAAGATGTCGGGGCATAGAGACAAGTCAAGTCAAGTCGAGTCGTGTCGAGTTGAGTTGAGTTGAGTCAAGTAAAATCTAAGTCGAGTAAAGTCGAGATGAGTTGAGTCAATTCGAAATTGAATCAAAGAAGTTGTTGAAGAAGTTAAACAAATACAAGTGAAGGCAGGCAGCATTTGCTTTACAGAAAAGATGCTATGCGATACTTGTAGCAACTTCAGCTTCTGCTGCCTTGAATCTTGTTGAACGAATGAACTAAGAAACGAACAACTTAACTTAACGAATAAGTAAGAAAAAATTTAACAAACTAACGAACAAACTTCGTAAATCTGCTGCTTCTTCATATAACTACTATGTCCAAAGACGATTTCTACGAGGGTCATTCAAGTGAAGTAGTCTCTTTACAAAACTAAAACTCTTCTCTACAGTTTTCACAATTTCTAATACAGTCGTAAATCTAGATACTTCAGATATTCCTACAATAAAATCCACCCACAATTTATTATAGTTTCGATTGTTCAAGGGAGACTTTTCTACTATTAAGACATTTGTCAACAATATTCATTACATTTTGTTTTGTTGTTTGAGTTGCGTCCCTACAAATTCTTTGACACCCTCTTTGTTGCTAAACATTTTCCACGTAATGCCTTCCTGAGTGAACCAAACTTCAAGTGGATACACCTTCATTCAGTTCAACAATGAGGTTACAAACAAACTTGCCAGCACTGCTCGACTACACCCTTTGGAAGTCAAGGGTGGTAAAATTAAATGAGGACGCCAGTCTGATCAAAATGTTACAATGAATTGAACGCAACACAAAATATTCATAAATTTTTAAAGTTGGTGTGCCTTTTCAGGGGTTTTTCTTAATATTTGGGGGCCTCTAAATATAATATGCCTTAATTCACTATTGAATTATAATGGTTATCCTGACATTTGGTTACCAGTTTGGTCAGATCTCATCCCAGTGATGCCATCATAATGTAATTAAAGTAACAAATTATTCCTACTGTTCTGTTTTCTATGTTGATTTGGTTTTTTAATGAATGACCCTCGTACATTGACGATGATTTCTATGTGTACAAGACTTTTGATGCCTTTTGTTGCTTCTTAACTTAATGTTGTTGTTGTTGTTGATGTCTGTACTCTGCTCTGCTCTGCTTTGCTGCGAGTTGAGCTCGACGGCTCTTCAGTCAGTTTGCTAAGATGGGCCCAAAGTGGTTTTCCTTTCGTTTTCAAAAGATCATTTCGCTTCGAATAGGTAAACGATAAAGTCGTACATTGCGCATTGTTGCGCTCGGTTCGTGTGCGGTTTCAAAACGAAGAAAAAAAAAAAGCAGACAAAATCAAAATACTTACTATCTAAACAGAGTATCTTCTCCCTATAAATCTAACAATAACAACAAGTTGAAGACAACTTCGACGCTTAAAACGTTTCGTTGAACATTCTAAATGTTTTTCTTCTCTTCAATAATAAACGATCTATCTTGCAACACAATAATAACAACATCATCAGCAACCACAATCATTTTGCACGCATTTACATAAAATCTTTTTTTTGGAATTATTTCTTTGTTTGTTTGTTTGTTTGTATTTCTTTCTACATGAGTGCGTTCGTTCAACATTTAAACGAGGAAATAACTATTTCGAGTATTTAAAACCGATTCAACTCAACAACCACAAAATAATCAGGCAGCAACTATCACAATTCATTCATCTTCACTTTCGATGACAATCATTATTTGTTTGCTACATAACATAAAGTGTCGAAAATAATTAAATAAGTGCCTCTCGAAAAGAAGAAAAGAATTTATTGCAACATTAAAAAGAAAAAAATTTGAAAAAGAAATAATTTGAAAAAATAATCATAGTGATTTTCTTGTTGTACCCCCAGGAAAATGAGTTAATATGTTAAAACATTCTTCTTAAGTGTGAATTTGTGTTCTAAAATTAATAAATCATTTAAATATTTTGGATTATTTAATACAATAATTTTATTGGGATTATTCACTGGACACAATTTGGATATATTTATTTATTTATTTTTTGTAAAAGTTATAAGTACTTGGATTATTTAGCTGCGCCATGTTTAGAATTAATTTCAAATTATGCGCTTTCATATGCGGTAAGTTGATAATAAAGAAATTCTAAAAATTCTTTAAAAATATACAATATATTTATTATTTTTTTATTTTTTATTCAAAATTAATAGAATGTTTATTTTTTATGTTATGGCAACATATGTAATTTAAGAGCTTTACTTGAATATTGACTTTTTATAATAAATTTTTACTGAGCCCTTCTATGGTTTACCAGATGCCTTTCAGAAAGAACATTGAATAAATGGGAGAACATACAATTTGCTAGCTAAGTACAGCAAAGGCCAAAAAAGGCAAGAAAAAAAGGTTTCCTAAACCAGATTGGGAATTATCATGACTATTATCTTCATTTACATAGGGAGGACCTCGTTATCCTAGCAACATAGATACCTCACAGGCTATTGTAAACATTCTTTGCAAACGTTCAGTAATTGGTAGGAGCAAACCTTCCATTTTGGTGGAAATTACTGCGCCTTCATCACAGATTTGGTATAATAAATATAAATGAGTGTCTAAATTCATTTAAATCCTCAAGTTGTAGGTTAAGATGGTCCACACAATAAAACTTTAGAGTATGTAGTGTAATTATAATCAATATTAATAAAAATAACAACATTCTAAAACAAAATTTAGTATAATATTTAATAATAAATTAAATTATTGAAATTGGTCACATAATTTCATCTAATGGAAAACAAAAAATTCATTGAAAGGAGTTTTGACAAAATTAATAAATAATAAATAATTAAATAATTTCCAACTATGCCTCGAATTTGAGAGTCGACTAAGAAACACACCCTGTATGTTTAACCAACTTCCATTAGTTAAATATACATTCCAAAGCATCATGCCTAATCGTATTCCCTATATAGTACAGAGAGCCTTCTTAAAATATAAACCCATTACTCAAGCGACTTTGTGAACACTTTTCCGCATCCTAAACAGGATAAGATTACCCAGGAAGATAGGGAACCACAGAATAGTGCGTACATAGTCCATAGTTGGCAGTCAGACTCATTATTCCTGTGAAAGGAATAGCCAACCAAAAGCTCAGACTACAATTAGAGTCAAAATATGGGACCATTAGGGAAGGAAGAAGAGACATTCAAAATTCGATAGAGTTTCCACAACCCAATAAACTTTGAGCGGAATGCAACACGAATAAAATAAAATTCTCAGTACCTATTTCTAGAAACTGATAGAAAATGTGCACTATTAAAAAGAACAAGGGCTTATAGACTAACATGTTGAAATGCAGTACGAATACTGACTCTACCCTAAACATAAGTCAAATCAATAATGTAATAAATCTGTATGTTCAATCACAGGAGAGTAGGTGAAGAGAAGATAGCATTTTTTTTTTGTTTTTCTTAATTTCCTTTTATCTCTTAACAACCGTATATCGAGTCACAGATGGGCCAAGTTTGTCAAATATCATACACCCAACATTCGTTCTAATGTCGATCTTTTAACATCAAATCACTTGATGAAGGCAATGAATACATTACTTTAGTCATGTGCTAGCAACACATACTTACATACATAGGAGTATTCTCGCTGCTTTGCAACCAAAGGTGTCAATTTTAAGATAATTTAATTTACGTGGGCCAACACTCTGAATTACAACAACAAGAACGATGACGGAGATGGTGATGTACTCGTATTGATGAAGCTAAAAATGATATTAAAACCCCACCCTTCATGCGCTACAACTAAAAACAGTAGAAGAATGCATACATAAGTACATACTTAACTTACCTTGCATTTTACTTTTTGGCACTCTCAGCTTACAAATGCCAAAGATTGAAGAATATTCTCTTGATCTCCAACTCTCCTAGTTTCCATTACTCACTTTAGAAGTAAACAAATAGCGAATTTGCTATAAGAGCAGACAAAGTAACGGTATCGAGCATAAGAAAAACGAAAACGACACTTGCTAAGATTAATATTAATGCAAATTTTAAAAAGCACAAAAAACTTATTTAATAAAGTTATTTTTAATTTCTTCACTTCAAAATATGCAAACACCAACGTTATTTTAACAACAATCTTAATAATAATAATTCTTTGTAACTTTGATTAAATATCAATTAAATACTATTGTATTCAAACACGGCTGACTAACCGATGCAAGCCAAACGACTTTACATTATGAAATGCGACGAACAAAACTGAGGTGAAACACTCAAACAAACTCGCTCACAAAACTGAGATAACAACAATTTTGTACGGTTTTCAACAACAATTTGATCGATTTTTGTTGTTTCAGACTTACTGTCTCATGATACCAGTGAGCGAGTTGTGCAGTCTATATGTTTAACAGTCCTTGCTGACAGGGAGACACTGTCATTTTAAGACAAATTGATATTCAATGAAAGCAAAGAATATTCAAGAGTATTGAATTGAGAGCACAAGCTTATCATTTGACGGACGTATGTGTGAATGAATGTATGAATGTATGTTACTCCCACCACTTTAAGCACTTTTGTTTCTACTTATAAGAAGTATTTTTTTTTTGAAAGCAAAGAGTTAAGTATTATGATAGAGAGGGAGAGATTAATATACGTATATGTTTCCACATTTGTATTTGGTGAACTAAATAGAAAGACTGATGTGCATGTGCATGTTTGTAATATTCCATTTATAGTGGACCATGATTCGTAGTAACACACAGACCTCGCCTGCATGTACTTATGTTTACATCTTTTGCTCATTTAAGATTGTACAAATATGTTACACAAAAAGGGAAAGAGAAATTAATTTATGATTTGTTTGTCAAGATTCAAGTCAACAGTCAATCCATCCGCCTTTCTATCTACATACGCAATGCCTGTTTCATGCAATTTTGGGCTTGGGACTCTAATTTATTATGGTTTTGTAATTTATTGGCTTACACCTTCTTCTTGAAATATGAAAAATAGAGGAGTATCTTGCATAAATTTATGTATTCCATGTTATTCTAGATTTATTGAAAATAAATAATGATTTAGTACTTGTACAAATGTACTTAAATATGCAATTACTCATTAAATGTATACCATAATACTTATATGATAAAACCACAAGGCGGGTGTGGCTTTGTAAAAATCATAAAAAAACATCTTACACATTTTCTGCGTGACAGCTCCATAGTTAATTGCCACCACAAGCCAAGGTCAAATCAATTCAGTTCATCATATTTGTTATGATGATCAAAATGAACATAAATTTTATATAAGTACAATATTTATTTAATATAAACTTTTAATTTTATGTAATCTCACATTTTTTTATTTGTTTGATCGACATCAATATTGATTGCGTATTATTTGCTTTTATTGACATTAAATATAATAAAATTTGAAGTTGAAAATTAAAACTAACGAAATGTGTAAGACGTGTTACGTGTTGCCTGTTGTCTAAAATGATGGTGAAGATGTTGTTAACAAGGCCCAAATTTGTTTAAAACAGATAGCTTAAGGCGTAATAAGTCATCTATATACCATACTTATTTTTTTTTTATGCGTACGCATTGTGTATCTTATGAAGAAATAAATGAGTATAAATTATAAAAAAAATTGTTTAAATTAGATAAAATTATAAATAATAGCAAAAAAAATGAAAATAAATTTAGAGAAAAAATATAACTAAGCAAATTAACTATAAATATTGTTGATGGTTATTAAGGTGTTTTTACCATGAGGGTTTTTGCTTCTTCATTATTTTCAAACTTTTTTTTGTTTTGTTTCATTAGCAGTTGTTGATGAGCAAGGACAAAGTTATTAAGGCAACTACAACATGCTTCAAAGGAAAGCATTAAACCAAGTCATTTATAAAGACTCTTCTTAAGACCGGATTCACTTGTCTTCTATACACAAGTCAAGAGCTTGGAGTCTTTTGTTCAAGCGAATTGGGAGTCATCTAGAAAACTAAAGAAGATTATAAAGGAAAAGCAAAGTCATTTCTTATTCTTAGCCATAGTTCACTCGTTACCAAGAAGTAAAAGATAAATAAGTATATGCAAGAAAAAGAAAAGGCGGAAAACTCCATTTAAAATTGAAAGAAAAAAAATAATACAAACAGCAGAAAAAATTTACAGAAAAATAAAGAAAACAAAAAAATTTACAAAAAAAAAAAACACAAACACAAATTTAATTTGGAATTCATTTCAATGCGATGATTTCGGCATAAAGTCATTATTATGTTTGCTTTTTTTTGTATTCATTGCCGAATGATGAATGAGTTGAGTTGAATTGCATAATCTACCTAAGTGCAATTTGTATTTTCATGTTGTTTGATTTTTCACTATATAGTACTATATCTTCTTTTTCAACGTCTTCTCTATACATTTTTAGTATACTTATACTTGTATAATTTTTGTTTTTTGTTTGTTTGTTTGATTTGTTTCTTTTCTTTTCTATTTTTTGTTGTTCTATAATTGCATTAATTGCTTTTGTAGGAATAAAAGAAAAAAAAAAGAAAAATTTAACAACAATTCATTGCAAGTATCTCGACTTGAGTCTTCTTAAATTGTATTGAATGAAATGTAGGAAAAGAAACATGTAACAATGGCAATTAAAGAAGCTTAATTAGCAAAACAGTAGAAGCTTCCGTTTCTTGCATGTTCACAGATTCTTTTTTTGTTAATTTATTTTACACATTTTTTTGTGTGTGATTCTTGGAGTATTTTCGGCACTTTTGCTCATCATTAAGAGAAGTAATCAAAAGATATCAAAGAAACGAATTTGTAACCATGAAATCGACTCCTCAATATGCTTAACATCAAATTATGTATTTATTTATTCACGGAATGAATCAGTCAATCATTTATTCATTAATGAATTCATTTCTTCATTCCCATCCAAATTGATGCACGCACGCCATAACATGCCCTTTAACACCTGTAACATCCCAACGGCAAAAACATATCATTATTGTTCATTATCATCATCAATGTAATCATATGCAGTGTGGCTCTAAGGGGCGGTCAGCATCTTTCAAAATCATCACATCATTATTATTATTATTATGAAAAGCATATAAGTATGAATTTCTAGGCAGTGACGGACTAAGGATGGGTGAGTTGTCAGGCCCAGCCGGGCTGTGTTCCAGGACTTTTCCATCTCAGAAAAATCTTAATAATTCCTAACAAAGGTAATGTCTGATCGAGGGTGCTTCTAAATTTCAAGAACAGACCTTCGAAACCTCAAATTGGGATAAGAATCGAATGAATAAAAACACATTAGTTCTAAAGACAAGGAATCCATCAGTTCTGAAAACAAGGGACTCTTTTTTTTATTATAAAAACAACACAAGAGCATGCATTTTTGACTTAACTGGGGCTTCCCCATTCAGTTTGACTACCATGGGCCATCGAAAACCTTAGTCCACTACTGTTTCTATCCTGTTCAGTTTTTTTTTTCTTCAGTTGTATTTTAATTGTTGTCTTCTTTTCATTTTTTTTTTTTTTTGTGCCTCCCATCGTCATCATCATCACTTGATGCAGTTGGTGGCTGCATCTGCTTCATGATTCAGCATCTTTCACTTGTGCCCCATCAACTTAATATTATTTTTGACATTTTGGCATATTTATTTGATTTTGATTTAAATTTTTTCACTATCTATGTATATTTTTTGGATAATTTTCACGTTTCATTTCGTTTGCATAATCATTTCTTATTAGTGATGCCCTCAAAGCGTGTGAATTTTTTTGATTTCAATGACGATTTCATTTTCATCTTATTGAAAGTATATTTTTATGTTTTCTCGCTCTTCTTTTTTTTTTTTTTGGAATCTTCAAGTGTTTTTTTTTTTTGAGTTTATTTATTTGGTAATCACTAATTGCAGATTATTTGCATTTAATATTGTTTGTTAATACAAACAGGTAAAATTGATTAGGAAAAGTTAAGAAATTATCTTTATTGGAGTTAAGAGAAGACTATTTAAATGACCTATCCCAATTTTGTATTGTAAAGCATGAGAAATATGCATAAAATTTCATTTAATACAAGTTAGAAGTAGTCATAAGTGTAAGGTGGTAAAACTGAATGCAATTTGATGCAAATAAAGAAAGTTCAAGAAACTTGAAACCTGAAAACTTTTCAGGACTAGTAAATAGCTAAAAGAGAAGAATTAAAACTACAGTCGTAAAGTTATCCGCAACAAATTTGCTTTTATGAATTGATTGAAACATGGCTCCCACAATTTCCTTCGGAAATTTCGATGTGAAAGACGCATCTCGGTCTCGTTGGCCTTGCAACGAACAAGTCAATCAAAAGAAGGAGAATGAATGGCACATAAGTACTCGTAAGGATTCTGCCATCCACTGCTTGACAATTTGAGACTATTTAAGAGAGGCTAGCTGTGTAAATAAATTGAATGCTTGGGCATCACACAATTTCATTGAAAAAAATCTCACTGATTGCATTTCAAATGATTTTCATGAATATTTTCTGTTCAAATTAATAACTGACTATGAAAAATAAGTAACATATAAGAATAATATGTGGAAAAGATCTGCCCTAACTACGATGAAGTCGTAGTTGTGTATTTGTTCGGATTGCAAAAGTCTGTGCATTAAGAGCTGCTCCCACCTGTGCATACCATTAATTCAGAACTCTATTTTTAACAATTAACAAGACTTAATATAACACTGAATGAAAAACGGATGCAATTGGTCAACATAAACGGCAGAATCTACGAATACATTAACGCTATGCCACACACTTCTGTGATGACCTGGCAAAGAATTAAGTAAACTTGGCTGGAAAGTATTTAAGCACCCAGCTTGTAGTCTATACCTAGCACCATCTGATTACCACATCTTTCACTCTATGCAGTATTATCTTGGTGACATGACAATGAATTCCTTAGACAAATGTAAAACAATATTGCGCCAATTTTATGTTCATAAACCCACAAGGATGTCTACAAAGAGGATATCTTATCAATAAAAATGGAAATATGTGATGAAATAAAATTACTTTGTTCAAACATAAAGTTACATATTTTTGCATCAAACTAGGTATTACAATGGGAGTAAACCTAAAAAATATGAAAATGCAATGTGACGAATCAAAATTTGACGATCTTTTTATTATATTGGAGGTATGAAGGCAAATACAATTGAAATGTCTCAGTGGCGTAGTGGTTAGAGAGTAGGACTTGCAAAACGAGGGAGTGGGGTTCGAGTTCTGCTCTGGAAATACTTTTGTTTGTAAGTGAAACTTCTTTAGCGAAGGGGAGTAAATTCAAAATATATGAAAATGAAATGTGACGGAAATCAAAATTTGACAATGTTATTACGTCTCTGAAGCATCATCGCATTTTGATTTTCATCACATTTCATTTTCAAATTTTTGGACTTACCTCCCTTCGCTGAAGAAGGTGAGGCACACTACTTAATTTTTTTTTTCAACTGTTTATGTAAATTTCCATATCAATTATGAAATTGAATTCTTCAATATATTTATTGTAATGAATGTTTACATTCTCACAATTTTATCAATGAATTTTGTCCTATGAATTTGTTTAATAAATCTGTCAATTAAAATTTTTAAAATACATTAAAAATTAAAGAATTTACTGATTATCACGAAAAAAAATTATAAAGAAAAAAAAAAGGTTTTCATGCTAAAAAGTTTCTAATTAAAAGATTTGAAATTTTTGTATTTCAATGATGCCAATTAGCCTTCATTACATGGTTCAAAGCTGCAACATACTGACACAAAGATACACAGACAGACAGACAATGGCAGACAGACACTTAGATACAAAAGCAAAAGCGCACTAAACAAGTTTATAAATCATAATGTTTCTTAACATCTCTCTCTCTCTCTCTCTCTCTCTCTCTTGTCTATTTCTTTCCATTAAGCATCTTGAGATCTTTAAAAATGCATAAATTGTCTTATGAGTTTTGTAAGCGAAAGTCTTAACTTGCGAAGGTCATCGTCTTCATGTCAACTAGATAACAAAAACAATCACAACCACTTGGGACTGACTGACTAACACAATAACTAACTACAAAGATACATAGATACAAAGACTACAGTTAAATATTGCGAACTGTGTACAATGAACTATATAAAAATACAATTACTTTTTGTTTGTGTGTTTGGCCTTTTGATTTAATTTTTTTTGTTATTTTTTGTAAATATTTATTTGTTGTTTGCAATTTTTTGGTAAAATATTTATTTGACAATTTATTTCGTTCTTTCCATTTACAGCGACACTTTTAACAACGACAACATTGTTACTACCAACAACAGCGGCGCTAACCCAAAACGATGACCAACAATCACAGCAGCAGCAGCAGCAGCAGCAATCAGATTATGATGATCGCAAACCGTGGCCCACTTACAGTTTTCAAAATATGCCAAAAACGCGTTTTACATGCAGCGACAAGATACTTGGCGGTTATTATGCCGATCCAGAAACTCAATGTCAAATGTTTCATGTATGCGTAAAGTTGCCCGGTGTTGGGGTAAGTAAAATAAAATGAATTGAATTGAATGAATTCAACCACCAACAGAAAATAATAGAATAAATAAAAAATACAAATAAATGCAATATACATTTAATGTTGTTATTGTTTTTGTTGTTGTTGTTGTTTTTGTTGATCTTAGTTTCTTGTCGAACAGAAAAACATACACAAAAAAGTAGTTTGCCATGTTTTTGCTAGCAGCAGCAGTTTGTTTCTTTGCTTAAGTCTTTCGTTTTATTAAGTCTAGAATCTTGATTTTTTGTTCTCGAAAATGTTAAAGATATTGGATCTCACTTAATGCTTACATGAAGTGAGATACAATACTTATACAAACATAAAATAAAATACAATGCTAGTACATACAAAATGCACTTTACTTTGAACATAAAACGAAAGACTTAAGCAACGAACGTGCATCATTTATTGGCATATTTGTTGCTTGTTGCTTGTTGTGTTGTTGTTTTTGTTTTTTGTGTAACTCGATCGCCTTTTCTATTATTTTCCTTCATTTTATTTTTTTGGTTTGTTGTTAACTAAATGGCAAAGTGATATTGCAACGATATAGTGTGGCATCAGCATGTGGCATGATATTCGTGACTAGCATCTGAGACTATAGAAGAGTCGAAGAAGATGATTCAAAGACACACTACTAACTAGTTAAATAAACTCAGAGCAGACTAAATGCAAAGAAACTTTTGCTTGACCTTTAAGTTTGTATGCACACACAGAGTACATATTTTTCTTGTTGTTGTTGCTGTCGCTGTCGCTGTTGCTGGGGCTGTTACTGAGGCTATTGTTCACCTTTGTTGTTCATGTTGCACACTTGTTTTCTTTTTGTAAACACACAAGAAAAAAAAAATTACTTTCTTTTTTTCTTCATTTCTCTTTCATTAGCTTCGTCTCCTTTTGGCCTCCTCCTCCACCTTTTATTAAATCATTATGTCTTCGATTGAGATTGTTAAGATCACCTTCAAGTCTTGTAGCCTCCAATTTTACTTGCTCCATTTGTCTATTACGGATTTGTTCAATTTCCTTTGTAATATCATCAAAGATCTCCTTTAATTGAGTCTTACGTCTTTCTTCTTGAGATGCCAGCTGTTCATTTTGTTGTTGCCATAATTTATTAAAAATATCCGAGAATTCTACCAGTTTATCATGAAAAACCATTTTTTGTCTAATCATTTCCTCATTATTCTTACGAAGAAGTACAGTCTGTTTTTCCAGCATTTTATCCTTTTTCTCGACTTCCATTGATGTTTGATCATAGCTTAAAGCCAATTGTTCAACCACATGATGAACTTCATTGAGTTCTTCCAAAGTAATATCGACATCATTTTTGATTTCATCCATTTCTTTTCGCATACTATTTTGTTCAATGAGGGCATGATTTAGGTTCTCTTCCTGGCTCTGCAAGGTGGCTTCGCATTTAGAGCATTGCATTCGATAGTATTGTATATCATTATTCTTCTTCAAAAGTTCTGCACGCAATTGCTGAATTTCATTCAAGAGTGGCCCTTGCGTTGTATCACAACTACTACTTAAACTGGAATTGCTTGGGCTCCCCATTAATTTATCACTCTGAGATATGCATCCGCATGAGCAACTAGCAATTTTTTGCTTTAAAGAATTGTACTTTTGCCTTTCCTTTTCGTACAACTCACGCCATTCTTCTGCTGTACGTTCAACAGCATCCTTTGTGTCATCATCCACAAATTTATCCACAAAATTAATAATAAAAGTATTTTCACGACTACCCACTATGTCCTTAAGTACACGTATCAATCGTACATTGTAATATCGTTTATGGGTCTTTGTATTACCGGATAAAGTTTTAATAATTTTCAAGAGCGTGCAAACAGGGTTTTGGATTAGAGGAAGCTCAATTGGTTTATCTTGATCTAGGAACTTAGTGATATGTAATCCTGTCAAATGTAAAATATGCAGGGATCCACAACGTTTTTTAGATTTCTCTAAACTGGTTTGATTAACCTTGAGCACAAATAAGGAGGCCGGCAAACTAATTGATGACTCTGAAATCCTAAACATTAATGAAATATCTTTGAAAGAAACTTTTTCATTATTTACCAATTTCTTCATCATAAGATTGCTTCAAATTTTTCTCAATGAAATCGAACACATCTTTAGGTGTGGAAACAAATTGCTCATCCTCCTCGTGTGAATCTTCTTGGTCTTCTTCATTGAAATTTATGAAATCTTGTTGCTTACTTGAATCGAATTCATAATGTTTGATTGAGATATTAATCTCCATTGTTAATTCATGGTATAGACATGATTGAATAAATCAAATATGACATGCTGCATTATATTGTTACCAGAGCGTGCATCGCCTATGTTGCCCTCATTCCAATCATTGTCATATCCAAGGTTATCACCATAATTAAGCACGGTACCTATTGCACCCTTCATGATGTGTGAGACCAAAGATTCTTTAGCATCTTCAAAGACTTTGATTTGAACTTCGCTTGGACTAACGATTTTCCGAAATAGAAATACTTTTGACTATAATAAAATAGATTTTTCCATTGTAATCGATTCTACTCTTGAAGTTGATTGCTTACCATTTTTTTTTTTATAAAATATAAATGCAATAACGATGAATAATGGTAGACACTTCAAAATTTTGAAAAAAAAAATCAAACTAATTAAAGATACCGAAAAATTTAAATTAAATAATCAAAGCCTTCTTTTGTTGAACGGCAGCTCATGTTTGGCTCTTAATTACTTTGATCAGATATAATGAGTTGTTGTTTGTTCTTATTGGTTTTGTATATTTTTTATTATTTGTACAATATTAATGCATAGTTTCTTAAATGCAAGAACCGAAACAATCTCACAACTCTAAGACGAAGTTAGCTGACAACATGCTACAATCTATGTATTGTTGGTTAACTGCTGGTGTTACTACTGGCACTGTAAGTTGTCATGTAAATGCCAATTGAGGTCATGTCAATGAATGGTGGCTACAATCAAATATCAAAGTTCAGGGCAAACATTTTTTTTATTTTATTTAATTTGGATTTTATTCCGAAAGCTTCAAGCAATTCTTAAGAAAAGAATTTGTTTTGGTTTCCCAAACCAACAATCATTAAACATACACATGAAGTTGGAAATTATTAAGAAATACTAATTTGAAAAGAAATCAGTTGAAAAATATTCTTTAAGAAACAAAAGTTGGTTTTGAATGCAAAAATGAAGATTTTTACCCTTGAGCTATGTAAAAAGGCCTCTATCTTTTTGTAGTAAATGAAATCAATGCAAAATGCAATTATCTGCTACAATACAAAATATGTATTATGTTCTTAAAGTGGGGTGACCAGTCGATTATTATAATATTAGATTGAATTTAAGAGGTCACAAGTTTTTAGAAAGATGGATAAATTTATCAACATTAGCTTTTGAGACAGTAATAAGGAATGATGAGTATTTGGAATTAGGAAAGAGGGCATTTCTGATACTTTAAAGATGGGAGCATTGGTCCAAAATTTGTATTGTATATAACTCCGAATGGCCACATAGGTAATAAGAAGGGCGTGAATCCACATTGAGTAAAGAAATGTAGGTGTTGGTGCTGAGACCAATTCCAAGACAAGTGAAGATGGATTCCTTATTAGAATGTATGATGGTAATAGAAGGTGACTGCATCACAAATTCAGCTGCAAACAATTCCTTTGTGAAAGACTGCCCAGAAAATTCTTAATATTGATGTCTTGTTACAGGCATCCTGCATAAG
Organism: Amiota minor; assembly: GCA_037043295.1. NCBI lineage: Eukaryota > Metazoa > Arthropoda > Insecta > Diptera > Drosophilidae > Amiota > Amiota minor. The sequence goes on from JBAMAW010000382.1 coordinate 1,589,931, forward strand.
GTAACCTCCTAGTAATTCTAGAATCTTTAAATATATGTACATGGTTGATAAATATGGGTAAGACACTTATAGTGTCCAAATTTTCTTCCAAATCATTAGAGCCGCTTTTGTGATACGTGGATAACTTATCAACATTAACTTTTAAGACAGTAATAAGGAATGATGAGTATTTGGAGTGAGGAAAAAGGGTATTTCTGCTACTTTAAATATGGGGGCATTGGTTCAAAAGGTGTATGGTATATACCTCCGAATGGCCACATATGTTAAAGGAAGGGCGTGAATTCCCATTGAGTAAAGAAATATGGGTGCTGGCGTTGTGATCAACAGGAGGTGACTGCATCACTAAATCAACTGCAGCGCCCGCCATTTCGTTTCCAACAATTCCTTTGTGGAAGACTGCTCAGGAAATTCATAATAATGCTGATGTCTTGTTACAGGCATCCCGCCCGCATAAGGTACCCTCCTAGTAATTCTAGAATCTTTAAATATACATGGCTGATGAATTTGGGTAAGACACTTATAGTGTCCAAATTTCCATCTAAATCATAAGAATGGGATTGTGGTTGTTTGTGTTATTTAGAGTGAAATTTTCAGCGATTTTAGTGTAGCATCTGCTTCCGCTGAAAAGTCGTGTACCAGGTATACCAGGAGCCATCCATCAGCTAATATTGTATATTGGTAAAGTTGTAAACGTAATTGATTTTTGTCCCATCAAGTATGTGTAATCATGTTCAGCTGTCAAAGTTTTAAGACTCATTGCAGTTTTTGGAAGATAGCGCCAGTGGCGTTGTATTTTAGAAACTCTCGAAGAGTGGTATTACTTGAGGAAGGATTTAAGAACCAGGAAGGTAATGTAGGAAAGCAAAACAACTTAAGAATAAACCTCAGCAAAAATACACTGCCTTGGCTATTTTGTATATTTACCAACCAGAAATGTGTTTTGTCACTATATAACGACCAAAAATCATAATCATAGTTTAATAAAAGAAAATTTACAATATTATTTTTTTGTTTTGGCCAGGAATTTAAATCGTTAAAATATATTGCAATATTGCCAAGTTATTAAAGAAATATTTAGTTTATTAGTGTTCATTATATTATAAGAATAGAACCTAATTCAATGATGTGTCCTTTTATATTCATTTTCTATGACTTTCCCAAGATTGTGATGGATGTAAATGTGACATCTGTCCTTGTGTTCTATTTGAGTTGCCCCAGGAATCTAATATAAGCTGTGAATCTTCAAGTCAGGTGATATATGTAGTTGACTTACTAAAATCTTCACCTTTCCGGATAAGTCAATACAATATATCAATTGAAGCTTTAAATCTCAAATCAGTGACCAGTCGAAATCCAGACTTTTTTATATTAAACAATATAGTAATGTAGTCCATCAATAACTTTTTCTATCACGTAAAGCAAGTTTTTGTATTATGCGTGAAATTTCAACTGCCCAATATCGACTACAGATTTTGTTTATTCAACTTTCCAGACAACGAAACAAATCCATTATTTTACCCAATTTGGCTGCAGATATCATTGAAAAATTTATTTATAATAAAATTGATCTATATAAAATAAACCAAGAAAACAATATAAGTTCCTTTCAGATCTGTAAAATATATTCCTTTTTTTATTAGTTTCGCATAAAATTACAGATTCGTGATTATCGTTTCCTTTGTCCAAATGGAACGCTCTTCGATCAAGACACTCAAATATGCGCCAATTGGAATGATGTCTATTGTGATCAGACGGGACAATACTTCGGTAGTAATGGTCTTGCTGGTGATAATAATGATTTATATCGATCTGGCTTCGATAATAACAATAAGCGTGCTGATGAAGACGAAGACACCTTCCATTTGCAACGTGCCGAAAGTGGTGAGTGAATATATATCATTCCTATTACAAAAACTTCGTACCAAATTAATTAATCTTAATTTCACATGTGAAACAGTATTGTCGGTTTATACAATTATCTATCTACGAATATTTCATTATGTCTTTTTTTCTTTTGGTTTTGTTTTTTTCTTTTGTTCACATTTGCAGGCGATGTTAGACGTTCCAAGGAACGCAATGAACAGAAAACACGACCCGCCCATAGGTTTGAGGCAACAACTCGCAATCATTACAACACGCAAGTGCCCTCAAAGAAGCCAATTGTGAGCTTTTATACCCCAACAACTACGACAACAACAACTAGCACGACGGAGCGTTACAATGACGACTCAAAGCGTAAGCGTCTGTCTCTCTGACAAAACAATGAATTTCATTTTATTTATTATCTTTTTTAAAAAGATCCAAAAAATCCGAACAAATTATTAATCATGTATATATTTTTGTTTTATTTTTATTTTTTTGTATATTTTTTGGATTTCTTTCGGTATCTTTTATGGATTTTTTTTTTTATTATTACTGTTGTTGCTTTGGTGTCACAATCAACTTGAACAGAGGACTTTGATGATATCTTCAAAGGTTCCCACAGTTCGCATTTCTTTGCGAATCGCAATGGAGGACGTGAAGATGATTTCACTGATAATCATCCAAAGACATCAGCAGCATCATCATCTAAATCAAATGATTTCACAGATTTTAATAAGAAATCAAACAATGAAAAATCGCGTGTTCCACAAAATCGAGGAAGTGCTCGCTCAACGACCTCATCAGCAACAACGACGACTACAACGACTTTAGCACCAGTTACCAAATATTCCAAGAAGATAACATTGCATGCTTCCTACAATACGGATTTCCTGGATTATGCTCAATTCTATAAATCAACGACACAATCTACGACAGCATCATCATCATCATCGACGGCTAACACACCCACAGCACGTCCAGCTTATAGCAATGCGAGTCGATTTGGCTTCAGTTTTAGTGATTATAATACACAAGACAAAATTCAACCGACCACTTATAATCCAAATAATAGTAATAATCGCTACAAATCAACAACTCCATCGACAACAACAACAACAATATTGCCTGGCAAATATGAACCTGTGAAAAATGCAAATAATCTTCAAGACTATGGTAAGCAAACCTCATCGGGCGTCTCTAGAAAGGCACAGAAACAAAAATTGGCACCACAAGAATCAAACTTTGTGAATCATAATGAATTTGTGGAATATCCAAGGGTTAAACCAGCCCAGCCACAACCATTCCAAGCATCACCAAATAAAGCTCAGAATGCCAGCAAATCAAGTGAACCACAATATTATCGGGTGCGTGGCCCAGTGCAGAGTGTCCGTTTGGGTAGTGCAGAACCAGCACCATTTAGTGCACCTGCAACGCAACCCAAAACACGAGTTCATACCATAGACAATGGACGTACACGTGGATCAGGCAATGGCAATGATGGCGCTGGTATAGGAAGTTCAAGTCAGCGCGCTATTACCAATCGTGGTAGCATCACTTATAAAGCCACCACACAACGGAATAGTTTCAGTGAAAACTATTATACAGCAACAACCAATAATGTAGTACCAGGTAATAACAAAAAATATGCTGGTGGACCCAAGGAGTCGATAACACCAACAACATTCAAGCCAACAACATATAAGAAAGCCTATGAGCAGAGTTTTTATCAAACGTCTCGACCATCAGCCAACAAGGCACCGCAAAAACCTTACAGCTTCACTAAGATATCATCACCTACAACTGAAGCTCCTAAAACTGATAATCCTTATAATGTACCCTATACAAATGTCGATGAAGATGATGGTCAATATCATCCAGAATTATATGAACAAGATTTTCCACGTAATCGTATCAAGCATTTGAGAGCTCGTACCACAAGTTCTACAACAACGTCAACCACGATTACACCACCCTCATCATTTGGCAGTAGACAAGCTCACAATCACAACTATCAGCATGCGGCTCAAAGTCATCTAAAGACCCAACAACAAACATCATATCAAAAGGAAAAGGAGCAAGCGCATTCTGGACATGATTCAAGCGATGATGATGATGAACTTTTCCATACTGCGCAATCTTTGAATTTCGGTGCGGCAAGCATTAACAAACTACGCGCTGATATTTATAAGGCAGAGAAAACATCCCAACAATATAATTCACAATACAGTCCCTATGCACCATCGCCACCACCATCGTCAGCATTTGTTTCTAGTCCGAAAACCGTGGCGCCAACAACATCAACTACAAGTAACTACAATACTTATGCTGGCTTATATACAGGCTCATCGACAGCTTATACCACAGGGAAACCCTTTAGTTCAACAACCTTTTCGACAACGCCAACAACAACGACAACAACATCAACTTCCACAACAACCACAAGACGTCCAACAACTTCTTCATCATCATCTACCACGACAACAACGACCGCAGCAGCAAAACTTCTTCATTATGATGAAAATGGCAAATCATCGAAATCTGGCAAATCAAATAAGAAAGATACAAAAATCAAATCGAAACGACCACCACATGCTGATGAGGATACCAGTTATGATTATGCCTATTATGATACAGACACGTTGGTTAGAGATTATCCCGAATAGAAAGAGAAGAAGTTTAAGGAAATTATGAAGGAAGGAACTGTGTGAAATACACATTTAAATATATGCAGATAGTAGTATTCCCCATAAACAAACCATAACCAAGTAACAGAATAACACAACTTAAGACTCATTAGAATCAATAGCAATGACATGATGATATTGAAACAGAGAAAAACTTGGTGCCACTTGAAATACTCTTCTTGATAGTATTCATTTACTATCCAATCTCTCCATCCATCCAACCATTCATCCATCCATCCATCCATCTCTTCCTTCATTCATCCAACCTTCATCAGTATCTTAACATTCATTCTTACTTTATTCTATCAATTTGTCGCAGTTTTATATTCTAACAAACAAACATTTATTCATAGCATAATTCTATATTTTGACGCTACTTTTTTTCACCCATTTTTATACAATTTGTTCCAATAATTTTACTATATAAATACAAAAATATATTTGTATAATCATGTAAAACAATACGTACATTTTTAAATGAATTTCCATGCGTGTATCTAGTTTTACTATTTAAATAAAGCAATAAATACTTTTAGTCGTTAGACAATTATAAACAAAAAAAAAAAAATATAAATAAACCAGAATGGATAAGTTATACGAATATATCGAATATATACCTACATACTCGTACATATCTCTAAATTTTGTATTTGCTTCATACAATATATAAACATAATATTTGCTTATAAAGATATCAAGTAAAATATTAAACGTTATAAGAACGTCAAGTATTCGCAACGGAAATTCAAAATTTATGGAGATTGTTGCATTATTTTATAAGTTTTTTTATATGTAAATAAAGATCAAAATCAGAAATAAATATGGTATTACAGAAGTGTTTTGTATTAAGTGGAGCTCTTAACAAATTAAAAGGATTTCAATTAAAACGGAAGGCTTAAACATTGTTTCAAAATATTTGTAGAGGACTGATTCGATTCACCAAAGCTTAACTTCGGCTAATACGAAGTTATTACACTCTTCAATTGCCACGTTCAAGCCTCCAATAACACATAAAACTACCTTGACAGCTTTCATTGATGTGTAAAGCGCTGGAACGTAGGGTTAAACTGTGCAAAGTCGCAACATTCCTGTTTCACGTTACGTCGTGACAGGTGCCCTACAGCCAACATGGGTGTTGTTGACATTCCCCATGCTAATAATGTGAGATATCTCTCACCTCAATCTAACAAGTGCCAACGAACTCCTTAACCATAACTGTCGCAGACGTCTTAAAAGACTCCGCCCTAGTGATCTGCGTAATGGACGCCAAATACGACGATACTATTAACCATAAAATTATTGTAATTTAATAATAATATAATAAACTCTGCCCTGTCAATGTATGAGACCTATGTCTTAGAAGTACCTTGGAATTTGATTGCCGTAATGAAAGATAAAAAAAAAAAATAAACAAAAATTCACGCATCCTTAAAAACGTTTCTCACGCTACTGTGATTGGGCATACAGAGTTAGTACACATACAGCAACACTGAGATCGTAATGTTGGTATGTGAGCAATATGATCCAGTACGCCTACAGTCTTGAAATTTATATGATTGGGAATATGGGCGAGGCACTAATATACTATCCAAATTTCAGTTCGATAGTACAAAAAGCAAAAAAGTTTTTCTAATTTGAATTTGGGTTTGTATGGCAGCTCTACGACCCAGTTATACTAGGGTCTTGAAATTTACATGATTGGTGAATATGTGTCAGGCATTAATAGTGTCCAATTTTCGGTTTGATAGTATAAGAAACAAAAACAAACACCCTATTAGTTACATTCGGCTGATTCCGACAATTGTCCAGCGCCTTGTGCCAAATTTCAGATCTCTAGCTTAAAAACTGAGGAACTAGTTTACATGCATCTCGTCCAAGTTCGTCGCGATCGCCGTCTGGTAAGGTCAATGCTTCAACTGCTCCACCACGTCTTCAATAACATTTTCATATTCTTTCGTTATACTCTGACTATTTTTAAATTTTTCAAAAAATATACAATATTAAATTTGTAACACCGAAGCACTGCAACAATCTTTTCTGAATGGGAACTATGAATGGGAACTATTACTATCTTGTAATTGAAAAACCCTAACTTCGTCTTATTTTCCGTCAACGACAAGAAGAAGGGTCTGTTATAAATTTCATCTAAAAAGCTTAAAAATAGCCACACTAATTTGCATAGAAACAGTCGAACAGTTATGGACCAATATATTAGGTTATTTTATATAGGCCGATCGTCAATAAAGCGAGTTTACTCAGAAAAGAATTATGTCAAATAGAACTGAATTTCATAATTAAATTATTTTGGGAGGTGATTTTCAGAAAAATGCTACATATATTTGACTTCTATTGTGTATAAGAAATACCTTTGAAGTAGACTTTAAAATAAGTTTCTAATGAATAGGTGTTTGTTTCATTATTTAATCAGCCTAAAAGCGTGCAAAGTTTTGTTGTAAGACAAAATTCGGAATATTTGCTTTAAGACCCACAGTTCTGCTTGAAACTTAGAGCAATTTCGCAGTTAATAAAATTACATACTATGAATCCAAATTTTAATCATCGAAATAATTTTATTAAAATAAATAGTAAATTGTTACAAATTAAATTCTAATATTGATATGCATTAAACTTTGCTTAGATATAATCAAATACATGGTCATTAGTATGTTGGGTCACTTATAGATTCATTCAGTCTTTAAATTTCTGACGTACGCAACGTGGCATGGGAAACAAATAAAGCAGCATATTCAAAGCAGCTAAACCCACGGCAAAGGCACAAGAGGCTGCAACATCAATGGTTTCCTAAGAAACTGACTTTGATTAGCAAAATCTGCAAATAATTTTGTTTTAAGACTTACATCTGGATCCGCTAAGCCCAAACGTTCATGAAGAAAATCTGCTGGTTTTGGACAAATGATTGAAGCAGTTGGTGTGCAATTCATTTTACGAGATTGGAATGCAATACTATGCAACAAGGAAGAAGCATAACGTGTATGTGTTCCCTTGGTGTTGTCTTGCAACCAAGGCTGCAAACCTTTAAAGGAGCTATGAGAAAAAATAAAGGTCCTTCAAAGGGAATGTCCATAAATTTTGAATGTTTTCATGACTTACCGGACTGTACCACTAGCTAAAGCTAAACTGATAACTAATATATATGTCACAGCTATGGCTGCATTGAAGGGCACCTTCACTACCAACAAGAAGGCAATGGTTAACTGCTCAGCTAAAACATAACTGGACCATAACGCCACCAAGAGATAAGCAAAAACAAGAGTATTGTTATATTTTAAGTCGAGGAGTAATCTAGAAAATAATTAGAAGATAACTTACTCGAAAGGAAGTGGCTTAATCTTAAATAAATACTTACGGATAGACGACACAACTTGCAATGACTGCAGAAACAACAGAGAATGGTATGGACACAGCATTGTAGGCAATCAGCAATGTTGTGCCAGAATAAAGACCTTCAGGAGTATCCTGTGAGAACTTTTTTCTCCATATCGGAACTATTATAAGTCTTAGAATTGATAAACTGAGCAAAAAAATGTATAAATATTCACTTACATAGACAAATTGTTGTTAAAATTCCACAACCATAAGAAAAGCCCAAAATATTTAGTATCATACCATTTTTACTGAAAAAACCATGTGAATCATCCTAGAAGAAGACACGATGAATCAACACGCTTCCTGAGATAGGTATAGTAAAATATACTTACACCAACATTTGTATAAAACGCCCACATAAGACCCATTGCTAGAGGCAATAAAAACAGACGCAAAAATACTGTTTTCATTCCTGCTTTACCGCAAGAAAAAGTGGAAGCCAGTAGTTTCCTAATGAATGTGGAATTTAATTGATAACTAGATTCTTTTCTATTCAAACTTTTCAACTTACATATACAACATGGTCCAGACTTTGAGCTCACCGGGCTTGCCATAAGCTAATGGAACTTTACCAGTACCCATATTATTTAATGGGGCATCCGAAATCGGTGTCTCACGTGAGAAACGTTCAACAAGAGCTTCGATTTGTTGACTTGATTCCAAGAAACGATCACGACTACGTCGATCGACAGTCGAAAGGCAGAGATAATACATCAAAGGATTCTCCAATTGTGGACAAGGGAATCCAATGCCATGGAAATACTCTAACATGGCGCGAGTGCCACCCGAATAGACAACGCCACCAAGACAAAGGAACAGTGCACGATCAAGAAAAGGAAATACATCGGAGCGTGGTTTCTCTAGAGAAAGTAAAATGCCACAACCGGTTTTCTTTGCTGTATTGGAAAGTATTGAAATGAGTAGATAAGCGCTAAGGGGATCCAAGCCTTGTGTGGGCTCATCAAGTAGCAACATAACAGGATCCCGAACTAATTGTATGCCAATGGCTAAGCGGCGGGCCTCACTTATATTTAGGCACTCAACGCGTTTGTGAGCCACTTGTGAAAGAGCCAAATCTGCAAGAACTTGACGGACTTTAGAGCTTTTCAAATAGCCAGAGAGCTGGAATTTATAATTTTTTTTTAGTATCAATAGATCCAATTTTTTTTTTGCTTACAATGGTTGGTGTATAATGTAGGGTTTGAGCTACCGTCAGACCTGGTATAAAAGTACATGATTGGGTGACATAACCACAACGCTGTTGAAATAGAGCTTTCGATAAGGGTGAACCATTAAGGAGAACTTGTCCACGTGTAATACCATCGGCACGCCGAGAGATGACATCAAGCAAGGCACGCTTGCCGCTACCTGATAAGAAATTATACAATTTCTATTCCCATTTACGAAATTGTATTGTAGAAAAGTAAAAACATACCCTTTGAGCCTAGTATGGCCATAACTTCACCACTGTGCACTGTCAGATTTACACCTTTCAAAACCAGAGCAGAACTGCCGGCTCCATTGAAGCAACCGGCCATGTCAAACTGTAAACAACAGAGAAAAGACTTAAGCAACGAACTTTTCTCCTTCGAAGATGGAGAAATTACAGATAATTGCGGGTATTACTAACCTCGGTGGTATGAAAAATGTTATGTGCTTCCAAAACATAATCACTGCCAATCATTTTTTTTTTTTGTAAATTAACCAAATGAAGACAAGTCGCTAATAGTAAAACTAAAGTAACGTCACAATAAATTAAATGAAAAAATATAAAATAAGCACCCGCTTTTCAAACGTTTTGTTGTGTTTCTGTTTGTTACCTTCTTTCTTTTACACCTTTATTCTGTTTATATTTTTGTTGTGTTTACTTCATGCACAACATTTACACAGGTGCACAAATACCAGCAAAAACAATCTCACTAAGCACGCTCCACAGGTAGTGAGTATTAAATAAAAGTGTGAGATCTTAGTAAGATACAAATGGAGAGCGAACAAGAGAGAAAATCCAATTGATTAACACGTTATACTCGTTATACGTTTTATATATCCGTAGACACGTCCAACCACCAGCACTTCGTTCTACCAACTGAAATTGGAATGTGCTGAGCTCGACTCTCTGAGCCATGACTTTGTATTGGACTTAGATGGTGATCAACTCATGCAGTTTTGACTGAGAATTCCAGTTGGCTAGAGAGATATTCCAATCTCTATAAATTGAGTATTGAAAAGGGTAAAAGAGAGTGAAAATAAAGCACTGCCAGCTTGAATTTTTTTTTTTTTTTCAAATATATTTACAAACTAAAAGTATCTCAACAAAGTATCTAAACAAGTTACTTATTAACATTTTTTATTTATTAAAAAAACAAAAATTATATAAAATATTCATATAAAATACTTTCTTTACTATACATCTTACATATGCTTCTAGGTTTTTCGACAACCCTAAAATCAAGACTCTCTCAAAGAGGAGAAGACTCCAAAAATTAATTCAACTGAGTTCAGTTTCAGTTTTAACTCAGCTAAGATGGCGGCTTCTCAAATGATCGAGCGAATAAACGAACAAACAAACGGTCAAGTTCAGTTCAGTTCAGTTTAGATCTATTCAGTTTGTAGTTTAACTTGAGTTGAGTTAGTACTCTGAGAGCGTTTGCGCACGTCAGTTGCTGCGCATGGCACACGGCGCGGTGCATAATAATTTTTTATTTATTGTATTTTTAATCAGTTTATTGTGTTGGTATTTTTAACGAAATCATCCTCCCCCCAATATTGAAATATATACAAAAATAATATAGAAAAATAACTTTTCTATTTCATTGTGTTAGAGTGCATTGGTATATGAATTTGAATATGTGTGTGTGTGTGTGTGTGTGAGAGTGAGTGAGTGAGTGGTGTTTTGTATTTAATTAAAAAATATTTGGAGTAAAAGTGTTTATTTTTTATGTATGACAAAGAAAACAAAATAGAAAAAGAAATAGAAGTACACAAAAATTTAGCAAACAACAAAACAAAGGAAAATATTTAATATTGTCAAAATTGTTTCAAGGTTTGTTTTTATTTCAATTCTTCTTTATTTTATAGAAAATTAAATAAAAAAAAAGAGTGCAAAAAAAACAAAACAAACAAAAAATTGTTAATAAAATTATTTGCATCTATAACAAATTTAGTTCAACATTACCTTTTGTGCTTTAGATACAAAACTAAAACTCAAAAAGAAGAAATCTCTCAATTATTATAAATAGAAAAGGTAAGCCATGTTTATATAAAATATATAACGAAAAATATCTATCTCATATGTATGATTCGCATCCGCCTTGACACACCTTCTACACACCAAAACATTAAATTGAACCTTATAAATCTTAAAATTATATCTTTCATTCATATATTGTACCAGTATTGTACTATTATATATTGAATGATGATGATGAAAAGCTGAAAAGCAGAAAATTAAACATTTCGGCGCACCAAATTGTTGATAGACACTTTTTTGTTGTTTTCTTTCTTGTCTTGTCTGTATCTTTTACACTTGCCCGCGCCATCAGTTCACAGTTTCAGTTTAAGCGGGTTTCGGCACCCAAAGACGCGTCATCTAATAACATGATTTGATGTAGATATTTATTTTTTGTATCTCAACTGAGTGTTTCATTATGAAATATCGCACGCATTGTATCTTTTACTATAGTCATATTTAATTGTAGCTGTTCAACAGGTATTAACTGTTAATTTCATTACAATGACTTTTGAGGCACGTTGTTTTTTTTTTTTTTTGAACTACTTAGTATTATATTTTTGAGACTTTTTTTTTTTATTATTTTGTTACGCATAGCGAAACATGTTTGAGGAACAAAAATGTGTAAATTTGTGGTAGTGGAAGTAGTGAAAAGTGTATCTACACACCACACCACACCACATCACATAGGAAGAAACATTAAAGTCAACGCCTGTTGATGATTATGATTATAATAATGACGATGGTTGGTCATGATGATTTTGCCCATTCACTCCTAGTTTTATGTATTTTTTTTTTTTTTTGTTCTTCATTTCTTCGTAGTTGTTAGTTTGGTTTGGTTTGGTTTGCTTAGTTAGTTAGTTCGTTTAGTTTGTTCATTATGCGATGTTGTTCTTCTTTTACTGTTTCTTCTTTATAGTCAACGTTCGTTGATTCTTTCGTCAGCAAGCAAGCAAGCAAAGCCAGCAAGTTAGGTCAAAGATCCCACATTGGTTTGTCTAGGTCTAGTCAAGGCAAGGGAGATCAACCGACAACCGACAACCGATCGACCAACCAGTAAGCACACACAATCTTATACATAAATACAAAGAAACAAACACTTCTACTTCTATACAGTTGTTTTATACACAGGCACACACACACAGAGATACAATTACATATCTTATAGATACTTGTTTTCTTTCAGTTCTTTTGTGTGCTGTTAGTTCTTTTCCTTTATTTTTTTTTTAATATTCTTTAGCTTTTTTTGTTTGTTTCTTTTTGTCTCTTTGGTTCTAGCTGTGCAGAATCAGCGGCGGCACTAACTCTACAACTTTGCTCATTTTAAGTTCTTTCCACATTTCTTAGTCATTCTGATTCTTTTAGATTCTTTCTGATTCTTTTGTTTTTTTTTTTTCTGTTATTCTCTTCTTGTTTTCACACTCAATCCCTATTGCTCCTTAGTTTAGTTTTGCTTCTTCATCATCACCATCATCTTCATGGACTGGTTCTAGATTTTGGCTACTGGTATTTAGTATCTTTTATTTTATGTTATTTTTTGCAATTTTCTTATTCCATTTGTTTTCTCAAAAAAAAAAAAAAAAAATTACAGGCAAATAAATATTTAATTTTGTTGTGCATTTGTCGCTTTAAAATTATAAACTTCCCAGTTACCATATCTGTCTATCTATCTATCTATCTATCTATCTATATACATCTGTATCTTTGAGTATATGTTTCTTAATGTATATTTCCTGCAGTGTCAAGCAATTATTCGACCATAAAAAAACACATAAACATTCATTTTTTTTTTTTTTTGGTTTTTGCTATTTATGACTTGGCATTGCTATAAAACAAAGTAATAGATATTTTTTATAATTTCAATACTTTTGTTGAATTTTAATTGAAATTGCATAATCTTTTTAAGAATATCTATGAATGAAGCAGCTAAGCAAAGTGATGATATACAAATGTACATTGTACAACTATGACTAAACTTCTATTAAAATTCTGACTCAATGTTATGACAATTGATTGCATTTTCATAAAGTATAAACTTAAAAGATATTGAGATTTATAATAATGACATTGAATATTTTTTAAATGACTTAAGTGAAAATGATTTCGTAGTAATGAAAATGTTTGTATGGCCAGGGTTTTGAGGAGGACAATTGACTTATTGTCACCTTTTAGTGATCATAAGATCATAGCAACAGGATGGATATTCATAATCGTTTTGAATCCGCTCTTTTCACTTAAAAGCTGATAGTTTGCTCAGTTGGTAATTATTTTTATATTACTAATTATTGCTACTGTTTTTATTATTGTCCATTACCTTGTGTCGTGGTTTATATTGCTAGTTTCAACACTAAGAATTGACTAAGCTTGACTACAAGGAGCTAATCCTTTTTCTGAAGCTAGAATACTGAATATCTGGTAAGCAAATATCAAATTAATTAAACCAACAGGGGGAGATTGTCAACATGCTGTTCATCAATGACCAAGACGTTCCAATGAACAAGTTAAAACGTTCAAAAGTGTCGTAACATCACCGCGCTTAGCATTTTGGCGTCAGTGTAACGACTTTGTGGCATTACATTTGTTTAACTGAACCTGAATTTTGGAAAGACGAGGCCTATTTCACATTATCCGGTAGCCTTAAGATGTAAAATTGCTGCATTAAGGGAACGGAAAAACCACACGAGATCCATGAAACGTCATTGCATGACCAAAAGTGGGCCAAATTTAGTTCAGAAAAATCGAAACAGTGGATGGAAATCGATATTGGTGGATGTTGGCTCATTATGTCTGCCCGCAAATGAGGGAAAATGGTCTTGATGATTACTGATTTAAACAAGACGAAGTGCCATGCCACCTTGCAGATCAAACAATTCAGTTTCTGCAAAGAAAATCATTTCTATTTTTTGGAAATCATTATTGGAATTTCCATTTCAAAAGATAAATTACCTTTTTGGATCATTACCATGGGTTCTTCAACAGGATAATGCTCCTATTCATAATGTTCGAGTCGTAAAATTGTTCATTTCAAGGCCAAAAGTTGAGTTAATGAATTGGCCACCATACTTTCCAGACCTAAACATAATTGCAAATGTGTGGGATTGGCTATCTCGCAACGTTTATGAAGAAAGAAGGCAGTGCAAAAATATAGGATCGTTAAGGGCAGCTATTAAAGTTGCTTGAAGCGCGATTTCATTTTGTTACCTTAACATCCTGTGCTCCTCTGTAAAAGACTGGATTTTCGAAATCATAAGCTGAAATGTCTGCTTTATGGATCTAATCATATGACCAAGAAAAAATAGTCTTATTTTAATTACTTTACAAGAAAATTTGAAAAGAATTTTATGTTATTTTGTTTTTTACTATTTTTTTTTTTTTTCTTAACAAAACTAAACAAATTAATTCTAAAAAAAAAAATACTGCAAAATATAAATAAGAAGTGGAACAAACATGCAATTAATAGATGGTTTCATTGATAAAAATTGTAAGAAAGCCGCCTTTAATAATAATTTTAATAATAGAAAATATAACAGCAGACTTCACAAAAGATTTGCATGCTTTTCAGAATTGAAGTCAATATTCTGTTTTATATTGTTACGATAAATCGTAGCGATTAGTAACCATTTTGTGTGTCATTAGAATGTTCAGATGGAGAAAAAAAAAAAAACATTAAGATGAAAAAGGAGTATAAATGATGGCACTTTAAAAATGGATTACTCTGATTTTGTTAACCGATTCTGATGAAGGAATTAAGAGAAGAAAAAGGAAGCCATAAAAGAAGATTTCGAAATCTTGTGGAACGTGTGTTGTTATTTTTGTTTGTGATCTTCGGGTTATCGTTCCCTTGCTATGTGCTGCTGTATGTTCTTTATTTAATGTATTTAATTATTTGTTTTCAGTATTTTAATTACTTTCAATTTATTAAAGCTCATTAAATGTATTCATGATTATCGCAATATAAAGAAAAAGAAATGACCAGAGACAGTTGATCATGCATCATGGATATGTAGAATGTAAAAGGCAACTTTCACATAAGAAACTCAACCTGACAACAATCACAGATACTCACTCGTACATAAATACACAGATACTTATATGTATTGTATATTAAAAAAGACATCTTCAGAGCTTATAAAAATAACAAAACACTTTCAACATTCTCGGTTGACTTCTTCAGTAAAAGATTACAAAAAAAAAAAAAACTCAACACGACTCGCGCTTAAAAAGAAATTCTTCGTACCACTGAGAATGCGCAACGTTTGATCTGAGTGAGTTGCTTGCTATCACTTTTTCTTTATTTATTTCTTTAATGTGATTCTACTGACCAAACAAACACACACAAAAAAGTCCAAGGGCAACAAATTATTCCGGTTTTCTGTTAAAGAAGAATGAAGAAAGAAATTTCTTCTCAGGTTTTTTTCGGCAACTAATTTTGGTGTCATGCAAATTAGTGAAACGACAAATGATGATACCAAAAAAAAAAAAAAAAAAATATAATAAGAAAGCAGACAGAAAGATATCCGACAAATTAGCAGATTATTAAGACTATTAAATTTGTATCTATTGTAATTTTTTAAGAAAATTCTTTGTAGAAAAAAGAAGAACCGTTAAATTCCTTTACATGATTAATTCAAATAATCAAAGTTGTAAATATTGTATTTAAGAGATTTCACGTTTTTAAAAGAAAATATTATTATAGTATTTGTGAACATTTGTCTGCCTAATAACTGTTGATATTTTCAACTGATCATTGACAGCGACAAGAAGTAAATATCTTTAGATAGAAGAAAAAGACTTACGAATATTTTTAAAATAGAAAAAAAAGAAACGAAAAGTCTTCAAACTTTTAAAACGATAAGATCATAATAAATAAAAGAACTCAATACAATAGAATAAAATTTTTATTTTGTAGATTTCTTTATGTCCAATATCAATCTTTTGTGGTTCGATATAAGGAATTGTTAAACTCTGTTAAGACTTAAAACACGAAACTTGTCTTGTCTCAGACAAAGATACTTAAAAGCAACTGCTGGTGATTTTAGCCTGAAAGATTTTTTTTTTTTGATTTAAAAGTACAATAATATGTTTATCTAGTAGCAACAATATGTTTACAATTTTTTAACTGAATATCATAAATTAATTTTTAAATAAAATTTATCAAATGTGGCGAATTCGTTTTGACTTTGGACTCTACACGAAATTGTTTTTTAAGCAAATTTTAATCAAAATAGAATTCAAAAAATTCTTTAAAAATAAAAAAAAGAGGTGCGGTCAGTTTTAAGAACCATAAAATGAAGAAGTTGAAAGAAATAATAACAACAAACTTGCGAATTTATGCATTTATAAAATTTAATGACTAAGCTTTGTTATTTTGTTTATGTGAAAACAAAACATCAAGAAACACAAAGTAATTTTTTGTGTATCTTTTGCAAAGTTATAAATTTAACATAAAAGAACTGAACAAAGTTTATTTTTCATCAATTGTTGAAAGTTTTTCTTTGCTTTAGCTCTGATTAAAGGAAGTTTGGCTCCCGGTTATAAATCAACTCTTTGATAGATGAAGCGGCTATCCCGGATATTGTTTGATCCCTTATTTCACTCATACTTATATTTGTGATTTTTGAATTTTATATTTTGTATTGCTTTATTATATGAAACAGTTGCAAGCAATCAATATAACTGAAGTCCTCCCTAATAGTCTTTCTAAAAATTCTAGAGAAGCAGTGGCTTAGATCTCCTCGATTCTCTGCTTACAAAATCAATTGCAACAAAATATTTAAAAATCATTGTAAATAAATACAAATGAATCGTGTAAAGATTTGCAAGGGATAACTCAAGAAAGATTCTTTAAAAACCAGTGATTGACGTGGGCGAGATCTCAGGCATGTTGTCGTGATATAAATTATTATAAAGAATGCATAAGACTGGGAAAGGATCATGTACCTACTTATAGCTAAGGGAACAAAATTTTTAATCGTACGACTTGGAATACCGATCTGTGAAGAATACTTATACCTAGAGTTGTTTGGCGGTTTCTATCAGAAGAAGTCTACTAAAGTATAATGAGAAATGTACACTGGGTTCCTAATTTAAACCAGGAAGTGCAAAAAGAATGAATTGCTTGACTCAATGCGGGCTTGATGCTTTTTATATTGTAGGCTCTACACCCAAGAATAGTATTTAAGTAGTGATAGGATCATTTAATTATTTAGAGCATCTAAAAATAAACTTAGCCTTATTGGTAGTTTAAGAAATATACTCAGTTTAGGGTCAAAAATGTCACCAAGGACACTGAATCGCGTACCAATGGGTTATTGTCTATCGTATAAGAAGATAAATGGGGATTCAATAGCGCAATTTACCTTTAAGAGATTATGCAAACACCAAGAATAGAGTGAGGTTAGATCCTCTTGTAGTCTAATATTCAGAGTGATAAAGTGAAACGATAGGCAGAAGTTTGACGTCATCAGCATACATCAGAACACGAGCGTATTTCAAGGAAAAAGAAAAGATCGTTTAAAAAAAAACAATGAAGGTGCCAAGATGGCTTCCTTCAAGAACACTAGAAGTGACATTGACTAGACCGGAAAGAGTGGACTTAAATAAAACTCGCTAAACTCTATTTTTTAAATAAAATGAAATCCAACAAAGAAGATGTTTTCGAAATGATTTGCGTCTTATCTGGTGAGTATTTGCCTCCCAAATCTAAAGTTTCTTTTATCCAATATGTCAAGAAGATACCAAAGTTGAAGTAAAAAAAACGGTTATTGTAAACTTTTATTCCCTCAACTTTTCTTCAGAATAGAACTTAACACACTGTTATAAATAATAAATAATTCAAATACTCAATTGAAATGCAATCGTGACAACAAAAGAGAAAATAAATTAAACTTATAAGCTAAATAATTCAAGGACTCTAGTATAGTTTACAAATTATTTCAATTCACAGGAAGAAAAGACACCAAATATGTTATGAAATACATTAGTGAACAATTTACAAAGAAGGTTTAACTTCCACAAACAGAAGAACCCCCTGTAATATACCCAAATGAAACCGTTAATTCTGAAATAAATAAGTTCAATACCCTTACGAGGGTCAATCAACAAGTACTTAGCCCCACCGCCCAATGGCGCTGCTATTAGTGTTACCATCGTATAGTACATTCTTTTAGTTGCCTACTGTCAAATTTTTAGTCAATTCCCTTCAATAGTTTTGTTTTGATAGCCTTTGGAAGCGAGCGTGTCGGTCAGTTTTACAAAAATGGAAAAAGAGCAATATCGTATATTCTGCTGGTTATAAGTGTTACAGCATTCAGTTTCCTTCAGAAATTTCTTTCAAGAGTATATACCCTTCTTGAGCTTCATAAGCTTCAAACTTTACTCTACTCATGTTACTTTAAGTGTTAAACTAAAATTAAATTAAGATTTCTATTCCAAAACTTCATAAATAACACAAAAAAAAAAAAAAAAAAAGAAACAAATAATTTATAATGCATTTCCGCCGTAATGATTGATTTTTCTTTTATTAATTTTTAATTTCATTAAATCGAACAAATTGATTTAGTTATTCGCATTTTTATAATGATTCATTGTATTTAATTGATTTCTTTTTCAACCAAAGAATAAGATACAAAAGCCTATAATGGTATTGGCTACCACAAATTGATTGGTTGAACCCTCTGATATCTCAAAGTATTCATTCCATGTAATGACGCAGCATTTATACCTGAAAATGATTGAAAAATGGCGTAAAAGGCAAATAGAGCATTTCTAAACTCAATCAACTTGTGTGTATCTTTTTGCTTTTAACACACTATACTATAATAAAAAATATATAAATACAGAACAATATTTGAATGTGTTATATACAGGTGTATCTGGGTAGATACTATACGTATATAAAGTGATATAGATACAAGTGAAATGCCGCAACTCAAGTGAAAACGCGACCCAAGTAACTTAATGCGACCGCCATAAAAATTACAAACAAACAAACAAACAACAAAGAAGACCTTGTTAGATTGCGTTCTGGAACGTGTAATAAATACATTAGTTGTAGGAGCTGCAGAAAAGGTAAACAGGGAAAAATAAAACAAAATATAAAGTAAAGAAAACAATTTAAATTAAGTGAATTAGAACAATTACAAAGAAGAACAATGAAAGCAACAATGGCAACAATCTAAAGATACATGCATACATGCATAGTACTATTGTAGATACATTGATGATGAGGTTTTTAAATTAAGTCAACTGAATTCTATTGAAGTGAAACTTAGCCAAGTTCATGACTACTAAGCCTGATAGAGTCTGAGTCTGATAATGTTAATTTTGAATTATATTTGACTTAAATTAACACACAAGCTTAAAGACTGTTTCGTTTTATAGATAAATAGATATATGGAGGGGTTGGAAGATCTTTTTTTATATTTCAGTTAATCCACTCAACATTTCTTTAATTAATTTCACGTTCTTTTTTTATTTTTCTTCTTTATCTTTGATATAATATGGTTATTATGGTTTGGTGTTGGATAGTTCGTGATTTCGTATTTCCGAAATATTCGTTATAAATACAATCCCAAAATAATGAAATCAACTTTGACATACTTGGATTTGAAGAAAAAGAGAGTAATGATACCTTAAAATACAATACTATATCATGGTGTAAGAAATAGAAAATGGCGACAATTTTTTACAATTATGTTTCGCTCTCACAAAAATGACAATGTGACGTCATGAGATAATTGCTTCTTGGTACGATTATTTTTTGAAGTTTTGACGCTGCACAATATATTAATCATATATTTATTAATTTCATTGTTTACATATGTGATAATCTGCATATACAATTGGCTGGAAATTGTATGGAATATAGAAAAATTGCTATTTTCTTGTTTAATTTTTTATTTTATTCCAATTATTGAAGACTTTGTGTGACTTCACAATACTAATTTCTGGATTTTCATTGCATTTTCACATTATGTTCAAACACAAAATGCGTGCTTTTCAGCGTTTAAAACACTGACCTTAATGTGACGTCAAAACAGAAAATGAGCAATTTTCGAGAGAGTAACAGGCCAAATCGGCGCTATCTTAAATCATTTTACTATATACATAATATCGGCAACAAATACCTCAAGGATCATATTAATTTTTTTTCTTTAAAATGGAACTTATATTAAAAATCTGAATTGGAGTTGATTAGATTGAATTAGATTGAATTGGATTGTATTTTAAGTAGCATTTATTTAAATTTTGCATTGGATTTCGATCGTTGAAATAGACAGAATCCGCTATACTTTGATTGTACATTAACTGAATGTTTTCCAAATAAATATTAAACAAATTCATAATAATATTATAGTGCGTTCATTAAATAATAAATAATAAATATTAATAATAATAATAATAATAATAATAAATAATTATAATAAATTTCTTTTTTTTTTGGGGGAAACTTTTCTTTTATTAATGTTATTGCAATTAAAAATTGCATGAAACATTTATACGGAATAATGACATGCTTCAACTTAAAAGTTCGTTAGGATGGAGCCTCTTTAAACGGCATCGACGCACATCATCATTTGGGATTGCCGCCAGGCAGTTTGGATGACTTTGTAGCCTTAGTTGATGGATATTACTGATTTACATGATATCATCACATCCCTAGGTCTCTGTACAAGATGGTGTTGTTAATTATACTCTTTCTTCATATATGTTTTTTTCAAACAGGCCTACAGCATCGTCAAAGTCTTCTACCAAGGTCAGTTCAATATTGAGGTTGATGTCAAATGTCACTCGAATTGCTTAAATAATGCAATTGAATCAGAGAATAATTAGAAATTCTACAGAAACGATATTTTATAAAAGTAAAGGAAACAAAAATAAATAAAATTCAGGAAATTTAATGAATAAAATAAATCAAAAATATAATAAAATATACTTCGGAATACATCGAAACTTAGTAACAAAAATTGTATCTGAAGAACCAATAATAATTTCCAACAATGGGAAATCTCTCTCAATCTGAAATCCCTCTGAACCAAAAAAAAAATAGGAAGAGACGAAAGGACATTTAAAGCATTTTACAAAATAGAAACGATAATTACAAAACTAAAGGAAGCAAAAAAAAAATAAAATAATAATTCTAATAAATCGAAAATAAAAAATAGTAAACCCATTGCATCAAAAGAACTGGCACATAGTAAAAACATACCCAAATAAAAAACAATCAAACCATTCATTGCCAACAAAAAAAAATATCTACGAAATGAAAAAAACTAAAACAAAACTTTTAAAAATTTTAATTAAACATAATAGAAAATGAAATCAAACTTCTCCCCCAAAGAGTTTAGAAGATAAGAAAAAAAAAATAAGAATGTGTTTATAATAAAATATAATCGTATCTGGTGAACCGCTAACAATGCAATCAATTTAAAACCCAACCAAAATAAAAAAAAAATCAGAACATTCAATCCAAATAAAAATCTACAAAACGAAAAAAAAAATACTCGTGTATATCAACCAATAAAGTGTAGCTGGTCCTCCGAAGATAAACACTGCAGATCAAAAAAAATAAATCAAAAGTTTTAACAATTTTAATTAAACACAAAAGAAAATGAAATCAAACTTTTTCCGCAGGAGTTCAGAACATAAGAAAAAAATAAAATAAAATAACACTCTCTTTAGAATGTGTTTTATAAAATAATAATATGTAAATAGAAGAGTAAAATCAAATTCTCATGGGTTCTATTTTATTTTTTTAAAATTTATTAGAGACTAGCCTTGCCCGGCGTGCGTTGCTACGTCCCCTGTGCGTGCCCAGTTATTAAAAAAAAAAGAAATGGGCCAAGTGCAAGTGAGACGCCTACACGGAGGGGTTTGTATGGGAGATACTCTTCCTAGTGGTCCGATTTGACTGATTCCAACAAATTTATCGCACCTATGTTAAAAACTTATAGTGTCTTAATTTCAGTTCGATAGAACAAAAAACAGAAAAGTTTTTCCAATAAGAACCTGAATATTAATGGGGGTTTGTATGGTCCGATCAAACTGAAATTTCGACAATATAGGTTTCTGATGTATAGCCACCAACCATCCAAATTTCAAGATAGTGGGATTACTGGATCGTATAGCTGCCATACAAACCAAAATGTTTCTTGTATTGGGACCCCTTTAAGTTTTCGAAAATATTTTAGTTTTAATATTTGTTGCTGATGCCCGGATAGAACTACACATTCTTTGAAAATTTCAACCCTCTAGCTATTGCGGTTTTTAGGACATGACCCGAGGACGGACAGATGGACGGACGAAAAAAAACCTATCCTATCCTATGTCCGTCTCCTGGTTCTAGGCTACCTCCCCACCAATTTTCAGCCAAATCGGTTCAGCCATTCATGAGTTATAAATAGTGTAACTAACACGACTTTCTTTTATATATATAGATTTCTATTGGTAGAAAAAAAAACACTATCCAAATTAAGGCAATCAATAGAAAAATGCCCGAACAATGAGAACAATAGACACGTTCCATGCGAGCCATCTACATAAAGGAACATAATATTGTACAACAGTTTTGAAGATCCTAAGCTGAAATTTTAATATTAGGCCTGAGATATCGGGTTTCACATCAAAATATAAATACAAAATCTATTTATCTCAAAAAAAAAAAAAAAAAAAAAACAGAATACTTTTCTTTTGATTGCATTATAAAATGAAAATATGCATTTAAAAATTGTGTTCTCAATGATTGCCTCTTTAGATTTTTACCATATTTTTTCTGTATGCTTCATTCATTTATATATTTATATTTTTTTATTTTCAATCGTATTAGACTTATAAGTTCCGACGCGCCCTACTGTGTAAAGGGGTGCAATTTTTATTGTATTTTTTTGCACTAATTATAAGATTTTTGGGTGCAGAGGGCAAGGTACTTTTTTGTTTCGTATCAATTTTTTTGAATTTATGTCACTCAACTTTGTTTTTATTTTCTATACATTTTTTCTTAGTTTTATTTAAAAGTCTCTTATGATTTTCTGCTAATCTCCAGCATCTCTGAACAGATCTTGTTTCATTGCGTTCTCTTTATATTTTGAGCAAATTCTATAAGTTTCAATTATTATTTATTTATATTTTCTTTATTTTCAATTGTATTAAATTTTCCTCTTCTATCTCCTCCTACTGTTTAAAGGGGTGTAATTTTTATTGTATTTTTTTTGCACTAATTATAATATCTCGAGATGATAACAGAAATCTTCAATTGTAGCAGCACTTGGCAATGACCGGGGTGTACCCCCCAGCTTTTTCATTAGTGCGTCTTGCTGTAGCAGGAACTCATATTTTACTTTCTGTCGCTTGCGCAGCGTTACATGCAAATCCTCCAAACTCTTTTTTTTTTTTTCGTTCATTTGAATTTTGGTTAGAGACAAATCTGCTTTTATCTCGAGCAATTTGGAATTGTCGTTGAAATCAAAATTAAGATTCTTTTTTGTTTTCTTTTATTAAAATTATTTCATAAGAAATAAATTGTAAGTAAATATCGGTAAGAGATTTTTAACTGTCTTTTTTTTTTTATTCTATTGTATTTAGAGTGAAGGCGTGAGGAGGAATGTCTGAATGTTAAAAGTATTTGAAGTTAGCATGTACAATACAATAAATACAATACAATACATACAATAAACTTGCTGGTGGCTGTTAAAGCGAACGCGTTGCGAATAAATTTACCGTTGAATTTATGTCATTCAACTTGGTTTTTATTTTCTATACATTTTCTTATTTTTATTTAAAAGTCTCCTAAGTCTAGGCATGTACTTATACACGTTTATCTGGTACTATGTATCTGTAGTACCTAACTGAGCTACAGTTGAGTCTTGAAAGGCGCCATGCCAATATGTCATACAATGTGCTACTGCCACACAGCTGGTTGCCTTCTTTTGTTCTTAGTCTTACAAAGTTGTTGTGTGCGTGGGTGTTGTACCAAAAAAAAAACGAGTTGAACTATTTCACTCATACATTCATTCATTCATTCATGGTCTTTGTTGTTGTTGTTGTTGTCCAAATTAGTTCATATGCAATAATCTTGTATGCTTGTCTTGGAATTTGTGTCAATTTATTTTGTTATTGTTTGGTGTCTCGCTGGTGTCTTTCTTGTCATACCATGTCAACTAAACTGCTGTCGCCTTCAACAAAGTAAAAAGTATCTGTTTACCTCTTCAGTTATTTATATGCCTAGTTGGGTGTGTCAATCAACTCCAACTCCAACTCCATATAAGAGTTTTAAGCTCAACGATTAATTCATCTTTCATTAAAAATAATATTAAATTTAATTGCTAATTCATGTGAATCAATCAATTTCCCTAATGGTGCATAAT
This sequence comes from Amiota minor, assembly GCA_037043295.1. Lineage (NCBI taxonomy): Eukaryota > Metazoa > Arthropoda > Insecta > Diptera > Drosophilidae > Amiota > Amiota minor. The sequence goes on from JBAMAW010000382.1 coordinate 1,614,458, forward strand.
TAATAATAATTAAATATGAAATAAGAAGAAGAGACGACGACGATGATGATGACGAGGATGCATCATTCGTAGTTCAAATGCAAATCGAGGTAAACAAGTTACAATGAATAACACGAGACACAGCAGTGAATCTTGTTTAGTTGACGGCACCACACCCGCCTCATCATATCTCATCCACATTTGTATGAAAGTATAGTGTGGTTTGGTGTTGTGTATGATAAGTGTTATTTTGACAGTGACAAATGGCTTAAGTTTACCTAGAGTAGTTAAAACATTTGCCAAAAATGCTTAAGTCGAACCTCCTACTGGTAGCAATTGCTTAATTTCCTCTCTCACCTTTTAACCAAAACAAGTAAAAAAAAAAGAAGGTTAACTTCGGCTAGCCCAAAGTTATCATACTCTTTACGCTCCCCTAGAAAATGTTTTTGCCTACGTTACAGTGATTGACCATAGAGAGTGATTACAAATGTATGGGAGCTACACGATCCTGTAACCTTAGGGTCTTGAAATTTACACGGTGGATGAATATGGCTCAGGCAATTACTTTCGCCAAAATTTAGTTTGATAAAACAAAAACCAAGAAAGTGAAATTGTATTTGGTTTTATATGAGACGTATGTATATGATCCAGTAATCCTAGGGTCTCGTTTGGTTTGTGAATATGAGTGAGACATTTATAGCATCCAAATTTCAGTTCATTAATACAAAAACCAAGAAAGTGTTTCAAATAAGAACATGAATTTGAATTTGGGTTTGTATGGGAGCTATACGATCTAGTAATGCTAGGGTCTTGAAATTTATAAGGTTGGTGGGCATTAGATAGAGAGTAATGGTGTCCAAATTTAGCTGGATAATACGAAAAACCAAGGAAGGGGAACATGGTTTTGAAACTGGGTTTGTATGGGAGCTATAGGATCCAGTAATCCGAGGGTCCTGGAATTTACATGGTTGGTGAAGAATATGTGTCAGGCGTTTATAGTAACCAAATTTCAGTTTAATAATACCAAAACCAAGAATGTTTTTCTTATAAGAACCCTAATTTGAATTTGGGTTTGTATGGGAGATATACGATCCAGTAATGCTAGGGTCTTAAAAATTACATGTTTCGTGGGCATTAGATAGAGAGTACTAGTGTTTAAATTGCAACTGTATAATACCAAAACCAAGAAAGGTTTTCTAATAGGAACCTGATATGTCTAACAAGAACCTGGATTTTAATTTGGGTTTGTTTGGGAGCTATACGATCCAGTAAATCTACGGTCTTGAAATATACATCGTATATGGAGATAAAATAGAAACTTATGGTGTCCAAATTTCAATTTGATAATACAAAAACCAATAATAAAAGCCTGAATTTTGTTTGTATGGGAGGTACCCCAACCTAGTGGGCCGAATTGCCTGGTTCTGACAAAAGTATAGCATCTGGTAACTATAAAAATTCGTGCAAGATTTCAGCTTTCTAGCTTAAAAACTGACGAATTGTTTGTATATACACAGACGGACATGGCTTCATGGGGTCTCCGATGTCTCCTTCTATCTGTTACAAACTTCATGATAAACTTATAATATTAATCACTGCATGAAGAGTACAAAAATGAAATTTAAAAAACTCCTAAGCCAAAAAATATAAAAATTAACAAATTTAGGCAATAAAAAAGTCTTAAGTATTTCAACAAAACTTCCGGCTTATCAAATTTTGTGTAAATGCATTTTGCCACAAAAACCGGAAAGATAAAGAAACATACTTACATATGTTTGTATACTTACAATACAAGAAGAAATCAACATTACCAACTTTAACCTAATTGCTTGTGAAGTTTTGGTTATGTTTAGTTTAAGTTGAAAGCCACTTTTTCTTTTAATTAAAAATCACTTAAGAAACGAACGCAGACATATTTCTGACCTTGAGTGAATGAGATTTTCTGTGCCAAGCTCCTCCTAACTAACTAAATATTAATAATAATAACAAGAAAAAAAAAAGAGCTAGGAAAATTTGTGTCAAAAGCGTGAAAAGTTACAACAAAAATAATATCTAAGTAAATATAAAGATATGCATATGCACACCATCAACTTAAATGAAACTAAGCCGTGACGATTTTTCCAATTTCAATATCATCAAAGTAAGTCACTCACTCACTCACTACCCAACTATCACTTAAATCAAAAATAAAGCTGACATTAACTGAAATAAATATAAAATAAACTTTTGTTTTTCTATTGTTTAGATTTTTGCATTTCGGTTGAATTTTTGGGTTAAAATTGTGTGCATTGTTTTTGTTTCTATTTGGTTAGTTTCGCTTCAGTTTTTCATTCATTTTGAGTTGAATTGTCAGCACAAATTAATCATTTCGATGACTTTTCAAAATTTAACTTTATTTCATTTTTAATGAAATAAAAAATTTTTAGTTATTTTATTTGTTGGTTTGGTTACCTTACTAACATAGTTTTGAAAATATTGTATAAAAATAAAGTAAAATATTTCATAATTGAATAACATTTCATTGAGTAAAACAATCAAATGCTGATGCTACTCTTGTAAATTTTGTGCTTCGATGCGTGTCTTAAAAGTTTTGAACTTGAAATATTAAGTTTTATATACAATACTTATTTTGTTGTTGTTAGCATTGGGTAATAGTTTAGAAAAGTAAATAGATATTAGAGATAAGAATCTGAACAATGTAAATGGAAAATGTGATAAATTTTTAATAAAATCTTCCAAAAGGAAGAAGCAAAAATTTAATATTTCCCAAAAGAAGATTCAATAGAAAAGATTAAACTAAAGATTTGTTTGTTTATTTGTAAATTAGTTTTAGTTTTATTTCCATAACCTCCCATATATGTCAAGAACATGTGATATATACAGTTCACTTCAGTTGATTAGAGGTTTTAGTGGTTTAAGACAGTTGCGTGAATATATGTTTAATCTGAGCAAAACCAACTTCATCCAAAGCGACCTCAGTCCGATTAAATTTAAATTCCAACAAAACTTTAATGTCACATTTTCGGAGAGGGCGAACTGGGATCGAAGCCCATCGTGACTTGCATGGCGTATGGCTCTCTCTGGCGTTGAGCCAGAAGTCTATGAGAGAAACCCTATAAGGCGGTTATTTTACAGGAACTCAATTTTTCATTCCAAAATCCATGCTATGCAGCTAATAGGAGAAAGATGTCCTACTGTCAATATTCATCTATCAGAGTAAAGGTTAGACTTCAAGCACTCAACCCATTCGATATCAAATTAAAGCTTGCTCTGGACTGCTTAACATTTTTTAAAAGACTATTATCGAACAACTACGTTAATCTTATTTGAATACCTGGGCAGCGTATGTATCTTGAGAACGAAGAGGCAGAAGAACTCCCCAGAAAAATAGATTCCTTTCCAACGTTCTCATTGAACTAGAATACTTTTTTGCCACCTACCTTGGAATTCCATAAAAATAAAACACAAGCAGTGGCTAGAAAGTACCAATATTGGGAAGGCACCCAAAAATTATGATATAACAGGACATTGCAGAGCTATGAAACACTTACAAAATATGCAGATTAGTCGAAAAGACCAATGTAGATTATGTAAGAAAGAAATTGCTTTGTCCTAATGAGGGCTTAATTTGGACCACTACTTAGAACCAACTGAAATTGCAGAATTTCCTCGGAAGAAAATCTTGGAACTCTTGATTAATGCCAGAATCTCGGAGGAACTGAAATTATAAAGGTTGCTACAATGGGCCGAAATGACGAGGTAAACAGATTTCGCCCTTCCCCTAGTCTAATCTACTAGTAGAACACCAAAATATCCTATTATATAGATAAACACATGGGCTTGGCTAAATGTGGTTACATACTACTCGCAAATCTTTTCATATTTTATGGAATCTCCAATGTATGATTCAAGGTTTTACAAACATCAGACTAAAGTCTAATAAAAACAATTCGCACTTGTGCTGTAAACTGGTTGCATGCTAATGAAGGCTTAAACTGACCCTGAAAAACAAATTAAATTTTATGTTTTTTTTTAAATTTCTTCCATTTTTCTAATCAATCACAAACATTAGGATTAATATAAAAATAGATCAATGACTTTAGAAGATTAAGAAAATTACTCAATAGATCTAAAAGAAGATTGCTTAATTTAGTTTTAAAAGTATCATTTGTTTTAAAATAGGTGACCACTGAAATATAGTCTTACAAACATTGAAAACCAACAAAATACAATTTAAATCAAGAAAGTTGTTTAAAAAAAAATATGTGAAAAGAATGTCACCTAGAAGTACATTCCAACTTAAATAACCTAAATGACTTTGATTTCACTATGGCATTGATCCACATTTACAATATTCCAGTTTCATCTCATCCCATAAACAGACCTCAGAAGCCTGATAACAGAGTCATTTAGCCATTTAGTCACTTTGAATTTTAATCATATGGGTTATTTATATTCATGTTATTAATGGTTTAAAGATATTAAACTCTTGATACATTTAATGTTTTATTCATTTTTGAACAAGTTCAAAGTATTTAACTTTTGATCATGTGATTGCAATAATCGAATTAAGAAGAGGAACAAAAAAAAATTTGAAATAAAGAAATCCATAAACATGGAAATATAAGACATAAAATGTCAAACAAAATCTTGTTTACCAAGGGGTATATTTTTTATATAAAATTTATTATGACTCATAAAAATTGTGAATATCTTAAGAAAACTTGAAAGAGATAATATACTCATACCAACCTACGTAGTCATATGGTATGCATAAATATGAACCAGTTTAAAAAAATAAAAACAATACAAAACTACAAGGAACAAAAAATACACGTACATATTTTAAAAATTAATTGAAAGTTGTTCAGTTTTTTTTTTTTTTTTGTTGTCTCGGGTAAAAAAAAAAGATATAAATTTTTATTGCAGACATTTGAATGCCATAAAATTTTGCATGCTTCAATGCAAAATGAAAGCAAAAACATTCATGTTGCACAAAATGTCAAAATAAAAATTCATAAATAATATTTTATCTTTAATCATTTCATTCACTCATGTGTGTATTTGTTGCTCATCTTTAATAAATTAATCTTAGTTCAGTTGTCACATCAATCATGGATTCATTCATTCATTCATTCATTCATCAAGACTCAATGGAGAAAACGATAAAAAAAAAAATGCAAAATAAAAGCATAAAAGATAAACACGAAAAAAGATACAATATGCACAAGTTTAAGTTTTTGCTTAGATTGAATTGTGTGTGTAAGAATTCATAATCAATTTATGTGCCAAATTATTGTAAATTGGTTAACAAAAACTTTCACAAAACTCATTCATAATAAATGTTCATAGATACTCAAATCTGTCTGAAAGATGTGCCATAAATTGCTAATAAAATAAATAAACAAATTCCAAAGTAAAAATAATTAACATATATGAATATATCTAACACTGTGTGTGTGTGTGTGTGTGTGTGTGTGTGTTTGTTAAGTTGGCTTCCGCTATTTCGTTGTGGTTTGCTGTTGTTTTTCACTTCATAAAATCAGAAAATTTATTTAAGGTTTTTATTTTATTATTCACTCACTACATTTGACCAAGTTCATTAAATATGTGCTTATGTGTTTATGTGTGTGTGTGTGTGTGTGTGTGTGTGTAAATGTATGCTTATATTCTAAATGCCAAAAAATAATAATAATAAAAGAAACATGATCGACGTGTTGTGGAATGTCGACAGCCAACAACAACTAAACTGGTTCCAAGTGAAATTTTTACAAATTTATGTTAAATGGAATATAATTATTTTAATAACAACAACAAAAGCAAGTCCAAGGAAAAAAATATATATTTTAATTTCGATTTCGCCGTAACTTGTTAATGGCTAACACATCCTCGGAAATGGTTCGTTATCTAGAGACTGGTTTAGTTCAAAGATATGCATGCCAAAGAGCCTTCATTTTGTTCTTGGCATGGAACATGAATGAATTGAAAGAATTAAAAAGTTCCAGTTTACAATTAAGATTCAGATTAAACTGATTTTGTTTTACAAATCTTCAAAAATATAGAGAAATAAATTCATTGGAGTTCTTACAAGTCTGTCTTAAAGTAATCAATTCATAAATCTATTTTATTTTGTAATTTGCCTTGACCATTGTTTTTAAGAAAGATTAGTGAAATTCTTACCATACATTAGTCCCTGAACCTCTAAGACAAGAATTCTTTAGAACTCTTACAATATTCTCCAAATCTCCAGACAAATTCTTATAAATATCCAAAAAATCTGCTTTTGAATTTAAAGATATTTTTATCAAAAGTCTCTTATTTTAACATCATCTGTACTTAAGTTTTAAAAATAAATACTTTAGCTCAGAAAACTCGTTTTGAATGAAAATATTTCATCTTTTATAAGGGTTCCGGACCCAAAGCGTACCTTAACCTTATTGCAGAGACTTGGTTGTCCGTCCATCCGTCCTCGGGTCATATCCCATAAACCGGAATAGCTAGAGAGTTGAAATTTTCACTGAAGATGGAGTTTTATCCGGGGATCAGCAATAAATACTAAAACTAAAACATTTTCGAAAACTTAAACGGGTCCCCATACAAGAAAAGTTTTGGTTTGTATGGCAGCTATACGATCCAGTAATCCCACGATTTTGTATTGGTTGTCGAAATTTTAGTTTGATCAGATTGCTAGGGAAGGTACCTCCCATACAAACCCCCATTAAAATTCAGGTTCTTATTAGAAAAACTTTTTTATTTTTTGTTTTATCGAACTGAAATTTAGACACCATAAGTTCTTGACATAGGCGCTACACATCTATTGGAATCAGCCAAATCGGCACCCTAAGAAGGGTACCTCCTATACAAACCCAAATTCAGGTTTTTATTCGAAAACCTTTTTTGTTTTTTGGACTATTGAATTGAAATTTATACACTTATAAGTTTCTGATATAGGTGCGGTATATTTTTTGGAATCAGCCAAATCAAACCCTAATCTGGTATGGGACCCTACGAGTCTGACTCGCACTTGGCCCATTTTTATTAACTTGTATTGCTTGACTTTTTAAAAATATAGTTTTTTTTAATACATTTATATTTCTTTACTCTAAATCCCTTGTTTCGAGGAAGACACTGGTTTGTGTCACTTGTTTCACTCATAAGATCGACTATGATAACTCAAGGGCGTGCATAGAGTTGAGATGACTTGCCTCTAAACTTGTCGGCAAAAGTCTAGTTTACTTATGTCTTATCGTGGCAGAGTGAGGTAACTGGCTTTGGTTTGCCCCTGAATTTTATCGAACCCGCTACTTGTTGTTGCTGCTTTCGTTGCAAGGAGCCTTTACGATCTTAAATCTTAAAATTCTGAGAAATTGTTTAAAGAATGCATAGTTTTGTTTCATTTAAAGTTCAAAGAAAATGATGCATTTACTTTAAAATCATTTTAGAATTATAACATATGTGTAGATTGAATGGATTTTGGAGAATAATCTGTTCGGCAGTTGTTAGAAGCAACGAGCTTCAATTGCCACAAAGTTCAAGTTCAATTGAAGTAGAAGACTTCAAAGATATGACTTTCGTGGATATTTAAGAGTTGGTTGCAGACAAAGATCTTCGTAAAGAATTATTAATTGAATTTATTATAAATGATGGAAGGATTTCATAATCGAATGACCACAGTTTCGAAGTTTCTGAAATAGATTCAACAAGGTTTAGCATTGGCTAAAAGCCTTGAAACGTATTCCCAAATTTCATTTCCGTTTATTGGAAAATGTGTGATCCATAAAAAAGAGTGTTTGGAAATCTAAGAACGTAGCCTTGTTTTCTGTTCTGGTTTCTGGTCTCGTTTGACAAGGTTTAATTTCGTACGGTACTTTTAAGGAACGTAACTCCATTGAAGACACTCTCTTTATAAAAATTATTAAAATGTGACATTACCAAAAAGTTTCGAACTTATTACAAATTTAAATCCTATAAAATATAATAAGGCTACTATCCTCTATCATTTGCTCCATAAAATGTGAGAGATTTCTTATGCAATTCATTCCTATGTAAAACAATCTATTGTAACTGATCGATTTAAAATAAAACTTTCTTGTTGCAATCTAAAATTATAAACACATTCAAATGCAATTTAAAGTTTACTACTATGTATGTATAACAATCAATTACTATTTCCTTTACGAATCAATTTTATATTGTAAAAAAATCTTTAATGAAACCTGCTTTGAGGTTTTTCAATTCATTTCATTTACTTTGCAATTGCAATTTGCAACGTTGTGCTAAATTTCATGTTATTGTTGCAATCAACATTGTTAACGATTATTAAATTGTTTCGGTTTCAATGTTCATACATACCTATTTCTTTTTATTCGAACCCATTCATAAACTTAAAATCAGCTAAAAGCATCATACGCCCTGTGTTACACTCATGAGAAAAAAATAAAAAAAAAACTAAAAATTAAAAGCAAATAATAAAAAATAAAAAAAAAATTTCGTTTCACTAGTTTTTGTCGTAAAAAGTTTCACTTTCTCATCACTTCTTGATGCACTTTTGATGTTGATGTTGTCTCGTCTTTAGTTCGTCTGAGTTCGTCTAAAGTTTGTATATACCAAATCATAGTGTCTACTCACATACTACTATTGTACTACAAGACTCTGCCTGACTGTCTGTCTGATCGCCAGTCTTTCACTCACTTATTTACTAACTCATTCATACATTTTGACATATGTACATTTGTATTTACTGTCGCATCGGAAGCAACAACAATAACAACAAATACAATAAGATAGTAACAACATTTTAAAATTGAAATCACTTCTTTGGTATGCAATGATCATCATCATCTTCATCAACATCAACATCAACATCTTGAACCGGCAACAGAATTGAGCGAGAGCCAACCAATTCCATCCAAGTTTTTTGGAATTTTCATGTCTTTTGGTCTTTACCTCATTTTGTGTGTCAAAGATGCTGATGATGATGATGATGATGTTGTTGTTGATTTTGACCGATTTTACCTGTTTTGCGGCAAGTGCATGTCGTTTGTTGTTCTTGTTTATTTCATCAGTTGCGGTTGTTTTCGTTAATCTGGCGGCTTTTTATTTCTTATAATTTTTGGCAACTCGTACAAAAGCTAAAAGTTGTGTCTTTTCTTATGCCTTCGGCTGATGATTTTGGTTTTCACTTGAAGACAAAAACACGAAAAAATTAAGTATATGCCATGAAATTTACTGTTATTAATTGGAAATTGTTTGCGCTTTAGGGTTTTAATCAATCGTCGGCGGTCAATTTGTGGGAAGAGTAGTGATTCTTGGTTTGATAGTAGATAAATTAAACTTTTTGATCTGCGGTTAATAGTTTTAGATACGGAAACATGGTCTTTTTTTACAAATTCGATGTTACTAAATGCTTATAAAAAATCATTCGTATATATTGAAAGAAATGGAAATGTTAGAATTTTGTATAAACGGTAAAGATTTAAGATCAAAGAATAGAATATATGTCAGCAAACTTCAGACATATCAACTGCAAGGGTCTAACAAAATAACTTTAGCTTGGAGTTTAGAAAAGATCGAAATTTGATACTCAGTTTATTCTATCTAAGCTTACGAGGGTCAATTAACAAGTACTTAGCCTCACCGACCGATGGCGCGCTGTTACAAAGCAATCACCGAATCATTTTTGTAAAACTAACCGACACGCTCGCTTCCAAAGGCTATCAAAACAAAACTAATGAAGGGAATTGACCGAAAATTTGACAGTAGGCTACTAAAAGAATGTACTGCACGATGGTAAGACTCTTTTGTAATAGTAGCGCCATCGGGCGGTGAGGCTGAGTACTTGTTGATTGACCCTCGTAGCTCAGTTTCTCCCAAAGTCTAATAATTATTAAGAAATCTATAATTATCTTCGGAGATAGGTCTTCTTCTATCTAAACTTAATAACTTGAACCTAATTTTTGTAGAAATTATTTAATTGTGGCATCAAAAATGAACCACAATTTTGTAACTCATATCACTCTAGTTTAGGATGATTCACATTCCTACTTGACAATTAACTACTTACGAAGTCGGACTCTATTGTATTTTCTTACTTTCTCACTTAAGAATTAACTACTTACGAAATTGATTACTGATAGCATTACTTTACTTGACAAACTTACAAATGGCATGTTATAGGACTATGCTCTCATGGCAAGCGTTCCTCGCTCCTATTAACTTCACAATACTTCTAAGTAGGACTTTATAGGACATTTCTGTCATAGCAAGCACTCATTCTCATTCTAATCTTCAATTGTATCAATCTCTGGTTTTTAAGAATTTATCCCTTCCAAATCTTTAAAATATCTGTTAGTAATCTAATATTCGATCAACTTTACAGGAAAGCAGCCACTTAGAAGGGTCCAGCAGGACGGTTGTATATAGTACCAATTCTATTAAATGAAGTTTGAAAAAAACATTCTTGGAATTTAATATAATTAGCTTGAAGATCAGAATTTTCTAAGCTTCATTATTCACATTCTTCTAAGTCAATTGCAGGGCACTTTGTTGTTGAATGTGTTTCACATGTGGCACTTTTGGCTCTCCAACCTTAAATTTTACACTATCTTGCTCTTTCTAAAAGGAATTGCTGATCCCTAAAAAACATTTGAAATTGATTGACAATAAATGTTGTGTTTAAAGAAGAAGGACGAGAAATTCTTACCATACCCAATGATAAGATTTTTTCATATATTGAAGTGAGAAATCTATTCTAACTTTATCAGTCTATATGAGCCAATGTATCTATTTGATTCTGTTAAAGAATTTCTGTAAAATATCCATATTTGGTACAGTCTTTTTTTATATAAACTTATAAAAACTTTCTTTAGATTATATTAAGAGACATTTATCATTTAAAAGAGAAAGAGAACACACACACACAGATCCATTAAAATGTAATAAAAAATAAAAAAAAAACCAGAAACTGTATCAGCCCACAAAATACCACAGCCAACACACCTTTTTTTATTAACAAATTACATGAAAATATGTTCAAGTCAACAACTTCGATCTGTAAATGACAACAATTCAAAACGCCCAAAAATGGCAACAAATTACAACCCAAACTGCTCAGTAAACATGTACATATGTATTTAGATACAATTGTATATACAATACAGATACAAATATGTGTAACGGTAAAGTTCGACCAACTCAAAATTGCAACAGCAAAGCAACAACTAAATGCATTAATGCTTGTGTAAAAAGAAAGGAGGGGAAAATGTTTAAAAAAAAACCAATAAAAAATGTAAACAAATGGGAACAAAACAAAAACCAACAAAAAACTGATTCAAACAAATTGCAAACGCATGCCTCTTCTATCGAATCTAATTGAACCGAACGAACCAAGCAAGAAGTCAAAGCGTAACGAATTCAAACGGTTGAATACAAGTATCTGATAGATAGTTTTACATATGTACAAGTATGCACTATAAATTCATTTAATATTTATGTTTATATACAACATTTTGCAACAAAAAAAGCTGCACACATGTGGCCAAAAACACTTGCTACAGTTGCTAGATAACCAAGGGGAGTTAAGTAGAAAGTAGAGACTGGTTATCAGATATAGTGACAATATAACTGAAGTTTTGCATCATTGGATAAATGGAGAAAGGAGAGAAAGAGTATCTGTACGAATATGTGCACATAAAAGAGCAATAGTGCAACGGTATTTCAATAATGCATATTGCATGTTACTTTTTGACTTCACGTACTTAAGATGTCAACTACGAGGCGACCACAAATATCACATGAAATTTTACGAGTATCTTTGTCAATGTATTTGTTGTGTTTTATTGTTTGGTTTTGGCCAAAGCCAATGTTCGCTTATATGAACGGGTTTAACTGCTTTTTTCATACTCACACACAGATACTCGCTCAATACACTTAAATAAATACTCACTAGTACACAATTTGACGACTACTATGTATTTATGGAGACTTGCCTGATTATGTTTGGTACGCATGCGCGCACATGAAGTTCAAGTGTTTTGTGGCCTCTAATTAGTTTTACCTTTAGGGTTCTCTGTTTTCTCTACACTTAAGTAGAGACCGTTAGATTAAAGTCACCATCAACTTGAACAATATACAATACTATAATTTATATCTTTTTCTTTTCTTCTTTTTTTTTCTGTAACCAACCGTGACAGCATCACATACAATACAATGTAAGTAACTATAACTTTGTTTGGGGACTTAATTGCTATTATCGGTTACCATAATTAATTATGTTTGCCATCAACATAAATCGATCGATCGATCGATCGATATGCTTTAGATTGCATTAAGTAACTTAACTAAGCTGCTAACCCAAATGCAATTGCTATTATCATCAACATCAACATCATCGTCGTTAGCAACAACTGTTTGACCAATTAATTATCAAATAACACCAGAAACGGATTCGATTTGCTACACAGGAAGCCTTCTTTTTTTCTTAAGAAAATCAAGCATTACGAGTATTTATCACAGCTAGAAAAATTACAGCGTCGTCCAATGATGCGATGACATAATTTCCGAGAGATCCCAAACCAAACCAAACCAAGTGTTTGCTGTGGTTAACTATTGTCTGTCTGTCTGGCTGTCTGTCTGTCTGCTTAGCAAAACACATTAGATACAAACTGGTCTCGTTGTCTCTTGTTGGCATCATAGTCATCATATAGCTTAAGAGACTTAAGAGTTATTGTAAAAATAAAGACGGGTTTATGCTGTTAGTTTAATCAAACGGAACCAAACTGAACCGATCCAATGCGATCCAACCCGAACTGAAGTGTCTACATGGAAGTAAACAACTGTTGTCGTTCATTTATTTATTGTTGTTGTTTTGTCTGTCAGTCTGCCACAGTCTTTGGAATTTGTTTATGACACTCATTGACAAAGAGATAAACTCATAAATAAATTCAAAAAAAAAAAAAAAAAAACTAATGGAAATTGAGTTTATGAAGACTTTAAGAGTTGTCAGCACAAGAAAATCAATGGTATGACAAATTTATATGGAGATGAGAAATTCAAAACAAATAGATTTTTGAATAATTTTCCAATCATATTTTATGTTTCTAATGGATTTCATTATCATTGTAATTTGTTTTATGGTTTGAATATGAATTCTATTGTATATTGTATAAAATATACAATATATATATAATATAATATGAATATTTTCATACAAGAATCATAAGAAAACTTTGAATATCCGAAAAAGGTAAAAAAATTTAGATTTATTTTGTAATAAAAATATAAAATATATCTACCAGAGAATGTAATCGGTTTAGTATTAGAAAAGATTGGTAACCAAAATCTTATGGGTGCTAGCCAAGCTTCTTAAGTTAGTTTGAATTGAGTTCACTGCCTAATGTCACCTGCTACCATAGAAATCTATTTATGGATGTTAATAAATATTCTTATTTCACTCGACATGTTTTTAAAAGAATTTACCAGAATTAAATGGAGAATGAATGTTCTGAACCATTTTAAAAATAAATTCACCCCACTCTACTCAAGAATTACCACCAGCCCCATGGAACCTTATGTCTTCTTCAAACAACTGTTCCCTCTTACCTTCCTTAAACCTGATAACAATCATCTAGTCAATTTCGAGGTTTTTTCATTAACTAAAAGAGAAGAACTTAGTAACAGATGGATCTAAATTCAACAATACTATTAGTTATTATATCATGGATGTAACACTCAATCATCAAAACCGTAATCTTACTCAACCATAGTTTCTTTACAGCAGTAATTGTCTCTATACTCGAGGCCTGCATCTTTTGCCAAAAATAATGTAGGGAAATTTGCTGTCTGTTCTGTCACCCTTTTTTCAATTAAATATATTCCTTCTAATATTTTCTACTAAAACTAAATTAGAAATATCCTCATCATTGCCACATTGTTGGTAATAAAATGGCTGACAAAGAAGCTAAATAATCCGCTGTCTCTCCAATCCTAACAACCCCGAATTATTCCTCACAAGACACCGTCAAATTTATCAAGTCACACTATTATGAACTCCGACACTCAGTTTCACATCAAATACATAACATGAAACTGATACAAGTTAGTCAACTACAAATAATAAACTGACAGCCAAAACATAAGTACATTTCATTCCTATCTGTTGAATTTTTGAAGACGACATTAGAAAATATATAAACTAAACCAAGGCCACTTGTGCAACGCATTACAACTCAAGTCTCAACCATTTTATTTGCAATGCCTAAAAACTAATATTTCCCAAACGCAAATCCCCTTTCCATTCTTTCCAATCAAACTACACATAATCGGAAATTCATTTTACAATTCCTCCAAAATTCAAATCTATATAATCTAATCTAATGTTAAATTTTTGACAACCAATGTTTGTCTTTTTATAAGCTTTATTAACGCCAGTACCCTGTTTCGTCGACGGTCACGAAATGACGCAAAAACTCCGCCGGATTACGCTTAAACAGCGCCAAACTCACCAGAGACTGACCGACCCGCTTGATTTCAAAGGCTATCAAAACAAAACTAATGAAGGAAATTGACTGAAACTTTGACAGTAGGATACTAAAAGAATGTACTGCATGATGGTAACTTAGCAGCGCCATCGGGCGGTGAGGCTAAGTACTTGTTGATCGACCCTCGTACACATTTTGTGAAAATTTCAACTCTCTAGCTATTACGATTCATGAGATATGACCCGAGCACCGACGGACGGACTGACGGACAACGAAGTCTCTGCAATAGGATTCCCTTTAGTACCCTTTGGGTCCGGAGCCCATAAAAATAAATATATAAATGAAGAATCTTAAGTTAAATTGCAAACTCTAATGGAAAATATATAATATTTTTCCAAATATATGTAAATATTTCTCTATCTGAGAACACATTCAATTTGAACTATAAAACTTTAAAAAGGAAATAAACGAAGTGATACCAAATTAGGAACATATTGTAAATATAAATATTTTCTTTTCCAAACTGAATTTTTGATTCTTTCATAAAAGGTTTATAACTAAATGTTATCTAAATATCTAAAATATATATGTAAAGTGAAGACAGTGAAGACAAAGAATAGACTGAAAATGAATTAAGAAAAATGCAGAGGTACAAATTTATTATTTTTTTTTTTTTATAATTTTCATATCTCAGATGGCCATTGTTTTTTGATGTTGAGATTTCCCAGACTAACTTAAATTTCACTTTTTGTTTCCATTGAACTACTTTTTAATAAATACACATTAACATATTGACTTACTTAAGAGAACTTACAATGACTAGCGAAATTCTTAAATAGATGAGTAATAGAATTTTAAATTAATATATGCAGGGCTTTCAAAAATAATATAAGTAATATGTTAAACGGTAACCTAATTGTAGAGCTTAAGAGGTTTCTTAAAAATTGATAAAAATATGGGTAGACTAATAGTAGTCACAGACTGATATTTTTGCAGTATCGCAATGTTCGAGTTGTTGAATATCCACAGCGGCTTCAGAACTGCCAGATAGAGACGAACTTTGTTTTTGATAGGCCAAGTCGAGTCAGTGGTTATATAAAATTCGAAAATCGAGACACAAACAGAGACAAGATGTCAGTCATATAAACCATTTCTTAAGTAAGTTTTAGGCATTTTTTCACTAAAAATTTATGGTAAACAAAAATTCAAAAGCGACCATTTCTTCCTTCATTTCACTTTCACTAAAGAGGAGTCTAAAGATGAAAAAAAAAAAAAAATTTATTATAAAACTTACAATGTGAAAATAAGCAACAATAACAATCTCAATAACAATAGTGGTAACACATAACAGACCGCGTATAATTTTAATAAAAATGAATTTAACACGCAATTAAAGTTGTTTATATTTTATTGCAATAAATAAAATATCCAACAATACTTTATACTTTATATCTCAGATATACGAGTATAATATTTCTTTTATTTATTGTATTTTTTTTTTCATTTTTTTTTTTCTTTTTGAGTTTTGCTTGCCATTTTGTTGTTTATAATTAAAATGTTTGTTGAATAATTATTTTTTTAACTATTATTTTGTTTATTATTTACTTACAACTTTTGTTGTTATTGTTGTTTATAGTTATTTTTTATTTTTTTGTTATTGTTATTTCTTTTTTATTGTTGTTGTTATTATTAAAGTTATTAAAAAAGAAATATGTCAAAAATGCTGTAATCAACTTTATTCACAGTGCATCATCATAGTTTTCTTTATATTATTTTTTCTCACTTTAAACAATTTCATGTCTACTTAAAAACAGAAAATGAAAAAATTTTATAACAAAACTGCCAATTAGTTTGTGCCAAAAAAGAATCTTTTTATGTTACATATTTTCTTTTAAACATTTGAGGAGGCAGATACTAAGTACATAGTATCTCTGGCTTTGCCATTCACTTATTCTACTTACTTACTTACTTCTACTGCCTACAAGAAAGTGAGATTTAAATGGTATAAGAAAAACTACGAGTATAGTAAATAGAAGTTTGCTTAAGTTGGAGCAACAAATTGAAAGGTTTCTTATAAGTGTGTATTTTTATTTGGGTCGAATGGAATGGAAAGTGTAATGAGTAGAAAAAGAGAAGTACAAAACAATTTATTCTATGGAATAGAAACAACAATAAAGTGGGCGAGTCAGTTGATAGTAAAGAACAATGAAAGTAAATGTTATTATTTCTTATTATTGTTTAGATTTTCATATATAAAATATATGCTATAATAGATCATGAGGTCTAGGACAGGGAACACGATTCTTATTTGTACAACTTGAAATGATAGTAAATTTTCAAAATATAACAAAATAAATATTTCTCTGACCTTATTAATTTTTGTTGTATGTAAATCTTTTATGCAAATTGTATCCATTCACTTGGTGATTCCACTTTTCCATGATGGTCTCTGGCCTACATCGCATAACTATACGAATTTGTTGGCCAAAGATAATCAATCGCTGCTTCTTTCTTTTCTTTTCTTTCTTTTGAATGCATATTTATCTGAAAGAAAAAAGTTTATCATATAATTTATAAAGAACAGAAATTGATTTTATAAACAAATTGATTGAATATAGAAACGGCGATTTACATGATACAACTATGAGGAAGACATTGAAGGAATTGTTTTTTAGTTTTAGTAGTCAGCGAAGTACTGATGATTGAACAAGTTTGTTATATTGGTGGTAATACAACAGACCTTTAACTTCCTGAGTCCATTTTGAAAGCCACAAATCCTTACCAAAACCATGAGCAAAAAATTTTTAAACTAGGACGACTTCAAGTTAAACTTAACATAATTGAAGCATAAATAAAGAACAGAAATTGATATAATTGATTTATAATTAAATTGATTGAATACAGAAACGGCGATTTGAAGGAATTGTTTTTTTAGTTCCTAAGAAGTAGACTCATGATCATGACTTCTTCAAGTCAGGAAAGGACTAGAAAGTATTACAATATACCTTTAATTTCCTGAGTCCTTTTTGAAAGCCACTAAACCTTACAAAAATTACTTATGATAGCCAAGAGGAAACAATTTTTAAACTAGGACGTCTTCAAGTTAAGCTTAACTTAACTTAAATGAAGGACAAAGACAAAAAAAATGTATAACCTCTTTGTAAAGAATGCAAACAAGGAAGGCCGGCGGATTAATGATTGTAACAATTTAACTTATTTAAATTTTTTATATTGATGGCCTAAGTGTGTCAGTTCTGAAACCTTCTAAACTTAACCAAAGTTACTTATTAAAAAGATGATTAGATGTGTTTCAATATAGGGAAACTTATATCAACTTGAAAAGAATGAAAGACAAAAGTTCTTTAAAAATTATCATGGACACTTTCTAAAGAATGCAAAACAGGGATAAGGCATATGT
Organism: Amiota minor; assembly: GCA_037043295.1. Classification (NCBI taxonomy): domain Eukaryota; kingdom Metazoa; phylum Arthropoda; class Insecta; order Diptera; family Drosophilidae; genus Amiota; species Amiota minor. Next base: position 1,632,332 of record JBAMAW010000382.1, read on the forward strand.
TTGTAACAACTTCACCCATTTAAGTTAGGTTGGCAAAACCAGGCATTTGAAAGCTTAAGTATGTCAATTCTGACAATAAATAAACCTCACCTAATTTACGATAGTCATAATGTATTAATCTGAGATGACTTCAGTTCATTGGAAATTGGTTATGGTCTTTTCTTATAGATGGTTGATGAGTGGATCAACTTAACACAATTAAGTTTCTTATAAAAAACATGAATCACCAAGTTTTTAAAATAAAAAACTAAAAGTTTATTCATTTGTAACTTCGCTTTGGTGAGAAACTCTTAAATGTAAATCTACAATATTTATAGATCTTAGCGTTGGCTTTATTACAATGAATCATATAATTTCCATTTTAAGACAATTGAAAACTAATTTTCTTTTGGTCAATTTGAAATCAAACAGTTGAAATGAATCTCAAATATCATGATAGAAAATACTCTTTAAATACAATTGTTTCCCCTTAACTTTGGGTCACTGGTGGTAAACAATATAGTCACCTTTCTATCTTACATTTCATCACAAAATTTATTTCAATTTTCTCATATTTTCCAGCTTAATGATCATTACATAACCATCACCATCACTACAGAAAGTATTAACTAACCAAGAAAACAAAAAACTTGACTTTTTAATTGAGTCACATTTTCTGCTGCTTTTCTTCAGCAATCAACATTTCCTTTTTTTTTTCTTCTTTTCTCTATTCATTCATTTATTGCTTTAATGTTTGATGATGCCAATGAGATTGAATACTACTGCTGCTGCTGATGATGATGATGATGAAAAAGAAAATCCATTGGAAGAAGTGGGCAAATAGAAAATTCAGCACAGGAAATAAGCATACGCCTCGTTGCACCGCAATAACTTAGCCAATGTTGCCTCCATTACTCCACCTACTACCCACCCCATCATAAGCTATTTACTCACTAATGTTGCTGTCCACAAAATGGTGCCATATAGTAGACATGATGCTGTCAAATGTGGCTTAGCTGCCATTCAGTTTGTTGCTACTGTTTGTGCAACTGAGGAGTTGAATTGCATAATTGTATGTTAGTACTAAACAAAAACAAAAAATACTTTCAAACTTAATTTAAATTCCATTTGGTTTTTGTTTTTTATTTTTGTTTTCTTATATTTATTTTAGCACAAATTTGCATGTGCAACAACAACAACAACAACAACACACACACACACACACACACACACACTGAATACTTAGCAATGAGGAAAAAAAATAGTCTGCATTAGCAATTAAAAATTGTTGTAGTATTCAAGTTTTTTATCCGATTTTGCAACAATTTTTGTGCTTTGTTCTTCTTTTCATTGTGTTTTTTTTTTTTTTTTTTCTTATTTGGTGCTTAATGAAGTTTTAATGCTGCCCAACGCAAAACACTTAAGACAAAAGCCAAGTCAAGTGAATTTGAGCCAAGCCAAGTAAACAGGTTGAATTGCGTATGATTCACGCTTAAGAAATTAACAGAACAAAAAACCTTTAACCAAAAACAAGACCAACTGTAAAGAAAGAAAAAGAAAAAAAAAACTCCCAAGCTGCACAAAGGCACCTAAAGTGAGTTAGTGACTTAGTGAGTGAGTGTTTTGTTTTGTTTTTCTTTCAATAGTCGTCAGTCGCATTGTGATTGTGTGAAGCAATTAAAAATAAAAATCAACAACAATTTTCTTAATGATAATTCGTTATTAAACGAGGGTCCCTCAACAAGTTCAGACTGCAAATGGAATTAATGGAAAATCATTTTTTATTTCCTAAACAATATTTGTGATCATTGAGCAGCGTAGTCTTCAATCAAAGCCAGAACTTTACTACAAAAAATCAGGTCATTCCTGACCACTCCAGTCCCACGTAACATAGATTCGGCTGCCAAATTCATTCGTGGTGGTGCTGCAACAGTTGATGTCCCTTCTTCCGGTGCCATAAGCATTGAATCAGCATTTCTTCCCATACGCTGTCTTAAGTTTCGTCTGAAGCTATGGGTTTCTTAAGAAGGCCTTCTTGTTGCTTTTCGCTTTCTAAAAAGTTAGTTCAATCTTGTTTTTCTTTTTTTTTTTATTATTAAAGGACAAAAACTCATCAATAAAAGCTTACTAAAAACATTAATGCGAAAAGTCAGTCAAATTTAGTACAAACGTCGTTTGGTGTCATCGATTTTTATGAGAAAAACAGTTTGATTTGAACGGATGCCATGTCACAAGCAGTTCAAGAAATTATAGGTAAAGAAACTTTCTTCAATTGATTTATAATAAAATTTGTTATGCTTTTCTGTACAAAATGTACCACTTCGCACGTTTCATATCCCACTATTTTTTTCAACCGTCTGTCGTGTAAATGGATGCATCTTTTACACATAAAACGTGAATCGTTAGTTATTTTTATACTCTTTACACAATGAATAGTATTTGTAGTCTGTCATAAAGTTTGTAACAGACAGAAGGAGACATCATTAACCCCATCTTCTTTATATATAAAATTCGAGTGTACGAAATTTCTTGACTCTTAATCTCCTATAGAGCTAGACCAATTTTGATAATTTTTTTTTTTTGGTTTACTTATGGGGTCACCAATATGGTTTATGCTTCAGTTGGACCCGGTAGGTGGCGCTGTTGTCGAGATACAGGCACCTTTTTACCAAATTTTTAGCCGATTTTAATATTTTTTTTTTTTTTAAATGACAAATGAATGCTAATGAAAAGAGTTGCATTCTTATTTTTTTCAGTTTTTAACTTTTAATATAATATTTTTAAGTATTAAGTTTTTTGAAAACCACTGCAAGCCCAACCATAATGCTTTTAATGTTTATAAAAACATTATTTTATAAGAGTCGATGACATATTGTATTTGCAGCCATCAAAACATAACCATATACAATAGCTTTGTATTTATTACCATGATGGAAACCCATAAGTGTATTTCCAAGCGAAACTTTATGTTTTTATCTATGACCCTTTGTAGTATGTATAGAGTCACAACAAGAGGCCTTATAGTCTTTTCGTCAATAATAATTTTCCATATCCATCTGTTAAAAACAAAAACTTCTTCAAACAACCCACTGTTTCTTTTAACTTTAAGATTCCTAAGGTTGGTTTTTCGCAAATAGTTTTTATTTAAAGCTAATTTCAGCAAAATTAGTTAATTACCTAACGACAGAATGAACAACTACTGATGAAAAAAATAAAAACAAACGCACGAAGTCAAATTATATTATAATTCGAGTAGGAACAATATAATAACATAATGTAGAATGAATTCTTGACCCAGTTTAGCAGGAAATTCAACTGACACCGCTCACACAAGAAAAACAATACGAGGGTCGATCAACAAGCATCTTTGTTTAGAGTGAAGTGTACATTGCCATTATTAATACACAACTGTGAGACGATACCAATACTGAATCATAAGTAGGTTAGTTTTTGATTGAAAGTAAACCATTAAAATAGAAGAACTTATGCGATTAAATTTAAAATTGGGCAGAGATTAAATACTTGAATTGAAAAAAGAAAACAATGAATGAGTAATAAACGGTTCCAGATATGAAAGATTCTTTAAAAAGCAGAGATTGACAATAATTGAAGATGACTAAGAATGAGAAGAGCCTCGCTTACTTTGAGAACAACGTCCTAAAACATTAAGTTTGCGAAATAAAGTCACGGTAATCAATTTCGTCAATCAAGACATGGACTTGCGTTTGATCTTAACAACTTTTGTTTCACATTGGACAGTATGCAAAAATCATTTTTAATTGTTTAGGATCGTTCATTTTAAGTGAAAGGTATTCCCATGGAAAGCATTACCAATGAAGATTATTCAGATTGCTGAAATGAGTTCTCCACTAATATTGTACTTTAAGGGACAAAACTTACCGAAGAAGAAAAGACAATTCCAAGAAGGTAAATCATGGGTTGAAATGTTGTTACTAGGGACCAATGGGCAAAACAAACGAATTTCGCTAATCAATTGTTTCAAGATCCAAATTTAAGCCTTGCCAATTATTGTATTTTCCAATTCAATTCATGACGAAATATTGTAGTTTTATCGAAGGAGACTTGAACCTTGATAAAACTTATCATTTGTTTATTTTTTTTTTTTGTGAAGTGAAACTTCTTTAGCTAAGAAGAGTAAATCCAAAAATAATATGAAAATGAAATGTGACGAAAATCAAAATTAGACGATGTTATTATTATTATTTTTGGAGCTATTTAGGCAAATTCAATTGAAATGTCTTCGTGGCGTAGTGTTAAGACATTAGGTTTGCAAACCAAGGGCGTGGGGTTCGAGTCCTGCTCTGTGAATTTTTTTTTATTTTATTTGTGAAGTAAAACTTCCTTAGCGATTTTTTGTTTTATTTTTTTTTTTGTTTTTTTGTTTTTAATGATAATCAAACAATTGCACAAACGTTGAGCTAAGTGTATCGATCTTTGTCTTCATTCCAAACACCAACCAAGTTGAACGACCCTCGTTTACACACCCAAGAGGCTAATCGAAGCAAAACTAAATCGCATGGCGAACCGGAAAATATGAAATATTGAATACTTAAGAAAATATAATAAAAAAAATGCTAACAAAATACAATTAGGGTATTTTTTCAATAAATTTTAATTCATTTAAGAACAAACAAAAAAATAAGAGACCTTCATGGTTAATATTTTGAATCATTTTCTGCATAAATCAATTTAGCAAAAAACAAAAGAAATAAAAATAGGAAAAAAAAATATGTAAAAAGAATGGTAAATGAATTTGTCTAATGCGAGTTAATAAGGTGAACCGCAAAATGCAGCCAATACCGTTGAAAATAAAATGCTGGACATTGCAACAGCGGTAGTAGTAGTGGTGGCAGCAATGGAAGCTTGTTAACTGTAGTCAACATGCAGCAGCAGCAGCTCAGCGGTTTGGGCCAAGTTGATGTTGGTTGACTTTGCAATTTACTTGCTAACGTTACATTAAGTTAATGCAGTAAATTACCATTGCTAACCAATGTTGTGCAGTTTTTCCCACAGTCATCATCAGCATCGTCGTCATCTTTCAAGAGTTTTGTGCCGACAAGACAGTTGAAGACCATAATCTTTTTTACTCATTTTTAATTCATTGTCTTTGACGGAAACTTAGTTCATTTGGGTTTTACTTTTTTTCTTTTTCTGTTTCTGTTTCTATTTCTAATTTTGTTTTTTATTTATGTCTTCTGTTGCAGATCATGGAATTGAGTAACTTCACGGCATCTAAGAAGATGTCACGAGAGGAACGTCGCTATTCAGTGCCACATGGTCCGAATACACCATTGCCAGCTGCTGCATCAGAAGACCTGCATGCATGGTCAATATACAGGTGAGTTGATATCACATTATGTTCTCATATCTACTACAATAGTAAGCCAATCCCTTTACAACAGTGATGATTTTACCTGGTTTGAGGTTTGGTTAGCAGAGGAATTTAACCTAAGCGTATCCAAATAAATTTTGACGCTGAATTAACTTTGATCGCTTGATTGCTTTGGTCAATCATAGATACAAAAAAAAAAAAAACAAAGTAAAAGACACGGAAGTTAACATATCATAAATTACAATTGATTCAAATTATAATCAACTAGAAAGGGGCAAGTGCATTAGGCGCACCCACAAAAGAATTAAAAAATAGAAACCTAAGGCCAAGCCTCATAAATTTTCTAAAGAATTTTCATTGCATTTTGACCACAAACAACATTTCATTTTTCTCTTTTTCCGGTCAATGTCTCTCAACCTATATTTGTTCTTATTTTATTTTTATAGGCAAAATCTCAATTCTGATTTTACTGATTCAGCACTGGGTTCATCAGATAAATCACCGCTGCCATATGGAAATTTCCAATTAAGAGATACAACAGTGCAATCAATCATCAATCATCCGCGTTATGGACCAAAGTGAGTACAAATAAAAACTTAAAACAATTTAATGACGATTGATTCGTTGAATGATTATTTAAATGACTAATTGATTGACTGTTTGATTGTTTATAGATCACCTTTGGGTTCAAATATGTACACTTACCTGAAATTTGGTCTGCCGCGTGTATTTCCCCCAAATGCTGGTTCTCAGCGCTCACATCGTCCAGGACCAGGACCAGGAGCAGGCGGTGGTGGTGGTGGTGGTGGAGGCGGCGGTGCTCGTGGACGTATTAATCGTGGTTTTCGTGATAGTTCTGGAGGTGGTGGTGGCATAAATGGTGGTTTGGCTGCTGGTTCTTCAGGCTATGATAGCAGTGACAACGAAACAACACGTAGCCGTGTGCCACCAAACTTAAGGTAGAATCCAGAGGAGCACATGATTGATTGATTGATTGAGTGACATTGTTTTTTCTTTTCTTTTTTTATAATTTTATAGAAAATATCGTAGTGAATCGGATTTTCGTGCCATTAGCGGCATACAAACACCGCATTCACGTCCGAATCACGTGCACAACAAGGTGTGCCCATGGCAGCCTTACGTCAAGCCAATAGTCGTGCCAGCATTGCTGTCGGCACGCATATCAATGCTCATCATGCAGCACAGTACAATGCCATGCCCAATGGCAAACATTATGGTCATCGTTCGCACAGTGAAGCTGATTTATTGGCAAATGGTGTAGATACTGGTGGTGGTGGTGCTACTGGCTTGGGTTATGATTACAATGAATCACGAATCTATGGTACATCACGTCATCAAAATGGTGGCACTGCTATAATGGGACATCATCATCTTCATCAACAGCAGCATCAACAACAACAACAACAGCAACATCATCATCATCATCCGAGTAGCAATTATGGCATGTCCAGTCGTAAGCATTCAAACATTGGCTTAGTCTATCCAAATATACAAGTCCATTGTCTTGATGTTAATCCCTGTCTACGTGGTGTTTCACTGCAAGCCAAAGCTGGTGATTTGTTTGCCATTATGGCGACATCACAACGTGAAGGCACAGCCTTATCAGAATGTTTAGCTGGATTGCATGAGCGCATGGCCGGTGAGATCCTCATTAATGGCCAACAGGTGAATAAACGTGGTCTACGTGAACTATGCAGTTATGTGCCGGCATTGGAAGTATCCTCACTAGATCCCAGAATGAGTGTGCAATGTACACTGAATTTCCATGCAGCCTTACGTGGACCCATCGATCGTACTAATCTAAAAGAAAGGGTAAATTAAATATCAAAACAAAAAAAAAAGAAGCATTTCATCTTATAACAACCTTCATTCCTTGTTCCTTATTCATGACTGATGATAGATGGATGAGCTCATTGAGGACTTGGGTTTAAATACCGTGCGAGCCTCAAATGTTTCAACTTTGACTCATTCAGAAAAACAACGTCTTAGCGTAGCCTGCCAACTGTTGGCACAATCCTCTATATTGATTTTGGATCAAGTGACGAGTAACATGGATATATTCGATACATTTTTCTTGGTTGAATATCTTCGGCAATGGTGCAGTGGTGGACGCATAGTCATTATGACACTTCAACCGCCCACATTTGAAATACTCTCCATGTGCTCGGGTGTTCTATTGCTGTCCGGTGGACGAACTGTGTTTTCTGGAAGTCGTGCTGATTTGCCACGTCACATGGGTGAATTGGGTTATCCATGTCCACCGTTCAAGAACCCCGCTGATTATTATTGTAAGTTAAAACTTAAGATTCCTTATTATTTCATAATTTTATCATTTTGTTTTGCTTTTCTAGTGGATTTAGTTACTTTAGATGACTTATCCGCTGCTGCCATGCTTGAATCCTCGGCGCGTATAGAATCGCTTGCCAATTCATGGGATCAAATCAATTCTGAGCCACCACTTGCTGCCCCACCAGCTTCATTGCCCAATTTTACCCAAAAAGCAGGTTTCTTTGGTCAACTGAAGGCTTTAATAAAACGCTTTGCTATATATAAACAACCTGGTTCATTGCTCACTTGGATTAGTAAATTAATTGCAGCAGCAGTTCTTTCATTATGCATTGGTTGCATCTTCTGGGATGTACCAGCATCAGATCCTCAACTGACTTACAATGATCGCTTTGGCTATCATCATGCCGTCATGGCACTAGCATATTGGCCACTGCTAATGCTTACTATACGCGACGCTCAAGAGGATCGTCGTCATGCCGAACGTGATATACGTTTGGGTTTATACACACGTAGTCTTTATATTGTAGTACAGAGTTTATTTGGCTTATTTCCAAGTCTCTGCATATGGTTGGCTTATCTACTGCCGGCGCATAGCATGGCAGGACTTTATACGAATACAAATAGCAGTGACACTGGCATTTATTTGTACATGGGTAAGTTAGTTTTATAGGTATTATTATGTGAACTTAATCTTCTACTTACCACATCCTTTGTTAGGTTACATGTTACTCTATTTGACAATCATACAAACGCTGGCGCTCTTCTGTGCTCATCTATTGCCTTGCCAAGGTATCTGCTACCATATTCAATGCCCTCATTACATTCGGTTTGACTGCTGTTGGTGGTTATCTAGTACATCCACGTAATCTTTCAAAGATTTGGCAATGGTTAACTTATATTTCACCAGAGAAATGGTTGATGCCTGTCTTAGTTCAAGATGAATTCAGTGCAGAAACTTTAGCAAACTCTGCTGGTCTTCAGCTGTGTCGCAATAAACAGGTGAGTAATATTGAATGATGATTGAATGAAATTTCTTCAATTTTTAATATGATTTCCATATCTCAATCAGGTTCAACATCAAGAGATTATTGTCCAACAGCCTTGCCCACCGCCAAATGGTACTCAAGTGCTAGTCGATTATCAATTGCTGCCACAGCAGCATATACTCGATCCATCCTACTCTTTCGATAAGACCACAACATTGGCTTTGGTGCTAGCCTCTGTTATTGTCTTCTTTTGCACATTCTTCATTTTCGTATGCAATTGTCGCAATACCCTGCGCAGCAAGAAGAAACGATACTACTAAGTAAAGTAGCATAGCATAGTAGGTTGTAGTACCACATGAGTTCTTAAGATTGATATATTAATACAATTAAAATTTGTTAGTTGCTTCTATTCTTTAGTTAGATAGGCAACAACTTTCATAGTTTAAAAAAAAAAGACATAGAAAACTCTGCACATTTTAAATTTGCATTTAACAAAATAGACAAACAAAAAATAACTTTTTTTTGCATTAAAATAAAAATATAATATTATTTTTTTTTCTTATGTAAAGAAGAAAAATTTTAAATTAAATTTCTTTTTTAGTGAAAAACTTTGTTGCAATTTTAATCTATAAAAAAAAAAAAATTGTTCGTAAATTATAATTTTAAATTTTGTTTAACAACTGACTAATCACTGGTTAAGTTAAGGAGATACCATTTACATATGTAAGTGTAAAAATAGAAATAAAAATAAAAGAAAATTTTTCAATAAATTTAATTTAATTAAAAAGAAATTCAAAGGAAATCATCATATGGAAAGTAATATTAGAAATAAATAATAGAATATAGCATAAATAAAAAGCCTTCTAAAGAAAGCCACCTCTATCGGTAGTAACTTGAAGTAAATGGGTCTGATTATTTGGACAGTTGAAAATGTAAAGAACATTGTGTGGAGAACCACCACTCGATAGTCTCATTTCACTATTATCAATAAGTGAAGGACGGACTCTCAACACAACACTATTCTGCCGTGACTTCAATGCAGTTTCAAGTAACCATCATAATTCATCAAAACCCGACTTAGAGCTTCAACTGTCAATTGTCTAATGTCTATTAAAGATATATATCTGATATCCTAGTATGATGTAATGCATTGTAGTTGGAATGTGCACTCATATGTGAGGCCACTTCACTGACGAACCAATAATACTTAAAGTTCCATATTTGCCATATTCATATGAATGTCTATTTCCTTGCTTTTGTCACAGATTATTTTAAAAACTATTTATAGAAAACTGAGAAATTTATTTGGAACAAAAACCCTTAAGAAAACATTAAACAATCTTTTTCTTCTTCTGTCTAAGATTAAATTAGAAATTATGGTATATTGGAACAATAACAGGTTTCATTTCAATGTCTTGTGTTTTTACTTTTATCTTAGATTAATTTAGAAAATTTATAGAACAAAATCCCTAATTCAAAAGGTAAAAAATTGCATTTACCTTTTTTGGTTTTTGTCTTAGGATTAACTTAGAAATTAATGATGGAATAGCCTGAGATTGGTATGGGCCAATATAATGCCATGTTCATTGCAAGCCTCAATAACAGCAGCATCATTTGACTGCGTGCCAAATAGAACACCACTGCAAACTAATATAAAATGTATAAATTATTTAAGCAAAAAAACGTACCAAATTAGCACGATCAATATTATCACGGAATGGGAAGAATGCATCTGAAGCCAAAGCGACATTATTCATTTGTTAACCAAGATTTTTTCAGCATCAGTCAACAAAGCTGGAACAGTTTCAAACCTTTTGGGAAAAACAAAAACAAACAAAACAAAGTTTTAGAAACACTGAATAGCTTTATACAGTTTGACAAGCTTTGTATTTGTATATATGCTACTAAAACTTACATGGCTTCGAATTGTTCCAATGGCATATCTTTGCCCACTGTTCCATTAACGTAATTATCAATTGCATTTGAAATCTCAGCACGTTTAACGCCTTTTTTGAATTTCATAGCAGCAACGCGTGGATGTTGACGTAGCCACCAGTTGTCGGCCTTGTCGCCAGCCAAACGAGTGCAATGTATACGCGATTGTTGACCAGCACCAATGCCAATTACTTGACCATCGCGTGCATAACACACCGAATTACTTTGTGTATATTTTAAAGCAATTGTAGCAACAATCAGATCACGAATAGCTGCTGCGGAAAGCCCCTTCTGTTTGGTCACTACATTATCAAAAACTGAAGGATTGATGACGGCATCATTGCGTTTTTGTTCAAGAGTCAAACCAAAGATGGTTTTGCGTTCCAACTCGCTTGGTTCATAATCGGGATTGATCTGTTTGAGGAAGAAACAATGTAAGTTTGTTTAGCACTCTATAACATATGATTAACCCCTGAGCAATATGCCACTCTTCTTTAGCAACTCTATAGATCTGATTATAGCCCGGCTAATGCTCAGACACCTCACGTGAAATAATCTTTGCCGTCGCCAAATCACAAACATCAGAAAGTGCAACAAAATCACCAAATGATGACATACGATCAGCACCACGTGCCCGCGCATAAGCAGCAGCCAATGGCGTCAAACTCTCATATAAATCATCAACCATACAAAGCTTTGCTTCAGCTGGATTCAAAGGCACACCGACGGCAGCTCCGGCAGGTGAAACATGCTTAAAACTTGTTGCAGCTGGCAAATTAATAGCCTTCTTTAATTCTCTAACCAATTGCCAACCATTGAGTGCATCGCAAAGATTAATGAATCCAGGTGAACCGTTTAAGACCTTCAAAGGCAATTTATCTAATTGAGTAAACAACTGTGCTGGTTTCTGATGAGGATTCATGCCATAACGTAAACTGAGTTGAGCTTCGCCCCCAGCATATTGTTTACGGAAATAATCAGAAATTGCATCATCATAAATAGCCGTGTGCGTGAAAGCCTTGAGAGCGAGTAATTTACGTGTCTCCAAGTCAGTGTCACCTTTAGCACTGCCGAATTCTTCAAGAACCTTTTCATACTGGCATCACATACAACTGTAACACGATTATGATTCTTGGCAGCGGCACGCAATAAAGTAACACCACCAATATCGATATTCTCCACAGCATCAGCTACACTGACATTTGGCTTGGACACAGTATTAACAAATGGATAAAGATTGCATACAACAAGAGAAATCAAATCGAAGTTTTGTTTCTTCATATCAGCCAAATCACTCTCTGTCGTGCGTGCCAAGATACCAGCATGAACAGCGGGATGAAGTGTCTTAACGCGACCGCCCAACATTTCTGGGGCACCAGTAATATCAGAGACATCACCGACTGCTAAACCAGCATTACGCAAAAGTGTAGCTGTGCCACCACTAGCCACAATCTGAAAATTAAGTTTTGCCAAAGATTTACCAAGCTCCAGAAGACCAGTTTTATCTGAGACACTTATGAGTGCTGAAAGTGAGAATTATTATTAATAAAAAAAATAAAAAAAAATAAAAATAACATGAATGTTATACTATACTTGAGGTCTCGACCTCATTATGGTTTTATTATACTCGACTTACCAATGCGTTTGTTTGCCATTTTGAATTCTGAATTGATTTGACTTAAAGCGTCTAGTAATTTACGTGAGTTGCTAACTGGGCGACTGCTAAAATGTAAATGAAAATCAAATTAAAATCAACAACAAGTTGCACTGTCTCAATATATTGTGAATATTGATAAGAATTGATCAAGTTACTTATTTAGCCCCCAGCCAAGGGTTATCACATCTTGATTTGGTTTATTGGAATGGAAAATAAACGTATTTTGTATTAAAAATAATTTACAAATATGTAGATTTATTTTCTATGGATTACGAAAAACAAACAAAAATATTTACAAATCTATTTATATGTATTAATCTTTATCACTTGTTGTTTCCAATTGATGTTTGGGATTGGGATTGGGATTCTTCCACAACTTTTCTTCTTAAGCTTTCTTTGCATCTTTTATGTTTATTGGAACGCAAATGTAGACGCCATTGATACTCGCCAATGAAATGTCTTTGACAAGTGGAACAAAAATTACTGGTCTCTTCATCCAAACCATCACTGGGATGCTCACGTTTTGGCATAGGTTGCACTTCACATGTTTCTTCATTACGATAGCAATCAATAATCAATTCAGCTGGTTTATAAACCTTTTCAGACCAAAGTTGTACATCACTTGTATCCAATTCATAAAGTTCTGGCACCAGGCGATCTTTGCTTCCAAGGAAACGATTGTTAATCCATTTGATTTGCTTTTTAGAGTAACGGCGAGTAACAAGTTTCAGTTCATTGAGACAGGAATGCAGTAAATCCAAGCCAGGAGGTAGATCATGATTATTGTCTTTTGTTGTTACAGGTGGTAATTTATAATCATGTTGCTTTAGAATCCTCAATTTTTGCATCATTTTCGGCATTATATTTCATCAAATAAGGTATGAATTCTTTATAGCCAATTGTCTGGAGGACACCTTTTGTATAAGAATTGATCATAGCATCAGCCACATTGTATTTGTCATGGAAGGCACGAACTTCTTGCAATAAACCTTGGGCCAACATGCCATCAACACGCTTATCTAAACGCTCATCCAGGACATCTTGCTTGCAACGCAACCAAAACAAAATGGTATGCGGATATCGCAATGGGCCACCCAAACGATTTCCGCCAGGTTGTTGACGTTGTTCCAACAATTTCGAGGTCAATGTCTCACCGCTCGATTGATAATATTCTATGGCACGAATAATCTTTCTTCGATTATTGGGATGTGTTCGATTGGCGCTGGGCATATCAAAAGTTTGCAAATGCTTGTGCAAAGCACTCGAAGACATGGCACTCATATCCGAAGCACTCAAAGCATTTGGTACTTTTGTTTTTAGTAAATCCTCATGAGCACTAAGCGCTTCAAATTCCTCACTAACTAACACATCCCATAGTAATGATTCAATATAATAATTTGTACCGCCCACAACAATTGGCGGCTTCGACTTGGTCAGCAATTGTTCAACGATTGGCAGAGCAGCATTACGAAAATGTACCACATTAAAAGGTTCTGCCGGTGTTGCTACATCAAGGAGATGATGTCGTGCACGAGCTTGTTCCTCTTTGGTTGCCTTTGCTGTTACAATATCCAAATTGGCATAGACTTGCATAGAGTCCGCACTGATAATTTCACCGCCAAAACGCTCAGCCAATTCTAGGGATAATTTTGTTTTCCCCGTGCCCGTTGAGCCAAGTATTACGATAAGAGGCACTTTGCGTAACATTTTTTATTCACTTTGGTTTAATTTGTTTCCATTTAATAATATTTAATTAAATTCAATTAAATTTTGTAAGAAAAAACATGTGTTTTTGTTTGCGAAACTTGAAGTGTTGGTAAGGCAGTTTTCCAATTATGATAAGGCAGTGAGAACGTGATGGAAAAATTCATTTGACAGCAATCACACACACACTAACACAGTCTTAACCGGAACGAGAAGACGCAGTATGACTTAATTGAAACTATGATTAAACTAAATAATTGTGAATATCTGATAAAAAACTAATATTGTATTCTACATAATGAATTTAAATAGCATAGTTTCTTTTTATTTTAAGCTTATAAATTGTATTACTTTTGACATTAAAAAAGAGACTTACAACTTGTTGATTCTCCACGGCAGGTCAAAACTGCTTTATCGCCACTTAATTTTGGATCCAACACACACGCAGCCATTGTGGCCAACTAAAGCAATCTCGCTACTTTTCAAGGGTACTCGCTACTTATATTTAAAATAAAATGAAGTGAAATGCAACGCAAAATTTGCTTTTTTTTTGCAATATATTTAAAAGTGAATGCAAATTGGCTTGATTTAAAATAGTAACACATTGGTCTGAAAAAAAGAATTTAAGAACAAACTATCAAAATTTCAGATACCTCAGTCCGGTGGATTTCTATTTGGTGGGGCTCTTAAACTTACACACATTTCTTCTTATATAGAATTGATTTATAAAAGTCACTCTTGTTATTTTTTAAGCTAATATTTCATTTTCAGAATACATACTTCCTTTCAAAGAACTTTTTACGGATATTTTTTGTTATGCAATTTAAAACAATTTTCACAATAAAATTTTATTATAGCGTTTCTACTTGTAATTCGTGAACCGGAATATATAGAATAACTATTGTTCTTTTTAAATAATTCCATAAAAGAATTCACCTCGTTTGAAGTAGAACAAGCAAGGAAATTTTCGCGCTTTTCAACATTTTCGCTGCAACCAACGTCAGAGAATCAAAGTCAGAGTGACCGTTCCTGCAATGCAACACAATATCCGCTCTGGTAATTTAATTCCCATTAAGGCAATTTTCTTCATTGCCATTTTGGTCACACTAACACGCTGTAACCCAAATTGTTTTGTTCACTCGTGCGTCGGACGTCGGTCGGCAAAAAGTTCAACAAATAGTTTCGAAAAGAGCAGCGAATATCTAACTGAAAAAAAGAGAATCGTATTAAAGTCTTCTTCTTGGTGAATTGTTTAAACAAGTTTCGCCGTTAAATCAATCAACCAAAATCAAAATTTATTTGTTGTCGGTGTTTTATAGAAATTTTTGCACTGAATTTTGAACATTTTTTATTCTATATTTGCGTATTTGCATTATTCTGTGTGTATTTTGAGACTGAGATTGTTCTGTCGTTAGCTCGTCGTTTTGTGTGTGCGTGTTTTTGATCTGTGTACGTGAAAAGAGGAGCAAAAAAGAATTTGCAAAAATAAAAAGGAAAGAAAAGAAATTAAGGGAACGACGGAGAACACAAAAAAAAAAAAGAAAAGATTTTGAAAAGGTGAATCATATACAAAACCACAAAGAAGAGAGCAAAGAGAAAAAAAAAAGAATCAAAATCTGAATCATTTTTTGGCAAATAAAATTCAATTTGCAAATTTTTAAATAAATAAATTGTGTGTGTTGTGTGAGAGATCGAAGGAAAAGTAAAACAAAAGAAGAGCAAAAGGCGTTTTATATACATACCTACAAGCATACAATTGTATTGTGAACATACACACGCATACATACACACACGCATATATATCCAACGCATACATACGTAAATTAAATACAAAGAAAATGGAGCACGAGGATAACGCGCAGTTTGAAAATTCCTTGCAAAATGCACAAAATCGCATGGAGAATCTTCACCTCGGCAACACTGGTGTGGGAATGGATAATTCCAATGAGTTGGACCCTTCTTTGGAAGGTGAAATTGTTGTCGATGCCGGCAATAATGCTGTTGTTGTTGGCCAAAAGTGTGATGGTGGAGAACTTAATGATGATGAAGAAGAATTGAAATATATAAAAGAAGTGCAGCAGAGCGAAAAGCAGCAGCAGCAACAACAACACCAAGAACACTTTGTTGGTAGTCGCAGTGACGGCGGCGACATCGTCGATGTTGAAGATGATTTTGATGAAGACGCTTTCGTTGTTGGCAATACTAAGAACAACAAAACCGATGGAAATGGACATCATCATCATGATATAAATATTGGTGATTTTGTTGTTGGCAACGGCGGCAGTGATAATGGTAATGGTAATGATGGTGACCATAACAAAGAAGAAGAAGAAGAATTGTTTTTAAAGGCACAACAAACTTCAGCTGCAACTCATGGCAATGGCGACATGATGCGCGGCTTTGGTGCTTTTAGCCTTGATGATGAAGATGTTGAGATAATTAATTCAACAACTCAAATACTGAGACTACAACAACAAACACAGGATCAACTGATGAAATTCAATTGGCAGATCTTGGCATTAAACCATCTGATTTGGATCATGAGGGTGTTCGTAGTTTTTTTAATCCCAGTACTAACAACGAGGGTTACAATGCTGCTGAGGTTCTACAACAGGAACAGCTTTTACAACAATTGCAAAGACGTAATATACTTGATGATGATGACGAACCCAGCTCCGTTGCCACGACCTATGGCACGAGCAGTCTCAGTGAGAATCAAACACCATTTGATCAAGATCCACTTGAATTGAATAATCCAGAAGTATCAGTTGTATTGATAGTAAACGATGCTAATGAACCACAGATAAATTTCGATACTTTTGATAATAATAAGGAAAACGATGATCCAGCAAATATTGAAAATCATCGTCCCACTAATTTCCAGTCTGAATTGCACTCGGAATTGAATCCAAATGCTGTAGAATTTGTTCCCACTTTTGGTTCACAACCCACTTCACCAACCACTACTCAAGCTTTCGATGGACAACAACAGCCACAAGGAAATATCTTTGGTGATGGTACACCACGTCCAGCTTCCAATGATGTGGCCCGTCGTCTACTTGGTGTCATTGATGATGATGATTTGGTTGCAGCGAGTCCACGCAAAGGACTTGGTGAAATATGGATGCAATTTCATTGCCCGAGGAAATTGAATTTGAACATGAGGCTGATCAAAGGCCACATGGTGCTGAACAAGATGATAATTTGTTTGGTGGAGAACAGCAGCCCGAGGTGGAGCAAAAACAACAAAATCAATTGGAAAATGGTCAGAATGATTTGGAAGAACATGGTGGTGTTGGCCGTGATTCTTTAGATTTCATTCGACAACGTCAATCACCAGCCTCCTCGTTTATTGATCATGGCCCAGAGACAAGTGTTGATCTGGAATTGAATACTGGTGCTCCTGGCGAAGATGATGTCATGAATAAATCTATGTATGGTGAACAATTGATGGGTGATAAAGATAATGATACTAATGCAAATGCTGATGTTACTGCAACTGCAATTTCTGATATTCTCAATTCAGTGCAAATGTTGCCTCAAGAAGATGAAGAAGAAGAAGAGGAGGACAGTCACAATAATTCCTTTGAAGAACATCAACAACAACAACAGCAACATCATCATCAAGAGCAACCGTCTTCAGTTGATGATGATCATCATCATCATCAACAACAACAACAACAACAACATGATTTTCATAATGATGATGAGGAATTGTCTGATTTTAATGCTGCTGGTCATGTTGTAGCTGAAGGTTCTAAGGAACTTTTAAATGTTGAAGAAAAAGAACTTGTCTCCCATTCACCCTCAACCGAGGAATTTCAATTACATCTACCAAACGAAATTCATTCATCCCACAAGGATATTCCACAATTACCAATTGATGCTTTGGAAAATGTTAACAATATGCAAGAATCTTTCTATTTTGAACACACATCATCCAACAATGCTAATGTTGATGATGATGCTGCTGCTGCTCCTGCTGCTGCTGGTACTCATCTGGATGAGTCTAGTTTACTATTTGAAACATCAATTCCACAAGAAGTCAATACCAGTAGTCTTTTGCTAAATGATTCTTCTTCATTGCCGTCCGGTGATGATGATAATATTGAGCAGCAGCAGATTGTTTTCTCAGCACCAGTTCCACATCAACTTGAAATTGTTCCAGAAATTGCTGCTGTCGTTGATATCACACCTTCACCTTTGTCAACAGCTGAAGAGAAACATTTGGTCGAGGACACTAAGGAGCAGGAACAGGAAAAGGAAAAAGAACATAGACGTCAACAGGATGATGAACAATTGGAACAGAGTGAACATGAGCTTGTACAGCAAATGGATGCTTTATTGTTGTCAAGCGATGTTGGTGCCTCGTCACAGGTAAGTGTCTATTGAGGATGATGATGATGATGATGTAACATTGAATTGCAATTTCTTTTTATCTACATCACATAGAATTTATCTCAATTCTTTCTTTCCTTCCTTCCTCATTTTGAACTTCACCTGAGTTGGAGTTCAATCGAGTTGAGTTCAGTTGAGTTGATGTTAGCAGCAACAGAAGCAGAAATCATTAAATTTTTTGGTATACATTTCTTTGTCTCTACTCTACAGCTGAGTTGAGCTTCTATCTTTCTTTTTCTCTACATATCTTTTGCTATACTCTTCTTTCTGCAATGGTGCTGCTGCTGTTGTTGTTGCTGTTACTGTCGCTGCTTTTTAAGGGTTGGGGTGTGTTCCTTCGGGTTCATGCGCTCGTTTGCTTCTAAACTCAATCGGGATTTTATCATGGTCGTCGTCGTCGTCGTCGTTTTCATATTCATGCATGCATACAAATGCAATGAATGCCACTCAATTTTCCAACCTCAACGGTCTTTGAAAAAAATATACATACTTATGTGTACATTCTACCCCACTTTACCCACTCCACCATCAGTCTATTTGAGACAATTGAGGTGTGGTGTGGTCATGGCCATTGCTGCTGTTGAGAATGGTGGTGTTGATGTTAAGCTTTGTGGGTTGGGGGCCAGCTGTGTGTGTTTGCTTTTTGAAGGCTTTAAATTTCATTTTTAAGCAATTAATAACACCAAGTACCTTTTCACTAAGACTAAGGGTTGCCTTGCCTTGCCTTGCCTTGCTTTGCTTTGCCTAGCATTGTCTGCCTCGAGCCACTTCCTGGCCTGGTTCACAGTCTTAGCGTTTATCGTCTATATGAATGACATGTTTATTTGCTTTACAAAGGTTCGTGACCTGACCTCACTTGGTCTTTTCGTTGTGCTGTATAGAGTAATATATTTTGTTGTCACGTGTGTATTGTCTATGTTTGGCATGTAACCAAAATTCATATAACCAGAGAGAATTTAACTAGGCTTAAGGTAGCCATAAACAGCCAAACAGAATTTGAAAGCCAATATAAATTAAGTCTATGTTGTATATGTTTTTGAAATCAATCAAATTGGTCATGTATGTATGATGGTTGTTTTAAGACTATGTGGGATTCAACGAGAACATGAACTTTACTATTAAAAGTAAGGAGATCTGTAAAATTCATTAAATTTAGGTATATTACAGTATTATTTGACTTTGTATAGTTTTTCACTATAAGTATCCATTGACCTTTCCAATCATACAAATTGGTCATGCATTTTGGACTGTTCATGCTTAAAGATAGGAATCCACTATGCAAATATTTGCGCAAATATTATGAAAAGAGAGAGAGCGCAAGCCATTTGTGTCGTCAATGGCCATGTTTGAGCACTTGTGCAAATGTGAGGCGAAAATCAAAGCGTTTTGATTTTTCTTCAAACCTTTATTCTCGTTTTTTTTTTTTTTTTGTGGATGATGAAATTCTCTCATTCTTGTGAATAGACGCCGGTGTTCAACCGACAAAACAAAGAAACGGTAATTGATTTAAGAAAACTAAAGAAATTCGAAACTATGAGTGAATTATGATTAGAACAACAACATTTATGATTGAAATGTGGGGTAAGAACTTTTATCCAAACTTCGATATTCTGTGTATGTACATTAGACAGCTGCGTGGCTTCGCTCCCAACTGAAGCCCAATGAATGAATGAATTCGAATTGAATTGAATTGAGTGAAAGCAAGACACTTCAACTTATTTCGACCACCGCTTAAGCTTGCCAAAAATAGAAATTGTCTGCTGTTGCCCCTTTTGATTGTTATAATGCGCCATAATTTAGTCTAAACGTTCTACTGCCCCCTCAAAGCCTTCAGCGCCCATAAGGGGGCGTTATCGCTTACTTTTGTGAATTAATGATCTACATATTTTGTTAACGTAAACTCGAAGATTGATCACTTGTTTTTCTTATTATAGTTTTGCAACATAGACGTCAATTTTCCTTTCAAATAAATATTTGGACACCCTTGAGTGTCCACTGTTCAATCAACTGATGATTTGACTTTTATAGTCTTACAACATTGTATGAACAAACCCTTATCATACAAATTGATCATGCATATTGGATGTGTTTATGTCTTGCCTTTAGTTAAATATTTACCACCCTTAGTTGAACCAATATTTGGTGTCACTACTTAATATTCATAGACCAAAATTTTAACATTTTTCCGGTTTTTTTTTTTGGCACATTTCCGTTTTGTAAACCGAAACAACTGACACTTTTTAAATGACTTCAGTCAGTTGAGTTGATGATGATGGCAGGTATTTTTTTTTTTTTTCTTTCATGCTTTTGTTTTTACCTTTTCCTCTACCTGTGCACTCCCCCTCTTCTTCTTCCAAATTATTCAATGTCTTTCTTGTCTTGGTCTAATAAAAGTTCACTACTTCATTTTAATTGGATTTTTTTCACAAATCCCCGTTAATTCTTCTTTTTGTTTCTATGCTCACTTGACTTGATTACTACAATCTCTCCATCGTAGTCGTCGTCATTGTTGGTGCTCTCTTTAGTTTTAAAGTTTAGAAAAGAGAGTATCAAGAGCCAGAGAGAGTGTGCATTCGCTCGCTGCACTTACACTTGATTGCGTATATAATTTTAAGTTCTCTCTTTCTCTCTATCTTATTACGTCTTCCTTCCTTTCATTTTTTTGAATTTTTGCTCTTTGTTGCTGTTTCTCCCTCCCACTGATGATGTTGCTGCATATATTTTGTGCTTTTTGCTTTTTTGCATTTACCCATATTTTCAACTTTATGTTTTGCGTCCAATTTGGTTTCAGCTGCTGCTGGTGTTTCTGGTGTTAATGTTACGTTGTCCAGTCAGCAACCTTTCTCGCTTCGTTGCAAATTCCAACTCGAAATTCACACAGATAATACCCAACATTCACAGACATGCAGACACACACACACATATATATATATATATACAAATGTATCCACTCTCCCATACACACATATATATAATATACTTCGCTTGGGTTCACTTAATTAGGTCATATACGGTTTTCTTATGTTTTCCGGTCTGCATTTATTGTATTTTTTGCTTTGGTTTGGTTTGGCTCAGTTGTTGCCTTCAGTTTTGTGTTGTATTGTGTTGTGGTGTTGTTTCTGCTTTTGTTGTTATTTTATTATGATAGCTGGTGTTGCCCGACAATGTTGTTGTAATTACATATTGTTGTTTTGTTGTTATTGTTGTATTGCATTTCAACAACCCAAACAATCCCAACAAAATTTGCTTCATTGCTGCTTCTGCCTGCTGCTGCTGATATCACCATCACTTCATTTCCTGTTTTGTGGGAGTTTTATGCCGCCGCACCCCCAACGCCGCCACTCTGCCACTTCATTCAGTTTGCTGCTTTTACATATATTGAAAATTCATTCATGTAAATTTGTCTGTCTTAATGACATGACATCGTCGTCATCGTCGCCGGCATACAATGGCTGATTTTTTTTGTCTTCCACTACTTCTTTAATTTGTTAAGTAAATTAAGTACAGTGGAAGCTCATGGTAACATGACATTCAGATATAGACTAAATTTAATTTTTTTTTAAATATCTGATAATTTAATAAAATTGCACAAATTCTCCCATTTATTGTCATCACATAAATAAATAGAATGTTTCCCCAACTTCATATGAATCTATACAAATTCAAATTTCATGATTTTTTATCTGTTTTGTACAATACTGAATACCGAAAATGTTGAAGACGACATCATCATTCTATAAAATCAGATACAAGATCATGATTCCGCATAGTATCATTTTTTTCCACAAATTTATTTTATTTATTTATTTATCGAAATAGGTTTGATCATCAGATCAGTTCTGTCTTAGTCCAACAGCTTTTTACATGTAGGGAAATGTAGCAATTGAACTGAGACTGTGACTTAAGGTAGGAATCCACTATACAAATATTTGCGCAAATAGAATGAAACCGAACTGACCGAGTTAATTCCTTGTATTGTTACAAAGTCATTAAATTGACAAAGTGTGTTCTCAAATATTTTGACTCCTTTCACAACAATATGTGTTTTATTCTCTTAGATGTCTAATTTAATAAAAATATAATCAGTTGTTCCCGTGTGTTTGCTCAAAACCAATTCATTCAACTAAAAATGTATCTTAATACCAAAGATGATTTATCGATAAAGCGACAATTAAATTTACATTAACATTAATGTCTATTTTATCAAATTTTGATACAATTAATTTAATTCTTGTGTCAATGAAATCTTATATGGTTTTTATTTATAGAATGTAGTAAAATATAAAAATGCCCAACTGTCTGGGTTTGTTTGAAATATTATGGACACTATTCTTGCATTACAGCATCAATATTTTTAGGAACACGCTAAGTTTTCTTATGATTTAGACTCTTGGTAGCTTACAAGACTAAGTCCATCTTACTCGAACTATTAGGTCGATTTATTTGTACCATGAGTTGGTAAATGAAATCCATAATAAATTTACTGAACATCAGCATTAAATTTAAAAAAAAAAAAATCCACAGTTTTTATGCGCTTTATTGTAACTATAAGTTTTTCCATGAAATAAAACAACTTTCTATCTTCTTCTACAGACAAATTTTGGAAGGTCTTTTTCATGACCTTTCAATTTCTTTTTCTCCAATCAATTAAATTCTTTAATCATTTCTAAGCTTCTACTACTATATATTTCTCTGTCTATAACATCTGTTCCTTCTCTGGTTACTTATTCATTCAATGCATCTTTGTATTGCTTGATTTTGCTTTTTCATTGAACGGGAACTTATAATGTTTATTTGTTGTTGATCGCATTTGATTTGGTGGTCCCCTTTCAATAAAACAAAAGAATTCCACGGACGCGTGTTGTCATTTTAAATAATATTTTTTCATATTTCAAATCAAAATAAATAAAACAATACAAGAAATAATAATCTCACTTGGTTTATTTTTTCAGAAATTTGAATCCCACAGCAAAATATCATACAGAAATGAGGGCGATTTTGTTGTTGCTTTTCTATACATATTTCTTATTATTATTTTTTTTTTTTTCCAATTTTATTATGTACTTTGTTATTGTTGTTTGTGGTCCAATATAAACACCTTCATTCATTCATTCATTCATTCCTTACTTCAATCACTCATTGACTCGTTCATTGTTGATTCATTCATTCATTTGTTCATTTATATTTATAAATAAAATGCTTGTTTAACATGATTTTTTTTTTATTTTATTTGATAAAAAAAAAAATATAAAACAAAACGAAACAAAGAGATACAACAACAATAACAAAACCAAGTTGTCTAGGGCTACCCAAACTACAATAAATGAGGAGCTCCACCAACAGAAGCAACACAATAATAAAAAAATCATCGACTTCGAAATTTATAGGTTTTCGTGGCTCTTATCAGTTTTTCTTTAAATGTTTTTTTATTTGTTTTTTTTTTGTGTTTTTTTTTTTTTATTATTATGAAGCAGTTTGAAGTGGCCACTTGAGATTTGTTGTTATATTTGTAATATTTTGACAAATTTGGTAATTTATTTTTGATTTTTATATTTATTTAATTGCCTTTAAATGATGATGAAGATTGATTTAATATGAAAGAAGAAAACATAATATTGTTGTAAAATGTTGCTGCAACATGTTGAGTTGAGTTGAGTCGATTGGTGTAAAGTTTGTTTGGGCGTTTGCTTTGGCGCCAGCGTCAAATGATGACATATAGAGAGATAAAGAGACACGTTGTAATTAGCTGATCTTATGACACAAATCTCAATCAGTAAAAAAATATTGTTTACACAAGTTTTAGAAAAATAACAAATAAAATAAAATGTAAATAATGTTAGAAAAAAGTATTAGAAAATGAATGAATAAACTTTAGTTTTATGGGACATGAAAGATCCTTTACAGAACTTTTTAAAAGAAATGATCAAAAGACTTCTTCTATAAAGATGATGGGAACAATTTCTAATGATGTGACAACAATCCAAGTATCTAAAACCCCTAATTTTTGTTGATTTCATATTATAAGTTTGTCATGAAGCTTATAACAGACAATAGAATACATCCTATGACCCATAAATTATATATATAAATTCTTGATCAGATCGACGAGACGCTATACATTTGTGGAAACCAGCCGAATGTGACTAATAGGAAGGGTACAATACCCTTATACAATCTCGAATTCAAATTCTTGTCCTTAATAGAAAAAATTTCTTTTTTTTTTGTTTATCGAAACTAAATTCGGACACTACAAATCTCTGACCCATATCCACTAGCCATGTAAATATAAAAACCCTAAGATTACTGGATCGTATAGCTTCCATACAAACCCAGATAAAAATTCAGGTTCTTATTAGAAAAATTTATTTGCTTTTTGTAATTTCTAACTGAAATGTGGAAACAATAAGTGCCTGGCCCATATCTACTAACCATGTTAATTTCTAGATCCTATGATTACTGGATCGTATAGCTCCCATACAAACCCAGATTGAAATTCACGTTCTTATTAGAAAAATTCTTTTGTTTCTTGAACTATCAAATTGAAATTTAAACACAATAAGTGTCTGGCCCTTATCTACGAACCATGTAAATTTCTAGATCCTAGGATTATTGAAACTTACAGCTCCCATACAAACCTAGACTGAAATTCATGTTTCTGTTAGAAAAACTCTTTTGTTTTGTGTTCTATGAAACTGAAATTTAAACACAATAAGTGCCTGTTCCATATCTATTAATCATGTAAATTTCTAGACCCAATTATTATTGGATCGTGTAGCTCCCATACAAACCCAGATTGAAATTCGGGTTCTTATTAGAAAAATTTATTTGCTTTTTGTTCTTTCTAACTGAAATTTGGTCACAATAAGTGCCTGGCCCATATCTATCAACCATGTTAATTTCTACACCCAAGGAATCCAGTATTCCTAGCTCCCATACAAACCCTGATTGAAAATCATGTTTCTATTAGAAAAAGTAGGTGAAATAAGTCCGAATTGATGACTTTCGATCAATCTAAATTAATGTTTTTTTGTGTTTTTCAATTTTCTGAATAAAGAGTCACAAAGTCTAAGATCAACAAATCTATCACATCCATTTTTGCTATAATCTGGAAAATTTTGTAATAATGTAAAAAGTACATTTTAACTTACAATGTCTTAACTCAAATAATTGAAAACTTGACAGAATCAAATTTAAAAATTGTTGTAAATGTCAACATCAATTTCCTTTAGCTAAATCAATCAATCATTTTCATACGAATGAACTTCCTCCTCCCTGTTTATTTTTTCTATAAAAAATATGTTAAAATTATAATGCATTACAAACATCAAGACAAAGTTAAAATATCACATTTAAATTGTTAAGTATCTTGTTCTGGTGTGTGTGTGTGTGTGTAGGTTACAAAAAACCTATTAAGATAAGAAATTATTTTAATCTCAATTTAAACAACGACAACTTTGAATTGAATCGAATAAGGTGAATTTTTTTATGTCAATTGATTCACAATCTTTTGCTTTATGTGTGTTGGTTTCTATTTATAGCAGATATTATTAAATTTGTGTGTGTGTGTTGTGTATAACTGTTAAATTTCGAATTAAAGTTTGACTGTGACTCATCATCATCATCATCATTATGATCATAATATGCATTAAGTTGGCTGATGATGATGATGATGATCATTGTGTATTTGCCGCTGTCATTTTGAATTCCCACACACAATTTTAATTCTTGTTTTATTTTGTGGTAAATTATTATAACTTTTTTTTTTTCATTTTTATACTTTGTATCTCATTTCAATTTGATTATATTTTGCTCAAGCTAAGGTTATATGGAAACAAGAATATAGTAAAGCTTCTCGCTGATCTGATCTCGCTTGACATTATTGTTATTGTTATTGTTGTGAAGCTCACTCACTCATATACTTCTTTATTATGTTTAATTAAACAATTTTTTGTTGTTTTTGTATTGCGCATTTAAGTACATTAAATTAGCATTTTATAGCATAGAATATTTTTTCTCTATTTTTGGTTTTTTATTAGAAAAAAAAAATTGTAGAATAATTTATTACTACAAATGATGATGAATTTGTGGAATTTCTTTCTTTCATTTTTTATAATTATAATAATTTTTTTTTATTTATATTTAATTGTGCAAGTAGCATGAAGTGTGTGTGTGTATCTGTGTGTAGGCATCATCATTATAATGTTTGTCATTCAACTGACCATAAATGAGTGATGCTTTATTTATTAGATTATGTAAGCAGAAGCTGCCTGAGCTGAGCTTCCTTCTACTGATAAGGAAATGAGTTTAGTAAGGCAAAAATAAATTACACAACAAAATCTCAGTTTCAATTTATGTTTACAAAGGAAATGATTTGTTAGAGTTGTGTTAATATTAAGACATATTTCCATGTCCATCTATTGCTGGAAAGACTTAGAGAATCCTCCATCTACTACATAATTTGGTACTTAGGACAAAGGCTTCTTTAGAAAGCTAAAAGGCAATGCCAATGAATGATATAATCTAACTCAATATTTAATCAATCAGTCTTTACAAAGAGAGAGGTTACATTGTGCTACAGTTTCCTACATGGAGATGTCATGATTTTATACAGTGCCATATATCTTTCTTTCATTTCCTAACAAAATCAATCAAAACTTTGATATGATTCTTTAGTCGAAATATGTGTTTTGAAGCGGTGATTAATAATGTTTAAACTCAATTACCAATATAATAGATCTGTCAATATAGTCATGTCTTTCAGTCTATCCAGATGCCGGTTTATAAAAAACTATGAGCTAAGAAGGCTGTGAGTGGCATTTGGAATCAGATGTTCCAATGTAGTCCAAGTTTATGTCAAATTTCATTCATATCCTTTCTGCCCAATTTTGGGGATATTTTTAGGGTTCCGGACCCAAAGGGTACCAAAAGGAACTCTATTGCAGAGACTTCGTTGTCCGTCCGTCCATCCTCGGGTCATATCTCATAAACCGCAATATCTAGAGAATGTGTAGTTCTATCCTGGCATCAACAACAAATACTAAAACTAAAATATTATCAAAAACTTAAAGGGGTCCCCATACAAGAAACATTCTGGTTTGTATGACAGCTAAACGATCCAGTAATCCCACGATCTTGAAATTTGGACGGTTGGTGGCTATACATTAGAAACTTATATTGTCGAAATTTCAGCTCGTTCGGACCACTAGGGAGGGTACCTCCCATACAAACACACATTAAAATTCAGGTTCTTACTAGAAAAACTTTTTTGTTTTTTGGAGTATTGAACTGAAATTTAGACTCTAAAAGAATCTGATATAGATGTGGTACATTTGTTGGAATCAGTCAAATCGGACCACGAGTACCTCCCATACAAACCCCAATCTGGTACGGAACCCTCCGTGTACGAGTCTGACTCGCACTTTACCCATTTTTTGATTGTTGTCAGTAAAACTACAGTTGCCAGAACTGCCAAACAAAGTATTGGAAAATCTCTATTCCTATTTTCATAGGGCAATATACTTTTCTTCAACTAAGTATGTTCCAATGGTTGCTTGTAACTTTGTAAAGACAAAAGAAAAACAATATTAAAATTAAAATCACATATCCATCAATTTCAGACAAATCTAATTATATCTTTAATACAAAGTAGCAGTAGTTTTTCCTTCAATAATAAATCATAGTCAATGATTAAAATACAGTTAAATTTTAGCTAACTTGGTTTTTCATACAATTAATATGAATACCTTTCTTCTTTCTCATGATCCATAATCATCATTATCATCATCAGACATACACACATCCATGAAAGTTTTATCTCTACTCTACTACTACCACATACTCCATATTTAAATACAAAGTTTCATGCAAAATATTTCCAGTCCAGTTACCAAAGTTATGCCATGCCATGCCATGCCAACTAACTTTAGTTTGTATACTTTCAAAAGCAAAAAAGAAAAAAAAAACCTAAAAACCAAAACCCACCTTTCCAATTTCCATTGAGAAACGTCACTCAACCATATTGACTTTTATAAAAATGTACACAAAAACAGAAATCGAGCATGGTATATTTTTTGACAGGTTTTTAAATGTTTTATGGACTCTTTGGACTTGGGCTGTTTGTCATTGGACTGTTTTGTTGTTGTTGTTGTTGGTTGTCATTTTATTATTATTGTTTTGTCATCGTTGTCGTCTTTGACTTATTTTGGTCATATTCATTCATTCTGTGTACTACTGTGCTGTAAAATTTTTGAGCGCCAGGCTGAAAAGCAAGCAGCCAACGCGAAATGATGAAAATATTGGATTAGACTGGATTGTGGATGGCGATGGAGACGCCATGTCAATGCCACATAGAAAAATCGCCATGTGGTGTCTCTATTTGTTTAAGACAAGTTTTTTTTTATTGTTGTTGTTGTTTGTTTGTAGTTGAAGTACATTTTTTTTTTGTCTGTTTTTTGTTGTATTTATCTGAGCACAGACAACGTTGGCGACAAAATATGTCGTTTTAGACAGATTGGACAGACAATTTGCTTTTGAACTGTGACAGGTAAACCACAACAACAACAACAACAACAACTACAAAAACAGGTAACATGAATTTCTGTTGGTTGATTTTCTTTCTCACAAGTTATATGTATGTACATACAACAACAACACCACTACTGCCCACTAACAACTTACAAGTAACAAAACTACTGCATAATTGTCGCATATGTTTAACCATTTTTGAGGTCTTAGCAACAGTAACAGCAGTCAGGCAGGCAACACAACACCATCACCTCACCAACAACCATTAACAAACCGCCCAAAATCAACCTAAATATGTACAAGTATATTTTGTACTTATGTGTATATGGAATGTTACTTTGAGATACATTTGAATAATAAATATATATATATATACAATATAATAATAAGTCAAGCAGCAGCAGCGCAGCAGTAAACAAGTTTCATTTTGTGGCTTTAAGTGCGCCCAAGATACAAACGCGCACACACATCATATACTACTACCATGTTAGGTAAATAGGCAGAAATACACAAATACTTGAGTTTAAGTAAGCTTAGACCGGCCGGGGTTTGGGTTCTCTTCAGTGGGCGCAAAAAAGCCGGCAGATAATATTGTATAAACATATTGAGACAGAGAGTTTTGAGAAGAGTCAAGGCAAGTCAAGCCATCGTCATCGTCATATCGTCATTATTATGAAAAGGCAAACGAAAATGAGAACAATAAAAAACGACGAATAAGCAAAAGCAAGCAGTAAGCTCAAGCAAGCACAAGCAACCAAACGAACCTAAGAATGACTGACTAAAGAACCAACCAACACCGGCGACAGAAGACCAGACAGGCGGACAAACAATGATGTACTTCACGAGGTGTGGTTGTAAAATAATGGGGACTAATGATGTAAGACATCATGTGGTTATAAGACTCTTCAATACGCACACCTTCTCCATTATTTTTTTAACGATTCATGTGCTTGTTCCATTGTTGGCGATCATACGGGCTCTTGCACAGCTTCAACTTTCTTAAATTTGGTTACTTTGAATTGAGAAAAATTGTAGGAATCACAGAGTGTATGATGATTTTTTTTTATGTCAAATGGGGAACAAATAAAAGTCACATGTTGCCTTATCATGAGTAAAGTGCTGAGAGTACAATAAAGGAGAATAGTTTGCTAGGCTAGAAACGTCTTAACAGAAAAGGCCATGTGAATTTTGACTATTTACTACTGGAAGCAATTGTCTAAGCTTTATTAAGTATAATATAAGGCCTTAGGCCTTCTATTTATCAATTCCTTTGGGTTTAAGTAATCGCACGAATTGATTCCATCGATTGATCGATTTTTCAAGAATATTATTATGTTTACCTTGTTCAAAAGGGTCTTTTTGACTATTCTCAAAACCATTAAACCACTCAAAAATCCATTCTTTTGATAAACCCTTATTGGCCATAAATTTATAAAATAAGTTTCAGTTGCGATTTTTCCAAGTTCCATACAAAATTTCAAGACAATTTGTTACTCCATTAGCACAGAGACTATTAATTTATTTATAATAGATAACAGACAGTTGAGTGGGTTTAATTTCTCCGGATTGCAACAATAATTTCAAAGGTTTCTTTGAAATCTCAGTGAAATGTCCATTGTCTGAATTTTCCATTCTATATATGAGTGTTCAAAGTCTTGGATTAGCAGACTTATCAAATCTACAGTCAAACCAAAGTCTATTGTAATAGAGCAAATATAAAGATTTAATGACTTTCGCCTCAATACAATTGAGTATAAACAGTATTAAGGTTAAATAAGGTTAGGTTATACAGGTCGCCCGCTAGATACACGCGAGTTCAACCTGTCGCCTTGCGGCCCATTGTGATGCCTTTTAAAGGAAAAACAAGCGAAGAAAAAAGGGCGGGAAAACAGATGATGGGACGGGAGATTAGAAATGGGAAAAGGAATGGGAAGTAATTATGGTCGTGCTGGCTAGTGAAACCAACCAGAAGAATCTACAAAACAAGCCCGATCCCCCAATGGGACTCTCGCCACACTACCCAAGTCCTCAAAAAAGGGTCTTTCAAGAAATCGGGATCGCCTTCTGAGTAGTACAGGGCAGTCACACAGGAGTAGTTGGATGTTTTCTTCTTATTCCTCGTTGTGGCAGCTACGACAGAAGTCCTGGTGAGGATCATGCAGCCTCTGAGCCATTCGCCCGATTGTACAATGCCCGGTTAAAACAATCCGAATAGGAGTTCGGATGTCCCTTTTTACTGATAGTAAGACCAGAGCTTTTTAGCGATAGAGCACCATGGCTCATTCGCCCACTTCGTCTCTGCTACCTCTTTAGTGTCTGTTACCAATTCCGATAAAATATCTTGCCGGGGTCTGCTTACGTCCTTAACTGCCCTGGAGATTGGCAAAGCAGATCCCCTTCTGGCACACTCATCGCCATCTCATTTCCTAAGAAACCAGAATGGCACCCAGATTATCTCTACTGAGTGCCGTGTAACAGAATTAAACTTTGTACTGAAAGATTTGTGATCGATTTATCCAGTCTACTAGGACCATTGTCTTTGATCCAAATCGGAACCAAAGGCCTCACTCTATACACAGCTGCCGGTTGTAGGTTTGTTATTCTTCTTTTCAATCTTCTAATTTCATAACAACACCTCGTGTGCCTTTAGAGATACACATCCATAGTTTTTTTATTCTGAGTGTATTTTTGTTTTGTTTTGTTTGTTGGGGTTTTGTATTTTTGCCGGTTTATAAAGAATTGAGGTTGAGTCTTTTGTTGTTGGGTGTTGCTTGTTGGTTGTTGTTGTTGTTGTGTGGGTTAACTTGATTGCCAAAACTTGTATGAATGTAAAAAAAGAAAAATGAACTTCGAGAAGCAACGGCATATGTGGTATAATGATGATGGTGATATTGTACTTTATGCAGTTGATAGATACACATATGTACTAAGTGTATCGTTTCTTCTTTATGCCTTTCACTTACACATTTCTTTTATATCTTTTGCATTAACAATATACAAAAAAAAAAAAAAAACAGCAGCACACTTGACAACTAAGGAAGGAAGGCAGGCAACAACAATGTGTACAAAGATACTTTGATTCAGATGCTGTTGATGTTTTACTGTTGTGTTGCAGTTGCTAAAGATATGATGATGCCATTGCCGATGCCGATGCCGATGCCATCGTTTTGGGGCACGATTAATTGTAGCATTTTCCTTTTAGCCGCAGTTCAAAGAAGAAAATGTGTGTTGCATGCGATAAAAATTGTATCTTTGACTCTTTGTTGTACAACAAAACACATTTTGTTGTTATACACTTGAGTAATAGACAAGAACATGCACATACACATATGTAGATAGATAGATAGATACATATATGTAAGTAATAAGTAATGCAATATATACATATGTGTATTCTTATGGCGGCCGGCCCCGACTTTTGTCGTCGTCGTCGTTGTCTTTATCTATCTTTTTTTTTTTTTTTGCAATGCGTTGTTGCTTATCTAAATTTACATTTTTTTATATATAAAAAATAAAAAGGAAAAAGATAAATAGCAATGAGCAGAGAAAAAAGACTGTAAGAACCAGAGCAGCAGCAACAGCAGCAGGCAAGAAACAAAATTTACAAGTTGAAAATCTTTGGTTGTTTTGGGTTGGTTGGTGGTACTGTGGATTGGATTGGATTGGGGGCTTTTCTCTGTTCGGTTGTTGTTCTTTGGCTGACTGACATGATCATCATTGAATCTTGTTGCCTCGCTTGCCAGCTTTGTGTTGTTGTGTATCTGAGACTGTTTGGTGCTGTTGCTGCTTCTGTTGTAGCTATTCTTGCCACAGGCGTCACTTGATGATTATGGCAATGGCGACGGCGACACTTATAAATCCATTGCACTTTGCCTGCTTAACACGAGTTTTTACTTTTTTTTTTTTAATATTTTTATTATAATTTTTTTTTCTTTTTTTTTGAGATTTATTTTTATATTTTTGTTTGTAAATTACTTATTTTGACTTGCACTTGTGTGTGTGTGTGTGTGTGTGTATTTGTATCTTTCATTTCATCCCTGTGCACATCTTTATATCTTTGGACGTTTTTGTTGTTGCTGTTGTTTCCTGATTTTTTATTTTTTAAATGTTGTGTGTTGTGTGACTTATTATTTGTGTGTATTTTTAAAAACCCCCAAACGTTGCCAAGTGCCAAGTTCAATAGCTTTTCGGGCGTTGAGATGATATGCGCATTTGCTTTTCTTACCAAGATGACGATGATGATGATGATGTACATGGAACGCGTGAGCGTTTTGTATCTTACAGATACATATGATGATGATGATGAATATGGCTATTTATTTGTTGTTGGCTCCTCTCTGTGTGCTGCTGCTATCTTTAATTTTTTTTGAAAAATCATCATCATCGTAAGATCAACTTGGTTTATTTGAAAGGAAAAATATGAAAAATGCATCTGCAATTTCATTTTTATAGTTCTAAAACTGCAAAGCACTGCAGGAGTTTAAGAAATGAAATGATTATGAAATTTTTCTTGTCTATAAAAATAGTTTAGTACATTTGCTACTTTATATCTTTTTTCTTTTGCCAATTGTTATCGTTTTATATTCAAATCAACTGTATTGTATGTAGTTTTTTAATAATGAAAATTGAACGTGATGAAATTTTAATGAATCATTATTGTTTTACATTTCGTGGTCAGAGAATATACTTGTCCTGTCCAATATTTTGCTTAAGAAAAGCCATTCTAAGACAAGAACAAAGAAACGTTGACTTCATTACATTTAATTGTTGTTTGAAATGCACCTCAGTGATGGTTTCATAAGACTGGTTGAGTTTATAGTAGATTACTCCGAGCTGATCCCACCAGATGCACAGCATTAGCTCCTTGCCATGAATATTCTGTGTTTGCTCGTTGAAGCTGATGCACCGCCGGGCTTGTCCTCCCCAGTCACAATTCGATGCCAAAATCGTTCCTATTTGGTCCTTGCGACTTCTCTTGCGACATGAGTTCATACGTTTAGTACACCCAGTAGCTTATTAAACACTTCAAGCAGTGTTGCATTTAAAGTTACTATGCGGATAATTCATAAAATCAATGACTTATCATATTATTAATGTCTACCGGCCGCATCTGTCTGTTTGAAAGCGATAAACTGAAAAAGTACCGAATGGATTTCCATACGTTTTGCACCAATGGACGGAGCGATTCATGCGAAAGGTTATAGGTACATAATTCATTAAAATTTTGATAAATTGGTTGGAATATGACGATGATTGTTGAAAATGCCAGAAAATGTAATGCCTTGAACTGTGTTAACGACATAACCAATGTTTTAAACAACAGAAAGCAGTGTAGCTCCTAATGCAGTGTGATGTGGATCGGGAATTGCCTTAACATTAGTTCATTGGTCTGGGTTGGCACTTTACCGAGATGGCGTTGCAATGCACGGTGGGTATCGCTAGTATATAATAAATTTGGATAACAGTAATAAAATTGGCATTGGGCAATGATGCCTCTAACAATATTGCAAATCGTGGAAGAAAAAAACACTAGATCAATCAAAGATTTTCCATTTCGATTTTAGTTCTAATCGCATTATTGCTTTAAGGAAACGATTCTCCATTGAGTGTAGAGTTTCGCCCATAGTTATACTTACTAATTCATAAAAAAATTTATAAGCAAAACCCGGGAAAACTATTTAATTCCTTTGCTCAAGGTTCCACTAATTAAAACACGTTAATTTATATAGGCAAAATATTTAAAAGTTTAATGTTGAAATTGTTCTTTAAATCATCTATCCTATCCCCCCGGTAATTGAATAGTTTATGAGCCACACCACTGCCTTAAGCAAACCATGCAATGACACGTCATAAAATAAAAGTCACAATAGAAATATTTCATACTTAATAATGAACATAATAATGATAATTTACAACATTTACGTTTTCTTTGAGAAAAAAAAAAGCCGCATTCTGAACTGAATTGAGTTGAGTTGTAGAAATTGTTAGCTTTTTCTCACTCACTTTATGTTTGTATCTTTTATTTTCATTGTCCATTGTCCAATTCTTCATTCACCAAGTCTAAGCATTCTATGTTGTGAGGCAGGGAGAGGAGAAGTGTCAGCAAGAAGAAGGCTGCAAGAGCCAGGTGTTGTATTGTTTTACAACAACAATAAAAGCTATTAACAATTTCCTTTTGCTTGGCACATTTTCATTGTTGTCGTTGTTGTTGTTGTTGTTGTTGTTGAAATAGTTTTTCCTCTTCAACTTAACAAATTCTGCTGCTGCTGCCGCCATAACTTTACAATACACTTTGATTGGATTTTTCGTTAGTTTTGATTTGATTTGATTGGATTGGATTGTCTTTATTATATTTTCCAATATTTTTTAAAAGAGAATAAGATGATGGTGTGATGTGTATCCACACTACATTCACTCACTCACAACAAAACTAAGCCAAGCCATATTAAGCTAAACTAAGCCGCCTTACAATAACAGTTTGAGTCTCACTCTATTATTCTAGCCACATACATAAATCGTGTTGATTATGATGATGATGATGATGATGAGTCCATTTGGCCATAGACAAGAAAAAGAAGCTTAGTCAATTTCATGCCAATGTTGTGATTGCCTTCCTTCCTGCTGCTGCTTGCTTGCTTGCTCCCCTTTCATAATATTATCACTTCTTCCACTCTTTCCATAGATTTTTATGTACTTACTTCCATTTTGTGTTTGTTTGTATATCTTAAGTTATCCATCTTTATTCTTGGTTATTTTTATTCTATTTTTTATTTTTTTTTATATATATATATTTTTTGTTCTTTCAAGTCTCTCATTTACTACTAAGATACTTTCACAAAAACCAAACGAACCTTGTTCACAAAAATCGGTTGCTTGAGTTTACTGACTTCATACTTACTTACTAACTAACTAACTTACTACAAAGATACTCGTTCATAGAACTTCACTTCAATTTAGTTCTTTTTTTTGCTTGGTTTTCTGCTATTGACTTTTCAATATTTTTTCTTTACTTTTCCAATTTGCATAGATATTTATATATAAAGATATATTGTTTTTTTTTTTTTCTTTTCTTGTTTTTCTTTTTTTTGTCTTGTGTGCGGTAAATGTATCGCTGTATCTTGTATCTATAGCCACGACTTGAGACCGCAATTGGTAGTCAAAAAAAAATAAAAAAAAAAACAACAAAAGTAATTGAGAATTGACGAAAAGCATTTTTTTTTTTTTTGTTTCTTTTATTATAGTTAATGACACCCTTCTAATATTTAGTTACTTTTAAGCGGTTGGTTTTATTTTCCCAAGGTTTCTTCAACGATTTTGTTTGTCTTAAAACAAAAAAAAAAAACTTAAATTGAATTTAATTAGCAAATAAATTTTGTTTAAAGCAATTTTCTTATTTAAGGTTTCATAATTTTGTTAATTAAATATTAAAGAAAATTATTACAAAATTCCATGAAAAAGTGTTAAAGCCATCGGTTTTTATGAGATATAATTTTTACATAACATTTATTGATTGATTTAGATATAAAAACAAAAAAATGTTCAGAAATTAATAAATCACATAAAGAAAAGTGATTTTCTGTAGGCAAACAAAACTAATGACGACTTATTATATAAGGATTTATTAATTGAATTAGTAAGATTTATCAATATATTTTGGTTTTGATAAGGTTTCATTATTCAATATGCAATTTTCCAACTTATGATCTATAAAATTTAAGTATTTTTGTGAGCAGATTTTTTCTGAATTGTTTAAGGACTATGATAATTATGGAATTTTCTTAATCTTAACTATACAGTAGATTCTCGCATAAGAAGTATTATTAATTCCAGATAGTTTTCTCGTTCAGCGACAACACTTTCTCCATATAAATTGATGTAAAATACAATAGGACAATGCTTTCCAAGTCAAAAACATACTGAAATGTTTCATTTTCAAGTTTTATTCAACACAAGTACAATATTTTTAAGGAAGTTGATCCTTCTTGATCGCTTCTTCTAGCATAAAATCAATGACTTATCATATTGTTAAAGTCTCCCGGCCGCATCTGTCTGTTTGAAAGGGATAAACTGAAAAAGTACCGATTGTATTTTCATACGATTTTCACTAATTGATGGAGTGATTCATGAGAAAGGTTATAGGTATATAAGATTTTCTTAAATTCTTGATCGTTTCTTCTAGCAAGGAATGAGACAATCTGGTATAAAAAAACAAAACAAATAAAAAGAGAAAAAGCGGTTATTCTTGACGACGCTTCAAAATTTTATGAAAATTTGACAAAGTCTTATTAGAGTGAAACTTTTTAATGTACGAGTATGATGCCACATATTTCCACATGCTTTCAGCTTGTATATTAATAAGCCGGTAATCACCTTCAGACTGTGCTCTTTTACAAGCTCATCGATTTCAATAGTATTAACTTCCAGCCCAATCTATTTAGCCAAAAATACAATTGCATCGACCAATGGTTCCATGGACACTACATTCAAGTCCACTCAAGTCATATTCGACAGAGCTCTCTTGTCAAAGCTTAGGAAGATGCGAGGGTCAAATTTTTGTATGCCTTTTCGATAATCTTGAGACAGGCAACTATATGCGAAGAGATCTTGGGATTGAGGTTGTTTCTTTCAGTCACAGCATGTATCAAAAACTTATAATCTCTAAATTTCTGTTTAATAGTCCAAAAAACAAAAAAAATTTTCTAATAAGAACCTGAATTTTAATGGTGGTTTGTATGGGAGGTACCTTCCCTAGTGGTCCGATCAAACTGATATTGTAACACTATAAGTTTCCAAATTTCAAGTTCGTGGGATTACTGGATCGTATAGCTCCCATACAAATCAAAATGTTTCTTGTATAGGAACCCTTTTAAATTTTTGAAAATATATTAGTTTTAGTATTTATTGCTGATATCCGGATAGAACTACATATTCTGTGAAAATTTCAACTCTCAAGCGATTACGGTTTTGAGATACGATCCGAGGACGAAGGGACGGACAACGAAGTATCTTTAATAGGGTTCCGTTTGGTACCCTTTGTGTCCGGAACCGTTAAAAGAAGACAATGTGAAACTTGTGAAGGTTTGAGTTGGGATACATGACATCATTTCTCTTTTTAAATTCTTCGATTCCTTTACAGTTTAGTTTTTAATATTTGATTCTTAATGATTTCATCTCTTCCATTTTTCTTTTGATGCATTCTAATTTTTCGCTTTCCCAATTCTTATTTTTATTTATTGCAATTTAAACATTTTACCGATTTTCCTTACCTTTAACTCAAACGATCTTTTTTCATCTTTGTCTACCTGTCTGTCTCGTTCCTCTACCCCACTCCTCTTTCCTGTATACAATGGTACCATGTTGTTTTTTGCTCATTTTTGCACGTCATAAAAAACTGTTAGCTGCCACAATTCAAGTCAACATAATTAACTTTCTATTCTTTGAATTGTGTTTTAATTTTATTTTGCTAAATTTCTTTGTTTTAAGATTTTTTTTTTTTTTTTTTGCAGTAGATTTGTTTCTTATTTTCTTAGTATTTTTTATTTTTGCAAAAAATGGAGAAAAGTGTAAAAACAAAAATTATTTTTGTTTGTTCATTTCTTTCTACAATAGTATTTTTGTTTTTGTTTTTTTTTTTTGTGTCTTTGATGAGATACTTCAGACTTCATTTTTTTCTTTTCTACTTCCATAATAAAACAAAAGCAACAGCAACTTGACTTAACCATTTCAGTTTGCATTGAGTTCTTTGCTCCACTTGGAAGTCTTCGTCCGTCGTCATCATATAACCAACCATCATCATTGTCTTTACTTGCTGTTGCTGCTTACTTCATGATGATAATGATGATGATGATGATGATTATCAACATTAAAATTTCGCAAAAATTGCGCTATGAAAATGTTGCTTCATTTTTCTGTTGAGTTTTCTTGCTGTGCTTGGTTGCGTGGTGGAAATCGTCAGCAACAACAACAACAACAACAACAACAACAATGATGATGATGATGATGATGATAAAGATGATGATGGTGATAATGTTGTTATATATGTATATGTTTCTAGTTGGATTTTGGTTGCAAAATATGCTCCGCTTTCAGGTTTTCTTCACCGACTTGACTACTAACTGACTGGCGACGTTTGTCGTTCACTTGATTTTATTTTTTGTATTTTTTTTTTGGGCTTTTGTCTTTGCTCAGTTTCATTATTCATTACTTTTCGTTACGGGTATGTGTACATATTCATGTATGATGATGATGATGATATTTACAGTGTCGTGGAAAAGAAAAGCAACAAATGGAAGTCATATGAAAATATCGTTATACATATTTAGTTCCTCCGTTGGTCTGTTGCTTCTTTCTGTAAGCAATTTCATTAAAAATTATAATATTGAAGTCAAAAGCTTGCTTACGAAATGTGTCGCAAGGATACAAAGTTGCATCTGTGCTAAGGGGACCATAGAGTTAAAGTTCCTGTCTGGACACTGCTCAATCTCTAGACTGATTCTTTTCATAAGAAAGAAGGTCCAATATCTCAAGCTTTGAAAATGTAGAATAGAATTTTGTAAAAGCATCAATACCAAATTGCTGATAATTTTGTGCTTTTTTTTTAGCACGACACTGTAATATTTGTTGTCCACTTCACGCTCCCCCTTTGAACTAAATACTTGCTCTTCATCTTCTCTTGAATCTTTCATTACACTTGAGGCATTTTTAAATCTCTTCCTTCTCTGTTTAATTTCCTTTATATCTTTTTTTGTATCTTACGATTATTTTTTGTCACTAATTGCCAAAATTTCCTTTTTATATTGTTTTTTCTTTTCTCAATTTTCATTTCTTTCACTTTTTTCAATTCACGTGCCACGTTTTCACGTTTGTCAAATTGTGTGAAAGAAAATTTAACAAAAAAATATAAAGAAAAACTGAATGAAAAATGAAGAAATACAACAAAAAATAATAAAATGTTTCCGGTTTATTTCCGCTGTTGCTTTTTGTTTATGAAAGCTTTCTCTTCTTAACCTTCCTTTCTCTCATCACTCTTTTTCTCCTCCATTACACACACTCTTCTTTGCACTCAATTATTCTCGTTCTTTCCCTATTTCGCATTCTATTCTATGAAGAGGACGTGACGTTTATCACATTTCAGTTGTGTTCAGTTCATAGAATGAATATCTTCAAAGACTCACATTCTCTCAGCATGCTAATATGATGATGAAGAATGTTGTGAGTGCTTCCGACTCTCCTCTCGGTCATAACACATTTGATAGTATGAAATATACTCCTATCTATGTCTATGATATACTATGCTGTGCTATGATAGACTATATAGAAATACAGACATATATAGTAGAGGCGTACGAAAAGTTCATCATTAATCATTTTTTTTTCAAGATTAATGATGTTCATTATTTTTGAAGGTATTTCTTTCTATTCTATCTACACTTTTTATTGTCTTCTTTTTCAAGTTTTTGGTATGTGATTTTTCGAGTATTTCTCTAAATACAGAGGAAGAGGAATCTTGATTAAATATGTGAATTAATAAATGATCGAATGAATGAGTGAAATCAGAATTTATTTGAATGATAGAAATTGTTAATTATTTTCTCCGGAAAAAATGAAATATTACTGAAATAAAACACACCTTGTTTTCTTTATCTTCATTTCCTTGGATTTGAATATTTCATCTATTGGAAATTCAAGATGGAAAAATCAATCATGCAATCAAATGTCTTTTGTTCAATAGATTTTAGGTCTTTATAAATTAGGAGATTCCATCTTTAAAAATGGGTGAAAAAAGCTCAAAGAAACTCCTAGGAAAATAAATGATTAATGCGATTATCTGGATAAATTATTCATTGTTTGTATTAATGTAATGTTATGTAAATACTGATTTGTATTTCGACAAGTTTATCAAGACTTTTCTTCTGAGTAAATGGTGTTTTTGACTAGATGTGTCAACTTAATACAATAGACGCCACAAATTATTTTCCTATTATTATGTGAATGAATTTTTACCCATCCAGCCAACTAAGTACCAACTTATCTCAGATTTTTGAAACTGCAATTAATGCTTGAATGATATAAATTGTGTTTGGCCAATACATTGTATTGTCTTATCAAACGTTGGTCCTCTTTTACTGCTACAAATGAGTAACTGAGAATCTTCCCAATTTGATAATAGACTATTTCCTTCCTTCTAAATGTCAAAGACTTTTAGTGGCATATTTAACCTTCTTCAACCATCTGTCAACTCACCTTTAACTCGTTTTTTTTTTTTGTAAGTGATAATAAAACATTTAAAGGTTGAGATCATGATCCCGAAACCGATTAAACCAGAGGACTGACCCTATCACATCGTATAGACCAATAAGCCTGCTTCCCAGTTTCTTTGAGAATGGTGTTGGAAGTTTTCCAATATGCCATCCCAAATCATCAACTTGATTTCAGAGCACAGCACGGTACTCCTGAACAGCTTCAGAGATATATACTGCATTTGAAACGACACAATATTGTTAATATTTATTTTTCGTCAATATGCATGCCTTCTATAAGCGGCTTAATCCACAAATTAAGGATGCAATTCCTGATATTTTTGACAAACAGAGCCTTTTACATCAGATTCTGCAATACTGACTCTTACATTAGGCGCGTCAATGTTGGATTACTACAAGGTAGCGTCCTTTCTCCAGTCCTTTACTTAGCGTATACTGCGGATGTGCCAATGCAAATGCCAGACGAAGCGTTGGAATTTTGGCGTAAATGCTTCCAAGGCAACTAATTGGACGTGTCCAGTATTAAACCTTAACAAAAGTCTCATTTCTCAATTCGATACCTTGGTTTGATCCTGGACAAGCGTCTAACATGGCGTACCCATGTTAAGAATGACCAAAAAATAAAAACATTAGACAGACTTCTGTGATCCGTAGTTGATGCTGTACGCCAAATTTGAATGCCATAAGTTTATGTGGGTTTCTCAATCTAATTGTCTATGACAACTTTGTTACTTATCGAGAGCTTGATTTTCATGTTCAGCAGCCAATTTGGTTTTTATATATTCGGGTCACATTTGGCATAGATTCTTCTTTGGACTGGTAGAGGCTTGAGAAGATATTGTACAAAATCGGTCCCAGAACATTGCATGCCTTGCCCGGACGAACTGCAGCCTTTCATTTATCTAAAATTCAACCCAATATTCTGATGAATGAATGAATGAATCGGTTGTGAGAAAAAGTTTTCTTCTCTGCTTTTTTTTTTCCACCTGTCATCATTAAAAGTAATTTGCTTGCTTGCTTATCTCATCAATTTGGGAGTGACTCGACCAGAAATAATGAATTTTGTCCGTAAAATAATAAAATTCGTTTCCCCTGGGTAAGACAAAGACAAATGAATCTATTGGGACCAGTTGAAATTAATATTCTCATTCAGGGTCGGAAATAAATTAATTATAAAAAAAAGCCATAATAGTTTTAAGGGTGGTGTAGTAACTAACCGTGACCTTGAAGAAACTTTTTAGTTCTCTTATGGGTTGTTTTTAGTATAAGTACAATATTTTGTTGAAGGACTTTCATTTTAAACATTAGAATTTAATTTGAATTCAGAAATACAAGATAAATTGATGTGATTTTGATTTGATTTTGATTTAATCTGATTTTACTCTGCATTGATAAATCATAATAGCAAAAATCATAATATGCTTTCTTATAAGTCATTCATTGTTTGTTGGGTTCTTGATGGGGTGGTGGGGGGAAGAATATGTTTTTGTTGCCATGAATTGAAGTTGCATGTTGCAACACACTGCCAATTGAGAAATAAACAATATTTGTAACCATTTAAACAAGTAGAAGATTGCAAAATGTAAGAAGAACTAAAAGAAGTTTATGGTATATAAAAAGAGAAGAGCAAGAGGAGCGGAAAGAAGTCTAAGAAGAACGATGAACACAGCTCGGTTGACTGGAGATTATATGATTTTTTTTGTTTTACCACATAATTGTGAAAAATAGAAGAGAATTATGAAAAAAAAAAAAATACTAGTATGATGGAGTTCATTATTCAGTTGGCTGACTGCTTTAGCTTAGCAGATTTTATGATTGAAGAGATGAACATTATGATTTGTTATATTCTTGTTGTTGTTGTTGTTTTAGTTGTTGTTATTGTCTTCTTGTTGCATCAAGTTTGTTGTATGTTCCACCATTAGACAGACAGTTAGTTAGTTGGTTTTGGTATAGAAGCAGAACAGCAGCTAAGGCATTAGCGTGTTTGCATTGAACTGAACCAACTAAAGAGAATATAACAAAAAAATTACCCACACAAACACATAGATACAATTTTGTATTTTTCTTCTTTTAAACTAAATTGAATTTGTTGCGCCCCACAACGCATCATCATCATCATAATCATCATCAACATCATCATCATCACTACTTGGTAATTGTCTTTGTATCTAGTATTGCCCAGAGTTTTACTGATGATGTTGCTGCTGTTGCTGCTGCTGCTTCCTTGTGACTAAGACATTGTTGTTGTTGCTTGCCCTGCCTTCTTTCTTCATCTACTTGTTTTCCTTCCTCATGCTGCCTGCAGACAGTTGGGTTTTTCTTTTAATTTCTCTTCCCATCATCTACATTCATCCATGTCTGTCTGCATTTTCCTACTATTTCTTTCTACACATGCAACTGCTGCTTGGTCTTCTGTGCCTCTGCTCAGCTGCTCTGCTGCTGCTGCGTTGCTTTACTTAATTTTCTTCTCAATACTTATAATTTAGCCGCGCCCAATTCCCTTAGTGTACATTGCACTCGCTCCTGTATTATTGTGCTGGGTTGCTCCTTTGTGTGTGTGATATCTTTACATTAAAATTAAAATAAAACTAAACAGAAACCAAAAAAGATTATTGCAGGCGCAGCAAAAAAAAAACAAAATACAAAAAAAAAAAAAAAAGAACACAAAAAGCAACATTTTTCAAAAGTTCTGACGGTGACGATGCCAGAAAATTCTGCAAAAATAAAACACTAAATTTTTTGAGGAATAAAATTATCTGTTTCAAAAATAGAAATTACAACATACACAACACAACACAACTATACGATGGATGGATGATGATGATGACGACGACGATGTCACTGTTAACGTACTGTACTGTATATCTTGATCCTCTAATCCCCTCTATGTGTCTCTATATCTATATATATATACGAGTATGTGTATCTATGGGTACTATCTTTAATGACACCATCGAATGTTTGTTTGTTTTTCCGGCTGCCTTAATTTGGTATTGTATTTTTAAGCCGTCGCTGCCGCTACTGTTGCCATACCAAAAATACACCGCCTGCCAGTCTTATATCACTCTATTGGCCCACACCCTCTTTCTTATTATATACACATTCACTTACTCACCATACACCACAATAATAATCTCCCCATTCCTCCTTACTTATATCATCGTGCTTAGTCATGAGCTACGTGCATGCGTAAAATGTCATCGTACAAAGAAGGCAAAGTTTTTAACATTTTGCTTGTGTCTCTGTCGACTGCGCTGCTTACGCATTATTTAAACAATTTATGGTGCCCTCTACTGTTTATGTATGGTGCAAAACTATTGGGTTGTTCAAAAAATCATTATATTCTTACAATATATTGTAATATAGATAATGAATATTTATTATTTATTTGGTTCGACGACCTAACTTTTTCTACTCTTTGCCAAAACATGAGACAAAGGTTTTTCCATTCAAGGAGTCTGGCACAAAATCTTAACTACATACAATATATGGTGGAAGTTGCAACACATTTCAACCAAATTCCAGTATTTTTGCCAAAGGACCAAATTTGTTTGTGATCTCTCAACTGTAAGGTGAATTTATTAGTTTAGGACTATTCTTTGTCCAATATGATCCCTTAATTTCTATATTTATGCACAAAATACTTCAGAATTAAATGC
Source organism: Amiota minor (assembly GCA_037043295.1). Classification (NCBI taxonomy): domain Eukaryota; kingdom Metazoa; phylum Arthropoda; class Insecta; order Diptera; family Drosophilidae; genus Amiota; species Amiota minor. Next base: position 1,677,097 of record JBAMAW010000382.1, read on the forward strand.
TTGGTTCCAACCTAAGCACATTGACCACGTTCTTTTAGAGGCTATTCCACCTTGATTTGCTCCTTCGTTGCTTCACATTTACCAACTTTTTTTGAGGGCGATTAGATTGCAGACGTTTATGGGCTACATCATATGAATTTCCTTTAACTCATAAAGTCTCCAAATAATGAGATTTTAAACGAAGCCTTAGCATCCAGTTTTAGCTAAACTAACAATGTTAATAATAATAAATAATAATACAGTAATGAACGTTTATCAATGATGTATTGACTATTTGATTCGCTGACCTTTCTGCCATTTATTGGGGAACTCCCGCTCATAAAACTTCTGACCAAATTTCTGCAAAATCCAAAACTTATTAAGGTCTTCAGAAGGAAATGGCTACTCTATCACTCAAGAAATTTGGCAAGGAGCGTAGTAAATGAATGGCTGATGACGCAAGGTCTCGACTTTATATGGTGGATGAGGCAACACCTCTGAACCATGCCAAGTGGTCAAACTTGTACTCGTATGTGGTCTCTTAATGATTGATCAGCTCAGGACGTTTCTCTGCTCAGTTCAATTCCGTACCGTACTCGCAATAGACATTAGAATTAAACGTTTTATCCTATGGAAACAGATCATAAAAGACTGATCCCTTTCACACACATTCCACATTGACAGTTCTCACCTTATTTTGGAGAGTGATCCACATTGAATTGCTTCTTCGGTACTTAATTTCGCCTTCACCAACTTTTTTTTCGGCAATGTTGGAAACAATCCACTCTTCAACGCCTGTGATCATACGCTGGAAGAATGAAATGTTTTCACAGATCATATGAAATTTTTTCAACTATCTATTTTTTTACTTTTATAACCTCTGAATGTTTTCATATGATTCCACCGAATGCCAGAATCTTTGTTCAAAGACCTAAAGAAACTAAAAAATAAATAAACATTATGAACAGGGTTTGGGTCCCGTGAAGTCTTGTGTTTCGAAGTTCCGAGACTTTGATCGTGGATTGTCTCGTGTCGCGGGACTTTGAAACTGTCGAGACTGAGACTTCCCAAACCCTAATTATGAACCATTTTTGGCACTGGCATTTTTTAATGGCATCTTTACAATAAATTTTACATAGCCTTGCCATAATTTCACTGAGTTTTTGAACAACCCATATTAACTTCTGATGAAGCTACACTTGGTGTTTCTATTTTTGACTCTTGACTAGACAAAAGCTTTTAATTTTAATATCTCATCATCATCATCATTATCATTGTTTGATCGATTGAGGCGACATCACTATTTTTTACTTTTTGCCAATTTTGATTTTTCCTTTAAAATTATTTTCATTTTGTATTTTAATGGTCGCTCGTTGTTTCTTATTGGGAATCATTCAATTTGATTTGATCACTATTATTATTGCTGTTTATTGATTTTGTTGCCATTGCCCAGTTTTGGTTATCGCATACGAGTAATTTCCATTGACTTGTGTTTGTGCTGTGCTTGTGCTAAGGTGGCAGCTCAATAAATTATCAAGTTTTGCCATTTTTAGATGAAATTTATTAGTGATTTTTATTTTTCCTTTTTCTTTCTTTTATTACTAATTCATCTATATGCGCCACACGCACAGTGGTGCGAAATGCAAATGGCATTGAGAAATAGACAAAGATCATCATCATCATCGACCGACATCAACAAAGTATTGTGGCTACTTTGTATAGAAACGAACGAACGAACGATGATGATGATGATGATGATGGCAACCATCTGGCATATAAAATGTTTAAATATTTATTCATGAATCAGTGAGAGAATGAAAAAATATTATTTCAATTTGTTTATTTTAAGAGAAACACTTTGTTGTTGTTCTTGTTGTTGTAATTTTATTTGTTGTTTATTGTTCTTATTTATCTTCAATGGGGGTTAAAAGTGACCAAAAACTTGAAGGCAAACAAAAGAAGAAAGAAATGCATAATTAAGTGGAAAATGACTAAACCAATTAATAAATTGGATAAATTTCTAGAAAACAAATCTATGAATCATTGAGGAAATGAAAAGGGAATAATGAACATGTAATTTAATATAAATAATATTGTTATTTATTATTTATTAAAAATATGCATTCCGAGTATATTAAGGTCATCATGAATTGAATATTAAAAATTTGTTTTGTTAATATTTTGCATATGATGAGTTGATGAGTTTGTGTATTGAATATGTGATGTTTTTGTTTTTGTTAATAACTCGGGGAAAATACTACCAAATTTACTAAATTTAATAAGAGAATTTATTTATTTATTTATTATAAAACCAGTTGAGCCTTGTGCCAGGTAGTTAGTTGTTGCTATGATGAACTAAAGGGTGTTCAAATTTGAGGAACCTTCTTTCTAAATTTTATAGTAAATGAAATCTAAATGTCTTTTTATTGAATACTAACTGGGGTACTTAGATTTCGGTCATTGAGTTGATATGAGATTAGTTAGAATGGTAGTTTTGTGTCGAACCCTAAACGGATGTTGCTTTATATACCCTAGGCTTTGAATGTTCCACAATATTGCAAACACTCAGCCACAACATTCGAGGGTGTTCTAGAATGTTCTGCAATGATCTGGGATGTTCCAGAACGTTACAAACCATTTCCGAACATTTCATAACCTTCCATGATTCCATGACCACATTTTATCCAATCTTATATCCAAATATTGGTTGGAACGGACATCTTAAGTAGTAAAGGGTTTGTTGATACATAAGGTAAATGTATTGTATTTTAAGGATATTTGTAAAGTTTATCAATAAGGATAGGATAGACAGACTGCTGGTTACAAAGGCTAGTTCATCCAGAAGTCTATGGTGATGCCTGATTTGGATTGCTCCAAGCTTCAGTGTTCGCCTGAGCGGCTTCGAAGACCCTACCAATAGAGTCTAGGTTATTAAGTTTTGGAAACATGTTTAATTTTTATTATATTTTGAATAGTCTAAAATCTCATCAAGATTATCATGATGAATAAATCGCTTGCCTTGTTCTGATTAGAATAATGAAAGACTTGAATGAATTAAAATTAGGTTTATTGCAATTTGATTAGCTGGAGAGAGATACTACTAATTTGTTGTATACGGAAATAAATAGTAAATATCTTAGAATGGCTTTCTCTTCTCTTCTCTTATAGTAGTATTTTCTTTCGAGTTCAATGAACTGAATTACTGAATTAATAAAGAAGCAGAAAATCCAATTAGCGAAATGCAATAAACTAATTAAATAAAAATTGAATTGACTTCTTCTTCGTCTTATTCCTTTTGTCTCTCTTCTCTTTTGTTTGTGTCGTTTGAATTTGTTGAAAATGTGGTAACTTTGTAGCATGAAAATGAATGATGATGATGTGTGTGTTGTGTGTTTAAGAGAATGTGAGTGATTAGTAATTTTTAAATTCCAAAATTGGGAAATTGCTGGATATTTCAAATTTTTTTTTTTTTTTTTTTTGTTTTTACTAGCTTGGCCTGGTTAAAATGTCTTCCTGCTGTCTGATGTCTGACCAAGTAAATTTGAAAGAAATTTTCTATAATTTTTCTTTTCTTTTATAAAATTAAGATTTCATGATGAAATTTATTAAGGCAAATTGTGTAATTTTCTAATTAGAAGTAAAAGAGTATAAAGAGAGAAAGTGAGTGAGGCATCTTATAATCATAATTTAACCTTGCAAAAAAAAAAAAAAAAAACCGCCCATTCAACCTAAGGTTAAAAGAAAAAGATACTTTGCCAAATATTGTGTTTATTTCTCGCATTTTCAATGAAATATAATGAAGGCAGCAGCTCAGTCAACGGCAGCGGGCGTTTCTATCTATAATCGTATAGAAAGAACCATATGCAATTTCAATTTTCGTTAAATGAATTGTATATACAAATGTGAAATGAGAAACGCCAACCAAAAGGCAAATGTTGATGTCATCGTTAGAGCATTTTTATTTTTTCGGTCGCAAGATGTACAAGAAAAATAAGATATATAAAAGAGAGTCAGTAGTCAGTCACACAACAAAACAACACACCACCACTCATTCTTTAATTGTTGTTAAGCGGTCAGTAGACATGCACAATTTTATTGGGCAAATGTATTGTATAGATATTATGAGGCTCTTTTACACACGAATTTTCAAGGAAGAAGAATATCATTACTTTTTGAAGAATATCACGTAAAAATGATTTAATTAACTAAATAAACTAAACTACTGTCTACTACTATTGCATGAGGCTACAGATCTCTTTAGGTCTCTGTATGCCAACTCTTCTTGTTGTTTGCTGTTTGTTCACTTATTCACCTCACACCTCCTTATGCTAAGCTCTGGTATTGTTTTTTGGTGTAAACTGTTTTGTCAATAGAGTCACACCACCGTACAACAAGAAATGAATGCAAATTAACATTTTGATTTGATGATAAAATCAAATAAAAGCAACAAAAATTAATAGCATCAACAACAGCCAACAACATAATGGAAAAAAGAAGTCTTTTATAATTTTTTGCACAATCATTTTTCTTATTTGAAATAAAATTTTACTCTTGCAAAAAGGTAGAAAAATATTTATTTTACGTTTAACTTTGTACACTGAACAAACAAACACTCTATCATACACACCACACACAGCCACAAGTAACTCAACCAAACACACACACAGCCACAATACGCTCAACACGCAAAGAAACACACAAAGTGCAAAAACTCACTTTACTTGTGAAGAGCAACAAACAACAAAAGTTCAAACGCACAAAGCCCAAAGCAAAGGCAAACGAAAGCCGGCCGGCCGGCAAAAGCAGAGAGACTAAAGAATATCAGTGAGAGTGAGTCGTTATTGACAGAGAGAACGCTCTTTTGAAAGAAACTCTGCTGCTGCTGCTGCTGTTGCTATTGTTAAGATAAAAAAGAAAACATTTTCATTGTTTTTTCTTACCTTTATAATTGGCTTCTTGTTTGCTTATCTTGAAGAAATGATTTTAAAAAAAATTTGCTTTGCAAAAATTATATTTTGTTTTGCTTAAATGGTAAATAAATTTTGGTTTAATGACAAAGCGAAAATAAATTATACATAAAATAAAAATAAATGGGGGGAAAAAGGGCGTTGGTGAGCCGCTCGCTTGCTTTTTTTTTTGTGTTGTTCTTTGTGTTCAGTGAGTTTATAATGCGTTGATGATTAATTGCCGGTTTTAAGACTCTCTCTCCCTCTCTCTCTCTCTATTGCTCTCACATTCCCTTCTCTATATTTCTCTGTTGGGGTCTTGCTTTTAATATTATTTTTTTTTAGTTTTAAAATTTTTTGATATTTTTAAACCTTTTTTTTTTTTTAATATTTATATCTCAACTTAGCAGAAAGATCGTAATGAAGACGTTTGTTGAGATAATGATGATGACTTTGCCTGATCATTATCACCTTCATCATCAGCTGCTAGTATACGATGCCGACATTTTGTATCTTGTTGTTGTTTTTGCTGTTGGTCAATGACATTTTAGTGCTGCTTAGCGTGGAAAAATAGAAAAAAAATAAAAGAAAATTAAAAAAAAAAAATAAAGGGAAAAGTAAAATGTTGTGTGTTGTTGGTATCAGATTTTATTAAATGCGGAAAATGAAGTAAAGCAAAGTTAAATCTTTATGTTTTTTTTTTCTTCTTTTCTAATACCCTTCTTATTTAGTATGCAATATAGGGTACTATCACTTCATCATGGAGTTTGTAGTGATGTGCAGAAAGTTTGGCTTTAAAAAATTTCAAAGGCCTTAGTAAGAATATCGGATACAAATTCCTTGAGGCCTTGACGTGTGTCGCTTAAATATGTTTTTAGAGGTTTATTTTCTTACAATGATTTTTTATAGAACTTAACACTTATGGGCTTTAGCATACTATGAATCATTCATGAATGGAAAATGTCAGTCCTTTTGGAAATCCAGTCGTTAGTTCATATGGTCCCTAGTTGCCCTTACTCTCAGTCATTTAACTTAATTACTAATCTAACCACCATCATATGTGACTCATCCGACAAAGTCTGCCATATAAACACTAAATCTATCTGAAGTTTAAGGTTAGAATAGTGTAGACAAACCCTCAGCTAGACATAAAAACTAGTTCATCAGAGATCTATTGGCTTATTACTATGTCTGAACTTACAAATTCAACTCCAAAACTTACCATTTAACATAAATTTCTATTATCAGATCTGAAAGAAGAACAAAAAAGAGTATTAAATCGTAGAAGAGACCCTTAGAGTAGTTAAAATATTTTCTTGTTTTTCTTTCTAAAAGCTTAAAATATCAGCAAGTCACTACTAAGTCAGTGACACGTTTTCCTGTGTTCCATCACCCAACAAAACTCATTACATTTGTTGCCCGGCCAAATGTTATGGCTCTCTGTCAGTCTTTCCGTCTGTTTGTACATTTGTTAAGCCATTTTTCGTGTCATTTATGTGTATTTCACTCTTCTATGCGGTGGTGTCACTTTTTCTCCACCAATCTCCAATTTTTGCACTTTAACACTTGCACGTTCGTTTCGGTTTTCTTTTCGTTTAAATGAGTTTTACGATGGATGCCTCATACTCTAATTCTTCTTGGCCCAATGACTTCCCGATTTCTCACTTAGCAATAAAACCCATCCACCACCACCCACTTTGTTTTGTCCACATCTTCTACTTTTACCAATTTGCTTATGTTGTGTTGAGTCATCAACCGACTTGGGATTTACAGAGTCAGAGTACTAAACTTTCCTTTCCTTCTATTTGGGCTACTGCGCTGTTGCTCGTTTTATGTCACATTTGTTGCGTTGCTCTGCATGCTGATGTCATTATAAAGACAACTCTATACATACATACATACATACATATCTTTCCATTGACTGTGGTGGAGGTCTTTTCTCTTTAATATAGTCACACAAACTTTATCTCTCTGTCACCACTCACTCTTTCTTTATTGTTTGCATACTTCTATGTGAGAACATAAATATGAAGTCATCAAGATTCACTTAAACTTTTGCGATTTGTTACAAATGATGATTAAAATGATGGAAGATGGAAATGGAAATGGAAATGATGATGATGATGATAGTAAGAAGAAGTTATTTCTCTTTGTCTGTTATAGATTACATTTTCATGTTTTTCTTTTGCTATTGGGGTTTTCTTCAAACTTAAGAATCAACATCCCCACCAAAACCACATCCATTATTCATCAACCAAGGGATAGACACTACATTAGTCCGCCGGCTGTTTAACAATTTGATCGATCGATGGATAAACAAATATTTAAATGTATAATAGCATAGATACATTTCTTCGTCTGCTGCTTTTATTTTTTATATTTTATCTTTAATATTTAAAATTGTTTTTAAATTAACATATTTGGTTTGTGGCTATGATGTTGTGTGCATGTAAATCATCCTCTTAAAGCCTTCAAACGCCAAAAATACATAATAATAAAAATAATTTTCTTTTAAGAAAAATTTCAACATTTAGCAGTTCATAAATCAACATTTTAGAGGAGGAAAAAGCGTGTTGAAGTGCAGTTGTGTGTTTTGTGCTATAAATAAATACGAGGGTCCATCAAAAAAGCTTCTGTTTGTTGAGTGAAGATGCAAATAGTATTGTACAATATACACATATGGCAAAAATAAAAAGTACATGTAGTTTTCATTTCTTTAATTTTAATATAAGACAAAAAAGACAATTTACTAAGCTGGCCAAAGTCAATCACCGGACTTGAATCCTATTGAAAACCTTTAAAATGAGCTAAAGAACACAATTGGAAAGCAAAATTTCCGAATTAGGGACCAATTGTGGGAGTGTATCCAAAAAACTTGATATGAAATACCAGTCGAAACTTGCCAGAAACTAATAACCACTATGCCAAAAAGGACTGAAAAGATTATTCAAAATAAAGGAGGATATATAGAGAAACAATTGTAATATTAAGAAAAAAATATGAAAAAAAAATGAATTATAGATATTTTATTATTTTTGCCAGGTAAATTTGACTTTATTTTTTACAAAATTTAAGCTATCATAAAAATGGGGGAAGTCCCAAAATTTTTCTTGCTTGCAAAGGTGTTGCCACATCGTAATCTATAGATTTAAAACGGAAAACCAGGAAAGTAAAAAAAAATTTATGGAAAGAAATGAAAACTAAAAATGTACTTATTATTTTTGCCATATCTGTATTCCTAATATCCTCTGAGGTTGATTTTACATCAATACATATTATCTAATCTGCAATGATGATGTTGTGCCTATTACCCAATCTTAGTTTGAAACACCCATTTTGATTTCTTTCAAGCAATAAGTTTTTGTTTGTCTTTAATAAAATGACATTGTACTCTTCTCTGACTGCATAAAAATCGCCCATTAGTCGTTCGATTCATTGTAATAATGTTATCAAGATAAAAAATAAATATCATGTGCAGATTATGAACATGACCTTTCTGGAGGACTTCATGGTCTTTGTCTTCTTTACAATTGCTTCGTCCAAGTTGAGACTATTGTTTTGACTGTTCCGTCATCATGTTAGGTATAAAGTAAAGAATCCACGTTTCCTCCACATTTCCAAAATGGCTCAATGAATTTAGCTGTTCAATATGTTATGAGTCACAATTAAATCGCAAAGTCCCCAGTCTGAGCTCCGTTTGAAGCTCATATTTTCCAAAATCAGATATTGTAAAGTTTTCCTAATTTAGGGCAGCAGCCATGATTCAGTTTTTCAATTGAGTTTGAATTGATTTGAGATATGGCTATGCTTATGGTTATATACATATACTACTTCCTTACTAATCAACCCTCGTTGAGAAGGACGGAAGGAAGGAATGAATGAATTAATGTTGGTTCTTCATGCATCAAATGCACTTGTTCTTTGTTTTGTGACTTTTTGTTGTTGTTTGCTTCTTACTGCTGCTAATGCTGTTCGCTCGTTAGTCATACACTTGATTTTTCCTTATAGAGAGGAAATCAGTCACATGATAAAATAATATAAAATAAAATAAAACTATGTTAAGTGATGCTGAAATCAATATGAATACAGATTTCTTCTTTTATATAAGTGTTTTTCACATTGTTTCGAACATTTGTTCGTTTATTCATTGAAACTTATTTTTTTTTTTATTATTTATTATTGTTTTTTGTTGTTATTCTTGTTAACCTCAAAAGATGTTTTCATTGTTCACCACTTCTCTTCACTTGATGTGTTGTGTGTGGTGAAGTTGTTATTCTTGAGTTGAGATTTATTAGGTTAAATGCCATGAAAAATGAGTCAATTTGAAGAGGAGAAGAAAAGAAGACTTGACTTTAAGTCTTTTGTTTTTACTATTGTTTCTATTGTTGTTTTTGTGTCTTTTTTTTATCACAACACACTCACTAAAGTTATTTCCATTGTTTGCTTTCTATCTTCCCTTTCACTTTACTATAGGAATCGACGGAGCAAGCAGCTGAACTATTTACAGCTACCAACGTGAACAACATTCAGAATGCCGCCGGCGCACATCCATTTGCCGTTGGTGGTGAACATTCAAAATATGAATTTGCCAACCATCGGCAGCTGAGCAAGCATTCGAAGGACAAATTTTGTTAGAGGAAGCTCAGGAGGAAGAACAGAAACGACATGACTTTGAACAACATCAACAACAACAACACGAGCAATATGCATACAACGAAACTCCATTAGAGGCGGCAGCCCCAGCAGAGCCAAATAGCAATGACATTATTGAGAAGGCACCAGAACCGGAGGCAATTGTTGTTGCTGCAACTGAGGAAAAAGAAGTTGTTGCCGCTGCTGCTGCTGCACCCATTGAAATTGTAAAACCTGATATTGAAAACAAAGAAAATGTTGCCGTTACACCTGAAATTGCTGTGGCTGCGGCAACAGCCGTTGCTGCTGCAGCAGTTGCAGCTACTGCTGCTGTTAAGTCAGTCAGCCCAACTAAAGCCACATCATCATCAAAGACACCCTCGTCTGATTCAGCAAAGAAAACTAAGACCTCAGCAACATCTGCTGCTGCTGCTAGGGCACCAAAGGTTGGTGGCAGTAGCCCACTTGGATCTAAGAAATCTACAACTTCCGTAGCAAGTGCTCCTGCTACTAAACCCATTGCCGCTGCACGACCACGTACGGCACCTAGCACATTGGCATCTAAAGTGGGTGGCACCACTACAACAGCTGGATCAAAGACTTCGGCAACCACTAGCACTCGTAAACCATTAACCAGTAGTTCTGGTGCTGGTGTTGCATCTAAGGTGGCTCCAACAAGGACATCAACCACAACACGTCCAGCTACAGCACCAACAGCTGCTCATGGTGCTAAGCCAGCTGGTGGAGCAACTACTCGCACAACAGTTGGCTCACGTCCTACAGCGGCAGCAGCAGCACGCAGAACAACAACAACTAATGCAACAAACGGTGTCTCGAGCAGTTTAGGTGCTCCGACAGCTGCTAGCAAAGCACGCACAGCAGCAGCTGCTGGTGGTGTCGCTGCTAAGCCAAACACACTTGGAGTAAACAGCAGTTCTGCTTCTGGTGCCGCTAAACCAAAACTAAGTCCACGCAGTACATTAACATCTCAATTGCGAAAGGCAGCACCACCATCAGCAACAAGTGGTTCTAGGAGCCCCTTGAAACCTTCTTCGACTCTTACTGCAAACAACAAGAGTGGCGGCACAGTTAGCGGAACTAGCACTACCGCTGCAAGTCGGGCTAAAGGCGGAGCTATATCATCCTCCTCCTCGACAACTACAACCACAACAACGACTAAGACTTTTACAGCGCGTCCAGCGCCAAAGACTACACACTCTACCAACACTTTGAGTACCACACGTCGACCACATAGCGGCGGCGGTGGCACCACATTAACTACAGCTACTACAACCACTACACGTCGAGTGTCACCAATGAAATCTTCAAGTCTTGGTAACAAGTCACCACCAACAAAAGGCTCTTTAAAGTCTAATACACCTCTTAAGACACAAGCCAAAGAACCAATTGCCAAGTCGTCACCGAATTCAGCATTGCTAAAGGGTGTCAAGAAGACCGCTGTGTCATCACCAAAGGCTGGTGCTGGTGCTACTCCTCCTGCTGCCGCCACTAATGGTCAAGCCACTAAAGCCGAACAGCAACAGCAGCCGCCAGCAGAGGAACAGAAGCAACTACAACAAGATCCAATGATTGCTTTGAATGGTAATGGTTTGCCACATGATGGTGAGCATTCTTTAACTGAACCAACACCTCCTGGTGCTGGAACACAACCAGAACAATCGGCTTTATTGGATTTTTAAACTCAAAACGAATCGAATTCGAAATCGAGAGGAAGAGGAAGAGGTAAATCGATCGATCATAATCCTCCTCTCCTCTCTACCCCCAATTGTTTTATATTAAAATCTTTTCAATATTATCAAAAAATATTTCAGAAAAGAATTTTTCATGATAAGAAACTTTAAGAAGAGAGAAAGAACAAAAAACAAAAAACGAAAGAAAAAGAAAAAAACATAACTTTATAAAAAAAAGAAAATAGAACGAAAGAAAAAGCGACTTAAAATTTAAATAAAAAGCAGAATGACAAAAAAGAAAGGAAGAATTTTCATACACAAAGAAAAAGAGAATAAAAAAAAGTATACAGAAAAAATATGATAAATTTCAAGTATCTAAATTTTTTGTTAATTTTTGTATTTTTTGTTAATTAAAAATTCTCTAAAATTTCTATGTTTTTCTGATTTCTTATTATTTTAAATTTTAAATGATTAAAAACAAAAATGTTCCTTTTTTGAATTACTTTGATGAATCTTTGTTGCATTTTGAAAAGCGAATGAGAAGAAAATGAAATTGAAAGAAAAGCAGAAGAAGAAAATTAAGAAAATATTGTTACTCCTCCTCGTTAGTTTACTCACTCACCACATGAATGAATGGGAAAATAAAACCCATATATATTTTTTTCTACTCACTAAGAATAAAAAAAAAGCAATTTTATTAAATTTTTATTTTTATATTTTTATGTTTTGGGTAAAATTTTATGTTGAAATTAAAAAATGATCAAAAAAAATATTTAAAAAAAAAAAATAACCTTAAAAAATATAATAAAAATTTATTACAAAACACACACACACAACAAAAAAAAAAAAAAAAATTTAAATAAATATATAGCCAGTAGTAATATTTTTGGACCAGGGGTCTAGAATTTATGGAACTTATATGTGCATGGTTGCTATTAAAATATCTAAGAAGATACAACTCTAAATTAAATATCATAAATATTTTCAAATCAATTTTCATTTTTATCTCATCATTTTTCATTTCTTTAAATATTTTTTCACAATAAAAAATGAGAAACTTACGAGCGAAGAACAAACTACAATAAAAAAAAAACAAATGATTTTCCCAGTGTTTTTTTTTTTTTTTTTTTTAAATAAATTTTCTTTCATCTTTTGCGCAACAAACAAAACGAAATCTGTATTATTTCTCTATGAATTTTATTTATTAATTTTGCTAATTTTAATATATAAACAAAAAATAAAAAAACGAAAAAAAAATTAATATTAATATTACTTAACAACAACAACAACAACGCAACTCAATTCTTATTATCGTTTTTATTCTGAACAAAACAAGAAAAGAAAAAAGAACAAAAACAAGCAAAAAATACTTAAACGAAAACAAAAAAAAAAAAAAAAAATTTATATATTTTGCAAAAATATTATTAATTTTATTACATTAAAAAATATAAAAAATAAAATTGAAAAAAAAAATAAATAAAATAAAAATAATTTTCAGTTGTTTTTTTTTATTTTTAAAAATATAATTTCCTTTGATTTAAATGGTTTTCTTATTTCAAGATTTATATTTTTTTATATTAATTTAAATATTTTATTTTCAGATTATTTATTTTATATTGTTTAGACATTTTTTTTTTTCAGAATTTTTACTCATTGACATATATTTATTTAACCTCATTTCATTCTTGAATGTCATTTATTTATATTTACAGAGTAGGGGATGCATACCCTGAAAAGATCTATTTAAGACAAGATGACGAAACCAAATCATATAAATAATAAATAAATTTGACAAATTCACTTCACCATAAAGTTTACATCCCATAACAAACGGAGTCATTTCTTGAAACCTACAAAATTAGAATCTTTGCATTGTAGGTAATTTCATTCTAAACTATAATACCAAGTATGTCAATTAATACGATGAAGGGTTAAGAATTGAGGAAGCACTCTTAAAATGCATTTACTTCCTGAAAAAAGCCAATGAAACCATCATATAAAATTTAAGTAATAAAATCAATAAAATTCACCATAAAGTTTACTTCTATAAACCATTTCAAGAAGAATCACCTCATTATTAAGAAGAATGTTTTTGTAACTATATGATATGAATGGTCTTGGCTGATTGATGATTGATGAGCAACAAAGATCCCCAGGCCACAGAATCATAGGAATCTCTGAATTCTAAGTAGTTTCATCCTGAACTTTAATGTCATAGCTCCTTCAGGAAAGATAAGTTCATAAAACTTGTAAAAATTGAATATATTTTTAATGAAATACTTCGGGATCTCCCCGAATTGATGCGTATACTTGTTGATGAAGAGCATCTCGACTGGGAGAAGGCCTGGGACCTAACCGTCCGCTCTTGTGGTTATACCAATCACACTGTGTTGCCTATGAGGCAATGGAAGGCTGGCCCGTTTCTATGCTTGAATCGATCTTGCCACTTCAGGATCCACTGTCATGATAAGTGTCTATCTAAATTCTATTTTACTCAAAGAAGGAGACTTGAAAATTTTAATGGAACAACGAAGTTTTAGGTGAAATGAAATGTATTTTGTTATATTTTCTACTATTTTTACATTTTATTTTTATTTTTTTTTTTTATAATTTTTTTTGTCTACAAAAGTTTTCCATGTATTTTATTTATAAAAAAAAATCATATTAATTTACATCTTTTTATTTATATTCTTCTTGTTAATGCAAAAAACGAAAATTTTGTTGCTTTTAAAAAGCTGAAAACAAAATATACGAAATATTAATTAATTGCCTTTCTAAAAAAAAAACAAAAAGCGAAATGGAAAAACCAATTCGAATTTAAACAATTTGCCTGCTTAAATAAATTTTTTAAACGCTAATTTTTTTAATACATAAGTTTTTTTAGGCGTTAAGTTTTTAAGTTATTTAAGTGTATTTTAATATATAACAAAAAGAAAAACAACAAAAAAATGTGTTAAAAAAAAAAAACAAAAGAGTTGAAAGTATTTTTTTAGTTTAAAATATTTATAGAAATACTAAACTAAAACATATTTAGTATTTATATACTTTGCATAATTTAGTCCCGCCCAGTGCCCTTCACTTTCATTTGCCTTATTATTAGTAATTGATGAACCAAAAATAAAAACAAAATACCAAGAGAGAACGATAACTTCGACGATGTCGATGCTTTTATACCTTTCATGAAAGATTTACATACATAATTGGATACATAAATGATTTATATTGATATGGGAGATACGTACATTGACCATCTCCATATAATGGGATGAGTAAAGTGTCTTCCAAAAACACTTCAATTTCAATATAGATGAAGAAGAGGACAGAACGGACCACAATCAGAAATTCTAGATTTATCTTTACAGGATAAATACTGGAGTTTTTAAAAACTTTGTTACAATAGACCCTAAAGAGGCAGCAATGGAATTTGTTGACTGACTAGCTCTTCTGATCTAATCTTTTCTAACTTGATGGGTTTTCCTACAACTTTCATCAAAACTTAGAGTTCAAGGCTGCGCTAAATACCAGTTTCTGAAAGATCTTTAACTGAACAGAACAAAGAAGCGGATGAATTTGCCAGAAGAGGAGCTGCCAACGCCCCCATTAGACCAAAACTATTCTGTTGGCTGCCTTGGAGTTCTACAAAAGATCAAATACAAACGATGGCTTGGTGGTAAATCGCTCCAATATTGGTTGGACACAAAAAATATTAGATTAGCGAAAATCTTTATACCATCTGACTCGAAATTGAAAACATGAAGTAGGATCCCATAGAGCAATTACTATGCTACTGTTAGCGATTAATTTGGACCTCACTCTGATATCTAGTAATCAATTGATCCAACTGAATTTGCAAATTTACCTCTGAAGAAACTATTCGAATTCTCGATAAATACCAGGAGCTCAGAGGAACTGTAATTATAATTGCGAGGTGAATATATTCCGCCTATTCCCTAATCAAATCTAGAAAATCTAGATCAGTTTATCTTAATATTTTCCAGTACATTGTAGTTTGTAAAAGGTCTTGAAAGAACTTCTGATTAAATTAAGAGTTTCTAGCTTGAAAATATTCACATGTGGTCCATACAATTTGTATTTTGATAATTGAGTTATAGTACAATGATTTCCATTTCACCAAATAAATATTCAATCAATCAGCAGACAAAATGAAAAGCTTCTATAAAAAAATTTCAACTCTAAAACTAAGTGAGATTTATTCGAAAACAAAATTTTGCTGTTAGTTTTCTTATCTCTTCTTATTAATATTATAAGATCTCTTCAAAATGTCTTATACATGTATCCTGCTGTCCGAATGCTATATCAATTCATGAAAGGTATAAACAAAAAAAAAAAATTGACGAGTTCTACTTATTTAAAACTCTGAAATTGTTTCTTTTGTTGGTGATTTTTGTTTTCTTTAACTTCTTTTTTCCCTTAAAAAAAAAAAAACCAAAAAATTAAATGAATAACAATTAATTAAATAAAATATATAAACATATAAATCTATCTAAGTATACATCTATTTATAGCTATATAAATTTACGTACTATATAATTACATTATAATAATTACAAATTACAAATAAATTATTACACAAAATGGTAAAAAGAAAAAATCGGAACAAGAAAAAAAAAAAAACAAAACAAAAACCTTCGTTAAACGCAATTAGTTTTGCTTGAATTGAATCGTCATGAGACTGAAAATTGATTTCCATTTTCATTTTAGGCTGCGAAAAAAAAAAATAGAGAAAAAAAGAAGCAAGTCAAATAAATAAATAACCACAAAAAAAAAAAAAGTAAATAAAAAGTAATACAGAAAAATAAATTCAGTTATATTGAAGATTATATACCTTTCATATCCCAACTGAGGAATTTCTGAGACGATTGTTGACTGATGAAACAATCTGCTCAATTCATAGATTTATTATGTCAAAGTTGTCATTGTCTTTCTGAGATGTTTTGTTTATGACACTTGACAAATGCAAATTTCTTATATAGAAGTTTAAAATGTCGTGTTTTTTCATTAAAAATGCACAATAATTTCAAGAGAAAGTTGCATCCTTCAACGAAATCCATTCAACAAACCATTCTTCCACTTCATTGAAATTTGTGAAATGCTGTTCAGCTAGTGCGTCTCTTCTCCCATCGATGAAAACTAATTGTAATGTCAAGGAGTCAAGTGTAATGAAAACGGTGGGTGTATTAAGAGTTCCCAACCCAGGGTGGAAATGGTGTCCTTGAACGGATTTGCCGAATGTGCAAATGCATTGTCAAGCTGCACACAATCACTTTGCCATGTATTCTGGCCCATTTAGGCCATTTTTCGATCATCGCATCCAAATTTAACGTTTATTGCCACTAGCGGTTTGTATTAACTGTTTCACCAGGCTTGAGAAGCTCATAGTACACAACACCCTTCTAAGCCCACTACACACACAGTATTTTATTCTTCCCAAAGCAATCCTGTCTTGCGGTCCATGATGATTGTGTATCGCCGGTATCCTGCATCTTTGCAATTCGACATTTGTGGTAAATTTTCGTGTTCTTCGTCATTCACATTGAAATCACCAGTTATGAATCCTTGAAAACATGGTTTACTAGTCTGGACGGTAGAAACAAACTCAAGAATTCGATGACTTTCCACTGCTTATCTTCATTTGATAAAACAAATAAATTAGCACGTGCCGCAAATGTTCTTTATTGGCCTCAAATGTCGATACGTTTGCCACCGGAAAGAAGTGGTACTAACCTGTAAACAAACAAACAAATATCGCGGTTTTTAGCGGATGACCTTATCTATAAAATAACACTTTGAATTTGACATAAAAATGAAATCTCATGAAAGAAAAATGACATTTTAAACTTCTACATATTATAAAATTTTATTTCGCGTATCTCAAACGATTTGGAAGAAAGTTTGATCTCTATAAGTGTCTGACGCATATTCATCCAACCATGCAAAACCCAAGGATTAATAGGGGGAATTTCAATTTCAAACCCAGTTTCAAATTCCTGTTTCATATTAAATAAATTTTTTTTTGTTTTTGCATTCTTAAAATGAAATTTTAGACACCATTTTATCCAAACAAAGCTCTAACGCCTGGTACTATTTATATACAAAAACAAGTCCTGATAAAGCATAATGTGGTCCGATGAGTACATTTTGGAATGTGATGCTTTTGTCGCCTCGCAATTTGTGTGAAATTTGACCTCTCACTTCTAATTAGAAGTAAAATTTTTTCATTGTACAAAAACCAAGTATATTTTGCTTACATTTTCTAGTAATCGGGTGACTTCTTATGAAACATTTATGCATAATATTAGTCCTACATCTATAAAAAAAAAAAAAACTGTGCATTAAGTCAACTCATAAAGTTTGGAAATGGATTGGCATTTGGATAAACTTTAAAACAAAATCATAATACTTATTAATACCTCATCATCACACTATGAGTGAAAGGTATAAAAAAAAAACAAAGAAATCAATAAAAATAATTAAAAGTCACCAAATACAGTCATCATCACTTGAGTTAGAAATCAGTGACTAAGCCTTTATTTGTTGAACTTTATTTTTATATTATATTTTTTTATTAAATAAAAAATCTTTGAGGCGTGGAATGCTTTCGCTTCGCTTCAAAAACTTATTCAGAAAATATATATTTTTTTTATCTCATTTAACTCATCAAACTCAGAAACTCACTTAATTACTCATTTTGAAATCAAATTAATAAAAATTAATAATAAAAAAGAAAATATCTCTAGACTTCAAAGAATTTATATTTATCATCAAAAAACAATTTCAAAAAAATAAAAACAAATAAGAGATACAACATTTTAGATTTTATACTTACTACTCTTACTACAGGAAAAAGAAATCAACTAAACCAAAAAACAAAAAAAAAAAAAAA
Source organism: Amiota minor (assembly GCA_037043295.1). NCBI lineage: Eukaryota > Metazoa > Arthropoda > Insecta > Diptera > Drosophilidae > Amiota > Amiota minor. The sequence continues at coordinate 1,695,249 of JBAMAW010000382.1, forward strand.
AAAATATTATTTAAAAAAAAAAAATTGCAATTCATATATTATTATATATTAAAATATTAAATTATATATTAAATATTGAGAAAAAAAAAGAACTATAAATGTTTATTCAAAAATATGAAAAATTATATTTATCAAAAAATAGCAAAGAAAAGAATTGAATTGAATTTGAATTGAATTGAAAAATGCACTAACACAAAATGAATTAAATAATTTACTAATTCAAAATATACAAAAATACATAAACAAACTTATATACATCTCTATACATCATTATTATTATATACAACAACAACAATAACAACAACAACAACAGATTCAATGGTAATTATTATTATAAACATAAAAATATACTTTATATAGTCAAAACAAAATCATTTGTGAATGTAGTGAACTAAAAATGGATAAAAAATATTAAAATACTAATAAATGTTAAACAAAAATATTTACTCTCGTCTCGGAATATTATCAAATTAAATTATAATTACACTTTGGTAATGGTAATGGTAATGGAATGTACATAGTTCCGTAATATCTATATGGATTAGTAAGTTTGATTATAAACAAATTTAATTCCTGTTTTATAATTGATTCAACTCACTCGCACTTAGTAGACTTAAGTATTTCTTTATTATTAAATTAAGATAATGGAAAGTTTTTGGGAATTTTTATTAGATAAAATTATAGGTGTGATAATTTTATGTATATTTATATTTTTATTCTATATATTTCTTATAAATCTTTAAAGAAGCATTTAGTTTTCAATATTAGTCGTCTACTTCATTGTCAAAACAAGAGCTAAAGAGGCTTTACAAGCTCCACAAAATAAAACAAAATTGAAGTGAATTGAAGCGAAGGGAGGTAAATCCAAAAATTAGAAAATGAAATGTGACGAAAAACAAAATGCGGAGATGATTCAGAGACTTAGTGGAAAGACACACAAAACAATGCACATTGTCTTTCTCTTTCTTTAGAGTATGTGGCGTAAGATATACAGGCAGAAAGAGGAAATGTTATGAAACAGAAGAGAAAGTGAAATATGATTTAGGACCAAAACCACAAAAAATAACTTACAGACAAACCATGCACATATTCTTATTTTCCCAAATCTGACAGAGGCTTTTTTTGCGGTGTGATTTCTGAACCAAAACGGAAAGAAGTATTTCATTATTTTTGGGGTTTAGTTACATGGGATACGAAGATAGAGTATTTAAAACATCTTGTTCGGTTGCATTCGGTTTTAAGAAGACGTAAAACTACAGATATGTTTCAAAGGTAATTGGCCTATGACTATTATTTATCCGATGATCAGAATATTCTTGTTTCTTATAAATCTTTAAAGAAGCATTTAGTTTTCAATGTAAGTCACCTAATTAATTGTCAAAACAAAAGCGAAAGAGGAGGCTTCATAAACTCCAAAAAAATAAAACAAAATTGAAGTGAATTGAAGCGAAGGGAGTAAATCCAAAAATTAGAAATTGAAATGTGACGAAAATCAAAATGCGATGGTGCTTTAGAGACAATGCGCATTGTCTTGTGCGTGCTCGTCTGCAGCGTAGAGAATGAATGTTTATGCATGAGTAAGAAAGAGATAAAAATTTTAAAGAATCGTTTTAGTAGGTAAAACAAAATCAAAAGACGCTTTACAATTTCTAAGAAACAAAAAATATTTGGTAAATTCATAAAATACACCGAGTGGTCAGAAGAATATTGTACTGATGTAGAAACTTACCTGTTAACATTTAAATTTCATTAGTTATGGTCTAGTTTTGCATTGAATTGTTATCCTGTATTTATTATAATTTTTTTTTTTTTTTAATTTTATTTGCAAACATTCCAATTAAGAATCACAGAAATATTTGATCTCCAGTCAGACCGCCTATAATACACTATTTACATTTATCAATGCCATTATCAAATGCCTACTTAGTCTATGAGGAAGGTCCAAGACATGAGACCTCTTCAATCCCCTAACAGTCTCTTTGTTATCAAGTAAATTAATGGCTAATTCATTGCTATGACATGTGATTTCGCATATATGTATAGTCCCTAACAAAAAGTACTCGTATGTTGAGGTCTATATGAATAGTGCAGTTTGTCACGTACCAAGGAGCATTGACAATTCTGCTGAGTGTTTTATGATGATACCTTTGAAGTATCTCTATGTTAGAATTGCTTGCTTGGCATATGTCCACACTGGTTTCAACATCACTTTGTAGAGGATAATCTAGTTTTCTAAACTTAAGTAGTTCCGAGTGTGACCCAAGCAACCAAAACATTTTTGTTGTTTTCAGGACGCGTTACATCTGCTTCGCCTTATGTGGGTTTTTCCATGTTAGCGTTAAATACTTCACAGAATCACTCTGTAAGATTGTTGCTATGCCATTAAGGCTCACTTGTGGACAGTTTAGTTTTCTTAGAGCAAATATGATTAGAATAGATTTCTGAGAGTTGACCTTGATTTTTCACTTTGTTAACCATTCTTCAAAGAAGTTTTACTGCACTTGCAGGTACTGTTATGCTTCTACATGAATTTCACTTGTTGTTATGATCACCGTATCATATAAATATTTTCCCATAGGCACCGTTGTATTTTGGAAAACATTCTTTGAAAATTCACGTTTAAGTTCACTCCAGGTTTTCAATAGTGTTGAGGTCTGGGGCCTTGACTTGGCCACTGTAGAAATCATGCTAAAAATGATAAATGTTTTAGATCATTGCTTGTCCACAAAAGCAGCATGCTATTCCTCGGCATATTGTACGTTTCTTATATATCCTTGTAGGTACATAAATCTAACAATTTTGCCATCACTTCGATATATTGGAGCGACGCCTTCCCACGAAAAACAGAACCGTAGCATTCTGCTATCACTTTACATTAGAGCGCTCAGACTTGACTAAACGATTTGAAGTACCATAACAATTTATGTAAAATATCTACCACAACTTGATAAAACATATCTGATATAGTTCGAGTGATATTTACCTGACATAACTTTTTATAATTTTGTATTTCATAGTAAAGACTTCAAGGAATTTATCTAACTGAACTGAAATCCGAAAGCATGGCCTGAGATTTCCTCATAAATTGAATGCCCATCAACAGATCTTTTGTAAAATTAAATAAAATTATAATTTTTTACCTGTTTTAAAACATCTACAAATCAGTGATAGATTTGTATGAAGAAACTATTATGATTTCATTAAAAAAACAATATACAATTTCACAGCAAAATCCCTTATAAACATCCCCTTAAAGAAAATCATTAAGATTCACAGAAAAATGAAACTAAAAAAGTACCAGCCATGCATGAGACATAAAGATGTCTTGGGAAAACTATAGGATTTGTGATTTAAATATTCTTTGAATGGCAAAAAAGGGTAATCACAGTTCAGTACTTGCAATTTAATATTAAATTGCTTGCCCAATGATGATTAGAAATGTAATATTTTTTTCTTTAATGTTAATATATAAAGATTTAAATATTCATACATACAAAATATCATATGAACAAAGATCTCATGCAACAACAAAAAAAAAAACAATGGGCTGGCAGGCTACCTTCCAAGTCCAGTTGAGCCATTGAAATTTGCACATAAAATGCATGCAGTCAGTCGTCAATGCAACAACATAAACTTAACTTGGCTTGCATTGGGTTCATGTTTTGAATTTTATATTTTGACCACGAAATCATAAGAATTCTTCAACGGTTTCATTCAACTTCAAATGATGTGTACTTGAAACGGTAAAAATATGGTTAGTACATACAAGAAGAGAGAAGAGAATCGCCGCTATTAAATGAACATTGGCTTGGGTGTGTACATTAATATACACGAGTATATAGATAGATAGTTAGATAGTATTGTACTTGTAGTCTGCATTAAGTACACTTAGGCATGGCGTGGTCGAAGTGTTCACTGTTTGAATTAAAGTAGAACGAGCGAGCGAGCGAGTATCTTATAGCCGGGCAGGCAGGCAAAGAAGACAAAGCAAATGTATTATAGTCTCGAGGTCCAAACACAACACAACACAACACAGCACAAATGAAATCGCATTCGCGTGTTGAATCAACCAGCGGCAAATATGTTACCAACAACACGAAAAAATAACCAACCGAACCAACTCACTCACTCAGTTTGGTTTTGGTTATTGCATGAATCACTCGAGCGTCGAGCAACTACAACAATAATGAAATGGAGCGCGCCAAGTGTAATGAATCATGATAGTTAACGATATGGCGGAATAAAGCGAAAGATTGAAAGCAAGAAAAGAAGAGAAAAGAAGAAAGGCAGGCAGCAGACTCAGACTGTCATGCCTTCTTCGTGCTGTACTGGAACATTTTACTTTAGTACACCAAGTGAGCCAATACTCGAACATATTGTGCAGTAATGATGATGATGATGATGATCATGAAGTTGAACGTGCGGCAAATTTGCAATTTTTGTTCTTCTCTACTCTAAAATGAAAATAACAAAAATATAAATTTTTACGATTTCTTTAGTTGTGTTGTATTGTTTTTGATGTTTTTTTCTTTTTTTGGGCACAAGAAGAAAATAATGCGAAACAAAGGCGGCAAATGAAGTACTGAGTGAGTGAGTGCAATGAAAGCGGCATTTAATGTTTTGTTGAACAGAAGCAGCAGTTGATTTGTTGGTGGTCGGACATGTTATGCCCCCTTTTCCTTCTCAATAGCAAAGAGTTTCTATGGGCCACTCACTCACTAAATATAACCAATTCAAATGCAATGAAGACGATGAACTCCTTTGTCGCCGGCTACCACCTCCATTAGTCTTAGGGTGAGCCATAAAAATTGTTCAAGTATGTAAACGACAAAGACGCTTTCATGTTTTTTCTCTTAGTTTGTTTGTTTGTTTTCTATTCATTTTTATTAGTTCTCTATTTTTAAAGGCTCCTTACTTTTGATGTTGTTGTTGTTGTAAATCTTGGATAGAGTGCAGTGTTGTTGGCCATCATCTTCACACATTCACAAATCTATTAAATCTCCGTTTGTTTGATTTGTGTTCTTATCTTAAGTTAAATTTAATTCTAAGCAATTTTTAAAAAAAGAATATACATATTAAAATATTTCTTCTTTAATCTTAAATTTAATTAGTAGTTTTAGCGCGTTTAAAGAAATGTGGCACATTGCTTTCATTGTCATTGGGACGCTTGCCACTTGGACCACCACCGCCGCCACCTTGGCGTTTATTATTATTGAAGTTCTTTTTGCCACCTGGGCCACCCGGTCCTCCAGGACCACCGGGACGCTTATTCTGATTGAAGTTGTTATTGCCATTAAAGTGACCACCTGGACCACCAGGACGTTTATTATTATTATGTGGACCACCTGGGCGTCTGCCTTGGAATTTATTATTCTGATGATGGTGATTATTATTGTGTCGTGATGTCCATTTTTGTTTTAATGTTGAATTGGGTTCCAAAAACACTGGTCTCCCACTAATGAATGTCTCATTCAATAGGAAAGATTTACAGAAACCATCATTGTTCTTGAATTTGACCAAAGCAAAAGTTCCGCACACCTTGACATGTTCCAGTTCACCAGCCTTGGCAAATACTTCAGTTATATTCTCTTCGGTTACACCGAAAGCCAAATTCGTGACAACAATTGTTCGATTGGATGATGTTTGATAATGTGACAATTTCAATTCAAAATCTCCAATAGTTTTGCCATTCAATTCAAAGGCCTTTTGGGCACCTTCTTCCGTCTTGAAGGTAATGAAGGCCAAAGTACTCTTAGTACACAAGACTTCAACGTCAGCAATTTCACCGCATTTTTTGAAAATCTTTGAAATTGCTTCACTGCTATAAGATTCTGTAAATGCATATTTAATGGAGAAAACGATTCAGTCAGATTCAATTAGAATATGGAGCAATGTGTATAAACTTACCAGTATCTGATGTATTGGCAACGACAATTGTACGCTCAGCATTCTTGTCAGCAGTCTGAGCCTTGCAACGGACACTCAAAACGCGCTCATTCAGTTTGCTGTTATTAAGTTTCAAAGCCTCTGGAACACTCTCAACTGATGCGAAACGCACAAAACCATAAGGACAATTGCGATTCTTCGATAAGGTGGTCTCCTCAATTTCTCCACAATCAGCAAAGTGTTGCTTCAATTGCTCCACAGTGCAATTTGGACCCAAACAAGAAATGACAACGGTACGTGAATCACGTTCCTTGCCATCGACCTTTTCCAATTTTGATAATTTCAAGACATTTCCATTCAATGTGACATCTGAAGCAGCTAAAGCAGCCTTGGCTTCATCAGCAGTTGTAAAGGCCATGAATGCACTACGGTTGTTGCCTTTAACTTTAACACGAGTAATGGTTTGAATGGTACCAAATTTAGCAAAGACCTCAACTAATTCAATTTGTTGGAATTCTAACAAGTAAAAAAAAAAGAATAAATAAAGTCTCTTTCGGAAATATAGCTTTCTATCTGTGAGACTCACTTTCTGGTAAATTTTCAACGTTTACAATTTGATCGGTTGGTGTATTTGGCGATATGTTGCCTGTGGTTATCTTGGGGATGCCACCTTTTTTGGGCGTTGGTTTTGTTGCTGCTGCTGCTGCTGCTGTTGCTTCAGTAGCTTCTGCTTTTTTCGGTGATTTTCCAATAGAAATTTCTTCTGGAGCTTCATCATCATCGTCGTCTTCTTCTTCATCATCATCATCATCGTCATCATCATCCTCAGATTCATCATCATTTGTTGCTGTGGCAGTAGCAGAACTTAGAGAAACTTCACCAGGTTCAGTTTCTTCATCAGATTCATCCTCGTCAGAATCTTCTTCGGCTTCCTGTTCAACAAAACCATTGCCATTTTTTAACTAAATTAACACAACACAACCAAAAACAACAGGAAAAGGAAGTCATAGGAAAAGAAATAATATAGAAAAAGGAATACTGAAAAAAACTAAAGGATGTCTCTTTCTTTCTTATTAAACTCACCTCAGCTTCTTCATCGTCCTCATCATCATCATCATCATCATCGCTAGCTGCTTCAGCAGCCGCTCCATTTTCTGCTTCATCATCATCATCATCGGATTCATCACTTTCATCATCCACATCCTCTTCTTCCTGCACAACTTTGCTGGGTGTTTTCTTAGCTTTGGAAGTAGCAGCGGCGGCGGCGGCACTTTTTCCCTTTGCTTTGGTAACAACAACTTCTTCTACATCCTCTTCCTCCTCTTCTTTGTTAATCTGTTTTGCTTTAACTGGCGTTTTGCCTTTAGCAGCTGCTCCTTTTTTTTGCGCCATTTTTAATTTATATTATTTTAAAAATAAATATTATACTTCTCTACACTTTAACGAAACACGTCTTTTGCCGCTAAAATGCACGTGGTGAAAGAAAAAGCGAACGAAGCACATTGCCATTTTGTATGTATTTTGCGAACATATGGCAGGGTTTGCCGGCTGAAATCAAGTAAGTTATCGATAGCAGCAATAATCGTTGTTATTGTACTACACTTCCGCTGACCATACCATTTTTAGTACATTTTTAATTTGTATGTACTGCACATACTTCTCAGTGATGTGGTCACTCTGTCGAAGATACACTTAAAATTGCTTGCTTGCACAAAATACGAGATCAAGAAAATTATTATTTATTTACTTTTTAAGAAAAACATTAGAATAATAAAGACGCGCGCGCGCTTTCTCTCTTAATTAGAAGAGAAATAGACGCTAAATATAAAATAAAGACCAAAAAGTAAAGGTAGCAGCAGAAAGCGGCTACGCCAGAAGGTAGTAGAAACGATAGAAAGACTACTGCGTCGTCGATAGCAGCATTAGCAGTAGCGATAGCAAAAAGGAGTAAGGAAGGAGTAGTAGTAACCCAGAGCAACAACAACGTCAGTAACACAAACAAACATTCTTTGGAATTATCTCTCAATGATGAATGCACTTAGTACAACAAATACAAATGGCAATGGGATTGGTGGCGCCTGTAGTGGTTTAGGTGGTGGTGGTGTCTCAAACCACACAACAAATGCTTTAACCACAACTACATCAGCAAGTGCGACGCACAGTGGAGCAATTCCAAAAACAACAATATCATGTAGTGGCAATGATGGTGGTGGTGGTGGCAGTGGTGGTAATGGTGTTGCTACTGGTGTCATTGGTGGTGGCCTGGACGAAACTGGTGATGGCAGTTCAAGGCGTCAGGCCACGCGGGTGTTTAAGAAGAGTTCATCAAATGGTAAAATCACTGTGTATCTCGGGAAACGTGATTTTGTCGATCATATATCGCATGTTGATCCCATTGATGGTGTCGTTTTCATTGATCCCGAATATGTTAAGGAACGTAAAGTGTTTGGTCAAGTTTTAGCTGCTTTTCGTTATGGACGCGAAGATTTAGATGTTTTGGGATTAACATTTCGTAAGGATTTGTATTTGGCACATGAACAAATCTATCCACCACAACAGAATGAACGCCCACTGACACGCCTGCAGGAGCGTTTAATTAAGAAATTGGGACCGAATGCATATCCATTTTATTTTGAGGTGCCACCATATTGTCCAGCATCGGTATCATTGCAACCGGCACCGGGGGACACGGGTAAATCATGTGGAGTCGACTATGAATTGAAAGCCTTTGTGGGTGAGTTAAGTGTATGTGTGTGTGTGGTTATAATAGAAGAAGATAAAGAGAAGAAAAGAGAAGTGATGAATGAAGAATGTTAGAAGATATTGAAAATGTTACATTGTTTGGTTTGTTGCATGCATGCGGTCATGGAATCAAAGTCAAAATCATTTAAGGCAGGCAACACAACAATGAATGAGTGAGTGAGTGCGCTAGTGACTAAGTCAGTGAATGAATGAGTGAGGATGACTGATTCTATTGACCGGATTCTGGAGTATTTGGCGCATGTGTCATGCAGGGTTAATCAAACCGTTGACGTTGCGCGCATTTCATTAAAAATTACATGATTTTTTCATTTGTAAATGTGCTTATTGAATGGTGATGTCCCCCCACTAAAACGATAGTGATGAAGCCTTTGTCTATATGTGTGTGTGTGTGAGAGAGAGATTTATTACCTAATTGGAATTCGACTCCTCGCTACTAATTAGGCATTGTATTTCTCATTGCATTGCGCTTGAAGCTTCTAACTCAGTCAGAGTACTTGGGACTATTGATGCCGCTGCCGCTGCCTCTACCGCTACCGCTTCTTCTATGGTGGTCTGTCTCTACCAACAACACTCAACGGAGGCAGCGGTAGCGGCGGCTGTTCATGGTTATTTTATTGTACAATATTATATTATTTGTTTGTCAATTGTTGTTGTGCCCAAAAGCGAATCGCACTAAAGCGTCGTTTTTCTATTCTACTGATTTATTCAATTGAATGCAACAAAAAAAAAAAAAGCAAAGCAAAGCAAAAGCAGCAAATCTCAATGAGCAAATTCCCCATGAATTGAAATTCTTTCTTAGAAAACAAGTTTCATTAACAACAAACACACATATACACACACACCGAAAAATAACAAAAATTTCGCGTAATTTGTTCAATTTTTTCTATTTGCTAAAATTAATGAACAAACATAGGAAAACCAACAGCACCAGCAATGAAAGTATCTATCTATCTTTCTATCTATCTATCTATGTACTATCTATCTATCTATCTATTATATTAAATATTATTATTGTATTAAGTAAACTTATAGATAGAAATAGTGTTTTATAATGTAGTTTCTGTGGTTGAGTATCATTCGCAGGCGCATTAAGTTTTGTAGATTGCGCGCGTGTTTTTCTTAATCATCATTTTGTATTTTGTAGATACAATTTCTCACATACTTATGTATACTTTTTGCTTGTGATCTCTTTGTTTACTTTTCTATATATTCATACACATATATTATTGTACATATTTATATGTGTTTAATAATTTTATTGTTGAATTATTAGCTTTAGCTGCCGTTTGATTTGTTTTATCTATTTTGTTCAAAAAGAAAAAAATACTGAAATACTGAAATACTTTTGCCGCCGCTCCCATTTATTAATTGCTGCAATGCCAATGTCGGTGACACTATCAAATGGCCTCACCCTTACTTACCCTCGACATCATCTATCATCATCATCTAGTATAGTATTTTATGGAAAAACAATTAAAATTTTCAATTTTTAACTTTGTTGAATGAAACTTTTGACCTGCACCTTTTCCTTTGTCTTTATTATTAAAGAAACTCAACAGTTGATGATCATGTTGATGATGATGATGGTCTATTGATAGTATATACATACATACATTCATTCATTCATATTTCTCTTTTAATTGTTTGTCTGGTGGCCGGCAGAGGCAACTCCCATTATTGAGACAGACGCCTATGGCCGGCCGGGGAATGTTAATAATATTGGCATAATGTACTCACTCAATCGTCTCGTATCTGTCAATTCATGAGAAGTGAATTTTTGTTGGATTTCTTCTTTTATTCATTCATTTATGTATTTCATTTTTAGCGTGTTGGCATTTTTCATTTTCAGTTCTTTCAGCAGTTTTGCCTTTTTGTTTGCTTCAATTCTATTTATTTATATAGTATCTTTGTTTTGTTGTTTCCATGAATCGAAAAAGATTTTGCAAAAGTAAAAACCCACTTAAGTCCAACTTTTCATTTCATTGCTTTACTTTCGATTCCATTCCAGTCAATTCTATTCTATTCAATTCGATTTGATTCTTTATTGACTGCGCAAAATGTACTTTTCCTTGTTCGTTTAGTACAAACAAAACTTGCTTATTAGGGTTCCGGACCCAAAGGGTACCAAAAGAAACCCTATTGCAGAGACTTCGTTGTCCGTCCGTCCGTCCTCTGGTCGTATCTCATAAACCGTAAAAGCTAAAGAGTTGAAATTTCCATAAAATGTGTAGTTCTATCCGGGCATCAACAACAAATACTAAAACTAAAATATTTTCAAAAACTTAAAGGGGTCCCTATACAAGAAACATTTTGGTTTGTATGGCAGTTATACGATCCAGTAATCTCAAAAACTTGAAATTTGCATGGGTGGTGGCTTTACATCAGAAACTTATACTGTCGAAATTTCAGTGTGATCGAGTTACTAGGGAGGGTACCTCCCATACAAACCCCCATTAAAATTCAGGTTCTTATTAGAAAAACTTTTTTGTTTTTTGAACTATTGAACTTAAATTTAGATACTATAGGTTTTTAATATAGATGCTGCACATCTGTAGGAATCAGCTAAATCGGACAACTAGGTGTGATACCTCCCAAACAAACCCACCATTAAAATTCAGGTTCTTCCTAGAAAACCTTTTTTGATTTTTGGTCTATTGAACTGAAATTAAGATACTATAAGTTTCTGATATAGGCGCAGTTCATTTGTTGGAATCAGTGAAATCGGACCACTAGGGGAAGTACCTCCCATACAAACCCCAATCTGGTACGGAACCCTCCGTGCACGAGTCTGACTGAATGAAAACATTTATCTATTTTTTTTGTCTATTATAAATTTTATATTGTATATTTTTGTTTTCATCATAAGAAATGAATGAATATTAAATTGTTTTATTATTGGGTTTTGAAATGTGAAATGTTTAATGCAGCTTGGCATGCGTCAGCAGCATTTTCTTTTCATTTCTCTGTGCGTGTTTGGGTTTTTTTTTTCTATTACTAGGAAATTATGATTACTTTTTCTAAAGAAACAACACCAACCAACCAACATCATCAACATTCAATAAGTGTAGTAAAAAATGCCTTAAGCGAAAGACACTCAACTCTCACTGATACTTTGAGCTTAGCTGACACTGGCGATTATACTTACGGAGAAGACGCCGTTTGTCTTTGAGTTATGAATGACTTATTAACATGCTTGGCGTTTCTAAGAAGATACAGAGAAGAAGATAAATAAACAAGCGCTTAAGGCGGCATATACATCTCGACATCTACACACATTCACATACATAAAAATACATCATATATTTCATTCACATCATGTTAAAGCCGTCTTCATGAGTCATTAAAATACAAAACGAGAGCGAAGCGTTTGTTCATGACAAAAAAGTCTACACTTTGGATGAAGATGAAGATGAAGATGACGACGACGAAGGTGAAGGCGACAATGAATTAGCAATTAGCGTCTTCTAGGGCATCTAATGCTTACAAATAATGATCATAATGATGTTGATGAAGATAGTGATGATGATGATGATGATGATGAGAATGATGATGATTTGTTGTAAAAATATGCAACTGGGTGTGAATACCAAGGTGTAGTACATACATATGCACATATGAATGAATGAGTCCTACGATGATGAGTGAGTGGGCGTCTTCTTCATAAGAGATAAAACACATTACACTTTCTTCATAAAAACAAAATAAAACATAATCACCATTTATGTATTATTCATATTTATGATGTTATTAACATGTAAAATTACTGATCATGGAGTGAATAGTACGAGTATTACAAGTTAGTCATGAAATTTGTAACACACTGGACTGGACGAATTGATTAAGTCATGTCCGTTTGTATGTAGTAGCTCACGTTTAAGCTAGAAACTTTTCATTTATCTCCTATTAATAAACTTCTCTTTTATTATTTTGATCAGGTGAAAGTCTTGAGGATAAACCACATAAACGGAATTCAGTGCGTTTAACTATACGCAAGGTCATGTATGCACCGTCCAAAGCGGGTGAACAACCCTCAATTGAAGTATCGAAGGAATTTATGATGAAACCAAATAAAATCCATCTTGAGGCATCACTTGATAAAGAACTGTATCATCATGGTGAAAAAATATCTATAAATGTACATGTCGCTAACAATTCAAATCGTACAGTTAAAAAGATTAAGGTCTGTGTACGTCAGTTTGCCGATATTTGCCTATTTTCAACGGCTCAGTATAAATCTGTTGTCGCTGAATTGGAATCTGAGGATGGTTGTCAAGTGCAACCCGGTTTTACGCTATCCAAAGTGTTTGAATTATGCCCACAATTGGCCAATAACAAAGACAAATGGGGCCTGGCGCTCGATGGCCAATTGAAGCATGAAGATACAAATTTAGCGTCCAGTACATTGGTAACGAGTGCATCACAACGTGAAAGTCTTGGAATTATTGTACATTATAAGGTCAAAGTGAAATTATTAATTAGTTCACCATTATTGGGTGGTGATCTTGTTGCCGAATTGCCATTCACGCTAATGCATCCAAAGCCCGAAGAAGATGATAATCCAATATTGGGTGATAAATCACCCAGACAAAGTTTAACACCATTGGTTAATCTAAATGCCAATGAGGGGGGTAATGGAGCAGGTAATAATGCTCCAAATGTACCAAATGATGTGCCCACCACGACAAATCTAATACAATTGGATGATGATGATGCACAAGACGATGATATTATATTTGAAGATTTTGCACGTTTACGTTTAAAAGGCGCCGAAACGGATGCCTAGGACTATGATGATGATGATGATCATGATCATTGATCATAAATATGATGTACGCACATTTTAAAAACTAAACTAACCAAATTCGGAATGCAACAATCTATACTATAGATGCATCTAGAAACAACATATTTGTAAACCGTAAATTATAAATTCTAAATGCGCTCGATGTCTATCAATTATCAACTTTATTGATGATCTAATTAAAACTAACTAAATAACTAACTACATGCATATATTCATATAACTAAATAATTGTCTGTCTGTTTTATCTAAATATTTATCAATCCATGTCTATTTTGTAGATTAGCGCATTTGATCATAATGATGATAATGATGATGATGAATAGAATATTTTGATGTATTTTTTAGTAATTTAAGCATTTAAAAGCTAAAACATTTGAGTGAAGAAAAAGAAAAATGTTTATGAAATTGTACGAAATTGTTGTTGTAAAAACAAAATACGAAAAAATATACACAAACCCATACACACACACACATACACACACACACATATATATATATATATATACACAATATTAATTGAATGTTCCATATTTCCTTGTTAATTATTTTTACTTCAATTGAAAACTTTTTGATTATTTTTATTTTGATTTCATTTATATTTTTCTTTATTTTTTTGCAAATTTTTTTCTCAATTTTGTTTGTGTTTATGAAATGTAAATTTGGTTTACGTTCTTATCTATTTTTTTTTTTTTTTTTTTTATAAATTTGTTGTTCAAAAATAAAAAACAAAAAAATTGTAATGTTAAAAAAAAAATATAAAAAATATTTTGTATATTTTTATATATACAGAAATATGTAATATTTATATATAAATAGATAAATTTGTATATTGTTGTGAAGAATGTAGTATATATATGTACAATCGTGTTTAAAATAATGAGTACACTTTCATATAATTTATGTATGAGTGAGTACAATAAGTAATTCAATACTTTTCGATATCAAATGTTGACAAAGAAATCTATTAAGTTTATAATCTACTACGATACACTTAGCAAAGCTGGCTGGCATTAAATTATCTTCGGTACAAGGCAGCAACCCTGCCACCTTACTGGTTTAATCTTCCATTGCGTCTGAAACCTCATCGATTCATGTATTTACAAGATTAATCAACTTTGTGAATAGACTATGTTTATAATTTCTTTAAATTGTAAATACGTCATAAATACTAATAATAATATAAATCATGTTATTAAGTATATTATAATAGTAAAGGTGAATTGTGTAGTCTTGAAATCATTCGGAACGAGATCACATTCCCAGTAATTTGCTAAAATGGTTGTCAAAGAAGAGATATGAAACGTTCATGTTGTGTAGAGATGTTAGTATGTTTTCCAACATTAAATTTAAATCCAATTTAAAATCATATTTCTGTAAATTTTTTTTATTTAATTTTTACAAATTCTATTGCAAAACAAACAAAAAATCATCATAAGTTTGACCGAAAGAATCTTCGCCACGCGAGCACTCACGTTTCATCGAAATTCGATGATAAATAGAACTAGAAGTCACTTAATTCGTGCGAATGGGCTGCAAAATGCTCTCCACGCGTTAATTTACGTTTCACAGAAAGGTGCGACTGCTGTTGGTTTAAAACAAAACTTAACTAAGTCGAAATCGAAATCGAATTCGATGAAATATAATTTGACAAATCACTTAATTTCACAAATAGATCGGTGAATCCCCGACACTTACACTTAATCAATGCAGCAATCCAAAAAGCAAGACCGTTTAATACAAAGGCATACATCTTGACAAAAAGTTCAATCTCAACTAAGCTTCCAACATAAAGATTGCATTGTGCACGAACTGAATCCTTTGAGAAGGTGTTGATGCTTGATCAGAGTATGTCCAATACACAGGCGGTTGAAAGTTCCGCATGTCTTGCATGCTTAAATTGAAAGGTAGACAGATATTTTCACACATTGATTGAGTGGATGAACTGCACCCATTCCGACAATTTCTTCTTTTGAAAATGCCGAGGTTTTTTAAATCTTTGGCTCAGATTGCAATGAATGTTTTTTATTTCATTTATAACAATTTCTTTTCTTTTAAATCTACCATTAACAATGACAAAACATAATGAACTTCTTTAGATCCAGTGACACTTTAAATTATGTTTCAAAATCAATAATTGTTTCCTGAAATATATAGAGGAGGATTGCCATAGCTTTAAGAGATTTGGCCAGAACTTGAATGAGCATTTTTTCTATCAATTAAGTTTTAGAATGCAATTTGATTAAACATTTAATGATGAATTTAAATAAATAAAACATTTCATGTTTCATGTCATGCATGTGCCAATGTATTCATTATTTTAACCACAACTTATATAAAACAAAACAAAACAAAACAATCATTTCTCTTTGTACATCTAAAAAAAAATCCAAATTATATATATATAAATAAAATATAATACATACATAGAAACTATATCAATTATTTTATACGCTCTAAAGAACAAAAAAAAACAAAGCATTTCTTTTTTACAATTTTTTGTAAATTTATTTTGTTATTAATTTCGTGTGCTGATGACGACACCATTTTAATCTAAGAACTTTGTTATTGTTGCTAATCATATGAGATTTTTTTACAAGCTTTAATAAGGTTTATTTAAAATATAATAGTACAAATAATACAAAAAAAGAAGAAGAAATTTTCAATTTATAACTTTGCCTTGAATGATTTTAAATAAATACTATTGATTTAATATTCTTAGACTCGATTAAATTTTTGAATAATAATTTCTTTAAAAATTCATTGTAATTTAAGACTAAATTAATTATTATTAATTATCCTTAAAGGTGCCAATACATTTTAATGACATTTAAAATTTAAATAAACAGAAAACTGGTTTTTTCGTTGAACACAAGAATTTAGATTTCTATATTTAAGTTTTCTTGTAAATATATGAGATTGTATATGTATGAAAGTACAGTGAAGATTTCTTAGTGATAATATGCTTGATTTGATATATAAAAAGACTAGACAACTAGGCATCTAAATTTCTTATTGTCTTTTTTTCTTTTGAAATGCCAAAATGAAAGATTTTTAGCCATTTTCTACAATTTTAACAATTTGTATGATTTATTAAAAGCATAAAAAAATACCATTGTATAATAAAAGGTTAAAAATTCAATATATAAAATTCCTTTATTGTATACAAAATACATGATTTTGCTGAGATATAATTTGTTATAAAGAATGAAGTGTCTATTCATGTTTCAGTTCTTATTATTAACACACATAAAATTTATAAATAAACCATAAAAACATATTCACGAAAGAAAAAACAAATCCAAATTAATGTTAAAGAAATTAAAATATCTTTCCTTCTAAGGAAATTTCTTTTTAAGTCAAAATTCAAGTTGTTTTTTACCAAAACATTGGAGGTAAATTTAATCTGAAATATAATATTGGAAGTACAAATTAACTCTGATGCAGACTAAATATTGTTGACAGATGTCAAACCTTTCCAATGGAATTGGTATTCGCTTCCAAAATCGGCCATAACTTGCAGGTAGAGTCAGCTTTTGAAAACGGACCGAACTAATTTGTACTCCTAATATGAAACAAAAACATTTTACAAATGAAAATGGATAGGTTTTTATCAAACCCTGGTGGTAAATTTAGTTACTTTTAATATAAACAAATAAAATCATAGTAAAAGATCACTTCATTTTCTACAATTTATTCTATGATTTCTTATTTTAAAAAGTGTTTAAATTCTCTAAAATAAAATTTGCTCTCAAATATCAAGATTTTACTAAAAGTTTTTCATTATATATAAACTAAATGTTTCAATTTCATATCAAATTCAAGATTACTAGTTGTTTCAAGATCTTTATTTTTGCTTTAAGATATTCTATAACAGAATTTTATTAGATTTTTTATACAAAATATAAAATATAAACAAATTAGAATCATTTCATAATCAAATTTAAGACCCTCAAAGGATAATTTAAGTTGAAATTTACTTTTGCAAAAGCTAAAGAATAAAAATCTGAGAAACACATTTAAATAGAATCATTCATGACAACATTTAAATTGAATATATTTTGTATAATTAAGTTGTATTTATAAAGAAATTAAATCAAAGTTAAAGGTTTCTTAAATTTATTATTTTTCTTAACAATTTATTTTATTGAAGTCAAACCATAAAAATTAAAACACTTCATACATTAAAACTTCTATTAATTGAATATAAAATGTTAAATCTATAAAAATTTTAAGAGTCCTTTAACTAAGATTGTAAATATGATTATATAATATTCTTAAAATTATTTGGAAAATGTTTAGACTTTAAGAAAATTCTATGTTTTACTATAAACCTTTTTTTTTAAATATGGTTATGCCAAATATTAATTTCAATAAGTTTCTTGCCTACAAAAGACAAAGACATTGTAAAGTTAAATTCTCATATGCTTATGGGACACAAACTGCATAATAGTTCTTAGTGTGAATGGTGTAGAATTGCAGAATGGAAAGAAGATTAAATTTCATTTCAATTGATGATAAATATATCTTATTGTAATAAGCTTTAATTTTCATTATTATTATTATTATTATTATTATAAACAATTTTATTTGATTTTTTATTTATTAAAGATTTTAAAAAGTTAACGAACATTTGTTTTATTTATTTTTTATATTATTTTTTAAATTTATTTTTTCATGACATTTATTATATAAAAAACATAATCAATTTTTCTATGATTTATTATTTTTTTTTTTAATTTTATTTAATTAATTTCTATTTAATTTGTTTCTTTTTTCTTTTTGGTAAATATATTTATTTGTTTCTTAAATTAATTTTTTAATGAATTTTTCTATGATTTATTATTTTATTTATTTTTATTTAATTAATTTCTATTTAATTTGTTTCCTTTTTTGGTAAATATATTTATTTGTTTTTTTTTTTTTTTTAAATTAATTTTTTTGTTTTTTTTTCTTTTTTTTATTTTTTGTATTTTTTGTATTTTTTTTTTCTTTTCTTTATTTAAAATTTTTATATTATATTTATTATTTTTTTTTTGTTTTCCTATTTATTTTTAATTGATTTGTTTTAAGTCTTCCATTTATTTATTTTTTAAAATTTACTTTCATTTTTCTAACTTTTCTATTTTTTTTTATTATATTTTATTAAGTTCTAAATGATGCCTGGTCATGGTACCAAGAACATTCCAAAGTTTTGTTTATTTTTAGCGAATAATTTTTGATAATTGAACAAAAATTTAGCTTTTAATTTTATTTTTCAAACGACAACAAAATTTGCAAATTGCACACAATTTTTTTAATTTATTAAAAAAAAATATAATATATTTTTTTTATTTCTTTTTATATATAAATGTTAAAAATGATCAAATAATTAAAATAAAAATTGAAAACGAAATTTATGAAACGAAAGAAATATACAATTTTTAAACAAAAACCAGTAAAATAATAAAAAATTTTAATTGAAACAAGGACAACAATTTGAGGATCTAACAATATAAACCGAGAAAAGAAATAACCTATTGTGTATTTAAATTTAAATTAAAAAACTCAAGTGGAATACAAAATAATTAAATGCTTTTCAAATTCAAATGTAAATAAAAGAATTTTGCATTTCTAAAAAAAAAAAAAAAAAATAATAGAAACAAGAAAAGTTAAGGAGATTTTAGCTAGATGAAGTTCTATTGAATAGTAAAACAAAAGTCTCAGTTTAACCAAAAAAATTATTAATTTTAATAATTTTTTAAATTTAGATTTATTGTCATGTGTTTATATTATTTGATTTTTAAATAAATAATAATAAAAATTATTATAAAATAATTTAACACAATTATATTTATATTTATATTTATTATAAAACAAACACAAAAATAAAAACAAAACTTTTGTTTTAAATTACAAAAGATCAACAACAATTGACAGTATTTTCTAAGGCAGAAATTTGTGTTCCTTTCAAAACTAAATTAGTTATTTAATTTAAGGAATAAAATAAAAAATTTATTGAATCAAACGAAGATTAAACAAAGAAATTGCTAAATGAATAAGAAACAAAATTAAAAATCCATAAAAATAATAAATTTTTAATATATAAATAAATAAATGTTAAGCTTTTTTAAATGTTTGTATGCATGTGTCTTGCTGTGTCTAAAAATTAAAGGAATTTGTTTAAGTTTCAACAAAATAGCACAAATAAAATTAAAAAAAAAAAAAGAAATAATAAATATTTTTTCGAGCTGAGCTTCATATATTTTATATTAAATAATTAATTAATTAAGTTTGATACAGAATAAAAAATTAATATAAATAAATAATAATAAAGCATCAAATAAAAGAGAAAATATAAATGGAATTTTGTTAATAAACAATAAAATAAAATAATGTTAAATGTAGCACAAAATATCAATTTTGAATGTGAAGAATAAATCATAAATCGTAATTTGGTATAATATGATGTATTGTACTTAAAAATGTAATTATTAATTATATATAGAAAATATTATATACAATTGAATTTTATATATGTTTAAATGTAAACACCAATTTAAAAAAAAAAAAAAAATACAAAAAACCATAGTTTGATAAAAAAAAAGTGAGTCCGAATTTAGATGAAATTACAAGGAATCATTTAATTGAATTTAATAAATTTTATCGAAATGATAAATTCATTCGAAATATTAATTTTTAATATAAGTACATATAATTTTAAAAAGATTGTCAACTTAGTTCAGTTAATATTATGTGCAAATACTTTATTGTGACAGTACTTTTTGGAAAATCCAATAATCTAGGGGAGCATCAAAGGTCTTGACTTGTAGAAAATTAGCTTCAATTCAATAATCTACTATTCTTGCATAATTTTTTTAGATTATGAAAGGAAGTGAGCTGATCACCTGATCATCATAGTGGGGCCACCATTAAGGTTCTAATAAAAATTGTTTTTTGTCTGATTTTTCATCATATATAAGAGCATCAGACGATGAATTCCTGAGAAAACATAGGGGTCTAATATAAATTGTAAAATGTTAAAT
The DNA here is from genome assembly GCA_037043295.1 of Amiota minor. NCBI lineage: Eukaryota > Metazoa > Arthropoda > Insecta > Diptera > Drosophilidae > Amiota > Amiota minor. Next base: position 1,715,724 of record JBAMAW010000382.1, read on the forward strand.
TCAAAAATGTTATGAAGAATGTGGTTTCCCTGTTTTCTATCTATAGATCTATACTAGGGTACAAGGGTAGAACAAAATGTTCCTTGATGAAACATAACAAAAAAAAAAAAAAATAATAATAAAAACACCAAATATGTAATTTTATAATTGATTTGATTGATTAAGGCATGTTCTTTAAACTTTTTTGTACTCTATAAATTCAGTTTTTTATTAGAAATACTTTCTTCTTTTTTTGTATTATCCAACTGAAAATTTAACACTATAAGTTTCTTATCAATCGTCATGAACCATGTAAATTTGAAGACCTTAGAGTTACTGGATCGTATAGCTCCCTTACATATATGGTGTTGAAATGCTGAATATATACTGGCTCTGACTACTCTATCACAGTAGTGTAACCAAAAACGTTTTCTAGGGCTGCGTGAAGAGTATAAAAACTTTAGAATCCTTCTTTTTTCTTGTTATTTTTTAGATACATATTTTCCTTTGGAAACAACAAACTTATCACATGTGATGTGATTAGCCCTAGTTTCAAGATTCTATATTTGTTCTGTCATTAGTAAGAGTCACAGTTCTTGAAGCTTAAAAATTCTATGATGATCTATTTACAAAGGTTTACAAAGTTTGCAGTCCTGTCACATGCTAAACAAAAATAATTTTAATTAAAAAAAAAATATTTTTATTTTTTGTTTAATAAAATTGAAAGAAAAAGTAAATGGGAACACATACAAAATAGTCACAATAAATTTTTTATAATAGCATTTTGTAATGTTACAAAAACAAAAAACAAAATAAAAAAAATTAGGCTAAACAAATTTATAAATGTAAGAAAAAAAAAAACAATAATTGCATAAATTTATTTAACAAAAAAAAAGAAAAAATAAGTTTTTAATTGATGTTTTTCATGTTTATAAGTAAAATTTCTTAAGGCTTTATAAATTTTCATATTAGAAAACTAATGGAAAACTAAGAAAATTGTAATAATTTTATTACAATATGAAAGCAAAATCATCAAATCATCTATGAATCAAAGCAGGATAAGTCAAAAAAATATTCAATGGCAATTCTTCGTTTTTATTTTAAATGCATTTCAAGGCATTTATTTCGCTTATCCTGTTCCCATTTTGTTTAAAAAAAAATAATAATCACATAACCTATGACATTTATAAGGCATTTCAAAAAAGTTATGTATTTGTTTTATAGAAGATCGATCATCTTTCTGACCTTCATACAAAAAAACCCTTAGAAATTAAAAGAACAACCCACAATTGCGCGATCTAATACTAATAACCTCCGCTGCCTTTATGGCTAAAACTATTTGTCATTTATTTATTTATTATAATAAATAATTAAAATATATATAAGTAAATTTACACGTACCTACTACTAATTATGAAGATGATGTTAACAAAATAAATAAATAATTTAGCATTAAATATAAAAAATATAAATAAAACAAAAGAAGCAAATCTAACCCACGCGTACATAAAGCAAAAACAAATAATAAATGTTTAAGAAATAAAAAAAAAAAAAAAAAAGAAACAAACGAGTATCGGAATCGAAATCGAAATCGAAATCGTATACAAAATGAAAACTAGAACCACTTGATATATTTATAGAATAATAAAAAAAAATATTATACAATAAAAACAACACATCTAAATGGAAAATATTATATGCGCCACATTAAATGTTACAATATTTATTTGTTTTATATAAAAAAATTTTATAAAAATAAAAAAAAAAATAAATAAAAAACAAATATTATAATAAAAAATGTATGTGAAATATGAAAATTTGCTAAAAACAAAGATAATAAGAAAATATTTTAAACAATTTTAATTGTTCATTTAATGGAAAAAATATTTAAAAATATGATAAATGAAATTCAAAAAATAAAAGAAATAATGTTAAATCAACTTTGGTTCTATCAAAGATTTAAATATTCATCACAATTTATACAAATTTGAAACTACTTTACTTTGATGTATATTGCCACAGATACTTATTTAATAATATAAATTCATCTAAAATATTCATTTAAACCGGGATTACCTTACGTTTTTTTTTTTTTTTGCTATCGGGAGAAAAGCATCGAAAGCGTAGCCGGTCAACAACCGAGTGTGGGACTTTAACCCACTAAAAACTATCGCACCATGTCCTATTGTCCCCCCGGAACTACCTTTAAATACTTCATCTATGTTGCTTGTCGTAAGAACTTTTTAAATACTATAACTTCTTACTACAAATCCGAAAATCCTCTTTTTGTATGATCATAGTTTGGTACAATTGTCTTCAATTGTCTTAAAAGACATTAGAAGATTCTCATATAAAACAATTGCCTAAGAAATTTATCAATGAATATCATCTATTGGTAATTAAATTTTTTAAGATGTTAACACACACTATGGCATACTAAAAGAAAAAAAAGACCACTGACAAATTGCGATGATTTTGATTAAAAAAAAACAACTTTTCCTTCTTTCTCCTATTTTTTACTGATTCTTGTAGATGTAGGCTTTCCAGCATCGCCCATCTGTGGCATTTTAAAGAACCATGTTGATGCAAAATCCACTGTTTGTGTTTGAACATAAGAAGTAATACAATTTTCCTTAGCTTAAAAAACGAAGAAATACATGGTGTGACAATTAAGTAACGGGACTGGTCTGTAAAACATACTTTATTGAAAACTTATTACAAATAACAATTAATCTCCTTCAACATACTCCCCTTCCCTATCTATACACCGCTGCATGCGAGTTTTCCACTGGTTAAAGCAGTGCTGAAAGTCACTAAGTGTTAGACTCCTTAGCACGTCTGCCGTTTTTGCTTTTACCTCTTCAACCGACTCAAAACGTGTTCCCTTCAACGAACTTTTGATTTTGGGTAACAGGTAGAAGTCGTAGGGAGCGAGATCTGGTGAATACGGTGGGTGTTCGAGCACGGTAATTGATTTTTTCGCTAAGAACTGCTTCACAGAGAGTGCATTGTGCGCTGGCGCGTTGTCCTGATGCAGAATCCAGGATTTGTTGTTCCACAGGTCTGGTCTTTTCTTTCGCACTTTTTCTCTCAGCTTCTCTAGGACCTCAATGTAGTATTTCCGAACAATTTCATTAATTTTTTGAACGTTTTCTGCAATTCTTGATATCACAGGGCGTCCAGTCCGTTCCTCATCATCAACTTCTTCCCGGCCCTCAGAAAATCGTTTGTGCCATTCGAAAATTCTAGTACGTGACATGCAGTCATCACCAAACACATTTTTTAGCAATTGAAAACACTCACTTGGAGGTTTTTTTAATTTTACGAGAAATTTTAAATTAATTCGCTGCTCGATTTTTAAACTAATCATTTTTCCGGCACTTCTATTACACAACACTTTACTCAAACTAGGTTTAAAACCAAACTAGACTAGATAGAGAGGCGGGATCAAGTGGATTCTGCGCAGTAGGAATCAAGGTCACTCACCATCCATCCCCACTCTTAAAGCTAAAGACAGACGACTGTGGTATACTCAGTCCCGTTACTTAATATTCACACCATGTATATGTCTCAAGCAAACAGTTCGCAGCTTATCTGATAAGTTTTGAAACTCACCTTGGTTGATCTTAATTTTGAATTAAATCCATAAACAAACCTTAATTCATTAAATAAATTTCAGAATATTGCTTACTAAATTCATGTTTCTGCTAACATATTTTTATATAATATGATTTGTATAAAGTCTAATTTTGCCTATTGAAACATTGTTAGGGGATCATTTCTTCTTCTGTAAGTGGGGGACTTCAAGCAAAGAACATTAAGGTTTATATCTAAAAATTGGTTTAGCTAAGAAACGAAATGATTGAGGAATGTTAAATACTCGTCACATTCTACACATTTTAACGAGTTTTGGCAAATAATTTTAAATATTCTTAGACCAGAAGAAAACTTATTGTTAAGTTTACATAGCACAAGAATCGAAAATAAATAAATTCCTTTGAATTGTAATTATTTGATAAAGAATTCTCTGATCTTAAGTTACAATAGTATAGCAGAGTGCAAAAACTAAAGGAATTTTATGTTTATCATACCTTACCTTACAAATGTCGATATGAATACGATAGAATATGAAGGCCGCTCGCAATAGAGGGCGGGATCCCTCAGAGGCCTTACGGCCAATTGTGATGCCTGAAAGAAAGTAGGATGGAGGAGTTGGTGGTTGGGTACTCGACATACTTATCAATTAGTATTGTAATTTGTGAAGGGTATAAAAATTAACAAATATACTTTTAAAATAATTAAATAAAATACCCGCATAGATGAATTAAATGAAATAAATAAATGTGTAATTAAATTTATTATATTAAAAATATATAAAAAGAAATTATAAAAAAAAAATAAAAAATGCCATTTGACAGCTTTAACAATAAAAAAGTGCGTTGATTTTGATGATGATTTTTATGGAAAAGAATAATTTTTATTATTAAAATAATAAATAATTAAAATAAAATAATTAAAACCAAACCAAGGAACAAAATGAATTTTTTAAGAATTTTTGCATTTTTTATATTAAAAAAATCAAAGAAAACGCTACCCCTAACACACACACACACACACACATTTTTTACTAAATGTAATTTATAAATTTATATAAAAAAATAACTAAAAAATAATAAGAAAAATTCACATCAAATATAAATTTTATGTCAATTGCAATTTATGCAATTTTTTTAGTTTTTCAATCTATTAATTCATTTTATAATTTTATGCAAAGATTATTTTTTGTATTGAATTGAATATTCAATAATAATAATTTTAAAAAATATTATAAATGAAATAAAATATTTAAAAAAAAGCAAATAATTGTGCATAAAAATTCAACATAAATAAAAAACTAACAAAAGAAATCTTTGTATGCAAATATAAAAATGAATAAAATTATTAAAATGTCATCATCGATGTTGCACCAAAAATTTTTTAGTATAAATTAAAAAATAAATAAATACAGAAAATAGCACAAAATTATAAAAACGAAAAAATAAAAATTAAAAAAAAACAAGACTCCTTTTGATTCCATAAAGTATGAAATGCATTTCTTTTGCATAAATAAATTTATGTAAAACTAACGAAATAAACATAAAAAAAAATTACAAAATTTCAGCAATTTTATGAAAAACACACCAAAAATATAAACAAAAAATTTATGTTTTAATAAATACCCAAACAACAGCAACAACAACAAACAACAAATAAATAAAATAAAAGAAAATAAAACAAAACAAAACAAAACAATGAAGTTGTAAGTCTTATGGCATCATGTCAGCAGCAAAAAAGAAAAGAAAAAATCATTAAAAAAAAACAGAAACACATATGTTTTATATATTTATTTAAATGGAAAAAAATTAGCAGGGAACTCTAAAACCACTCCTGGGCCACACTGGCTCTTTTTTTCAACTCTGGCGAAACTAACAACTGAGGTAATACTTCGTCAGGGAGAGTAGGTTAAACCACACTTATATTCAATATTTCGGCTCTGCGGACCTGTTGCATAATACTGACGATAATGATGCAAGTGGTGTTCCAAGCATCCTCGTCTCTCAGCATGTACTTAACAACGCCGTATGGTGAAAGCACCTCACCCATTTCTGACATTATTGTGGCTCTCTGATGTACAAACCGGGTGCATTCCATGAGAACGTGACTGGCATTCTCCACTTTGTTTATGCAGTAACGACAAAGTGGGTCATCCACATGTTTGAATTTGTGCAGGTGTTCCCGAAAACAACCATGCCCCGATAAGAATTGCGTCAAAGGGTAGTTGAGTGTACCATGCTTGCGAGACACCCAATCGCTGATGTTCGGTATAAGCTCAAACGTCCACCATCCCTTTGCCGAGCTTTGCCACAGCTGCTGCCACAAGTCCGTTTGCGAGACTGCCTGGTCATTCACAGGAACCTCCGCGCCTCTTAGGGCATATATTGCCGCTAGTTCGTTGACGTCGATATCGACCGGCTTGCAGTTCCCTAGTGTATCAACTCGTATTTGGAATTTCCCATAACAGCTGTTTTTATTTCCTTTGTTAATAGTTTTCGATCAAAGTATTTTTAGAATTCTTTGAAAGAGCCACAATTGAAATGATTCATTATCTGCTATTTTCTGAATCGAGATTTTCCCGGTAAATGGTTCTGTATTATCCAAACGTAGCATTTTAGAAAGCGAAGAAGACTTCATATTGAAATTAAGATTTGCCAAGGTTCTCAAAATATACAGTTTTCTAGCGGTAAATCTATTTTTTTTTTCCTATTTCTTTAGGCTTCCTTATGGACTTCTGGCTTTCAACTTTGAGTTAATACTTTTGCTTTAATGTGGAAATATTTAATTGATGATGTTTCATGATTGATTACAGGGGAAATAGATAAACATAGAAATAAAGTTCGATTAGAATATGAATGAATGTTCAATTGCTTACAATTTGCTGCTCTCAATTTCCGCTAAAATTCAACAATTAACTTATTAAGATATCAACATATCATGAAACTTCACGTTCCAGGACAATGCAATTTATGCCTAACATGGAGTAAATTATGTTTCACATTTTGTGATTTCACTTTGAAAATGAAAATCCAATCAATCGGACGCTATTTTATCACTGTTTTACTTGAGAACCAAACACTTATGAAAAGAATATCGGGATAATAAGGTGACTTTATTTATTGCGATCTATTCACTGAAAATCAACATGGACAGTGCCGAGTCATTGTTATTGGAAGATTATTAATTACAAATTTTAACCTAGTATTTTAATATGAACAATAGTAACAGAGGCCTTCAGTTCAGGGGCAAGTTAAGAAGGAAAGGAGGTAATTGGAAAAGTACAGGACCGGAACTTTCCTTAAGCAGTAACGAACCCACAACTCTTATGATGTCAGCCCAGCGCACTAACCTCTGAGCCAACAAGCCAGTCAATTTGCTATATAATACTTTTAATACTGTCAAACTTCAAATTTAACGTTGTAGGTTATTACTACTTATTAATTGAAAAGTCTTCTTGTTACCGATGAAGAATACATACCCAATTTGTTAACTACAGGAATGAACTCTATTTTTGTATCACATTTCTTATATTTTTTTTATAATTAATGTTGCAAATTGAAATGCACTTTCAAAGTGAGATTCATTTATTAGACAAACTTCAAAGTAAAAGAAAATTTCGATAAGAAACCCATGTGTAGCTCAAATCATCTATGACTTCATTATGACATCTCAAAAGTACTTTTATTTTCATGCAGAAATTGAATAAAGGATTAGTCTTATGATCAAGAGAAACCTTGCTTTAACAAATTCAAAATAAGCAAATAAACATTATTATTATTTTATAAGGGTATTCGAAAGTATCTCAATACTTTTAATTAAGCATATTAATTACGAAGGTGATGCATTAAAAAGGTTCCCTTTAAATCTTAGTTTAGTCGAACAAAGGTCTTTAGGTTAAAGTTCATCATTTTACCTTTAGATTAACGTTTATTATTTTGTAAATTCCAAAATTTTGTTATTATTCATGTGAAGCATATCAAACTTGATGCATCTGAAGGATAATAAAAACACACACACACACAAAACAAGGAAATCTCCAAAAAGGTTTGTATGTTGATATTCTGTCCATTTTGAGCACTTAAAACGTAAACAGGGAACCCTTCACATGCATAAATATACACATGAAAATAGGGAAAATTAAGTGCTACTTTACTTATTGTTATTGTTGCTGTTGTTGTTATTGTTGTTGTTGTCGTTGTTGTTATTGTGGTCGTCATTGCCTTTAAAACTCTAAAATATGCATGAGTTTTACCTTTGTTCCCAGTAGGAACTCAAACAACAACACTTTAGGTCTCGTAGCGCCAACAACTCTAAGGGACACACAGAAAGAATGAGACCAACAACAACAACAATGATGATGAGGATGAAGATGATGATGTGGATGTGGATGGATGATGATGATGAGGACATAACAAGTTGAAGAATCCCGTACAGTAGTCTAGTTGTCGAGCAACAATTCTTCATTTCCGGTGCAGCTTAAGAGCTTGTTTCCTTCCTTCATGTTTTCTGTGCTTATGCACGAGATAGGGAAGGAGGAAAAAAAATTCAGTGGAAAGGAGTGAAGTGGTAGGTAGTACCGATGGCGATGCCGGAAGTTACAAGTCGTCGGACACATGAACAGTGGAAGTGGAACAAGTATAGAAGGGTAAAGCTTACATTTTGAGTCTCTTCGACGTCATCATCATCATCATCATCATCATCATCAGCGTCGTCATCCTTCTTGTAGTGTGTATGGTTTTCATTTCCGGTTTCCGTTTCTGTAAAGTTACTTAAGCGGATTTAAACAATAACAACAAGAAAGAGAACAACAAATATTATACAAGAACAAGAAAGGAACAATGGGAAAATCAACAAGGAGAAGAAATGAAATCCAAAAAAGTTGAGTGATGTTTTGTTGAAATGCCAAAGTTTGTATTGATTTCAAGTGTTGATTTTTCAATAATTGATTTCTCTTGTATGCAACAGCAAAGAGAAACGACACAAAGTCAAAGGAAAAATTGCAAATATTCATGTTGCGCATACGCAGCGTGTGCACAACAATATAATCGTATGTACAATTGCATGAAAGCAAACACAATGGAAAATTCATTTTAATGAAAAATCAAAAAAAAAAAAAAAGAATTTTAAAAGCTCTTTATTTCATTTCTTTGTCAAATGCATGAAAAACTTAACTTTCAACTGAAATAAATTCCATAAGTAAATTGAAAAGTTTTTAGAATAAAAATTATTAAAAACAAAACTTTGCTTTTATGCACTATGAATAAACATTTCCTTCTTCGGTTCCCCTGATTCCTTATTTTACTTTCTTTCTATGTGTTCCTCATTCCCCCTCTTCTTATGTACAATATCATTCTTGGTATTTTTACTTTAACTTGATAGTGATTTTGTGAGAAAACCACATTACAAAAATGTTATTGTACAATATAATACTTAATTCGAGGGAGTTTCGGTTTGCTTTAGTTTGCTTTAGTTTGGTAAGTTTCTCTTATTTTCTCATGTAAATCTTGACTTTTCTCATATGAATTCACTTATGTCGGTTTTGGGTTTGTTTTCCTATGCTTTGGGTTTTCATTTGGTTTTGGTTTGGTTTCGCTTGGTTTAGTTTATTTCATTTTCACAATTCATTTGTGTTTTGTTTTGTTGTTTTGTCATTTTTGTTGTTGGTGTTGTTTCTTAGCAATCAAAAGTTAAATAGTTTTCCTATATTTGTGTGTGTGTGTGTGTGTGTGTGTGGGGATGGATATAAGTTCATATTGTATATCTTTGTATATGTGTCTCATCTTTTCTTTTTGTATGTCGAACTTTATTGTTTTAGACAAAGAAACATTCATTCATTCGTTCATATGTGTTTTGTTTTCCCTCTCTTCCCATCACTTCTTTTCTCCTACAGTTTCCCACTTTATGTTTATATACCCTGCGGATATTGAGTCAAACGTTTCGGTTGCCATTGTGCCATTGTTCTTTGGTTGAGCTGTGCTAATGAATTTTTGTGTCTGACATTTTTGTTCTGTGTCGTTTTTTTCTCCATATTTTTCATCAATTTTTTTTTTTCAATTTTTTGTTTGTTTTGTTTTTGATGAAACACACAAAAAGAAAATTAATATTTTTTTGGATATGGTTTTCATTTTCTTTCAATTTTATTATATTTTTTTCAAAACGAAACCCCTTTTTGTTTTCCATTATTCCTTGTTTAATTAAAGAAAATGTGTTCAAAAGTGGTAGAAGTCAAAGAAAAGAATTGGAAATTAGCAAAAAGGAAACTAACTTCGTTTTGTAATTTTATCTTAATAAAAATGCTTCAAAATTCTGTTCCAACAAATAATGAGATTAATTAGTTTTCTTTGAAAGCAAAACTTATTAAAAAATGTTTTCAATTGGTTAATTTTTTTTTTTTAAATTTATTGTATTTATTGTATTTTCTATATATATTTATGAATTGAACTAATAATAAGGTTTCAACTCTTCTAAACTAAAATACTTGTGTCCTTCATCAAGGAAGAGGAAGCCTCTAAGTAAGCAAAGGGGCTGCACGATCGTTGCGATTCGGACAAGATGAGTTCCTTGATGGACAATGACTCTGGCTAGAGGATTAATAAGTCGAAGGAAATACCTTTACGCTTGGAACATTCTTCTTTTACTGGTGTTACTTCCAGGTCTTTGTGAATGTCTTCATTCCTGATATACCTTGGAGCTCCCGTCATTGTTCTAAGTATCTTGGATTGTGCTCTTTGTATAATTTCAATGTTACTTGCGCTTGCGGTATCCCACAATTCAGAACCATAAGTCCAAATGGGTTTAATAGCAGAGTTATACAGCATCACCTTGTACTCAAGTCTTCTTCCAGATTTAGAATGAATTAGCCATTCTTGTGCTCTTAGTTTCATATAAGTCTTTTTAGCTTCCTTAGGTTTCCGCCAGGTGCGCCATCTGTCCAGATGAACGCCAAGATAAGTTACCTCTTGAGTTTGATGAATTGTAGCACCAGAGAAAATTGTCATTCAGTTCCTGGAGTAAGTATGCATGTAGTAGGATGATATGAGCACTGAATGTGTCTGAAAATTGAAAGAGACAGTCAACTGCTGACCGAATTGAAAACTTAAAATTGTGAAGTAACAGTGGTTTCATACGAGACGTTTTAAGTTGCCATCGTACACTTCTGCCGTCACAAATTTAGCTGCCTAAACTTGTACCGCCGTTTTGACAGTAAACAGCTATTATTTGTATTTACCCAAGAAATTAAGAGATAGTCCCAAAATCAGTGACAACCGGTATTCTGCTTCATGGCATTATGACTATCGACTACTTTACGGAGTTTTGCTAATCAAAAAACTGCTGCACCTAACTCGGGTTGTGGATCTTGTTCTTGTTTTTGTGGCAATCTAATCAAATAAAACCGATATTTTGAAATACTATTATTTTTATGCCGGAAATACAATAGAACAGTAGTGTTGGAGGGCTTTAATTTGACTCTCGACCAAAGCCTTTTGTTAAACTTAAATAATTCTATGGAAATGAGCCCAATTGATTTGGCAAGATTACAAAGAACCTTATTTATTGTTTGAACACATTTCTGAAACTTTATCTCAATGATTTATGTATCGTAGTCATAAGCTGATTTCGAAATCTCATTTTATTCTTATTTTTTTAAATTACTTTAAATATTAGTACTTTGAAACTTTAATGACTGAAGTTTTTCAAATAAAGGCCCTTTGACATGCTTTGAATAATAAAAAGTTTCGTTCAGCACATTATTTAAAATAAAATTTGAAATATTTGATAACTTTTAGAATAAAGTCTTCATCGATAATTTATCGATAATAGAAGTGATCGTTTATTAACCAACGGAGAGTGAGAGACACAAAAGAAATACAAAAAAAAAAAATATTTCCCAAAAGTTTCAAAAAATATCTCTCATTCGAAAAATGTCCCATTGAGACTTGGTGCAATGTAAGCGTAATACAACACAGTGTGTGTGTGTAAGAGAGAGGGCGAGAGAGAGAGAATCAAAAAGGACCAATAAATAAAATTAACAGTTATTTTTGGGAAATTTGTTTTCAACTGAAGAGAGCGAAAAACTAGCGAGTAGTAAGTGATCGTGCAATTGATGTTGGAGTGCGCGCAAATGTTGTTCGGATGAATTGTTTTTTTTTATTAAATTTAATTTTTGTTAATAACATTGTTTTATTAAAGAAAAAATATTAAAATACAAAATAAAAAGTGTGAATGAGAAACAATACCAAATTATTAAAAAGTTTTATTAAAAATACTCCAAGAAAAAGTCTAATTTAAGAGAACCTTCATATTTTGCGTGAGTAAAGAATTAGAATATGAGAGAAAATATTAATGAATTAATTTTGCCTGCATTTGTGTGATCAATTAAATGTACTAAGAAGAAAGTCAAGCTTTTTTTGTTTAAAGATCTTTCAAATAGAAGGACAAAGGGAGTGATTGATAAATAGTTGTGTCCATATTCACTCACATCTTATTACGTTTCTGGAAGCATTGAAAATAAAAGAACTGAGTGGGAAAGGAAACGAAAAAATACTAGAAAAACAATATCCCGTTAGGTTGAGCGATGATAGACTAATGAATTGATTTTGAATATTGTATGTGTGTAGGTAAATGATTGCATCTTATTACGTTTCTAGAAGCATTGAAAATAAAAGAACTGAGTGGGAAAGGAAACGAAGAAATACTAGAAAAACAATATCCCGTTAGGTTGAGCGTATGATAGATTAATGAATTGATTTTGAATATTGTTTGTGTGTAGGTAAATGATTGCATCTTATTACGTTTCTAGAAGCATTGAAAATAAAAGAACTGAGTGGGAAAGGAAACGAAGAAATACTAGAAAAACAATATCCCGTTAGGTTGAGCGTATGATAGATTAATGAATTGATTTTGAATATTGTATGTATGTATATTGTATGTATGCATTAAACATCCAAGTAGAAATGAACAAAGAGAAAGAGAGAGAGAAAAAATCAAATTACTATAAAAAAAAGAGAGAACAACAATGAACAATGAAATCGTCGTTATAACAAAGAAACAAAACTATGAGTAATAAGAACAGTTATTATACTCTTCACGCAGTTATTTATTGTATTATACTCTGTGGGCACAATCACAATAGCGTAGGGTATAATAATTACATTAGAAGAAAATCTTAAAGATATAGTGTGATTAAATCGCTGGGTTTCATCTTTACGTTGCATACGGGACATTTACGTTGATGGCGACGGCGACGGTGCAATCGTTTTAAAATGCAAGCTTTGCACAAGATGTGACCACATTTTAAGATCATCGGCATGCGCGACTCTATATGCTGAAAACAGCCAGGGCACAAGAAGAACTCACAGTCACAGTTACAGCAACTTAGTAAAGGTGGTTTTGATTGATTTTCCTTATTTCCATCATTGCGTTTACATGTATTTCCATGGATGTTGTTATTCATGATGCAGTAATAAACCAAATATTAGAGACTGCAAAAAGAAAGGCAAATTTCTGAAATTATAAATCCAATAAAAAAAATGCGCGTGTGCCATCGTACATGTGATAGAAGTGAAACTTCTTAAAAACAGACAGTGAGAGATCATCTCAAAATCTGTCTGTCTGTCTGTCCGTCTGTATATTGCTTTTGGTTTCTTTTCAAGTATTTCTGATAAACAATAGAACCGCGAAAGACAAGAAAAACATTGGTTATTTGTGTTTTTAATTACGTACGGGTATATTCTGTGTTTTTAATTGCAATTATATTAAATTAATTTCATTGCAAAACTTACATGGGAGGAAAAATTAATATTCTCGTATCGAGCTTCCTCTTTCCTTTTAAGTAAGTATTCAGTATAAAAGGCCTTTTAGACTAGACGGTCAGTTCAGTCTCACTCTCAGTCCATGTTATCGCTTCAGAAATCGAAATGGACTGACAAAATCAGTTCAAATCTTAGTGTTGTCAGTTGTTTCAGACTTTTTGCACAACACTGAACACTGTTTGTTTACATATTGTTCATAACTGATGGATATATTTCAATGAGTTTCACAGTAAAATCGTGGTTCGCCATATCTACATACATTTTGAGAAGTCTACGACGCTTGTTGCACCTGTTGCATATTTGATTACTTTTATCGATATGTCAACGAAATGGACTGACAAATAAACTGGGTCATCAGTCCATGTTTTGTTATCGTTTTGGAGTCAATAATTAACTAAGACTGAGACTGAACTGGCTGTCTAAAAGGGCCTTTAGTCATTGCTTACCGATTATATTGAAATGTGAAATATGAAGTTATCGGTTTAGATTGACCGATATTGAATGGCATTAATTTATAAAAAAAACATTTTTATACTCAACACTGAAATATAATAAATATTTGTGTTTAATTTAATATTTTAATGACAAAATGTTTGATTTGAAGCAACAAATGCGACGAATTTATTATGAGTAAATTAATTTTAGGATAATAACAAGGAAAAATATGCCACTCGTCCAATTTTTTGTAGTTTGCTTCCTTATTCAGTTCTTTTATTTGCATTTTATTAGAGATAATGACGATGCTAATGATGATTTCTTAAATTTACATTTATATATTTTTGATATATTTATCACTTTACTTAATAAGCCTTTGTGATGATAAGGCTTAGAGAAGTAGGTTTGGGTTCGGAACCCTAAAAATGATAAGAGAGAAAGATCTTTGTTATTATTATATCTTTTTGTTTATGAATGATGATATGTTTTTATGTTTTGTATTTAAATTGTAAAGGTAGACCCGCATACACACATCAAATCGTTCTTCAAATCGCTCTATTTGACGTGTCCCGCATACACACATCAAATCGTTCTTCAAATCGCTCTATTTGACGTGTCGTGGGGGGGTGTGTTGTGGTTTATTGTTATTATTTTTAAAAGAAACATTTAATTTAGCATTCCAAATGAAAAAGAAACAAAGAAATTTTATTTCCTTGATTGAAGCATATCAGGAATTGACAACAAGCAAAAGCCGCACATTCCTTGTGTGCACTCACTCGCTGTCTTCAAAGAGAATTAAAAGTTTTCCCTTCCACGAACGAAATTTGATATAATCGATGGGCAATTCATCAATCAACAACAACAACGATTTGATGTGTATATGCCTAGCTTAAGTAAGTATCTTAAAAAATTATGTTGTTAAGGAAAATTACATAATCAAGTTCAAGTTTAATCTAATATTCTCACTAGAACTAAGGGTATGGGTTTCCACTAATTGGATCATACCTTATAAGATTTCCAAAGAGCGAGGTTCCTTTTAGTTAGAAACACTACTACTTGAAAGTGAATAAGTTGAATAGTTTCCGACAGAAGTGTCTTTATAGTCTTACTGTTTATTTCTAGATAATATTAAAACTACAATTTGAAAAAAAAAAAAAATTAAAAAAGATAAATAGACAAAGAAGGTGACAAAGCCCCAATCAAAGTGAAATGTTGTCGGTGTTCTTCATTTTGAAGAATAATCCGTGATTGCGTGTGTTTTTTTTGTAAATTGAGAGTGTTTAATTAAATTACGTTACTTATAAATTTCTTTTAACAAAAAACTCAGAACTTTAACATTATAAAATGATAAATTTACCAATATCAACGGTTGCAGTACCAACGGTAAGTACTGAGCTCAAATTATTCAAATCGATTAAAACCAATGATGATGACTGTTATTATTGTATATACACCTTTCTTTTTTTTTTTTTGTTACTATAAAAGACCATAAAAAGAATCTAACAATTGACAATGAAATAATGGAAATACTCTCATATGACAAAAGACAGGAAACAATTGCCCATTATAAAACAATTCACCTGAACAGAATTGGACTAAATTGAACTGAACTAAGCTGAACAGAACCAAACTGGACTACAAAGGAAATAAAAATCACCAAATAGTATTGTACAATATACCCCCCCACCCAACCATACTAGTTAGTGTATGGGAATACAATGAAAGAATGAAAAATGGAGAGTGAGTCAATCAGAATAAAATAGTAGAAAGTGGTGTGAAGGAGATACAATACATACTACACTACATACTCCCACATATGTGACTATAAAAGTATGTGTATGTGTGGAAATGTATGAACACACAAAAGTACATTGAATGATGAAACAAATTGAAGATTCGTATGAAAATTTGTATTCAATTTATTCCCAAATGACCGTAGGACATTTTGCACAAGAACATGTTTCTGACAGTACTCTCTCTCCATCCATACCAAACCCCATACTTGTATGAATGAGGAGTAGGAGAGAGTTAAACTTTACTCAATATTGCTCGAAGGTAGAGTAAAAATGGTAGGTCATATATAGATGGCTATTCATTCAATGATATAGACCAAGATTAAAGGATATCGAATGAATGAGTGAATAAGAATGTCATTCATTGTCTTATTAAAAGTTGCAGGATCAAGGAATGCACATTCCTATAATATGCTCAGACTAATAAAGAAAGTAAGATATTGCCTATACTACAAAGATAGAAAATAAAGTAACAAAACAGAACATTAACTTCTTCTTAACTACAATATATTTCATATCCACATTTTGCAAATATTGAAATCACATGATTTTTAATGTAGACTATACCATAGAAAAATATTGAAATTTGTATAACGACTATATGTTCAAGTGATCTGGAAAACCTGGTGCCAACATATTATCTCTAAGAGATCAG
Source organism: Amiota minor (assembly GCA_037043295.1). Taxonomy (NCBI): domain Eukaryota; kingdom Metazoa; phylum Arthropoda; class Insecta; order Diptera; family Drosophilidae; genus Amiota; species Amiota minor. The sequence continues at coordinate 1,731,992 of JBAMAW010000382.1, forward strand.
AAGACTTGTCTCTACCAAAGTTTATCTCGATTTGTAATCAATTTAGAAATGAGTTTGCATAAAAAATGACAATTAGATGTATGAACATGTTCCAATTGATCCTTCAAGCCAGAAATCAGAGATATTTACATATTATCTGTGGGCAATGAAGTCACATTTGTTTAAGGTGCTCGCCTGTCACGGTGCCAAGCATATGCGTAGAAAAATGTACCTTTGGATATATATCCGCAGGTACCAAATTAGAGTCATATTCATCATTGGTAGGGAGCGAGACCCATCTTAAACCTCTGGTGCTCTCTGGGTCACAGCACCGGGTTGTATAAAGCAACTCTACGTCGTGTAAATACTCTAACCGCATTTGGGTATTAAACCTCAGCTACCAAGATACTCCCATAAAGGGGGCCGTACCCGCTGGCCAGGACGGAAACTAGTTCCGTGGACTCCTGTGCACCCGTGATACCAGAAAGAGTCTCTGGTCAGACTTTGTACCCATAGGCGCTACCAAATTCAAACTCCAAAAAAGTTCATGGGTTGGTGTCCCATTTTGTCCTTCAACTACGTAGTAGCCAAGTAATCCAATTTATATTTTATTTATAACAATGTTTCCTTCAGGAATATGAGTTCTAGGCATTAAGACTTATAGAACTCCAAAAATTTCTCAGAGAGGGTATTATCTGTGGACATTTGTTGAGTCTTTAGCAAATTTCAGTTTTTAAGCTCAACAATAACTGAGAGATTAGAAACAGTTGGATGAACAGAGGCACTTCGCCAAATTGAATTTCCACGTCCATAGCTCTAAGAGTAATTGGCAAACTATGATCTCGAAATAATATCTTTATAGATTATTATCATGATATGTATTTTGTATTAAAATTCACTTCAATAGCTCATCAAATGAATACTTGTAATAAAAGCCTTGTATAGAAACAAATGCTTGAACTTAATGACTAATGATCAATTTGATTTTCTTCTTTGGAACACTGATTTCGATATACCTATGTATATACTAGCAGGAGTTCCCGGCTTCGCTCAGGAAGTTTGATATGAGTTTGTGTAATATTTGGAATATCACTGGATCACTTTGATTACTCACACTTCACTCACTGTATTCCACTGATAAGAAACTGAAATTCGAATCCACGAAGGATCTCACTTTCTATACCCTAGGCTTCGAATGATTCATAATGTTATAGAATATTCCACATTATTCGAGATGTTGGTGAGATGTTCTGCCGGTTCTGGAATGTTGTGAAATACTTTTGAATACATTTAAATGTTCTGAACGGTTCTAGAAATTTCTAGCCCTTCTTCCAAGTAAAAACAGGAATCTTCTTCATGAATGGGGGATATAGTGGTACCACATCATATAACACCCTTGATTGTACCGGGACTCGTTTCATTGTTCACTTTCTTTTACTATACTACTGATTATATATTGATTATCTATAAAAGTAAGACGATTCTCTATCCAATTTCAGATTGAACTCCATGATTACTTGTGATAAAAATATACCCGCTGATTATTGACATGTTTATTTTATGGGATCACCTTAGACGATCCCAATGTTCCATACGTTACAAACAGCATGACAAAGTCATAATTCCTGTTCTGAAAGAGATCCAATAAGGACAAGAAATTGAGATGAAGCCATTTTGGTTTTAATTTTTCTCTAGTTGTTCTCCTACGGCTTCTCTACTTCTACTCGTACTATTGTTTTCTTACCAACCTTTTTTATTTACTCATTTTCTTTTCGTTTTCGTTTTAGTTTTTTGTATCAATTTTTGTTTTTGCACCCTAGTTTTCAGTGAGGGAAATGAAATGCTTCTTATGCATACGCACTCAAATTGTATTACTGTTGTTGTTCTTGTTGTTGTTGTTGTTGTTGTTGCTTCAACTTGCTTTTAGCTGCTTTGTTCAACATTGTTCACTTGAAATGCAAAAGTTCAATTCACTGCAGGCACCTTGACGAAGCGGAAACGAATTGCTCCTGTTCCATCATCTCCATCCATCTCACACATACTTTCTGCTGCTGTTTCTGCTTCCAAAAAAAAAAAAAGGATACATAGTCAAGCCAAATGCATTCATTGGACAGTTTGTACCGTTGGGCAGTTGTGCAACTACATGCATACATACATACATACATACACACATACATACATGGGTACATGGACACATTGATACAAGGAAACATAGATACATAGATATATACATATATGAAAGTATATTTTGGGGAAGGAAACATACGCGTTTCGCGTTAGATAGGAAATGTGTACGAATATGAACTGCTGATGGAAGAACATACTGCATGCATATGAATGTATGATGGTAGTGTATGTGTGTGTGTGTGTGTGTGTGTTTGTATGTGGACACATGGATATTTTGTGTTCATAACGTTTTGGTATGCAAATTTTCCAAGCTTCCTTCTTTTACTGCCAAAAAAAAACAAAAAAAAAAAAACATTGAAAAATGAAAAAAAAACTACAAATGAAAATGAAAAGAAATAATGAAAGAGAAAAGTAAAATTGCATAAAAAATTTCGGAAATGGCAAGTCCATCCATTCATTCGTTCGTCGTTCATTCGTTGATGATGGAAATATTGGATTGAATGAGAATTGAACTACTAGAGATGTGTGTCAGAGGATTGTTATGATACTTGTGTGTCCATTTTTTTTTTGATGATTTCATTGTTCTTACTAACAAAAATTTCATAAAAAACACAGATCAGATGATTTATTTATTCTTATCTTTCAATTAATATCAATAGATCAAAATGTCTTACCTATTTCAAGTCTTATCTTTATGATGAATCTTATATTCCATAAAAAAACTCTCTGTATTTTATAAATTTGTTATATCTAACCCCTAAATGGGAATGTATAACTTTAAATATTCATATTGATTCTCAAAACTTATATAAATTAGATCTTACGGAAGACCTTTAGACGGAATATTTTTTAATTGTAGAACTGAACAATAACATCTTGATAGGCGTTTGCTAAATGAAAACTTATTTAGATATCGGCAAGGAAATGTTGGGGATTATGAAGGAAATGCTATCACGTATCTAATATATAGAGCTGGGATCTCCTTTAAAGGAGTAGTAGAGGAACTATGAAGAAAAATCTAGTGAAATTTTAGGCTTTCATTGTTTACAATTTCAGTATAAAACTTATGTCACAATTTTAACAAACTGTCATTTCACACGTGCATCGATTTGACTTGTCTAAATGATTTCACTTAATTGTTACATCACTAGCAGTCATCGTTCATCTCAATTCAGGAAAGATATTGTTAGTCTGTAGAAGCATGTTCAATTCAACTTCCTCTCATACACACACTGGACTGGACTATGGTAATTCCCTGCAGGAATTTCGTTTTCGACGACGTATGTTTCTTATTTGATTCGCTGTAATCACTGAACAGTTTGAGTTGGATTCATCCGTTCATCTGTTCATTCGCCCATTCGATCATTCATAGCTTGTTAACTCAGCTTGGTTACTTTCTAATTGTGTATTAACGAACTTGTTTTGTTCTTCCTGATTCTCAATGACGTCTAACTGCTGCTTACTTACGTGTACTGATTTAGTTGAGTCCTTGCTGCTGTTTCTGCGCTTGGTTTTTACATTTGGATATCAATGGTAGATGTTTATTCTTTTCATCTGACATATGCACTCACTCCTACATCCTCCAAAAGGCTTTTCAATTGTTGGTTTCTTGTGTTTCTGACATTTGACATTAAATTTTGTCTGACCTGCTTAAGTTGTTTATGTCACATGACTGACCAAACATTCAGTTACGCATAATTATTTGTTGAGATTTGAAAGAAAACTTTTCATTCATATTATTCCTTATAATTGAATTTACCTGCTTGTCTATAGAAAGAGACACACAAACTTAAGTTAGAGAAGCCACATATAATAAGAAGTACTGTAAGTACTCACTTATGTTGACCACAACAAAGGAATGCTTTGTTTGCGGTGCCTCAAATGAAATGAAAACGGGGAATGGTTTAAGATAATTCCTTACTTTAAAAGAGCATTTTCTACATGTTTGAATGAGAATGGATTGGGTGGTGCGGATGTATCTGTATATGTGTATCTATGAATGCGTGCTTCTCTATGTTGAATTTAATTCACATTTCGCCACAGAAACCGCATTATACTGGCTTTTAGTCTCTTATGGCCTTAGTCGGATTGGATTGGATAGTCCAAAGTCCCTTGATTAAGTTGCTCTAATCAATGCCTTAACAAAAGGTTTTTTTTTTTCTTTAGCATCAAGGACGACGATGAGGAGGATGATGAGGACGCTGCTCCATTTGTAAGTTTACAAAATTGTTGCCGCAAAACTTTTACAACATTCATTTCTTTGGCCCACATGTATTGAGTAAATTAATAATCTCAATTGAAAACTTTTCAACAATAGTTTCAGAGTTTAAAGTTTCTGGTTTTACTAAGCCAATTACACTGAAAGAAAGGTAATATGTAGTTATAGTGTAGAAGATCAGAAAATTATAAGACTCTTGAAAGTTGAAATGAAATTTTTGAATTTCTAAGCACTTAATTTTATTACTTATTTCAAGATATTTGATGATAATCGTTTTTTGTTTGATTTTTGTTTTAAAAGTTGAACAAGGATAAGGTTAAAAACTAAAAAAAGCTATTGTGATTAAGCTCTAGACGACTAAAGATGGCAAAACAAGATAAGGACCCATGCCCGTTTAGAAATTGTAATTTATTTGCTTGATTCCAGCAGTAGAAAGATTAATGTACTTGTTATTGTTTAGGATTTGGTTCGGGAGACCTCTTTCTTGACATGTAGCGACCCTCTGTAACACTAATTCCAATCTCGTTATCTGTTTCGGTTTGTTAATACCAATATTGTCTTGTATTTGGAGTTCTCAATAACATTACTTTGTTATCGTTCTAAAGTTCAATTTATTTAAATTATTGGACCTGAACAAACCTTCTGACAATAAAGTACCCGGAATTTGTCATTTAAATTGCCCGCGTTAAGTATTTTTAAGTTTTAATTTAATTTTACAATGGAGAAAAATATTGAACAAAGATGTTGTCTCAAATTTTGTATTTTAAACGAAATTTCGTATGCCGAATCGATTCGAATTCTTACGGGGTGAGTCTGTTTTATCGAAAACTCCAGCTTACGTGTGGTACAAAGCCTTTAAAGACGGTCAGAAGATCGTCGAAGACTTGCCTCGTTCCGGACTGCCATCGAACTCTGGCTTTGACGATAACGTCAAAAAAGTTGAAGAAATCGTGCTCGAAAATCGTCATGTTAGTGTTAGAGATAGCACGTGAACTCAACATCAATCGTTCTGATTGAGCTGAATTTTCTCCAAAAGGAGTATCGGCAGAAGGTCGCTGAAGACATGCTGGATCGGGCTAATTCTGAACTACGTTCATGGGACACATCATAACTGATGACGAGACATGAGTTTATGAGTACGTCACACTAACGAGCCAAAAATCATCGGATTGGTTGGAAAAAAATGAGCCGAAACCGAAAAAACCTCGAAAAAGTCATTCAAAAATCAAGGTGATGCTGATTGTTTTCTTCAATATCCGTGGAGTTGTTTGTGTGACAAAATCCAACGTAAACGGCCTGAATTGTGGGCCGATAATTCGTGGATTTTGCATGATGATAACGCGCCATCTCATCGGGCAACGATTATAAGACCAAAAACGCGATAAATACTATCGACCAGCCGCCCTATTCACCTGACTTAACTCCGTGTGACTTTTTCCTGTTCCTCAAACTCAAATTGCTGTCTCGGGGAATCCGGCATGACTCCATAGACTCCATCAAACAAAATTCGCCGAGAAAAAGTTTGAGTAGATATTTTATGAAATTATGATGATGCATTATAAATTTCGTAAGTTTTCAATAAAATTCATGTTATTTTGTTTAAATAATTCTTAATTTCTCACAGTGCATTCGAGGCTACACCTAGAAAGTTTTTTTTTTTTTATAAAATTTTATTATGAAATCATGCGCACAATATAATATTATATTTACATTGAATAAAGAAAAATATGCAAGTATCTGATGATTGAAATCTATGAAGACAATTTTAAAATTTCATTTTCTATAGAATAAATATTCTTCTGCACAAGTATTCAGAGTACCAACACACACAAGGTAAGTAACTTAAAAATTTTATGTAATAAAATGAGCAAGAATGAGCAACAAAAAGTATTATAAGGTGAAGAAAACTTATTTGAATAGATTATTAGGAATTATGAAAACTTAATTTAGCTTAAGTTTTTGTTGGTTATGAAAGAAAGAAAGGTTTGTGTTGTTGAAAGCAAAATCAAAATCAAACAAATGCGGGCAGTGAGGGTTCTTCCAGGTAGTCAGACAGATGCTGGTTGGTATTTATCTGATGATGTAAGTTTTATAAAATATGTAATAATGAGAGAAAACAAAAAATTATAGTGATGATTATCATAATGATGATGGAGGATGAAGGTTATAAACAACAATCAACAAATGAGAACAAAAATATAAAAGTTAAAGAAGAATTGTTAAGAATTTTGAGTTAATTGTTTAGAAGTTCCTTGTTTAAAGTATCTGCCTGAATGATGGAGCACTTGAAAATGCCTTTGAAGTGGTTGAGTTTCTTCAAACTTTGAGAAAAGGAAGAATAATCTGTCTTTCTTTGTATTCTCGGTCCTGTTGATGTGGCTGCTGCTGCTGCTGCTGTTCTGATTAAGAAGCCTAACAAAGAAAAAAGGTTTGCACAAGAGAGCACATAGATCAAATAAAAATTAAGGTTATAACTTTTTAAGTATTTAAGCTGATAATCAGCTTAGCATCAAGAAAGTCAAAGCAAAGCAAACTAAAGTACACAGAGAGTTTAACATGTGATTAAGTTGCTTAAAAATTTAACAATCGTAAATGGGAGAGTGAGATTGATTCTAATTCTGATTAAACTATGGACAAATGGGGCGTTCGTTGTCTATGGGCGGTCTATCGATGATATGTTTATCATCTCATCATGCTCATTAGAGTAAACGACAACATTGTTGAACATCACCTCATCATCAGTGATTGTGGTGGCCTGTTGGTGATGATGATGATAGCGCACCTATATCATCATTGGCTCTACGCTTTTTAATGAACAACAATCACAAGCGACACCCTGTAGTTCCGCCAGCCTACCCTGCTGGTCTCTTGCTTTGATTGTCTATCTGTCTACCTGATATCCTGTGTTGTGCTACACCGCCCATGGTGTAATTGACTTCAATTAAATAAAGCTCATTGGTCAGTCCACATGATTTTCAAACCAACAACAGATGATAATACCTGAATCTGTTCCTTTGCCTCATCCCCATTTTGGATTTGGTTGGTATTCACTATGAGTATGAGTTTCACCGTTACACGCTTCAATGCTGACTTTCTTCTTATGTGCTTTGATTATTATAACTTAAGGTTTCCTTGCCTTTTATTCTTCTTCTCTTGGATCTTATTATACTTTTCTTGCTTTTGCTTCCTTTACTTTTCTATACTATACCGTTTAACAGTCAGCAAGGTAATACCTTGGAGCCTTAAATATAATCCAATCTTACCACACCCTTCCACTGAAATCAGAAGCACTTAAAGTGGCGTTAATAATGAAGCATACATAGCAAAAAAAAAAAAAAGAAGAAGAAATGAATACAAAATAAAAAGGACTAAATGGGTGCCAGTAGCCAGTAGGTTTGTTTGTATGGATGAATATATTGTAACAGAGTTAAAAGTCTACGTGCTGCTGTGATAATTCTACGGAAAAGGGAAGTCCAATTAGTTGTTGCCAGTTTCCGAGTTCAAGGTGTGCAATGGATGATGACGTTGAATGAAAAAATATAAAAATGAAGCTCAACCGTAAACGTTTTCACTTGGTTATTCCTTATATCCTTATCCTATTTTACTTCCTTACAATCATAAGTACTTAGTACTCACCATTTTCGTCTTCGTTGTACTGTTCGTCATCATTATCTGCTGTTGTGTTGTGTTGCCTGTCAATTGCAGCTATACAATTTCAATTCAAATGGTAAGACCGCTTTCCTGCTTTTCTTCTTTGCTTTCCTAAAAATATTGTTTATTTTCGTCCTTTCTATTTCATTTCACTTTAGTTTTCTATCATTCGTTTTTTGCCCGTTGGTGACACGAATAATTTTCATATTTTGTTGCTCGTCAATTGCCCGTCAATTTGCATAACTTCTCTCTATTACACTTATACATACTTCGTAAGTATAGACTCGTATCTCTTTTGTACTCTATGTATCTAACATTGATAACATTGATCCATGTTTATGTTCTTGCTCCTGTTGCTGTTATGTTGTTATTGTTGATTTAGTTTGTGATATTTATGTGCCTTAAGGGATAATTTTCTATTATCATCGATATTTTTATATTCAAAATGTAATCAGTGTGGTGTGTGATGTGTGTCAGACAGAAAATGCAGATAGATTAGGGTAACAGATAGGATGGCAGCGGTTGTCTGGATGCTGACAGACTGGCAGGGCAGGTCAGTCAGTCAGTCAGTCAGGGTCAGTCGATTGGCTTACATCACGGTCTAATCAATATTATGAGTGAGTTAGCATAATTAACTTCAAAATTATATTATTTTATAATGTAAAATGTAATAGACATAGTGATTTTGAATGCTTTGATATATGAGCCGATTTAAGTATTCTTACTAATAATTTTTTATCTTGAAATTTATGCATAATCTGAGTAATTCACAAATTCCATAAGACAATAGGAAAACTGAATTGGCGACAATAATTTGCAATCTGTTGGTATAGGAACGCCTGTCAAAGCATGTGAAATCTTACCGAAGATTTACTGATCTTAACTCAATACTTTACGAGCATTTGTATCCTTAGTATCATATCAAACACTAAGAACTACTAAACAGAATGTGGAAAAACAAGTACACAGTCTTTCAGTCTCACATAGTCATCTCACACTATAAGTGTCTGATCCATATTCACTAACCATGTACATTTTAAGACCCTCGGATTACTAGGAGAGGTACGTTCCATACAAACCCCCTAACCTAGGATTATTGAATCGTATTGCTCCCATACAAATATTTCGGTGTCATAATATGCTGTGCTGACTCTATTCTAGGCATAAGTCAAATCAATAATGAAACAGTTCTGTGCGTTCAATCAGACTAAGACCATGATAATTTCGGAAAAGTTTCTATCACGTACGGTTTTTATATTGGGAAGTATCTTTTCCATTAGTAGTCTCCCAAAGACCTTGAAACCGTTCTTTAAGCCTTTTAACATCCTGATGAAACCGCTCCCCTTATTCATCACTCGTAGTTCCAGGGGTAAAAAAAAAAGGGAATGGAAAAAATAAATTTTGAATGACATATGCCACGCACCAACCCATCTATATTTATATGCATTTAATAAATTGTTAACGACACGCAATTAAAAAAAAAAAAAAAACTTCTATCACAGCTTTTAACAATGTCCATGCGTATAGTTCTTTATAATTTAGTATTTGACCAAAATGTTGGTTTTTAATAGGCGTATTTATGGAACGATGAAAATCCCTTCTATTAACTTTACGATGGTCAATCAAGAAGTACTAAGCTTCACCTTCCGATGGCGCTGCTATTACGAAAGAATGTTACCATCGTGCAGTACATCCTTTTAGTAGCCTACTGTCAAAGTTTCAGTCAATTCCCTTCATTAGTTTTGTTTTGATAGCCTTTGGAAGCGAGCGTGTCGGTCAGTTTTACAAAAATTGAAAAAGAGCAAAATAGACTTTAAATATGAAAATCTTTCTCCTTTTTTACGGTTCCGGATCCAAAGGGTACCAAACGGAACCCTATTACTAAGGCTACGCTGTTCGTCCGTCCGTCCGTCCTCGGGCTCTATCTCTCCAAGTTTTTTTGCTTCAAAAATATTTGGAGAAAAGATGCATAGGCACTGATACTTCAGCAAAGGCCCATTCGATTTCACTTGAATTGCTGATAATGACAATAGAAAGTATTCCCTACAATAAGTACTGTGGAGATACTAAGAAAGTACTTATTAGTGACCAAGAATGGTAGATTGAGAAATGGTGGGAAATGATTATGTCGTTTTAGAGGCCTCAGTTGGACCCATGCCCATATACTCATACTTATATTACAAATATGTTTCAAGTAATTTGGGAACTATTTTTCCATATCTTCATGGCACTGTACTTAGCTTATTCTCATGCTTACAATACTATTATCTAAAAAATTTTTTAGAAATATGATGCCTCCTAAATATAGTTTAAATTTGATGTACTGATTTCTATTAACAACTAGCTACAAGCATAAACATATAAAGACTTCTAAGCCATCTATTGCCTTTCTAAAAATAAGTACATATATTTTAAAAAAACTACACAAAAGTCCAATAAGAAGAAGCAATGGAAAAAACTCATCTAACATAATAGACTGATAAGAAAATAAAAAAGGGGCTAAAAATGAAAGAAAAATAATCATAGAGAGGGAAAAACGTGTGAAAAATCTACCATGGATAAAAAATGAATAAAGGATTTAGGGCTTAGATTGACATGCGCTGCAGTTAGAGGCGGGAAGACAGGACGACAGGGTGACAGCCAGCTAAACCCTGTCCTACCTACAAAGAATGGAGGCCGGAAGGAGATTGCTCCCGCTCTGTTCATCTTTTTGATTGCCATTGCTACTGTTATTATTATTGTTTTTGTTGTTATTGTTGTTGTTGTGCCTGCCTATCATTTTCTTGTTGTTGTTGTTGTTATTGTTTCTATTCCTGTTGCTATCAGCGCAACAACGCAACAGGAAATGTCATGTCATTTCTGTTCTATTCTCTTGCCTCCATTTCTGTCATTCTAACAGTGAAGCAGTTTAATGTAAGTATTTATGTGGGTGTCCTTTGTCTGTGTATGTGTAAGTGTGTGTAAGTGAGAGTATCTGTGTGAATGTGCGTGCTTCAGGAAGCCAAACAATAGCAACATGTGTAACTTACCTCGACTTCACTTCATTTCATCTCATCTCTCAGACTCTGACACATTTCTTGACTTGACTGTTGGCGGATGAGCGCAATTCTTCTTCTGCTTTTGCTTTACTTTGCTTTGCTTTGATTCTGTTCTGTTGTTCTACGATGAATTTTTCTTTCTTTTTTTTTTTGTTATTGTTGTTGGCCTTATATTTTTCATATGCAACAAATATTTCGCCCATGGGCATGATAAGCATGCCACATTTTGTATCTCATATTCACTTATGTATGATTGAGCATCACATCGTTGAATCCGCTGAAGATGACGAGAAGATACTCACACAGTCACAGTATTGAATGGTGGATGGGACTTCCGTCAATTGGTAATTTTGGTTTGAAGATGATTGTGTTAGATGTTTGTTCATTGTGTTTGTTTAGATTTGGTGTTTGGAACAAACCTCAAAAATGAATATTTTAAATTGATTTTTCCTTCCATTGTTTCGTTATTCTTTCTTTTGTAGCTTAGCGCTCATCTTCAATTTCATCTACACTTTTTGGTAGCTCAGTTTTTGGATAAACAAAAATGAGATAAAAATCTATAAAAATTTCAATTTGTGTGTCATAAACGAAGAAGGAGCAATCATCCTTCCCCTGATCCCCTTACTCAAATTCAATGATGATGATGATGATGATGTGAACTGAGGCAAAAATCAATTTTGTCTTTATTTGATTCTTGACGCTGCCTACAAACCCAAAATTATTTGATTTTGTTTTTTGGTTTTTTATCAGAAAGAAATTATTTTTTATGCTTAAAAGGGAAATTTAAAAAAAAAATGTTTATACAATTCTACATCCATGTTTGTTTTCTTTTTGTTTCACGCTCAATCTACGCGTTGTCATTTATAGTATAGTATACTTTAGGGCGGTGTGCCTATGCCGTGTGGCAAAGGGTTAACATGTTGGCATTGACATGTTTTAAACGAGTGAATTATACGTGTGCGTGTGCATGTGTATTTGCGTGTGTGTCTGTCTGTCTGTTGATTGTTCATTGTGTTGCCTTTTGACTCTTATGGTCGTCGGTCGGTCGGTCGGTCGGTCGGTCGGTCGGTCAATCGTCTTTACCTTTTTGTGTTAGTAGAACGAACATTCATATTATGTATCTCCGATCTTTGGCTTTCAGCCTCTTACTTTTGGTTCTTTCCCCACACATATTCAGTCCTTTGTCTGTGTGTTGGTGTGTGTGATTGGGTAATTGAATTTATTGTTTGACATTTAAAGTACCGTTGAGTCAATTACGCTGGAAAATTGGTATCAAAATATTTACGAGCTGTTTATTGCATTACGTAAGTTTATATTTGAGGCCGGCAACAAACAAACAAGCTCTCAGATACAAACTCATACACACACACACACACACACACACATGTTAAAGAATCAGGTAATACAATTTACATATTGATATGCCTGATAAAGTCATTCGTTGTTATATGCATGTTCGAGTAGATAGTTGTATTGTATGTGTATCTTTCTGTCCTGAGTCTTGTTAAATAAGCTGGATGAAGTTATAAATGATTGAAATACAAATTATTGTGGCAAGATTTATTGATGTGTAAATTGAGTTTTCATAAAGTTAAATTGCTTCAAGCAATTATCATCATGAAGAAAAAATACAAAACATAAAAGAAGAAAAGAAAATATAAATGGAAAGAAATAAGGATAGAAACTTATTCTTTTTTGGATGGTTTAGGAAGTTATCTTTGAAAGTATGAGGCTTAGTTTCCTATGACTGACTTGGACAAATGCCCGAGGTCCCGAACAAAATAGAATGAATCTCGAATACAAAGCGACACTCTAATTAACAATAAAAAATATAAAATGCTAATAGATACTCGTGCAAGTAATAGTCTTTTCTTTATTTTGTAAGCAGGTCAAAAGCTTAGAACAAGAATAACAGGGAAAATGGTGAAATTGTGGGATTTTAGTTGTAAAAAAAAAAGAAAAAAATAAATAGCTTTTCAGAGGGTAAGTGACTTTGTAAGCATCTTTTGAAAGCTATTTGTATGGTTGCCAAGTTTCGTGCCTAATTTTCAGTTGATTTTTCTACTTACAAGAGGCTTCTTGCGTGCATTTCCACTTTAATACCCGTCCTTCCGTAGTGCCCATTGCAATGTTTTTGAATGAACATGTTAGTTCGAAGTATTGACCATAAGTTCCGATGGTTTTGGAACACTTACTTTTGGACTCTGGTGCACTTCTTTCATTGTCCGATTCCAGGCATATTTTCCACTAAATCGGTTTGTTTATTTGCAACAGCAAATCTGAGCTAAAAAACAAATAGAACCTGGACTTCATTCCGAAAAAAAGTGTCAAAGCTAAAACTAAAATATTTACAAAAACTTAAAGGGGTGGGGTCCCCATACAAGAAACATTTTGGTTTGTATGGCAGCTATACGATCCAGTAATCCTACGATCTTCAAATTTGGGTGGTTGGTGGCTACACATCAGAAACTTATTTTGTCGAAATTTTAGTTTGATCGGACTACTAGAGAGGGTACCTCCCATACAAACCCCATTAAAATTCAGTCTTTTATTAGGAAAACTTTTTTGTTTTTTGTTCTATCGATCTGAAATTTAGTTACTTTAGGTTTTTGATATAGATGCTGTTGGAATTAGCCAAATCGGCGAACTAGGAGGGGTACCTCCCATACAAACCTATCGTTAAAATTGAGGTTCTTATTCGAAAAACTTTTTTGTTGTTTTTGGACGATTGAACTGAAATTTAGATACTATAAGTTTCTGATATAGGCGCGGTACATTTGTTGGAATCAGTAAAATCGGACCACTAGGAAAGTATAAACCCCAATCTGATACGGAATCCTCCTTGTACGAGTCTAGCTCGCACTTGGCTGATTTTTTAAAACCCTTCAGACATCCAGTCCTCGCGTTAAAAGCGACATCTTGTTCATTTAAGTTTGTAATTTTTGGTCTTTTCTTTTCAATTTAAGGCATGCACAGTGTAATTCTTATATTGTATTTGCATAAACTAATGGAAAAGTCTTCCTTCATTTGTGGCAGCTTTGCTGATCTTAATGTTTCTTCTTTTCTTTTTTCCTGACCAGTTTTAGCTTTGCCAAATTTTGAGTATGTATTCATGTTTGACAGTACTTAGGACTTGGGACACGGTTTAGAATAGTCAATATAGGTAAAGAAACAAGTGTTCAGATGGTTCACTTTATCCCAATTGTACTATATTTATGATTATGTATAACATTATATATCTTTATAATATGGTTTCATGTTTGGTTTGATTAGAGATAATACATATAAGTATATTGTATTTAAAAATTGCTTTGATCGCCTTATCACTTACTTTCTTTATACATATCTATCTTTTACATACATTTTTTGTTTAAGTTAAAATTCCCAGCTAAACAACTTATGTTAATTCAGTTTATTACTATTTATTACAGTAATAGTACAATAAAACAAATAAACAAACAACATTTTAAATGGCATAAATTCTCTTATTTGTTGCATATTCATATGAAATTAGTATATCTAAATATGCATGACATAAACATATAAAACATGCATAAATGCAAAATTTGCAAAATACAATTAAATGCAAACAATTCAACGGTATAATTTATGAGGTGCGGAAGAATGAAAATGGTGGATAGCAGTAGCAGAATCGGCGTATGTCCAAAGCCACTAAACTAATGTGAAACGGAAACGGAAATATGCGGATGTCATGAAGTAACAATAACAATGGCAGAGAGAACTTTTAGTGATGATGACGATGATGATGATGATGATGGTAAGGCAAACACAAGTCTTCGAATGATGGACGGGAGTGAGAATAAAGCAAATAATGAGACATATTTGATAGCAAAGATCATTATGGTGTTTGACGATGATGATGATGTTGGAAGCGACCATATCAATATGTGATGTCCTGTGTTGTGCTGCGCTTGACTTATGCGCATATTTGTTGCTGTTAATTGTTTTGCAACATTCAACAGATAACAGATACATTTAAGCGAAATACGAAAGACTACATTTTAAAATATGGCGGAATATATGTATATGAGGTGTTCATATCTAACTGTAAATGTAAGAGAGGATCAAATAAAGACACATATGTATGTATGTATGTATGTTGGAAGTGAACATATGTGTATGTCACATGTATAATGCATGCGAATATGGCCGCAGCAAAAAGCTAATTAGCTGTAAAAATTGCATAAATTAATTGTATACATTTTGTGTTGTATCTATTCTATTGGTATATTTTGGTAGAGATACAAACATAGTAGATACAATATGTTATCTTTCATTCTATACCTGACAGATTATGCATGCATGTGTGCATTTTCACTTTCGCAATTGTGTTGTGCATTGATTTGGTTTGGTTTCGTCGGTGGTCATTGGCGATTATTTTAATTCAATTAAGTCAAGCAGAAGTTAAATAAACGAACTAAACTAAATACGAATTTATTGTTAATTAAGTGTTTGATACACACATAAACACATACAGATTCATAGGCAAAAATGTAGATAATCTTGCTCTCTATCCCCATCCAATTGAAAATCATTTCCGCTTCCGGTCGACAACTTTGGCAAATTGCAAATTTTACGCACGACTTTGTGTGTTGTGTGCTGGTGCTTAACATCTCTCTGCGCGTGTGAGTAGTTAAAATGCATTTGTCCAATTGGAAAATAAATAAAAATCATCTGTACACTGTAAGAAATGAAATAGATACACAATTACCATTTCCATTGAATGTGTATGGAAAATTTCTTAATGTGTATAAACATAATCCGGAATGATATTAGACTAAAATACCAGAAGCGATACCACAAAGTATACCACAATTCAACGTGCATCATAGAATTTGTATTCCGTTCCATTGATTCACAAGCCAAGTACGAGTATATCATCCAACGTATTGGCTGGCTGGCATAGGGAAAAAAACCATATCAGTTCATATATACTTGGTCCAATTGTTCTTGTTGTTGTTTGATATTATGATATAGGCAGCGTCTATTGGTATGCAATGCATTTTGTCTAATTCAAATTAATATGGATATGTATTATAATGATGATGATGATGATGATGATGATGATGCCAGGACCAAATCACCAGACATGCAAGCGTATAATATTGAAGCGACCAACTGGTTCGCTTGACCATCATCAATGACATCACATACTACAAGTATGATTATAGTACAATACTTTTAACTAACATATTGCAAACGAAACGGACGGATGTTCTCTCTAAATACACCTACGTTATTGAGTGAGAGTGTGTGTATGCTTGTGTGTATGTCTACGGAAGTCAACCGATAATAACGTTGATAGTTTCAACCATAATAGCAACCACAATAAGTTGGCTTCAATGGAACAAGAAAATGGAAATTGAAAAAGAAAAACTAAACAGAATATTTCTATATTTTTTATATATCTATTTTTAAATTTACTTTATACATTTCTTACAAACAAATTTCATACACCTCGTATATTGAAAAGTCATGCAATTGGATGTCGACTGTGCAAATACAGAGAACTAATCTACAGGAACTAATATGCAGCCGGCGGATTGTTCTGTCAACCGCAGATGGCAATGAAGAATTTTACTTTCAGAAAGGAGAATAATACTTCATTCAAGTGCTGAATGCAAAATTATGTAAAACGTGACGTATAGCGATGCTGCTGCTTTAAGAAATCGAAGGCTTTTTGAGTTGATTCTGACCTCTAATTCCATGTTTCACTATTTGCCCTTGGTAGCCTAAATCTTTTCTTAAACAATCATGTCGCCAAACACATACCAATCTTCAATGATTTAATGACAAGAGAGATAGATTATGACGATGAATCTGAATTTTAATGGTGTGATTGTGTGAGGAGGTACCCCTCCTAGGTTGAATACAACAGATGTACCGCGCCCATATCAGAAACTTATAGTTTCTAAATTTCAGTTCGATAGAACAAAAAACAAAGAAGTTTTTCTAATAAGAACCAGAGGTACCCCGCCTAGTAATCCGATCAAACTGAAATTTCGACAGTATAACTTTCTGATGTATAGCCACCACCCATCCTAATTTCAAGATTGTGCGATAACTGGATCGTATAGCTGCCATAAAAACCAAAATGTTTCCTGTATGGGGATCCCTTTAAGTTTTCGAAAATATTTTAGTTTTAGTATTTTTTGCTGATGCCCGGATAGCACTACACATTTTGTGAAAATTTCAACTCTCTAGCTATTACGGTTTATGAGATATGACCCGAGGACTGACTGACGGACGGACGGACAACGAAGTCTATGTAATAGGGTTCCTTTTGGTAGCCTTTGGATCCGGAACCCTAAAATCTACCTATACAAAACCTTTTGCTAACGGAATTTGCAGACTTCTTAATCCAGAACCAGACAATAGATCCATTTGAGACCACAATGACGAGGTAACTAGGTACTGTATTTCCCTAATCTAATCTCAGGAAAGTTTCCTTGGAAACAGATTTCATAAAATTAAGTTTTTGAATAAAGAATGTCATCTTTTTAAGAACATACATACCTATATTTTCTGCTTGTTTATAGATTAAATCATGTTTATTGTAACTGAACTTGTTTGTTGTTGTTTTTCATTTTTAGCTTTGTGAATTTCTAGATAAAATTGCATTATTTCATATTTGAATGTTTCTTCCTGTTTTGTTCTCATTTTTTAATTATTTCTGATAATTTCTGATAAAATTTCATGCAAAATAATTATTGTAATTAAAAAATTGATCTGATTATGTTGGCACATTCTCATTTTATTTTTAGTTAGAGTGAGAGAGAGAGAGAGATAGAGGGTGTGGGTGCGGGTGTGTGTGTGTGTGTGTGTGTGTTTGTGCTTTGTATAATATGAAATGCATAATTTTATCGAAAAATGTGATTGAAATTTAGTTGTAAAATATTATAATAATTAGAATGTTTTAGAGTGAAATATTGTAGATATTGTAGATATATGGTGAGAAGAAGATACTTTTGTATGTGTTTGTATATATGCCTAGTGGCTGTGAGAATATGCTTTTTGATAATCATGTTGTAGGATTATTGCTCTCCGTCAGATTCACTTCCGGAACAAATTTCTTTTTTGATATGTTGCAGTTCCTCGTCTTCCTCTGCTTCCTCTTCCTTGATTTACTGCCATCGAAAAAGAAAAAGCTAGAGGAATGTTGTTCTCATGGCCAATTTAAAAAAGAATACTTACTGTGTTCTGGCATTTCACCGGTAGCTACCATTTTCCTCCATTTCATTTTCAAGCTCTTCACTGAGCGAATGTAGTTACATTGTTCCATTAGGGCCCTAATTCTCTCCCATGTGTCTTCTCTGAGTTGAACTATAACTGGGTGTGAAATGGTGCTCTTAATTATTACCCGGAAGTGATAGCAAAGGCTTTTGAGCATTTCAACTTCGGGCGCTGACCATGGAACCATTTTCTATTTAATTAAATTAATAAAAATTAAACAAATATGTCAAAAAATCTTTACGATATTCACGCTGTGAATATTGAATATACATAGAATACAGGAAAAATACCGAACTGCATGGGAGGTACTCCACTAGTGGATTTATAATTAAATAATAAATATGATTTGTTAACACAAAATGGATATAAAATATTAATTTTTTTTTTTCTTTCACTAAAAAACAAATTTTTTTTCATCAAAATTTTATAAATTTACTTACCAGAATTTTTTATTGTTAATTCTCCGCTGCGAGTGACGTGTGTCAGATAGGAAACCAACTGGCAATAGAATTTTTTATAACCAGTTCATGAACTACAATAAAAGAACACAGTAATCGGTACTTATTGCCACATGGTGTTTCCTTCAATCAGTACATTAAGACTATTCCTTTTGATCCGGATCCTTTTAGATTCGGAACCCTAAAGAGAAAGTGAAAAGAACATAGTTCGTAGGCCAAGATTGATTTGGTATAATATGGAAACTCTGGTTCCCTTCTATTATCTGTGTATTAACCTCTTCACATTTTCAATACACGGTTTCATGTTTATTTCAGTTAGACTAGTATTATGAAAGACATTGTACATTGTACTTTTGCCAATATTGATTCACAAAAATCCAAAGGCAATAGTTTCTTTATATATGAATTGGCATTTTCGATGGGGAATTTAATAAAATCGAACCTCATCGGATGATTCTTGTAACATTATGACATGGTCTATGGAAAATATAGACTTGAATGATTCAATATGTGGTCTTTACTTTTCTTATTAAAAAAATAATTTTTGAATTTTTTTTTTAAAATACAAACATCTATGTTGTGTTTTCTATCAGAATTCCATTCTATTGAAATACTTAAGAAACTCACACCTTTCTCACGATTGTATCTCAATGGCATTTATGCAATTTTATGCTTTGCTTTACTAAGGAATGTCATCTTATGAGAATAGTAGAGGGTAGAACTAAAATATGTCTTTGTTTCTAATCACAAACAGTTTTTTTCCTACTCAAACCTACTACTTAGCAATTTTTATATTGTGTTTAGTATAGTCATCATGTTGTGCGAGTTTTTTCAATAAAATTCCATTTTTTTTTTTTTTTTGTTTCTTTTTGCATACTAAATTTCTATTTAACCCCATCTCCCATTTTAGGTTACGCGAGTTCACCCAGTGGACTTTTACGGCCCATTGTGATGCCTGTTAAAGGAAAAACCAGGGATGAAAAGAAGAAAATGGGACGGGAGAATACACCTTCCATTTTAAGTGTTGAAAATTTCGATTATTTTATCGCCTTTGAGCACATTTCATAAATTTTTTTTCGTACTTCTAAAGTATCTATACATTTTGGGTAAGGTGTGTTTCTTTTGATTTTATTTAAATGACTTCAAAAATATTTACAACAAATCAAACTAAATGAAAATTGTCATTTTTGCCAACAAAGAAAATAAATTCTCTATAAACACAAAACAAAGAATTTTCGATGTCCCCAAACTGTCACTAATCCGAATAGTTAGAGCGACTCACATTTGCTTAATTTTTGTGATTGCAAAACATGCGCCTTAAAGTGAAAGCGATGGAGATTTTAAAAATTTTACTGCCTTTACAACGCGCATAAAAGAACTTGGCTCTAAAAAGACACCTTCTATACATAACAAAGTAGTTTTTATTGGTTTATATTTGTATATTCTAGCTTAAGATCAGTTTAAGTAGAATAAAAATCAGTGATTTGAATTATAATTAAATTCAGTAAAAAGACAAAATTGACTTTCTGCGGTCATTATTATGAAACCAAAGGTTAAGTTTTATTCACATTAAATAACTGTGAAAAAGGAACATATTTTTTTAATACAACAAATTGTGTTGCCACCTTTATTGGCAACAGCAAAATGTGGCCTTTCTGCTTGCTGCGTTACTTTTACGAGCATCTCGGGCATGAATGGTGTGCCTTGGTCTGAGATTTGTTGACGTACACTTTGCTTTTCAAATAATCCCACATAAAGAAGACCGGCGGGGTCAAATCTGGAGATCTAGGTTGCCATTCAATGACATCATACATCTAGGGAATTTTTGTTACAGAAACTGAATTGTTTGATTTGGCGGGTGTCATAGCGCACCATCTTGTTGTATCGAACATATGGACCGTTCCGTTTTCTTTGAAAAAAATAAGACCCGATGATGGTTTTGGCGTAAACGCATGCCCAACCAGTCACTTTTTGGTCATCCAATGACGTTTCATGGATCTTGTGTGGACCTCAAATGCGAGAGGTTGAGTGAGATATTGGCATTTACTTTAATAATTAAGAAGAATGAAATAAAAATGTGATTTTTCATTAACTTGTTTAACTTAAACTTAAAGAAACTTGCGTTTATTTGTTACGTTCAAATCGATAAATAGAAAAGCAAAAGGCAACTCGGAACAATTGTCAGAAGTAGTAGAAAAATAAGAATTTATAACTCAATTGATCTAAAATAATTTTTATGCTAACAAAATTAGAAATATTCTTATCCGCAACCCTTCAAAAATAACTTTAGTTTGGATCCCAAGTCATTGCCTGATTGTTGGTAATGAAATGGCTGACAAAGTAGCCAAAGAAGCTGCTTTCTCTCCGCTCCATACAACTCCGAATTTTTCTTCACAAGACTCTGTAATGTACTTAAAATCCTATTTCAAAACCCAACACACTGGATTCCATCAAGCAACATCAAATTGGTACAAGCTAGTCAATCACAACAAACTTTCAGCTAAAACTTTCCTTCCAGCCCTTCCTGATGAATTCTGAAGACTGGACGTGATAAAATTTTTAAGACTTCGCCTAGGTCATACCAAACTATCCCATGGACACTTGTTCATCCCATCACCACCGAACCCCATTCGTTCCTGTATTGAAAGTTCAACTCTCAATCATATTCTAGTTGAATGCCCAAAAACCCAACCAATACGTAGTTTATATTTCTCAAACACAGATCCCCTTTCCATCCTTTCCAACCCTACGCCTCAAAATATTAAATTCATTTTACAATTCTTAGAAACTAATACAATCTAATCTAAGTCACCCATTGTAATTTTTTTTTTTTTTTATTTCTAATCTCTATATACCAAACACTATTTTATTATATCCTAATCATAAGTATAAATAGCTTAGTTGTATTAATTTTGTATATTATAAATATTTAATTAATATTATTGTATTATTCAAATAGCTTTCCGAGCTGAAGGCCTTTGTCGCTATTGCTCGTAGTATATCTAAGTTATAATTTATAATTATAATCTTAGTTTTATAATAAATAAATAAATTGATTTCTTTTAATCTCTACATGTGATTGGATAATTAATAATCAATCCAATGATAAGAAATGAGTCAATTTCTTTTTTTTCTGAAAAATCACATCCAAAGAAGAATCCATTTTTATACATAACTCATAATATTTTTTTATAGACACATAGAAATTTCATCCTACAAAATTTAATTAGCTAATGAATGAAAATCTCAACAACGTTGTGTCCCCAAAATTTTATTGCAAACAAATTCAAATTGACACAGAAGCAGCAAAAGTTTATTTATTGTATTTTTTGGCTTTTACTTTGTCATTTTATTTTAATAGAATTTTGTATGTAAATTAATTTGTTTGCACTTGCCGCCGCCTCATCGTTGTCATTTGTTACATTTTAAAAGCATTTACCAATTACCAATTATATCAAGAGGACCACGCCCATTGAAACCTCCATCCAACCTTCTTTGTTTGTACCTTCAATTTACTGCCATCTTTGTGTATTGTGTGTGTCCTTGTCCCTAAACATGATTTTGCAATAAAAATGTTTCATTTTATCACCACCAGTGGGTCGTGGGAGTGACAATTATTCACAATTTTTCTCGTCCTTAGTCTAATTCGTTTTTCTGTATTTATTGTTCTTAATTTTAAAAATGCAAAATGAATTTGAAATTTCCTTTAGATTTGCTTCATGTTTTTGTCATAATTTTTTGTTTTGTTAAAAAGATTTTCTTTTAATTTAAGTTGTTTGTCAGTTTGATGTCATTCGGTTTTCCTTCTGTTTTTGATTTGATACAAAATGCCGAAGGTGTTTTCATGTCAAACATATTTCTTGTGTGTTGACAGTTTTCAAAATTTACTGTCACTTCCTTTACTTGTAAGAAAATTCTGATTTTGTTTTCGAGAAGTAAATTGTAAAATATTTATGAATGTTGGTTACTAAAAGGATAAATAATCTTGAAACCACAAGTCATTTGCATGAACCAACTTTATTTATTTCCCTTTTATTTTCATTTAAATCTTATTGTCCAAATAGTAAAGGTTGTTTTCAAATTGTTTGTTACTTAATGAGATTTAAGGATTGTAAAATATCTTTTATCTAATATTTTTTTTTTTTTTTTTTGACAATATGGAAAATAGTTTATTATGACTGTGCAATATCGTATAAGTTGCTAATCAAATCTTGAAAGGATTCAATTTCAATGACTAGTGAAAATTATAAGAGATTTATTTACAC
Source organism: Amiota minor (assembly GCA_037043295.1). Taxonomy (NCBI): domain Eukaryota; kingdom Metazoa; phylum Arthropoda; class Insecta; order Diptera; family Drosophilidae; genus Amiota; species Amiota minor. The sequence continues at coordinate 1,754,982 of JBAMAW010000382.1, forward strand.
TTTAGACTCTTTGGGACACTAGGGACTGCCGACTATGGTAACCTTATAAAAGAGTAGTTTTTTATTTCTTTAACAAGATTAAATCTTAGATTGAATACTAAATTATACAATATTAATACATACTAATTTACCAATTGACTAGCTGCTAGAGCCTAGGGCTAGCGATTTTATTTATTATTTTTATTTATCATAATTAAATTTAATATATAATACTAAACTTAATACTAATTTTAACGAGTAACGAGCTGCTGGGGCCTACGACTCGCGATTTCATAATAGTTTGTAAGGGATTTAATGTAAAATAATAATGTAATAATGTAATGATTAAATTGTAAGGTTGGATTTTTTACAGAAATTATGTATGTTGGAGATATTTAATGGTGAAGGAGTATTTAAAAGTTGGGATGGGGATATGGAACCAAAAAGGGAGACCCTTAGGCTCTCCAAATGTTGGCAGGAGTCAAGTAGATGTTTTGCGGTGAGATCAGTTCCGCAAAACGGGCATGGTGGGCGATCTGAAGCTTTGAGGAGATGGGCTAGCGATTAAATAACATGTTTTTTCTAAATTTTTATGTTGGAATTCGTAATGTAATTATAATATTTGGAGATGTTTATGGATGATGAGGTTTTTAAATGTTGGAATGGGAATTCGGAACCAAAGATAAAGGCCCTAATGCTCCCCTAGATTGTCTACGATGAATGAGGTCTACTTCGCAAAAGGGGTGGACTGATATCTTGAAAAAGTCTTCGAACCCATAAAAACGGTATCAATATTGTTAAGCAATAGACCTGCCCAAAAAAAGCTAAAAACAATTTACTTACAACACTTGTATAACTTCGTCAATGAGGAACTTAAAATATCATGGAAATATTTCCACCGTAGACTGAAGATTAAATATATGTAAATCTTTTTGTCATTGTTAACAAAAAAAAAATATTTGGCAAAACCGTAGAGAAACATAGTTTTTACTTTCATTTTCTTTCCAGCATAAAAAAAAACACGCATCCAAATTAGAACACTGGCATAAATGTCCTTGAAAATAACAATTTCATAGTTTCATTTTAATGAAAAAAAAAAGTTTTATTATCCAAATTACAAAAAAAAAAAAAAAATAAATAAATGAAAATAATACCATTATTTTACTCAAAATATCAATACAGAAAAAGAAAACATAAATTAAATAAAGTAATGAAGATAAAGTTTTATCAAACTATTTATTTCTACATTTTACAAGAAGGAAACTTTGTCATTAGATAACCTAATTTTAAACTAAATTTTAAGTCGGAAATCATTTGTCATTCGAATGATGAAGTGGGCAGAAACAACTGATACAAAAAGCATTTAAAATTTAAAATTTCAATTCAATGACAAAACAAGTTTTGTTAAACAAATTACAAATGCGGCATTGATCAAAAGTAGAAATGAGCAAAAAATTGGAAATCATTCGAAAATCCCAAAAATGCTACCTCCAGGGATGGATGTCTCACAGTACAACCCTGCTTTGAACAAGAAACAAGTTGTCAGCGCTTACTTGCTTCAGCTTGATCCTTTCACAACACACATCGAGTACAGTGTACCATAATTTCCCCTGTGTTCGTTATAAACAAAACACGGTGTTCTCTCAAGCTTCATTACAACACAGAGTTCATCTGTGGAAACTGATAATTTATGAATATTAAATCTATTTTATTTATAAAATAAATATATAATGAGTCTCAATTTTTTCAAAAGTATTTCATGTACTGAATCAATTAAAGGTCTATAGAATAATACTAAGGGCAATGTCAGCAAGGTGGATATTGTTCTTCCCAGGAATTTTGTATGCGTCTCTCCGTTCGTCAAAAAATAAAAGGCAATGAGATGCAAGTAAACAAAAATGGCTCGTTTACAATTCTTTGAACTGGGCTCAATGCATTCAATAGAAGCACCAGCAGTAACAATAGAAACTGTGTATCTCGTCCTGTGAAGCTTAGCACTAGGCCAGCTATGTTTGTCCTTCATACAAGCGAAATTATTTGATTTGTAGCCTTCATGTGCGTTAGTGAGCCCCAGTATGGCTTGCGGCCAGAACATAAACTGCCACAAAATGCCAAATATGTGCTCATAGATGCTCAGTGTGTGTGCATTGTAATATTATCATCACATGTCATCATCATCGTTTTCATTACACTGATGAACATCATTTTGGTCATCATCACTATTGAGAAAATTATTAATGTTGCCTGGCAACCTCAAATATGCACAATTGCAATTGTGCCACACACACACACACACACACACCCTCACACCCTCACACACAGAGACAAATTGTAATTTAATGACAAATTATCTTGATGGTCAAATGAATTTTCGGGTTCGCGGTTCAAATATTTGTTCGCACCACCACTACAAACAATAATATTGTACAATAGTTTAATATGTTAACACTAAACTTAGGAATGCAGTGGTATTCCATCGTCTTTTGATTTTATGACTTTACCCAGTCCTTTAAAGGTTAAAAGGAAACCTGAGCTCACAAGATCTCTATTCTATTCATCAAAATAAGTCTCTTACAATAATTTTTTAAATAAAAGTCTGAAGGATTGGAATGAGATTTATGAACAAAGCAGCAGTACAAAGTCATTTTTTGCGGACTTATGCAAATTTTAATAGATGATCAGTAGATTAATCCTTGTGAATAGAAAACCATTTAAAGCATAGTATATATACAATAAGATTTCGTGAAAGCATTTCTTTTTGTGTTATTTTTAAATATTCAATTTTGCTTTATGCTAACAAAAACCACCGACGGCATTAAGCATCATCACGCCCATTTGACTGCATTTTGATAAATATTGATTCTATTGAAGCGTAAACAATTTGCATGCCATTTTGCACATTGCACTCCGATACACATACATAAGTATATACACACCAATTAAAAACACATATTTGGCCATACACGTATACTTATGTGTCGTATTATTCTTATTAACTTTTCACATACATATGTGGTTGTATAAGGTTTTTTAAAGTCGAGATAAGGAGATGTACGAATAGTAGCTTGCAAAATTATCAAACTGCACAAGGCTTAAGTACTGTACTATGTTTTTTTAAGCAATAAATTTTTCAAAATTAATACTGACAATATCATTCTACTTCTTGCGTAGAATAATCACAAAAAAAAAAAATTAAAGGCTGGTGTCATTTTGCAAACTTGAATGTGTAAAGTGAACTCCGATGTAGTAGTTTATAAACTGCCTAAAGGTAAACTTTATTTTTAAAGTTTATTGCAATAAAACAAGCCATGTTTTTTTGAAGTAATCATGTATTTAACATGCATTTTATCATTTATTTATTCTCTCATCGCTCTTTTTCATCAACAAAATTCTCTCTTTGATCATGCTATCTCATTTACGCCTTCACGAAGTAAGTACGTGTGAAAGAGGCAAATATAGGCAAGTGCTGCTCACTTTTATGAAATATTTTGGACAGAGTAGACAGACGTGAGCTCTTGAGCAGATGGCATGCAAAATATTTGCAAAGTACCGACGGCATCGTCATCGGCAATGTTGTCCGCACATCTGCTCACTTCGAAAAATAACAAGAAATGAACGATCATCAATGCTTCCATGCAGCATGATGAACACACGTGTACGAAATGACTGATGGTTAAATGCACGATCATGTCGGGGGTGCTTAACCACAACACACTCTCTCTCTCTCTCTGTCTCTCTTACTCTGCTCTCATCAACATCTTAACACAAAAAGAATAGAACAAAGAGTGCAACAATCTTGTGTATTCAGTTCTTTAAAAATAAGGGAAAAAATACAAAAATAACAACAACCAAAGAAAATTCCAGAAGCAGCAAAGCATAAACAACGATAAAACGTACGAAACTTTTTGTATTTGATTTTCCAAAAAACTGCCTTTCAAAAATTAAAAAAATAAGTACGCTATTGCCTTCCTATCGTAATTATCTCAATTTTAGAACAAAAACCAACTAAAGTGGTTGAAAATTACAGGCAGCAGGGGGAAACGGAACTTTTTGCCTATTTTGCTTTATAAATAAATTGATATAAATATAATCTATAAATATAGTAAAAATTTAGATTTTACTAAAGGATAAGAAACTTTTTTGTAAGCAACATTTAGTGTTCATTTTATCAAAATCGACCAACAGAAACAAAAGATATTAAATTTTTAATTAAGTAATAATAGTTTTCTTTGAACTATCAATGGTTTACTTTTTGTAGGGACTGTCCATGTGTATTGATAGTTTTTTTTTGAAACCAGCGAAAACTATCGTTTGTAAGATATCGATATCGTGAACCTTGTGTTTTTTTTCCTTTTGTTTATTATCAGCTGAGTAAGCAGAAGAGTAGTCGTTACTTTCCTTATAATAAATTCAATGAGAGCGGAACAAGAGAGAAAGAGAGAGTATGTGCTGTTGTTATATAGAAAACCGATATTGTAATTTGATTATATAGACACACAGACGAAATCGCAGACCAAGCTAGTTTTAAATATTCCATTTGGTTAATCGAAAATATCGAACAAAAATTGAATTGAAGTACAGTCTTGATGTACTGATTGAAGGAAACACCCTGTGGCAATAAGCGCCGATTACTTTGTACTTTTCGTTCATGAACTGGTTATAAAAGTTTCAATCGCCATTTGTCTATTTTCTATAAGACGCGTGCGTGTGCAGTAATAATTAGAAAGAAAAAATTCTTGTGAGAAAATTTATAAAAAAAAAAAAAATTAATACTTTCATTGATTTTTTATTAAATAATTTTTAATAAGAATTCATAGAAAAATTTTGAAGTAAAAAAATACAAGAAAACAAAACAATCTCAAATTTTTGACTGTCAATTTTTGGTGCGTGTGTAAGTGTGTTTAATATTTTTTAAGAGAAGTATTTGTCTCGATTGTGCATTTTAGATGGTTTTCTATTGAATTTATGAATTTCGCCATATCATAATCCATTCTTCTAGTATAGTGTCCAAGTTCAAGTGTCATGTTAATACAATTTGTAAACGTGGAAGAATGCACTCAAAACGGCACATGAGTCATTCGCTCTCAATTGAGTTTATTTTTTGCCGTAGTCATCTGAAGTGTGTATAAGTTGGAGCCCTGCACAAATCAAGACTACTGTAGTGTTAACAGTCCGCACTAACACTGCGCACACCATGATACTGAATCATGCTCCTTCTTAATCGTATCATAGAGTGTCATGTTATTTGACTCGAATCTATCTATTCGGTTATGACTTGGTGTGATACTATTTTTTTGCATTTGTACATATCTGTTTTTCTATTAGCCTTCAGCGAGCGTGTGCTTGTAAGTTTAGTAAGACGAAATGGGACAGCATGCGTGGGTAGCTATGGTGTGCACAGTATCAGTGATTCACACGTTATTCGGATGCTTCACACTCGTGACATTCACTTCGCATGTAGCACATTCATACTCACCCAATCTTCGTTCCTATGCAACTCACGTTACACTAATTTTTTTTCTGTTCTTTCTGAAACCCAGCTTTATGATAAAACCTAGGGGTTTCAAATGCTCATGAACGGTCAAATTCGGCGATCTCACGAGTTCTTATTTCACCGGCTTGCATCAATTATTGATTTTATTTTGTCTACCTTCATCAGCTTTAATTGAACTTCCAGCGATCTCACGAGCTCTTATTCGCCGGCTTGCATCAATCAATATTTTTATTTTGCCTTCATCAGTTTTAATTGGAATTCAAACATCAATTGTCAACACCATGCCGCCAGAAAGTGAGTATATTTTTCTAATTTCATTTGAAGTGAAGGTATATATTTTATTTTTTAATTTAAAAAGGTAAAATTCAGTTTGTTTTAAGAAGAATATTGTTTACTTATTGACTTGACATCCTTCTATTCCAATTAGATGCATTTCAAGTCTATTATTGAATATGATGATTGTCAGAGATTTCTTATTGTATTCCTTTTTGAGTTGTAGAATTTCGTTTTTTGTTTAGGGTTCCGGATCCAAAGGGGTACCCTATTGCAGAGACTTCGTTGTCCGTCCGTCGGTCCTCGGGTGATATCTAATAAACCGCAATAGCTGGAGAGTTGAAATTTTCACAGAATGTGTAGTTCTATCCGGGCATCAGCAACAAGTACTAAGAGTGTAATATTTTCAATAACTTAAAGGGGTCCCCATACAAGAAATATTTTGGTTTGTATGGCAGCTATACGATGCAGTAATCCCACGATCTTGAAATCTCTTGGGTGGTTGGTGGTTATACATCAGAAACTGATATTGTGGAAATTTCAATTTGATCGGACTACTAGGGAGGGTACCTCCCATACAAACCGCCATTATAATTAAGGTTTCTATTAGAAAAATTTTTTTGTTTTTTTAAACTATTGAACTGAAATTTAGACACCATAAGTTTTTGACATAGGGGCTGTATATTTGTTGGAGTCAGCCAAATCGATCAATTAGGGAGGGTACCTCCCATACAAACCCCCATTAAAATTCAGGTTCTTATTAGAAAAACTTTTTTGTTTTTTGTCCTATCGAACTGAGATTTAGATATAGGTGTTATACATATATCAGCCATATCGGACCACTAGGGGGAGCACCTCTCATACAAACCCCAATCTGGTACGGAACTCTCCGTGTACGACTCTGACTCGCACTTGGCCAATTTTTATAAATTCAATTTCGTTTCTGCTTAATTTGTCTTTACCTTCCTATCTGCTTTCCAATTTCTGAAATATTTTCCCTGTTATTCTTGTTTCTATATATTGTATTTCAGCCTGTTTCTTAACTACCGCTATTTCCATTTCCTTTGTTCTTCTTTTTTAATATTCACTCCTTTTTTATGAATTTTAGAGAATGATCTCTCTGATCTTCATTAGCTTTATTTTACCTGTAAAATGCTAGAATTAGCCCTCTTGTTTCTCCATATTCCCCATATGAATATTTTCTATTATTCTTCTGCGATATGCTGCCGCATCTCCATTTCTCTCCTCAATATTTTTCATTTTAATCACCTTGTATTTGTCATGTTATACAACAATTTTCTTCCAACCAAACATAAATTCACTGAAACATATTAATTTCTTCTTTCTATTTCGAGCTTCTTTATTCATTCTCATTTCATTTTTTGTTCTGTTCATGCTACAATATTTGCCTTGCCGATGTGATCCTTCGTTTACAATATAAATTTATGCTTGAATTAAATATGATGACCAGGGAATATGTTGTAGCGCCGCTTGAAATTTATTCCTTGGCTTACCGCACAATTAATCTTACACATAAGAGTATATAGTCACCCGCTGACTTCCATCACCATCCACCACTGCCCAAGTTCGAAGTTTACTTAAAGGTTTTGCTCTTTGGTTGGTTGATTGGCATACCTTTGTGCTGTGTGGAGTTGTGTGGGTTGTAATTGCAAATTTATCACCCTTCTTCCATCCTCTGCTGGAAGCGAGACAGCCTGCCGTGATCATTATTTAAATGTTGTACAAAGAAAACCTAGGCCCAGTAAATTAAATCAACATTTGGCAAGGTCGTTTTAACTAAAATAATGAAGTCCTTGTTGCATTCCTCTAAACTCTATTCACCTATTCCTATTGTATTTAACTTCTACTAACAGGCTCTTTTATTCATAAGTAAGAAGTAGGAAAAATGTGATGTGGTACAGAGAAAAAAAGAAAAATAAGGAAAAAGAAGATTTTTTTTGAGCCTACAGATTTGATTTACATATGTTTGAAGTGTAGTCAGTCTACAATATTGAGACCAATATATTTGTATGGGAGCTATACGATCCGGTAATCTTGACATTTACATAATAAGTAAATATGGATCAGAAACTTATACTGTCCCAAGTTTCATAATACAAAAAGTAACCAAGTTTTTCTAATAAGAACATGAATTTCAAATTTGGTTTGTATGTAAGGTACCCCTCCTGGTGGCCCGATTTGGCTGGTGATAAGAAAAATTGACGGGCAGACGGACAAATGGCTAAAACAAATCGTCGCGTCTACAAAATTATATAAACACTAGCCTTACCCGGCGTGCGTTGCTACGTCCCCTGTGCGTACCCAGTTATTAAAAAAAAAAAAAAAAATGGGCCAAGTGCAAGTGAGACTCGTACACGGAGGGGTTTGTATGGGAGGTACTCTTCCTAGTGGTCCGATTTGACTGATTCCAACAAATTTACCGCACCTATGTTAAAAACTTATAGTGTCTAAATTTCAGTTCGATAGAACAAAAAACAGAAAAGTTTTTCCAATAAGAACCTGATATTAATGGGGCTTTGTATGGTCCGATCAAACTGAAATTTCGACAATATAAGTTTCTGATGTATACCCACCAACCATTCAAATTTCAAGATAGTGGGATTACTGGATCGTATAGCTGCCATACAAACCAAAATGTTTCTTGTATTGGGACCCCTTTAAGTTTTCGAAAATATTTTAGTTTTAGTATTTGTTGCTGATGCCCGGATAGAACTACACATTCTCTGAAAATTTCAACCCTCTAGCTAATGCGGTTTTTAGGACATGACCCAAGGACGGACAGACGGACGGACGAAAAAAAAACCTATCCTATCCTATGTCCGTCTCCTGGTTCTAAGCTACCTCCCCACCAATTTTCAGCCAAATCGGTTCAGCCATTCTTGAGTTATAAATAGTGTAACTAACACGACTTTCTTATATATATATAGATTACATGAGTGAAGGAGTTTAATAAATGATTTTAATGAAATTCTCTCACTTTATTTTTATTCTCTATATTATTTGCAGTGATAAGACAAAATTATACTGTGGGCGATCTGGTATTTGCTACGCAAACAGGCTGGATGACTTGGCCAGTCATTTTGAGTCAATACGAGACAACCCGCAATGTATGGATATGTGTTGTTCTGGGTACACGGAGTAAAGCGGCTAGGATAAACCAGAAACATATGTGGCCATACGATTTAACTCATAGACAACGTTTTGTCACTCCAGAAAATTTGAAATGTTCGTTGTTCAAAGAAGCAATCGACGAAGCGGATTCATTGGTAAACGATAAAAATAGGAGACTTGAAATAGCCCGTATTTCATCATCTGCCAGAAATAATAATCAACAGTTGGCTACAATTCAGGAACTACAAGCGGAGCAAATAGATATGCCAATGGAAGACGAAGCTATTGCTACAATTCAGGAACGACAAGCGGAACAAACTGTTATCAGTGCCAGTCGACCCAATCCACGCGTACAAAGTAATAATAAATGATTTTAATGAAATTTTCTCAATTTATTTTTATTCTCTATATTATTTGCAGTGGAAAAACATGAATATACTGTGGGCGATCTGGTATTTTCTAAACAAGCAGGCTGCATGACTTGGCCAGCCATTTTGAGTACATACGATACAAACTTAAGTCTATGGAAAGGTGTTCTTCTGTGCACAAAAAGTAAAGCGGCTAGGATATTTCCGAAATGGATGTGGCCATACGATTTAAATCATAGACAAATTTTTGTCACTCCAGAAAATTTGGAAGAATCGTTCTTCAAAGAAGCAATCGAAGAAGCGGATTCATTGGTGAACGATAAAAATAGGAGACTTGAAATAGCCCGTATTTCATCATCTGCCACAAATAATAATCAACGGTTGGCTACAATTCAGGAACGACAAGCGGAGCAAATAGATATGCCAATGGAAGACGAAGCTATTGCTACAATTCAGGAACGACAAGCGGAACAAACTGTTATCAGTGCCAGTCGACCCAATCCACGCGTACAAAGTAATAATAAATGATTTTAATGAAATTTTCTCAATTTATTTTTATTCTCTATATTATTTGCAGTGGAAAAACATGAATATACTGTGGGCGATCTGGTATTTTCTAAACGACCAGGCTGCATGACTTGGCCAGTCATTTTGAGTACATACGATACAACCTTCAGTGTATGGAAAGGTGTTTTTCTGTGCACAAAAAGTAAAGCGTCTAGGATATATCCGGAATGTATGTGGCCATACGATTTAAATCATAGACAACTTTTTGTCACTCCAGAAAATTTGGAACAATCGCTCTTCAAAGAAGCAATCGAAGAAGCGGATTCATTGGTGAACGATAAAAATAGGAGACTTGAAATAGCCCGTATTTCATCATCTGCCACAAATAATAATCAACAGTTGGTTACAATTCAGGAACTACATGCGGAGCAAATAGATATGCCAATGGAAGAGGAAGCTATTGCTTCTAGAGAATCAGCTATTGCAAGCAATGATATGCAAAGAAAAGAAGAAGAAGTAGAGTCTACATATCAAGTTATTATGGTCGACGAAGAACTCATGTACGAGAAAGAGTTCATTCGAAAGTTACGTTCGCAGCTTGAATCTCTGAACGGCGAAACACAATTCATCGATACCATTAATAAAATTCGTCGTAATTTAAGAGTTTCATATGTCAACATTCCAGAAGCCCTTGAAGCACTGGATGATCTTAGCGAACAAAGAACAAGCCAACTGCTTATGTTGCGCAATTACGAATGCGTTGATAGCATTCGTAAATTGCGTAAGTATATGGCCAATGTAACTGCAGACAATCCAGATCCAGTTGTGTTACGTAATAATTATGCAGGTTCCATCTTGGTTCGCTTGAAGGCCACGCATATCTTTAAATATTATGAATCGCAATTCCCCTTGCCTTACAAGAAGGGTTCATTTTGGGATGAGTTCCTTTATCATCATGAGATCTATTTAAAATATTGTGAAGCTTAGTCGATCTGATGGAGAAGATTATCCTCATTCAAAATCAGACATTATCGAACATTTTCCCAAAAAGACAAATTAGCAAAAAAAAAAAAACCAAAAAAAAAAAAAAAAAAACGAAAATATGACTAAAAAACTAAATGAACAACTTTCACAGCAAAAGCAGAGGTTATCAATTAATATAGATTTAATAATGGACAGTTTACTGAGTTTAATTTCTCCCGATGCTGTTGTTGTTGTTGTTGTTGGAATTCCGAAGAACTTACTTAACTATCCATAACCTACAATTTTGTTTTTAACAGACACATTTTCTTACCACAAATAGATAACAGAAGTAGTGTTATAGTGGCTTGTGAATACAGGAAAGGGTCCATCCTGACCAGATTTATATCATTATCCGTCGTTGACGACGCCCTTCTTGATTTACCACTGGTTTTCGCATGTTGTTTTGCTCTCAAATCCTTCCGAATTAGATACTCGGAACAGTTCATCATTCAAGCAATAGTTGTTTTCTTTCTTTTCTTTATAATCATTTTAATCTACTCGGGAGTGTAGTGTTTGTTTCGACCCATCTACAGAACCATTTTTGTTTATTTTAATACTATTATGTTCTACTTAGCTATTGTGAATTAACAAACCTGACTTGGAAAACCTCAAAATTTCCAATAACATGTTAAAACTTGTGCTGCGCGCTTATTATTTTACCCATGAGTGGAAAGAAACTTAAATTCTTATTTTCATATATTATAATTACAATACTAAAATTCCAAATAATTCATTCCATTCCCATCCAATTATACCCATTATACATTATACATTAATACCAATATTGTTATAACATTACTTTGACGTTTATAATGCCCATAATACATTGAATAACTCATAAAGGATACATAATCAGCTTCAAGATTGGAATCGAATTTGATTACTCAGTTTGTTCGACTATCCATTAGTCCATCCAGACATTTATCTACACATTTTTTTATCATAGATTTTAAGGAAGATAGCTAAGGTCTTAAATTTTTGAACATAGCATTTAAGATCTCTTTTCCACTACTACTACATCTACTTTAAATTTAGTTTTGAAATCTTAGTGCTTCGATCACTAAAAGACAGATTATTAAGATCTAAGTTTAATTTATACTTTAAAAAAAAAAAAAAGAATTTAATATAGAAATTATATACACATTTCTTAATACCAATATTGTTATAACATTACTTTGACGTTTATAATGCCCATAATACATTGAATAACTCATAAAGGATACATAATCAGTTTCAAGATTGGAATCGAATTTGACTACTCAGTTTGTTCGATTATCCATTAGTCCATCTAGACATTCATCTACACATTTTTTTATCATAGATTTTAAGGAAGATAGCTAAGGTTTTAAATTTTGAACATAGCATTTAAGATCTCTTTTCCACTACTACTACATTTACTTTAAATTTAGTTTTGAAATCTTAGTGCTTCGATCAATAAAAGAGCAGATTGCTAAGATATAAGTTTAATATATACATTTAAAAAAAAAAAAGAATTTAATATAGAAATTATATACACATTTCTTAATACCAATAGTGTTATAACTTTACTTTGACGTTTATAATGCCCATAATACATTGAATAACTCATAACGGATACCTAATAAGTATCAAGATTGGAATCGAATTTGACTACTCAGTTTGTTCGATTATCCATTAGTCCATCCAGACATTCATCTACACATTTTTTTATCATAGATTTTAAGGAAGATAGCTAAGGTTTTAAATTTTGAACATAGCGTTTAAGATCTCTTTTCCACTACTACTACATCTACTTTAAATTTAGTTTTGAAATCTTAGTGCTCGATCATTAAAAGACAGATTACTAAGATCTAAGTTTAATATATACATTTAAAAAAAAAAAAAGAATTTAATATAGAAATTATATACACATTTCTTAATACCAATAGTGTTATAACTTTACTTTGACGTTTATAATGCCCATAATACATTGAATAACTCATAACGGATACCTAATCAGTATCAAGATTGGAATCGAATTTGACTACTCAGTTTGTTCGATTATCCATTAGTCCATCCAGACATTCATCTACACATTTTTTTATCATAGATTTTAAGGAAGATAGCTAAGGTTTTAAATTTTGAACATAGCATTTAAGATCTCTTTTCCACTACTACTACATTTACTTTAAATTTAGTTTTGAAATCTTAGTGCTTCGATCAATAAAAGAGCAGATTGCTAAGATATAAGTTTAATATATACATTTAAAAAAAAAAAAAGAATTTAATATAGAAATTATATACACATTTCTTAATACCAATAGTGTTATAACTTTACTTTGACGTTTATAATGCCCATAATACATTGAATAACTCATAACGGATACCTAATAAGTATCAAGATTGGAATCGAATTTGACTACTCAGTTTGTTCGATTATCCATTAGTCCATCCAGACATTCATCTACACATTTTTTTATCATAGATTTTAAGGAAGATAGCTAAGGTTTTAAATTTTGAACATAGCGTTTAAGATCTCTTTTCCACTACTACTACATTTACTTTAAATTTAGTTTTGAAATCTTAGTGCTTCGATCAATAAAAGAGCAGATTGCTAAGATATAAGTTTAATATATACATTTAAAAAAAAAAAAGAATTTAATATAGAAATTATATACACATTTCTTAATACCAATATTGTTATAACATTACTTTGACGTTTATAATGCCCATAATACATTGAATAACTCATAAAGGATACATAATCAGTATGAAGATTGGAATCGAATTTGACTACTCTGTGTGTTCGATTATTATTGCTATTATCTTAGCAATTGATCGAAGCACTAAGATTACATGAGCTCTTTCATTTACCATAATAACTTCATGTGGGGTTGACTCCTCTTCCATTGACATATCTATTTGAACATAGCATTTAAGATCTCTTTGTGCATCTACTTTAGATTTAGTTTTGAAATATATATATAATGAATATGTACATCGAATATATACACCTAAAAAAAAAAAGAAGAATTTAATATACAATTTAATGTAAATTAATGTAAAACTGTAAGTTTGATACACATGTATTTATGTATCTTTTATTTGGATACAATTTTAAATATAAAAATTATGTAAAAAGTACTAAAACACTTTATTTCTCTCATCTTCTTGTCTTACATACTAGACAAATTGATGATGATATGTTGCGTGATTTTGATTGGTATTTTGTAGTGAATAAGAACGATGAGCACAGAGAGACAGAGATTGCTGTCAAATATTGCCAAGTTGCCATCCTTAGTGTGGGTACTAGGATTTTACAAAAAATGACCCAAACACAACTGAAATATGCTTCAAGCAGTGAATAATATTATAAGTTTGTTGTATGAGACATCAGAGACCCCATAAAGTATATATATTCAGCTCGACGAGACACGTTGATTAAGTCATATCCGTCTGTATGTGTGCAAACTAATCGCTCAGTTTTTGAGCTAGAGAGTTGAAATTTCGCACGAACCTTGCTTTTTACTAGACGCAGTACATTTATCGAACCCAGTCAAATCAAACCACTAGGAGGGACACCTTCCATACAAATCACCCATTAAAATTCAAGTTCTTATTGGAAGAACTTTTTGTTTTTTGCACTATTGAACTGAAATTTAGATACTCTTTTCTAAGTTTCTAATTAATGTCCACCAAGCGTCTAAATTTCAAAACCCTAGAATTACTGGATAGTAAAGCTCTCATACAAACCCAAATTCTCGTCTATGTTCCTATTAAATAAACTTTTTTTTTTTTGTGTTATCGAACTGAAATTTGAACTGTATAAGTGTCTGACCCATATTCACCAACCTTTCAAACGATGTACAATTATAATTATATAGGTAATTTCTATTTTACTTTTTGAGACTTTAATAAGGGATGATGATGAGGCTATTTCTTCTCTGATGCTTTGAACAAAGTTATAGAATAAATTCTCAAAGATAACTTTTCCTTCTATTGACTTTTTCTATTCAGTCAAAGGTGTTTAGTACGATCATCTATAGACTATATTGTTTTCAATTGACGACTTCTTGAAAGAATTTTATTATAATTTGCTAAGCAAAGCTAAAATTTGTATTTATAACTTAAAATTCTATTCTTTATATTTTAACAACTCAGCAATCAACAGCTTGAACTTTTTAAAATTTTATACCTTAAGCACTATAATGTTTTTCAATACAATTTTCTCATTCATTTTATTTTCCACAATTTTCCAAACAATTTATACAAAGTATAGTCGGTCAGTCGATTCTTCCTTCTTTCTTCCTTCCTTACTCAACTGACACCATATACCATATAGGCACTTTGTATTGTAATATTCCATATCACGCCCACCCATGACCCTTTTTCCCAAACATTAACCAATGAATAATTTATATGCTGCGGCATCAAAGTGAATAAAAAATAATAATAATAAAAAAAAAAAAAAAAATTTGTAATAAAAAAACTGAATGAAGAAAAAAACCAAACCAAACAATAAAAAAAAAAAATAATAATAAAAAAAATCAATCTCGCTTTTTATCGTCGGCGATGCTGTTGCTATTTTAAAAAAATAGAGAATCTCTCACAATCTTTGTTTCTTTCGGGCAACTGATTTTGTTGCCCCCAAACTGATTTTCTCGTTTCTCATTTTGTTTTCTACTCATAGATATGTGTTCATTTTCCATTTCCATTCAATTCAATTCAGTTCAACTGGTCAAAAAGCCTTTAATGAAAAATGAAAAAAAAAAAAAAGAAGAACGATAAAAAATGAAAACTGAAGAAGGACAATTCCCTTGCGGCAGCTACTTAACTTTAATAATGTGCGGTGAAGCACACAAATATACATATACGGAAATATACACACAGATACATGTAGTATGTGTATGCATGTGTGGAAGCCATATTGTCTCTCTGTCTGTCTGTCTTTCTATCTGTTGGCACAGTATTTAGTAGTTTGGCCCAGAAGCACCAACCAACGCTCTTCTTGATCCTTTTCATTATTTACGACTGATTGACCCACGAGTGTAGAGGGTTTGCGTGTATGTACAGGATCATATTAATCATATATAGATTACCAAGGCCCATGGAGTCACAGCTAATTGTTCTAAAAAGGTTTTTGAAAAGTTTTACAGTCTTTTTTGCTGGCAAGTGTAAGAAATTTCCATTAAAGACTTGACAGTTTCTTGAGTATTTGGGATCAATATTGTTCCATACATCTATACAAAACGAAGCAATTGAAATTTTAACAGCAGTTGATTTTATTTTGAAAAAAAAAAAAGCTAAATAAGATATTCTAGGATAAGTGGTGACCACAAGAAAGGTATTACCTTTCTGGCCCTTTAATTCAAAATCCAGCCCTGTTTGT
This sequence comes from Amiota minor, assembly GCA_037043295.1. Classification (NCBI taxonomy): domain Eukaryota; kingdom Metazoa; phylum Arthropoda; class Insecta; order Diptera; family Drosophilidae; genus Amiota; species Amiota minor. The sequence goes on from JBAMAW010000382.1 coordinate 1,771,105, forward strand.
AGATTTGTATATGTGTATGTTCGTAAGGACCTCACCAACATAAGCTACTACGTTCAGCGCATTAAATATTGCTATTTTTATTTTAGATTTAATTTTTTTTTTTTTTTTTCTGTTGGGTGATGCTTAAAAATTAATAATTCAAAAGTTCAATGGTCAAAAAGCTCAACTCAACGGTTTTGGTTCTATGAAATGAAAAGCAAAAAAGATGAAAAAAAGATGAAAAAAAAAAAGTAAAGAAAAACTAAAGATTTTGTTGTTGGTGGGTGGGGATGTGGTTGTTGTTTCTCCTTTGGTTTCATTCAATCAATACTGTTATATACAATAAAATCTTAATCGAAATCGAACTAGAACAATATACCTAAATCAGTAAAGCTATAAAGCCTCAAGGCTGAAAATCTCAAAACGAATTGAATCGAAATGAATCTCAGTTGCACACAGTTCAAGTTGAAGTGATGAAGATGTTTAATTAAATTATTTATGCAAATAAATTTAATCGAATTCAATTGAATACAAAACATAAAATCATTTACATTAATATAGGATGAGTATTTCTATGTATCATATCTGTTTGTATAAGGACAAATGGAAAGAGAGAGAGAGAGAGAGCCTTCTTGTATTTGTTAATAAGATTTTGGTGCAGAAATAACTGACATATTTGTGTTGTACTATATAGTATCATCTACTTAGTAAGAATAATTCAAAATCTAAATTGTATAAAATGTGACATACTCCCTGAAACTAACTGCATACTTACAGCAAGGATGATAGAGAGAGAGAGAAAGAGAGATTATTGTGTGTTTGACGTATTTTAGCAAAATTTCGAAAAGTTGACACAAAGTCATTATTCATAAGACACGATGTTAGACTAACTACAACATACAACTACAACTACAAATACTAACAAAAGTAAAATATACTATGACAACAACAACGATGGCAAAGATGATAATGATAGTGATGAAAATGGTAATGATGACGTTGATGACGACGAAGACATCAATGATAATGAAGGCGAATGATGATGCTGATGACAAGACAAGCCAACATAGATTGAATCATGTAAATTACAATCATTACATGGTAATTAGAAGTTTGACTTTGTTAGTTTGTGTTTGTGATGATGCCGATGTTGCTACTACTCCTTGTCAGGAAGACATGTGTAGTCGCACGCCTCACAATCTTGTTTACCCATTCATCCATCCATATCCATTTACCCAACCACCCACCAAGTTACTCACATTTAAGTAGAGACAAATTTGATGCGCGAAATTTCCTTCGTTAGTTTTGTTGCTTGTTAGTTTATGCACTCAAATCAAACACAAACTAAAACATAAAACCTTGATATCGAAAACAGTGAAACTCTCTGGTTACGCCTTTAGGGGTATGCAACAATATTTTTGATAAAATACAAAGTTTTCTTGCATGCAATAGTCGCCATAAATGTTGTGACAAGGGAAAAGAAAAATAATTCCTTAGTGAAAAAATCATGTTGAAGGCATGGCTCAATTGAAATGTTGAGCTCATCAGCTGCGATGTGATTTATATTGATGCAAAATGCGACTTTTGAAACAGACGTCCATGTTTTTCACTTGTTTAGCAAAACAATCCATGGGCGCACAATATAAATCTTCGTGATATTGAATCTTGCTCCTTGAACCTTTACAAGTTTAATGCAATGCTTAGGAAATATATTTGGCATGGTCATCAAACCAATTGAACCCAATATATCTTCATCTAGTATGTACTTTAATTGTAGTATTGCCATTCAAGCGTTTCTTCAATAAGTTCACCGATGCATGGCAAGCAGATTCCAGCATCAATTGGAAATTGACTTATTGGCTTTGTAGATAAGGAAACATTGTGTTCGGTTGTTGGAATGTGTTCGATTTATGCAAAAAATTATGAATAAATTGATAATTTAATGTGAAGCCAATAAAATTATCCATAACAAAATTTAAATTTTGGTATCAAATTAAAATTTATGTATATGAATAAATGGAAACTATGAGGAAACAAAGTGCGCTCCCGCTCAAGGCAAGTCTGGTCCTGCACTTTTCTAGTTTCCTCCTTTCGTTCTTAACTTTCCCCTGAGCTGAAAGCCTCTGTCGCTATTGCTCATATTAAATACTAGGTTATAATTTGTAATTATAATCTTAGTTTAAATAAATAAATAAATAACCTTAATTCAAAGTTATTTTAGACCTTGAAAGAGTAGAAAGGTACTTCTTTGTGTCACATTTTTTAATGATGTTTCAGGTTTTTTTTTCTGAGAATTCGTCATTTGTGACTAAGGTTCGGATCTTTCAATTCTAAAAGGATGTCCGTTCATAAGGGAAAATTTCATATTATGCCGGAGGATTTAGTCATAACATAGTCGCGATGCCTTGTGTACGACCTTGTCACTGTCTGTTCGCAGGTGGGGTAACGGGCTTTGTTTTTAAGTAAATGACATTAATGGAACCCGCTACTTGCACTTATGTTCTACAATTTTTAAGTCCAGACTCCAGTTTAACATTTTTATGAGACAATATTATATTGCAAAACAAATGATAAATTTTACTGTGTTAGATATTCAAAAGAATTTTAGTCAGGCCTGATGGCAAATTCTAAAAACTGAAAGAAAACAAAAAGGTCAGTTCTTTATCTCCGTTCAGTTCTCGTTTCAGTTTTTTCTTTTTATATTTTTACTGAAAATTCGACTGAAACTGAAACTGTAACCGAACTGACGACTGATATGACAATGTAAAACATCCTTTATTGAGTTTAAACTATTTCAAACTACTGGTGCTTAGCTCTTATAATATTGAGCATCATCATGTTGCTAGATACAATAAACTAACAGTTTATCACCGGAAGAGTCGACTAAAGTTAAAAATTATCAAATATTTCTGTGGTTGATTGGCGCTAAATGACTTCAGTTAATGTCTTGTACAAGTGGAAAAAACAAATACAGATAATCAAGAGTAAGAAGTGTCAAAATCATCCTTATGCCGATTATTGTACCAAGTGCTTTGAATTCGCGTTCTGTCTGTCTGTTTATCCTCAACCAAAGAAGTTTCATGTTCAAAGCGGCTTTAATTTATTTAGCATATGCAGCACATCAATCTTTCAAACTAAATAATGGGAAAATCACAAAAAAAAAAAAAAAACCGAAGAAGGTAGAAAAAGACATAGAAATATGGCAAAGAGTATAGAAGATCTTAATAAGTAAAAGATATGTGCGTGTAATATGTGTGTAAGTTCTTTTGTATTTATCTTATGTGTATGTGTGTGTAAGTGAGTATGCGCCATGGTTTGTTGAATTTGAATTTAATGACGTGTAAAAATGTTTTCACGGCTTTTGATTACATTTTACCTTCTTAAGATGCCTGTCATTGTTGCCGTCTCTACATAGCATCTTCATATCTACATTCCTCCCTATAATATGTCCTATCCTATCCTATCTCATCTTTATGTTATTGTTGCAACTTTTGTGTTTTTCGATGAATAACGACAACGATGTTTTTTTTTTTGTAGCAATGAATCTTTTTCCATCTTAACTCGTTTGCATATGAATGCGGTTGCTGTTGCTGCTGCTGCCACCATATAAAATGGTTGACATTGATTAGGCAGGCATACGATATATGACTGCAAAAGTTACACAGTTAATATCATTAAACCGGAAACATTTTAATTCTCATTGTCAGTTATCGTTTGTTTCTTTGGATCTTCATTGTCTTTATTCATTCATATGAAGCTTTTCTATGGATGCTTGCTTTTGTCTTTTAAAATATACATATATCAGTATTTTAGGATGTTTTTCCTTTAATTTTATGTCTCTTTAGTGTGTTTTAGTCATCATCATTTACGCAACGTTTAACATTTTGTTTGTTATCAAGTTAACTTTATATTTATGTATGAATTTTCTGTATTTAAACTTGAGAATGTTCACACTTTGATTGAGATTTTGATAAAATTTTGCTTATTTGTTGTAAAACTTATTTTATGTTCTTGTAATTTATAATTGCTTTTGAGAATAAATTGTAAATACTTTTGTTGAAGTAGTGAAGACTTTGGAGAGTTTCGTAACCAGAAAGTGTAACTTTGTAAATAAGTAAAATATGATGATGTCTTAAGATAATTTCGTAGGTTATTATTCAATATTTCTGAAGGTTAAGGTAAGTTTGTAGTAATGGAATCAATGATTTTTGATCTAAAGTGAAAAGTTTAATTACAATAATTATCTCATGTAAAGAGTTTTGTAACGTTTATTTCAAATGTGGGTAAATTCATTTGTCAGCTTTGATAAAATGGTATTTAATGGAAAATCATAATTTTTAGGGTTCCGGATACAAAGGGTAATAAAGGGAACCCTATTGCAAAGACTCGGGTCATATCTCAAGAACCGTAATAGCTAGAGAGTTGAAATTTTCATAGAATATGTATTTCTATCCGGGTATCAGGAACAAATACTGAAACTAAAATATTTTCAAAAATTTAAAGGGTTCCCCATACAAGAAACATTTTGGTTTGTATGGCAGCTATACGATCCAATAATGTCACGATCTTGAAATTTAGTTGGCTGGTGGCTATATATCAGAAACTTATATAGTTGTTATTTCAGTTTGATCGGATCACCAGGGAGGGTACCTCTCATACAAACCCACCATTAAAATTCAGGTTCTTATTCGAAAAACTTTTTTGTTGTTCCTCCTATCGAACTGAAATTTAGACAGTGTAAGTTTTTGATTTAGCCGCGTTACATTTGTTGGAATCAGTCAAATCGGACCATTAGGGGGAGTACCTCCCATACAAACCCCAATCTGGTACGGAACTCTCCGTGTACGAATCTGACTCGCACTTTGACCATGTTTTTTTTTTTGCTATTATTATTATTCTTTTAGAAACAAACTCAATTGAGGCAGGGGGACTCCTAGCAAGAGTCATGGGCCTGACGAACCCGCCTTCCCCGAGTCGCGATGCATGATGACTGCCTACAGATGCTTATAATGGAGGCAAACAAACGCAACGCACGAGATAACAAAGAAGTGATGGCACGCCAATAATGTTGCTGAGCTATATTCTACAGGAGACGACGAGCCTAAGATATAATGCGAGATGAAAATGTGACAGGCCTAGAATAGAGGGTTCTCTTAGATTGATGCCTTGGTTGCCTACTCTAAAGTTGTGTGTATTACTTTATGGGTCTTTATGTTTGAAGAAACATGAGCAAAATCCAAATTTTGTTGCAATAGTGTAATGATCTTCATGGAGAATATTTTGGAAAACATTTCAACCGATTTTAATCATAAATATTTGTTTTTTAATCATTAGGTCAGAAGTAGAAATGGCAGCCTGCATACCATATAGTCATAGAGTTATAACAAGAAGTTCCCCAAATTGGTTTACATTTAAGTGTGTTTTTGTGAATTTCCTTTGTTACTAAAATAGTAATAAGAATTGTCTGTCTAGTTAACCTTTATGACACTTAATTGATTTCTATAAAATAACATTACAAAGTCATGTATCATTAGAATTTTAATTAAATTATTACTTATACGCCCTGTAGTCAATCCAATGATTTGACTATTGTAGAAAAATGACTAGTGTCTTTTGTCATAAAAAATCATCATAATTAATTCCCTCTAGAGAAGTTAAGCAGCAAGTACAAAAACACAATATAAAACTATTGTATTTACATTAAAAAACACTTTGTTTCAAATGCAACAAGTTGCACGATGATGCTCTTTTTTTCAACTGACAACTCACTATTGGGCAATTGTGGCAATGGTGGCTGCTGCTGCTGCTGTTGCTGCTGCTACTGTTGTTGTTTTTGAATCCTTTACTTTCAGTTAATGTTGTCATTGCAGCTTTTTATTGTTTAAGTAAAATATAATGACAAAACAACAAAAGATAAAAGAAAAGGAAAGTGTGAGAGGAAAAAAAAAATGGAAATAAATTGAAACAAAAGTGGAGTTGGGGTGAGTGTGAAGTAAAGCAAAGTAAAGTTAAGTTAAATACACAAAAGGCAAATGCACAAACTGAATAAGCAAAAGTTTTGTTCAGCAAAAGCAAAGTATTGTATTCTGTACAAAGTATGCGAGTATATTGTATAGTTTGGTGTGTGGTGGCTAAAAGTGTTGGTTGTTTGCTTGTTGCATGGAGTAAAGTGCTGAGCCAAACTATTGTACTAACTACACTGTTGACAATTGTTGCACACTGGTCATTATTGCTTACCGCATCGCTTCTTATCCAATGGAATGGCAATGGAATGATGCCATAGGCGCACATTGTTTCTATAATTCATGGTGTCCTCTTATTGTTCTTGTTCTCTCTTGTTGATTTCAGTTAGTAGTTTTACTTTTTCGACTTATTTAATGCTCAACTAAGTCGCGCCTTAAAAAAATAAATAAATAGAAATTGCAAAAAAAAAAAAAAAAAAAAAACAAAATAAAGAAGAACGACAAAGAATAAAGTAATGGAGATACAAAAAACTACTAGATTCCGCTGCTATATTTACTTGTTGCTTTTAAGTATAAGTTTTTCAGAAATACAAGTTGGGGGAAAAAGTTGTTCTTGTTGTTATGCTGTTAAGAGTCGAGTCGCAGCTGATATTATTGACCAAAGTTAAACAATTGTAAATAGTTGGAAGTTTGAACAATTGTGTCAGTCTGTTGTTTATTTGCGCCAGGGTCACCTGATAAGTTTGCTTTGTTCACTTTCAATATTTTAACATTTCGATGTCTTCCAAAACCTATTGTTTATAAAGGTTCTTCCAATTCTTTCCAGGTCCTTATGTTTGATACTTAACTAATAGATTTTTGCACTTTCATTTTTTATATTACAGATTTTTTGCAATCATTTCTTAAAATAGGCGTTTTTATTTCATTAAAGAACTCTTTATTCGATGTGATGTGGATGACAATCCACCGAGCAATTTTTTTTTTTAATTTGGAAATAAAAAAAAGTTACTGGGGACAAAATTTAGTAAATACGATGGATGTTGCATCAATTCCAAATTTAATTCCATGATTTTCGCCATACAAACTGCGCATGTGTGTAAGCTTACATTGTCCTGATGAAAGAGAATCTTTTTCTTTTGAAATGAGGACGTTTTGTCCTGCTTCGTTCGGCCAACCGGTGCAGTAACGATGCATAATACGCTCCAGTTGTTGTTTGTCCTTTTCCCAAGTAATTGGTGTAGATGATTTCTCGTGCATCCCAAAAAACCCGGGGGAATCACCTTGCTGGCTGGTAACACCACTTTTCTCTTCTTCGAAGCCCCTTCGCCATCAAAAATCCACTATTTTGACTGTTCCTATTTTTCTTGAGTATTGTAATGTATTCATGTTTTATCTACAGATATGTAGCGGCTCAGAAACTCGTTAGGATTGCGACGGAACAGACCCAAAATAACCTTAGAGTCGATGACACGATTCTCTCTCGATATTGCCGAGATTATTTCACAACCCGCGCAAAATTGGAACCATTCTACCATACCAAATGGTCTCAACAATTTCTCGCAGTTTTATTCGTTGATCCCTTAAAACAATATCTTGGAAATTTTCAATTGTTTTTTGGGTGGCCACCTCCATTGAAGGGAATCTTTACGTTTGTTGCTAAGCGATGTTTTTTTAATTGTAATCGTACAGTGTCTTTTTATATTAAATTTGAACAAATTTTGGAACTTGAAGCTTCTCGAACTATTCGTCTCTCGGCTGAAGGTAGAAGCTGTTTTTTTGGTGCGGCCTTTCATATTGTTTCCAAAGTTGGAAGTATTTTTAAGTATTGTACATTGCATACTTACACTCTTGCTTTTTGCCAAATTTATTCGTATTTTTTACTGTAAGAAAGATCATAAAAGCAACTATTTGGCGTTTTTCTTCCAATGTCAGAGCTTATATTAGTTTTTATATTTATATTTCCAAAACCCCAAGCAGAATGAAAAAATCACAACTTTTCCTAATCAAAATTGAACAAGAAAAGAAAAATAGAACAAAAACCTTTGATTTGATAATGCATTATTTTTTGTATTTGATACATAATAAACCAATGAATAATAGTATTAAATTATATATCTTTTGAACTCGGTTTTGTCTTTTTTTGAAGTGAAACTTCTTTAGCGAAGGGGGAGTAAATCCAAAAAATTGAAAATGAAATATGACGAAAATCAAAATTTGACGATGTTATTATTATATTGAGCTATTTATGCAAATACAATTGTGGCTCCGTGGCTTAGTGGTTAGATAGTAGGATTTGCAAACCGAGAGTGTGGGGTTAGAGTCCTGCACTGGGAATATTTTTATTATTATTTTTTTTTTTAAATCAAAAAGTTGTATATTTATTTTAAAATTCTTGTGCCCATTCAAGTGTATCAGTAGTCAATTAAGAAACTTATCAAGCCTCCCTAGAATTATTTTTTCTCTATAAATCTGAAGCAATCTTCTTCATTCTTGCTTTAGTTTTTTTTTTTATAGTTATGTTGTATTTGTATTTATATTATTTTATTATATGACTACAAAACTAACTACAACACAAAAAACTTTATCCTTCTTGGCAAATGTTGTGTGGTTTGGAATGTCAACAAGTGAACAAGTGATAGCAAAGGATATAAGAGATTTTTCAATGCACGACGAATCTTGTATGAATGAATTCATTTGAAATTACAATTTTGTGTACTAGCAGCAAATCCACTTTTCAACAATATACTCGAAATTTGTTGTAGCATAAAAATTTATTTTTGAAATTGTCGAAAAACCTAAAATTAACTTAACTACTTTGTGCACCATTTCACTTACAGATACATAAGTAACTATTAAATGCTCTACTTCTGTGTGTATGTAATAATAATAAATGTGCCTCATGCAACAAACAACACGAAACTGAGTGTGTGCAAATAAATGACAAAAAAAAAAATGACAAAAATAAAGCAAGCGTACATATGAATAAACGAAACCAACCGAAAACGATTTGTCGTCCTCTAGGAAAAAACCACAAAATTTTTAACCTAACAAAGTACATTCATTGAGCATTGGTTTTTATAGAATGTAAAGTAAATTCAGGACTGCAGCAGGAGTAGGAACATGCATGCGATGGAGAAGGGAAAGAAGGAGGAGAAACCATAACTAAAGCCGAAAATGTATGGCAATTAGTGCACCATTGTCGTTCACCAATTTGTGGAGCCCACAAGACAAGGGGATATGCATATGAACATATAAAAGCGACCAGTTATACTATTAGAACCAAACGGACTTCAGTTCATTTGGTATTTTTAAGCTCCTTTACTCTTCTATCTCGACTGCATATTTGTGTGTGTGTGTGTGCGTTTGAAACTTCATGAACCATTTTACTGTCATTTCTCTAACCATTTAAACGTTTGCTTTCCTCACTCACACTCGCCTCTATTTTCTCTCTGATGATTTTCACTTTTTCATTGCAACAAATTTGCAACGGAAGTGAGTCATTTTTCAAAGCTCTTCTCATGCTCTTTTGGTGATGCGTCGCATTCTTCTACACTGATTCTGACTTCACGCCATTCTATTCCATTCCATGTGGTCAATCCCAATTGTATTGTTATTGGACGTTATTGTTATTGCATAAAAACAGGCGCAGGTAGGTTGTGTAAAATTTTGCTTTGCTTTGTTTTGCTTCAACATGTTTTTAACGTGTTGCTACTAAAATGCTACTAACGGAATGTGTAGTGGCTGAGAGAGTTTACCATATGAAATTGTTGTTGGTTGGCGGGCGGCAACACCGCGTGGCAATTAAGATTCGCAATTAACGTTTTTTTTTTTGCCAACCTTTTTAACCTGTTACACTAACCCACACATTACGATTATGTTATGTGTTACGTGAAATGTAAATGAATGAAAATTTATAGTAGGGGAAAATCTCGGCAACTTCGAAGCTTTCATACCTTTTAAGTGAGTTTTTAAATTCATAATTGCTTGTTAGATGAAACATTTGAATGAATCTTCTTCTACCATAGGATGATTTCATGAAGCGACACTTATTTCTTTAAAGTTCTTCAATATTGTTCTTCAATATTATCTATCATTGTTAACTTATGCCGAATTCAGACCTGGACTGATTCGAATCAATCATGATTTACAATTGATTCCAATCAGATTTGATAACAACCACAATGAACATGACGTCTTTCAGGGGTTGTAGTTTTAGAATGTGATGCGATTAATCACGAAATGATTCGCCCTGTTTTGGATATTTATGAGAGTTAAGCCATGTTTTTATGAAACTTGGCAGCTTTTTGGTAATTTAAGACCAACAAATTTAGTAGCGCCATCGACATAAAAAAAGGTTGTTCATAATTGAAAACCGCCTCTCTGAACACCAAAGTGAATCATCGTGATTTAGTCTAGTGTGAATGGGGTATTAATCAGCAAGAGAAGATTTACATAGTTTAGATGAAAAATACTTGAAATTACCAAAAAAAATGATGAAGAGTTCGTCTAAGATGTCATTGAAAGTTATTCAATTGAAATTATATCAAATGTAGAGATCATAGGTAGTAATGATATGAACAATATAATGATTTACTTAAATATATAGAACATGTACTGAAAACTTGTTGGATTATACATAGAATATTCCAATCAGCAAATATTCGAAATGTAATAGATGTTTGTGGATGTAAGCTTATCATTTCATTCTTCTATCAAAATAATATTAAAGTTTAGTCCACTATTTTTTTTTATATTTTCTAACACTGAAGCAAATAAATAAACAGAAAGCAACTGAGGTTTATGTATTTTAAATGGCATTCAGCTTGTTTTAATGAAACTTACAGTAGAGTAAAAAATAAAACATTTCTTTAAAAAAAAAAAAAAAAAAAAAATTATATTAAAATATCAAAAAACTGGTGAGTTATAACAAAGTAAATAGCATAAAAACCTTCTTCATGAAAAAATACACACATGTGGCAATTGTCATGGAGATCCGTCCAATGGTATCTGAGTTTAGCACCGTCAAACGATTTTTTCGTCAATTTTTATAAGATTTTCTAATTTTTTGTAAAAGTTTTGATAAAAAAATCAATTCCAAAGGTTTTATCCAAGACATTATTTGTCATTTAAATTGAAATATATTATTTCAACCATTCTTTATAAGAAAATAATTTAGATTTGGGAATATCACCAACTTGTTGCGGCGATGACATCAAAAGAAAGGGCAAGCAACTGGGTAAAAATTGCTCAAGGCAGAGAAATTTGAAACATTAACAGAAGTCACTTTTGCTTGGAAGATGATGGATGTATCTGATTTTAGTGTGTTGAAATATATTGTTCATCATAAGATCTCTCTTCGTTTCACTTTCACTGTATCAAACTTCTTTTCAATAGTAAAATGCCTTTGAGTTCTTTCAGCAAAATTCTAAATGGAATGAAACTAAAATGTATGTGACACTTTAGTCCTTTTATTGGCCTCCATTTTTTTTTTTCTTTTTTTGTTGTTGTTGTAGTTTTTGCTGTTGGTGGTGTTACTTTTATTGTTATTGTAACCATAGAAAGTGGATTTTCTAAATTTTAATGTTCATCATTAGTTGGCTTTGTTCATCACTTGAATAGCCTACACCAACCAATCTCACGTGGTTATATGTATACACATTACACATACACGTATATAGTAAACACACACACATTTGTGTATAGTATAGTGAGTGTATATTGTTTGCTTAATGAGGCGCCATTTACTTGCACAATTCGTGGCTTATATTAATCGCTTTAATTTTTCAACTGAAGCAGAGAAAAGCGATTTTCTTTTATTTTTAACATTTAATTTTTTATTTAAGCTTTTGATGGCAATTCTGTAATTGCAACTCCCATATACTGTAAAAAGTCTATAAAAAAATTAAATAAAAAAAAAAAAAATTATTATTAAAAAATATATAGAAAAAAGAAATTGTGATTCCTCAAATGCTGATTGCTGTTATATTTATTTTAATTGCCTTTGCTTGCAAGTTTGAGTGAAAAAATGTATTTTATTTATTTTTGGAGGCATTAAAAATTAATTGTGCATTTAATTGCTTAATGTTTATTTGTAGTTAGTGTTTGTCATTAAAATATTTATTGGAATCGAAAATCAAAAATATTATTGCACCTGCTTAAAATATAATCTTTATTATATAAAGGAAACTAATAATAAGAATTGAAATCATTGAAGTATAAACTCTGAGCAAGGTTCTTGAAATATAAGAAATGGAAAAAATAAGAAATAGAGAGAAGGAATGACGCCCGTGTTCATTGGAGTGCGGGGATCATTTTTCTTTAAGTGTACTCAGGTGATGAAGAGTTTAAATTACCCTGAAAGGACTGAAATAAATGTCCGATTCTTTTGAGTTTCTGTAAGCAAGTTCATTTTATTGTCTTCCATATGGTGTGGTATTTTTGGTTTCATGAGGTTATACAATATTAAAGCATCTTGAATCAGAAAAACAGATAATTGATTCCTATGACGGTTGAAAAAGAAGTGCCATTATTTAAAAACGAACTTTCGTTCGTCAGTGAAAAACATTAAATTCAAATCAATGCTAGTGGCAACCGCTCAGCTTACAGCAGGACATGCACAACACTTTCCGCAAAATCTTTTAACGAGTTTCTTGTCAAACAAGTAAGGCAATTTCAAGCAGAGAATAATATAATGGAAAACCCATTTTATTAGTCGACAATGATCCATGTCACACATTGAAAACGTAGCGAGGATGGTGAAACTATAATCTTATCTACCCTTGGATCAGCCGAAATGCACTATTGGAAAAGCAACAAGGTGCAAGTCCTGTCTTTCAAAGAATATGACATTTCAAAAGTCGTAAAAAATCTCACTAGTCAAGCATCAAGCCAGCATCATTGCGAATTTTTATAGAAATTGACTGTCGCCTTAAGAAATACATTAACAATATGTTGGAACTCAAAAAGAAATGGATGTCACAGCATGTAGAATTAATAGAAATCTTAGTTTAGCTGGAGAAATTTAATAATAATAACCATCATAAGCCATCACAAACCATCACAATCTGTAGAAATGACAATTTGCCGCAAGTTCTTCCACTAAAGAAGTTGACAGCGATGAAACAAAAGTTAAACATGAAGACGCTATTATGGGCATTAGAATATAAAATTGAATTGAACAGTTTGAAAGCAACGGCAGCGTGCAATGGAGTCCGAGCAAGGGTGCATTTGCTATACAATATTCAATTATTTTAGTAAAGAAAACTGTTCAAGGTTTCTTTAAGAAACACTTCTCTCCAAGTTCTGAGTTCTGTTTTTGTGCAGGGAAAACTATTTAACATATTTCACTTCTTGCCTCACTTCAAATTCTTGTGAGGAGACTCAATTCAACAATTAAATTAAATCTCATTTTCTGTAGCATTTTTTACAAGATTTTCATAATGAGTAGGTGGTGGAATTCAAAACCAAAGTATTCTGTTATGCCTACATGAATGTAGAATATAGAAATATAGAATTTCATTTTAATTATGCCCCTAAATATTTTATAATGAATGTCCGAATTTTTTTTTGTAATTCTAAGTTGAATTCAAGAAAGCAATACAAGGCCGATTTGCCAATTAGGAGAAATGATGGACATGTTCATGGATATTCATTGATATGCGAAAATATTGCACGCTAACGAAGCTAATTCCATTAATGAAAAACGATATTTTCGCTATCATACTTTTTGAAGCTTAATTAATACACACAAAATGCATTCGCACACACATACTTAGATACTCACACATATTATGAACTCAATTTACGTATGTTATGTGTACATATACATATGTACGCAATACTTACATTTCATGCATACAAGAAATAAAAATCAAAGTAAATACAAGTTTGGGGTCAGAATAAAAAAAAAAAAAATTATTGATAGAAAGTATAGAATTTGAACATCACCAAGAATAATTGTGAACTGAAGGCTAAAGATAAGCGAATTGAATTGAATGAAATATGCAAGTTACAATGATATTTTTATACCTTATTATGGAATATTAGACTCTACTCTAAAATAAGTTGAATTCTCATTTACTTATTAATAGAATTTAAATTGTAATCATCATTTTGCCATAAACATCTTCTTTTTATGACAAGAGAATTTATTAAGATTTTCTCAGTATTTAGTACAATGTTCAGTTTCTGTGGTGCTTATAAATGTTACTTGGAAACAACGTTGAACTATGGCTAAGAAGCAAGACCAATCTCCGACTCTTAGTAAAGCTAATTACATATAAAAAAAAAAAAAAAAATCACTAGACGTGATTCATGTAATTTGTCATTCAAATGACAAAGTGACCTGAATAGGAGTCAATACTGGGAAGCATTCACATCATGACAAACACAACATTCATTGAAACCTGTCATTCGATGGGGAAACGAGGTAAAGACAAGTGACGACGAGTAAAGAAACAAATAAAAGCAGATTTGCATATGCGACAGTAGTTTAGTTTTGAATTGATAAAAACAATAAACAAAATTTGACAAAATTTATAACAATATGACAAAACCAGCAACACAGAACGTAATGTAAACATCAAACCACGTGCCACTTTTTGAAGTGAAACTGCTTTACTAAAAATTTGAGTTAAAAAATACAAATCGTCACGTTTTGGTGATTCTGTATCTCATGAGCCGCACTAGGCAGAGACTTCAAATTTTCGCAGAATGTGTATTTCTATTGCTATATACCCAACAAAAAATAAATTTTTTTGGAAAATCCACCTGAAAAGTCTCAAAAAAGCGATTACATTTCCATAACAACAGCATGCGCTCTGTGTGTATAAAAATGTTTATAGCAACATGCAAGCAAACAGCTTATTATCATTGAGCTACACATTCAATATTTTTTTCTTTTTTCATAACCTCAAGAGAAAATTTTATGAATTCATTTTAATTCACTGTTAGTAATGATTGCGTGATTCGCAAAAAACGGCCTTCACACCACTATGACATACACTTTGCCATGCACAAAAGTCAGGAATGTGGATTGTAGCCATTCACTAGAAAGCCGTTGTGCAACCACGCACACCATACTAATAGTCATTCATTAAAATAATCATAGTGGGTCATTTGGTTAAAAGTAGCTTAAGAAAGTGGTTTATGATTGCGCCTAATATGAGCCAACCAGATCAGTTTTCTATGCGGGATTAGCTCTTGGTATTTAGCGATTGGTTTTGAAGGAATAACTTCACCGTATAGAAGGTTTAGAGGAAAATGTGATGTACAATAAGTGCACTTCTCAGTATTTACTATAAGTAGAAATATGTAAATCAATTGTTAAACAGAGACAATAACTTGAAGAAAGTTTCAAACTATACCCAAGAAACCGAGTTATTCTCCTACTATTTGTAGTAAATAAATATTTAATGATAACAGCTAATATGAGTCTACCAGACTAATCTTCTACCAAGTTACAGACCCAGGTATTTTTGTCAACTTCTACATTGTGAAAGAAATGACAGGCAACTTAGCGGTAATGTGAAATGAGTAAGCGATCTGTAATATGAGTTAACTACTCAGCATTTACCATTAGAAAGTATATCAATAGTCTATTACCTCAAATGGTAACGCTAATGCCTAATATGGGCCTAGCAGATGAGTATTTTATATAGAACCAGTTCCAGGTGTTTCACAGTGGGCTCCTAGAGAGGGAGAGACTGCTCAAGCACATGACGAAGAATATAATGTGCACAAATTTCCATCATCCATCATGGCTGCACAATCTTAGACACAACCAGGGGATCATTAATTTCACATAAGAAATTCCAGTTTAACTTTCTTAAACTGTAGTCCCTGCTTTTTGTCAGCAATATGCCTAATATAGTTTAGAATTACCGAAAACTACTTTTACTTATTACAAACTCATGCATAAACATAAAATACCTTTCATTTTCCAATGAAAAAGGAGCCTCATAATGAAGTGAACATCAGAATACTGAACTGTATTTTTGTATTTACATTGAATGCTGATGGTGATGAAAATCCTCCATTGCCCTTATTTACACATAAATACATACATATGTATATGGACTCTACATATCCAAACTTATACAATACAAGCTGCTCTTTCACCTAATCCTCTTTTTTCCATTTAACCCTACTACGAGTACAATAAATCGGCGATAGGACGACTACCTTAATTGGGTTTTTGTATTTTTTGTTATTATGAAAAACAGTAGAACGAGTATTTTTTTTCATGACTTAATTATAAGGCAACCAAAACATATGAGTGAGTTGTTTTTGACCATGGAGCCACGATATTCATATTACAAATTTGGGGTTTTGACATAAAATGTTTTTGTTTTCTGTTTAAATATGCGAATAATTTGTTTCAACCATTGGGGGTTACTTGGCAACGGCGGATAATAACCAGAACCTACACTTTACTCAACTAACAATACACACAGATACTTAGTACAAGTATGTATGATGACCACAACATAGCGCATTATGATGTTTAGTTTGAATCATACATACATGTATTTGAATACACTTTCGCATAAATGTATCTATGTATCTATTGTATATCTACAATGTGTGTACTTACGTTCATTTGTAATTTTGGTTCACTCTATTAAATGCAACAACAACAACAGATACAGAATATACACTATATAGAAATTAAACATTCTGTGTTTAATTATGTACAAATTACTGCAAATAGATTAAATATTAACAATGTTTGGCGGTTTTTACTTAACCAAAACCACCACTTTTATTGTTTTTGTGTGTGTGTGTGTGTGTTTATGTTTTCCGATAATTATAAACTTAAATATTTTTACCTTGGTGGTAAATGTTTGTTGTTCGCCATTTTATGCTCATAAAATATCAGAAGTTCAAAACTCTATTCTATTTCAATTTTCTACAAAATATACAATTTAATTTTGGTTTTGATTTTATATTTTTATGTGTATGATGGTGGTTTCTTCATTTTGTTATATAAAGAATTTAATGGGAAATTTTCCATCCATATTATTCTATTGTAACATAACAAATGTTGATGCGTTGATGAAAAGGGATATGTATTTTAATTTTCTACAATACAAAACAAAAAATATAAATGCGAAGGACTATTCAATTATGTAATTTTAATTTATTAATAAACAATTAAAAAAAGAAGTACCCGGGAACTCAAATTCCCCCTTCGGGGAACCCGACATGACTCCATAGGCTCCATCAAACAAAATTCGCCGAGAACTACTGAGGTGGACTGATTAAATCAGCTGCTATAAACAAACTGGTTGACAGATCGCGCTCATGTTTGGCATAGTAATTAAGGACAGTCCTACTAACATACAGAAAGAAGTTTCACTTCCATATTGTATTTGCCTAAATAGCTCCAATATAATAATAACAACATTGTCAAATTTTGATTTTCGTCACATTTCATTTTCATATTTTTTGGATTTACTTCCCTTCGCTAAAGAAGTTTCACTTCAAAAAGCTTAAAATTTTGAATCTAACTTTTTAGGACGTTGCTTTCAAAGCAATCCCCCGCCTCTTTTATCTTCCAATCTTCTTAAATCACCAATATCTACAATAGTTTTTAAAGAATCTTGCTATTTGCTTTTCTTTTTGAATCCATTTGTTGCCGAATTAAAAATGAAAAAAACAATTTTTTATCAAAACATGTCAATATTTTCATATCAAATCAAAACAAATCAATTGCAATACAAATTGAAAACAAATCGTGTGAATTGAGTTGTTAAAAATTAATAATTTCCGTTTCAATATTATTAATGGGAAATATCCTTTTGTTTTTTCTTTCTTTATTTTTATTTTTGGGTAAAAATTTTGGTTGTGAAATCAAAGAAAGATGGGAAAGAAGCAGATATGAATGCAATAGATGAAACGTATGAAACGGAAGTTGGTCAAATTATTTATTCAATTGAGCCTCCAGTGTATTGTGATTGCGTTTGAATATTTTTATCTGATCATTTATATACTCGTACACATGTGATGTATGTGCTTTTATTGTGAACCGGAAATTGCAAATCAATTACAAATCAATCAAAATACATACAATTTTTTCTATATAAAAAAATTGAAGTATTTGAATAAGTGATTTTGTTTACAAATATGAGAGAGAATATGATTGGATTGAATAAACCAGTAAACAAAGGATTTAGAAATTGTTTTGGCATATGTAATGGATCAGAAAAAACTATTAAAATTTATATATATTTGAGAATGGTCAATAAGGAAAATAATTGAAAGAACAAAAATCATAAAGAATTTTGTTTGAAAAGTAAGTTAGAAATTATTAGAATTCAAATAAATGGGAAGTTCATGAAAAGCCAAGAAAATTATGTATTAAGATGAAGAGGGACAAATATCCGGTGCAAACGAGATTTGAAGATTTATAAAAGTTCCTTAAATCATTTGAAATGACGGCGAACCTTCCATCGTCGCGTTTGGTCATGAATCGGCATTGAATTTGTTTGTCATTTCACAATAAAAATATGCAGCAACCACATTCAAAGACAATGTAAAGAATGAAGCTTGGGAAATATTTCGACACAGTGAACAAAAATATATAAAAGCACAAAAAAAAGTGTTAAAAAAGATCCTTTGCTGTAAAAGGGAAAAACTTTAAAAAGACCAAAACTAAGAAAGAAAGACACGCATCGCAGTCTGCATCATCTCTAAGGCCAGACTCCATACTAAGCGTTTCATGTGTCCTCTGCTTTCCACTCGTTTCAATGGCACAACCTCCACAACACGCGTTAGATGCGACTGCTAGCGGAAATACATCCTTGCCATTGTAGCCGCAACTTTACCATCAATAAAACATTTAACAGCTGTTTGCCATCGAAATGCCAGAGAAAAGTTGGAAGTAGCACAACTTCTTGTGGCCAAAAACAATGAAATGAGTGATTTGTTCTTTTATCGTCTTTGTAGTTAGCGACTTCTCTTTCCTATAGGAATCTGTCATGATTGAAATATAGACGTTTCCTTTTTGCTTGATGATGGTGCTGCTGTTTCTCCTCAACTATTCTGATTTCAAAAAAAGTTTGTTACATTTATATTGAATTTATTTAATTTAATTTGACATGCACAATTGCATAGTAAGCTTAGTCAATTCAAAATAATCATCGACAAGATCGGACGCAAGTCATCTCGCTTATGTTATGATCCTTTCTTATAAAAATAAACTCGATCTTAAGATTATTGTAAAAAGGTGACAATAAAACAAATGTCATCCTTCAAAACAGAAGCATTGAAAGGAGCTCGAATTTGTAAAGAATTTATTTGACTTAAGTAAAGTAAGTTTGATAAGAATTCTCATTGTTATAACTTTTGGATGCAGATTACATCCAACAAGTCCGATTGATAACATTCTGTGGACAAATACATAACTTTTAATGCAAAGGATGCATTTACATTAGTTGAATAGATCACTTGGATTTCTATAAACTATGTTTTTGTTAGAAATATTCGTTTTTATTTCAAAAGATGGGATTATTTGTTTGAAACATTTGATTAAAGTCTATAGAAGTGATACTAATATGTAAGAAAAATGAATATTGAATGAATATTGGACTTAACTTTAAATATGATATTATTTCACCAGTTGAAAGAGATAAATGTTTGTAAAGACACTTTCATGCATTTATATTCTTCTAACATCTTTTAAAAAATCTTCATATTGTTGTTCTTCAGCCCACTTAAGTATGCAACAAATATCGTACACATGATAGCGTTAAATTTGTAAATCAAGCCATTTTTGCCGCTCGAAATACTCTTCAACCAGCACTCTTCTGATAAAAACGTGTCTGCTCACTTCCATGAAATTGAAACATTGAAAATTATAGACAAAAATAATATAAAAAAGAAACAAAAATGATCAATGATGTCAATAAAGATGATGATGATGAGACAATTGTATGATGACACTGTACCTATATTGCATATTGCAAAGCGTTGAAGCGTTAAATATGCACATGATGAACATACATACACACATAGTGTTGACGTAGTTGATTGAGTTCAAAGTTGAATTGAATAGCAAATCAAGTGGAAATTGAGGCCGCAGTTGTTGAAGTGAGCATTTCGTAATTGAGATTCTTATAAGAACAATAAAAAAAAACAAAAAAAGAAAAAAAGGAGAGAAACATTACAATGTAATTGCATAACAAAATAAATGACAGTTTAACTTAAACTTTGTCTGTTGTATCTTATGAGAAACTCAATGAAAGCTTTCAAAATTGAATGACGTTAGAGAAAAGTGAGATAAGAAAATAATAATGAACCTGGAGCAGCTGCGTTGTTTAATAAACTTGCCAATCTTTGAAGATAAATATACAGGGAGACTGTCAGACAAACAGATAGACAGACATAAATACAGCCAGCCAGACGGACAGGCAAACAGACAGAACTGACTGAGTCTAGAAAAATCAACACAAATCTTATGTTTGCAGGTGAGTAAAACTTTTGATTAACTGCAAGTTGTCGACATTGTACAACAAACATTCTGTGCCAAGTACAGTAACAACAGTTTCAACAGTATCATAGCAAAAGGATAAGGATAAAGAAGCAAATAATATAACGCTAAACGCTAAAGAAATGAAAATGAACTTAAATGAACTAAATTAAACTGAATTGGATTGAGTTGAGTTAAGTTGAGTTGAGTTGAAATGTGAGTGAGTGAATGATTTGAGCTGAAGGTAGAAACTTAATTAATGTGCGCGATTTATTTTCTAATTAGTATAGTTTACACAATTTGACGTAGGAGGAGAGTGAGTAATATACTCATCGGCGGGTGCCAGAGGAGTTTACATAGTTTAAGTTGAGATGTATACATATATACGAGTATATTTGTGATTGATTGTTAAACAATTTATTATTTAACAAAGGGAAAGAGTTTTTAAACTTTCTTAGTCTCTTTGAACCTTTGCTTGAATCTTTTAATTGAGAATGATGTTAAAAGGAAGAATACTAAAATACTAAAATTAATATGAATAATACAAGTAAATTTACAGGTGGCTTAATATGCTGATCCTTTAGATGATTTATTTATTCCAATGATTCAACAAGGTTTCAATGTCTTTCTTGTGCAATGATTTATTATTAGAAACTATTCGTTTTTAGGGTTCTGGACCCAAAAGGGTACCAAAAGGAACCCTATTGCAGAGACTTCGTTATCCTCAAGTCACATCTCATTAACCGTAATAGCTAAAGAGTTGAAATTTTCACAGAATAAGGAGTTTTATACCTGCCTCAGCAACAAATACTAAAACTAAAATATTTTTAAAAACTTAAAGGGTTTCCCGTACAAGAAACATTTTCGTTTATATGGCAGCCATACGATCCAATAACTCCACGTTCTTGAAATTTAGTTGATTGGTGGCTATATATCAGAAACTTATATAGTCGAAATTTCAGTTTAGGGTACCTCCTATACAAACCCCCATTAAAATTCAGGTTCTTATTAGAAATTTTTTTTTATTTTTTGTCCTATCAAACTGAAATTTAGACACTATAAGTTTTTACTATAGGCGCTATACATCTGTTGGAATCAGCCAAATCGGCCAACTAGGTGGGGTACCTCCCATACAAACCCACCATTAAAATTCAGGTTCTTATTCGAAAAACTTTTTTGTTTTTTTAACTATTGAACTGAAATTTAGACACTATAAGTTTCTGATATAGACGCGGTACATTTGTTGGAATCAGTGAAATCGGGCCACTAGGGGCAATACCTCCCATACAAACCCCAATCTGATACGGAACTCTCCGTGTACGAGTCTGACTCGCACTTGGCTCATTTTGTTTTGTTTTTTTGTGTGGCTATTACTCAATTTATTTGCCCTGTAGACCATCTACATTCTGATGTCCTTAGAAAGGTAATTGATTAGTTGCGATCTAGGTGTGGAGAATACTTAAGATGTGGCAGCTAATCGATCATAAATTTGTCCAATTTCGCCATCGATCGATGAGTTGTTGTTTTCAATCTAATGAGCAAACCTTGCACTGTCTTATAGACAAATATTTGTACAAAAGAGTTCAATATCTTTAAGGCATTGGCTATGTCATGCAACTCGACCTTATAATCTTTGAAAATGGTTTTTAATAAATAGTTTTCCATGAATTACAATCCCCATCACACTTGTCAAGCCATTTTGTTGTGCTTGAAAGTTATTTTTCCCCATCAAAGAACCTGGTTTATTCAACAAGTGATTGCTGTTTGAATCTTCTTACCTTGGGTTTCTTTGTATAATTTTTTTTTAATTTTAACTCAACCATTTTCTTATTGCCAAGGTGGTTAAACCTTTGATATGACTGTATTTTCAGTTTGCATTGGTTTTCCATTGCATTGCAATTTTGAAGACACCAGCTGAGCTTTTATTGTTCATTTTGTATTGTCCTGTCCTGGCTTTCATTACAATGGAAATTTTATTAATTTGTTTTTCGCTTTTGAAAGCAATTCCTTGGAAACCATGTGAATATTTTTTTTTCGTTTGTTCGTATTTCGTTTTTCTTTGACTTGCACATATGCTTTGTCCTCTTTGTCATTGTTCATGTTCATGTTCATCATAAGAGTATTTCCATGCTATTGTTTATTGCTTGTGGTCACCTGTGACGCTTTTGTGTATAGAAGCTTTACAATAACAACAAGAAAGGGAAATATTGTGCATATCCTTTATTAATTGAGTGTATGCTTTACTATTATGGTATTATTGCCTGGAATTTCTTGCATACAAAGACAAAAGCAAACAATGTCACTCATATTCTGCTTTATATCCTTATTTAATGGTTACTTTAATTCGAAAGTCATGTTAGAGAACTTTAGCTTTTATATTAGTTTAACCCTCTCATATTAATAGTCATTCTTGACTAAAAAATTCAAATTGATTTTGTGGACATTTTACTATGTGAGGCATTTTACCACTTGTTGCCCTTTTTTTGGCCATTCAATGCTTCTTTTTGAACCTGTTCAAGTCGAGTAACTTAACTCTGGGCAATCAGGCGCACAATTAGCTCGATGCCATGACTGAATGAATGAGTGAGTGGACTAAATCGTGTGGTTGACTTGTGTTTATACTCCTGATGCTACTACTATACTGTAACTACAATACTTGTGGATTAAATAAATGCTTAGAAAGGACAAAGGATGATGATGATGATGATGATGGTGATGTCTACGTTCTATTTAAACTGTGCCAGCTTGGCACTTTTCTCTCTGTTTTTTTTTTGTGTTTTGTATTAATTTTATTATAGAAGAAAATATATTTTATTTTTTAGCTACAATGTTACTTATGCCAATGAGTGTGTGCCAATCCTTTGTCTCACTTGGGTAGTTTGTGTAGTGGAGTGGTAGTGCTTATCCTGATGACATATTCTGACTGTTTTATCCTTTTACTACTCAACCGCTTGCCTCCCAGCCTTCCTGACTGCCTGCCTTTGCTTGCATTGTTGCTTGATTTGGAAAATTGTGCGCGTGCTTTGAATTAACTTGGCTTGGATTGACTTGACTTGACTTGGTTGAGTTCGGTTTGGTTTAACATGACGTGGTTTGGTCTGATGTGGTCTAGCCTGTTCAATGTTCCATTCTGGTGTAATCTGGCTTGCATGTGCAATGTTGCTTTTGTCGTTGTCGTTGTTGGCTATGGTACTGCTCTTCATTCATTCATTCATTTGATTGCCTCTTGAAACCTTGCAATGGCAACTGTTGCTTTTTGCTCATACGAGTGCTTCAAATAACATAATGTTGTAACAAAAAAACCAACAAGAAGAAAGAGGAAAACCATAACAAAACAAAAGATGAAAAGAGAACAAAAAAAATATATATATATATAATGTAGACAACGTGATTCAAGCATCCTGACAACAATCAACAATAAAAACAACAACATAAAGGGACTATATGTACACATACATATATAGAGAGTGTAGTAGTAGCATTGAGTGGCCATTTTAATTATCATTAAAAGTTTTTGTCTTTGCTTCCGTTTTGTATAGTAAAATATAATGTAGCATACTTTTAGCTGCCGATTGGGGAATGAAAAACTATAGAAAAAAAAATATATAATAAGTGTAAGTGTGTGTGTAAGCATGTGAGTGGTTAATTCATATTAATGGCATTCTCCTCTATTATTTTCAAGTGAATTCGAACATGGAATGAATATGTTTTTCATAATTTGCAATTAATTATTAAAATTTATTAACATATGTATATTTTTATTTATTTAAAACAAAACAAAAATTTAAAATAAATCAATTGCATATAAAAACTATAATAATGAAAAAAAAATATACATATAAAAACTTGTCAGAATTTATTAGCTGCGGCTTATAGAAACTTTTATACCTTTTTTGTAAAAAAAAATATTCAGTTAATTGCCATACCAAATGTATTTGTAAAGTTTTAATTGAAGCTTAAGAAATGCAAACGTTTTCCATTCAAAAAACTCATAAATACTCAAATGCTTGTTTGGTAGTTAAGAGGTTAGTTCAAGAAGTACCCAAACCTAACAAAGAAAACCCAAATAGTTTTGGGAAAAATATCAAAAGTTATATAAATATGGACTGCTTTTAGTTTGATACACTTTGTCCAATAGCTTCGATATCCTGTTTATAGTAGAAACTGTAGAGCTGCTTAAAATATCCATCAGCTGTTGACTCTAACTCTTCATGGTTGGGAAATATTGTAACATCTAGTCTAGTTTTCTTCAAGTACATACATATATCGTATTTTTTGTTGGATTACTCCAATTTTCGGATATTTTGTTGGAATTGTTACGAAAAAATTTAAGTAGTGAGCCATACCCTAATAAGCACAAAATGGAAGTGAACTTCTTTTAGCGAAAGGAGGTAAATCCAAAAATTAGAAAATGAAATGTGACGAAAATCAAAATACGATGATGCTTCAAAGGCGTAGTGGGGAGACAATGCGCATTGTTTTGTGCGGGCTCATCTGCAGCGTAGAGAAGGAATGCTTATGCATGAGTAAAAGATAGATAAAAAATGCTTTACTTTAGAACGTACAAGCAAGTGTCCGAATGACCGAAAAATAAAATAACTCTTTTGTATTGAAACAGTATAACACTACAATATTCTGTATTATTGTTGACCATCTATTTTAGAAGTTTCACTTCCATATTGTATTTGCTTAAATAGCTCCAATATAATAATAACAACATCGTCAAATTTTGATTTTCGTCACATTTCATTTTCATATTTTTTGGATTTACTTCCCTTCGCTTCAAAAAGCTTATAATTTTGAATCGTGGTTTTGAAAATACAGTCGAACTCCTCTATAACTTCGTTTATTTCAACCATAATTCTCATAGATAACCTTTATCATATATTTAAAAGTTTAACAATGTTGCTAGAGGCATATTGCTCTCATCCATTGACTGTAATGCCATTTTCAGAAGAACAGTAAGATTTTCCTCTTTGCTATTGATTAGTTCCTTATAAAAGAGTTCGACTGTACAAGATTTTAATAATAAATACTAATCAGCAGAGTCAACTGAATTTTGTCTTTGGAGGATAACTTTCTTTAGTAATCTGATGATGGTCTTTCTTAGTACATACACCACTTTTTGCATGTGTGGCCAAAATTTGATAACTTTTAGAGATTTGGACTTAACTTTTCTTTTTTTTTTTGTTTTTAATAAATTGTGTGTCTTCCCCTTTAATAAAAACAAAAAAGATTTTTTCAATTTTTAATCTAATCTGCTTTTCTTCTTCTAATTTCCTAATCAGCAATGGATCTCTCAATTCTTCATCATCCTTCGTCATACCATTGTTTGCAACAAGCATCTTCAATTGTCAATTTATAATAAATGTCCTCCTTCGAATTTAATGAATTGCACTGTGAATAAAAAACGAAAAATCGTAAAATTACACCTATGAAAAAATTACCCCAATCTCATTTCCACAGAAGTTTTCTTACAGTTTTCTTAATAATTTCTCTTTTATTCACTTTATTCAATAATTTTACTCTTTTCTTTTAGCTTACCATATGAATGTCTCAATTTTTGTAATAGATAACAACGTCGTCATTGAATAGATTAATTAATTAAATACAATAGTTTTTATTCTCATTATTAGATTCTAACCAAAAAATCCTTCTGTGAAAGAAATATCACAACCCAATCAATAATCTCAGACTTGTTGTATGACCAATAGTATTTTATAGCAATTGGACTAAATTGTAATTGTAAATGATTCACATAATTTCTTAAAAATGTTAGATCGTAGCACGAAAGATTAGAGAGAGTAGATAAAGCATAAGCAAGAATGGAATGATATAAATATATATAAACACTTAGGATCTCTGCTAAACGTTTCTATCAGGCGTTACAAACATCAGGGCAAAGTGTTAATAATTTTTTCAAGGTATAAAAATGAAATACAAAATACATAAAAAATGTAAAATTTTATTGAAATAATGAAATATTGGGCAACATACCTTTGATATACAATATGTAATTGTTTTTGTTGTTGCTGGCTGACTACTATTGGACTTTAGTGGCTTTGATGTTTTTGTTGGTTGGTTGGTTGGTTGATGTTTGTATGTTTGTGTTTTGTAGTTGGTAGATATACATAAATTTTGTCTGTTATGTTGAGTTAATTTAAAATTCTGTTTGAGTTTTAATCGCGCCAATTAAAAATACAAGCATGAATTAAAATTTACATTCCCATACACATAACACACAACACACACACTCATACAACGCATAGCATACATAGATACAAACAATCATTTGGAAAGAGAAAGAAGGTAAAGAGAAAGAGGATCAAGGAAGGTTTGCTGCTGCAACATGTTGACGCTCCTGCTGCTGTCGCTGTCGCTGAGGCTGTTGCTGTTTGTTGTTCAGTTTTATCACTTCGTTGTTGAATGTGAATGTTAAAGATGGAGAAGATGAGGAGAACTTGGAAGGCAAAAATATACAAACTGATTAAGTATGCACTTTGCAGTGTGTGTGGAAAACGCGGAATAAATTAAAGTGTTAATTTAACATGACACATTAGAGTCAGCTATACATGGGAAGGTGTGTGTGTGGTGAATGTACTTTAGACCTTCATTTTGAAGGATTTTTTTTTTTTTTTATTAATTTATTTTTTTTGTTTTTGGTGGGCAGAACTTGCGCTAATGAGTTTCACTTCTACTCGCATGTATTTATATTTTTATAACAGAAAGAACATAGAAAGTTACTTATAGATACTCATCCATTTAAGTTGCTTATAAGTAGTGGCAATTGTGTATTCAACATAACAACATAAAATAAAGGATGACGGTGTTTAAAGTAATTACAAATGAGATGGTTTATCATTTGTCTATACTAACAAAGTGTGTGTATAAGTTTAATCGTCATGGCCTCTGCTGGTGCTGGTGATGGTGATGATAAGAGTAAGGGTATTTGTGTTGTCTTAAGTTTGTAGTATTCAATTCAAATAACTCGTAAGGTTTAAATGGTTTTGAATTTAGTTACTGAAGAAGAATAGGTTAGCATCATAATTGAGCTTTGAGCTTGAACTTTTGAAGTGGTTTTAATTGATTTAGTGGTTTAGTGGTTTACAGTTTGTAGACCTCAACATCATCATACCATTAGTGTATTATTAAGTTGGATTAAAATTTTATTGTTTAATTGAAGAGTGAGAGATTAAAAGAGGTTCAGATATAATATATATGAAAAAAGAATGTTAAAATCAAATGGCTTATATGATGTGAAGAGAAAAGCACTAGAGAATAATATAAGGATATGATTTTAGAACAATAATTATGAATAATAAGTGCGGAAAATTAATTTAAATAGCAGAATACGATAGAAGTTGGAGCAAAGGGAAATAATTAGATAATAGTTTTTATGATAGAGTTTTATAGGTAGAAGTTACTAAAAGTACGTAATATGAGAGATAAGTAATCCTGAAGTTTTAATGAATGAAACTGGGGGATTGTATTTAAAATAGGTGGAAGGCTTTTTCAAGTCAGATCGCGCCCAGTTTCCTCATTGGCCTCGGGTAGGGCAGTCAGTTGATATTAGTGGATTGATGTGGTCTTAAGTTCTCCAGATCAAATATTTGTTGCTCGTGAAAGGTGAAAGGTTCTTAATGTAGTGCCTTTGGATGTTACAAGCTGCAATCTTAAGTGCATTTATTAAATTTTTGATTTTGTAGCGATGCAAGAAATTAACTGACTTCCCATTCCCATCTTAACCGGCGTTTTTCTGAGAATTGGTATTCATTAATACGACAGGTTTCTTGCAGCCAGGGTGTGCATTCGGTGTCGAGGCAACATTAAAGTTTGCAATAGTTGAGTTGAAATATTTTAGCAATTTGTCAATCTCTGCTATGGTATCAAATTTTTAGTCTCATACCTGAGCAAAACAGTTTTCCATGAGGTAAGCATGAGGAAATGATCGCTTTTTATGGGATGCCCTAGTAAGTGAAATGTGGATGGAGAATGGTCTGATGACAGCTCGGCATAGATTTCCGTTGAAATCACACTACGAGAGATGTTGGAAGTAAAGTCGATTATGTCAGATTTTTTTGCTCTGATCTACTGGCCAATATGTAGGCCTTCCCCAGTGAAGCAAACTTAAGTGTGTTGATTGAGTTTATTATTGTGTTGTATAGCTGTTTTCCTTTAGGATTTTCAAATCGAGAGGCAGAGCATTCAAAAATTCCAATATTATATAATAAATAAATGCAAAAATGCCATTGAGTCAATATTTATTATTATTTTTTGTTTTCCTAGGCTGTCAAGTTGTTGGAGATTCTGTATTTTGTATATATTTTATGCAAACATTTAACATTTGATTCACTTAAATGAAATATTTGTTGTTTTAAATTAATTTTATAAAAAAAATGTAGGTAGTGTGCCTCAACCTCATAAGCACAATATGGAAGTGAAACTTCTTTAGCGAAGGGAGGTAAATCCAAAAATTAGAAAATGAAATGTGACGAAAATCAAAATGCTAACTCTTTTGTTTTGAAACAATTTAACACTACAGTATTCTGTATTATTGCTTGACTATCTAATTTAGAAGTTTCACTTCATAATAACATCGTCAAATTTTGATTTTTGTCACATTTCATTTTCATATTTTTTTGGATTTACTCCCCTTTGCCAAAGAAGTTTCACTTCCAAAAATCCTCTCATAAAAAACGACTACAACTTTAAAAGATAAATATTTGAAATTGAAGAAGCATCAGCTTTTTGAAGTGTAAACTAATTGATTGATACTTGACACAAGCGAACTTAATGGCATCATCAATGGTATCAATAGCATCAACAGTAAACGAGTTCTGGTTATTGTTATTGTTGTAATTTGAAGTTGGCCAATTTAGTAAATAATCTATTGGCTTAAAGTGTGATTTGCGTACGCTTGCTATGAGTTGAAGGTTTTCAATAATGATGATGATGATGATGGTGATGATGATGCCACAAATCAGTAACTGAGTGTGTGAGTGATTGCCATTGAAAGATTTAACCAACTGAAGAGTTGAGAGAGTGCGAAAGAGATTTAATATTGGAAGCGTTGAATTTATGCTGTCGTTAAGGTTTTTATGGTCGAGACTCTTGAGGGCAAAAGACTTTAAAGTTTATTGAAACAAATAAATAAACAAAGGAAAAGACATAAACTATTAGAGGAGGGAGAATAAATACTAAACATACTTGTACATAAGTACAAACAATACATTGTATGTATGTATGTAAATAGAGAGAAAGATGGATAAAGAAAGTAAGTATACATATATTCATATGGGTTACAGAATCCCTGCAATTGGTCACGCTTAATCGCCTTTGACCGATATGTGCACAGAAATGCAAACCTGGTCAGTAGTTTAAAATGAACAAGGTAACAGACAGAGAGAGAGAGAGAGAGAGAGAGAGAAAAAAAAATGAGTAGCATTACGAATAAATACTCATTCAATCTAAAAATCAAGTACAAAAGATATATTAGTATTTATTTTAGGAGTGTGTTGCATATACATAAATACAAAAGCAGCATCATCGTACTCAGTATGCCACAGACGAAGTACGCCATATAATTCTATGGTCCAACGATAGTCAACTTCATCAAGTTTGCTTTGCTATGGCGAAATGTAAAAACAACACAATCCTGCTGCTGAGTATCCGAATGAGACTGAAAAGGATATTGGAAAAATGCTACTGCGAACGAAAGAATTGTTGCATTCAATAAACAAGCGATGCATTATAAAAAACAACAACAACAAACCGAGGATGATGGGGTGGGTAATCGGGTGGGTACCCATGAATCGTCATGAACTCCCAATTGCATTCATTATACGGTTTCCATTGTCGGCAATGGCGTTGGCGACTATAATGAAAAGGAAAAGCATCCTGGGAGTTTTATTACAATTGATCACCTGTTACGTTTATTGGTAATTGCACCCAAAGCCATACTAAAAACTCGCTTCAATGGTTCGAATCTATCGAATGGCGACTGCTGACGACTGTCTGAGTCACTCACTCACTCACTCACCCACTCACTAACTAACTCATTCATTTACACTGCAGCTGAATGGTGAATGGTGTGATGCAGTACTAAATAGTATTCAGAGGAGGATTTAAGAAGTATGAGAAAAGAATTGAACACGATTTTTTTTGTTATTTTGTTGTTGCTGCTTTGGTCACAGGTGAGCAGGCGTTGCAGACGTCAGTCACCCAATGCGCAAAGCACAATGGCCAATATACCTTCTTCCCTAGAACCAAATCCAAGTTCGATTTATTTTACAACTCGTTTGCATTATAGTCGTTGTCGTGTTGTCGTTCGAGTTGTTGGTTATTGGGTTTGTGTAGCCCAGGTTTTGGGTATTGGGTTTGTAAGGCGTTTTGTTTGGCTGCATGCATACAATGTTCTTCCATGATAAAGGAACTTGTAGGGACCAAATGCTGTGCAGTGCAGAGTATTTAAGCTGCTAAGGTTTGTAGGTGGGCACACACACATACCTATATTTGTGAGTATACATTTGTGAGTGTGTTTAGCTGGAGGACATTTGTTACAGTTGAAATACGTTCACTCTTTTTATTTGATCATCGTTTACATTTGGTACTTTCTTTCATTCGTTCTAGTAAATGTTTTGTGCTGTTCGTTTGAAAAATTCATTGCGAAATGCCAACAAGTAAAACAAATTGTTGCATTTTAAATATGTTGCAACCTCTACTAGGCAACTACAAATACATATTTACTCGTACCAGACCCATTATTAACTACTACAATTCTACCAACTTCCAGTCTTTGTAACTGTTACTTTGTAATGATTTCTGTGACAATTTTATTTTCTGTTGCCTCATTCTTTTTCAATTCGTTAGGATTTATTGAATTTTTCATTTTTAATTTTGCATATTTTTGCATTGTTGTCCATTCATGTCCATTTATAGTTTTGTTGCTACAAATCTAAAGGATTGGATTGGATTTTTCTATAAAGAGAAAATATTGTATATTTTTGAAAAGACAATAGAATTCACTAATCTCAAGGAGATTTTTCAATATTTTTGCTAAAGAATATTTAATGTTTTTAATTAAAGTTTGTTCAAATTAAAAGAAAAGGTCCAGGTCCCCCGAAAACGGCTACTACGGAGGAAAATGTAAAAAAAATACATAATCTAATGTTGGCAGGTAGATAAGACTGTAGGCATCGCAGAAGGAACGGCGCATCATATTCTACACAAAGAACTGGGCATGAGAAAGATGTCGGCGCGATGGGTGCCGCGTTTGCTCAAACCGGACAACAAGCGTAATGACCAAATTGATCGAATTGCGCTACGAATTGCTGCCCCATCCACCGTATTCTTCAGATTTGGCCTCCTGTGACTTCTTTTTGTTTCCAAACCTGAAAAAGTCACTCACCGGGAATAGATTTGGGTCGAATGAGGAGGCCGTCACCGAGGCCTATTTTGCAGACCTTGGGAAAACGTATTTTTTGGAGTGGCTTGGACATCTAAAGTTATCATTCCAATAGACTTTTTCTGGTTGTGGTTTTCATTCATTTTCCGAATTGTGAAGAGCTTTTATGCTTTTATTGTTTTGTCCTATGTCACAGATTTTAACTGGTTTTAATTACTCGTTCTAAAATCTGTGAAAATATAAACAGAAGGCTGATCAGGTGACAACTTTCTAAAGAATCAGGTGGCTTACCTTGTTTCGGAATAGGAATGATTTTTGCGATTTTTCTAACTAAAAATATCAAACAACTTTTCTCTTATTCGAATTTCTTTAGCCTTCCTTCCATCAACTTAATTATTTCGAGGTCTTAGCTAATTTTGGTCCAAATCAACATTGTCTGATTGTTTGAAAGGATTTCAAAACACTTAACATCTTTGACAGCATTCAGCTTTTTCTGTTGTTGATAAAGTTTCTGCGGCTTTGATCTTTAAGCATGACATTTTATTAGAATGAACGCCTCAAAGTAGAATATATTCATTGTGTGCCTTGGACAGTAGATACATGTGTAGGACATATGCACCTGTAAAACTGTTAAGACTTGTCAAGGTTATTTATTGTGTGTGTTACGAGTTTATTGTCATGACTTTGTTTAGTTTGTCTGCCTGCTTTAGTTATTTTACTGTTTATCAATGTTTATATTATGTATTCTGTAAACAATATCAAAGATTCAAACTTGACTGTTGGCAACACCCATTCAGCTTGGATTAATATAAACTTTACTTAGCTTTATATTCTAAGGACAGATTTGTTTTATGCATATTGTTTTTCTTTTTTTTTATGTGGAGCCTTGTTACATGTGATTGCTTTTGACTTTGCTATTGTCATTTGAGAAGAAAATAGTCAAAGACATGATATCATGATAGACGTATATGAACAATCAATGAGGAAACAACATTTTTGGTTTGACTTAGTAGAAATTGAATGGAAATTGATGATAACTTTATTTTTTTAAGCTTAGTTCTTCACTAATCTGCTGCTGAAGTCTTAATAATAATAATAATAATAATGCGGAAATAAATGTATCCCTCTGAAAGGAGATTAAATTGTAACATAACAAAAAAATTTTTTAAAAATGCATGACCACCATTTCTTGAGAATTTGTTGATTTTCTTTTTCAAGTGAAACTTCTTTAGCGAAGGGGAGTAAATCCAAAAAATATGAAAATGAAATGTGACGAAAATCAAAATTTGACGATGTTATATGCATTTAAACTTTGATGTTGTTTGCACTTTTGAAATATCTGTTCCACTTCCAAATTTTTTGTCAGCTTACCTTTCCCCTACTCTTTCTTATTTAAGAATTTCCCTTTTTTCCATTATTTGTTCTTAATCCTCTTTTGCCTTTTTTTGTCTGCGTACCTTTTTCCTTTATTTTATTTATTTGACATTTGTCATAAAGTAAATCATTAAAACTTTGATTATGTTGCACTAAACAAATTTACGCAAGTTGACAGAAAAACGAACAACTACAACAACAACAACAACAACAACAACAAAAAAGCAACAAAACGAAAAGTAAACAAGGAAAAACATTGTTTCATTAAAATAGCCGGCGGCAGCAGAATTTCTTCAGATTTCTTCATATCAAATGAAAGAAAAAACAAAAAATAATACAAAACAAAACATAACTTTTAATTAAATTCAACGCTCTTTTTCAGTTTCTTTTTTTTTATTAAATAATAAAACAAAATAATCATACGAAAAAATTATGTTTATTATTTTTATTAGACACACACACACACACACACATATACATAAGTAAGCAAATGATGACAACGACATCCTTGGTGTCCTTTGTTGCTGTTGTCGTTGTCGCCGTCATCATGGACCAAGGATACAAAATTCTCTTTTCATATTAGGCGCACACACAATTCCCACAAAGCAAAATGCCTCCGGGCATGTGAATGTTTTTCAATAAAAATGAAGATGGAGTTGGAGATTGCCAATCCAAAAGGTCTAGAGTGTATGGGGGCAGGAACACTGGGTTTTGCTCTTTAACCCACAGAAGGGAAGCAAGTTATTCATGTTCAGGTTTAGCGGAACTAATAAAGCAAATTTTCAGAATAAGTTATGCAAAAAGAAAGAAGAAGAAAACTGAAAATTGGAAAAAATAAATAAATAAAATGAAAAGAAAGCAAAAGCAAAGCAAAGGAAAAGCAAAAGAAAAGAAATGTCATTCAGGGTGGCAGTTCGTTCGACATTACTTTATGCTATTATGCGTTTCTAATTTCATTTAGCGACATAACTGAACCCTGAACTGAACTAAGCTGAACTCTGTCTGAATGTCATAAGGAAACGACAATGTGCTGTTCGTTCGTATTGTTAAGGACGATAGATGATGATGTTGATACCGAAGACGCCAGGTGGGCATTGAATGCAGGAATTGGAAGCAAAGCAACTTTGATAAACATTTCATTAGGCCAATAATGTTGCTTTTACCAGAAGAATTGTTTGTTATTTTTTGTTTAGCATACTTCTTGGCGTACGCCTCCATCATCATCAACATCATCATCATCATCAGCATCATTCATTTGCTCGTTTTCTGTTGCTCAAAATTAGATTAGAAATTTTGCTACAAGCGACTTTTGCTTTATTAAAAACCCATAACACTCATCCTCTGGACTTTCTTATTGTTGCAAAACATAATGTCGAACTTGGTAGTATTGTGTATATTCGTTTCTATCTAAAGTTGGTAACACGACAACAATGCGACAAGTCAATTACATTAAATGTGTTTATCAAATCATGCAATACTAGTATGTTATAAGAAATTAAAATGTTTTTTGGTAATTGAACAAACTTCTTTATTTCATTATTTGTTGGAATTAATTAAAAATTGTAGCAATTTGTTTGAGAGAAATGTCATTTGAATTCTTCTCTTAATATAATTCACAATTCCTTTTATCAAATGACGATGATCAACTTGGGGAGTTTTGAAAATACTAATTATGTTTCTTCAAGTACAAATTATAGTCCAATTATGATAAAATAAAAGAAAACTCCCTTAAAAAACAAAAACGAAAAAAACTGTAAGGGAACATTCCTGATTTGTTTTTGGAAAATGAGTCCCAAATATCTTAACAATATAAGAATAGAACTAAGATGCCTAAATTGTCTTTAAGTTCTATCTATAATATAAGAGATACACAATTTATAATACATACATTGTTATTTAACACAATCCCAAGAAAAACCAAATAGTCATAAAGATAAATTTTTTTTTTTTTCCTTAATTCTATCTTGAAGGTACCTTGTTCATGATGCTATGACCCGAAAGATATAGGCAATACTATACTTGATAATGTTAAAGTCAGGAGAACATTGAAACAGAACTGATGAGCAAATAGTTTGTCAGAATTGAGTATAGAGGCGAATGACTAATTGAACCATCTAGTAGGTGGTTCCCTCCGAAGTTTCCCTACTATACAAATATTTAATTGAAATATATTGTACGTACTAACCTTCTGTATAAAATTCTCTAAATAACTGTGAAAATGTGTCAACATCCATTACATAGTTTAGAAGAAGTAAGCGTAGAAACAGACGTGGATAGCGTCATTGTTTTAGACTATTCAATAATATTGTATGTATAATATTGGAAATAGACAAGTACGATATTTTTAGACTCCGCGAAAACTGGTGAATGAGAACAGATTGATTAAGTAAGCTGTACTTAAGAAGAATTTGTAAAACATTTACAAATTTTAAAGATGATTTGCAAGAGGTAATCCAGAGTAATCTTCTTTAAATGTCAGAGGTGGGCGACATCTGAAAGTATTTAGTAAACTAGAACATCAAAGAGGAAGTCAAAATATATTGAGTATCTAAATTCAATCCTTCGATGTGCATTTCATAATAATATTCAGAATTATTGAACTTAACAAAACAATAAGGAATTAAGTATCATTTAAATTTTGATCTCATTCACTTTTGGACTGAGTTTATTATTGTCTTACTTATTTGCATTTCATAGAATGAAAAGTATACAAATTTTATTTAAGCCTTTCTTTACTGAATGAACTCTTGTTCTTAGTTTGCTCAAATTTTATTTCATTCAGATTTGACTTTGTTATTATTGTATTTACATATTTATTGCAGATATTTCTATTTGTATTTATGAAATATAATAATAAACAAATTAAATGCTTAGCATAACTAAATCTTTATATATTGTACTACATTCATGAATTATAGCTTTGCCTTTTATTTAATTTTATAAATCTTTAATCCAAAAATACAATACAAAATTTAGTATTGTTGTTAATGTTAAAAAATGATGTAAATTAATCAATTTTGTGTATATGGAAATGTTATTTGACTTCATAGAGGGAATGGGAATGGAGGATATGTATATATGTGTTCATATTGTATATGAGGTTTCATTTAGATTTAATCAACAGGCAAGCAACGGCGGCAATAAGACAAGATTAATTTGATTTTAACAATCGGAAGGGAACACCATCATTGTAAGCATCATCATCATCATTATTATTATTATTATTATTATTATCATCGCCAGTAATAATGACACAAACAACGTTACCACTAAACCGCACATATAAACGTTTTCGTATATACACAAACAGAGAGGAGCACACAGATACACAACAATATAAGTAGTATTGTATATGCAAGCTTTGGGGAAAGGACTCAACATCATGACAGAGTGCACGTTATACTTAGGTTTCTAGTATAGTATGAGTGCAAAGTAGACAATAGTGTGTGATTGTGTGTGTGTATGTGTGTATAATACACACAAAGCCTGATAAACACATTCATTACTTAACCTCAATATGCCTTAATATAGAAACTCACTCATTCCCCTATACTTCAGTTCTTCCCTAAGTGGTTTCCTATAGTGTGGTGAGTAATAGTGGGTTTTTAACACATTCAGAAACCCATACGCCACCATTGAACACCTCAAATTTTCGGATATTTAACAACAAACAGCAAAAGGAGAGTTAAGCAAATACTAGTAGCATGGGGCTACAAGTTCAGATCTGAAGGGCATTTCAAATAATTGCAGATGGTTATGGTACGAGCAGGTGAATAGTAATACAATACAATACAATATGATATACTTAGATATACATATTGGAAGTTATTTGTAATGAATGATGAATGTATGCCCAATCGACTAATGAAGATAACGTTTTGTGATTGTTTAGAGGAAATACAATATATTGTAGTAGGTAACTCTACTCCAATGTATGTACAAAATTGTTGTATTGATAAGCAACAGTATTAACTCGTTAATAATATTGCATTATGTTGCATTGCGAGTATCTTATGTCTATTGTACAACAAGGTTTCAACGATCATTAGGTATTTGCCAAAATATAAACCATTGAACCATAACAGCATCTAAGCAGCTTTTGCAGCATAAAGTTGCTAAGGACATACAATACAACACACTGCACACATCCACATCCTTGTTGCAGCTTACCTTTCTCATTATTTTGCATTGTCAGGAATTTCTCATTAATGTTATCATCGTCATCTTTGTCGTTCTACATTTCCATTTCAATTCATTTCATTTACTTATTAACATTTTGGCAATCATTTGAAAGAAAGGCTTATGTACTTGGCCTTTGTTTCTATTAAAATTGATCCAAGAAAGAGGGAGGCATTCGTTTGTTGTCTGTTTTGTTTGTTAAGTGAATACAGATTTAATGAAATTAAACACAAGTTACACATTCATGTAAATATTTATAAGTAGTATTAGTAGTTGAAGAATTGATACTTTTTGAAAATAGGAAAGTATCGCATTTGCCACTTTGACAAAAAAAAAAAAAAAACATACTGAAAATATGATTAAGTCTTGGGTGTTTTGATTGAACTAAGTATAAAAGCGGGAAAATTATGTGAAATGTGGAGATATGATTTTTAAGGATAGATACTCTTTGCTTCGTCCAACATCATCAAAATTTCTGTAACTCAGATGTAAGAAATAATCTCTATCACTTGCTGTTTGGGCTATTCTTTTACAGCTGATGCATTCCCTAATGGGCTGCGTGATTTCAGTATTTCACCAATAATTTGGTGTACTCCTATTGTCTACAACTTTCCTGGGCATCGAGACATCGCATATGTCAGTAAAAGCTTTCATTAACTTGCTATTGTGTAGATCCTTGCATGATTCATTGAAGCATATAATTTATTGGTCTGTATGTTCAGCGGCAGCATGCTTTTGTGGATTTAAGGGACTTTTCACATTGAAAGGCATTGATGTTGTCCAACTGTGGCACACGTAAACAATATCAGTGTCTATTTCCAAATGTTTCGATACATTTGATTCTAGGTGAACTTGCAGTACTTAAGATTGATATGGATCGACTTGATCATTTTTGTTTAGGTTTATCATCGCGCTTTTAAAGATGGGGCACCGGAAACACCCTGTATGGTGATTGTGAGTGTCTATAAACAGATTGAGAACTTTAATTCTGCTTGGTAGCTTCTGGCTAGGTCACATTTCTTACCGCAGCGGAAGCATTCACCTGTCCGATACACAGGGCTTTTGTATTGATGAGAAACATGCCCGTTATTTAGGAGACGAAAGCATTTGAATGAGGTGGGATTTCAACGTAATTTGCACCAGACCTTATTATTGAAGTGAAACTTCTTTAGTCGCGTTGGGCAAAAATTTATACTAAAAATTTGATTGAAAAAATCGTCACGTTTTGGTGATTCTGTATTTCATGAACCGCACTAGGTAGAGACTTGAAATTTTCACAGAATGTGTATTTCTTTTGGAAAATCCACTGCAAAAGTCTCATTCATTTGAACCATATATAAACACACTTACACTTTGATCTGAATTATAAAACAGATTTGGTTCTGAGACCCATCAGAACTTCAAAGTTTTGTTCTAATAATAATATCTGTGAGGCTTAGATTGCCACTCATTAATCACTTTCTTAACACTATTGACTTCCAGAAAGATTAACAAGATTTTCAAAGAAATTATAATAAATCATAATCTCATTTTGTTCATGCATCTTCCTAAGTTTTTAATAGTCTATGGCTTTCTTTCAGTCCTAAAAATGTTTGCCTCTCATTTCGTTAAAATCAGGACACTGTTTAAGGTACAAGAATTATGTACGAGATATATACAATATACAATATGATGACATAGTTTTCAATTTCTTGATACTTTTTGTTTTGTTTTTTGTTTTTATTCAAATCTAATTGCTTTTGTTGTTTTTGTGGTTGAAGTTTTAATTATCATATAAGCAAGTTTTATATAATTAATGGTTTGCAAATTTAAATGAATTTAATCATGATGCGAAAATTGATATCAATTATAGATTACACACAGATATGTTTTTCTATTTGTATATCTAATTATGTAGAATTATATTGTACGAGTATGTGAAACAATTAAAATTTAATCAGCAATGACATTTGGTCGATTTTAATAATATTTTTTTTATTAAACAATTTTAATTTGCTTATTGTGAAAATACAAGTTTCATCTTAAGTACTTTTTAAGCCTTTTCACAAAATTAATAATAAAATAAATAAAGATAAATAGTAAATATGTGGAGAGAAGAAGTTATATTTACCTATTGGATGAATTAATACATTTAAAGTTGCAATACTTTAAACTGTCCTTATTATAAGACATTCATAATTCTGAAATAGAATTGTTTTATAGGATTAGATGATTCTAAATATATGCAATAACTCTCTAAGATAAAGTGTTCTTGAAACATTTAAGAGAAATTAATTACGATTTCGACCTATGGTTGCCTAGTATTGCCAGTCAAATCTGTCAGCTGCATCGAGAAGTTTGAGATTTTGAAGCCTAATATTATTTAGCCAGTTTGGACATATGCGTACCTCACATTTAATACTTTGGCGGACTATTAGGGGTTTAATTCTCTATGAAAAAATTATTCTTATTCTAATCCATCAATTAAATGGGAAAATTAAAGAGATCCTAGGACATTAAATTGAAACATAATCAAAGATGTATTTCGAAAAGTGAGCCATTTATTTTGAAATTGGTATAAGTCACTTTGTTTATAAATCGAGATATTTAAGGGTTTGCATTTAAACATGTTTAAAAATATTAATGCCAACTTACTACTTGTGTTTGCTATCCCAGGATACTTATGTTTGTTTCAGTATAAATTATTATTTTTTTTTTTATTTTATTTTTTTTTTAAATTTTTTTTTTTATTTTGTTTTCTATTTTTTTCTCTATTTTTTATTTTGCGCCACCTACCGGATCCCAATGTAACAATAAACCTGACTGGTATCTCCATGAGTACAACAAAACAAAAATAATATAAATTGGTCAAGCCGTTCTCGAGTTTTGCGGGGTCATTCTATTTTTTGGGTTCATTTTTATAAATATAGGATAAGATTAAACGCCTTAAATATTATTTTAAAAATATTTTTATCATATTCCATGTAATTAGTTTTTGGTATTAATTCAACTATCTTCTTATATCTTTTTCTCTTTTCATCTCCTTATCTTTTCTATTTTCCAATGAACTGAATTTTGTCGACAAGAATTTCCCAATATCCTTAATTCTTGGATTTACACCTCTACAACTTGCATCTACCATCAACATAATTTACATTTCAATTTTAAAAGGTTTTCTTAATGAAATAGAGATCGTGATTAATTTCCTTTTTAAATGAATCAAATTAGTAAAATATCCAAATAGCTTAGATGAATTGCTTCACATAGAAGAAGAAAATGAAGGGTGAAGGACCCCTAAAGTTTATTCAAACAAAAAATATCTGTGTGTTCTGTGTGAGCACAAAATATTTTCTTAGAACCTTTTGCTTTTCAAGAGAGAGTAAATGTGAAAACTAATGTTTTACAGATTAATCTTAAAACAAACACATAATAAATCTCGGATATAACGATCCTTGTTTCCTGTTTCTTCCTTTTTATTCACTTTTTGTTCGGTATTTTATAAAAAGGATACACTTTTCAATTAATAAACAACAAAATAAATTGGAAATGAAAGGAAGAGAAGAGTGAAAAAAGAGAGTAACAACTAGTATGAAAACCAAAACCATAATTGAATTTCTGGCGCCGGTTAGTATTCTTTATTTTTTGTTGAATTTTTAACTCATGTCAAAGCAAAAAGCAAAAAAAAAAACAAAAATTTGTGGAAAGAAGATAAAAAGAATTAAGTAAAATTTTCTTTTAGTAGAATTTTCAAGCGCCATATGTGTTTGGGGGTGAGAAGAAGAAGGATTAAATCTGCCTATCTCGGCACTTTGGTGTTGCTGTGCCTTTCTAATTAAAATTATAAAATGAAAAAGCACATACACATTTCTTTTTTTTTTTTTTCATTTTTAAGGATATCAGAATGGAGTGAGAAAAGTGTGTGCATGCATGTGGCCAAATTCAAGCGCCCAAGGCTAAATGACCCAAAAACAATGGAAGAGAGGAAGAAGGAGAAAGAGTAGCGGTAGAGTTTTTGTGAATATTTTTCTCTACGAGCCACACAAAATGCCAAGTAAAGCAAATAGCAAACAACAACACACAACTCACATATACATAAGTAAACATATGGGTTAAGTTGAACTAATGGTCAAGCACAGATACACACACACACATGTACATACAAACACGGCATGAGAAGGGCAAAAGGGTAACAGACATTTGCATATGTAAAAAGCATTTTGGCAAATTGAACTCGTGTCCAAATTTTAAGCAGATTACAGACCATTAAGCATTTTTCAACGAATAAATAATTTTTCGTTATAAAAACGCGCATTTGTTGTTTATGTATGAGTGTGTATGTGAGTGTGTGTATATGTGTACTTGCGTGTTTCATATAAAATATTTTGATAAGGGTTGAGTTTGAAAGTGAACGAGACACAAGGGTTGTGTGCTTGATGCGCATCATAACTTTTAAGTTATCTTTTTTTGTTTTTACATTGAAATTAATCAAAAGCATGAAAACAAAACAAAAATCATAACAAAAACACAAAGATTATTTAAATAAAAGTAACAAAATTGTCAGCTAAAGGTTTATTTCCATTCCAAGTTTTGTATAAAATATGTTATTTCAAAGTAGTTTTTGTCTTTGATCTAATGTTTATAATCGTTACAAACTGGAAGTTTGTTTATTTGTCAGTTATTTAGTAAACTTTGATTCTGTCATAATTAAAAATCCATTTAGATCTCGAACTTCTTTCAACGTCCTTATGATTTTAATTTACCTTGACTGCCTTCATGAATGTTGTCAGCTCACCTCTTTCTATTTTCCTGTGCATTGAATGTGATGATGAATGGTTAAGCTACTTAAGCATAAAATATTTGAAGAATTTTACGTTAATTTACCTCATTAAAATACAAAAATATTTTTGCTTGTAAAATATTTTAAAATAATGTTGCTTTTTATAATTTTATATTTTTATTTTTTGTTTTTTGCATATTTCTTTTTGTTGCTTTTCGTAAGTAGCTTTTGAGAATTTCCATAAAATGAAAATATTTTTATATTTTTCACATATTTTTATTTTAAATATTTTTATTTCTCTGCTTTTGGTTTAATGATTTTTTTATGTTTTTTTATGACTACGATAAACACTAGTGTGATGTTGTTAATCCAAAAATCTATACGTTGAAGACATCATGTGTATTAGCCATTACATTTTTACCTCCAGTATGAGAATCTACAGGATGTGGTTCCTTTAGTTTTTCTTACCTTGCTAAACAGGAACGCAGAGAATGGATTCACATCATTTAGGCTTATCAATATACGCTATGTCAGTTAAGAAGTAATATTTCTAGAAATGCTCTGGTTGGCAGCCAGCAAAGGTGATTAGCACCTTGACAATGTAGTGACCCTAGAAGCATATCGAATAATGTTGACACAAACTGATATTGTGACTCTTTCGGCCCATAGCATTAAGAGTAAAGCTATCCGGATTACGCTTATTTGAGTGCCTGGCGAAATGGCGGTAACGGTGCGCTATAAAGGGATCGTCAGGGCCCTTTTATTTAACAGCTGTGGACATAAGCACCCCCTTACAAGATATTATTTCAGTACTAGAATACTCTGGCCTTGCTACCAGCCAAAACGGACCTCCAAACTCCTACAACTTAACAAAAAAAAAAAAAAAAAAAAAATCGTATGATGACGGGAGTTTTAACGGGGCAAAAATATTGCATGTTTCACAACAACATTCTGTCGTTGCTATCAAGATGAAGTGAAATCAAAAAGCATTAAACCCCTCCTATGTGACAGCACTACTATTCTAGGTAGATAAACTCGCTTTTCGGGAGACTTTCTTTGAAGATTTGGACAGTGTGGCGAAAGTTTCACTGAAGAACATGGTTCGTTCGTAGTTTCTTCGGTTTGGTTTTAAGGGGAACCTTCTGAAACCAACTAGTACAATCTCCTTCTATTCTTCTTTGGTTTACCGCCTATCCCCCATCCTTTTGTCGTAAACAGGTATCACAATGGGCCGCAAGTCATCTGAGGGAATTCGTGTGTCCTTGCGAGCGGCCTGTGTAACATTACCATTCGCCATAATATGCCATTCTGAACCCTAAGTATTAAGAGAATATCCAGCCAGACGATGACCCAACGCACAATGCATGTAAAACGTAGAGTTACCTGTCAAAGTAACCACATCAGTTGAAGAAATGCCTGATCCAAACTCCAGACCTCAATCCATGCCGAAGTCTAGGACCAATGGAGAAGGGGATGCTTTTAAAATTCGATAGAGTGTCCAGACCGGAAGATTTATTTAAGGGCTAAATGCAGCACGTATAGAATTATATTGACCACTTCCAGTAACAGATAGAGAGAGGCAAAGATGTTGCCAAGGTTTTGATCTCTATGATGGTGTTCCTAGAACGTTTAGATGGATGGCAAGAGCCAGATGAGAGGAGAAAAATAAATAGAAAAGATGATGGCGCTGTAAAAAAGGCAGATCAAATGATGTGTGCAGTTGATGTTAGATAAGTGGAACTGGAACAATTGAAAGAAGACTGGAGTTTATCTGATATCTGGTATTTGTGAATTGGAATTGTAATTTTTCTTAGTGATCTCTTGTATTTTTGTGAATGCTGAGCCGCTCAATAACTTTTTGCTATTAAAAAATTAATTATGTGTACAATAAAAATTGTAACAGTAACCGAAAATTGGACTGATGAGGTAATCAATAATTATTCTTGCCCTTAACTAATAACTTTATGTAGAAGTTAATCAACTATAATTTGGAAAAAGTATGTCAAAGGCAGAATTAAATATAATTTTTATTATTTTTTGTTAACTTATTTCTACTTTAAATATACAATTTTGTTTAAGTTTTCACTATTTTGAAAGAATGAAACGCACAAAATTATGCAATGTTTTTTTTTCTGTTTGAGCTTTGTTTGTTGCTGCTACTGTTGCTGATGCTATTGCTCCTGTCAGAGGATTGCAATTTTTCTCTTTCCTTGCGGCAAGAACAATTATTAAATTTTTATACAATTTTTTTCCTTTCAGAAAACAGAAAAAAGACAAAAATGCAAAAACAAAAACAAAAAACAAAAAGGAGATCAAGAAAACATTTCATTAACAAAACGATTTTTGTTTTTCGGTGGAGAATAAACTTTATTTGCATTTCATTTTGTATACCCTACAATGGTGAAGGAAATTAAAAGTGTATGATACAAAGTAACTTTAATAAAACAAAATCCAAAAGTGTTCAAATCAATATTCTTCCATCTATCGTACTAT
The DNA here is from genome assembly GCA_037043295.1 of Amiota minor. Lineage (NCBI taxonomy): Eukaryota > Metazoa > Arthropoda > Insecta > Diptera > Drosophilidae > Amiota > Amiota minor. The sequence goes on from JBAMAW010000382.1 coordinate 1,815,723, forward strand.
TGTTTTAATGCGTTTCTCAAAAATTCTTGTATTGGATTAATTCACATGGCATATAAATTTTAATTTTAATGCAATTGCAGTTTTGTATTAAAATACTTCTAGCAGGAAAGGACATTTTCAATGCAAAATTTAAATAATTTTCTTAATTTTCATTTCAAAATTTGTTCTATGAAAAAAAAAAAAAAAAATTAGTGTATTTCCTAGTCGATCTTCTTTAATAAAATTCCTTTTTATGGTTGCTCCTTTTCATTCAGAAATTATTTTCCTTATTGTTTTCCTTGTTACAAAAAACCAATTGCATATGTCAGTTACAAATAAACAAACAAACAAAAAAACCCCAGAAAAATACGTTTTAAAAATATAAAAATAAAAAAATCAGTTGAGAAAATTCTCTCGTTGTTTTATTTTTTTATTTTGTTGAAAACGAAACAAAAATCTCTATTGTTGCGTCGAGTTTCTTGTTGTTGTACTTGTGAAGAAAAAACTGTTGCAAAATTTCATTAAACTTGATATAAATAACCGAAGGCATTCAATTCTAGTCATCGTCATCATTATCATCACGAAGTAGTTTATTTTATATTGTATAATTTGCTTTGAAAGTAAAATAAATGCTATAAGATCCTTTGCAACATAATGGTTAACATTTATTAAGTTTAAAAAGATTAAAAATGAATGATTTTTACAATCCAGAAGGATGAAAGATAGACAATGGGTAAAGGAAAAAAATGTTGATATTACTAATTTAAATGTAGAATTAGATTTAAGTCTGCCCATGAGAAGAATCATTCCATAAAAAGCAGAAAGTTGTACTAGTTCCTTGGACCATAATCTCAACTTAGCCTGGAAATCAAATTTGTAGAGATACGGCAGTTCTGAAATTAGCATGGACAATTGAGCTGTCGATAACGGCAAGTATCACCAAATTTAAGACTCTGCAAAGTTGTCACTCTGTGCGTCCTTGGTAGATGAGCAAATTCCAACGACACACAGTATCATTGGTTAGAGATATGATAAGAAAAATATCAGATAAACCAGATCACATTAACAATTTGCCAATGCAACAACCAACAATTTGGCTATAAGTTTGCTAGAAAGCGACCGTTAGATTAGATTTTAAGTTTTTTGTATGGTTGCGTTCGCTGGAGCTTCACCAATCCTGTAAAGTAAAATGTTGCTATCACAATTTGTCTTTAGACAGATAAATAATTTTATTTTTGTTAAAAGAAAAAGCCAAATAAGCCTTCAAAGTCTACAAAAGAAAAGACATTAACAGTTTCGTTCTTGACCTAAGATTTCTTTCGCTTTTTTCTTGTTTTTTAGGAAAGACCCAAACCACACCGCATAAGTCAAAACAAAAAGACAAAAAAAAAAAAACCGAAAAACATTTCTCGTTGTCGTCTTTTAAAGACAAAATTTTAATTCGTAAGGCTGAACGTTTTTTCAGTTTCATTGTGTCATCGCACTAAGACATGCACTTGGTGTGTGTTGGAACACGTTTTCTTGCCTTATTTCTCAAAGACATTTTGCCTGTTGCGATGTGTTTTCATCATAGTATAATTGACATAAACCAAAAGCCTTTATATTCCAAGTCTTTTATGATTTTAGGAAATCTATATATCTATAAGAAAACCATAAATACGACAAATTGATAAAATTTAAACTAAGTATCTTTTATGAATGAAAATGTAAAGATGTTGATCATTAAAAGTAGAATATGGTAAACAAAAATCCTGTACTGAATTTGAGGATTCATTAATTTTAGTTGGGTTTCTCTTCAAGAGATGTAATTCAAAATTTGCTCATAATTTCCACAATTTTACTTCAATTTTTCTTATTTGGTTTTGACAAAATTATCTTGCTTATGCTTACTTAATATACGAGTACATAATAATGATGCTTCTCTTGTCTACCATAATATTTTTTCTATTTTTTTTTTTTGCATATAAATATTTTCTTTTGCTACTTGTTTAGCCGCATATTTTTGTCTTGTGTGTGTTGCCGCTTGTGGCGTTTCTGGTTTGGTAACATGAACTTGCAACAAGTTGCATTAATGTTGAGTCTTCTGAATATAGTAACTAGTACTGCATGCCATGTGAGTAAGTGAGTGAGTGAGTGTATTTGCTTTTCTTTGAGTGTGTGTGAGTGCTGAGTATGTCTGAGTATCTTGAACAAACGGCAACCAAAAATATGTAGTAAGTATAAGTAAAGTGCAAGTGGCATGCATGAAAATTGTGTATTGTTTCAACATGCAACAACAACAAAAGTAACAACTGTAATAGAATCCATCTTCCATTTTTATTTTCCTCTAGTTTAACTTTAGTTACAATATATTTTTTCTCTTTTTCTATGTAGCCTTCAACATCATCTTCTTCATCATTTACTTACAAATATGTGTAATTTCTCGTAATATACTCGTACCTTCTTCTTACAACAAAATGCTATCAGCTAAATGAAGTTAGTTGTGCAAGAAAAGTTTTGCTTTTCACAAGTCTTTTGTTTTTGTTTAAAGAATTTTCAGTTAATTTTATACTCCTTAATGTATTTTCTTAAAATATATTATGAATATGATGATCCTAAAGCAATATTCCATTGGTAAGATGATGATGTCCTTAATGTTTGACATGATTGTGATATAAATTGCAATAATTTACTTTACTTTATTATTATTAATCAATAATTAAAATTCAATTTTACTAAAATATTTCTCATTATATTTATGATGATTTTTGATTTGAATATATTATTTGTATTGTATCTTTTGATATTCTAAGGATAAAGGATGATAAAATTAAGTTGTTAATAATTTATTGTATATGGAAAATGTAATTCAATAAAATACAATAAATTCTATTCGGACATCGTCTGAATGATGTAAATGTAACCATAAATTGAATAATTGGTTAAATGATTCTCTGAACTTTGAAGTTCTTAGTAATTTATTAGCATGATGTTTCATACTTCTATTGATTTGTAATTTAAGTTTGTGAAGATTGTCATTAATTTTTACTATATTTTTCAATATTCTTTACATATTTGTTTGATTTAAATATATTTTGTCTTCTTTGTATGAAGTTGGTTCCAACTCTATAATGAAGTCAATGGGGTCGCTGCATCACTTTGCTATAGAAGAAGAGAGGAGTTCGAGACGATATGTAGAAAATGCAAGGAAACAAAATTAAAAACAGATATAAAAACATTTATGACAAGCAAATTCTTCTTACGAAGCTGACTGTCACGACTGTGGTCATTTAATCCTAAAATAAGTATGTTTACCTGTAATAAATTTAAAAAATTGAGTATGCAATTCGCTGCCTTCATTCATTCAATATACTAGCATTTTGCTCCACATGAAAATGTAAAAAAAAAAAACTCTCAATGCTACCTACCGGTTTTAATTGTGAATGTAAACCATCCACGAATCCATTCAAACACACACAAATAATTTCATCAAAATCTATCCAGCCGTTTAATGGGAGTACAGTAACACACACTAGAATTTTATATAAACATAAAGATATTTAAGGTATGCACGTATTATCCATCAAGTTCAAGGAGGAAGACTGTAGAAAGTAACCAGGGAAGAGGTGAGCTGTCGAATCGACTGATTCTGATGCAATTGAATAGCAAAATAAGAATTTGTTCATTCGTTAGTTTCTTAGAGAAATTAGACCAAAGTGATTCCCTGCTAATCATTATATATTTTTTTGTATTGTACGAATATAGTTTCCTATGTTCAATGAATTTTCTGAAACTAAACATTAACGATTATTCTTTCACAAATACGAGTATCTGGAAAGTGCACATTATTTCATGATCTGACTGGTATAGTTATTCTTAGTTTTTGACGTCCCAATCCACCTCCTGAACATCGCATTAGAAGCATCAGGAAATAAATAACCTTTATTAGAATTATCTAGTACCTTTTGCCTTTTGAAAAATCGGAAACAATTTCATTTTAGACATTTATCTCTACTTCATGATTTGGAGAGCGACATTAATCTATGTCCTACTTACAATTACAATGAGAGATTAACAGAATCTTGCCCACTTTTTATGCTATAACCATGTACTCATATCTGCATTAAAACTAAAGAATTTTTATAGGCCGCTATTCTTGGCACTTAAAGATTTTGACCATAACTAGTTCTAACGTAACAATGTTGCCTTCTTTCAATATCGAGCCCTCACCGAAAATGAGTTTTTGGTGGGAAATTGTTCCAAACCTACTTTCCCCTCCGGGAAATTTTTCTGAGTTTTATAGTCTTGATGTATAGAACTCTTATTCCTGGAGGGAACATTATTTTCATTTATAATTTGTGATCCAGGTTATCCTCTATAAATTAAATTGGATTTCTTGGCTACTACATGAATGAAAACAATAAGGGGCACCAACTCATGGACTTTTTGGAGTTCGAATTGGTAGTACCTTTGGGTACGAAGTCTGACCGAGAGGCTATTTTCTGGTACCACGGGTGGTCAAATGCGGGTATAGTATTACTCGACGTGGAGTAGCGTTATACTACCGGGTGCTGTGACCCAGAGAGCAGCATATTTACCAAAATGAATATGACTCTAATTTGGTACCTGCGGATATATATCCAAGGGGACGTTGATTGACGTTTTTCAATCCATGTGCTTGGCACCGTGTTCTTGAGTCTTCTTGCAGACAGGTGAGCACGTAAAACACCGGTACTTCATTGTTCCAAACCTACTAATCTACTAATATATAAGCGATAATCACTACAACTGCGGAGATAAAACTGGATTAATTTTATTGTTTATATTGCCAGCCAAAGTAGAAAAAAGTTGAAGAAACGCTCTATTTTAAAAAGTGTTGTTTGCTGCATACGTTATTTTAACAGTTAGAGCTCGATTTGCTTACTGATCGAAAGAAAAAGTTCATAATAATTTCTATTTACTTAATTAGATGATATCCAGAAACAATTATTTCCGAAATTCCGGCGTCTCAATTGAATTTTCCATATTTCAAGCATTCAAAAAATACAATTTATTATCATCAACAAAATGAATAAAGTTTTGGAACAATTTCCAAATGATCTTTGTCGAATGTTGTTGTCTTTTTGTTTGGGACTGTTTGTATTTTTGATGATGATGAACACTTCCCGTTTTTGCCCATCCTATTTCTTATTATCAATACAATAAAAAACAAAACAAAAAAAAAAAACACTCTCTAGTTTACTCTACATATAATTTGGGTAATAATTTTAATATGAATTCCAATATTTTTCACGTGATACACATTTTATATAAAAGTTAATAAACTATTTATCTATTCATGTCGTCGAATGAGTTGGATTTTTTGATTAGTTGTGTTGTAGTTTGTTGGTTTTTTCCTCTTCAGCGTTGGATGCCTTCCTTATTCGCAATGATGGATTTTTTGATTAGTTGTGTTGTTGTTTGTTGGTTTTTTCCTCTTCAGCGTTGGATGCCTTCCTTATTCGTAATGATGGATTTTTTGATTAGTTGTGTTGTTGTTTGTTGGTTTTTTCCTCTTCAGCGTTGGATGCCTTATTCGTAATGAGGATTCACAGTAACACCTTCTAGCACTTCCTCTGACAATTCAGCCATGAATTTCATAAATTCCTCGGAATACCGGCAACCTCTGTACTCCATTCTTATGAATGTCCTGGCCAGGAACCGAAGTTGATCGGCGTCGAATTTACCGTTATGAAATGATAAGAACCTTCGGTACATTGCCCATTCTTTACCTCTTAGATATGCCAATTTATAATCGTCAATTATATTTCCATTTATATCTATAGTACCAGTCTCCCCCGACGACACATCAAACTTCAATCCAGGTTTCTTTGTTTCCGAAGGTTGCGGTTGTGATGCCATTTTAAAATCGAATTTTGATTTTATTATTTACCCAAAAATGTAATACAAAAGTAACGAGATGATCGATTATTCCGATTATTATTCAATCAAAACTTGCACCAAGGAAGAATCTCTACAAATTTTTATATTCTCTTTATGAATACAAAAATTTGTTTTAATCGACCATGTGTTTACTGTTTGATGTATTGAGTTGAAAGGAACGATTTTACTATTTTTAATCTATTTATATTCACAAATTTAAACTATTCATCTAGTTCTTAATAATCCTTAACGCATCATTCTCAATCTACACTTAATGCAGGCTACACATATTTTATTACCTACTTAAGGACTGAACAATTTATGTGAGACCTAAACAGAGACTAAAGCAAGCGAATTTATTTTATTCCTCGAAAATTGTCTGGTCTCAGTAGAAATTTACCAAGAATTAATAAATATTTTGAATTTCTAAATAATTCTAATTTAAGGATGATTTTAGAACGTGATTTGGTTTTAGATTAAGTTATAAAATACAATATTTGAGTTTATCTTCTTCGGTTCAAAGTGTAAATTTCAATATAATGAAAGAAAACATTCGAAGATGGTAGTGAGAGGGATGAAGTTAAGAAAAATAACCAATCCTAAAGTTAAGGACAACTTATATATTTTCTGTGTAATATAAAAGAACACATACCATTAAATCGATCGCAAAATTAGCAATCCGTTTTTCCGTTTTTTTAGGGTTCCGGACCCAAAGGGTTCCCAAAGGAACCCTATTACAAAGACTTCGTTGTCCGCCCGTCGGTCCTCGGGTCATATCTCATAAACCGCAATAGCTAGAGAGTTGAAATTTTCACAGAATGTGTAGTTCTATCCGGGCATCAGCAACAAATACTAAAAGTAAAATATTTTCAAAAACTTAAAGAGGTCCCCATACAAGAAACATTTAGTTTTGTATGGCAGCTATACGATCCAGTTATTCTACGATCTTGAAATTTGGGTGGTTGGTGGCTATACATCAGAAACTTATATTGTCGAAATTCTATTTTGATCGGACCACTAGAGAGGATACCTCCCATACAAACCTCCATTAAAATTCAAGTTCTTATTCGAAAAACTTTTTTGTTTTTTAAACTATTGAACTGAAATTTAGACACTATAAGTTTCTGATATAGACGCGGTACGTTTGTTGGAATCAGTCAAATCGGACCACTACGGGGAGTACCTCCCATACAAACCCCAATCTAGTACGGAAACCTCCGTCTACGAGTCTGACTCACTATTGGCCAATTTTTTTTAATTTAATATAATTTTTCGATTCTTTAAAAAACCGGAGATTGGCGATTTAAGAATATTATGTGGTGAATGCTTGCTATGAGAGCAATGTCCTACGACGTCCAAATTTTAAATTTCTCAAGTAAAGTAGTCATATGTATGTATAATAATGTATCTAGGATCGCTTGCTATGAGAGGAATATCCTATGAAATCCTAAATCAGATGCTCAATGAGTTCTCTACGAAGAGTTCTTTGATGGAATGCCATATTGGAGAAATCCATTCGCTTTGAATCATTTTCGATATGGAATAGCTTTTATCGGGGTATTCTTCGTCCAAGTAGCCTGGATTTATAAAGCAATCTCCAGACCGTAGACTTATTTCAGATTTGACTGATGTCTGGGAAAAATGTTCTCAGAAAATGAAATGAACTTTGAGACTAGAATTGCCTTCACTATCAAGTTTGCTCAACAAATCTTAAACAATTTTCATGTAAGAAAGCTGAAATTTTCCAGAAGTTCTTTTTTCTTTTAATTTAATTTATATTAAAGTAATTTTTAGCTTTAAAAAACTTAAAAGATGTATAAAATAATTCAGCATTCAAACTAAATTTTATAGTTCCCGTTCTTCTAGAATCTAAAACTTTAAGGAGATAGAATTCTCACATATTATGTATTCATGTGTATGAAAATATGATTGGTTATTTATTTAGCAAACCTGAAACAAGAAACAAAAGCTTTGTTTTGCAGTCTATTCTACTTCAATATTTTCTTTGTAGATAATTAGAATAATATTTGATTTAAAACATTTTATTTCAATTATCCTTTTTCCAAACTAAACAATGAGCAATGAACAAATTTTGTGTGCGCACACACAAGAAAGCAAATGGAAATAGAAACTGAAAGCTAATGAATACAAGAAGAACAACAGATGGTGATGATGATGGTAAAGAAAAAAAAAAAAAAAAAAAATTTTGAATCCAACTATGAAATAAGAAGAAATAGTAAAAACAGCAACAGAAGAAATTTCACCAAAGGCTATTTAAACTTAGCCAAACGCAGGACTCAGTCTAAGTGATGATTAACAACTATATGTGAGTGTATGAGGGCAACAAAACTAACTAAAAAGAAAAGAAAATATAATAGAAACTAAACTAAACTAAACTAAACTGACAAAGAGGACGATAATTCAAATGAAATATAAATTTGTTTTTCAATCTTTTTTTTTTTTTTTTGTTGAATCAAATGAAAGGAAAAAAACTAGAAAATAAATAATTAAAAAATTGTAAAAAATAAAAGAAAATTGTAATGAAAACAATGAAATTTAAAAGAATTCAAAGAACATTAAATGAAATTAAGCATTTTATTAAATGCAGTGAAGCAGGAAATGATAAAATAATAACAATTATTGTATCTCAAGATCATGACAAGGATAAGTATTTGGTCATAAACCATTTAACATTCCACTTAAACATATATTAAGTTACTCATTCATTATTGTCTTTTTGAAATGCCCAAAAACTGCTAAAATTATCTGAAAGTTGTGAGTGAGATGAGTAAGAAATTTATGCAAAAAGTTTTTCGTTTTATGAGGAAAAGAAAAGATATGAATAAAGGAATGACGAACAAAAGAGCAATAGCATTTTACACCCAGAGGCTAATTAAGTGTCATATGCAGGAGCAAGCAGTACAAAGTATTTGATATTCATGATTCTTGTTCATTTGAATTATACACACTTTACTTTCTACTTATTGTATCTTTTATTCTAGTCTTGTCTTGTCTTGTCTTGTCTGTGCTCTTTGACTCTTTCACTCTTTTTAAGGTTTCTTCTACTTACTTATATTAAATAAGCAAGAAAGTATTCTTTCATTTGATTAAATGCTTTTAATTGGTTGCGTTTAATTGAAAAAGATTTGTTGCATACTTTTCAGAACAACACTTGAACCTTCTTCTTGTCAATAGAAATGTGTTGTCCACATTGTTGCTTTGATATAAGTATGTACATATATTGAAATAGTTTCTATAATATGTAATAATAATGACATAAAGATACTTAACAACACAACAACAACATAACTTCTATTCTAATTCTATATGCATATTTAATCCTTGCGTTGTCCTTGCATATGTGCATTCTATGCAAAGATGAATCTCTGTAAATGTTTCTATTACACTTGATTTTGTTTTTGTTGTTGTTGTTATTGTTGATTTAAAATTATCAGTTTTGCATATCTAAGTGTGCGCATTATATGCAATTAATTAATGTTCAATTGAAATTGTATTTCTCATATCAAAGACAAGTAGTATAAGGAGATAGATTGTATTGTATTAAGGAGCGGCAATTTCAAACTGATGATTATTGCATAAATTTCATTAATAAGTACAGTCAGAATATATGATTTAATAACAGATTTTTGTTTTAAATCTTAAGTGTTCAATGGAAAGTGATGCACAACACAAACTTCGATTACTTGGACAATTAGAAGACACATAAAGGTGTGTTGGTTATATAAAGTTAAAAATGTTTGTATGGAAGCTATTAGATCCAGTCATCCTTAGACGGTAGGTGATTATGGGTCAGTCACTGATACTATCCAAATTTCAGTTCGATAAGACATAAAAAGTTGTTGAAATTGAAGGTTGGTTGCAAAAAGTTAAAAAAGTTTGCTTGGGAGCTATACAATTCAGTAATCCTAGGGTCTTGAAATTTACATGTTTGATGAATATTGATCAGAGAGTCCACATTTCATTTCAATAATACAAAAACCAAAAAAGTTTTTCAAATAAGAACATGAAATTTAAATCAGGGTTTGTATGGGAGCTATAAGATCTACTAATTCTAGAGTCTTGATATTTACACGGTTTGTGAATATGAGTCAGACACGGATACTATCCAAATTTTAGTTCAATAATACAAAAAGAAAAAAGTTTTTAAAATAAGAACATGAAATTTAAATCGGCGTTTGTATGGGAGCTATACGATCCAGTAATCCTAGCGTCTTGACATTTACACAGTTGGTGAATATGGGCTAGACACGGATACTATCCAAATTTCAGTTCAATAATACAAAAAGCAAAAAAGTTTTTCAAATAAAAACATGAAATTTATTTCGGGGTTTGTATGGGAGTTATACAATCCAGTAATCCCAGGGTCTAGAAAGTTATTGTGTCCACATTTCAGTTCGATAACAATGAAAACAAAAAAGTTTTTCTAAGAAAAACATGAATTCGAATCGGGGTTTGTATGAGGGATTCATGATCCAGTAATTATAGGTTCTGGGAATTTAGTTGATTCTTGAATATAGATTAGGCACAGGAATAAACATTTTCTTCTTCACAAAATGCAATTGACAATACTGCAATACTGGCAATAACAAAATCGAATACTAATCGCCTTTAAATGATTGCTTTGACCAAAGGTTTTCGTTAAGAATTATGTTATTTCGTATGATTCCCTATAAACTTTGGTCATCTTCTTTCATTCTTGAAATCATAGTCATTGTCTTGTTCAAAACTTAATATATTCTGTTTCTTTGTCTTGGATGTTTGTTATGCTACTTGAATTCATAATATAGAAATTTACCTAAATTATATTGAAATACAAACAAATAACAACTCATGTGCAATTCCTAACACATCTACACTGAAATTTCCATATTAAATTCTCAATAATTAGTTTGTTTTATTGGGGTGAAAATTGTAATAAATTATTATTGTATTTTCCAAGAAACTGTATATCTTCTGTCATGCAAACTTAGAAATTCTAAGAGAAATCCTGTACATATATATTCTCCGAAATAATAGAAATTATTGCATTTACACTTACTCATCCTTTAAGGATTTTCCTTATATACAAACTCACACTCTCACACTAGCAACAATAACCAATAAACCGTGCAAAAATTTTGTTGATTGGCAAATAAAATTGAATTTTCTTTCTTAAAAATGAGCTCACACACTATAAACACATACAGATACAGATATGTACTCACGAACACATACACATTAGGGCACTTTTGTTGGAAATTCACGCAGAATTTTCTTAGAACTGTATGTGTGCGAGAAGAGTTTGAGTATTAGTGCACTTAAAATAAATTAAAAAATTTATACAAAAATGTGAAATATGCCATTAAATATAATTCAATTACAATTCCATTGAACTGAACCTGAAAAGGGAACGAACGTATGACGATAAAGAAAATAAAACTGCTATCTTCTAAAGAAGGCGTTACAGTGCAGTGCAGGTACTACCTACTATTCTCTATACTATACATATATGACAATGATTCGTTTCAATTGAATTCAATATGCCATTAACCCATTATGGTTCAATGCGCATAATAATGACACACAAAGGCACGTCGCTGATGTGGCTTTTGTGTATCGGATGGATGGATGAATGGTTGGAGGAGACTCTGGTACTGGTACCAGTACAAGAACCAGTCAGGCAGGCATCTTTTGAAATATGCAATAACATAAATGTACATAATAATATTTTCTTGCTTTTGCAAACTATTGAATACTCGTACTAATACACAAGTCTATACTGTACATTTCCTTCATTATCATCTTCCTCGATAGTAACATCATCCCTTTAACATATTCACATATTCTGTGGTTCTGGTAGTACGCGGGTTCACGTAGATATGAAGAAAGAAAAAATGAAACCATGAAATTCACACATAAAACTGCAGAGAAAGACAGAAAAAAAAAAGAAAACACAAAGAATACCAGCAACATCAGCAGAAGTGACAGTATGAGGAGGCTAAGGAGAGAGAAATATGAAGAAAAGAAAAAAAAAAAAATATGAAATGAAATTATAAAAGAAAGAAATGACGAATTCGGAGAAGGGGGACAAAATTGTTGTAAGGTAAAAACTGCGGTGCAGACGAGAATTTTTCAATTTTCCAATCCTTTGTGTATCAATAAACGTTCAATTCATGAGCAGCACACTGTCATCATGTATTGACGGAGATGAGAACCTTGTGGAAAGTCCTTGTCAGGATATGTGACATGTTATTTTTTCCGCCCCCACCTCTTTAGACAATGTAGTAGGTTGGGGGTTTTTTTTTTATCGGCGAAGGAGCTTAAAGGGCATCATTTCGATTTACGCCTTTCTTTCTTTGCTTTCTTTACTTTTAATTCTCCCTCCTCTATCTCTCTCTGTGTGTGTTATAATCAATGATATTTTCCAACAATAACAACAACAACAAAAACACACAAAGTAGTCATCATTCTCAGACAGCATCCAACACCCATCATCATTCTCTTTTACAAGAACGAGTACCTTTAGTGGCTTTGCTTCGCTTCCTTTCCATTTCGATTTTTTCCTCTTTGTGTTTATCTTTTTTGTCATTGTTTTTCATTTAAAGTTTTCCATAATTTGCTGTGTGTGTTTTTTTTTTCTTTCCTTAAAAAAACACGTTATCCTCCTTGCTGCCCATTTTTTCCCTCCTGTTGTGGCTTATTTTGCCGTCATTTTTTGTTGTTGTCATTATTGCACTTTGACACTGTTACGCGTGACTCTTTCTGTCATGGTTTTGTTGTTGTCTCTTGTTGTCCTTTAGTGCTTAATAAGCTGCTTTCGTTGCTACACCATAACACAATAAAAAAAAAAACACAACTGCAAAATAATCTAAAGCGAAAGTGGAAAGAGAGTCGAATTCAATTGGAATTGGTTTGTGTGACAGGTGCGTGTGCATTTTCAAATCATTTGCTGTCATTGGCGTATTACACCATTCTTTTACGCTCTGCTTCGAGTATCTGCTTATAAATGAAAGTGTCAAAGATGTGAGAAAAAAAAAAAAAACAGGAAAAAGTGAAAATTGTTTTTATATTTCAATTCCAGTTATAATCAAAGTCGGGAAAGCTTTGTAAAATTCTCTTTCCCTAAACTTTCTTTTGTAATTAAAAAACAATATTAATTTCTGCAGTTTCTAATACTCATCCTGAGCCTCATTATCTATTCTAATTCTTGTCACTTATGTGACCTACGCAAGTGTGCATATCCTTTGTAAAGATTTTTGTGATTAAAAGTAATGAATATTGTAAAATTATACATAATCTTAATTCAAAAAAATATGAGGTAAACAGAAAATAATTTTTCTTTTTATTTCTTATATAAAAAGTGCATCTCTGCATTGACAGATTTCACTCTGAGGTTGCGCTCAATACCATCATTTCTGCAATGATGACATGTTACGTATGATCAACATCATTTTCCATTAATTGTATACCTAGGCGACATGTTTATGTTCAATATTCCAAAGAATCTACAATTTTTTTCCCTTTTCAAACTTAAAATAATCAAATTAAATAACATAGAGATTATTTAAACAGTTTATTATCTCTTATGAACGTAGAATTGCATTTCTTCGACTCTTAACGTTTTGACTTTTATATTTTTTTTTTTTTTGTTTTATGGAAAATGATGATCCTCTTTGGGGTTTGAACTTTAGCTAACTTAAAGTGTCCTTAACTCTTTGACTAAACCCATGGGATATTTTACAGAAAATGGCGTATGAAAAGAAAATAATTGTTCACTATACAACACTATAAAAGGGAAAATAACTAAAATGAAGGTAAGAAAAGAAAAAGTTAAAGAAGAGAAAAAAGAAAAGCTTTTTATCGCTTACTACGCCTTGAGTCTTGACTTTTTCTTGCCTCTTTGTTTTCTTTGTTGCTTGAAAATAGAATGCAAATAGAAGAAAATAAAAATGCAAGAATATGGAAAAAGAATATGGAATATAAGAAAACAATATTTGATATAGTTTTATTGAACAATAGAATACCCTTTTGGATTTGAAAAGAATTAAGAAAATAAACAAAACTTTGAATTAAATTGTAAATGGAAACAAAATGTGTTAATATTTTAAAAAATCATATTAATTTTACGCGAATATTACCTACATTGTAAGCCACTCCAGAGTCTATTACACCCTAGCAGGGCTATCATTTAGACTATATATACAAAATTCGAGTGTACGAAATTTGGTGACTCTTAATCTCCTAAATGGCTGGACCAATTTTAATAATTTTGTTTTTTTGTTTTACCTATGTGGTCACCAAGATGGTCTATGCTTCAGTTGGACCCAATAGGTGGCACTGTTGTCGAGATACAGACACTTTTTTCCAAAATTTTAACATTTTTTTTTATCTAGCGCCCACTGTACTAAGCCGATTTTAATATTTTGTATTTAAAATGATAAATGAATTCTTATTGAAAAGATATGCATACTTATTTTCTTCAGTTTATAACTTTTAATATTGTATTTTTAAGTATTAAGTTTTTTTTGTACGATTTTTCGTTTTTAATGCTTTGGCTGCTGTTATTGTTGTATATTTCCTCTCTGAGTACGCACTTTTGAGCTCTTTGTTTCTGTATGTAAATATTCTAAATTACTTGTTAGTTATATTGACATGATTTTTCCAATTTTGATAAAACTTTAAATGAATGGAATGCCTATTTGTTGTTCACTCTCAAAACAGTTTATAAGGCATAAGAATGTTATACCAATCTATTAATGTTGATGATTAATACAACCGATGTTACCATTTCAAACATCATAACACATTCAAGATACCATATCTCCATTTAATGGGTAGGGTATATATACAAAAAGAGCAAGTGCTGACATGAACAGCAAAATGAAGTAGTAGTGAATATTACATAGGAGTAGATATTGCAAGAATAAGGATGTCGTTGCAACGTTGTAACTAAGTTTGTTGTAGCGCAGTGCTGCGTATCAATCAGGATTTAACAAGCAAATTTATGCACTTGAGTTATCATCCTGTTACTGTAGTCAACTTAGATATGCACATACATACAGACACACACACACACACACACACACACACACACACACACACACACATTAACATTCTGTTTCTCGTTCATTCTTTAAGACTTTCACTCTCTCTTTTTCTATTATTATTGTTGTTGTTAAGTTTGTGCGAAGCAACAAAGTAAAGTATTGTATCTTTTCAGTATTTCACTACTGTGTTTTATTTACTCGTATTTGACTTTGGAGGAGCAGCATTCTCTACGAAAGTATATTTTGTATCTAATGCATGTTGTTTATGATGCTGTTGACGTTGTTGTAGTTGCATTTTGTGTGTTTGCATATTTGAACAGTTTTTATTTACTTCAACTCACAATTGCACTTTTGCATAGATCTTTGACTATTATATCCTTGGCGCTTTTAACTAAATCCGACTGGCTTTAAACAATGCCAACAAAAGCCATTGCAATGAAACAATAACAACAACAACAATTTAAAATAACAAAAACAATAGATATAACAACAACAACAAGAAGAAGTAGAAATTGAGCAAAGTATCTCTCTCTGGGTAACACAAAATAAGAACAAAACAACACAAAAATTTCAATGAAACAAGAATAACAAAGTTGACGATGATGATGATGATGATGATGATGATGGTTATGATTAGAATGATGTTGATGTTGATGTTGTGTTTGTGCATCTGGAAACTATGGACATTATTTATGCATAGGTGTTAGTGCACTAGAGTGTTTGACTCTATGTTGCTTATTGTTGCTGATGATATACTTTCGTCCTTTTTCCATGCATACATTTATATGTTTTCTTTGCATATTTGATCAATATTATTATACTTGATGTCATTTATCCCATGCTATTGCTATTGTTGTTGTTCTTTTATGCATAAATATCAAGTCAGCTAAACATTACAAATGCATGAATGCATAAATCTTTTGTGTACTGCAACAACATCAATATTTGAGAGTCATGAATCTCCATTCAGATCCATTCGGGCATTAATATTACTTTTTGTCTATTTCAATTCAATTCAACATCTCCAACATACAACACTTAAGTATTGTAGGTACATTCCCAAAAAAAGCTTAAATCCTTAATCCTTTTATGTATAAGGCAGATGTGGCTACTCTATCTCCTTTGTCTATCTATCTCTCATCATTGCCTTATTCTTCTTTATATTCTTTGAAATGGTTATAATTTCTCATATATATTTTTTGTTATTTATTTTTAATCCTTTTTTATATAAATGTAAATCATAACTTTTAACCATAATCCTTATTATCCTTCTTTGGTATTTGTACGAGTATGATATATAAAAAAAAATGGAGATCCTGTTTCTTATATTTTAAAGAAAATTGCACACCTTGCATCTAAATTGATGGCATTAGTTGTGTCATATTTCTTGATGCTTGCATTTATAAATCTTTTTCTTCTTGTATTAGTTTTCTTTAGAAGAAAACACGGCAGCAGGACATCATTCTCACTTGTGTTCTTAAACTTTTTTAATTAAAAAGGCTAAGTGCAAAAGTGGAGAATGAGTTTGTGAGTAAAGTGAGTCAAGTGAGTGAGTGAGTAAGCACAAACAGCAAATCTTGACAAATGCTCATTATGGCCACAATGCAAGTTGTCTTGGCTAAGTTGGTAACAAATCTTTGTTAGTTGTTGTACGAGTTGTTGTTGTCGTTTCTGTTACTGTTGTCATGATACTGCAACACTTCATTGGTATTTTACAATATGAGAAGGGGGTCTGATAAGTTACCTAATCATCTGACCGTTAGTCTCTCTATTAATATCTAAAACCATATACTTCTGAAGTGAAACTTTTTTAGCGAAGAGGTAAATCCAAAAAATATGAAAATAAAATGTGACGAAAATCAAAATTTGGCTAAATCAATAATACATAATATTGTTGTGTTATTTTGTTTCAATTGAAAAGAGTTATTATATTTTTCGGTCATTCGACCACCCCCACTACGTCTGAGAAGCATCATCGCATTTTGATTTTCGTCACATTTGATTTTTTAATTTTTGGATTTACCTCCCTTCACTAAAGAAGTTTCACTTCCATATTCTGCTTATTAGGGTAGGGCACACTAAACCCTTTTTTCTTTAGAATTTGAGTCAGATTCTTTGTGTCAATCATTTCCGTTTCTCAGATTCTTATGAAAAGGAAAACTCTTTTGTTTCTGCACAAGAAAGTTTCATAGCAACAAAATATTTATGTGAAACACACATTGTTCCAAGAAAGGAGTATGAAGAAACTACAACTAAGCACTTTTAAGAATTTTTTTTTTTTTACCATATATTTGAATGAATTTATGCTTTGATCAAAGATGGATCAATCACTATTCAATCTACTCAAAACAAAAACTATTAGGTCAGTAGTAAAAGTTTTACTTACTGCAAAATTCAATTGAAGGAACTGAGACCCAATTTGGAGTCTTTTTAAAGAAAATTATTGTTAAACATTTATTAAAATTTCTTTTTCTGTGATTTAGTCAAGAAACTTATCAAACTCTCCTCTAGTATCTGCACTATAACTTAAGAGCTACCAAAGGCTGGCTGTGGTTGGTTGGATATATAAACACAAGAGGATGTTACTGTCGCCGGCGCTGTGGCGACCAAGTGACAAAAAATATCTATTTCATTTGCGCTTTATGTCATTTAACATTTACTAAGCAATTTATTTATTTAAGTTTTCTTTACTCACTACTCACTACTCTACTGCTCTCTTAACCTTTCTTCTATTTTCCTTTTAATTTTCTCATTTAATTGTAGATTTTTTATTATATTTTTCAAATTAAAAAAACTGTTGCCTACTTCTTGGGGCTTCTCGTATAGAAGAAGAACAAACATTGTTTATTGTTGCCATTGTGAGCAGATGGAAAGATGGTAAATGAGTGAGAAAATGAGTAAATGAGTGCATTGAGTGAGTGAATGGGTAAATGAGAAAATGGCATAGTGGTAACTCAGTTGCATTGAACGTGCGAAATGTAAACGCGAAAAAAAGTTAATTAAGTTTATTTAAGCAACGAAACGAAAGCCAAAGGCATAATTGCGAAAAACAACAAAAACAACTATAGTACTTTGATATGACAAAGTGCATGCTATCGAGATCCAACAACACACACACACACACACATACATACACACACATATACAGAAAAGAGTAAAAAATTATTGGCAGTAGGAGGAAAGTCTTTTAAAAAGCTTGATATTACTGGAGGAGGTAATAGAACTCAACTCAACTCAACTCAACTCAACTAATCGAAATCGAAGGGAACCAAATGAAAAATGGGAATGAAAATGAAAAAAAAAAAACAAAAGTGTTGTACATTTTCTCTATTGTAAACGATATTACGGTAAATGTTTTTAATGTTATTGACAGGAAATTGAATTTCTCCTTTTGCATTCATTAAAACGAGATCGAGAGAAAGGCTTTGAGCATTTCAACCAACCAACCAACAACCAACACTCATTTGACGTTCAATGTTTGTTTGACACAACCAAGGGGGGGTCCGTCCTTCATTCTTTTATTTTTTTTTTATGTTTCTTTTTTTGATAGGTTCTTTTGTTTACTATGAGATGACTATTGTTGCTGATGATGATTGTGTTGGGGTCGGTATCTCCACATCTGTGACAGGCGACAGAAACTGAGCCAACTTTTTAAAATTTTAGGTTAATTGAAAATTTTCGACAGTTTTGTGAATTTTGTTGTTGTTATTGTTACAATAGTTGGCACCCCTTATTTTTCCAAATTTCGTTACGATGCAATTTTTATTATTTTGTTATATTTTTCTTTTTGAAAAAAAAGTTGGCATTTGGCAAATTTGGTAAACATTTTGACTTTTAATTTTTGGTTGTTTCTTTAGTCAACCCAAAAATATTGTAATTGTTCTTGTTGTTATTTGAAATGAAAATGTTTTTTGATTTAGGGTGAAATTTATAAAGACCCCCAGGATGTGTGGGTTGTAGAGATTTTGTAAAATGAATTGAATATTCCTATAGCAAAATGCAACTGTACAATTATTAACGATTTGTTATTGAAAATATTTGAGAAATTCTCATGTAACTAGAAAATATACTATGTGCGCGCCCTTGTAAGAAGTGTGGCTGTTTGTTGCTACTGGAAGTTGCCCAAACTAGATTGGGTAATGCGCGAAAACAGCAGGCTATCATTATGGGCACTACTGATCTAACAAGCTAGTGGCATTATGGCTAACAGATATAGGGTTCCACTGCTGCTTATAACATTCGTAGAATACAAGTTTGCCAAAACAAAGCTCTTTGTCTGGACTTTCGTGTTATATGAGAAACACGACACTTCACCGGGACCTGAACACCAAATCTGTGTTAGAAGAAATAAACTCACAGCAGCAGATTAAATAGAAAACTTCATTATCATCTAATTATTCTATTAATAGAATAAAAGAATCAAAAAGTGATCTTCAGTTTCCGTAGAACGTAATTGGGCCATACCACCGGTTGAGGGTTCACAACATCGCTGTTTATAAGTTCAAATACATTTCTGGTATTTCATTCTTGCTTCCCACTGCCCTTTATTTTGGACAGTCACGATTGATTTTCAAACTATAAAGTTTCATATGCAAAATTTGAATCACCAATTTCTCAACAACAGCGCCACATATCAGATCTAAAAGTATCTTATGACCAAGGCTGGTACTAACCATACACATATATAAGATTTCATTGCAATCCAATAAACGGTATGACACCGCATGAGATACGAACAAAGAAATACTGATTTTTATATATATAAAAAAAAGAAGAAGATTAATTTCGTAAACAATTTATTTCATCTGAATTGATTTTTTTTTATTATTTTATTTATTCGAATATTTCATCACGCCTCCATGTGGTTTGGCATTTTTTTTTTTTTTTTTTTTTTGTAATCTTTTAAGTTAACATTGTTATTATTATTTTATTTTTTATTAATATTTTGAATCCATTGGATACTTGGATGACCATATGCATTCGCAAATCAATCATTATGTCTCCAATTGGATTTCCATTTATCCTTTTGATTAATATCCTGCTGTTTTGGATCAATTGTATACTTTATCATTTGCATTTCTAAAAATAACATTTATTTGTTTCTATAAATATTATTCATTGCAGTTTGAAGTAATGATGCATTTGTAGTTTCCCGTTGGGTGCGATAAAAATCATATTGATTTTGTAGAGTTCTATCTCTATAAAATATGGCTTCTTTCAAGGCACGCAATTCCTCATAACTGGAAGTGGCACTATTTCGTCTTGCAGTTTCGATCAGTTGATTTATTAATCGAAGTTTCTCCTTGAACTGGCAGTGAAATCGCGGTTGCAAGCGTTTCATTTCAGAACGATATTCAAATATGATATAAGTGATAGTTGATGGTTTTTTGGGTGTTTTATCACGAGGCTTGCTGTTGGAGGCACTCACGGAAGAGGTAGAGGAACCGGCAATGGCTCTATCACTTTGCATATTATCCAATCTTAAGTGTCTCAGAGCTGAAGCAATCTCCATCTTATGTTTTTGATATCTCTCTTCGTGACTGGTGCTTTTGGTTGCATGGCCACGACATTTCCTATTCTTTGCAAAAGACCGATTACAGCATAATTTCAGTGAATCTTCCACTTTCATCAAACTAGTAAGTTTGTTATTCATTTTATAATATGGTTTTATATTATTATTATTATTATTCCTTTTTTTTTTTTTTTTTGTTTCTGATGCTTTGATACTCACAGTTGAAGTATCTTCGATATTATGATATATTCTCTCCTTATGACTGCATTTATATATTCGATTTAGGTAGAGTTCTAATTAAAACTCATTAGTCAAGACCAATGCTAATAACTCTTTTCTATCTACCTCTCTCTGTCTCTCTCTACCTGATGGATTTTGCATCCTTTGCTTTGAATTTGTCATTAAATAGTAAATACAGAAAAATCTATATTGGCGGACATTTTCTTCAGGCGGATATCTTTCATGGCAATTTCTTAGTCCCAAGTTATGTTCTTAGAAAAAAACATACATTCCGAACCGTATATATCAGAAACTTATATTTAAACAAAAATTTCAGTTCGGTAAAAAAAAAAAATTTTTTTTTTCTAATAAGAACCTGAATTTTAATAAGGGTTTGTATGGGAGGTATCCTTCCTAGCAATCCGATCAAACTGAAATTTCGACAATATAAGTTTCTGATGTAAAGCCACCAACCTTCCAAATTTCAAGATCGTGAGATTACTGGATCGTATAGCTGCCATACAAACCAAAATGTTTCTTGTATGGGGGCCCTTTTAAGTTTTTGAAACTTTTTTAGTTTTAGTATTTGTTGCTGATGCCCGGATAGAACTACACCTTTTGTGAAAATTTTAAATTTCTAACTATTGCGGTTTATGAGATATGACCCGAGGATAAACAGACGGACGGGCGGGCAACGAAATCTCTGCAGTAGGATTCCTTTTGGTACCCTTTGCGTCCGGAACCCTAATAAAAGGACTGCAAAAGTAAATGCATTCCTAAATTCTTCGATACCAAGAAATTATTTTAAAGTCAATTATTTTTGAGCGAGAGAATATTGCAATTAATAAAGTATGTTAATGTTTATGATCCCTAGAATAATAGGATGACATTGTGTATTCTTGGGTCTGTTGGCTAATGTAAAGATTCACACCTTTCCTCATTGTTATTTTTACTTTGTTCACCGATTTGTCTGAGTAATTGTAGACAAAGGGCGGATGTACCTCGGACGTTGTTATTAGCTATTGAAGATTATAAAAATTTCATGCTCATTCCTAAAGTCATAAAAGTACCAAACCTCTCCTTCAATCTGTTTCTTGAATGACGTTTATATACACATACTTACACCGAAGCGGAAGCGTCTTAGGTCGTGTTCATTATATATTTTAAACTCAGATCATCTATCATAAACTAGGGCAATTAGGGCAACCATTTTCTCTTAAATGAAATGTATAATTTTCTTTCCAGAAATACTATTTTTATATCAATATAATTTATTAAATAAAAACGAGATGCAAAATGTTGCAATCCTTTTTCACTGAAATATGTTTTCTATTTATTTTTACAGGTGACATGGAAAATGATTCCGATACGTTTTCCAATCCTTTAGTAAGTAAAAAATTTACATAAATAAAAATTTAAAAGCAAATTTATAATTTTTTAATATACGCCATTTAACATTTAACAGTCTTGGTAGATTTTATCTGCTCCACTTAACATTCATAACTTTCCCAATTTTAATTCTAACCAATTTTACAAAAAGATTTCCGATCGAAATTAATCGATAATCCACAAGGCTACAAACTGGACCAACTCATTCCCAAGACTGATTTCAAGATTATCATTGTGAATGTTGATTAACTTGTCAGCAGCCTTGTGCACCTACGATAAACTCAAATCCTCATAATGATTCAAGAAATAAGCTTGAATCCTTTCTCTCAGAGATGCTGACAGCTGATCACTTACTGGAAAAAAAATTCCTACTCGAAATTTTTCCTTGTCACAGCTTTTGATAATTTCGAAAAATATAGTAAATTGGGCCTAACATTTCTTGTTCTAGAGTGTGTGTATCTGATAATTTTCATATTGCTTTTCGTATTTCTTCTTTCTTTTGGGCTCTACGAATAATCTGGGCGATTCATCCACTGCTGAAGATCTGGCAACTTCTTATTGGTAGCGTTAAATCGTTTTAAAATGTCGTCTAGAAGCTTCGTTTGTAAAGAATTCTTTCTGTTCTTTGTTTTGTGATCATTTGTTGCATCAGCGCGACAAGACCAACTAGTTAATCGCTTCCAATTACTTCGATGTAGATGATTTCGAACTCCCTTTTAGCGAAGACTGACAAAGACTTTTCTATAAAGCATGCTCAAGTTTCCCTAACTAACTAACTAGAAATCATTGAAGAAATGCCTTTGTCATTAAAAAATCTTATACAAATAAATGAAACGCTATATCAATTTTTAATTTTTATACATAAATATAATGTATTTATAAATTTCCCTATGTTAATTTTTGTCAAGTTCAATAAGAATGAAATTTTGTTCTATACAGTTTTTTTTTTTTTTTTTTATAATATTTACAGGATATTTTTATAAATTTTTTGGTTTTACAATAGAAATTTTACTATTATTTTGGATAAAATTAGCCAACAAAACAAAATACATAGTCAATTAATTTGATTAAATGCTTTCCTTTTTTTTCATTTTTTAGCCAACATTCTCGTTACTTCCTTTCGCTGTTTCGTAATACTTTCAATTGCTTTGGTTGTACTCAATTTATCTTTTTCGCTGCGAAATTCCGCGAGATCTCTTTTAATACCTTGTCCATAGACTATCATTTTACCCATATTATTCAATTCGGTGTTATTGTACATGCTGCGATTATTTCTAACTTGATCCACAAGTTGAGTTGTGAGACGAAGTTTAGCCTTGTTGAGATTGTAGTAGCGTTGACTCCTTCGGTTAAGCTCAACTTTAAATTCATATAATATGTGAGCCGTCGTTGATGGAATTTTCGGCTTATCATCCTTGACACTGGCGATGGTAGTTTTGGAGGTTTTCCTTGTGTTCAACTTTAACTTGTCCAATGATTTGATGAGATCATTTTGATGTGAATATGTAAATTTCCTTTCATTTTTGACTTGTTGTGTTTGCTTGTATAGTTCTTTATGATGATCATATTGTCTTTCAATATCGTAGAATTCGTAAGCTGCTCTGAAATTCATCTTTCTGCTTCTGATTTTGACAAAGTTTAATATTATTTAATGTTCGTGGTGGATCGCTTCTGATCTGTACTCTTCAAATGATTTCTTTATTGTGAGCAGTTTGTTTGCTTGGACGTCAATTTATATGCTGCGATTTGAAATTGCAACACAAAGTAATTAGTGCATCACTATTTATTACTTATTACTATTATCAAAACAGGTAACCCTTTTTTCTTACCTGGTTATGCATTTACCCCTTTTGGATTTCCACAT
Organism: Amiota minor; assembly: GCA_037043295.1. Taxonomy (NCBI): domain Eukaryota; kingdom Metazoa; phylum Arthropoda; class Insecta; order Diptera; family Drosophilidae; genus Amiota; species Amiota minor. The sequence goes on from JBAMAW010000382.1 coordinate 1,839,634, forward strand.
CTACTCTTAATTACATTTTATTGCCTTGCAAGCAATTCTTGGAATTTTTTATGACTTTATTATATACAAATACAATTTTTTTCGAATTGACAATTTCTTATTATTTTTCATTACCATTTATTGATATATTTTTATTATATTCTTTGAATAAATGAATTTCGGGGAAGAACATTTTATTTTATGCTGATAACGAAATGTAATGAATTAAGTTATATTCTGACAGTACAAAATTGGAAAAGCAGCAGGTTTATAATGCCGATGGTTCTGGTCTATTTTGGAAGTTCTTACCTGATAGAACAAGGAACCTCGGCTTCCGGGTATAAAATCAGTAAAGAAAGAATAACTTTTTTTGGTTTGGAGACTATAAGGAAAAACTAGAAAGAAGGTTATCTTCGACTATGCCGAAGATGAAATACTCTTCACAGGATTTGTATTGGACCTCCCTAGTAGTCCGATTGGGCTGGTTCCAACAAATGTACTGCGCATGTATTAGTACAAAAAATTAAAAAGTTTTTCCAATAAGAATCTGAAATCAAATGGGTGGTTTGTATGGGAGGTACCCCCATAGTGGTCCGATTCGGGTGGTTCCGACAAATGTCCTGCACCTGTCTTGGAAACTGAGAGAGTCCAAGTTTCAGTTCGATTGGACAAAAAACTAAAAAGTTTTTCTAATAAGAGCCTGAAATCAAATGGGTGGTTTGTATGGGAGGTATCCCCCCTAGTGCTCCGATTAGGATAATTCCGACAAATGTATTGCACCGTTCTTGGAAACTGATAGTGTCCAAGTTTCAGTTTGATTGAAACAAAATCAAAAATTTTTTTCCAATAAGAACCTGAATTCAAATGGGTGGTTTGTATGGTAGGTACCCCTCCATTGGTTCGATTCGGGTGGTTCCGACAAATGTCTTGCGCATGTATTAGGAACTGATAGTGTCCAAGTTTCAGTTCGATAAGAACAAAAACAAAAAAGTTTTTCTAATAAGAACATGAATTCAAATGGGTGGTTTGTATGGGAGGTACCCGCCCTATTAGTCCGATTGGGCTAATTCCGACAAATTTGTTGCACCTTTCTTGGAAACTGATAGTGTCCAAGTTTCAGTTCGATTGGAGAAAAAACTAAAAAGTTTTTCTAATAAGAACATGAATTCAAAAGGGTTGTTTGTATGGAAGGTTTCCCCCTTAGAGGTCCGTTTGGGCTGGTTCCGACAAATGACCTGGGCCTATCTTGGAAACTGATAGTGTCCAAGTTTCAAATGGATAGGAACAAAAAATAAAAAAGTTTTTTTTAATAAGAACATGAGTTCAAATGGGAGGTTTATATGGGAGGTACCCCGCCTAGTGGTCCGATTCAAGTGGTTCCGACAAATGTACTGCGTATGGTAAAAGAAGAAGAAGAAAGTTCGTGCAAAATTTCAGCTCTCTAGTCTGATCAAGAATATATATACTTTATGTGGTTTTTTTTGTCTCCTTCTGCCTGTTACAAACTTCGTGACAAACTTATTAACTGCGTGAAGAGTATTATAATCACTAGCCAATTTCATTACCCAGCATAAATCACACTGAAATAGCAAAATATTTTAAAGAAGCAACAATTAATGTCGCCATGGTAGAAATGCAGCCTTTGATAATTTGTTTAATTCCACATGATTTATTAAACTTAGAATCTAAACATATGTAAAATTGCTTTTTAATTTACATGACAAAAAAAAGTATTCATTTTCATTGCGAGTAAGATTTGCCATTTTCCTGTAATTAAATTATCATTAATTAAATATTTATTACGTACATTTAGTTCTTCAAGTAAAAGTATAAAGACTCTGTTGATTTCTTGATAGAACAATAAGTTTACTTCTTTTTTTACCATGTCTCTCGTAGTCATTAATTGTTTTTTAAACTTCACAACAAAACTTTTTAATAACCTACTGCACTTTGCTTTGATGTTTATAATAAAGGTGCCGAGCGACCGAAGTTTGATCGAATATGAGTCAGACCCTAATACATAGTGGCCAAATGTCTCCGTTTGATAATGCAAAATACAAACAGTTTATTCTAATAAAAACATGAATTTGAATCTATATTTGTATGGGAGGGTCTTTGCCTAGTAATCTTAGTGGCTTCTAATTTCATCCAAATTTTTAGAGTCGTTTCTGAGATATACGAATTAAATATATTATTTATTATTATTAATTGTTATACACATCAAAAAAAAATATAATATTATAACTAGTGCACAAGAATATTGAGTGCTACTGGGCCTTCAACTCTTATAATAATTTACCTATTCTTAAGGAAACAACGAAGACCCTGAAAAGTTCAATGGATATTAGATAAGCCCTTGGAAAAGATAGCATAGCATGGGATACATAGGTTGCTCGGGAGTGTGAATATGATTTTTTTAACTTGTGTTGTGATATTTGTAAGATACCCAAAATAGAATGAAACAAAGTTTTCTTCAAATTTTGTAATTAAATTTTCATTTGATTTAGTATAATTTATATTTCTCATTTATTAATAGACAATTCACAATGTTTAAAGAAATGTATATGAAATATTGAAAAAATCAAGAGTTTTGCACAAGGAAAATGTAAAATAGCACTAGACTATGGAAAAATATTGCGTAAGTTTTTTTGTATGATGGAGACTGCTTCCTTCAGTAAACAGAAAATCCTAGCCTCGGCATGATCTCCGCGTGTTCAGCACCAAACGGTAGTTTAATATGTAGTTGAGAAGTTGAGAGGTTTCTATCTTTACAATTAGATGGAATCTCCTTATATGGTTCATCAATTTCATATACATTTTATGGAACATTTTTTGCAAAAAATTATATATTAGCAAGTTCTCGGCACAGTGAACTTTGAATACCTCCGCAATAGGCTGAAAGGTTTGATAAAGAAAAGACAAAATAAATAAATTTTAATTTATAACTTTATTTTTAACACTTAGTGATTACATAATTTTGTTTATATTGAATTCTAATAAATGAATGAATGAATGAAAATAAATTTATAATCTTCAATGCAATTACAATGTTTCTTCATGATTGCCATGGCTTATAACATTTACTGGTCTTTGATTTCAATTGAATTTTGTATAATTTTGAGTCACTTTTTCTTGCAGAATACAGATTTCTTTGGCTGTTTTTCTTCTCTCAACTCTCAATTTCATTTTGTCTACTTTGGTTTTCCATCATTTTTATATTCTATTAGTCTACGTTTTGTATCTAGCAGTGGTTCTTAAACCATAGTCCTCCACAGACACCTCGAACCCCAATAAAAAATAACCAAAATTAAATTGTAAACTGTTGCAATTAATTTATCTCAAAAGGTGAAATCCGCAGACTACGTAAGTTTAAAAATGATTTGAATATATTTTTGAAAAAGCAAATTTTTTTTTATTTGCATTACGATGTTTCTTCACACTTATGGCTGCTTTCTCTACACTCACCTTATCCTTTTCCTTGCGGAAATTTTCGAGTTCCTTCTTGACTTTATCCCTATATTCTATCAATTTGTTCACATTTGCCCTTTCTTCAACACTGAAATCACTGAGATTGTTTTTAGCATCATCGATAAGTTTCGTTGTAAGACGAAGTTTTTCCCTTCTGAGTTGATAATAGCGTTTTTTAATGCGGTTACTTTCAATATTGAATTCATATAACAAGGAAGCCAAAGTTGATGGAGTTCTTTGGTTTTTCTTTGCATCGGGAGATCTCTGTGTATGGATCACGATGATTTTACGAGGTTTCTTTTGGTTTTCTAATTTTGATTTATCCCCTGTTTCAGTTGATTTCGTTTGTTCTATCTTTTTTGTTTTTATTGCATCAGTTTGTTTTTTCGCTTCCATCCTTTTTTTTCTTTCTCTTTCACTGTTCAAGGATTCACCGATTTTTCTATAAGATTTCTTTTCTTTTTTTTCTTTCAATCTATCCAATGATGCAATGAATTCTTTCTGGAATGGATAAACATATTTCTTTTCAGTTTTTGCTTGATCAGTTGGTGTCTTTACTTCTTTCTGAGATTCACTTTCCAAGCCCATAGATTCGATGGGGCTACTATAAAATTTCTTTACGCATTTTCCTTTTAATCTTTCCAATGATTCAATGAATTCTTTCTGGCCTGGATAAACATATTTCTTTTCATGAGTTTGAGATTTACTTTCTCGTTGTGAGTCCATGAATTCTCTAGTTTTCCTATCGTTTTTTTCTTTCAATTTGTCCAATGATTCAGCAAATTCCTTTTGATTTGGGTAAAAAAATCTCCTTCCAGTTTTCACTTCTTTAATTTGGGTTTTAATCTGAGATCCACACTTTCTCCCTGAGTCCATGAATTCGCTGGCTTCTCCACGAGATTTTCTTTCGTTTTTCTCCTTCCATCTTGCCAATGATTCATTGAATTGTTTCTCTATTGGATACATATGTTTCCATATAGCTATTCTTTCATTTATTGGTATACTTCCTTCCTTCATAGGTTCACCTTCTGTTTCAATGTCCATGGATTCACACATTTCTCTAAGAGATTCCTTCTCGTTTTTTATTGTTAATCTATTCAATGATGCAATAAACTCGTTCTGACATGGATAAACATATTCCTTTTCAGTTTTCACTTCACCAATGACTTCGTTCTGTGGTACACTTCTTTGTTTTTCTGATTCCTTGGATTGGCACTTTGTTCTAAAATTCATTGTTTTTCTTTTAATAATACTATAATTAAAAGCCACCGATCTTTACGCTTCGAAAGTTGTCTCTACTGTGATAACTTTGTTTGCTTGGCCACATTTTATATGCGAATCATGCAGGTGTTAAATGTGTTAGAAATTTCTGTGTTACCTGTGTTTAATATTCTCCCATTTTCGTAATTCCAAGTAAAAGTTTTTTTCATCTGTGCATTGAAATTTTTATTGCACATGGTTAAGAGGGTTTTAATAACTTTATGACCCTAAATGTGTTTGAGTGACTTTGTTTCTATCATTTGTCTGAGTTAGACATTCTGGGATTAAGAAACTCTGTAAGACCAAATAAAAATTTACAAAGCATTTACCTAATCTTTTCTTAGAATAACTTGTCCATATTTTCAACTTCTACCATGTATTATAAAACTAATCCAATGATATTTCAATGACAGTAAATCTTTTGTGTACCCGTTGCTGTATCTTCCATTTCTGGATGATACGCACATATTTCATTGTAATTATACATACATATTTAGTTAGTACCCCTGTACCATACATACAAGTCTCCTCTATCCCTACAATACTTCAATCTAACATCCCTTTTTTTTTTGGTTCCGGACTCAAAGGGTTTCAAGTGGAACCCTATTGCTAAGGCTACGCACCGTAATAGGTAGAAAGTTGAAATATTCACAGAATATGTAGTTTTATCGGCGTTACAGCAACAAATATTAATTAAAATTAAAATAAAATTAAATATTTAAGAGGGTCTCCATATAAGAAACGTATGGGTTTGTATGGGAACTATACGATGCAGTTACCCTAGGGTCTTTAAATTAGTTTGTTGGTGAAAATGGATTGGAAACTTTTACTGTCGAAATTTTAGCTCGATCGGTTTACTAGGCGGGGCACGTCCCATACAAATCTCCCATTTAAATTCGGGATCTTGTTAAAAAAAAATTTAAGTAGTGTGCCTCTCCCTCATAAGCACAATATGGAAGTGAAACTTCTTTAGCGAGGGAGGTAAATCCAAAAATTAGAAAATGAAATGTGACGAAAATCAAAATGCGATGCTTCTTCAGAGGCGTAGTGGGGAGTCGCACAAAATAATGCACATTGTTTTGTTCGAGCTCATCTGCAGCGTAGAGAATGAATGCTTAAGAGAGAGATAAAGAATGCTTTACTATTTTACTATTTTTCCTTTTCCATAACAATGATGATGAAAACAAAAATAAAATGTCTTTAAGAAATGGGCAAATCGAAAAAGAATTTTATTATTAGTTATTGATCGCCATTCAGGTAGAAAATAGAATAGAAAAATGCATACTAAATGAATGAAGAAATCTAAAGCGTGTGCTTAATTAGAAAGATTTCCCAGAAAAGTTAAATGATTTTATTGCTAAGGATATCATTGAACTAATTGACAATCTGGTTTATGCTAAATATTTAATGACCTCATTTAGTTTTAATTGATTATTTTTATTAATTCTTAAGGATAAATTTGTTAATTAGGCTTGGAGACATCCTCCACTGTATAAATAGTTGCAAAATTTATCCAAATGTATCATAACTGTGACAACTTTTGAAGTGTTTAAATCGTAAAATTTTAAAAAAATATTAAAATTATTAAAATAAAAATGGAACGTACAACTTTGAATAAAGAGTATAATATCAGCAGAGAGGAGGACAAAACGCAATGGAATATTCCTGACTTTGTTGTAGAACTCATAAATGAATTATCGAAAGATATAGAGGACTCTGTAACCGAAGCAAACACTCGTACACATCCAACAACAAGTCAACAACATAATCAATTTACTACTTCTAAGGCTCCAAAAATGTTACAACCAACAACTGCTTATAAAAGATTTAAGTGTCGTCAGGAAATTGGTCGCGCCAAATTGAATTTTGCAAATCTTCTCCAGACCAATGGAATGGTTTATGAAGCCAGTGGTGTATCCTACAAGCGCAAACTACAACAAATTAATCTGGATAAATATCACATGGCAATTGGCCAAGCGATGTCAGCACGGAAATCAAAAAATAAAAAACTAAAGCGTTTACAACTTCAAAGATTCTCTGATAAAGATGCAAATGTTTAATAATAAATATTCACCATATTAAAAAAAGATATTAAAATTGTTTTCCTTATTTCTTTGTAGTTTTTAAATTAGAAGATTTATATTCATGATTCATTTCAGGAGGTAAATCCAAAAATTAGAAAATGAAATGTGACGAAAATCAAAATGCGATGGTTCTTCAGAGGCGTAGTGGGGAGTCGCACAAAATAATGCACATTGTTTTGTTCGAGATCATCTGCAGCGTAGAGAATGAATGCTTAAGAGAGAGATAAATAATGCTTTACTATTTTACTATTTTTCCTTTTCCATAACAATGATAATGAAAACAAAAATAAAATGTCTTTAAGAAATGGGCAAATCGAAAAAGAATTTTATTATTAGTTATTGATCGCCATTCAGGTAGCAGAATAGAAAAATGCATACTAAATGAATGAAGAAATCTAAAGCGTCTGCTTAATTACAAAAATTTCCCAGAAAAAGTTAAATGATTTTATTGCTAAGGTCAATCCGGTTTATGCTAAATATTTAATGACCTCATTTAGTTTTAATTGATTATTTTTATTAATTCTTAAGGATAAATTTGTTAATTAGGCTTGGAGACATCCTCCACTGTATAAATAGTTGCAAAATTTATCCAAATGTATCATAACTGTGACAACTTTTGAAGTGTTTAAATCGTAAAATTTTAAAAAAATATTAAAATTATTAAAATAAAAATGGAACGTACAACTTTGAATAAAGAGTATAATATCAGCAGAGCGGAGGACAAAACGCAATGGAATATTCCTGACTTTGTTGTAGAATTCATAAATGAATTATCGAAAGATATAGAGGACTCTGTAACCGAAGCAAACACTCGTACACATCCAACAACAAGACAACAACACAATCAATTTACTACTTCTGAGGTTCCAAAAATGTTACAACCAACAACTGCTTATAAAAGATTTAAGTATCGTCAGGAAATTGGTCGCGCCAAATTGAATTTTGCAAATCTTCTCCAGACCAATGGAATGGTTTATGAAGCCAGTGGTGTATCCTACAAGCGCAAACTACAACAAATTAATCTGGATAAATATCACATGGCAATTGGCCAAGCGATGTCAGCACGGAAATCAAAAAATAAAAAACTAAAGCGCCATATTAAAAAAAGATATCAAAATTTTTTTCTTTATTTCTATGTAGTTTTTAAATTAGAAGATTTATATTCATGATTCATTTCAGGAGGTAAATCCAAATTATTAGAAAATGAAATGTGACGAAAATCAAAATGCGATGATGCTTTACAGACCTAGTGGGGAGACGCACAAAACAACGCGCATTGTCTTGTGCGGGCTCTTCTGCAGCGCAGAGAATGAATGCTTATGCATGAGTAAAAGAGAGATACAAAATGATTTACTAATTGTGTTTACTTTACGAAAGAACGTATGAATAAGTGGCCGAATGACCGAAAAATAAATTAAGTCTTTTGTATTGAAACAATATCATACTACAATATTCTGAATTATTGCTTGACCATCTTTTTAGAAGATTCACATCCATACTGTATTTGCATAAATAGCTCCAATACAATAATAACTTGGTCAAATTTTGATATTCGTTACTTTTCATTTTCATATTTTTTTGGATTTACTCTCCTTGGCTAAAGAAGTTTCACTTCCAAAACTTTTTTGTTTGTACTATAGCAGTGAAATTAAGACTGGGATAAGTTTTCGATACAGGTGCTTTACATTTATTGGAATCAGCCGAATCGGAACATAAGGGTAACCCGTAGCCAACACCGCCTTAAGGAAACAATATCAAGCATTTTTCTCCTTAATATTACACTAAATGTCGATGTTTGAGTTCGATCTCTACCACATCTTGTCAAACCATCAATCGTTAATTGAGTTGAGGTATAAGTAGAACATTTTCAAGATTTATTTGATTATTGAGTATTCTTATATCATCTAAACCAGGGCTGTCCAACCCGCGGCCCAATGCGGTGCAAATGACAAACCAAAACAACAATGAAGGACATCAATGCCGTTCCTTCTTTTACTCGTCAAATCGGTATAATACTTTTTTTTTTGTTAGCTCGCCACCTTACACTGGCAGAAACTATGCTAATATACTTGCGGCTCAAATCACCATGTCTTCATTCCATGTTGCCCAGAGCAACAAAAAGTTCAACATTTTTTTCAAATTTTTTCAAATATATAAGCTTATTTTAAAATTTCGAAATTGGCGATATTAACAAATAGGCAAAAAATGAAGTGAACTCTATCGCGACTATATAAGAAGATAAATGGAAGCTTTATGTTGCATATGAATGAAATGAATGAAGTTGTTATCTTTCTAAGAAATATTGTACCTGAGAGTCAATTTCCATCAAATATAGCATCTGATGAATTGATATAAAATTACAGAATAAATTGTTGTTTCTCATATAGAAATCAATATATAAATGATCTGCTTAAAGCAGAGGAAATATTCACATATCATATTTTATTGAATTCATCGATCCAATTTGTGTATTTATTATTAAATGAAGGTCTCAAAATCATGTTGATATATGTACAATATTCTGTATTATTGCTTGACCATCTACTTTAGAAGTTTCACTTCAATATTGTATTTGCCTAAATAGCTCCAATATAATAATATCATTAAATTTTGATTTACGTCACATTTAATTTTCATATTTTTTGGAATTTCTCCCCTTCAAAAATTAATAATAAATTTCACATATGTTTAAGGGAACTCAAACTTAAACATTATCAGTGTAACTAACTTTTGTTTGGAAATACAATGAGTAGGTAAACTTGTGTTTATACTCGTACATACAACATATGGAATCTTTGTTATATTGTATATCCATCCTACAGTGTATAGAAAAAGTAAAAACATGTCTGGCATAAAAATGTTTGTGTTTTGAAAAGTGAGCGCGTCTGACACCAAAATGACAGGCAAGCACAGCAAGCACATAATCATGAGGATGAGTAAGTAAGTAGGCGTGTGTGTTTGAGTCAGTGAGCAAGAAACACGCACATACACAGATACCCACTCATACATAGACACAAACAATAAGGATAACAAATTGCGCTCATGCAACAGATTTCCACATGAAAAACAAAAGCACTCGCTTGTGGCAAAAGCAACAGCAACAAAAGTAATACAGAGCAGCGGTAGCAGCAACAAGAAAAGCCAAGCGGCAGAAGCGGCTAAAAAAAAAGCAGCAAACATGTGGCACGAACAGACGAATATATTCTCTCAATCTTTTGCTCTTTAATTTTCCATTGTTGTACGATGATGATGATGATTAGCTTGCGCTCTCCTGCTGAGCTCACATCAGCATGTGGTGAATTCATGATGAGACATGGATGGGACATGTGTTTTCTTTTAACCTTTTTGGCGCGTAATTTGAATTTCTTGCAAATAAATATTTTAAAATTTGTTTTCTGGAAAATTCGAAATCATTCAATTCGTTTGGAGGAAACTTATAATAAAATTCTTAAAAATTCTATTGCAACTTTTGTGCATTGATAAGTTTTTTTTTTATAAATTTCTTTGACTTTTGTTCCATCAAAAATCAGCTGTGATTTTGATTTTACCCACATAGACCAACAGTCACTAGACAGAATAGTGCGCATGTCCTTCTGTTACTCATAAATAAAATGTGTGTTGAATTTCTTGATTCGTAACAAACGAGTAAATCTTTTTTGGTTTTTTTTTTTTTTTCGTTTGTTGCGCTCCTTATGCGGTGCTCATTTCGCTCGTCTATTCAAATGCTCGTCCTGCCTGCTCAGAGCTACGAGTTGTCTCCATTGTCATCGTTCGTTTCAGTAACGAAAAGCAAAGGTGCGAATAAATCAACACGGGTTTCATGTGCATTTCGAAAGTATTTCGATTCGAAAATATATAAAAAATAATTCATAGAAATTAGTAAACAAAGTGCAAAATGTCTGAAGTAAATTAAGTAAAGCGTAAAAGTGTGCGGCAACAATCAGTGACAGCATTAAATGAGCTTAACATGTAAGTAAAAGTGAAATTAACAAAACAAAAAAAGGCAAAAGACAACATAAAGAGCAGCAAAAAAGGCAACAGAACCAGAAGCCAGTAGACGACGAGATAAACACGCGAGTTCGGTAAGCGCGTTTTTCCCAACATATTCCGGGTCGTATTCCGTATATTGTGTTGTTGCCGTAACGTGTTCCATTCATTTAAACAAAACTCTCTCTCTCTCTCTCTCTCTGTGTGTGTAACTCTCTGCTGTTTATAAGTGAGTGAGCGCTCTCCCTCTCTCTATAAACTCTCTTTAGTTGCATTGGCATTCAACCATGCCGCTCACAACGTCCTTCTTGCCAGTACTTTAACTGATTTTGCTAGTAATCAGCACCAGTAGCAGCATCTGTGAAGAGAGAAAAATAATTAACAAAAAACAAAAAAAAAGAAGAAAGTATTAATTTAATTAATTAATTAAATAAAATTAATATACATTTAATTAAAAAACTAGAAGGTTCCTTTAAATAAAAAATAATATTTTATATTTAAAATAAAGCCCAAAAAGACTCAAAGAAAGGACAAAACCAAGAAGATTTAAAAATATCTGAATATCATTTTCATCTGTAAGATTCTTTCAAATTTCTTGAATCGTCGTCTAAAACGGTTTTTGACTTCAAGTTGTCTCTGTTCTTCCGTTACTACTAGGACTCATCATAGTGATGAGTTTTTTGAGGTTGAATATGCATAAGTTAGCATGCTAATTGAGTGTTTAGTAGTACAACGTCGTCGTCGTCATCGTCGTCGTAGTTGCCTTCAAAAGTATGCAATGCAAATTTTTAGTTAGCGCGCGAGATTCACAAAACTCGTGACGCAGACACATTTATTTACACTTACACTTAATTGTGGCATAAAACAAAACAAAACAGTAAATAAAATAAAACTAAGAATCAAATTAAAACTAAAATAGAAACAGAAAAAACATTTAAAACAGACAAAAGTGTCAGATAAAAGTCCTGCGTGCATTATGCGTAGTACACGTGGCACGGGTCATTGAAAGCTAAGAAATTCTTAACTTTTGTTTGGAGAGAGATAGAAACAAAGAATACCAAGAAGTAAAGAGACAGAGAAAATGAACATGACATGATGTTGGAAAATAAAGATAAATACTAAAACAAATCTTAGAAAAGAAAGTTTAAGAAAAGACATCTGACATAATATTATACTATTGTACTATGAAGATGACAACAAAGTATTGTAGATGAAGCTTCCATATTGTTTCAAGGATATAAACCACTACAATGTGCATGTGTCAACAGAGTTTAGGACTGTGAACTGTGTGTGGGTCTTCGTACGACGACGACATATCAAAAACAAAAACAAAAACAAAGAAAGAAGAACAACTACGACATCATCTACAATAACAAAGTCAACAAAAACGTAATTTAATGCGCGCGCTCAACAAACAACACCTGGCGATATATACAAAAACAACAATAACAAAGCAATAACAACAAAAACAAAAACACAAATTAAAACAACAAATCAAAAAGGAAAGCAAGGAAAGCAAGGAGAAGGAAAGAAAGTACAGACTTTGAAAAAAAAAAAGCTACACAATGCAAAGTTAGCCAAAAACAATAGAACATGGAATAAAATAGAATAGAATAGAAAAAAAAAAGTGAAAACACTCGAGCGTGACTTTTGTAGAATAGCAAAAGCAAAATGAAAGAAGAATAAGAAAAATACAAAATACCAACAAGAACAACAGGGACAACAGGGACAAAGAAAAAATACGTCAATATTGCTTGCATAGAAGCCTCAAGTTGGCCTCATCTGGCAATGAATATAAAACGCTAAAAGCAGCAGCAGAGCAACAACATCATCATCATCATTGACTACAAACAACCTTTCTCTTTTTTGTTTTTTTTTTTTTTTTTTGTTCGTTTGTTTGTTTCCAATAGATCCAAGAGATCCCCACCAAATACAAATTCTAACCAACCACCCACCCACCAAAACAGCCAATCTAAAATAAACAAACAAAAACGGCAAACGAAACCACCAACTAACCAAAAGCAAAGCAAACAACTGACAAAAAGCAACAGCAACAGCCCAAAAACAACAATCAACTAAAGGAAAGCAAGGAATAGCAAAAAAAGCAAAAGTAAAATTCTAAACCCAACCAAACTAAACCAACCCAAACCAATCAACTACAATCCTCACCTTATATCTTGAGTGGGAGAACAAACATCAGATCACCTGCCAATAACAAGCTCGAACTGCCATCATCATCATCATCAAGTGGAGTAGCAGCACCTCCAGCAAGAGCTAAACTTGGGAGTGAATACAATAGTAGTTAGTTAGCTCTCTAACTATCTTACTAACTAACTAACTAGCTAAGGTGCTCTGGCTGTTAAACTCAGATACACTGAGTTACATGGAAACAGACAGATAACCAACCAAGGCAAGGCAAGGGCAAAGGTGTGTCGTCGATGTGCTACTACTATGTGTGCTAACGTCATATTTGATTGCGAGTGGGTGACATATATATAGTAGATATGTTACAATAAAAAGGATACATGAAATTGAGTGCGAATTTATGTTGCATACGAAAAGCAACAGATTTTTTTATTATATTTAAAATAATAATGACAACCATCATAATAAAATATTAAATTTACAACCTATGAAATACAAGAAAAGAAACACAGCTAATCTAAAGAGGTGAGTAATTTTGTAAATTTTGTATTGAATTATTTAGCATAAGAAGATAATCATAATTAAGTTGTTGATAAAATTTCGATCAATCGATCATATATTTACAAGAAGATTTGAGAGTTTTCTTTATTTATTTATGGGGAATTTGTCAATAAAACGCAAAATTTTTAATTTTCATCAATATTTATTGGATCACCTTCAAAATAGGCTCCAATTGAAGCGATACAACGATTTTTCCAATCTTCAAAACATTTTTTATAGGCGCTCTCATTTATGGCTTTCTGCTCCTTCAGTGAATTTTGTCTATGGAGTCATGCCGGATTCTCCGAACAGGAAAAAGTCACACGGAGCTAAGTCAGGTGAATAGGGCGGCTGGTCAATGGTATTTATTGCATTTTGTTTCCTTATAATCGTTGATAATCGTGGCCCGATGAAATGCAAAATCCACGAATTACCGACCCACAATTCCGGTCGTTTACGACGGATTTTATCACGCAAAACGGTTAAATAGAAGTCCTTATTGACCGTCTGGACTTCCGGAACGAACTCATGGTGAACCACTTCACGGATATCGAAGGAAACAATCAGCATCAGCAGTTGTTAAAACTTGACTTGAGACTGATTGGTTGTTATAGTTGAACCTCTATTATCTGGAACTTCATCAACCAGTTGGAAAATAACTTAGTATTTAGTTGATTTCATATCCTTTTCCTTTTATTAGACAGCTCAATAAATATTTTGTGGGTGTTTACTAATTTGAGGTCTCTGACTTCGAATCTATCCTCAGTTTTATTGTATCAGCTCTATTTAAACACTTTCCCCAGTAGTACTATAAGTTTGTCATAAAGTTTGTTACAGAAAAAAGAAAATCATTGGAGACGTAAACCTGAGTTAGAGAGCTGAAAGTTTTCTTTTTTACCAGACGCTGTACATTTGTCAAAACCAGCCGAATCAGACCACTAGGAGGGATATCTCTCATTCAAACCCAAATTCAAATTCAAATTCGTGTTTTTATTGGAAAAACTTTTTTGGGGTTTTTGAATTGACGAACTGAAATAAAGGCTCTAAAAAAAAAATTATTTATTAGCCTGAGAAGGGATTAACTTTTTAACAATGATTGATAATTTTGTGTTAGGACTTGTCATTTGAATTCATAAAAACCATCTCTCGGATTGGCACTAATAGTGGCGATTGTGGGCATTTTTGTGTTCGATATAAACTCGAAGTCATCTTTACGATTTGACTCACAGAAGGCCATGCCTCTTTCTGTTTTGTCTTATATAAGTAGCAACGTAAAGGACTAAAATCTCCATGTTATTGAGACCTTGGATCATTTTGATTAAGGCGTAAGCTTGCTGTGATTGTGTAGGCATATTAGTTGAATAGAAAAGCTACAAATTATTTCCCCATCCTGCATATATCAACACGCTATTCACACTATTTCAGATGAAATTAGAACTATAACTATATACACGGAAGGCTTTTTCGAGATCTGAAAAGGATTCAAAAAAGAGTTATAACCGAAATTTTCGGTTCCACTTGTAATCTTCAGAGTTTTACGATAAAGATGATGATGATTTGAGATTGTTTAATAAAAAAAAAGAATATAAACTTATATTAAGCATATTCACGAGAATTTATTTATTTAACTATAAAAATATGATGACGATGATGGGTGATTTTTATATTATATTTGTTATTTTTTTTAATAATTTATTTACTTATATTCAATGATGAAATGATAAAAAGCTAATAACTTATTTGACTGTGCAAGACAAGTCAAAAGAACTTTATTTATTAAAAACCAAGACAAATTTTTATAAAAGCAAACTGTAAATTTATTTTTAAATTAACTTTGATTAAAATGTTGTGGATGATGGTGATGATGATGATGATGATGTCCTTGCTATTTAGTATCATTCATGCATTAAGAAGAAGGTAGTAGCTCAAAAGCAGCAACGCCAATCAAGTGTCAGTGTATTAAAGCGAATTTCGCTGTTGTTGCTGCTGATGCTGATGCTGATGCCATCACTGTTGATGTTGATCCTCCTGCTCTTGATGTTGTTGTGCTGCCATTGACGCTCCTGATGTTGCTCCTACTATTACGGCAACAGTCAACGACCACTTGTTAGTCTGTAATTTGCGCACACCAAGCAAAAAGTTTAACAAACACAAACAAGTGAAAAGCTTACGCACACATAGATACTATAGTAGTCCATATATGCATAGATACTCGTAAATACTTGGCTATAGCCATTCATTCATTCATATGTGAGCACATGAGCACACAAGAAGAAAAACACAAGCAAAGACGGCAACAAAAACAACATGAGCAAATTTGCACCAGAAAAAAAAATAAAAAATAGAAAAGTTAAAAATCCAAATGCGCATTTTCAACTCACTTCAGTGCTTTGCTTGACTTGATGTCTACATGTCTGTCTATCTTACTGGCTGTCTATCTGTCTGTCTATCTTCCGTTTGTCTATTTTTCTATCTCTTATTGTTTGCCACCAATCTACTGAAATTTTTATTGCTGTTTTCATTCGTAGCTTTTTACCTTTCTTATGTTGCTTACTTTCTTTCATTCTTCCTTCTTTGGAAGCGATTTTCCTTACTAAATATTTTTTTTTTTTATTTTATATGAAAGTAGAAAAATGTGCTGTTGCTTAACAATTGTTGAACTTTGAATCTTCTAAGCTAAGCTTATTCAACTCACCCCTCTCCCTCCCCGACTTGATAATATCTGCTTGTCTTTCTTTGTTTCTTCTTCTCTACTTAATACTTTTTTGAGCCCACACAGATACTCTTATACAGATAACATTCGCTTCAGTTGCTTTTGATTTTTTCAATCAAAGAATAGATAAAAAAAAATTAGGTAATGAGTGATTTAAGTACTTTCTCTCACTTCCGGTTTTGAGGAGGCATATGTTTTGCTCTGCTTTCACTCTCCACGACTCTACTGCGTCTCTCTCTCTCTCTTCATCTTTATCTTTGTCTGTGTGTTTGTGTCCCTTTGTTTCGCCTTTTTAGCGCCTTCTTGCCGCAAATTGTTGCTTTTAATGTTTGTTGATATTGGTGAAGTTTTGTTTTGAAATTTGTTGTGGTTGACTTCTTGCTACTTTTTTTTTATTCAATTTGGAAGAAATTCACCACACTTTGGCGCCATTTTAAACATTTTTATTTAATGTTTTTTTGATTTTGATTATTTTCATCGCTCATCTATGTTATTCATATGATTATTTTTTTGTTTGTTATTCAAATGAATCTTGAATTGGTAATAAGTAAAGTTAAATTGAGATGTGACTTTGATTTGATTTTCTGTAATTTTCCTTTGGGGGCCTTGTGGCAACTTGGTGTGATGGCCACTTGACTACAATTCATTTGAGGAAAATGTGGTATAAATTCCTTCCTTTCATTGTTTCTAATTTTTTTTTTTTTTTTTTATATAAATATGTAATAACTTTATATAATAACTTCCATTCCTTTACTAGAAATAAACACGCTATAAACTTCTTAAACTATTTTACTTAATATTTCAAATTTTGCCCTAAAGAAGAACTGAACTTAACTGAAAATTTTAAACAACACGTCGTCTTCTCTCTCAAAGTAATTCGAATCGATTCAATTCAATTCGTTTCGATTAGATTAAATTCACAAACTATAACAAGAAACTGACTGAACTCAAACGAAATTTTCTAGAAATATACTCCATTGCACAGGCACAAGCACAACAAGCACAGATACTCATAGATACGCAGAGACATTCTATTGTAGATACAAGGCAACAGCATGCACAGCATGATGTGCTCAACTTGTGCCTTAATTTATGCAAACAATTTAGTGAAAATATTGCGAAAGCGAAAAGCAGACTTTGTTGTCTGTCTGTTGTTGCCTGGCTGCCTGCTGCATGGTGGTATTAATAGTTAGATAGATCCAAGATTGAAGTAGAGTGTTAGGCACCGGTTGTGATGCTGCTGCTGCCCTGTTGAACTGAACTCTTGATAAACTAAAGATATACACAAGCAAATATACACAAGATACACATATAGATAGATAGACAGACATACAAAGGCAGTCGGGCAGGCATGCAGGCGTAAAAGTGCGCATCAACACTAACAACAAAGGCAAAGAAGAGAAGATACGAAAAACAGCTGGCGACAAAAGTGTATGACAGCCACATACAGTGTTGGCCCCACATGTGGTGGTTCTCACAAACAAACATATGAATGTAAAAGGAACTATTCATTCAAACAAACATACACACATATAGTCATAGATAAACTCACAAGGAAGATATAAAGAAAGGAATGCCTGACACTGTTGCATGCCGCCCCTTGTGATGATGGTGGCACCCAGAAAGAACGTTAAAGCCAACGCACAAGGACATTAAAATAAAATGTGAATAAAGAAGAAGTGAATGAGAATTCATTGTCGTCGATAGTTTGTGTTCTGCCTGTTGAAGTTTTGTTGTTGTTGTTGTTGTTTGTTATTTGTAGGCTCTACTGTCACAATGGTGTGGCAAGGCCTGGCATGGCATGGCAAGGCATGACGTGGCATGCTTTTATCAAAACGTCTCCTGTTGCGCTTTTTACCACCATCACTCTCTGTTTGTGCTTTGTGTCGCTTGCTTTCTTCTCCTTTACATTTTTGCTTTTTCCAACTTTGACGACAATATCGCCTGCTGTGACCCATCAGCACTTTACTCATTCTACTTGTGAACCATGCAGGCTTCCACATTATTTTCTTCTCACTTTTTCATTTTTTTTTTTTTTTTTCCTTTAACACTTTGGCGTCGTTTTGGCGTCGTCGTCGTCGTCGTCCCATAGCCACCTCCTCTGACAGGCGCAACAAGCTTCCTTCTTTTTCAATTTCTACTTTTACTTGTTCTTCTCCTATTTAGCGCCTCATTCTTTTGTTATTATCCTTATTCAATGCATAGCTTTGTAGGTCGTCACGTCATGTCATGCCATGCCATGCCACGTTCGAAGTTTCACTGATGTTTCAATTGCGGTTTGCTTCATCAACAATTCGATTTCGATTTCGGTATTGGTGTCGACAACACCAACACCAACAACATTGACATTGTTGGTTGCTTGTATCTATGTGTCTACTACTACTACTTCCACTACTACTACTACTTCCACTACTACTACTACTACTATATATTTAGTTATTGTTGTTGATATTGTAAATTAAGTTAACACTTAGGTTGGTTCTTGGCGTCAATTTTATTTTATATTTGTTGTATTTGTTGTCATCAACATCATCAACATCAACATCAACATCAATTACTCCCGTTGTGCTACAGAGACCAGTAGGTCATATACGAATATACTACTATTATATATGTACATATATATTTAGTAGAGAGTGGTGAATTGGAGAATCTTATTTTCGTTGTGCAATAAGGCTTTTTCCTTCTTTAGCTTTGTTTTAATTAGCGAACAAATGAAAAGGAAACTAATGCCAGAGCCAAAGAAATGCCAAAGGCGCATTCGGATGAGGTCATCATATCATCAGTAGTCAGTAGCGTAGCTAGTTAAAAATGAGAGAGAATTGAGAGAAAAAGAAACTATGCACTTTAGAAATGAATCCTTAATAATTTTGATAAAATCATATGTCATCTCAGTTTCTAGTTTCCCCTCACAATTTAGTTAGAGTTTATTTATTACAATATTCTAGTTGGCTGATTTGGACATTTATTTTCCGTGTCAATGAAAGTCAATTCTTTGAAAGTCCTAAGTATGAGATATTCAGGAATCTCTTCATCATCATGTCACTTGTCATATGATTTACCAGAAGGTTTTACCCCCTTTAACTTTAACAACGTCTATGATCATATTGAACTATCGTTTTCCTCTTTGTGTCTCAAATTATCATGGAAAAATTGTAATAGAAGGTTTGGTCAATACATTTCATTGCCTATATTTTTGGCATCTACTCGTATGTATTAACTAACGTCACTGCGTTATTGTCCTCCGGTTCATTGCACACATTCAATGTCATTGAATGAATGATGAAAGAAAGTGTTTAATAAAAACATAGCAAGCAAACGATGACAACGACGACTATACATTGTTTGACGTTTTACCTGCCGCCGGGTGGTAAGACCAACAACAATAAAAACAACAGCCAATTAGGATTAAAAAAGAAGAAAATGATGTCGTTCTTACTAAACAAGATTTCCTGCTGCGTATCTAAGTGTTTGAGGACATATACATATGTATGTGTGCGTGTGCATGTAAAGAAAAGTTTTTTGTTCTAATCATTTTGTTCATTTCGCTGTTAAGCAGCTTTTCCTTACATTTTCTGTTAGTTGTAATTTTTGTTGCATACGCTTAGGAGGTTTCAGTAAAATTCAATCAAACGAGCGCGCGCCAAACTATGCAAGAAATATTTGTATTAAACATAAATACTTGTATGTTCAGTAAAGTGTAGTGTTGTAAAGTGATACTTGAAGAAAAATTCAAAAGAAAGAATTTTAATTTAACGAATTCATTTAATGATAAGGTAGGAATGAAATGAATTTAATATACTTGTAATATAGAAGAAGAAGAAGCAGCAAGAAAGAATGAAATGATAAGCTAAAATTGATTTAGTTGAGAAAATAACAAAGACAAGAATCTTACAATCACTTTAGCTGGAAAATTTCACCAAAAAGTTTAACAAATGGGCTAATTGCGAGAGAGTTCCATACCAGATTGGGGTTTGATTTGATTGATTCCAAAAAATATACCGCGCCTATATCAGAAACTTACAATGTCTA
The DNA here is from genome assembly GCA_037043295.1 of Amiota minor. Taxonomy (NCBI): domain Eukaryota; kingdom Metazoa; phylum Arthropoda; class Insecta; order Diptera; family Drosophilidae; genus Amiota; species Amiota minor. Next base: position 1,859,842 of record JBAMAW010000382.1, read on the forward strand.
AATTTCAGTTCAATAAGCCAAAAAACAAAAAAAATTTTCGAATAAGAACTTGAGTTTTAATGGTGGGTTTGTATGGGAGGTACCCTTCCTAGTTGGCCGATTTGGCTGATTCCAACTTATAGTGTCCAAATTTCAGTTCGATAGAATAAAAAACAAAAAAAATTTTCTAATTAGAACCAGAATTTTAATGGGGATTTGTATGGGACGTACCCCTCATAGGTGGCCGATTTGATTGATTCCAACAAAAGTACCGCGCCTTTATCAGAAACTTATAGTTTATAAATTTCAGTTCGATAGAATAAAAAACAAAAAAGTTTTTCTAATTAGACCCTGGATTTTAATGGTGAGTTTGTATAGGAGGTACCCCTCCTAGGTGGCCGATTTATCTGATTCCAAGAACTTATAGTGTCTAAATTTCAGCTTGATAAAACAAAAAATAAAAAAGTTTTTCTAATAAGAACCAGAATTTTAATGGGGATTTCTATGGGAGGTACCCTTCCTAGCAATCCGATCAAACTGAAATTTTAGCAATATAAGTTTGTAAAGCCACCAACCTTCCAAATTTCAAGATCGTGGGCTTACTGGATCGTATAGCTGCCATACAAACCAAAATGTTTCTTGTATGGGACCTTTTTAAGTTTTTTGAAAATATTTTAGTTTTAGTATTTGTTACTGATGCCCCTTTCCCTTCCGGGAAAATATCAAGTCTGTAGGTATTACGGTTTATGAGATATGACCCGAGGACGGACGGACAACAAAGTCTCTGCAATAGGGTTCCTTTTGGTACCCTTTGGATTCGGAACCCTAAAAAAACAAGTAATCTACTTTAAACATTGAAACATTGAAGAGAAAATCTGTGTTCAACGTAGCAAATGTCTAAGACCGTGTTAGATCAACTATAAATGGTATGTTATCTTTTAAAATTCGAAGTTAAATCAAATACTAGAAATTTTTATTAAGTAAAGTATACGTCAACTTATGGTAAGTTTGAATTTAAGTAAGGTTGGATTACGAAGGTTGCTTGCAGCAAAAATGTGAGACCTATTGTGATGCCTCAATTTAGAAAAGTGGGGGAGGTTTTCTTGTGGGAAGTTGACTTTAAGTTATCTCTAGTTAGTTTCATAGGTCATCAGCCTCAGCCTCTGGAACCAATCCGAAGAATCAACGAATAAAATCGGGTCCTCCACTGAACATTTTGTCAAACTGCCCAGAAAGGTTTATCAAAAAGATGATCACTACATCATCAGAATTCTATTCTTGTTAAACTGGAGGAGGTCCGTTTCGATGGCTAGCAAGGCAGCAAAGCCAAGGTGTCATCTGCGAGTATCAATAACCGTTGAACGTGCCGATTTCCACTTATTGTATGACAAATCAATCTCACATGGAAGATAGCGAAGAAAGTTAGTATAATATTGTACATAAATGTATCTCTAGCTTTAGATACTGAAACATGCAACAAAAGATTTTGATCAGCTATGAATGGTGTTTATTTTAGAATTTTAAAATCTATGAAAAAAAATAAATTTTATTTAGAAGGAAATTGTGTGGTTGTTGTTGACTTGGTTCGCTCAGCTTTAATTGACTTTTAATCCATTTTATATTTCTATTGAACTTTTGTAAATTCTATCAATTGACTACTACTTATGTTGCTACTTGTACAATATTTGAAGAAATTGCCTTATAATCAATGGCTTTCAATGAGCATTAAAATGCATTCAATAGACTTTTTAATCTTGACTTGGAAACCACAAATAATTACACTAATAATCTCTTTAGATTTAAAATCCATGGATGAAATGAATTCAATGTTAAGTGCGCATTTTCATTTCCTATTTACCACAGTTTTTAATGCATTTTGACATCTAACAGGCAGCTGGTGGTGGAGGTGTCCTTTTGGTCTTTATAAACACATTTCATACTTGTGTATTTTTTTTTGTATTGACTACCCATTTACTTATTTATTCATTTGTTTTATTTTCAATTTATTAAATAAGTAGAATTTTTATTATTGAACTCCACATTGAAAGCCACAGTAACCGCAATAATTAATTTGTTGTCATTATTTGTGGTTCGTCGTCGTGGCTTATAATATTTTCATGACTTGTTAAAGCAAATAAAAAAATTTTTATTTCGAAAAAAAAAAAAGAAATTAAATTTAAAATTTATTTACATATCCCTCCTTCGTTTTATTTCTTTCACCTTCATATTTACATTACATTGTCAATGCCATGCCAGACCGCAGGATATTTTCGCATTTGACGTTTGACTCTACTGGTTATTTCAAATTTTACATTTTCAGTTTTACAAAATTTCATGATCCCCAATTCTTCAACAGTTTTTCAATTACAAAAGCATAGTTTGCTTTTTAAGTAAGCCTTTGACCGCCTGTAATAGCCTTTTGTGTGGTTGTTGGTTTCCTAGGACATACGCATGAAAAATATTCATTTGACCATATGCGCATTTGTATTGTGATGAAAGGTTGCTAATTAGCATATGGCGACAAGCAAGAAAAAACAAATGAATTGGTGTTGAGGATGGTTAGGAAATCACCATCCAGACAAAAAGAAATGTTTTGTCAATGAGTCAATGGAAATACTTACAACCACTAGCGGATTATTTTGTGTATTTCAAAGGACATTGGAATAGAGATAGTTTACAGGAGGAGAAAAACTGTATTCGAATATTGCAAAACAAGGATATGGAACTGGGGATTTCCGCTTGCGGCCGGATGTAATGGTAATCAATTGATTGTTTTATTGCAAATTAATTGAGAGCAGGTGAAATGAATTGAATATTTTCGTTGTTGTTTATACAATTTGGTTGTTTTTATTGAATTTAAAAACATCATGGTCATCATCTTTGTTGTTTTTGAAGCGGAAATTGCATTTTGCTCTTGTATTCTGCAGACCATGTGCCACATATGAAAGGTAGGTTTGGAGATCCTAAAATATTAGAAAATTTTAAAGGTAGATAACACAAAACATATGGCTAAATGATGAAACAGAGAAAAATAATCCATTTACGAAAAATGAGATAACAAAACCTAAAAATTCTAAATTAGATTCTATGATTTATGTAATAACTAGCGGTACCCAAAGCGCTGTGCTAAGCCCTCTAGCTCAAGTACTTCGAGCGATTTTTTAAGGACCAGAATTTTTGAATTCAATCATCGGTAAGTTGAAATATGATCTGTGAGAGATTTGCAAAGTTCCTTTTTTTCCGATAAACTACTTGACCTATAAGTATTTAATCATTATTACTTTTGAAATATTAATAGAAGTATTTATTTATTTATATAATGCTAACCTAAAGTTAAACTAAAGTAAACTAGAAGTTAACAGAAAATTAGCCATGGCTGCCAGGGCCTTCAGCTAAAATAGAAGTAACTTGTTCTATCCTGGCTGTTGACTCCATGGGAACTTGATTTGCTGCGCAGTCCTCGTTTTTCCATTTCTTTTAATTCAGAATTCTCTGAAATTTTTCTTTCTTCCTAGTTATACTCGTAAAATGCATAGTTTTCAAAAAGTAAGTACCTGATAATTGTTTGAAATCTTCAATGAACGACGGTTGTTCAAAAAAAGATGTGTATGTTCAATTCACTGCCGCTGCGTACAATTCATGTTTGATGTTCGATATTTTTTTTTTTGTGTACCAAACACATGTCCCCAGCATAAGTTGACACGAATAGGCCCCCGACACGATCATGCATTTTGCCATCAGTCATTTCGTATACGTTTGTTCATCATGCTGCATGGAAGCATGATGATAGTTAATTTCTTGTTATTTTTCGAAGGGAGCAGATGTGCGGACAACATTGCCCATCACGACGCCGTCGGCACTTTGCACATATTTTGCATGACATCCGCTCACGACCTCACGTCTGTCAATTCGAAAATGTTTCATAAAAGTGAGCCTGTATTTGCCTCTTTCACACGTACTTACTTCGTGAAGGCTTAAATGAGATAGCATGGTCAAAAAGAGAATAATGGTAGTAAAAAAGAGCGATGAGAGAATAAAAAGCATGGTGAAGTATCTAAATCGGTTAGATATTTCGTCGTCATGCTTTACTCATGCCACGCGCAGATACTTATTTCACAAACATTATGATAAAATGCATGATAAATGCATGATCATATCGGGGGCGCTTTAGATATTTCGTCATGCTTCGTATCATATACTATGATGCATGACTGATGATAATCTATGATCGTGTCGGGGGCCTACAGCAGAAATTATGCATTTTAGTTTATTTTTGAAAGATACCTGAAAAGGTTACACGTGTTTTTGTGTGATTGGCGAGTTTTTGTTATGTTATCATTGATTGTTCGAGATTTTTTTTGTTCTTCAGCCCTGCTACTGTTCCCAAAAATAAGGACAATTTTGAAATTATGAATGTTTGCCACGATTGAGGAAATAAAGACCGCATCGGTTGAATACCTCAAGGCCATACAAGTCAGAAGTACTTTTGTATCTGAGGGGTGGTTAATTTAAAGGGGAAAAAATATAAATTAATGAATAAATAAACATTTTTCGAGAAAAGTAAAAAATCACCGTTTTATACAAATTAAAAAAATCTACAACCGAAAAACCTTCAGTGGGTAAGATCTCCACAGCTCTAAAAGTACATAACCATCTATTGCCCTTAAATAAAAAATACCAAAAAATTTTTTTTTCATTTTTATTATACAATAATTTATTTATTTAAAATCAGTCATTTATTAATAAATTTAATACTAAAAATTACAATAATATAAATCTCAAACTATGACTTACTTCTGGAATTTCCATCAAAGATTATCTAGGTAAGACTGCAGTCCATTTTTGGTCTGAAAACCAGCTTTCATAAGTGCCAATTCCTCATTTTTCGAAGTAGTTTTTTTTCCTTTGCTAATTTTATCAGATCAGCTTTCAGTTCAGTTTTTGTTTGTTGTTGATAAAGGATATTCCTATGTTTTCGATTAATTTCTTGTCGATAGACAAATAATTTGTAAGCAGTAGAAAAATCCTACCTGGGGAAGTTGATGGCTTTTCCGTATTACTCATTGGTAATGAATTCTTTTCTTGATTTGAACTTGTTGTATGGTATACCATCGCTTCCAAAGCAAAATTCAAATCACTATGTCTTGATTCTAATACATCAGATGTTATGTGTTTGTAGTTTTCTTTCGTTACATCGGTATCTGTGGAACGTTGTATTGCATCATCTGTAACCTTACCTTATTCCAGTCGAGACATATGACCTGGATTATTTGATTCCAGAGGACCATAGACATTGTGTGAAGAAGTAATTTGCGTTGCTTCTAAAGCCGGGTATGTGTTACCCATTTGATTAAAATAATGTGAAAATTGATCCTTATGAAATTGTCCATTTGGTTGTGTAGAGTCAGTTTTTGACTTTTTGCATGGAGGCTCATGGTAAATGCTTACATTCCTTTCTAACATTTCTTGTGTTTGCCTCTTTGACTCATTATAACTTTTCGCCCTATCATTTGAATTCAATTGATCTTGATATTCCTGTTCTCCTATGTACTCGTTTACCAAATCCAGGTCATGTGGCTCTGGATTGGCATCTGATACTAATCTCATTCCATCCAAATGATAATTACAATTTATTGCCTTGTCTTCATCCAGAAGAGCTTGTAATTTGTTCTCGATGAGTAACTCACTTATAATTTTTTCATCCATGTTTATTTAATTTTCCTTTGAGTCCTTCTACGATCTTCACTTTGCTCTTGAATGCGTTTCTCGATCACTTTGCAATGATATTTATACTCAATTTTTCATAAACTACTAATAGCAATGTAGTCCTTAATTAATATTATATTTTGCCATTAATGATATTTCTATCTCCATTTTCCTTTTTTAACATCAAACAAAAATTTTAATATTAATTAGTCTTCGCCATTCAGGTAGCAGAATGGAAAAATGGTTTATGAATATATTTGAAGGAGTAGCCGACCCAACATAATTTTGTTGCAATTAGTAGTTTATGTTATTGATTATAAATAATAGTTTGCGGATTTAATAAAAGCATTAAGGAATGTGAAGATCGTAAGGACTTGAAGGCAAATTAAATAAATATTTTTTAAAAGATCACCTAGTTTATATCTTATCATAGACCATGGATGAAAATATTACAAGTGAGCTACTCATCGAGAACAAATTACAAGCTCTTTTGGATAAAGACAAGACAATGAATTATAAATATTATTTAGATGGAATGATATTAGTAACAAACACCAAACCAGAGCCACGTGACCTAGATTTGGTAAACGAGTACATAGGAGAACAGGAATATCAAGATCAAGATTTGAAATCAAATTTGCGAGCGAATGCAAACACATTTATTATGAGCCTCCAAGCAAGAAATCAAAAACTGACTCTACACAACCAAATGGGCAACTTCATAAGGAACCATTTTCACATTATTTCAATCCAAATGAGTAACACATACCCGGCTTTGGGAGCAACGGAAATTACTCATTCACACAATGTCTATACTCCAGTGGAATCAAACAATCCATTTTACATTTCTCGAGTGGAATGTGATAAAATCATAGAGGATGCCATACAGAGTTTCAAAGATGTCGATGCAACGAAAGAAGTCTTCAAACAAACAACATCTGATGCATTAGAATCGAGAAATAAGGAATTGGATCTTGCTTTGGAAGTGATGGAACAGCATGCAACAAATTCAAATTATGAAAAGAATGCATACCCAATGAATAATAGCGAAAAGCCATCAACTTCCCAAAGTACCAATTTTTCTGCTGCTTATAAATTATTTGTCTATCGACAAGAAATTAGTCGAAAACACAAAAATATCCCTTATCAACAGCAAACAAAAATTGAACCTAAAGCTGATCTGGTAAAGTTAGCAGAGGAGAAAGAAACTACTTCAAAAAATAATGATTTGGCACTTATGAAAGCTGATTTGTAAACCAAGGAAGGACTGCAATCTTACCTCGATAATCTTTGACAGAAATTGTTAGCAAACCACCACCAGCCAATTAATGAATTATAATCAAGTAATATGATTTGCATTTTTCATTTTGGAAATTATGACATGAAAGGCAAATAAAATCTTTCAAAATACTTAGTTGTTGCTATAGTGAACTATAACACTTTTTCAATAACCGTGGTCATTAATAGATCTTTTATCCATAGATTAAAATTAGATTTAGTATAGATTTGGGGGTTTTTTGTTTTCTTTTTCAAATTTCTGTTCAATTGTAGCAAAACGAGATTTTAGTCTACTTATTCTTGTACTGAAGTCAGTCCTCTTTTCGTACTTTGCAAATCTTCATTGCTCAAAATACTATGAATTTTCTTTGTTATGTAAATCAATGTGATCATCTATTAGTTCCATTTTGGTTTCCAATTGATAAGTAAATTTATTTTTCTTACCACAGATTTTATAAACTGTATACTCCTGATTAAAAAGATTCTTCAGTTGTAGCATGTAAATCATTTGATGTTGGTTAATTTTATTTCAACTTTAGCTGATTTGCTGATGTGTTTGAATTTATAGTTCATTCGATGTAAATAATTTTGATCTTGGAGTATTGATTTCTGCAGCAAAATATAATTAATATTTTATGGCATTTCAGCGTCTAAATGTCGGACTCATAATAACAGTTTTACTGTTTACAGTTTTACTGTTTACAGTTTTAGTGTTTACAGTTTTACTATTTACTGTTGACTCACGTAAAACCCAATCAAAAAAATCAAGTTTTAAAAAAAAATGAGCATATTTCTGGGTACTTAAATAAGTTCTTATGTAATGCAAAGTTTCCAAATATCTTTTCTTTTATTTTTTTTGTATGCAAAGAATCAGAAACCAAAGCAAATTGTGGAGTGAAACTTCATGTCATGCCTCATTTGCATGTAGACACAAGCAATTTGCAAAAAGTTGTTTTTTTCCCTCATGAAAAATGTCTTTCATCCTGCAGTTTTTTATGTTGCCATTCATCGATTGAATCATTATTGTATTGAACATCATCATTATCATCATCATCAACATCATCGACATCATTAACTCATCAATGTCAAAGTTCATCAAATGGAACGTGGCATGTTATAGTACTTAGTAGATACTATAACCATAAGACTTGGCTTAGACTTTACCACAATAATTTAAAAGATTTTGTACTCGCACATGAATAACAACAAGAAGAGTAATTTATCTAGGAGGAATATGATGATGAGATGATGATAATAATATTCATCAATACATCAATTCAATTCGATTAGATTTTGATGTGATTTGTGTAAGATTAAAACAAACAGTAAGTGAATAAATTGAATTGAATTAAATTGGATTAGTCAATGTGTTTAATGCTAAATAGAAATGATTAGCGGCTTAGTATGCAATGGGATTGTCTAACATTTCATTTCCATATAATTTTATTTACTATATTATTTTTCGTTTTTCCATTGTATTTTGTTTTGTTTGTTTGTCCTCAATTTGATATTGTATATTTTCGGTATGCCAAAAATTTGTTTATATTCAAACGTAGAGCAGACGACATATAATTCCAATAAATTTGATACATAGATATAGACATATTATACCTTATGTATATACTGACATGTCATTAAGCACGTTTGCCACCACCACCACCTCAGTTCAATTTGTTTATGGCTTTTGTAAAAATATATAAGTATGTATAAAATGGAAAAGAAAAAAAATATTAAAAAATATTTTTCACATTTGTGGCTTTGCTACACTGTGTTCTACTATTCTCCCAACTATTGTAGACATTATTGCATCTATAGTTTTTACCATCATCCTCATTTTCAAAAACCCCATAAACATTGCTCAACATCCTCCAACTATTGCTTACTGTTGCATATTCGTAAATGTGGAATTGAATACGTGTATTTTTTTCTCTATATATTTTTCATGTATTTTTGTATATTATTGCAATCGATTTTGTTGTTATTTTTTTTTTTTTGTTGCAATACCCTTCACTTTATTCTTGAGAATAGCTGACTTTCTAGTTATGTTTGTTAAGCTTCTGAAATGATGATTATTGAAACAATTCTTTTGCCTTACCATCATGGGTTCAGAAAATATATTGAAACCAGAGTTCAAATAATTTTCAGCTTTCAAACAACTTTCTTGAACTGTGTGGAGCCTCTAAAATTTCCATAAGTTTTGCTGTGAAAGGCATTAAAGTTTCATTGAATACTTTGATATTATTTTTTTATTTGTATTTGTACATTGCCTTTCATATTCGACTCTCGTATTGTTTTAGTATAGTCGTATGTCATTTCTAGATATTTTTTTTGCTGTTTTTCTTGTTTTGTTGAACAGAAATCGACACTTGTTCATTCATGATGTTGGTTGCACTTTGTATTGTGGTGGCATATTACGGCCGCCATCATGCATCAACAAAAAAAAAAAAAGAAACCATTGTCATAAAAAATAAGAGCACAGAAAATACAGAAACAGTAAAAGATCTATAAATGTCATATGTTGTATAATTTAAAGGCTGCCAAATGAGTTAAATCAATAAAATTTTTATTTTTTTTTATTATGCTCTCATAGTATCTTCTCTTCTTATTCTTCAATATATTCGATACTGTTTTGTTTTTCTTACAAAATTGTCTTCAACTTCTCAAGACTTAACTTCTAATAATGCATACACAAAAGTGATATTTCATCATCAGGATGCTTGCAGTTTATTTAATCTATGTGTATCGATATGAAATCTTTTGAAAGTAATAGAATTTCAAGTATCAATTCCAAACAATAATAAATCTAATCGTTGATTTAATTGAGTTAGCATAGAAAAATCTTAGTATTCTGAGTAATGAACATGTCCATCAAAAGAAGTCTTCAGTAATTGAAATATGCTAAGATCGCATTTCGCAAGTCTTACACAATAATTCAAAAAGGAAATAAAAAACTCAAATCCATACCAATATAATTTATAATTTCTATGGATCAGAGATGTATAAATGCCCACAGATATTGAAAAAGTATTATTGTTTATTACAACAACTACTTAATAAATTGTAAGGCTTCATCCAAATTATATTGGATAAATATGACATTGCTTGCTATCAAATCTTTAAGCAGGAACGTCCGATCACGTCTGCTGTTGCAAAGCAAGTGATGTAAATTTTCTATAAAATATTTAGGAAGCAGCGAAGAAAGAATACATTAAATTTATACAAATACAAAACAAATGGACTTAAAAACAGTACTTTCATTATCCAGACAGTTCCGAGAGACTTGATATCAATAGTGTTTAGAGAGAGGGAGAGAGTGAGAGAGAACATCTTTCAGCCGATGAAAACCAACCTTGAGTAGTCAGTTAGATGTTACCGTACTAATAGAAATTTGATTGCAATAGATTCCCTGGCTATCAAGACTTCTTCATGTCCCTACAACAAATCACAGTCAGTTCCATCTAAACATTCTACTGATGGGCAGTTGAGGGTTAAACTAACCGTAGCAGCGGTCTTAAGTCAACAGTCGATACGCAAATGACTTAGAAGCTTAAATTGATGATCAGCATGCGTAGGTTAGAAACATAGAAACAATGCCCAATAATAAAAAAACAAGAAAAAAGAAGGTTAACTCCGGCTATTCCGAAGTTGTCATACTCTTCACATATCCTTTGAATACGTTTTTTGTCATCGGTTCTGTGTTTGAACATATAGAGTCAGTACACAGACAGCAGCATTTCAACAACTGCGCCCGAAATATTTATATGGAAGCTATACAATCTAATAATCCTAGGGTTTTGAAATTTACATTGTTGGAAAATATGTGTAGGCACTTATAGTTTTCCAATATTAGTTCGATAGTATAAAAAACAAAAAAGTTTCTCTAATAAGAACCTGACTTTTAAAGAGTGGTTTTGTATGGAAGGAACTCCTCCTGGTAAAAAAAAAACAAATCTTTCAGCTCTCTAGCTCAAAAACTGAGGTACTAGTTTGCATACATACTAACGGATAGGCGGATATAGTTTAATCAACTCGTCTCCTCGAACTGATCAAAAATATTCTTCTTATGTTCTGTGTATTACAAACTTCATGACAAATTTATTATACTATTCAGTGTCGGAAGAGTACGCAGTGAAGAAATTCTTATAACAGGGTTTCCTAAACTGTTCTAAGCTGAAATGATTCTCAGTATTTCGTATTTAAATAATTTAATAAAATACAAACGATATTGAATACCTCAAAACACCATAATGCACAAAAAACAGTTCGACTTAAGGAGACTTCGACTCATAGAATTATGCATAAAAACTAGGGAATTGAAACAAGATCACTTTCAGACCCCAAGAGAGGCCCAGGGCGTTGGAACCAGCCCAATCAGACCACCAGGGGGTACCTCCCACACAAACCACCCATTTGAATTCATGTTCTTATTGGAAAAAAAACTTTTTTATTTTTTGTCCTATCGAACTGAAACTTGGACACTATCAGTTTACAATATAGGCGCAGTACATTTGTTGGAACCAGCCCAATCGGATCACTATGGAGGGTACCTACTATACAAATCCCGTGAAGAGTATTCCATTTTCGGCATAGTCGAAGATAATCTTCTTTCTAGTTTTGTTTGAGTTATTAAATTTGAACTATGGTAGTTTGACTGTCTTTCTTACATGCGTATTTAATGTAATGTAGTGCTCAGTTTTAAAAATGTTCCGTGATTAAAAAAGTTGAAGAACCTCTGATTGATTGTTTGTTTCATTATCCACAAACGGGAATAAACAAATGCAAGCAACAAATTGTTGTTTTAATGCTTTGATTAGCTGGCATGGTAACGGGGCTTTTGTTATTTATGAAATTTCGGTTCGATTCCGCTACATCTGAAACATCAAGAGCGAAAACCGAAATAGTTGTTAGAACTTTAGGAGTTCTTAACTATATGAGGGCAATGTCATATACTTAAGTACTTACTAGTGTATTATTATATGTAAAGTAACTTCAGTTTTCTTAAAACAAATGTAAGATTTTTTATCAATGTTACTGTGGTGGACCATGTAACATAAGAGATAAGAAATACTTTATGTAACAATAAGACACCCAAAATTGAATAATTAACTTAAAGGCGACATTATAACAGAAAATGAACCATTTGATGTGGATTTACATAAATGAAGAATATTAAAAATTATTTATTAGATTTGAGTTTATTACACAAAGATTATTAAGGTACGATTTTTGTCCATTTCAGGGCTGACCCTCTATTCATCCATTGCAAATCCTCAGTATTTCTTTAATTTTTAATTTAAACAGATCAAATAAAATTCAAATTCTGAATTTGTTAAATGGTACTTTAAATTTACTTCTTTTGCTGGCGAGTTTAAGATTTCTGTTATTTTAAAGTCCTTTTAATGGCACCTTGATTCATAGCATGTGATATAGATACTGAACTCTTGAACTTTATTATTCTATACTATGGATCTAGATCTTAATAATTTGTTTCTACACCATCTGCACCATCTGCATTTGTTTCGCTCTTTTGATTCGTTTGATCTTTATTTTCTTGTTCTGTTATGTATACCGAATACCAGATCCAGATCACGTGGCTCTGGGTCTGTGTTTGATACTAATTTTATGCCAAGTAAATGATAATTTTTATTCATCTCCTTGTCAATTTAGAAAAGAAATTGAACTATGTTTTAATTATTATGTTTTCATTATCTCATGAACCGTTATAGCTAGAGAGTTAAAATTCACAGAATGTTTAGTTCTATCCGGGCATCAGCAACAAATACTAAAACTAAAATATTTTCAAAAATTTAAAGGGGTCCCCATACAAGAAACATTTTGGTTTGTATGGCAGCTATACGATCCAGTAATCTCACGATCTTAAAATTTTGGTAGTTGGTTGCTATATATCAAAAACTTATACTTTCGAAATTTCAGTTTGATCGGCCCACTAGAGAGGGTACCTCCCATACAAACTCCCATTAATATTTTGATTCTTATTAAAAAAAAATTGTTTGTTTTTTGTCCTATCAAACTGAAATTTAGATACTATAAGTTTCTGATATAAGCGCTGTACATCTGTTAGCCAAATCGGACCACTAAAGGGAGTACCTCCCATACAAACCACAATCTGGTGCGGAACACTCCGTGTAAGAGTCTGACTCGCACTTGGCCCATTTTATTGTTTTATTATAGATTGTACAATATTATTTAATGTTTTTATTTTATAATACAAAATAAATAAATTTTATTGTATGAAGAAATCATTGAAATCAAAGAGCATCAAATAATCATATTACAATAAATAAGTAGACAGACAACCAAACCAAATTCACGACCACAATAAAGCAATTTTTCGCTATTGTATGACCAATTCATTTCATTTTTATCTAAATATAATATTTATGCATATTCGTATTGATATTTGTAAATATTTGTACTTACATGTGTATAATATTTTGTGGTCTATGGTTATGGGGTTATGTTGACAAGGACAGCCAGCCGACCAGGATGTGAAGATGATGATGATGATGTTGTACTTACTATAACAATATAATAACATCGTGCATATGTTGCATATTTAAATGTCTTTATTGATCAAACTATTTTGTTGTACAATAATATGTATTAATTTTAATTAGTTTTAATTTTGTTGTTCGCTACTGACAATGACAACATAACCAAACAACAAACAAGCAGCAAAACCAACAGTCAGCAACAACAAAATGACATAATAACAACAATAAAAAATGTTTAACTTGTTGTTAAATGTAGCCAAAATGTTCCGAATCTCTTGTTGTAGTTGTTGCATGTTGTACAATGTATAAATACTACTATGAATTATGTCTGTATTTGTGTATGTTTTGTGTGTATTTGTGTGTGTATATGTGTGATGTATACATATATAAACATAATTATTATTGTACGCGTTTGTCGTTGTTAATTAACATTCATTTTAATATTTCAACACAATGCAAACAATTATGCTGTGGTGAATTGCATTAATTATTAAATTTATTTATATTAAACAAACCTACAAACAAACACAAGCACACACACACACAAATCCCATATGCACACAAACACACACTTTCGTATATGTACATATATAATTCAATACACTCATGGACAAATTAATAAGCCCAACTGCATGTCATGACTTTAATGCTTTGGTTAATATACTTATGAAAAATAAAATAAAAAATAAATTTATTTTTAACTTCAATTAATATTTTTATTACAAACAAACTTAACAAAATCCAGTAATAAAATATACAATAATAAAAAATAATATTGGATTATAGTGTATATATTTCCTTTGCTTTATCAGTAGCAAAGATCTGCACCCTCACTTTGATTTAGTGTATCAATTCTTTTGACATATTGGGGGAATCGAGTAGCTTCTGGAAAGTATCGACTGATCACGCTTTTGTACGAAATTGCATAAATGGTCCTTTTTTTTTTTGAAGAATAACTTAAATAACATTTACTTTAACGCACCCAAATAGGTTTTCGATCAGATACAAGTCCTCTGATGTGTGACTTGGACAGCTTAGTCAAAATCACTTGATCTTGTATTGAAACCAATCCTTGACCAATTTGAAAGTATGCTTTGGATCATTATTCTGTAGGAATGTCGTACTGAAAATAATACATTCTTCCACACAGGGCAACATTGTTTTTTCCATTATATTCGATGGGCTTCAGCTGCACTTTTCTTCCCATTAAAAAAAGAAAATCAATTTTCTCACAAATGCTGTTTATTTAACACAAACCCGGCCATTTTCGAATAGGCAAAAACAGTGCTGTTGTCAGAAACAGAAGCTGATGCACATTAATTATTGTTGACAGATGTCAAACCTTTCCAATGGAATAGGTAATCGCTTCCAAAATCGGCCACAACTTGCAGGTGGAGACATCTTTTGAAAACGGACCGAACTAATTTGTACTCCCAATATTTTTGAAGTGATACTTGGTCATGGTATCAGAAATCATGTGTCATGTTATATTAGAGATGTTTGATGATAAGAAAGAGAAGTTAATGATGTCAGTAATAAAAAAGTCAGAGAATGTAAAGAATTACGTCCGATTTTTTTAGTTCTCAGTAAAATATGGAGATCGTCTAGGAATTTATGCATTCATAAGTGATCAACTATGTACGTCTGATCACTTCGCCCTTCATTTGGACCAAAGGGGTTCATATGAGTTCTTTCGAATCTGAATTTTAGTTTTTCAGTGCTGTTGGACTTTTCTTTGAAAGCGTTCTTGTTAATTGTTGTATGGTTAAATTCTTTGATCCATTAGGCAAAATATTACATTCCTCATGTCCAGTGAAATGGCTTTAAAATGGTGACTAATGGAAATGATTCAGAAGTCTTTGACAATCATATTGTCACTGTTTGCCATTTCAGTAGTTTTGTGAATGTGTTCTCCAACCATACCAACCAATTATTTTGTCCATGAGTGTATAGTGTAAAGAATAGTAAAATATAATCATATAATCCCAAAGTGTTGTTGAACGCATATAAAAAAGTTTTTCATAGAAGCCAACAACAGAATCAGAAACAAATAAAAAATTGAAAAATATGTGAAAATACAACAACAAACACAGGACATACAACAACAAACAAAAAAAAAAAAAAAATAGAAATTAAAAGTTTCTAGTTTGCAAGTTTTAAATAAATTATTTCTGATTAAAACATACTTCATGTTGTTCATTCTTTCTGTTCCATGCTCTGCATGCTGATGATGTTGTTAATAATGATGCTTCTGATAATGAAGATGTTGATGGATGCCCATTTGTTTTTAATTCATTTTATTTTGTTTTCATTTTTCGAATTTTTGCAACAAAATTTAGCAAACATTTTCACAGGACACAATGTCAGGACAGGAAATACGCGAGGGGACATCAAAATATTTAACGAATCGGAAAAAAAAAAAAATCATGAAAGCTTTTAACAAACATGGCGCATACTTCCTGTTGCGATCCAATCGTCCTTAGTCACTTTCTCCCTTCACTCTTTCCCTTTCCTCTGTGCGTCGGAATGTTTGTCAGTCAGTCTTTTCCATTAGACTTTTGTATTGCTTTGTCTCTCTGATTGGTTTGAGCTTGGTTTCATTTCCGTTATTGTCGCCTCCTTTCGTCGTTTGTTGCCATTGTATATATTTTCATCATTATCATTACTGGAATTATCATTATTATTATCATCATCATTGTCATTATCATTTGCCATTGTTTTGTTGGCCAATGTTGTTGTCGATTGTTGACGCCATCACCACAGCATGGCAATAATTAATTATGAAATTACAAGCGCAACATACGTTTGTTGTTCATTCCGGGTCCACGCTATATATCTGAGTATCTATGCCTGCGTATCTATGTGTATGTGTGTATAACATTAGACCAAACCAACTAATCAAATTGACTGCCTGCTACCGATATCAAAATTGCCTTTATATCTTGTACAACATTATGATATTTATGTTCTAGTTCATTAATAAAATTGATTTATTCGCCTTTAGTTTGGCTTGGCGGCTTTTGGGAATATTTATTTATGTACAATATATTGGGTAGCATTTTCACTACTAAAAGCAATAGCAAAGAACAAAGTTCAATTCAATATTAATTTTATTATAATATGAGAGTAGTAGTAATAAGTCACTTTAAGTATTGTAGTAAGTTTAAGACAAAAATCTTTATTGATTTTATATTTAATTAAATTAATAATCGCAATTATTTTGTCATTAGTAGTTTATGGAAAATTCTCTGTAAATACAATTTTAAGGTTGGAAGAAAAAAGAAGAAGAAGAGAAGGAAAACAAAGTCATAAACTTTGCAATTATTATATGGAATAAAGCAATAAATGATTTTGTAAAAGTTTTCTGAGAAAGGCGCCATGTTTTCTTTATAATTTCCACAGTCTGCAGTTGGGTAATTAACATTTTATAAGTAGTATTCCAATGAAAATTCCATTTTTTTTCTGTAAGAATATTATGGTTCTACTGAAATCAAGTTAATTATTAATACTTATAAATGGATACTCCTATAAATTAATTAACATGGGACAAGTAGCTCACGCCTAAAATTATGGATAAACACAAACAATGTAAAGTTAAAAAGAAAAGAAGATCATGGGGAAAACCATCTCATTGAGGAATCTCTTTAAAAATTACCCTTAATCCACTAAATTAAAATATCAATATTTTTGAAGTGTTCAAAAAATATGAAAATGAAATGTGACGAAAATCAAAATTTGACTATGTTATTGTCAGCCACTTGTTCATAAGTTCTTTCGTAAAGTAAACACAATCAGTAAATCATTTTTTATTTCTCTCTTCCTCATGCCTAAGCATTCCTTCTCTACACTGTAGACGAGCCCGCACAAAACAATGCGCATGGTCTCCCCACTACGCGTCTGAAGCATCATCGCATTTTGATTTTCGTCACATTTCATTTTCTATTGGGAGTACAAATTAGTTCGGTCGGCTTTCAAAAGATGGCTCCACCTGCAAGTTGTGGCCAATTTTGGAAGCGATTACCTATTCCAGAAACGGCCGAAAGAAATTACAAGATGATTTTGCAACATGACAACGCTCGTATTCTCCAGACCTTGCTCATTCCGACTACTGGCTTTTTCGACGGATGCAAAACGATTTGGGGGGTCACCAGTTCGGGTCTTTTGAAGAAATCGAAAAATGGCTCAATGTTTAGGCCTAAGAGGACTCACTTTTTAGAGATGATATTCGGAAATTAGCAGAGAGATGGGAAAAAGTAGTCGCTTCCGGCGGATAATAATTTGAATGATGTATTTTTTTGTTTTAATCCAATAATATTTGGAATTAATCCAATAATATTTGGATTTACATCCTTCTAATTTAAAAACTACAAAGAAATAAGGAAAACAATTTTGATATCTTTTTTTAATATGGTGAATATTTATTATTAAACATTTGCATCTTTATCAGAGAATCTTTGAAGTTGTAAACGCTTTAGTTTTTTATTTTTTGATTTCCGTGCTGACATCGCTTGGCTAATTGTCATGTGATATTTATCCAGATTAATTTGTTGTAGTTTGCGCTTGTAGGATACACCACTGGCTTCATAAACCATTCCATTTGTCTGGAGAAGATTTGCAAAATTCAATTTGGCACGACCAATTTCCTGACGATACTTAAATCTTTTATAAGCATTTGTTGGTTGTATCATTTTTGGAGCCTCAGAAGTAGTAAATTGATTGTGTTGTTGACTTGTTGTTGGATGTATACGAGTGTTTGCTTCGGTAACAGAGTCCTCTATATCTTTCGATAATTCATTTATGAATTCTACAACAAAGTCAGGAATATTCCATTGCGTTTTGTCCTCCTCTCTGCTGATATTATACTCTTTATTCAAAGTTGTACGTTCCATTTTTATTTTAATAATTGTAATATTTCTTTAAATCTACGATTTAAACACTTCAAAAGTTGTCACAGTTATGATACATTTGGATAAATTTTGCAGCTATTTATACTGTGCAGGATGTCTCCAAGCCTAATTAACAAATTTATCCTTAAGAATTAATAAAAATAATCAATTAAAACTAAATGAGGTCATTAAATATTTAGCATAAACCGGATTGACCAATTAGTTCAATGATATCCTTAGCAATAAAATCATTTAACTTTTCTGGGAAATCTTTCTAATTAAGCACACGCTTTAGATTTCTTCATTCATTTAGTATGCATTTTTCTATTCTGCTACCTGAATGGCGATCAATAATTGATAATAAAATCCTTTTTCGATTTGCCCATTTCTTAAAGACATTTTATTTTTGCTTTCATCATCATTGTTATGGAAAAGGAAAAATAGTAAAATAGTAAAGCATTCTTTATCTCTCTCTTAAGCATTCATTCTCTACGCTGCAGATGAGCTCGAACAAAACAATGTGCATTATTTTGTGCGACTCCCCACTACGCCTCTTAAGAACCATCGCATTTTGATTTTCGTCACATTTCATTTTCTAATTTTTGGATTTACCTCCCTCGCTAAAGAAGTTTCACTTCCACATTGTGCTTATGAGGGTGAGGCACACTACATTTTTTTTTGTTTTGGTAGTCTATTATTATCCAAATATATTTTAACTTTCTTTTTTGTTGATGTTTGGTTGGAGTTATGTCTACTGCAATTTTGTTTCTCTGCATCTGCATCTTTGAAACCCTGTATGGCATGGCATCCATGACTTTATCACATTCCAGTATTTTAATAACAATTTTTTCATCCAAGGTCTTGATAAGATTTAAACTGGTTGATACTTTTCAAAATATTCCTTTTCCTTTAAGTCCTCACGATCTTCACATTCCTCACTGCTTTTCTTGAATTCTCAAATCAATGTTTAGACTCAATAACATAAACTACTAATTGCAATAAAATTATGTTACTTAGTTGATATTTACTTGCCGTAGTGAATGCTCTACTTAAATTTTGAAACCATCCCTTCCCCAATGACGTCAGTTTTTCACTCGAAGTGAGTGAGTCTGGACCTTGGATCGGCTACTCCTTCAAATATATTGGTGACTCTAATAGCCTACTTGGAATTTTAAGCATGTCATCACCTTGCTGTATGGGTAGTGTTTTCACTTTTGTGGGAGTGGAAGGTGTCCAAGAAGTTGCTTAACATGGAAAAACCGTTTTTCATTTCTGCTACCTGAATTGTAATCAATAATTAGTATTAGAATCCTTTTTTGATCTGCACACTTTTTTATGACTTTTTTATCTTCGTTGTGATCGTTGTGTTCGAAAAAGCAAAATGGAGAGAGAGAAATGTCATTAATGGCCAATAATAATATTAATTAAGGACTAATGTCTTAATTACATTGTTATTAGTTATTTATGAACAATGTAGTATAAATATCCTGGCTGTGATCGAGAAGTGCATTCAAGAGCAAAGTGAAGATCGTAGAAGGACTCAAAGGAAAATTAAGTAAACATGGATGAAAAAATTATAAGTGAGATTCTTATCGAGAATAAATTACAAGCTCTTCTGGAGGAAGACAAGGCATTAAATTGTAATTATCATCTAAACGGAATGACATTAGTATCAAACACCAATCCAGAGCCACGTGACCTGGATATGATAAATGAATACATAGGAGAACAGAAATATCAAGATCAATTGAATACAATTGATAAGGCGCAACCTTATAATGAGTCAATGCGGCCAACTCAAGAAATGTTAGAAAGGAATGTGAACATTTACCATGAGCCTCCATGCAAGAAAACTAAAACTGAACATACTCAATCGGATAACTTTTCAAGATATTTCAATTCAAATGGTAACACATACCCGGCTGTAGGAGTAAGGGAAATTACTCATGCACACAATGTCTATGCGGCTGTAGAACCAAACAATCCCTTTGAAAATTCTCAAATGGAATGTGATAAATTCATAAAAGATGCTATACAGAGTTTTAAAGATGCAGATGCAGAGAAAGAAAATTGCAGTAGCCATAACTCCAACCAAGCAATAACTGATGAATTAGAATCGACAAAAACGGATTTGGATCTTGCTTTGGAAGTGATTGAACAGGATGCAACAAATTATGAAAACAAAACAGTATTAATGAATGATAGCGAGAAGCCCTCAACTTCCCAAGGTACAAATTCTCTGTTGCCTATAAATTATTTGCCTATCGACAAGAAATTAATCGAAAACATAGGAATATCCCTTATCAGCATCAAACAAAAATTGAACTGAAAGCTGATCTGGTAAAGTTAGCAGAGGAGAAAGAAACTACTTTGAAAAGTAATGATTCGGCACTTCTGAAAGCTGCATTTCAGACCGAGGATGGACTGCAATCTTACCTCGATAATCTGTGACAGAAATTGTATCTTTGTAAATTTAGCATTAAATTTAGATTTATTAATAAACGACTGATTTCAAATAAATGAATTATTGTATTGTTCATTATGAAAAAACAAACTATTTCTAACATTGTTTTTATTAGGGTCCCGGACCCAAAGGGTATGAAAAGGAACCCTTTTGCAGAGACTTCGTTGTCCGTCCATCCGCCTTCGGGTCATATTTCATAAACTGCATTAGATAGAGAGTTGAAATTTTCACAGAAGATGTAGTTCTATCCAGGCATCAGCAGCAAATACTAAAACTAAAATATTTTCGAAAACTTAAAGGGGTCCCCATACAAGAAACATCTTGGTTTGTATGGGAGCTATATGATCCAGTGATCTCACGATCTTGAAATTTGGAAGGTTGGTGGCTATACACTAGAAACTTATATAGTCGAAATTTCAGTTTGATCGGATTTCTAGGAAGGGTACCTTCCATACAAACCCACTATTAAAATTCAGGTTCTTATAGAAAAACTTTTTTTTTTGGGACTATTGAACTGAAATTTGGACACTACAAGTTTGTAGTATAGGTGCGGTATAATTTTTGGAATCAGTCAAATCAAACCCCAATCTGGTACGTAACACGTAATTAATAGGTTTTTTTTTTTTAAATAGATGTGGGGGCATCTTTTAACATGGTAGTTACGTTCCTAGGAAACAGCGTGAAGAAGCCACGCCATAATAGGGAGTTACATTCCTAGATTTCAAACAATGTCAAAGAAAAATAATTATGTTATTAGCATCATAGATTTATTTTATTTGAAATATGTAATGAAGTGTCGCATTCCTTGTCATCTTTAACATGCTTTTACGGTCCTAGTCTTCCAACGGGGGAAGTAAGTTTGGTTATTCTTCTTGTTTTAAATTGTAGCTGTGGTTGTTATTTAGAACACCAGCTCCCGCTGCGAATAACCCAGGTACTTCGAACCCATCTTTATCTGATCGTATCCTTTTCGTATAGTAAAGAGTTCAAGAAAGAACACTTGAACTTAATATGTAACCCTAACCCTAACTAAATATACTAAACTAAGATATATAAATGAAATTCAAATTTTTGTTTCTTGTATTATACAATATTTAATTAGCTTCGTCTGTGTATCTTCGGTTCTATAATCGTTTCAAAGTTGTATTTTTTCTTATTGATGCTTTCCATTTCGCAACTGCTTTGAGATATTCCTTTAGATTAGATTGTAGCGTTCGCTTGTGTCGTACAAGTTTGTAGATGCTTTCAAAATCTTCGTCATTTAAAAGAGTTTTCGAATTAATTTTTTTCTTAACCAGTCCATCCGATAGTTGAATCTTGGTTTCGGAGAGATTTGCAAATCTCTCTTTAGTGCGATAAATTTCCTGACGAAACAGAAATATTTTGAAGGCCGTTGTAGATTGTACTTCTTGCTTATCGTTTGTTTCTTCAGAGGATCTAGGTGATTCCATAGTTGTTGTTGTTGCTGTTGTTGTCTGTTCAATATGCTTTGAAACAGAATCCTTATTTGTTATTTCCAAGTCAGTTAGTGGAGTATCTTCTTCCGGAGTTTTGTGATGTCTTCTCCATTTGGAAATCGCATTTCTTGTTTGATATTGTAGTAGATGCCATATTGAGTTTGTAATAGCTATCGATATTTTTTTATTTAATGCTTTCGATGCCAATACTTTCAAAGTTATGATTCTCTGCTCTTGATATCCTTCCTATTTATAGTGGTTCAGCTTAAAATCTAATTTTCAATTTTCTACCTGCTACCTGAATTTAACCCTTTCTTTTATGTGGTCAATAAAATAATTAGGGAAATACGTTTATTATGGTAATACAGTAAAATATCCCTTTGACGGACAATCACGGATCCATTGAAGTAGATATTGCTTAGCTCTGACAAACTTATGAATGATATAAGCCTGGGCGAGAAGTCCGGAACTATAGATTTCAGTGGAATACTAAACAAGAAGAAAGGTTGTAAACTAAACATTTTATTGTTTTTTTTATTTATCAAGTAAAAAATTATAATTAATGGTACCCTTGTTTTGCCAGACACTGAGGCAAGTACAGAAATCCGACTTCAGCAGTATCTATGTCACGTTGTAAATTGCTTGCTCGACTTCACCGGCTTGGGATATCCTTGACAGTAGCTACTCTACCGCCAGCATCGCTCCACCATATAACCATGTTTCTCAGCCCTCTCATCATGTGAAGAAGCAGTTTTCGGGGAAGTCCCGATAAAATTCTATAACTCATTTCTGAAGTGACAGAAATCGTATTCAATTCTGAACAATTGTAAGACATGAAACTTTAATAGTCTGACAATTAAGTTTGATTATCCATTCCGAAAAGGAAATATTTACGTGTTTTAAATTTATTATATAGAGTTGACTCCTTCTGCTTCAATAGAAGCATCGATTCAAAAGCGAACCAGATATGCGGAGTAGCCTTCAAAGTAAACTAGGAAGGAATGTCTTCTTTAACTATAGCTTTGCTTCAAGGCCAAAAATTGCCCCACAATTAGCGACTCCAATTGTGGGCATTGCAGTATTTTGGCCGAATGCGTAGGATTCTTTTTATGAATCTTTTCAGGGCTTCTAAGTTGGAACAAACTCTATGATGCCTTTGCTATCGCAGAATTAGAGGAATCACGACTTTCTTTGCTGTGTAAAATCAATAGTCTTGATGAGTTCATGGATTTGTCTATATCTTTTTCTTCATTAGTCTTTCTTTCAATCATTTGAAATCATTCACAATCTGTTATAATTAATTCATTCATTTAAATGATTATTAAATGAGCTTCAGTTTTTTTTTGTTTTTTTTTTTTTTTAATTAAAATATTCAAAGAAAAGCTGCCTAATCTTATTATGAAACAATTAGACCAGAAATAATGCGTGTAATGGTAAAGAATTTTGCAAATGTTACCAATAATTGAAACAAATGTTAAACTCAATTCAAAGTAACAAAAGTTGCAAAAGTAAAAGCAAATCATAGAATAGAAGAATAGTTTAGCTAATCATTCAATCCAATGGTTTCCATCACCATTACCATATCTGATTGTTGGCCATGGGGGACCAATTAAAAACACATTTCATGCCAATCATTAGTGTTTGCTTATGGGAAAGGGAAAAATTGAAAAGGATTCACTTAGTTTACTGGCATCATGATTTTAAGTTTTACAATGAAGTTGCAACAAAAGCAAAAGCAGCAGCTTGTGCTTTTTACAAAACTGCATTTAAAAGAACAATAATTGAATCAATGAAGGAATGAATGAATAAATGACTAAATGAATGAAGGAATGAATGAATAAATGACTAAATGAATGAATATGATAATTATAAGCCAACAAGTAGCCAAAGCATCAGTTGCCTTTCTTTGTTCTCTCCACTTTTTTTTTTTTGCTTTTACGGATAAAGTCGAATAATGGTAGGAGTAAGTAGTAGATGAAACAAGGAGGATAAGGAACAATAAATTATTTTCCGCGTAGACAATACAAAACAAAGTAAAACTTGATGGTAATTAACGCTTTCAATCTGTTGCCAACAATCAACATCACTGACTCACTTTCAGCTCACTTTGTGCTCTCCTTTCTTCGTATTTTACTTTCTACTTAGTGTTTCTTATTCTAATGAAAATGTTAATTTGAATGAATTTAATTAATTAGCAATGAAAAGCAAAGCCAAAGTAGCCAAAAATCAGATCAGATGAGATTTAGTCAGAATAAGGTGAGATTGGAAGATTGTGGCAATCATCTGTTGTCAATCAGCGTTTGAAATGTTGCCAATGGCTACCATGAATGAAATTGGTCACGTTTGTGATTTTACCAATTAACAATATACATATATTGTACATACATACAGTATCTATACCTTGACTGACTTATGCTTTATTAGTTTTGTTCTTAAGCTACAATTCTGATTAAAAACAATGGAGACTTTCATTTGAGGTCACTGTTGTCAGCGTCCTTCTTAAGCTTTGCTTGGTTGTCACGGGATTTATAAATTCTCTTAAGTACTTGCATATTCATGAAAGCAATTAGTATTCCATAATATTTCTTAATAAGATTTTATTTTTAACTTAATTAATTGATAATTAGAAACAAAGTTACAATATCTTAGAAGAGCAATTTTTTTTTTTTTGTTTTTAATTTTTTGTTTAACAAATCTTCCTTTTCAAATGTATTCTATCATAATTGGCTTAGTGTATGTAAAAGAAAGAACTTGTGCAGGAAGAACTAAAGCCATGCCCATTTACCAAAAAGCCAATTTTTTTGGAAACTGAGGACAAACTCCATACCAAGCATTTCAGGCTGTTTGGCGTTATAAGCGTCGGGTATAAAAGTTGGACGTACTCAATCTTATGAAAGAAACTCCAAAGACTCTCGTCTAGTGTATTTGCCGTGAGCTGTTGATCTCCCTTTAACTTTTCTCGGCGTTACAACGGCAAACAGCTGGTTGTGATGTTGTGATGGCATAGTTGCGGGTTCAAGGGCAATAGCGGTAATTCACACCACCTGTTTTCTAATTACAAAATACAAGAAGCTGACGTACCT
Organism: Amiota minor; assembly: GCA_037043295.1. NCBI lineage: Eukaryota > Metazoa > Arthropoda > Insecta > Diptera > Drosophilidae > Amiota > Amiota minor. The sequence goes on from JBAMAW010000382.1 coordinate 1,885,210, forward strand.
AACGTATGTTGTAGATCTTGAGCCATTTAAACAAGTAGAAAGCATAGAACACTTGAAACACTTTCCTCGTTACGCATGGCATTGAGTTTGTCTTTAATAGAGAGAGAAATCTGAAATTTTATATAAAAGTTGAAGATACTCATTCTTACGAGTATAAAACAAACTCCACAAACTCTCATCTAGTGGATTTGCCGTGTGCTGTTGATCTCCCTTTAACTTTTCTCGGCGTTACGACGGCAAACAGCTGGTTATGATGTTGTGTTGGCATAGTTGCGGGTTCAACGGCAATGGTGGTAATTCACATCACATGTTTTCTAATTACAAAATTCAACAAGCTGACGTACCTAATGTGTGTTGTAGACCTTGAGCCATTGGAACAAGTAGAAAGCATAGAACACTTGAAACACTTCCGTCCTTACGCGTGGCATGCAGTTTGGCTTTAATCGAGATAGAAATCTGAAATTTTGTATAAAGACTCGTTTTATAACCATGTTTCGTCTCATGTCACGATTTTATACACGTCTTTTGAAGCACCACGGCGGATTTTTTTAAGCATTTCCTTACACCAATCGACGCGAGTCTTTTTTTGAGTTATTGATAAATTATGGGGTATCCAACGACTGCACATTTTTTGTACAACTAAGGGTTCATGCAAAATCGAGTGTATTAAAGTGGAACTAATGTGCAAGGATGCCTCTATCCCACGATGTAACACATGACGGTCTTGCATTATCAGTTCTTGCGCAACAACCGATTTTGGGCGACCTTCATGGAATTCGATGGCGACCGAACTACGACCACGATTGAATTCACAATACCAGTGATATACTGTGGTTTTTGATGGTGCTTTATCGCCATACAAAGAACTGAGTTCATCGACACATTCTTGTTGAGATAATCCACGTCCAAAGTTGTGAAAAATTATCCATCGAAAATCTTCTCTTGAAAATTCCATTTTTTGGACAAATTGATTTTCTTAACTCTCTGCAAACGAAAACAAATAGTACTTGTACATCAAGACGTTGTCAGCGCGTTTACGCTCAAAAATGTCAAACTATACTATGGTGTTGCCAGATTTTAGCTATTGACATTAGTGTTGCCAGATCGCGACATATGAATAGTACCCCTCTTGTTATAAAACAGCTCAAGGAAAGAAATAGTGATGTTACTTTGTATTGAATGTTTACTTGAAATCTTAATTAAAATCAATTTTACCTTATATTTATAAAAGCAAAAACAACATGGTTCCAAGTCAATATCATTCCAGGCACATTAGCGGTGTATTCTCGATAAAATTTAAAAATAAAATGAAAATTTTCAATCAGAGTTTTTCCCACTGAAGTTCTGATATTCATCAAAAATCCAACACAAATTTATATTAAAAGTTGGCCAAGACAAAGTTTGTTGGATCAGGTTCCCACATGGATAATTAAGAGTATATGTTGGCGTGCTGTAGAGTTGGCAAATCAAACCATATACAGAAATAATGAACCACAGAAAATATTTCTTACCCACAAGTATTGTAAAATTCCATTACAATTGGAAACATTTTTCATTCATTTTTCTTTTCCATTTCCTTTTCCAGAGCAAAGACTGTTAAATATATAGGTTTGACAACTTGCTTACGAAATTGTGTGCTTCTTCACTAAGTTTTTGGTTTTGCCGGGTCACCTAGTATTTTAATAAAAATATTTTATTTATTTGGATTAAATATGTGTTATAAAAATTATAATCTAAACTTAATACCAAAATAACAATAATAAACCAAACTACTACTTACTTCTTGTACAATATTTCGGGCAAAGATTATCTAGACCATAGTCCGTAAGTGCCAAATTATCCTTTCCCATAGTACTTCGGTTCCTCTTTGCCATCTCAATTCGATTAGCATTCAGTTGAATTTTTGCTTGACATTGACACGAGTAATTCTTGGTTTTTCGATAAATTTCTTGACGAAGTTTATGATTTGAACTTGTTGCATGTCTGGCTACCACTTCCAAAACAAGATCCAAATCCATATTACCAGAATCTAGGTCACTTGTTGATCTTTGGTTGGAGTTGTAATTACGACAATTTTGTTTCTCTGCATCTGCATCTTTGAACCTTTGTATGGCATCATCTATGAACTTATCACACTCCATACGAGCAATTTCAAATGGATTGTTTTGATATTTAGGAGCATAGAAATTCTGTGAAGGTCTAATATCAAATGGTCGCGAAGGAGGGTACATGTTATAATTTAGACCACGAGACAGAAGTTGGATCTGATGTTGCCAATTTTGTTGTGCTCTATGAATTTTTAATTGTCTGCATAAATGCTCATGCCAATTGAATGTTAGGCTTTGTACTTTTGCATAATATGGATAACGGCTTATTTGTTCATAGAGGCGCTTCATTCTTACAATTCTATACAATTGGTCTTTATTTCTTTGTTCCGCTATATATTCCATAACCAAATCCAGGTCACGTGGCTCTGGATTGGTGTTTGCTATTAATGTTAGTCCAAGTAAATGATAGTTTTTATGCATCTCCTTGTCTTTATTCAAATACAGCCGAACTTTGTTTTCAATTAAAACTTCACTTATAATTTTGTCATACATTTTGTCTTGATGGATATTAAAACTTCAAAAGATTTTTTTTTTTTTTGAATAATTTTCTTACGATCTTCACTTTGCTATGATTATGAAGTTTTTAATGCGCTGCTTATAGTTTCTCGCCCTATTTTTCCTTTTCCACCACAGAAAAGATTATTTCTTAATGTCATTAAGAAATGGGCAAATCGAAAAAGGATTTTATTATTAATTATTGATCGCCATTCAGGTAGAAAATAGAATAGAAAAATGCATACAAAATGAATGAAGAAATCTAAAGCGTCTGCTTAATTACAAAAATTTCCCAGAAAAAGTTAAATGATTTTATTGCTAAGGTCAATCCGGTTTATGCTAAATATTAAAGACCTCATTTAGTTTTAATGATTATTTTTATTAATTTTGAAGGATAAATTTGTTAATTAGGCTTGGAGACATCCTGCACGGTATAAATAGCTGCAAAATTTATCCAAATGTATCATAACTGTGACAACTTTTGAAGTGTTTAAATCGTAAAGTTTTAAAGAAATATTAAAATTATTAAAATAAAAATGGAACGTACAACTTTGAATAAAGAGTATAATATCAGCAGAGAGGAGGACAAAACGCAATGGAATATTCCTGACTTTGTTGTAGAATTCATAAATGAATTATCGAAAGATATAGAGGACTCTGTAACCGAAGCAAACACTCGTATACATCCAACAACAAGTCAACAACACAATCAATTTACTACTTCTGAGGCTCCAAAAATTTTACAACCAACAACTGCTTATAAAAGATTTAAGTATCGTCAGGAAATTGGTCGCGCCAAAATGAATTTTGCAAATCTTCTCCAGACCAATGGAATGGTTTATGAAGCCAGTGGTGTATCCTACAAGCGCAAACTACAACAAATTAATCTGGATAAATATCACATGGCAATTGGCCAAGCGATGTCAGCACGGAAATCAAAAAATAAGAAACTAAAGCGTTTACAACTTCAAAAACTCTCTGATAAATTTGCAAGTGTTTAATAATAAATATTCACCATATTAAAAAAAGTATCAAAATTGTTTTCCTTATTTCTATGTAGTTTTTAAATTAGAAGATTTATATTCATGATTCATTTCAGGAGGTAAATCCAAAAATTAGAAAATGAAATGTGACGAAAATCAAAATGCGATGATGCTTTACAGACCTAGTGGGGAGACGCACAAAACAGCGCGCATTGTCTGCATGAGTAAGAGAGAGAGAGATAACAAAAACTTTACTGTTTGTGTTTACTTTACGAAAGAACTTACGAAAAAGTGCCCGAATGTCCGAAAAATAAAATAACTCTTTTGTATTGAAACAATATAATACTAGAATATTCTGTATTATTGCTTGACCATCTACTTTAGAAGTTTCACTTTCATTTCGTATTTGTCTAAATACCTCCAATTTAATAATAACATCGTCAAATTTTGATTGTCGTCACATTTCATTTACATATTTTTTGGATTTACTACCCTTCGCTAAAGAAGTTTGACTTCAACAAGAAACCATATTCTTTGAAACTGAGGGAGTAGGGAATAGGTAGGTGAACGAACCCACAGTGATTCCCTAGCAATACCAATTAAATATTGTACTTAATGTGTTCTCTGATAAACGGTTGCAATTATTGCAAATAGGGAGAAAATATTGAAGTATTTAATACAAAATAATAATTCCTTCAAATTCACATAAAAATTTACAACCTAAAATCTGCCACAAAAGTGCATATCAACTCTCTTCATTCTATACTCTTTACTCTGTAGTTTGTAGTACTTGCATCTAGCAAATCGCACCAAAAAATACAATGTACTTGTACTGTTAAAACCGCAACAACAAATCACACACAATCTATTACGTGTAAAGAGAAAGATACAATTTGTATGTGGCACTCGAACATAAATGTGCCTCTCATCCGGAATGTTCGCATGTTCCGGCAAGTTGGCAACATAGTAAACGATAAACGTAAGTGGGCGTAAGATTTATGGACGAAAACAGCCACCAGTTGAACACAGCATCATCAGCATACCGAGCTTAAATACAACTAGAGTATATTATGACATGGGCGCCTGCAGGTGTAATAGGCAGGCGGCACATAGGCAAGAGATACAACATGCATATCGTACATACTTATGTTTCTATATATGAAAATGAATCTATAAATTGAAAGAAATTTGTCATTTCAATATACATGTATAGGTCGATATCTTCTACTAAGCCCATAAGTGAAATTGTTGGTAATCCATGGTAGCTACAATGGATGCTATATGTGCTATGCTGTTGTGACATAAAAACATTTCAATTTCAATTGTTGTTTACTTGGATCGAACTACCTACATATCCATGTATTTATGTATGAGAAATGTTACTAAGCAGTGATGACTATATTCAAAATGAAATAGAGAAACCAGGAGGACAAAAATCATTTTATTTTATTATGGGTATAAACAAATTAGTACACTATGTATTTACTGTGCACTTAGTCAAGCTGGCCTACATGTCTGTCTCTTCTAACCCCTAGCCCCAAGATTTTATGTATAAACAACTTGGCTTTGCTAAGGCAAAGTTGTGTGTCGTGTTTATCACTGATTTTCGAAGTTTCTCGCACTCAGGCAAAATCTGTTGTAATGCGATATGAAAAGCACTTAAATGGTTTTCTGTCAATTGTTTATTTTTATTTATAATTTTTTTTCTTTTTGTTTTTTTTGTTAGTGTGTATATATTATTTTCTCATTTAGTTGGTTACTCATGACATGATACAAATTTTATAAAATAATTTGTATTGGATTACATTAAGTGCATCGAATGAGATTTGTAAAGTTTATTCACTTTATTTGCATCCTAATGATACGCTCGTAAGTTGGATAAACACCAACATACAATAAATAAACAAACAACCAAACAAACAAACTCGTCAAAGTAAGCAGCTTTTAGATACAAATACTGATTCTACATCTGTACATACTCTGCTACAATATATTTATGCTTATGCATGTTCATCAAGATCAGCATCAGCAAAGTCTTCAAAAAAGATTATTGATTTTATTTTTATTGATTTCAAGAAATGAAAAAGATAGAAGTGTCATGGAAACCCTTGAAAAGTGAAGCTCTTTCGTTGGTTATTGGTTGAAATTTAATTAAGCATAATAGGTTGAACAAATTTTAAGAACATTCATCCCAGAAAATTTATTTTGGATAAACAGACCCGCACCTTCCTGGCCTTGTCTTCAGATATTGTATTATAGACATTATACAAACCAATCTGACACCAATCCCAGTGGCTTTTTGCAAAATGTTTTCATTGCAAGTACTGTCATCAGAACAGAAGTTGTATGCAATATTTAAGTAATCGAATGTCAAGAAGTCAGTTTAATTTAGCTTAGAAAAATTGACCTTTATAAACTAACAAACAATATGTTTTGACCAACGACTACCGCTAGTGATCAGTTACTCCTATTAACCCATTTACATGACAGTTAAAAAAAAAAGAATAAATCAATACTCACGGTGTCTTCAACCGGTCACTCATCCGACTAACTTAAACTAACTAACTTAAATTGTACTACTGTCACAACGCACTTTATGTGTTCCGATATAAAAGTACTATCTACTTTGGAATGTGCTACTACTACTACTACTTCGTCAGATAATTTCTAAGGCAGTCAATATATTATACCTAAGATGCTCTAGGAATTGAATAATACATATAAAAATCATATTACCTTGGAATGCGGCTTTATCAGAACTTACGCCAAAAGAATTATATGACAAAATTCTATAGACTTTTTAAGAATTGTAAAATAAATAAATTGAAGTCATATTACTTTGGAATGCATTTAGTATTACTAGAGAACTTTCATCATGAAAATATTATATACTTACAAACTTGTATAAAAAGATATATTTAAACAACAATATATTGTTTATGACTAGCCTTCTGATTTGTGTTTTAGATTATTATATTTATTGGAATTAATTATAAAATGTACATACAATTTTGAAGTGAAACTTCTTTAGCGAAGGAAGTAAATCCAAAAAATATGAAAATGAAATTTGACGAGGAGCTAAATTTGCATGGTCAAATATTACATATGTACTGAAATATCTCACCTAAGATGTTGGCATTGGTCCAAAATGTGCATCACTCCACATGACCCCATAGCTGATCCCCTGATATTGACGATTCGAAGGCGATTGAAGATGGTACAACTATCAGGGTAATGCGGTTTCACAAGGTGTGGATGTTCATATATACAATATATTTCTTATAGGAAGGTATGATGATAATAAAAGGTGACAGCGTCACTTATTATTAGCTTCATGGTCTTAACAATGCTGATGCCTTGATACAGTAAATACAAGCAAACGCTGTTATTTTCAGTTGCTCTCCCATCTGTGTACAATCATCATTGTACATATTTCATTAAATGAATCACCCTCATAGTAGATTTTTTGCATCCATGAAAATGTGTTTATGATGATGAATAAATAAACCATAACTGTGCAGTTTTAGTTTCAAATGTCTTTTTTATTTTCAAGTATTAAAATCTAAATGATTTTAGTTTGACATTTAAAAGATTCGCTTTAATCATTTTAAATGTATGTACATATAACATACGATTACAATATTATTGACATCAAAAGTATTTTGTGTTCTTTAAAACTAAAGAAAATATGAGAGGTCAATAGCGGAAGTATGAGAATTTTAAGGGACAATTAAAATACATGTGAATATTCTTCTCAATACAAATCCATAATATTACATAATTTTATATCGTCACCCTAAAAATCTGTTTATGCTTTGTTCAGCAGTAAACATCAGAGATGATGTCTTTATAAAATGAAAACTGTTTGCAACTGAAACCGACATAAACAAACAGAAAAAAAAAAATACTCAACCAAAGTAAAAAACTTGTCCATTAAAACTTTTCTTTCAATATTTATTATTATTCTGATAAAATGATCTACCTACATATGAATATAAATACAAATATATAAAAGAGACAGACAGACAGACAGACAGACAGACAGAGAGATAGAGAGAGAGAGAGAGGAAGTTCTGATGCCAATGAATAATATACAATATTTGTAAAAAAGTTCTAAATGTTCATCATCATTTTGTGTGGTTGAATATGATGATGATGATTATGAAGGCCAACCAATTTTATGACTCAAAGTGCTTAGTTGTATGTAGAATATCATTGAAATGTACCAGGTACCATAAAATGAAATGAAATTTTAATTAGTTGAGAAAATTGTAAAACTAGCAATGAGTGTGTGTGGTGGCGCATTCATTGCTATAAAACTAAAACAAAAAATCATTTCTTCTAATAATTTCTCTAATATTTAATTTATTTAATATTAAAAAAAAAAATTCTAATTTATCTCCATAATCTAAAGTCACCTTGGAACACCTTAAACACCATCAACACATAAATTCCTTTAAAATCAAAGGTTTTTTGGTTTTCTTACAATTATTGTTTGTCTAAGGAAAACCCATCTGTTTGATGCAAGATAAGTGAGCGCGTGTCTGCATTGAAATGAGATCCTTTCTTTACTTGTCAACTTTGCTTTCTTTATTATTATTATTTTTTTTTTTCATCTCTTGTTTTTTTTTAAATTTTGGGTCTAAGAAGTTTAGGCCAACAGAGCAAGTTCAAAGTGCAAAGAAATGAATGAATGCGAAACACGAAGTATCGCTTATCATGATAAACATCGACCGCATTCACATAAATTACAATTTGACTTGAAAAAGTTTGGACGCCGCCAAGAAATTCATAGATAGAAGATGCAAAGAATGTTGAATAAGGTGAAATACATCAAAAACTGTGCCATATTGTAATTGGTCTAAGTGGCTTAGTCTAATAAAACGGCATACATTAAAACATTAATTTCACTTACCAATAAATAGAAGACGAGTCCGGTGATGTCAGGGCGTAAATGTAAACAGGAGCGTAATCTATTCTTAATATAAATAAAAGTTATAGCTTGATAGATAAAAATCAAATTCGATATATTATATTATTTGACAAGAAACATCTCTAAATTAATAGAAATCTTTGTTTAGTTGGTTGTTCCAGTGATGGTTTTATTTTCTCAAGACCGAAAGTTTGATACGCTCATGTTATTTCCACTAGGCTTAGCAATCAATCCATACATACTAGAGACTTACACAGTTCTATTCATATGCCGTTTTGAATACATTCATGCAGGCACAGACACGAGTAATTTCTTTCATATGTAAATATCCGCAGGCTGCATTATTGCATTCAATGGACTCGTCGTATAAGTTTCTAATCCATACCCATGAGACATAACCTGAACCTTATGCACAGGACCCAAGTTGAATGTTCCTTCTAAATTAAATTCCGCTCCTGTTCACCAAAAGAATAAATGCTGAATGAAAATTTAATAAAATTACAAAATTCATCTAAAACTTTAAATTAAATAAGGGCGACAGGTTGTTTCTTTTCTATAAATTTTGTTATTTTGGAAAATGTTTTCACAAAAACAGATACTTTTTCTAACGAATTGGAAGGTAAATATATTTAGTCTTAAGTTCTGTGCTTCTTTCTTAACTATTATAAAATGTGTATTATTTAATTTCTATTTTTTATACATTCTCAGACTTTTTTCACATTAAAAAAATGTAAAGAGAGAAGAGAATTTAAATAAATAATAAATATGAAAAGCCATTGATTTAAGATACAATCATGGTTCTTGTCAGTCAGTGATTGTCAATCTTTTTTCCCTCGTGGTTGTAACCAAACTCGGTTTGAATATTGTTGAAATTATATAAAGAAAAAAGAATTTATTTTTCATTTGTAACAAGATGAATGGTTTTAAGGCCGTAAAAGATGTTCTTTCTTTTATATTTAGTCTAGAATATCGCACACTAAAAAGCCGCAACACAAGCGACCATATTCACTGAAATATATATATAATATAAGCGTACTACACAAGTGTTTTTGATATTTTATAAATTCTAGGTATCAGTTGTTTTTACAGACAAAAAAAAAAAACATGGGCCAAGTGCGAATCTGACTCGTACACGGAGGGTTCCGTACCAGATTGGGGTTTGTATGGGAGGAACTTCCCCTAGTGGTCCGATTTGACTGATTCCAACATATATACCGCGCCTATATCAGAAACTTATATTATCTAAATTTCAGTTCAATAGTCCAAAAAACAAAAAAGTTTCTCGAATAAGAACCTGAATTTTAATGGTGGGTTTGTATGGGAGGTACCTCTCCAAGTTGGCCGATGTGACTGATTCCAACAGATATGCAGCGCCTATATCAAGAATTTATAATGTCTAAATTTCAGTTCTTTAAAATAAAAAACAAAAAAGTTTTTCTATATTTCGACAATATAAGTTTCTGATGTATAGTCACCAACCATCCAAATTTCAAGGTCGTGGGATTACTGAATCGTATAGCTGCCATACAAATCAAAAGGTTTCTTGTATGGGGATCTCTTTAAGTTTTTGAAAATATTTTAGTTTTAGTATTTGTTGCTGATGCCCGGATAGAACTACACATTCTGTGGAAATTTCAACTCCCTAGCTATTTCGTTATATGAGATGTGACCAGAGGACGGACGGAACCTTAAAAAAAATCATGCCCAGTGCAATATTCTCACATCTTCTTCAATTATTAAACTAAAAAATAAACGTCTTTCAATTGTGTTGGGGCTAATTTCTTTAAAAGCCTATTGTACTCATATTAAGGATAACAACTTGTCAATATTTGGCAGCATGTGCTTGTTCTTTAAATCAATTTAACACTTCCTCTCTCTCTCTCTCTATCTGTCTGTCTATCTGTCTGTCTATCTATCTGTGGCACCTTTCTTATTCACTACATTTCCAATCAATGTCACGCAATGTATCATCATCAATTGTTGTCTAGTATATAAAACACAACCAACGCTGGACACCTGACCTTTTAATAACCATAGAATGTGTCATTTACTGGTCTTCGTCTGCCCTGTCTGTCTGAGCTGTCTATTTGGATCTTTCGTTTACTCCTACAATTACACAGCGACACTTTGTCATTGTAAGGATTAATCATACCAGCACCATGATGTCGTCTATACAGAGAATCCAGAATCCATGCGTTGACAGTGACAAAGCAAATGTCAAATTAATTTGATGCGTTGGATGGCAAATGAAGGCGGCTTTAAGACTATGTTCATGTTCATCACCAATATCTTCTGGTCTTGTTACTCGTATGGCTTTGATTTAGCTACTTCTACTTAGGACACTCACGTGATGTGATGAGAGTAAAACGCTTGACTTCTTTATTGGTTTACTTAAACCTTGTTCCTTCCTCTCTCTTCATACAGAGTTCGTACTAGTTTTATTTCTCACCGATAAAACATATTTGTCACATCCATCTAAGCTTATGTGTATAACAGAAGTGATACCTACCAACACCATCATAGTGTCAAGCTATTTAACAAAGACATCAAAGCCCTCATATGCCCCTTGAACCATATCACCAGCATCATCATCATCATCATCATCATTATCATCGTCATCATCATCATCATCATTATTATCGTCATCATGAATGCTATAGATTGCCAAGTCCAATGGTTCAATTGGCAATTGGTCAATAGCAAGCTGTCAATTTCATTTAGGTTTCCAATCGATTTATGCTCGTCCATTCGTCAGTAAACATGTCTGTCGCCTGTCCACATTTGTCCAATAGTCTGACTGTCCTTTTGTCCATCTGTCAATTCCATACCTTGTCATGTCATGGTGCTTGCCGCTTGCTGCCTGCCTGGTTAACTGACATTCGCTTGTTTTGTCGCGTGTTGCGATCAAAGTTTTGGTTAGAATTTTTGACAATACAAATTGAATTTGCTTTTGAAATACTCGTAGTCATAGTTCATGCCAAGTTTCATATGTGTGTATTTGTTGTCCTTTTTTTCAATTCTATTTTTTTCCTTATGTCCTTCTATGCAGTTTGTCCTTTGACTTTATTGAAGTGTTTGTGTCTATTTTCATTTCACTTTGTGGATGTTTTGTGTGTAAGTATTCACTTACTTCATCATTTGCAAAGATATGAAAAGCATTTTTCGACCTTTAGCTTATTTCATATCTCTTCACACACACACACACAGACACACACATTCCTTGAACACACAAAATTTCCTATTGTATTTCGTGATCGATTGTTGGTCAATTGCCAAAGGTCAAAACAAAGAAATGCAAATGTTTACTCAAGTATCAAAAGAAGATAAAATAAAAAAAATGAAGACTTTTAATACATTTTATATAATTTTTATATTTATTTATTATTGAATTTTATATCAAAAGAAAAAAAAAGAAGATTATGTTGTATATAAACACATAAGTGTGTTGTTATTCATAATTATTGTATAAAACTAACAACTACTTTTTATTTTTCTTATTTTATTTTTATCTTTTTATTTTTACATCATTTCGATGTCATCGCTATCACTATCAAATGAAATCATAACTTCAGAAGGTGAAGATGGCGATGATGATGGCGATGGTGATGGCGATGATGGTTTCGGTGATGATGGTGGTGATGATGGCGATGGTGATAGCAATGGTGATAGCAATGGTGATGGCGATGATGGTGGCGGTGATGATGGCGGTGATGATGGCGATGGTGATAGCAATGGTGATGGCGATGATGGTGGCGGTGATGATGGCGGTGATGGTGGCGATGGTGATGGCGATGAAACCACATCAATGTATTCCTCACCAATAACAACACTATTTTCCGATTTTTGATAATGTTCTTTATCAGATTCACTTAGCTCACAATCATCTTCATCGGGTCTACTATATTTTTCATAGATATCACGTTGATAACGAAATTCAGGCCAAAATGTTTTCCTTTTGTAAGGAGCCGGGAAATGCGATTTATAATTATTATAGATTCGCATCGCCTTGTAGCGTACATAGACAGATCCTGCGAAATTATTACGTACTTCAACAGGATCCATATTGTTTTCAGGTGTTCTACGAACATACCGACGCAAGTTACGAATGCTTTCAACACATTCGTGATTTCGTAATAACATGAGTTGAGAAGTTCGTTGTTCACTAAGATTATCGAGTGCTTTAAGTGCATTTTGTACATTGGAGTTGGAAATTCTTAAGTTACGTCGTACTTCGTTGGTGGCATCAATAAAACGTTGTTCAAGATCTAGAGACTGATGCTGCTTGTCCAATCTATGTACAAAATTTTTCTCATAGAGCAGCTCTTCATTGACAAAAAGATCTTCTCTACGGTGGACAACATCATCATTCTTAATCGAACCACCAGCAGCATCCTCATTCGAACCACTTATAGCAACCTCATTGGAACCACCAACAGCAACCTCACTCGAACCACCATCAGCATCCTCACTCGAACCACCATCAGCATCCTCACTCGAATCACCAACAGCATCCTCATTCGACTCATCAACAGCATCCTCAATCGAACCACCAACAGCATCCTCACTCGAATCACCAACAGCATCCTCATTCGACTCGTCAACAGCATCCTCAATCGAACCACTTACTGCAACCTCATTCGAACCACTTACTGCAACCTCATTCGAACCACCATCAGCATCCTCATTCGAACCACCAACAGCAACCTCATTCGAACCACCATCAGCATCCTCACTCGAATCACCTACAGCATCCTCATTGGAATCACCAACAGCATTTTCTTCCATTTGCAAATCATTTTCCTGCTGTTGCTGTTCCTGAATTGTAGCCTCCACTAGATTATTGTTTATGTCATGAAAATTGGACTCGACAAATTTAAGTCTCATATGTCTATCGTTCACGAATAGATTCGCTTCTGTAATTGCGTCTTCAAATGCGTCATATTCCATGTTGCGTGGCGTGACAAAAGATACTTTACTCTTAAAATTGTATGGCCAAATCTTGCTCAATCTTATGGTGGCTTGATCATAGGAGGCCAAAAATACAACATGCCACAATTTGCGGCTTGCATTATATTTTCCCAAAATTGCTGGCCAAGGTATGTAACCGGGAACTTGACCAAATACAAGATCTCCCACACTATAGATTGGTTCTTCATCTGGAAATAATGTAGAAGAAAAATAGAGAATAAAGTGAGAGAGAATTTTATTAAAACTATTTATTTATTTATTGTTTTTTTCTCTTTACAGCTTTAAAAATTATTACGAGCAGGTAAGTTTTAAATTCAAGTTATGTATACAATACTTACTTATAATGGGGTCTACAACAGTCAAAAACTCTCATATATAAACACATCACATTCACATTCACATTCAGATACTTTATTATTAGGAATAAAATTCTGTTAGTAGAAGTAAAAATACAATATGAAAATTGTTTAGAGTGAATAGGAGAGAATGCAATAAGGAGTTCATTATTTTAACTAAAACGACCTTGCCAAATGTTGATTTGATTTACTACTGGGCTATAATTTTCTGGCTTTCGTTGTTTAACATTTAAATAATGACTACGGCTGCCACCACAGGATGCAAGAATTTAACCAAAAATTGAAGTTGAAGGGTGATAAAAATTCAATAGTAACCAACACAACACAACACATCCAACCAACTAACCTAATGAAATGAAAAGACCAAGAAATGTCCAAGTGACGTTTGAAAATGCCCATTATTTTGTAGCTGGATAGTGGTAAATGGTGGTGGGGGTGGGGGTGGACGTCAGTGGGTGACTATAAAATGTGTGCAAGATTAATTGTGCGGCAAGCCATGGTATAAATTTCAAGTGGTGCTACAACATATTCCCTGGTCATCATACTTAATTCAGGCTTAAATTTATATTGTTAATGAAGGTTCACAACGGCAAGGCAAATAGAATGAACAGAACAGAAAATAAAATGAAAATGAATAAAGAAGCTTGAAATATCAAGAAGAAATTAATATGTTTCAGTGAATTTATGTTTGGTTCGCAGCAGAAGTTGATGAAATGGATTGGACATATTGAGAAGAAGAAAATTCTTGTATAACATGACAAAAATAAGGAGATTAAGATAAAAAATATCGGAGAGAAATTGAGATGCGGCAGCATATAGTAGAAGAGTAAGAGAAAATATTGTTATGAAGAATAAAAGAAACAAAAAAGATAATTGAAAAAAGTAAAGCTTATGAAGATCGGAGAGCTTATTCTTTGAAATTGATCGGATAGAATGAATATTTACAATAAAAAGAAAAACAAAGGAAACTAGACACAAATTGTACAGGTTATAGAAAGAGGAAAGAAACAGGCTGAAAGATATAGAAACAAAAATGATTTGGAAGAAATACAGCTGCGGAACAGAAGTGAAATAAGTTTATCTAAAAGAAATAAAGATTTCATGAGAATAACAGAGAAAATATGATAGAGAAACAGGTAACTCAAAACTAAGTAAACAAAAAATGCATTGAAGAAATGAATCTTATAAAAAAAAAATAAGAAAATTGGAACAGTTCTGAAGATTTTAACATAGTAACAGAGCAAATCGGATAGAAATAAAAGTGAAGGTGAAGGTGAGAACAAAAAACAGGCTCAAAGCTATAGAAACAAAAATGACTTTGAAGTAATCGAGCTTATAATGATGATAGAATAATGAAACCGATGAAAATTTGTTGAGAATAACAAAGAAAATCTACACAAAATTGTTTGTAGAATAATTTCATCGAGCTTAAAAGAAAAAAATAGAAGTAAAACTTTTTAAAAACAGACAGAGGAGAACTCATCTCAAAGTCTGTCAGTCTATCTGTCTGTCTGTCCGTCTGTATATTGCTTTTGGTTCCTTTTGCACATAAATTAGATCATCAACGAGATTCTGTGTGTTTTTCACAAAACTGTATGTTGTTGTTGTGGAAATGTTATCTCTATTTTGAGACTTTTCCGGTGGATTTACTAAAAATTTTGTTGGGGATATGGCAATTGAAATACACATTCTGTGAAAGTTTCAAGTCTCTACCTAGTGCGGTTCATGATTTACAGAGCCATCAAATTCGTGACAATTTGTATTTTTTCACTTAAATTTTTCGTAGAAATTTCTTCCCAACGCTGCAAAAGAAGTTTCACTTCAAAAGAAATTTGCTTCCATAAAAAAGGCAAGACGAAATGTCTAAAGAAACAATTAAGGAAAATAAAAGAAAAGTACAATTGTTTAGTTTTGTTTTTAGTGAAATGAAGAAAATAGCATAAAATACTTGTGTATATTTCATTTGTAGGGAAACACAAACTGATTTGTTATCTCATAAGTCTCCTTGCACACAGCCGAATAGTTTTCCCTTCCAAAGAAATATTAAAAAACAGTTCCGGGGGGACATTAGGACACGAGCGGTAGTTTTTAGCGAGTCAAAGTCCCGCACTCGGTTCTAGATCGGTGAGGCTTTCGATGCTTTTCTACCGATTTAAAAAAAAAAAAATCACAGTCAAATAGTCAGTCACATGAGAAACACTTTTAGAAGCAGATTAACAGGTGGAAACAGATGTATCTATGTTGCAAAATTTGGTTTTAATTTCCACCAACTTTAATTGATTGATACACTTTTCTTCGAACATTCTTTTACAATCATAATAAAATATTATAAATAAATAAAATCTCAAACAAAAAAAGATTTTCATTTAAATTAAAAAATAAATATTTGTAAGAAATCACAAAATGTGAAAACAAGAAGAAATCTCTGACATTCATTCACTTGAAATGCATCTGATGGGAGTACAAGTTAATAGGAAAATAATATTCTTTTTAAAAAAAAACAACACAAACACAGAAAAAAATTAAAAAAAAAAAAAACTTATAAATTCCACTTCAATTGAAATAAGAAAAACACACTCACTGCTTGCTTCAGCACCCGACATAATTCCAATTGATTGTTGTTATGAATAATTTTTTATTGTTAAAAATATTTGTTTAATTTATGTTTTTTTTTTCTGTAAAAAAATTTTACAAAGGCGAACACTTTTGCTTTTGCTTGTCACACTTATCCACCGATTTATAGACGACTAACTTCAAGATCCGCTGATGATATCGATGCGAACGATGCGACAATTTTTACTTCAACACGCGAACAAAAATGTTTGTTAAACAAACAAACAAGTCAATTAGTTTCTATAGAAGAAAAATAACGAAAAGCAACTCTTCACCATATGTTTCCCGATCGAAGACTGATAATGAATTGATTTAATGTCAAAGCAAGCAAAGCAAATTATGATGGCTTTCAAATAAACTCACTCTTACTTTTCTTACTCACACTGAGATTCTCTCAAATCGATATACGAGGAGTACATAAGCAATTTGCTATAGTGTTAGGAAATATCAGTGATTTTTTAGGTAATTTTACATATTGGTCAATAGTAGCGATTTAGAGAAGAGTAAAACATATGTTTTATATCTATAGAAAGGTCACTCGCAACTAGGGAAAATGTGTTAATTAAAAGTTACAAATAAATTTAAGATTTCTTTCATATAAATTACAATATTTAGATAAAACGTTAAGCTACAGAAAATATAAAAAGTTCATGTCATTTCCACATTAGACCCCCCCAATTTTCAACCAAATCTATGTAGAGATGAATTGAAATAAAGGATTTAATATTGCCAACTGATCTTTATGTGTGGACGCTCTTGAAGTCTTGGTTTCGGTTTTTATATTGTTTTACACTTGTTTATCCTTTGATCCAAAGTTATCAATTGAATGGCATTTCATTTCACAAACACACAACACACATTTGACATATGAACATAAATGAAATTTCAGAAACGATAGTATAAAGTGAGCAAATATATATGAACAGTGTGATCATATCGTCTACATTAAGCATTAGAATTGTATGCTTCCGATTATTTAGGTACGAGTCAAAGTAATTGTATTTAATCGATTACTTATTATTGATTATATTTATTGCAAAATTTAATAAAATAATCGGGATGCACAACGAATTAATATCACAAACATATGGTCATGTTGAGGGTAGATTGAAAAGTTAACGAAAACATTTTATAAATTAGTAATTTAGATAGAAGAAAGTCCTCTCTAATATGAAAATTATTGTAACATAAGAAAAAAAATCTACTTAAAAGTTACCTGGTTACCAGAAGATAGGCTAGAACTACTGCAACCTGTCGCAGAATTGGCTTCTATGGCCCAGTTGTCAACTTACAACAGTCTAGGCAACAAAATAACCATCTATAAGGCTATACTCATGCCGTTCTAAATTTATGTATGTTCTTTCTGTTTGGGATATTACTTCAGAGTCCAACCTGCGTCTCATTCAGGAGATGCAGAACTCTGTCCTTTGACACATGGTAAACGCACCTTGGTACGTGCGTAATGACATCATTTCCCTGTACCTTTAGGTCTGTGAACAGATCGATCGTCACAGTAGACTAAAGACGCTTCTCAACAGATTAGCAAGCGTGACTACAAATACCTCCAAGATCAAGATCAGGCTCGATGACGTTCGTTGCTAACTTTATGCTTATGCATGAGTAAGAGACAGATAAAAAATGCTTTACTGATTGTGTTTACTTTAAGAAAGAACAAAGTTTGATTTTCGTCACATTTTATTTTCATATTTTTTGGATTTACTGCTCTTCAAAAACCATACAATAAAGTAAAGAATTTTACAATTACCCCACGTTCTAATGGAACAAAACACATCAGCAATTGCTTACCAAGTATCTTTCATTATTGTTTCAGTTCGTTTGTGATGATTGTTTTTATTTTTTGGTGCCGATTATAAATAAAGTGGAAGTTTCGCTTTTTTATTAGTTGTTTACTTTTGTTTTTTGTCAGCATTCAGAATATTTTGTTGTCTTGTTGTTTTTGCAAGTTTTATTGCAAAGCGATTAACAGCAGCCTCTTTATTATTTGCTTCAATGCCAAAGTTAATTATATTTTCTTTGTAATTTTTCAATTTTTTGTATTTTTTCCAACTAATTTTAGTTCGGAATTTTACTGGAAACTTTATGTTTATGATTGTTATAATTTTTTTTTTTTTTGTTTTGTCTGAAATTGGCAAATGCACATCGCCTTTATTCACCACATACACTACACCATCATCATCATCATCATCATCATCATAGTGAGGAGCTGTTGCACTCATTGTCATATGAAAGGCGACACTTTAACAATACCATGTAATTCTATATGCAAATAAGCATTAACGACTTTCTTCTTCATGGAAATAAGGAATATGTACATGATTTATTGAGCGCGAAGTTAGAATGTTTTGTATGTTTCTAGTTGTCCATATTATATTGTATTTAACAATGGGAGAGAAGACACACAAAGAAAGAAGTAAAAGAGTTGATGAGCTAAGGAATAAGATGAAAGTTATTTACTAGCCGTTTTCGGGGCACCAGGGCGTGGCTCATCAAAAACTGAAGTGCGGCCACGAACAAACTCTTTAAACCAATTCTTGACGATCGCCATTGAAGGAGAAGAGTCACCATACACAGCTTTTAAGCGATCTTTGTTTTTGCTGCGTGTTTTCCCTTCCAAAAATGAGAATCGAATCACCGAACGATATTGCTCTGTTTTCCATTTTTGTAAAACTGACTGATACGCTCGCTTTCAAAGGCTATCAAAACAAAACTAATGAAGGGAATTGACTGAAACTTTGACAGTAGGCTACTAAAAGATTGTACTGCGCGATGGTAATACTCTTTTGCAATAGCAGCGCCATCAGGCGATGAGGCTAACAACTTGTTGATTGACCCGCGTACTCGGTAGCCTAGAGAATTCAATATGACATATGCACGTTGATAAACATAAAACAATTGCCAAAAAACATCTATATATTTGTAGTTCCCAATCTGCTAATACAATAGAAGAATATGGGAGGAAGTTTATTTAAATAATTTTGGCTTATGTTTTGGAAAAACTTTTACTTGGAGCCCTGGACCAAGTTAACCCTCAGAAAAACGTATCTATAATTATAGTTCATTCGTTATTATGATTTAAATTGAATATGAAAATATTAAATCAAACAAAAGAACATATCAAACTGAATTGTCTTTCAATTTCTTAGAAGAAAAACCCCGAATTACAATCATCGTGTAAAAAGGTCTTAAATCAAAATTAACCAACCAACCAAAATTAAGATCAAAAGACGATTGAATACTACTTCGTTTCTAAATTTAGAGTTAACATATTAAACTATTGTACAATATTATTGTTTGTTGTGATGCGAACAAATATTTTAACCGCGAACCCAAAAATCTATTTGAACATCAAGATAATTTGTCATTAAATTGCAATTTGTCTCAATGTTGCGCACATGTGAATGTTTGAGGTTGCCAGGCAACATTAATAATTTTCTCAATAGTGATGATGACCATAATGATGTTCATCATTGTAATGAAAACGATGATGATGATGATGATGATGGTTGGTGATGATGATAATGCATCGCACATAGAATGTATCTATGAGCACTTGTTTGGTATTTTGTGGCAGTTTGTGTGCTGGCCGCAAGCCATGCTGGGACTCAACTCACTAACGCACATCAAGGCTAAAAATCAAGCATTTCACTTGCATAAAGGACTCACGAAACTAGCCAAGTGCAGAGCTTGACAGGACAGGATACGCTGTTTCTATTGTCGTTGCTGTTGCGCTTCTACTGTTGCATTGAGCCCAGTTGTAGTAATTAATTAGACTCGCAGGCATTTTCCATGAAGAGTAGCAAAGTGCAACAACTACAATATGCATACATACATACATAGAGTCCAACATGGTTGTCACGATTTCCTTTTATAGTTGAAATCATATGTATCTATGTATGTATGTATGTATGTATGGATATTGATTGTATCTTTGCATGTTCACAAGTTCAGTTCGAGATGATGCTTCTTCTTGTGATTCTTGTCCTCTTAGCAAACACTCGACGCTCGCACTAATTGAACATGAAATACTAAACTAAACCATATGCCATTGCATGGAATAGCATCACTACTATACTAGCACCATGTCGTCCTGCAGCGCTTTTTCTATCCCTCATACATTCTGTCTGCATACATACATACATACATACATAGGTAGGTGTAGATACAGTATCTATCTATCTATCAGAAGACCTTTTGCATATCAAATGTGTGTAGCATGCGTGTGTCAATGCCAAATATTGCTTGGCCTACTATGCCTTTGTATTTTGCTGTTGCTTTTGGTTAACAACAAATGAAGCTGATGAGTCCTATGAGGTTGTCCTGCCAGCTGGACTGGTGGGCCTAACATGGCCAAGTTTCTTCGTTGTCTTGTTATTCATGTTGCAATTGCCTAAGGCGCTTAATTCCAATTCCTTGGTGAACTGACCTGCCCCCCCCAATTCTGGTAATATTCTTAGTGTAGTATAACTTCATCAAAATCCAGTCTTTCTTTCAAAATGAAATGAAATTAATTGAAATATGTATAGACATACGTGTATGTATAAGTAGTAGATACCTATAAACATTCCTTTTATGTGGGCACTATGAGGTTTTCCTTTACATTTAGTTACAATTCAATTCAATTGATCAAATAAGTTTGTCTCTGCGAATAAGTACGTAAGTATATAATTCCATTTATTAAAGTTTTGTTAATAAAATTACTTTATTACAGATGATTTTCAAAAAAACAGTTATATGTTTTCAACTTACGCAACTACTTACTCAGGGTCTTACTGTTGTAAATTCTTCCATTTCAATTCACTTTGTTAATGATATGAACAACACTAAGGCACCTCCGAATGATCATGCATTTACTATCAATCATTTCGTAGACGTGTGTTCATAATGCCGATGACGATGCCATCGGCACTTTGCAAATATTTCGTTTGCTATCCGCTGCTGATGACGATGCCTTCGGCACTTTGCAAATATTTGGCATGCCATCCGCTCACAAGCTCACGTCTGTCTGCTCTGTCCAAATATTTCATAAAACTGAGCACTTGCCTATATATGCCTCTTTCACACGTATTTAATTCGTGAAGGCGTAAATGAGATAGCATGGTCAAAGAGAGAATGTTGTTGAAGAAAAAGAGCGATGAGAGAATAAATAGCATGATGAAATATCTAAATCGATTAGATATTTTGTCATGCTTTGTTCATGCCACGCATGATAAATGACTGAAAATTGCATGACCGTGTCGGGGGCGCTTAAGGATTCTAGTAAAAAGTTATTTCATTGTCGATACAACTTTGAAGCTTGGGAATAGTGAAGGTCTGTTGTCGATGCAACTCGGGCTACACTTGACCTTTGTTACAACTAATAAATGACTCAGACCCATGGTGGAGTTGCTGTTTTGTCAATGATTTTTGTTAATATAAGTCTGAGATTAAAATAAAATATATAAATAAATAAATTCCACTGAAGTAAAGTGTATCTAAGAAGTATATTACAAACATTTATGTGTCACATAAATTAAAGAATAATTAGCAATCTTCAGTTAACTCAATCAATTCTTGAGTAATTTGAGCCAATTCCATTCCAATAGAGAAGTTTAAAATTAAAGTGAAAATCTTATTTAGGCAATTTGCCAAAAAACATTTTATAGCAATTAAAATTTCATTTGTAACTTTTTCATTTCCGCAACAAGTTGTGCAGAAGTGCATGCATGTCGTTGTCCTTACATAGTATCTCCAATGTAGACCAATGGCACAGAAATAAGGTCATTCCCAATACAGGAAGAGAAGACTTTCATGGCGTAAAAACCAAAAAGAGAAAACTTGAAAATTTAATGAAACGCACACTTAATTTATCTTGAATGCAATAAAACTTACTCAAGACTTAACTTTATTACATTGGGTTTTTATTTCTATTAATTTTCTCTATACGAGTATTTAATTTTTTTCTTTTTTTTTTTGGTTTGTTTGGTATGTGACTGTAAGTGGCAGGCAACACTTGAAAATTGAAAGTGCATATACAGACATACATCCTTTTAGATACTAATTATAAGCTGCTACTGTTGTAACTATTAGTTGTTGTTGTTGCAATGTTGTAGACATGCATCAGCAACAGTAAAAAGTAAAAAAGAAAAAAACAAAAAATTTGAAAATGTTGTGGTGGCTTCGAACAAAGTTCTCCAAATACTAAAGTACTAGCTAAAACATCATCATCATCATTGGTAAGAGTAGCAGAGAGCAGATGATGAAAGTCAAAATAGCAAAAAATAGAAGTAGAACTTGCAAGAATTTTTTGTTTTAATTTTCATGTTGCACTTTCTTCTTTTTTTTTTTTTTTGTAATTTTTTGACAAGCAACCAACTTTTGCTGTGAGTTGCTTTTAATTAAGGCGTCCGTCACGGCTTCATGCATCACGGAGCGGCATCATTAGCAGGAACAACAGCATCAGCATCAGGAACTAAGGTGTTTACACTTTGAACTTTACTCTTCTCTCACTCGACGATACATTTTTGCTTTATTTTTCTTTAAATTAAATTTTTCTAAACAGGAGGCAACTGTACCAAATTTTAAAAGCGCGTCACACACATATGATGAAGGGGCATTAAAAGGTTGAATAATTTTGGTTTGAAAATAAGGAGAAAAAAAAAGGAAGGAAATAAAAAATATGTTTCAAAGAAGCGAATGAACAACATAAATTATGTAATCTTCACGCACGTAACTCAAACCTCCTTAGAAAAAAAAAAGAAAAAAAAAACAAACAAATGTCCTTTTCATCAGCACCATCACCATCAGCAACACAGTATCATCAACATCAGTTGGCACTGACCAACCAAAAGAAAAGCATTCAACCATTCATTCGTTTATTCATCCAACCATCTATTCAACCAACCATTCATCCTTTGTCCTGCGTCCTTTGAAGCAACAACTTCCGCGTTGCGTGTTTTCATTTAGCGCACGTAGCAAAGCGATTCAAAATAATGACCAAAAATTATTGCATTTAATTCAAATGAGGCGTCGTTGTCGTTGTCGTTGGTTGTCCTTCCATTTGAGGCATCTGTTGATGTGCCCACCATAACGACACCACTGACAGACACAAAGGATGGGATGCGGAGATGGAGGGTGCTAAATAACAAAAAAAACAAAACTCTCTCGCATAATGTAATGTGTTTTATCAAAGTACACGCAGACCACTCTGCTTCTTCCTCCTCCCTCATTAGACACACTGCCCCATATTGTGGAAATACCTCAACCACGGGCACTTTATCACTCCCACTCCCACACCCACGCACGCCTTCTTTGACTGACATGGTAGCATGCCATACGGAAATGCTTGGACAAGCTTCCTGTGCTTGCTCGGCTTCCATAGCTTTGCTTTAGTTTGATATACTTTAGTTGAGATACATGTATATCTGTGTGTGTGCGCTATCATTGTTATTGTAATTGTTTTGTTATTGTCCTTCGCGTTGTTACATCCATCGTCGTCGTCGTCGTCGTCATCATCATCCTTGTCGTTGCCATTGTCGTTGTAAGAGCATCGTAAATGCGAAGATAGATTGCAATTGTTACAGGTCATTACCATTGGAAATTACAACTGAATGACGACCACCACCCGCACAAATACTAGATTACTAAATACATACACACTCAGATACTCAGGTAGAGAAATGTAAACAAATAAATAAGGATACTCTACTATTACTACTACATCTTAATGTGGTATGAATGTTCTGTCGTTAAATTAAAAAAATATACCAATATTTTATGCGCCTATAAATATGCAATACTAATTGCATTAAATGCCTTAATGCCAATGAAGGCGGCAACAAAAATAAACCCCCCAGTATACAATGAATTGACGACGTCAACACATGTGTGTGCTTCGGTGATTATGTTGTATTTTTGCTCAAGTTTATATCCAATTTTGTATATGAATTTGTAGATACACTTTGTATCTCAGAAAACACATTCAATTGTTGTTAAGTTGTTTTCACTTAAGTGCCAAGTAATCGTAGTAGACAAAAGAAAAAGGCATTCAAAAAGTCGTTAGTGGTACGCAAAAATATGCTAAATGTGTTGGTGTAGAAGTAGATTTATTGATTCAAAAAAAAAAAAACACTGTTCTATTTTATTCTGTTGTATCTATTATAAAACATGAGATAAAAGTGTTTCGAGGTTGTCTTCTTTTCTATCATCATACAGTCAGCAATTTATAGAAGAAATGCTTTTTAGGGTTCCGGACCCAAAGGGTACCAAAAGGAACCCTATTGCAGAGACTCCGTTCTCCGTCCTTTCTTCCTCGGGTCATATCTCATAATACCGCAGGTAGAGAGTTGAAATTTTCACAGAATATGTAGTTCTATCCGGGCATCAGCAACAAATACTAAAACTAAACCATTTTCAAAAGTTTAAAGGGGTCCCCATACAAGAAATATTTTGATTTGTATGGCAGCTATACGTTCCAATAATCGCACAATCGTGAAATTTAAATGCTTGGTAGCTATACATCCAAAACTTATATAGTCGAAATTTCAGTGTGATCCGATTACTATGGAGGGTACCTCCCATACAAACCCCCATTAAAAATCAGGTTCTTATTAGAAAAACTTTTTTTTTTTTTTTTTGTTCTATCGAACTGAAATTAGACACTATAAGTTTTTGATATAGGTGTTTTTTGGGCTTTTGAACTGAAATTTAGACATTACAAGTTTCTGATATAGACTCGGTACATTTGTTGGAATCAGTTAAATCGGACTACTAGGGGGAGTACCTCCTTTACAAACCCCAATCTGGTACGGAACCCTCCGTATACGAGTATGACTCGCACTTGGTCCATTTTTATTTGACTCACGTGAAACGAAACTTCTATGAATGCAACGTTTTGATAGAATTAAAAAAAAATCCAAAATAAATTCATAGATAAGAACTTTTCTCTGACCAGGGACATCCATCATCATCGGCTTTCTCTAGACTCTTGTAATTTTCTCTATCCATATCAGGAACCACCATCATTAGATTTCATTCAAAAATGGCTCTTGTTGAGTATAGGCATTAGATTGGTGAAATTTTTCTTTCTCTCTCTTATCAAAAACCAACTTAAACATCAATCCAAACTCGTCCTTTGTTGAGCATTGGCTTCCGTTAAATTCTTCTAATTTTCTCTATTTGCATTAGGAAATAATAATAATTTCTGTATTCATTTATCTAGGTACGAGAACCTTTTTTTTTTTTTGTTTTTAATGCTAATAACAATAAGAATTATTATCAATAATTAAAATACACGTGCACCCACATTACAAATCAAATGCACAACGAGAAGAGCAAAACAATTTAATTATTTAAATTCATTTTTATTCTATCAAATGCGGGCTATTATTATGCAAATACGATTGCATATTGTACGAGTATGTTTGATTTTATGTATCCAAATTACAATATTATTTTAGATTAATTTTTCTTTACACTTGTTGCAAATTACCTTTTTTAATGAAACAATTGCATATTTTTTTTTTTATAAGCAAAGGATTATTTAGAACAAATTATTATTTAATATCAAATATTTCAATGATGCAAATGCCTTGGAGGCCTTTATATGTGGTTTATTTCTTAATTACCCATTAAATCGATATTTATGTTTGTTTGTTTCTTCGAAATATCTTTATTTGCTTATTTTCATACAACGTTTTTTCTATTAATCTGCGGTTAAATTGCTTGCTAAGCCAAAGTTGTCTTTTAGTATGAAGAGCTTCCCAATTTATTCTTTTAGGCAATCAAATGCATCTAGTTTTATGATCATAAAAGATGATTCTGTAAATTAAAGAAATCATTTTTATTTATTAAGTATTGTTATTATCATACAATATATCCTGGCTTGTAATAGACAATTCCTTTCCAACTCAACATAACCTGGTTTGCCGTCAATACAGGCTTTGAAGACCTTTCTGAAGGATCAGTGTGTGATCTGCAATAGGGTACCTTTTAATAACCTTTGGGTCCGAAAGCGTAAAATCTACCTATACAAAACCGATTGCTAACGGAATTTGCAGATTTCTTAATCCAGAACCGGACAATAGTGGGTCTATTGATACCACAATGACAAGGTAACTAGGTACTGTATTTCCCTAATCTAATCTCAGGAAAGTTTCCTTGCAAACTGATTTTATAAAATTAAGTTTTTGAATAGAGAATTTCATCTTCTTAAGTACATACCTATATTTCTGCTTCTTTATAGATTAAATCATGTTTATTGTAACAGAACTTGTTTGTTGTTGTTTTTCATTTTTATCTTTGTGAATTTCTAGATAAAATTGCATTATTTCATATTTGAATGTTTCTTCCTGTTTTGTTTTGTTTTCATTTTTTAATTATTTCTGATAATTTCTGATAAAATTTCTTGCAAAATAATGAATTAAAAAATTAATCTGATTATGTTGGCACATTCTCATTTGATTTTTAGTTAGAGTGAGAGAGAGAGATAGAGATATGTGGTGAGAAGAAGATACTTTTGTATGTGTTTGTATATATGCCTAGTGGCTGTGAGAATATGCCTTTTGATTATCATATTGTAGGATTATTGCTCTCCGTCAGATTCACTTCCGGAACTTATTTCCATTTTGATAGGTTGCTGTTCCTCGTCTTCCTCTGCTTCCTTCTTAGGAACTATAACTTCGGCAGGTTGTTCAGCCTGTGCCGTATTTATAAATCCTTGATTTAATATAATCAAAAAAGAAAAAGCTAGAGGAATGTTGTTCTCATGGGCAATTTAAACAAGAATACTTACTGTGTTCAGGCATTTCACCAACAGCAACCATTTTCCTCCATTTCATTTTCAAGCTCTTCGCTGAACGAATGTAGTTACATTGTTCCATTAGGACCCTAATTGTCTCCCATGTGTCTTCTCTTAGTTTAACTGCATCTGGGTTTAGATTGGTGCTCTTAATTATTTCCCTGAAGTGATAGCAAAGACATTTGAGCATGGCAACTTCGCGCTTTGACCATGGAACCATTTTCTATGTAATTAAATTAATAAAAATTAAACAAATATGTCATAAAATCTTTACGATATTCACGCTGGGAATATTGAATATACATAGTGGTCCGATTTGGCTGATTCCAACAAATGTACTTATGGTGTCTAAATTTCAGTTCAATAGTTTAAAAAACAAAAAAGTTTTTCTAATAAAAGCCTTAATTACAATGGGGGTTTGTATGGGAGGTACCCTCCCTAGTAGTCCGATCAAATTGAAATTCCCACAATATAAGTTTCTAATCTATAGCCACCAACCACCCAAATTTCAAGATCGTGGGGGTACTCAATCGTATAGCTCCCCTACAAATCAAAATGTTTCTTGTATGGGGACCCCTTAAAATTTTTGAAAATATTTTAGTTTTAGTATTTGTTGCTTATTCCCGGATAGGACATCACATTCTGTGAAAAATCAACTCTCTAGCTATTACGGTTCATGAGATATGACCCGAGAACGGACGGACGGACAAAGAAGTCTCTGTAATAGGGAAATAGCGGAACACTAAAAATTGAAAAACAACGAATTACTACAAAAAAAGATAAACGAAAACGTCACTGCGCTGCCTTGTGTCCCTTGGACGGTTACTCCATAACCCTTCTCTAATCAACCATCATAAGACACGAGTCGGCACGACCGAGTCAAAAAACTAACATGGATATCAAGAAAAATACTTCGCATGCAAAAACATTAAACCGCTGTGTTGACACACACATACGCACAGGCACATACACACACATACTCTTCCGAAGAAATATTAAAAAACAGTTCCGGGGGGACATTAGGACACG
Organism: Amiota minor; assembly: GCA_037043295.1. Taxonomy (NCBI): domain Eukaryota; kingdom Metazoa; phylum Arthropoda; class Insecta; order Diptera; family Drosophilidae; genus Amiota; species Amiota minor. Next base: position 1,913,490 of record JBAMAW010000382.1, read on the forward strand.
GGCGGTAGCGTTTAGCGGGTTAAAGTCCCGCACTCGGTTGTAGACCGGTGAGGCTTTCAAAGCTTTTCTACCGATTTAATAAAAAAAAAAAAAACACACACACATACTGTTTGCTTCTGTTGTTTCCTAAATTTTTCCATGAATTCCAATTTATAATTAATTAATAAATATGATTTGTTAACACAAAATGGATATGAAGTATTAATTTTATTTTATTTTTTTTTTTTTTGCTTTCACTTAAAAACAATTTTCAACAGAATTTTATAAATTTACTTACCAGAATTTTTTATTGTTAATTCTCCGCTGTTTGTGACGTGTGCCTGATAGGAAAGCAACTGACAATTGAAACTTTTATAACCAGTTCATGAACTACAATAAAAGAACAAAGTAATCGGCGCTTATTGCCACAGGGTGTTTCCTTCAATCAGTACATCAAGACTGTACTTGTACTGACTGTACTTGATTTCAATTTTTGTTCGATATTTTCGAGTAACCAAATGAAATATTTAAAACTAGCTTTGCCTGCGATTTTGTCTGTGTGCCTTTATAATCTCATTACAATAGCGGTTTTCTATAAAACAACAGCACATACTCTCTCTTTCTCTCTTGTTCCGCTCTCATTGAATTTATCATAATTTATGTATAAGGAAAGTAACGAGTACTTTTCTGCTTAATTAGCTGATAATAAACCAGAGGAAAAAAACAACACATGCTTCACAATATCGATATCTCACAAACGATAATTTTCGATGGTGTCAAGCAAAAACTATCAATACTGATGGACAGTCCCTACACAAAGTAAACCATCGACAGTTTAAATGAAACTATTATTACTTAATTATAAATTTAATATCTTTTGTTGGTCGATTTTGATAAAATAAACACTAAATGTTGCTTACAAAAACAAAAAGGGATCTTCGGAAATTGTACAATATTTTCTTTGAATGCTATGATTGACAAACGAACAACGCGAGAGAGGGTGCGCAATGCACGCCGGGACAGTAATGTAGTAATAATAATACTTACATATATACAAAATTTATTAAATCGAGATCTTGTGAGCTCAGCTCTAGCTGACTTTATGTCCTTCGTCTTCTTTTGCAACTGATTCAGCGGATGAAGTTCATTGCTTTGTATGTGTTTTAGACTTGGGTAGTAATGAATCCTTGTATCCTGAAGATGTAGAAATTAATTCAAATTATCATATATATATTATCTGTATTTTATCCTGTTGTTGTCTCTACTCACAATCATTCTAATAAACAAAGATTTCCAGTAGTAGTAGTAATTAAACCTTTAATCAGTCCAATCCAATTAAGAGTCTGCATTTTATTGACAATAAATAAATTCAAAATAAATTTTATAGGATATTCAACACAATAAACAGTTGAATCTTGTGTTTTTGAAAAGTATCTACAGCATATCAAAATGGATACATAGAAATGAAAACCTTCAGTAGAAAGAAACACTTAAGTGTAGAAGGCACAATTGTCGTCAGTGGTGGTGGCAGAGGAAACACTTACATATGTGGAAAATAAGTACATATAGTTTTACTGGTTATATCTTTTAACTTATCAATGCTACTATATCTTCATATGATGAAAAATATTCTATAAACCTGTAAAAATGAAACAAACAAAAAAATTTTTTGAATATCATGAGATACATTTTAATGTACATACTTACTTACATATGTACATTTGAACGTTGCATTTAGTTACTTTTAACTATAGATGAAAGCTTCTGATACAATAATATTGTGTTAGATATTGAATTTGAATATGAATGCTTATGTGTATGTATGTGTGACGTACGTGTGCAAATCTCAGCAATTTTCAAAAGTAGAATATTATATGTATGCGTGAAGCTACCTTCCAGTTGCATTGATAGAAAGTTTTGTATCTTTTTCATATATCAAATACACATATGCATTGAGCTTGGATCTATAACTACATACGAGGTGTGGAAATGAAATGATGCTAACTAATGCTGCATTATGCCTTGCGATTTTCCCATTGTTCGAAACGCCGCTGGTCTAGCTGTGTTCTTCATGGCGCTGGACACCAGATCAGGCGAATAAAACAAGACTCATGGTAGCTTCTAAAGAGCGAGCCCTTGACTAAGTTTTTTTTATATAATAATAATCACATAATAAGAAATCGAGGTTCATTCTATGATACAAAATATCAATGGAAACAGTTTTTTTAAGCTACTTTAAAGGCATCGATGCTCTAAGTAAAACAGACTAACAATTTTTCTAATACAATTGTTCGTTATTATAAATTAAAATATATCCGGGAGTGCAACATCCATTCGTCTTTGAGTTGTGAGTTGAGTTTTGAGTCCCCTGCTGTATGATTGGAAGTAATTCTTCCCATTTCGATATTTTTCCATACTAAAACACCACGCCCTTTTTGTATTTGTGGTGGAACAATTTAGAGGTAAGTACTTATGTGCAACCAACTGAATATATGTAGATGGGGCTAGAGTTGGCGGTAGCACTGGTTCCAAAGGAACTAGCCACGATCAGTTTTGGACCAGACCAAGTTTACTGCAAGGTTACTGAGAAGTAAAAGGAAGATAAATAGTAGATTAGTATAAGTTACTGTGTTTTATCTATGAAGCTTCATATGATATAACATATGAAGACTTCAGTAGGAGTAAATTATCTTCTACAGACACAACAGGAAAGGAATGGCAATGGAAGAAAAATACCTCACGCGCTACACTTTGTGTCAAGCTTATTAGTTCTTTCGTACTTATAAGCATCAATCGATTACCTTTACCACCACATGTCAATTACATAATAAGCATAAGGAGAGTAGGTTAGCTCTTTATGATTTCATGATATGATATAGAAACATGAGTAAAAAACGTTAATTCCGGCTATTCCGAGGTTGTCATACTCTTCACACACATTTAGAAAAGGTTTTAACCACACTACTGTGATTGAGCATACAGAGAGTCACTACACATACAGTATTTCATTTGTCATCATTTAAATTCTTCATATTCAAAAGCTAAAGGAGAGTAAGCAATCTTAAACCTCTTCATGATCTCCATTTGAAGGAGAGTATGAAAGTTTAGTTTAGTTTTTCATAATCAACAGCTGAAGGAGAGTATAAAATGTGTTCTCAATTGGAAGGAGAGTATGAAATTTTAGTTTCGTTCATAAGCTTGCTAAGAAAAGGAGAGAATGCAATTTTAGTTTAGTTCATAAGCTTGCTAAGGAAAGGAGAGAATGAAATTTCAGTTTGTACTCTTCATGTTCTCAAGCAAAGACATTGAATATTGTATAGCATGGGCAAATCAGTCACAAACTAGTACTTATTGTGTAAATGTTTGTGGATTTTTGTTGCTGACTAAATTGTTATTGTTGTAAAGTAGCCTATTGTTGTTGTTGTTATTATCTATATTTCTTATCTCATGATCTTTTCTTTTAGCAATCAATTGTAAAGCTTTTGTTTGCTTTGCTAGAATTGAAGGATGGCAATGCATTGATGTTTGGTTTGTGAAAATTACCTTGCATCTGAAGGCCCACAAACAACAACAACAACAGCAACAACTTGAAAGCATTTCGCATATTTCGTCAAACAAACATTGAAATATTTTTTTTTTTATTGTATTTTCTTTTGTTTTGTTTTGTTTTGTTTAGAGAAAAACATTTTTGTTTGCATTTTAGTACAAATTTTGCAAATAACAATGAAATGTAAAAGAATTTTTTTGTTTTACGATATTTTCTTTCCCTCAAAATGTTTATGCTATTCTTCTTTTCAGACTATTTTTGTTGTATTTTTGTGATGGGGGTTTTCATTAAAAACAAATAGGAAAATATTTAAATTGTATGTGTATATTTTATTTGATTTCAATTCAATTACAATTTGTGTTTTAAATTTCTATTTTCATTTTAAATTTTCTTAACTTTGTTTTTTGGTGGTGATTTTAATTAAATTCAAAAACGCATATTCAATTTTCAGTTTTATAATACAAATAGTAAAAAAAAGTTTTTCGAATTGATATTAATTATGAGCTGTGGAACTTAAATTGTATGAAATTCGAATTTGGTCATGTTTCTTAGTAAAATTTTTATTCGTTATAAACGGAAATATTAACAAGAAATATTCTTACAACAACAATATGGCATTTGTTGTACTACGTGCCCTGTTTCTTTATTTTACGCACATTCAAGACGCAAATGACCAACCAAACCATGACCAATCGAGATTAATGTTACTTGCCATGCTTTTACAATTACGATCTTAAACTTAATTACGATAAATTTATTTTACGCTCTACAACGAAAGAGTTTTGAGAGAGTGCGAACGAATAGTTTCCAAATTGTTTAGAGAGAGCAGGCGATAATGATTATAAATAAAAGAGAGGAAATAAGCAACAAGCATTTTGCAGACGTCGATGGTGTTGCCACAGTGTCTAGCAATGGGCAACTGATCGTTGAATCTGTGTTTTTTTGGTCTTATAAAGGCAAATGGGAGAATTTCAATTGAAGGAAAACCAATTTCATCTAATAAACTGCAAATATTTCTCAACGTCTACGATAGAGTACAAGGTTATCTACATGCACCCTCACTCATCGCTTATTACTTTTATATTCATTCGAATAGTATAATAATTGTTTAGAATGGAAGACCTGGTAGCTAGTGCTCTAATTTTAATAGTCATGGTCTTATTTTTATTTGTAAATTGCCGTTTTCTTTATATTAAATTTAAATTGATTTAGAAACTACAGATATTCATGTCTATCAGTTTCTTCCTTTGATTCTCCTAACGTTTAAAAATCAAAGCGATCACTATAAGGTAGCATAAACCATGTTTTGAATTCAATCAAATATGAATCTGATGAAAGTTTTTTTTTTCTTTAGCTGACTGTAATCTTTAGGCAGTGAATATTGTTATAATTTTGTCAAGAAGTTTGTTTCTTGATCAGCTCGACGCGACCAGCTATTAGTGTCTGCCCTATATACATCAACCATCCGTGGTCCCAAAAACTCTTTTTTTCTAAAGGAGTTCAAACGATGATTGTTTCATACAAGATAATTTTTAATATCAGTATTAAGCCTGTCTGGCAACACCATTTCGCTCATAATTGTTCTTTGCTTACCGCTCTCTTAGCATGCGGAATATCAAAGAAAATACTTACCTCTCATTTTATCTTTCAGTTACTCTCGCATACACTATCGACAGAGAGTAGGTTTCTGAGAGAGTAATATTGTTTGTGCTTAAGTGTGCATGGTACCACTCGCTCACGTTGATCACTCGTCGTTGTTGCCGTCGTCGTTGTAGTTGCTTCATTTCTCATTGTATCATTACCTTGGACGGTTGCTCCTAACAATTCGTTCGTTATTCAAGTAATAAACCGCCAAATATAAATAAAAATTTGTGCAAAAAGCAAACAATCTTCTTGTGTTTAGAGCATTCTTAATAATTTTATTGTTTAATAAAACAATATAAAAAGCAAACTACATGGAAATAATAATAAAAATAAATTGAAATTTAAATAAAAAGTGTTTGTTATAATAAAAGTAAATTAAACGAATCTCTACAACTGTGAAACAAACAAATATTTAAAGTGTTAACAAAAGAAATTAATAAATAAATGTGCGTCAGTGTGTGTGTGTGTGTGTGCCTGCGTGTAACAGTAAAACAAGCACAAGATCTGCAGTTAACCCATCCTTCTTCCCCTCACCTAACCCTTGATCCGAGACCCTTAAAAAAGAAAAAAAAGCTCTCGTTTTATTGTCGTCACTGTCAGTCTCATCATCACGATCATGAATACCATTTGTTGCATTGTTTGCGTTGCTTGCTTGCAAATAAACAGTTATAACTGACTTGAATGCAAAGAAGGAATGAAAGAAAGCAAAAAGGGAATTTATAGATTTTGAATAAAATGAAATATGACCTATGAAATTTACTTCAAATATTCCAAAGAAATTAATTATGTTATTTTAATTTAATTTATTTTGAAGTCTTTGTCTTAATTTTCGTTTCGTACAAAATTTAAGTGTTTTCTTCGTTTTCGTCTCGTTTAATTAATTTCATTATTTTCACTTATAATTTTTAATTTTATCAATATAAAATTGATTAAAATTTAGTGTTTTCAATTTCCTAAATTTTGTTAAGTGTTTTGCCTTGTTTATCGTCATCTCACATTGTCATCAGCAAAATTTCGGTAAAATTGTCCCGTTTTCATTTTCTGTATTGATCGCAGTCGGTCGGTCGGTCGCCAGGTACTTGTTGTTGGTCGTCTTGTCTTGTGACTCTCCAAAAAATTCTCTCTTTATATGTGTGTGAATTTGTATGCAAGTGTAGGAGTGTGTGTGCGTGTGTTTTTGTTTGTTGGCATAAATCAACCGCAACTACAGCAGCAAATACAAAGCAAAGCAAAAACAGCAAAACCAAAACTCTATTTTATTAAAATTTAAATGCAATAACAAAATCTTTTAAAACTCCAGAGCCAAAAAAGCAAAAGTGATTGATTAACGGAGACTGCCTGCCCAGCAATATATCGTACTTGTTGTTGTTTCTTGTTTTATTGCAGTGTTAATACATAATAATAATCTCAGGAGAGAAAAGTTCGAGCTGCTGCCTTCTTCTTTACTAGCTTTGTTGTACTTGTTGTGTTCATGGACTAATTTCATACTCACTCTCCTTTAGCTTTCATAACTACTCTCCTTCAGCGGGAAAGGCTTTGAGAGCAGTACTAGTACGTGACTGATTTGCCCAGGCTATACAATATTCAAAGTCTTTGCTTGAGATCATGAAGAGTACTAAACTAAAATTACATTCTCTCCTTTCCTTAGCAAGCTTATGAACTAAACTAAAGTTTCATTCTCTCCTTTCCTTAGCAAGCTTATGAGAACACATAATGAGTATAAGATTTTATACTCTCCTTCAGCTTTTGATTATGAAGAACTAAACTAAACTTTCATACTCTCCTTCAAATTGAGATCATGAAGAGGATTAAGATTGCATACTCTCCTTTAGCTTTCGAATATGAAGAATTTAAATGATGACAATTGAAATACTGTATGTGTAGTGACTCTCTGTATGCTCAATCACAGTAGTATAGGTAAAACCTTTTCTAAATGTGCGTGAAGAGTATGACAACTTCGGAATTGCCGGAATTAACCTTTTTTTTTTTTTCATGTTTCTATTCTCTCGTTTAACTTGAGATCATAAAGAACTAAGATATCGTACCTACTCTCCTTATGCTTATGGCTTATGGAACTTGTAAGGAACTTAAATTTTATATTTTCCTTCATATTGAGTTAATGAAAGATCTAAACTTTTGATTATACAGAATATAATTAAATTCAAACAAAATTTAATTGAAGATCTAAAATGCCATCCATGTCCTTCAGCTTGAGACGTTGAACTAAACTATAAAACAGTATATACGCCTTCAGTTTCCAATCATGAAGAACTATAACTAATTTCTTTCGTTGTGAATTGAAATTACATTTTTACAAATTATTATCAAAAAATTTCACACTCATATCTCCTTTACATTTCCTTTACCTATCTTTTCTTTTTCATTTATTAATTTATTATTATTTATTTTGATATGCAGCAACGAGTGTTTTTTAACGTGTATTTTAAACTTATATTTTATTGAAAAATCTCATAATCTCGGACAAAGTGTTTTTAAATTGTGAGCCTTACAATTAATTGATAAATAAATAAAAAAACAAAAGTGCTTTCAAAAATTTAAGTTTAAGAAAGTGTTAGTGAATCATAATTTCTTGTAATTTAACAAGAAATTCATTCTATAAATTGAGAATTGAAAACAAATTTAATCTGCACATGTCTGCCTCGATAAGTCACGGTTGCACCACCACTAACAACAACAACAACAACAATCCAAATCCAATACAACAAATTCTTAAAACCGATTTCGATTTAAATTTTGCTTCTGCTATAAAGAATAACAACAATAATAATAGAATCAACGTCATCGATTTAATCGCCGGCGGTAGTGGTGATAATCCACAAACAGCAGAAGCAGCAGCAGGAGAAACCACAAATTCAAATAAGAGAAAACTATTTGACTCCCACAATTTAAGAGTCCAACAAGCTGTGAGTGATTTTTGAGTTTTTATTCTTTTTTAACATTTTTATTATTTTATTTTTATTTTGTATAATTGAATAATTTTTTCCCTTTATCATCTAATGATTTTTATGAATTTCACTTTATTTATACAATAATATTTAATTCTAATTGCATTTTGTTGTTTTTTCCATTTACCTTTTCTCTTTACTCCACATGATAATTCTAAAATATTTAAATATATATATTTTTTAAATTTTTAAGCTGCTTGCTTGCATTAAATTAATGTCGCTTGCTCATCACCACCGCAATCACCATCAAATTCTCATTAAATATTCTTCGTTACTTACGTATGTATTTTCTCACTCGACTCCACTCCAATTCAAGCACTTGATTGTTACATCTTCTACTTTTTTGTCTACTTCAATATTGTTTGTTTGTCTTTCCCTTTTCTTTTTTTTTTTTTGTTTTTTTTTTTTAATGATCTTTTCCTTTAACTACCTGTTGCGCTTTTTCTATTCGACTCCATTCCATTGTGTTATATTCTACATGCAACCAACACACACACACACATCCCTACAAAATATATAATACACATAATTGTAATTACTCTCTGTCTCTCTCCTTTTCCCTTTCCCTTTTCACTTAATACCATTTAGTTTTTTTTTTTTGTAATCATTTTCTTTGCATTTTGTTTTTCATTTATTTTGTCATTTTTTCCTTCATTTATTATTTTTCTTTTCTTTGCCGTCGCCGCCCCCCTTGCACATAATTTAATTTCTTCCATTCTTATTGTTATTGTTCGTTGATTTTGCTTTTCTTTTTATTATTGTTAATGCTTCTTTTCCACATAAATTCGCTGACTCATTTGACTAAATTGAACATGAAAAAATAATGCATGTGCATAGGTAAAAGAGAAGAATCGAGAGGAGGAGACGGAATGTGAAGTCACTTATAGAGTCAGTTTTTACTCCTTTAGTTATAATCAAATTAAAATACACTGTGAAAAATTATTGGGATCAGATCGATTTGTGTCCTGTCCATGTAAGACTATAAATCTTTCTCGTTTAACACTTCCTTCGTAGAGGTCAAGAATCAATGAGTTCGTTTTTTACAATAGAAAAATTGCAGTGATGATTAAACTAGGACACACAAGTTGTGGAAGTTATGCAATAAAAGAACCATGGACCATGTATTTAATCAATAGAGCCAATGTTTCTCTTAAAATATCTTAAATTCTCAAAAGAACCATGTACTATGTATTTAGAGAATTTAAGATGTTTTAAAAAGAACCATGGTCTATGTATTTAGAGAATTTAAGATGTTTTAAGAGAGACATTGGAATTCACTTAAGTCTTTAAGACCCTAACTGAATTGAAGACGGTTTATGATAATTTCGATGCAGTCCATATGTATTTCTTGTAAGGTTAGGGGATCGGCATCTATGTTTTGGAAGCAAAGAAAAGTACTATATTGTTTTGTTTTAAGGCTTTTGGATTGAACTCACCCTGTGTATAACTTCAACATCATTACATTCGCTATTCTATAAATGGAAACCACATGTTTAAATTAGTTTATTATTGTTGTTATATTCAAAGATCCTTCCTTACCTATAACACTTCTGTAAACAAAATTAGATTATTGGATCAATTATGGCAGATTTACCTAGGTTAGGTTTGGTTTGGGTTAGTTAGCCCGCGCACACCCAGAAGGCTTACGGCCAATTGAAATGCCTGAATTTAGGTTGAGTGCTAGGGGATAATGAAATTGACTGTTATGTATCCTTAGTTGGTCTCAGAGGTCACCTTATGCCTTTGGAACCAACCCGCTTAATCAACGAGATACAAGTCTCCCAGTGGCTAATTTGCCAAACTGTACAAATTTTTGAAGAGATAGGGAGTCATAAAAACGATAATTTTTTTTTTTTTGATACAAAAATTAAAATTTTACTATCCACATTTATCATCAACTCTGTGTTTGTTACAAGTAGAGAAATCTTTAAACCAAAATTAAAGAAAAAATCATAAAACAAATGGATAATAAATCCATTAGTTTTTATGCAAATATCCTATGGTTGTAAAAGCAATGGGACTAATCTCTGTGTTTGGTATTTTCAGGCATTAACTCATCTAGGTCGGTCTACGCCCCAAACTTTGTCTATTTGGTTAAGGTCATGTCTGTATTCTTCTGAACAGTCCATAAGGTTAACAGAACACATTTCTATAAACACTCTAACATGATAAGCATCAGCAATTTTTCCATATTTTTATCTTCATTTCAAGGAGATGTCACCAATATTCTCTTTTATTACTTAGTTTCCATTTCAAATTTCATCATTCAGAAAACAGATATACAGTTTTTCTAATGATTCATTAGAAATTTATTTACCATAAGTCAGTTAGTCAGTCAGTATTATTGAGAAAAAGTCTGTTTTTATAATTTTATCATTTAATTTAATTATTTGAAATTCGATACACTTGGCAATTATAACCAAACCCCATAAAAAAGCTTAAAATTTACACAGACATATTACTAATTTTTAACGTCGATTGTTTGTTGGTTATACTTGATTTATTTTTTACAAATGAATTCTCCGAAAGAAAGAAAGAATACGAAAAAATAATCGAAAGTATATTTTGAATGAATAACTAGGTGCATTTTCTCAATTACTCGTAGAAGTTGAATGATGATGATAAGAAAACTAACTATTTCATTGCAACAATCTCTCCAAGGTGAATAGAAGAATGTGTTATGTATAAAAAAAAAAAAAAAAACAACTATATCCAGACTTCAAAGATGTTTCTATTTGGTTTCAGATAACCACGATATCGCTACTATTTATTATATTATTTATTATTTATTTATCATCAATTGAATTTAATTAAAAGCCTATTATTATTGTTTTATAAAAAACGTGTGTCTTTTTTTGTATTCAGTTTTATTTTGATTTGCCTGTAAAAGCAGAGCAGAGAAACCAGTTTCACTAAAAATCAGCTGACCAAATGTTTTGTGTTTTCTGTGTGTGTGTCAGTCAGAGAAGTTTTTATTTTTGGTCAGATCAAGTTCATATAATTATAATATAAAAAAAAAAAATTAACAACAGTTGAAGGAACTTTTAAATTTATACAGAGACAATAAAATCCAGTTTTCTTTTAAACAATCAAAATGTATTTACAATTAAAAATAAATTAATCGTGTTGTAGAACTTTCCAAAAACTCTCTGATGTGATTTGATCAGTTCAGATCAGATCAGGTCAAATGTGTCTCTGCTGTCGCTGTCTCATCACCGCCTTCACAGAAAATTTGTGTGTCTCTGCAAACATTTAACATAAAATTTTTACCCTAAATTTTAATTTTATGATTTCAAGCTACAAATTTTGATCAGAAATTATTCCAAATTATACCTCCCTCCCTCCCCTTCTTGTTTGTGGTTTATTATAAAGTCATTTGTTATTGTAACTTTGCATACATGTGTGAGTAAGTGAGTAAGTGAGTGAGTGAGTGAGTGAACTTCTCAAGTATTGTGCGTTAAGATTCTTAGAAAACCAACGACCGACCAACCAACGTTCGTCAGTCGCTTAAATCTTTTTATTTATTTTTATTTTGTTGTTTTTGTTCAACTCTTTCAAAAAAAAAAAACCAGAAACTGATTCACAACGCGCAACACATTTGTCAAAATTCAATACAAAAAAGTACTTTTAGTTTTTTTTTTGTTTTTGTTTTTTATGTATCTCTGTGCGCGTATCTTTTCTGTGTTTTTTTATGTCTATCTATCTTTTTCTTTTGTAAGCAGCGTTCCATTTGTGTTTTTGTTCAGTTCTTGATGATGATGATGATGATGATGTGCTTGTTGCGATGTGTCTTTGTGCACCTCCACCAGTTTTGGGCTACCCTTGATCGTGTCCCTAATTTAAACGCGTTTTTAATAATTTATCAAGTTGAATGCCCAGTTTTAAAAAATTTAACAGTTTGACCTTGAATTCGCATTTTGAATTGTGGAATCAAATGAATGGTAGAAGCAAATATTCATCATCATCATCATCATCATCAGTCGGCATTCGTAGTTTGTACGAATATATTTACAATATGCAAAGTTAGTTTCTTTTTATTATGTATTTTTTGTTATATTTGAAGCTTTTGTTGTCGTAGAGTTGTTAGTTTTAGTATTCTTTCGTTGTTTCGCTCGCTTACGCTTACTTTTCATTGAAGTACAAACAATCTTTTTTCGTCTTCGTCATTTTCATCCAACTGTGAACTGAAGTTGGCACTTTATTTAACTTTGCCCCTAACATTATTAACAAATACATTTAAAGCCTACAAATTTGCGCTTTTTTTTTTTTTTTGTTTGTTTCTTGTGTTTTTATTGGTTGTCTAACAAAATTATTATGATAATTACACGCACTTTGTTCAAGGTTATAGAGTTTCCTTTTAAATCTAACCAAAAAAAAAAAAAAAATAAGTGTTTAATTTTCTGTATCTTTTAGTTAATTAACGTCTTGGTTCAAATTTGACTAATGACACCGCGCACCGCCGCCACACTTTTATTCGTTGCGCGCATGTGTGGCACATTTTTTCTATCCCATTGATGATACTCATACAATTCCAAGACAAAAAAGATTTAAAAGTTTGTTTCATGCTGAGATTTTTGTATTTTTTATTTTCTTAGTTTTTGCTTCCTTATGATCGGTCTCGTTCTCCTAACATAACATAAGAAGAAGAAGAAGAATGATTAATGAATTGAATAACATTCGAATTCGAATTCGGTTCGCTTTTTATTTCGTTATGCGGATTCACTTTTTATGAACCTTCGCGATTATTTGTGATTTTTTATATTGTAAATTCCATAAAATGGTTTATTCAATTTTGATTTTTTGTTTTGTTTTCTTTGTAATTTTGTTCGACTATTAGGAAATTTCAGTCAATTTGTACATAATTATTTTCTACTTTTTCTACATAAAAGGTATGCGAAGGAGTCTTAATATTTCTTCTAATTTATGTATCTTTAACAAACAATATGTATAATATTATCAATCAATAGTATGTACAATCAAATCAAACTCATTGGACTGAAAGAGAAATTGAGTCATTTTCAAATGTATATTGTCTAATCAGATAAACCTCCACTTTAATTTAGTAATAATGTACTTTATGTGTTTGATCTGTAAGCCTCTTGTTAATATTCTTTTTGATTAGAGTTTCGGAAGAAATATCCTGAAGAAACCAAAATTACCAAATTAACGCAAACTGAAGGAAAGATTACAAATGAATCGAAGAGAAATAAAAATAAAGAAGTATAAATTATCCGCTACCAACAGACCCAGAATCCTAAGTTGGATAAGTAGAAAATGATAATCATATAAAAAATATTCCTTAGAAACTTGTTTAGTGAATGTTTTGAACCCCTTTCTATTATTAAATATGTCTCCGGTTTTGAAAGAAGCAAACTCCTTAAAACTGAATTTTATAAAAGCAGAAAATGTTGCTTGAAATAGCAAACTATGCTTCCCCATTTTAAAGGCAAAGAGCTGAAATTTTGCTCGAACTTTTCTTTTTACCAGACGCTGTACATTTGTCAGCGAATGTGACCACTAGAAATGGTACCTCCCATCAAACCCAAATTCAAATTCAAGTTCTTGTTAGAAAAACTTTTTTGTATTATCGAACAAAAATTGGAACCCTATAAGTCTCTAACTCATGTCCACCAACCATGTGAATTTCAAGACCTTGAGATTACTGGATCATATAGCTCCCATACAAACACTAATTGAAATTCATGTTTTTATTTGAAAAAAATTTTTGTTTTTTGGTTCATCGAATTAAAATTTGGATACTATAAGTTTCTGATTAATGTTTACTAACCATGCAAATTTCAAGATCCTAGGATTACTGGATCATATAGCTCCCATAGAAACCATAATTGAAAATTTTGTTTTTATTTGAAAAAATTTTTTGTGTTTTGGTTCATCGAAATGAAATTAAAAAAAATATAAGTGTCTGAGTAATGTTTACTAACCATGCAAATTTCAAGACCCTAGGACTACTGGATCATATAGCTCCCATACAAACCCTAATTGAAATTTATGTTTTCATTGGAACAATTTTTTTGTTTTTTGCATTATCGAACTGAAATCTGGAAACTATAAGTCATTGACTCATGTGTCCACCAACCATGTAAATTTCAAGACCCTAAGATTACTGAATAGTATAGCTCCCATACAAACCCCCATTTTAAATTCATTTCTTCTTCTTAGTAAAAATTTTTTGGTTTTTGTATCCTTCAATTGAAATTTGGACAGAATTAGTGTCTAATCCATATTCACTTGTCCTGCAAATTTCAATCCCCTAGGATTACTACTGGATCGTACAGACATTATATTTACGTGTCAAGTTGCCTTTGGTATTGTACTAGAAGAAACAAATTCACACAGAATCCTTATTTTATTTAGTCTTTGAACTATTAAAAGTGACTTTTATTAGAGTTCAGTGATTGGTATTTATTATTTCTCTTTAAAATAATGACCATTTACCATACAAACAAAATATACAAATGTTTGTAACATCAAATAAAAAGTTTCCATTATTTCAAATAATAAAAAAACTTCTTAAAAATCACTTTGATTTTTATTCACAAATTAACACTAGAAACCTTTTCAGTAATGTTTTTTTATTGCTCTTGCTGATTAAAGTGAGATTATTATAAAGTCAATAAATAAAACATTTCCGAAAACCATAATTTTTTCCCGCCATTTTTCTATTTTTATTTCAAAATTTTCCTTTTTAACGCATCAATGAATTTTTTTGTTTTTAATAAAGAAATAAAAACCATTTCAGTGAAAAGAAGAAAAATAATTTCTTAATTTTCCTTGATGGTTTGTTGCTTTTCAAATGAAATCTCATAAAAAACATAACAAATATAATAAACATAAAAATAACAACAAAAATACGAATAATTTTGAACTTAGCCTAACTGATTGTAGACAAGTTTTTCTATCTTCTTGTTGGTTTATCTTATTTTTTATATTTTGTTTACTGCTCCCACATGTTGCCTGTTTGACTTAAAAAACATTGATGGGGGCAATGTATTGACTGGGCGACGAACAACGACTACATAAATATTTATCGATATATATATATTTTTGACAGAATCAATCATTCACAGAAAAAGTTCAAAAATATTCGAGATACATATGTATTTAGTGGAGGGTGTAGTACAATATTTTAGTTTAAGTATAATTTGAGGAAGATATTATTGTATTAGAAAGCAAGAGAAAAAATATTATTTAATGAGTTTGTTAAAACTTTTAAGAATGCATTGATTACTCAACATATTTCAAGTTGACTTTGACTGAAAGTTTATGTTTTTGAAATAATTTATGAATGAATAAATGTGTGAGTGTTTGAGTGGAGAAAATTGATGAATGACTTTGGCCTTTTTCTTAAATATTAAGACTACATAGTCATAGTAAATATTTCGAAATTTCGTCAATATTTAATGACTTTTTAATATCTTCAACTGAGAGTAAAATGTGTTTCTGATGAACGAAAATGTATAATTGCAACTGATCGTGTAATTGCAACCATTGATATTATGTATTTGTAATCCTTTAACATTACATCAGATAAAATTATTATTAAATTTATTACCTTTTATTGTATAATTGTTTGAAAGTCCTCAAAGTACATGAGAATTTTTCTGTCTGTTTGAAAGCGATAAAGTTAAAAAGTGCCGAACGTGTTCTCTTACTCTGGACAGAGTGATTCATGAGAAAGGTTATAGGCTTATAATTCATTAAGATTTTGTTTAAATTGGCTGAAATATGACACTATAACTACATAATCAAGATATCGATAATGCCGTAGACAGCAGAATTCAGTGTAGCACTGTGATAATGCAGTGTGATGTGGGTTGACTACATGATTCTGATCGCATCATAGCGAATTGCCTCAACACTACTCGATGGCGGACATAGAGCGTATTTAGAAGTCAAGCTTCCGTTTAATATAAACTAAGTAGAATGAAAAATCTACAGCCAACCTACCTACCCATGGGGATCCTTTACTATATTTAGTCATGTATTCGTGACCTTTTAAAATAACTTTAATTTTTTTAATACTAAATCGAAAAGAGCTGCTTAAAATCATTACCTTTAATCATAAACTAGATTAAAACTTCCTTAAGTACCTAGGGAATGATATCGCTTACTATATATGGTCATGTACTTGCGTCTATTTCAAGAAATTTCTATCTTTTTGTACTAAATCGGATGCATCTATTTAAAATCATTCCCTCTCTAATTCTATAATCGATTAAGCACTCAGTCAATAAGAATATTAAGAATACATGTGATATTTGGTCATGTATTCGTGCACTTTTTAAAATTATTTATTTATTTATTTATTTATTTATTGTACAATAGAAAACTTAATTCTAAAATACAATATTAAAGCTGAAGCAACAAAGGCCTTGAGCTAACTTTTTAAAATTACTTTATATTCTTAATACTAAATCATCATTTAATTGATTGAAACTTCCTTAAGAATCTAGGTAATGATACGACTTACAATATTTGGTCATGTACTTGCGTCTATTTCAAGAAAGTTCTATTTTTTTATACTAATCATTTATATTTTTGATCATTTTAATAAGCTTTAATCTCTTTATATTAAGAAGTCACCTAAATCTATTTAAACTCACACTATACAGATCACTTTTTCACCTTGAAATATTAAGAGAATATAAGGCAATGCATATTCTTTTGATTTCATTTCGATATTTGATTCGATTTAACCTAATTTCTTGTGGTATTGTGTTGTCGGCATTAAAAAAAAATATTGTAACAACAATAAAAAAGAAACAAAACAAAACAAAACAGAAATACAATTTGTAAACAAAAAATAGGCCCAAAACTAGAAATGACAATGTCAATCCTTCTTTTCTGTTTCCAGTATATTCCAATTAATGTTTCGTTCTTGTGTAAAAATAAATACAAATAGACACATTTGAGAGTGCAAATAGGTCAGACAGACTTCTGTCTGGCTAAATTGTGTAGCAGAAGTTGCTGTCGCCTTCGACGCCCAATTGGTCATAGTTTAGTTTAGTTTTCGTCGGTCTTATCAAATGCCGCATTAGACAAAAATCTTACTTTCGTCACCTACTAAGTATATTGATTGATGGGCAAAAGCTGTTGTCAAATTAATTTGACAGCTGCTGTTCGTTCCAGAGACATTTTTTGTCTTGTCTGCATGCGTAAATGTTAATAACTAGGCCTAAACTTCGAACAGCCTGTAGAAACTTGTAACACTCTGTAGAAACTTCTATTTCTTTAAATATAAAAACATTAAAAATAGATGGTAAGTGCATAAATAGAATCAAAGGGGTTGTCTTTGTTTGTATGTATTGTGTTTTGTCCACCACAACTTGAAAGTTATTAGGGTTTTAGGGTGACTTTTTCATTGAAGAAGAAGGTATACATAGATGCAATATTTAGCACTTGATTAGTTCTCTTTCAAAATTGTCACAAATCGTGTTCTTGTCAAACAAATTTGCATACAAAATTATACAATATAGATACATATTTCTCAGGTAAATTACCATACACAATATGTAAGTATGTATGTATGTTGTCTAAGTTGAATGGGTTGTTATAACAGTTAAAATTAATTTACATAATTTTTTTTTATATGCAATTAGGGTGAGTTTTGCTATGAATTTTTAAAGAATGAAATTGTTGCATTGCCTCTCATTTGATCCATTTCTTTTCCATCCATGATATCCTAAGGTCACAAGCATTTCTTACAATTTAACGAATCAAGTTTAATCTTTGTACAATAACTTGTTCCTATAAATGGGTCCAAAAAAGGGCATTTTTATGTAATAAGTGGAGGGATAGGAAATGTCCAGATATTAATAATATTTCGGGCTTATAAGAATTTACAATCCTTCAGTAGTTGAAGGTTATATTTTGGTTCTTTATATAACTCAACTCTCGTGAAACATTGACTGTGTTATGGCTTTTCTAGAGAGGCCACAAATTGGGGAAGTTACTAGACTTTGTTTAAATATATAAAGAGCGAAGCATCTGAAGGAAGATGATATCAACAGAATTTTCATAAATATATATAAATTTGTTTTATTGATATGGGTAATAATGTGGTATAGTTAGAAGAAATTAACCCAGGCTAAATCAAGGATCTTTTAAATGTGATGTTATAAAATAATAAGTAAGGAAAGTGAGAAAGCTTTTGTAATTTTATGATTGACCATTTGACTTGTGGCAAATTTTATCAGCGTTCCCAATGTTCCCATAAAGCAACCTACTGTTGTTAATTAGCCATAAACAGTTATATTTAACTAGGGATACGTTGATATGGCTACTGAGACAATTCTTCTTCTTCTTAGCTCTACAGTCCGGTATGGACCACTGCTTCTGCAACTATTCTCTTCCATGCGTCCCTATCCACCGCCCTCTCTCTCCAATTCCGAATGTTCATAAAACTTAAATCGGCTTCAACATCATCTAGCCGACTCGGACAATTGCTTCGAGCTAAAGTAGATTTTTTGCTGATATGGATGTAGGTTTTTCGGTTTGGTTTCAATTTCTATGAAAGTTTGAATGCTGAATGCGCTTTATGTCCACCATCAAGTATTTAGTTTTGAGGCAATCCCCATTGATGCAACCAGTCACACTGCATTATCACTACTACTATACTTTCTGCTGTCCTCAACATTATCGATACTGTAGTCCTGTGGTTAACACAGCATGTTTTTTTTTCTGATATTTTCTAATATTTTCAACAAATATCGTCCTATTCCAGCCACACTTTTACACAACAACTTATGCCTATAACTTTTCTTATGAATCACTCTGTCCATTAGTGAAAATCTTATGAAAATATGTTTGGTACTTTATGAGTTTATCGCTTTCAAACAGACAGATGCGGCCAGAAAACTTTGCTTTATAATACAATATGATATATAAAACGTTACACAAAACATAAGAAAACAACACAATGATAGTGGTATGGATTACGGGTTAATCTAATTTAAAACAATTGAGAAAATCTTTAAGATTTTATTTATAAAATTATCATCATATTAACATTAAACATTATATATTTGTATTTTATATATTGTATGTAAAATTTTAATCATATATTTTTTATGTATAAATAAACCTATTGTGTTCCATTAATATAAAAGACTCACATACAAAAACATAATACAATATCTTTCTATCTTTCTTACTATAAAACATGAAAATATCAACACGAATTTCCACTTCTATAAAATGTTTTGTACACATATAATTGTTTATTTTCACTAAAACGATCACTTTCCCTTAAGCGGAAACAACATTATTTTATTTTATTATAATTTCTAGCATATTTTTTTTTTTTTTTTAAACATCATAAAAAGGAAATATTGTATAATAAAATAAAAATAAAATAAATAAAAATAAAAAATAAAAGTAAAATTATAAAATTATAAAAAATAATAAATAGACATATAAAAATAAAATTTATAAAAAATAAAATAAAAACATAAAAAAATAAAATTACTAAAAATATATAGAAATAAATAAATAAAAATTTATATAAATATAATTAATAATTATCAATCTATAAATTAATAAAATTATATTTACAATATAAAAAAAATTACTTTCTATTTTATGCGCTTGTTGTTTTGTGAATTTTTGTGTTTCAATTGTTTGTTTTTTAATATTTTTTGTTTTTAATTTGTTTTTTTTTTTTTTAATATCCACACACTTTTTCCATTCATTCAACAATTAAAAACAAAAAAATTTGCTCGTCCGCTATTCACACGCCCCGATATCTTTTACATCCACACACACACACACACAAAACATTCACACATGTTTACACACATCTCTCTCTCTCTCTCTCTCTCTCTCTCTCTCTTTTCTCTGTCTGTCTTTCTCACCCTTTTTTCTATCTATGTATTTCTCTTTTAACTGTCTCCTCTTTTATAATTCTAAATCTTTCCCTTTCTATAAAAGCAACAACAAAAATTTCTTTTAATTAAAATAAAAATATTGAAAAAGTAATTTTTACTTACAAATTGAACTTTGTTTTCACTTTACTCAACACCCCCCGAGTCTTCTTTCCCTTTCTCTTTCTCTTACTCTTTCTCCTTCTTCGCACATTTGCTTTTTTAAGAAAATTTTTATTCTCAAAATACGAAAATTATTTTGCAAACTTCTAATTGAAAACAAATCAATCAAATAACAAAAAATAAAAGAAACTGTTTCCCCAACACAAAAATCCTTCACTTTTTTATATCTTTGAACATAATTTTTCTTCTGTCTATCAAAAACTACTAAAAATCTTTTCTACTTCATTACAATCTCTTTTCCTGTTTTACTATTTTATACTTCTTTCTTCTATTTTATTCTATTCTATTCTATCCACTTCTCTTCTCTTCTATTCTCCTTCTACTTGTATAAAATCAATCATTCTATTTTATGGAAAATTTATTGAAATGTGTCCAAATTGTTGTTGCAATTTTTTGTCTGACATCGAAAATTGTTTTTCTCTTTTTCGATCTTATTCCAGGCCAAGAAACGAGAGAAGTTCGCTTAGCAACAACAACAACAACAACAACAACAAGAACGAACGAACTACAATAGAACAACAACAACAACAACAAGAACAACAGCGCATAAAAAAGAAAATCCAAAACAACTACAACAAGAACCAACAACAAAAAGAGAACAATTTCCCCAATTTCTTCAATTCTTTCAATATTTTTATTCCTTTAAAGCCAAAAAAAAAAAAACCAAGAAAACAATAAGAAAACCCAAAAAAAACAAAACATAAATCGTTTAAAATAAAATGAAATATTAAATTTATTTATTTTTTGTTATTAAAAATAAAAAAATAAAAAAACGTTTCTTAAAGACAATTGGCATTTAATTTAATTTAAATTAAAAAAAAAATCATAATTAAATAAAAAATTTATTTTAAAAATAAACATAAAACATAACCGTGTCTCGTTTTTATTTAACTTTAGTGTCAGCAGTGGTGTCACCATAAATTAAATAAAGTATATTAAATTAAAAAACAAAAATATATAGAAAAAAAGAAAAATAAACTTTAGAAAGAAAGAAAGAAAGACAGACAGACAAAAAGAAAGAAAGAAGGAAAGAAAAAGCGCATATTTTTTATTAATTTTATTTTTGTCTTATTTTTTTGTTTGTTTTGGTCTCTTTTTTTAAATTTAATTTATTTTATTTAAAATGAAATGAATATTTCTTATTTATGACGCGATGCAGAAAATCAAAAAGTTTATTTAAAAATTAATTAAATAAATTAAAAGAAAAGAAAAAAAAATAATAAAAATATAAAATACACAGAGAATTGTGTAATATTTTTTCGCTTTAGTTGATTTTTATTTATTTAATAAAAATATTTAATTTATTTTGTGTGTGAGTGAGTGTCTATAATAAATGAAAATATTAATAGTCAAAAAAGAATAATTAAATCTGCAGACAAAATCGCGAAAAGAGAAACAAAACACATTCAAATGTGTTGGTTCGTTTAATTTTGTGGGTGAGTAGTTTACATATTTTGGAAGTTCTAATAGGTTTAAGTGTCTCTCACATTTCACAAAGGTCTCATGCATCATCGCATCTATCCTCCGCCTCCTCTTCATTGAATTGTGAAACGAGAAGATAGTGAGATTTGTTGCGCCTATAGAAATGAACTCAGTACACTTGAATGAATAGAAAGGATTAGGGAATGAGGAAACTTAAGAAGCTACACATCTATTTGATAGTTCGATGGACATTTTCCTGTGAATTGAACTGTTTCAAATATCCATGAATCACAGATTTTAACTATTTATGCTTGACAAATCTGACTGACCATTGAAGTCAAGTTCTAATATTGTATTTCAATTCATTACTCCACATAACTCGTTGAGTGTACAAAGAAGTAAAGGATTTGCCCAGTCTATGTGTGTTGATAGTCTTAGCCTAGATACAATAGATTCCAAAATATCATATATGAAGGTAAAAATTTAAACTTTTATTTACTAGAGTCAAAAACCAAGGCAACTGTAATAGTGTCAACCCTCTCAAACCAAATCGAGTCTTATAAATTTTGTGAAAACTTTCCATCAACCCTTTTCTTTTCTTTTCTTTTATTTATTTCTATTCTTTCTTTACTTCTTTGTCTTCATATTCCACTATATCCATTGCCTCGTTCTTATGCTTCATACTTTATTGTGACGCATTTGGGAAGATTTAAAATTTAAAAATTTATTCATGCGTTAAAGGTAATTTTTTTATTTTTATTTTTTTATTATTATTTTTTGTTTTTTTTTTGTTTTTTAGCTTTGCCTGCTTGGTTGCAATTCTTGAAAAGAAGAAGTCTTAAAAAGAGGAATATGACAAGAATTTGCAACTTGTGGCAACATTGCTTTGACACATTCATCATATGCTTTTCATGCCACAGTTCATGTGATAGCAACAAACTTGCCAAGAATGGGGTAAGGATTTAGGGAGCGAAAAGCAAAAGAGAAGAACGAAGAGAAGAATCTGGATATATACGAGTATGTAGACAGCTTAAGTTGGCTTATGTTGCTTGAGATAAATCCATCTGACAACAAGAACAACTGAATTTGAAAGTAAAACTAAAACCATGTATAATAGTACGAGGGTCCATCAACAAGTCCTTAGATAAAAGATTTTTCAATACATTTAGTCCAGTGATTTTCCAATTTTTTCGTCCCTTCCAAATTATAGGTTTTCTCGAGGTCTTCAAAATAGGCTTTTCTTTCAGTGATGAGCTTTTTATGCGACCTAAATCTTTTAAAGCCGAGCAATTTCTTTAGGTTTGAAAACAGGAAATAGTTTCAGAGGAATAAATTTGGAGAATATGTTGGATGGGGTAGCAGTTTGTTCTTGAATTTATGAAGTTTTTCCATGGTGATTATTCAGATGTGCATGGTTGAAAAGCAACTTTTTCACCACCAAATCCCGTCGTTTTTTCTTGAAATCACTATGAAATCTGTTCAAGAGCTCTGTATAGTTTTAACTTTTTTTTTTTTTTAAAGGTATTTGATGTAAATAACATCACATGCATCCCAAAAATCTGTCGCCATAGCCTTGTTGGCCGTCTTGGCCTTCTTTAATGCACGTTCACCGAGAGAAGTCCACTGCTTTGGGTTTTTTCTTGGTCTCTGGTGCATTATGATGGATTAATGTTTATTCTATGGCGCAAAAACTTGTTCAGATTGCGGTTGTACATCGCCGAAAACTCCATGGAAGTCGCCACACAGTTGCACCTATGATCGAGTGGGAGCAATCGCAGCAGCCATGTCCAAATATTTGTGTAAAATGTAAAATGTTATGCACCCGATGCCTACAGTCTTAGCTGCCTCAAGCACTTTCAATTTCTGATTGTCTAATATCATTCCATAGATTTTAATCGACGATTTTTGGAGTGACCACCTCTTGACAACAATGAATTAGGAAAACCTCTTGTCTTGTGCTAGTACGAAATCAAAGAATTAAGAGAAGCTCTTCATAACCATTGATATCTCTTGGATTTTCTCAATTACTTATTGATAGACCCTCGTAGTTTAAAGAGAGCTTATTAAGTTAAATTATGACAACAAAGACCAAAGAAAGATGGAGTAGATTCAAAAAATATGTATGTATGTAGACAGAAAATGAATCCTTATTTTGTAAGGAGACAAAGGCAAAGGCAAAAGCCAATCTTAAGACACACAGACAAATAAAAGCACAGATGTTTTGTCAATTCAGTAAAAAATACTTAAACCAACAAACAGACAAATAAATATTTATTCCTTATGATTTAGTATATGATTTCTTATCTTTTTGCTATATTTTCTTAAGTTATTTCGAAGGAATGCGATTAATTTTTGTCTTTTGTTTATTGACTTAGATTCATCGATTTTCATAAGAAATCAATTTCATTAAATTTTATGCAAAATTAACAATTGAAAAAATAAATAAATAAATTAATAATAATAAATTGAATGATTGGAAAACAATTCTTCTCTAACTTTGCTGTTATTATTACAATAATATTTATTTGTTTTTTTTTTCGCATGAGATTCATTTGACATCAGCAGCAGCATTGGGAAACAGCTCAAATGACTAAAACAAAACAATAATAAAAAAAAAAAAAAAAAATGCAAACAGAAACCAGAAAATGCTGATTTCAAGCATTTAAAAATCAACAGATACTTTGGATAATGAGCGCGCAATCAAACACAAATACAATACAAAAAATTCTACTGTACTTAAATATTCGCAAACATCCAGTTAGCATTTATTGAGTCAATGAGAACGACGACGCTCTTTTCTCTCACCTCGCTTATGTTTGTTTAAATACATGACAGATCAGCTGTTTTTTTTTTTTTTATTCTTTCTATAAATATTTTGGTTTTTGTTTTTGTCTTTATTCAGTTTGAAATTTTGTTATTCTAAGTAAAAGAGAGAAGCAACACTAAAGCGTATTTCTATTGGTGTCCCACGCAGTTCTAATTTCAGTATTTCGAAAACAATTCCAATAAAATAAATTTTGCAAAAGCAGCAGAAAAAACATTCACATAAAATAACAACAGACAACAAAATGCAAATGCAAAAAAATATACAACTAAACTAACTAAATATCTGAGATGAGATACTAAGTACAAGTTGCATTTTTAGAATGAAAATGAAAGAAAATGCGGAAAATGCTCAAGTCTCACAACTACAAGCAACAAGAACAGATTCACCATTTAGATACTCATACATGTGTTTCTATATATCTATAGATTATTATGATTATTATAAGTGTTATTACAATACATTTGCTTGTATTTATATACAATAGTTGCAACTTGGAACTAAGGAAACAAATGGAAAATGTAAACATATGTACATACATTTACTGAGTGCATTTTGTCATTAGAAGTAGAAATGGCATAGTATAAAACAAATATAAGAGTGGGGCAAAGAAATCTATATTGTATCTAGGTATATGTATCGATGTATGTAGTGGGCAATAATGACACTTTCTTTATGACATAAAAGATGTCAAAGTCCGGTGATGATGATGACGACGACGGCTATTTACTTAAGAATTTATTTCAATTGCCTTTAATCGAAATAAACTGCCAGCGAGACTGCGAATGGATCGAGAATAGGGAAGAGATGGAGATGGAGATGGAGATGATATGTCCAAGTGAGAAGTGTGTGAGTGAGGTTGGGAAAAAGTGTAGGCAAAAGTGTTGAATGTCTCTTTGGTGACAAAGACAAACAATATGATCATCGTGGGCGCTTTTAAATCATCATAATCATAATCATCATCATCATCATCATTATCATTATCATCACCTCTAAACATGTCAGAAACAACATGCACCTACATACTACTACTATTTAGTTTAAATTTTGTACTCACATAATGTAGATACATTTGTATCTTGTTGTATACTTTGTGTTACTTTAAGTACAAAAAAAAGTATCTTAAGTATAATCTTGCTAAAAATAAGTGCACAACAAAATGAAGGAATATACTTGTATTTATTTTGTATAATAATAAAATCAAATGTATCTTAAAAGGCAAAAACTGAGAATAAATAAACTAAAGCAAAATTAAGAAGAAGTTCTTGTGTAAGAGAGAAAGAGAGAGAGAGAGGGAGGGAGAGGGAGAGGGAGAAGTTCAGAGAGTTGCTTACCTACCCCTTTTTCTTGACATAAATTATGACGCAAGAAATTTAAATGCTGATAAAGCAGCCAAGCCAAGCATCATCAGCCAAACAAAACAAAATAACAAGAAACCGATTCGCGTCGTTGCTACTTCTTACATTTCCACATAATTTTTATGCTCAATTCTTGTTTATTCGAAAGCTTTTGCCAGTTCTGTTTTTTTTTTTTGTTGGTGGTTTCAGTTTTGAGGAGCAAAGTGTGAAAATGCAAAATGTATCTCGCATTGAAATTAAAAACATATTTTATGTATTTGTTTATTTGTCGTTTGCCATTCATTTGTGTCACTTTCAGCTTAAGAGGAAATATCAAATTAATTTATAAATAAACAAAAAAAAAAAAAAGAAACAAATTTTTATTTGTTTTTTTTTCAATGTTACAGAATATTTGAAGAAAAGATATTTTTAGTTTATTATTGTAAACATTTTAACAGATTGTATTTATTTTTTAAAATTGTTAATTGTCATATCAAGGAATAATCCAGTCATGGTGATATTATGAAGGAGTTTTCTTGCCCTCGTTTTCAGAATCAGAATTTACCAATATATTTCGATCATTTTGTGATTTATTGTTCCACATTCTATTGTCAATTGAAATAGGTATTAGAGTTTATTATACTCAATACTCAGCTTATTAAAATGCTATTTGAATTTACAGAGGCCACTCAAAATGCCGAGGAGACTATGTAGCTTGGAAAGCCTCACAATAACTTGCCTCTTTCGGAATCGTTCAGAAGGGCTTTGGATTGCTTTTTAGAGAGTCTCGTACTTCTATGAAAAAATAATCCTAATGTGCAATTAGTACAATGTTAACTGAACAAAACTACAACTAAGAACATGAATCAAAATTGCCTAATATTACAATAGATCTTTATGATGATAGTTGACTGTTTTTAAATGAAATTTACTTATCTGAGATGATCAAACATATATTGTTAGCTATACCCTATACCCTTCTTTCATCATCTTTCAAAGAAAAGAAAAAAAGGATTCAGTAACTAAAAGAAATATTCCTTTTTGGAAATGATGTGTTATCCTCTTTTTAAAGTTTTGTAAAGAATAGACATGTTGATCTGAAAGTAAATGAGCCGTTGATCGAAACAATGATCAATTTCAATCCAATGATGATTGAAACGTTGGGTGAAAACAACATTTCCCGGAAAGTATTTCTTTTGTTTTACTACAAACTCTAGTCTCAAATGTAGATAAAACTATGTTTTATAAACATCTTTATTATATATTTCCCAAGAGAAATGAATCCTTAGGTAAAAACGAAATGATGATGGATATCTTTTAGTGACACGATTCTATTTTCTAATATTAGAAAATGCTAACCTTATCAGAATTTATTAAACACATCATCCATAAGTGAAGTGTCCATGGACTACAAATTAATTTATATTTATAATGAATACGATTTGTTAATCGTTTTACCCAAACAAAGTGTCGTCGTCATCAAATACAATACATTATTATTTCAATTGCACTTCAACTTTGACTTCATCTTAAGAAAAATGTTACTAATTTTATATATTTACGAATATGTACAACCTGTTGCTGCTACTGTTGCATATGGCTGCCAAAGTGGTGTATCTCATGCCAAATGTACATTGTACGTTGTATCTTCTATCCACATAACTGTGACATATTTAGGAAGAAAATATCATTAAATTTTTGCTTGTAACCACATGCCGTCGACACTTCCAGCATAACAACAACAACAATAACAACAAATGAAACTTACAAACAATAATAAAGGCAACAACACAACAAGAGAAATGATAATGATGATGATGAGGACGATAGACATAGAAGAAGATACTCCAGAAATTGAGGCCGGAAAAAATGAAATGTATGTGTGGTGTGTACACACACACACAAAACAACATCTGTGCACAATATTTGTGTCTGTGCCTAGCAAAATATAAAGGAGGGGAGGGGCAAGAAGAAAAAACTACAACAAGGACAACATTTGGCACATGCAACCAGAAATAACAAAAAAAAAAAAAAAAAAAAAAAATTGGTATGCTTCTGCAAGTCAGTCGAAACTACGAGTATGTTGATGCCTCCTCAGTATAAGGCGGCATGCAAGCAAAAGGAAGCATTCAACCAACCAACCAATGCGGCGCTTTATTTTCTTTAGGTCAGTGGTTCTTAAACAAACCGAGGGCAGTGGGAGTCACCGAAATTGAAACCATTTTAACATTAATTTTACACAATTACTTAATATTTTCCCACTATTCATTTTTAGGGATCCGGACCCAAAGGGTACAAAATGTAACCCTATTACTAAAGCTATGCTGTTCGTCCGTCGGTCCGTCCTCATAAACCGTAATACGTAGAGAGTTGAAATTTTCACAGAATGTGTAGTTCTATCTGGGCAACAGCGACAAATATTACGAAAATATTTTCAAAAACTTAAAGAGGTCCCCATACAAGAAACCTTTTGATTTGTATGGCAGCTATACGATTCAGTAATCCCACGATCTTGAAATTTTGATGGTTGGTGGCTATACATCAGAAACTTATATGGTCGAAATTTCAGTTTGATTGGACCACTAGGGAGGGTCTTCCCATACAAACGCCCATTAAAATTCAGGTTTTGATTAGAAAAACTTTTCTGTTTTTTGGACTATAGAATTGAAATTTAGACTCGATAAGTTTTTGATAAAGGTGCTATACATTTGTTGGATTCAGCCATATCGGACCACTAGGGGCGGTACCTCCCATACAAACCCACTATTAAAATTCAGGTTTTTATTAGAAAAACTTTTTTGTTTTTTGAACTATTGAACTGAAATTTACACTATAAGTTATTAATATAGGCGCTATACATTTGTTGGAAGCAGCCAAATTGAGTCACTAGAGGGGTATCTCCCATACAAACCTTACAGGGGAGTCACTCTTAAATTCTAAAAGTTCTTATTTAAAGCTCAAGGGGAGGAAGGTCGTAGATCAAATATGAGAATATTGATTTACAGTTTTCGGACAAAATAAAATGCCTATGAGTGCTGACAACTTCCTCAGCTTAAGAACCACTGATTTTCTTGTTGGTTTGCTTGCTGTTTATGCTGCTGTGGAAGTGCCGAAAAGTGGTTTAATGTAGCATGTGCAACTAAAGAATTTTTTCTTTCTTATTTTTTTTTTGTTTTTGTTTTGCTCCTTTTCTTGTTCTCTCTCCTTGCCCTTTAATCGTTTATTTGTTTGTTTGTTTGTTTACGAGCATTTGCTTGCACCATAGAATTTTGAGAATATGTGAAATATTTTGTTGCCCTTTCGACATGACACAGTACTCTGTAGTTGGCCGCTCGCTGACTGTTGCCTGCGCCTGAGTTTGCCGGTTCCTTTGACAGTTTCATCGTTGACAGTCGGATTTCATTGTTGCCACAAATGTATCCGCAGCAAGAGTGTTGTTGTTGAAGTCACTTTGTATCTGTATCTGTATCTGTATCTATTAGTTTTTATTGTGAATTTCTGTTTTGTTTTCCTTGTACTAGAAATTTGTCTTATTTCTAGAATTTTTTATTATTTTATTTTATTGTAATTCTACAAATTCATGAAGAAGATTTTTAATTTTATTACATTAGAATTTTTTTTTTAAATATATTTATGTATTTATTTAAAAAAAACAGAAGAAAATAGAATTTTTTCGATGGTCGTCGTCCTTTTTTTTTTATCAATAGTGTGAAATTGAGAAATATTTTCTTAAATATTCAATGAATTCGGTCAACAAAGACATCAACATCATCAACTTTATTTTGAGTATTCAGTTTGTTTTTCCTGAGAATTTTTTATTTAAAGAATTTTTAGTTCAATTTTATTTGAATTTCATTTAAATTTTATTTTATTTCAATTTCAAATTCATTTTACTTTTATTTCTATTTTCTTGTTGCAAATTTCTAGAATTCAATTTTGAATTTAAAAATTAATTTAATTTAATTTGTTAAATTTCATTTCAATCAAAATTGAAAAGCAGCATGATGATGATGATGGCGAAATGTATTTTATGCCTTGCTTTGTGTTGCCGCAGCACGTCCCAAAGTGATTTCTTGGTCTGTTGATCAAGTTTTATTATATACTATTTTGTATTCAAAGATACAAGAAAACCAAAAAAGAAAAAATGTCTTATGCATTTTATTAGTTTTTATGAGATTTTCCACTCAAACAAGACAAAACAAAGCAATTCTATTATATTGTAAGAGTATCTAGAATCTGTTGCAAATACAGTTGTGTTCCTTATTTGCTGCTATTGCTGCTGATATTTTAAATAATTGAGATTGTTTTCGCATTTATGTTGCGTTTTTAACATATTTCACTTGTTGATAGTTTTTTTTTGCATTTGTTTGCCTGTCCGTCTGCTTTGGACAGACAGACAAAGATCCCCCAAACAAATCGGGCATAATGCCAGACCAGACAACAAGATAAACGAAAGATACATAGAAGGAGGCGCAACATAAAACCACATTAAATGACACTTGGCTGCTCATACAAGATACTTGTCAACGTACTACATTATTTGATTTAATTTTGTTTATTTTATTTGCTTCGGTGGTCTTCGCTTGGGCCTAAAAGTGCTGATCTGTTGGTGCGTTTCTTCTAATGAAATGCCATCATCGTCGTCAGAAGATAAATGACTTTGCCCAGACAACAAACAACATGCGAGTACAAAAAAAAAAAAGTAAACAAGTATAAAGGTGAAAATGAGGATGTGGTGATGGTGGGTTAAGGGAGAATATAAGAATCATTTGTAGTAGTTAGATTATCATTTTAGGTAAACTACAAGTTTACAAATTTGTGCTAAATATGGGAGAATTCTATAGAAAAATATATTTACTTGGCAAATATTTGCATCTACTACTTAGAAACAAATCTCGAATTCATAATTTGTAGTGATGTTTATTTGTGTTATATACATATTCTATAGAGAGATATATTGATTTTACGTATGATGATTTGTTAGGTGAAAATAACATTGATTTGGCAATATATCATAAAATAATCGGCCGGCCAAGTGTGAGTCAAATTCGCACACGAAGGGTTCCGATCAGATTGGGGTTTGATTTGATTGATTCAAAAAAATAATATCGTGCCTATATCAGAAACTTATAGTGTCTAAACTTCAGTTCAATAGGCCAAAAAACAAAAAAGTTTTTCTATAAGAACCTGATTTTTAATGGTGGGTTTGTATGGGAGGTACCCCTCCTTGGTGGCCGATTTGGCTAATTCAAACAGATGTGTAGCATCTATGTCAAGAACTTATAGTGTCTAAATTTCAGTTCGATACAATCAAAAATAAAAAAGTTTTTCTAATAGTAACCTGAATTTTAATAGTGGTTTGTATGGGAGGTACCCCTCCTAGGTGGTTGATTTACCTGATTCCAACAAATGTACCGCGCCTATATCTGAAACTTATAGTGTCTAAATTTCAGTTGAATAGTCCAAAAAACAAAAAAGTTTTTAGAATAAGAACCTGATTTTTAATGGTGGGTTTGTATGGGAGGTACCCTCCCTAGATCCGATCAAACTGAAATTTCGAAAATATAAGTTTTGAATGTATAGCCACCAACCACCCAAGAGATTTCAAGATTGTGCGATTACTGGATCGTATAGCTGCTATACAAACCAAAATGTTTCTTGTATGGAGACCCCTTTAAATTTTTTTAAATATTATAATTTTAGTAATTGTTGATGATGCCCGGATAGAACTACATTTTCTGTGAAAATTTCAACTCTCTAGCTTTTGCAATTTTTGAGATATACCCCAGGGCCGACGGACGGACAATGAAGTCTCTGCAATAGGATTCCCTTAGTTTGGTACTCTTTGGGTACAGAACCCTAAAAATTTAACTGATTTATCAGTTAGTTATTACGCTGTCCATCATAAATATTCTCACTTCTTATCAAACATTACGTGACTCAAACAAAAATCAAAAAATCATACAAAGATCCCACACACCTCCAATACTCTTTATCAATTATAAAAACAAAAAAACAACAACCAACTTTTCTTATCAATAGTCATTAGTTTAAAAAAATTACAACTTAAATAAATTGTAAATGAAATTCATCAGCGACTTTTTAATACATTTTATTAGAGAATTTTATTTATTTTTCTTATCTCTAAATAATAAAAATCACTTGAGCTCATTGATTTTTTTATATTATGTATTTTCAAACAACTTTTATAGTACGCGAATTAATGATGAAGAATGGAAATCATTGAATTGAATTTGTAAATATTGTATGAGTAGTCTTTCTGATATATTGTATATTATTGCTTGAAAAGTGTCTGAAAAGGGAGTCTTTGTTTAGTAACTAAATGATTGAAGTTAAGCATGTCAATAATCAATGAATAATCACCAAATTTTAGAGTTTTAAAATTACATAAAATAATAACAAATATTAAATAATAACAACAAATGTCTTTGTAATAAAAATATAATATTTTATCTTTTAAAAATAATTTAGTAACAATTTTCTGACAACCTTTTGTATAATTTTATATATTTTACATCCATTGAATTTGTAATTGCGGTTATAAGTTTAGGAACTGAGTTTGTCTTATTTCATTTACAACTTCAATGATTATTTTGAGTCCCGCAAAATGATCAAAATCAATATTTAACCAAAATATGCATGAAATTGCAGAGTGTAATGAAGTCTAATCTTTTGCAGGAACTTCAATTCATTCTCTTTTATGAAGCTTAGTTCATCAAGATTCATTCGCGATTCTAGATTCCAATGATAAAAGATAAGCTTGGATAGTAGATAATAACATTTGATGATGACATAAAGTTTGATTGAAAACAACTTTTTGATTATTCCAAAGGCCAACTAGACCCAGAGGGCAAATCCTTTGTCGTCACAGAATCTACCACTTAGATTTAGGTCAAAAATTGATGAGTCAACAATTTTATACTTATTTCTTGTTATCATAATATGACTTTAATAATATCAACATAACTTTTAAGGTCTAAATACTTGCATAATAAGAATTCCAGTTTCTTCTTTTGAGTGCATTTTAGAAAATATTAAAAGGTAATAAAAACTTCATTATAACCGAAACAAACTTAACACTTTCTCCCTATATACACATACTCTCGTATCTAAATAAATATATTTTATTCATTATTCTGCTCTAATAACAATTAACATTAAAATTTTGTTTATTTTGGTTTTTTTTATGAATTAAAATCGCATGCAATTCTTTCTTCTCTTCCATCTTCTTCCATCATCATCACTTTTGATTATGTGTTTACTAGGAAAACGGAAGTTTGTACAGTTTTGTTTGATATTTAAAGTATTTTAAATGTTAATTGTTTGTGTATTTTAAGAAAAAAAAAAGAAGTATATATTGTATTATACATTTTCATTTTCATTCATTTTAATTTTATCAAAAGGAGGATTTCCTTTCTAATGCAATCTAATTACTATACTCGTATATATTTCTGCCATCATATTCTTTTAGTCTTTTTCATATTGGTTTTCTCTTTAATGCGTGTGACTATCATTTATATTCTGTTGATATTTATCAACAAATAAATTATGATTTGTTTTGTTTAAAATTCACTTCGGATTAATCGAAGATACATTTTTGTCTGTTCTCTCGTTTTAGGTAAGTTTGTCCAACATGAATAGCGCCGTAAGTGTTAATTTTTTATTTTATTTTTTTATTTTTTCTATATTTTTCTTTAATTTTAAAACAAATAATTACGTTGATTTTTCTTTATTTTATGTTTTTATTTATTTCATTTTATTTTTATATTATTTTATTTATATTTTTCATTGTGGTTTAGATAATGTTGCCCTAAACAAAGTCTTAATAATTTCAAAACAAAAATAAAATAAACTCATATAAATGAAGAGAATCTTCTTTGAGGTCTTGTTACCATTTGTTGCCTTTCAGTTGGTTAGATTGTGTTGTAGTTGCAAATTGAATCTATATTTGGTAATGAATCAGAACATATTACGTTGTTCCTGTGTTTGTTGACAAGTAGCTTTATTACTTCTAAAAAGAAACGCTTCCTATTATTTTGTTCCTACATGGAGGAGCGTAAAATCAAAGACAAGGTGCGAATGGCGAATTCAGCCATCATTTCTTGTCATTTCTTACTGGACCACCTGGAACCCATACTATAAAACCTGTACACTGCATATCTCTCTTCCTGATACAGATAAAATGGGCATTACCCCAGAAAAAATGCTTCGGGTCATTCGACCAGGCAAAATACCTTGGGCTTCTTCTCAACAAAGGGATCACATACGAGGGTCAATCAACAAGTGCTTAGGCGCTGCTATAACAACAGAGTATTACCATCATGCAGTACATACTTTTCGTAGCCTACTGTCAAAGTTTCAGTCAATTCCCTTCATTAGTTTTGTTTTGATAGCCTTTGGAAACGAGCTTGTCGGTCAGTTATACAAAAATCGTTCGGTGATTCGTCTCTGGTGTATACTAATGAATCCATGTTTCGTCGACAGTCACGAAACGACGCAAGAACTCCGCCGGATTGCGCTTAAACAGCGCCAAACATCTTGATTAGGCTTTTTAATTTCGATTTTTGGTATAAAAAATTATTTTATTTTCATTTATTTTATATAATTTTATTTTTATTTCCTTTAATTTTTTTTTTACTTATTTTATTTTAATTTTTATTGTGATTTTTTATCTACTATTAGCCAAAAAAAAAAGTGACAAAAATTCGATTGAATTCTTTGGCTTTTGAACTTAATTTTTAGTTCATAAAATTTACATTTCATTAGTTCATTTGTCGTCGCTTTGAGTGCAATTTTACTGTATAAATAATTGACCTATTGTCTTTTGTGTTGAGTTTGGCTGATAGTCCTCCATTCCCCATCTTCTTGTAGAACAAATTTTGAAAAAAAAAAAAAATCACAAATAGGAAAACCACAAAAATGTTTTGTTTTGAGTGTGAGATATTTCCAATAGAACATACTTGTTTTTTTTTTTTGTTTTTGTATGCTTCAATTGGCAGATAAAATTTGTATTTATTTATTGCAATTGTTTTCATTCTGATAATGTGTGTGTATCTGCTGGCTGTAAATGTATCTGCAAGTGATGAGTGCGTGCTAGTTTTCTTTTTATGTTTGCATTTGTGTTTTTTTTTTCTCTTTTTTTTTCCAAAAATATATATTTCTATGCATTTTTAACACAGTTTTCATGTTTCATTGTGTAAATTTCTAATGCTGTTTGTTGTAGCAGAGTAAAAAATGAAGAAAACAATAGTTTTTTTGAGTTTTCGCATGCAATTGATTTGTAAATATTTTCTTTTCTTTCTTTTTTTTTTTTTTTTGGTTGTATTTTTTCTTTACCTTTTGCCACTCGTCGGAAAGTTGCACATTTGTTATTTATTTGTATAACAACAACAATAACAACAAATGCTGCGTGCACACATAAAAGAATAAATGAATAGGAAAAAGAAATAAATTGAAGAAACACCAAAATTGTTTAAAAAATAAACACAAAATAAATTTAGGGCAGTTTTTTTCTCTCTCTCTTATATATATATTCTTTATTTCCCCGTGCAATCATAATAGTTTTTTATTTTAAATAAACTTTCAAATGAAGAGAAATTAATAACAAATTGCTTTAATAATCATAAAATCACTCATACGCACAGTTGTGCGCATTGTGAAGAACAAATAAGTGGCTTTTGATTGTTGCCCTACGCTGTGTGTGATTTACTCTGCTTCATCTGTATTTTCTTTGTTCTGTGATCGGTGGTTTCTGTTTGCCGAGAGACATCGAGTTAGTCTTCTTCATCTTCAAGTAGCACAAAAGTATACTTTAATCTTCAATTGTTTCATTTGCTGTTGTGAGTTGATTGTGTTGTTGTTGGTTTAATTTAAATTATTATTATTATATTTATTGTTTTAAATGGTTTTCAAATTTCTCTTGTTTGTTAGAGTACAAAGATTTCAAGTCAAGTGTTGTTCATTCTTTTCTAGCCCTCACAAGGTACAGAATAAATCCATACTATTGTAATGAAATGTTTAGGGAAATTTGTTGAGCTAAAGAGTTCAATGACAAATTAGAACAGCTCAAATAGTCTAATATGAAGTTTTAGTTATGAGGAAAAGTGTATGAATGATATTTAACTTGTAATAAATGAATAAACTGGTTAGTCTGCCTTTTTTGTTTTATTGAAATCAAGATTAGTAGGGCGGGCGACCCTTTACCATAAGAACATGGCACTAGTAATGATTTTCCTGATTTCCACAGTCTCAGATATTTTGTGAAACACTATTCTTAATGTGAAATGGTATTATTATAATAAATTTCCTATGGTGGTTTTAAAAAGAATTTGGTCTAGACTTCTAGATTTGATTAGTTGCTTTTATTTATAGTATCCAAGTTTTTTTTATATCTTGCAGAGCATACGAGTATCATAAACATTTGAATCTATTATAAGAATCTTTTAAAGTGATGGACATTAACTAATGATTCTCTTTGAAGTATGTGTTTTTTCACAGACTTTGCGCTCATTTGTTGTTTATTTGAAATGTTAATGGAAAAAAATTAAAATAATAATCAGAATTCCATGATTTTAACACTTAATTAGTGTTCTCTCACTGTTGTCAACTAGGCCAAAACTTATTTTTCCACCCACTATTATTATTATCATTATCACCACCATCATCATCATTATTGTCATTATCACCTAAATGTACAAACACCGCCAATGGGCAAAAAATTTAAAGAAAGAAAACATCTTTTTTTTTGCCGAAAAGAAAGCCGACGGTGACGACGTTTTGGTGGCCGCTTGTTGCCGGCAAAATGTCATGACAACCAAAATATGAAATATTTCACTTGAATGCTATCAAAAATATAAATTTCTCAACAAAGCTAAAAATAAAATTTATGAGATTTTATTCATTTTTATTTACCAAGCGAAGTCAAACCAAGAGACTTTTAGTGCTTTTTACTTGAGCAACAAGCATAATGATGATGTTTATGATGATGATGATGATGAAAATGTATACTTAGATAAAGGAAAGAAGGGAAGATGAAGATGGTATCATGGGAAGATGACGGTGGTGGTGGTGGTGGTGGTTTTGGGTCTGTGTGTAAATAAAGTTGTCGTATTGTACATAAAAGCTGTTGCTCTCATAAGTCAATAGTTGGCGACGTTTTCCTTTAAGATAACAAGAAAACATTATTTAATAATTTTGCTTTCTTTATATTTTCCACGATGTCCAATGTAAATTTTACAAATTCATTTAATGAAAAATTATGCATTTTGTTATAAAAAGAAAAAATGCTGAAGTAAATATAATTTATTATATTTGCTCTTCTAAAATTGTGCACATAAATTATTTAGAAAACAAATAGAAAACATAATAATATTAATAATAAATAATAATAAAAAAAAAACAACATTTGCAGTATAAAAAGTTTTAATGACAAAATAATTTACTCATTTAAAATTAAGAAAAAAAAAAAAATATTTAAAAATGGAAATACAAATGAATGAAAGGTGAAAAAAAAGAATAATTCCAAGCAATTGACCAAGGTCAAAACCATTTGTTTTCTGGTTTCTGCAATTCACCGGAAAAGCAAAAACACAAAAGACTTTTGACTAAACACGCCTTTTTGTTTTCAGTTGAAAAATTATCATGGCCTTTTGCTGCTGCAACTCTCAAGATTAAGATTAAATACTATGATATGCGAAAGTGTTAAGCTCTTTTGATTTATGTTATAATGTTTTTTCTTTATACACTTCTACACGTGTGAAATGAATTATCACTTGAGTAGAAATTGTCTTACAAATCAAGTATCAAGAGTCACTAATAAGAATCAGAATTCCACTTCACACGTAGCAAGCGGTCTTCAGTCTTCCTTCAATTATTCCGGGGTTCTCATTATGATGTATCAGAGAACACTCAAAACAATCTCTTTTTTAAAGCGCCATTCTTTCTCTTGCCATTCATCTGAATTTTCCAGGGACACGCATCATTTTAATTTGTTGTAACAATATATTGTTGTATTGACTTGATAAGAAGAGCAAGAGAAATCGAGCTATGCAAATACAGTCTTTCTACAGAACCCATGAACTGAATGCCTAGTATTCCTGATGACTTTGGTAACATCAAATCATATTATATATACATACATGTTATCGCCTCCATATAATTAAAAATATAAAGCAACTTAATAAAATTTAAATGAAAAAATACAATTTGAATTAACACTTTCGTTTTCATAGAAAACATGGAACATTTTGCAAAGATCACTCAGTTTAAAAAAGTTTAATTCATCCGTCCCAATCCAATTAGGCAGGAAGGAAGACATTAACGATTTTTTAAATTAAAGAGAATATTTTTTCACATTTTTGAATTAAGAATCAACTGGAAAATCATTAAAATCGAATCGATTTGGAACCACAAACCATTTGACATAGTTTAGATTAAAGTCAATGGAAGAAGAAAATGAATTGAATTTTAATCGGAAACTACTTATTTGACGAAGGATTTTAAGACGTGATCCAAGTCTTATTTAAGAAGGGATCAAATTGTATTCAAACTACCACCCATGTGACTAAGTTTATTGGGATTTGATGATTTGATCTTAAAGTCAATGCAAGAAGGAAACAAATTGTCTTAAAACAATCAACTGTTTGACAAGGTTTAGTTGGAGTTTAGAACATTGGTTTTCAACCTGTGATCCGTGCGCCGCTGCGCCTCAAGGAAGGTATCAGTGCGACTAAACAGAAGACCTTTTGCTCTTCAATCAAATTACGGCCCAAATCACCACCATCTTCTCCCAATGTGTCTCAGGGAATTAAGCAGGTTGGACAGCCCTGGATTAGAATATATGTGATTAATATAGAAAGATTTCGGTACAATTTGACTAAATTTGAACTTGGCGTGATCGATCTCTTCCAATCAAACCATTTTAATCAAAAAGGCTCCTAATCTTGTTTGTAATCAACATTCTATTTCATCTTCTATTCATTAAGAATTTAAATTAACTTAAGTAAAGGGCATGAAAATGTTGGTGAGGAGGCACCAAGTTCAACTAATCATTTCCTTGTATACCAATGTGTGATTTCGCGCTTATGTGTTGTGTTTTACTACTTAAAGCGCCAGACATCATGATGACATAAAAAACAAAAATAAAACTAAAAAGTTCAAATTTGTCAAAATTCAAATAAAACAAAATTATGTCAGAATGCTGCAAAACTGACAATTTTCTTGTTCTGGCGTTTGTTTTGTATTTATTATGAAAAACGAATATCATTTATTTAAATTTTATGTTGTATTTTTTTATTATAGATTTTGTTTTTATTTTTTATACGAAATCATAGACATTGGATACTTATTATATTATTATTACCTCATAGCAACGTTCCAAAACACTTGACGCTCGTAAAAAATTAGAAAAAAAAAACTAAAAACAAAAATTCGTTTTCTTTTTTTTTTCCTATAAAATTTATTTCGAAAAAATATTTTTTTTTTTTTTTGTTCTTGGTTTATATTTGTTTTGTTTTCTAGTTGTTTTATAATTTTTTTTCTTCTTTTTTTGTGCGTGGGTTACCCTTTACTGATTGCCCCTTGACTCCTCACAAAGTCTACACTATAATTTATTTTTTTTGTTTGTTTTTTTTTTGGTTTTGGCTCGAAGCCAAATTATGTGTGTGCATATGCAGAGGAGGGCAACATTGTTTAATATGTGAAAGGAAAATATTTGTAACATCATGTTTGTGTGTTGTTGGTTGTTGAGTTTACCTTTAAGTGGTGTATGGTGTGCTGTGGTGTGGTGGATGGTAGATGTCATTTTCATAGACTACAGCAGACATCGCCATCGTCATCATCATCATCATCATTATTATTATCATATTGTATATAATACTTAATTGATTATGATGATAATTTCATTCAAGTGTGTCGAAGTGTGTCGTCTGTAGGATTGGATTCATGGTTCGTCCATGCTTGGTCGGTTCGTTTAGTTGGTTGGGTTGGATTGCTTTGCTTTGCCTCGGTTTGTTGCTCCTGTCTAATTAGAATAAACTAACCAACAGAAAAAAAAAGAAAAAATACGCAGAAAATAGTATAGTTTGTGGTTTTCTTCATCATCATCATCATCACCATCAGCATCAGCATCAGCATCAGCATCATTGGCATCATCATCGATGTCGTCTCTTATTTAATTAGCGAACAATTTACGAAATCAATCAGCGTTCAATAGACTTGGCTGGCGATAGATGGATGGATGGATGAATATATGTGTGTGTGTTGGAGTGTGTGGCACGGTTGAATTGTGGCAAAGTGATGTGTCATCATCACATGGCAGATTAACTAGATACACATGCACAGATTACTCGTGTGCCAACAACATGTGTATGCTGTACATACATCAGTTGCTCACCAGATGAGCCAAAGATGAGATTACTATTGATTTTTTTGTTTCTTTAATTTGTTACAATAAACTCATCAATTCCCCTGTCATTGGTTGCTTGATGGCCGTTAATCGTCATCAGGTGTGACAGACGCGCGCTGTGATAATGAAATTTATAAGAAAGATACCAACATTAATTAAACGTTTTTCGATTAGATAATAAAAGAATGATAAAAAAAAAAGGAATAAATTAATCGTGTTATAGAAAATATATGCGTGTGTTTGGGGGACTACTAATGGTTTTGATTGCAGGCCAAGTAATCAAATGAGCAAAGGCAAGGTCGTCGCCGCCTATGAAGTGGTCAATTAATGCGAGCAAGAAATGTGTTAACGATGGGGAAATTGTTAGTTCTAGAATAGAATTTTATGTTCTTGTTGTTGGATGTGAAGTGAATTGAAATTGGCCACATTGTAAAGGTTGTGTTTGCATTAAATTGTAGCCTAGGGTGTTAAGAGGGTATTCACTTGAATTTAATCATAATATAAAAAGGAAGCCATGCCTATTTCCTCTAATCATGTTGTATGCGTTTTGGATAAGTCTAGCATATTTTCTAAAAGTGCCCCAGTTATAAACACACTAAGCGAATCCAAACGAACGCATGCGGTCGATTGTATTCGCTTAAATTTCTTGTAATTCGAGTTACACCATTCGATATTCACTAAACAAACAAACGTTCTTCTTGACGTAATAAAAATTGTAATTTGCTCCGAACCGCACTTGTGCGTAGCGAACGAATGCGCTTGGAAATGTGCGTTTGCCTTTGTTTTGACGTACACGTTGAGTGAACGCATTCGTTCGCTCGGAATAATCAAAAATTGCGCACAAAATATATGTGTAGCTCTCATAGTTTACTGTTATAATTTCTTGTGATTATAGTAGGAGATGCAAGCGAATTGGTTTTGAGTTAAAAAAGTATTTGACACTCTTCAAGTGGAAGTCTAGTGGACACTCGCATGATGAGCCCTTCGATTCAGTAACATTGTTGTAAAGCTTCTATTCATATAATTTACCGGACGTGTACAAAAAAAAAAAAAACAAATCCACAAGACAACCATAAAAAATCGGTCAAGTGCGAGTCAGATTCGCACATGCAGGATTCCATTCAATATGGGTGGTTTGTATGCAGTTATCCATCCTAGTGGTCCAATTCGGCGTCTGGTCAAAGGCAAACTTCGTTCTATTCACAACGTAAAGAGTAAAAATAGCATGGCTGCACCATCCTCAAGAATGAGGGCACGAATAATGAAATAAATGCTTTAAATTGAGTGACAAGGATATCTTCTTTTGGTTTCTTTATTCCAGATTGTCTCATTCCTTGTGAAGAAACGACTAAGAGGATTCAAGATCTTTTAAAATACTGTTCAGTAAAATCTATAGTCGCGGACTACTCTCTTTGGCGGACATCTCCCATGTCCGGATTATTTCACTGGAGCCGTTGGTGTCCGCCCATGGGAGATTTTACTGTATATAAAACTATAGTTAAAAAATAAAGCGAGTTGAGTGTGTACTTTTCCGACTTATAACGCATTTTCCTACATTTTATTATTCTGGTTATGCGTTTCTTTATTTGCATTTCTTTCTACAAAATTTATTAGAAACAAATACACATAAAAAATAATTAAAATATTAAAATATTTTAGTTTTTTTTTCACATATTTTACTCAAAGAAAAACGAAGAAATGATTTCCCATTTTGTTTACCACTTTTGTTTTGTATAAAATATGCTGTAATTGCAATTGGTTAAAAACTTAACAACAAGCGCCATTTAGCATGTTATTTTTTAGCCTTAAACGGAATTACACATTGTAGATACTTTAGTTGTTTTTGTTTTCTTCTCGATTCTCTAATGAGTAATTTTGTTGCACATACACGTTTCAGCATTTCACATATTTTATTTTTTCTTCCTTGTAAAAAAAATATTGTAACATGAATGAATTGTATTTGTGGGAAGCAGCAAGCAAGCAAGCAGGTGAAGGTGAACCCAAAGAGTGAACATATTGAATTAAGTAATGTCCATTTCCTTTGCTAGCACTTGATCCTACGTGCTGTTGACTGACCTCAAGTGTTCCATATAAATGTTGCTATGTATGAGGTGGCATGTGTGCATGGAACATCATCATCATTATCATTATCATCATTGTCTTCGTTGTCGTCATCGTCATCGTCATCGTCATTGAGTAATTTGTATGCAACAGCACGCGAATGCTGCAACATGCTTTTGCGCATTTTGTGCTACATATTTTGGAAGTACTCTCTATCTTTCTCTATCTCTCTTTGTAAAAACAAAAAGAAAAAACTGAATATGTGGCAAATAGTATGCAGAGCGAGAGGGAGAGAGAGTGTCTGAA
The DNA here is from genome assembly GCA_037043295.1 of Amiota minor. NCBI lineage: Eukaryota > Metazoa > Arthropoda > Insecta > Diptera > Drosophilidae > Amiota > Amiota minor. Next base: position 1,956,066 of record JBAMAW010000382.1, read on the forward strand.
TTGTGGCAAGGTTCAATTCGTTCATTTTGTTGAGTTAAGTGTTACCGCTTAACCTTGGTAAAAAAAAAAAAAAAATGATACTTCTCATCTCACTCAACTTGCACAGCTCAATTCATCTCAATATGTTTTGCCCGAAAGGTTAACATGTTGCATTTGTTAAAGTGGCACTAATGGTACTTAGCCATGTTGCATGCTAAATAAATTTAAAATACTTGAATGTTTTAGAGTTCTTAGGCAAATTATAAGGACTTGCACAAATATTGTATCTGTCATTTACTAAGATTAGAGACTGGATAAATTTAATGCTAAGGAAATCGGTTTGATTTAGAACACAAACTTAAATGTTTAATTTTGATTATGACCGCATTTCAATGTAAGTATGGCATGTTCACCAAAGTTCTGTTTGTAAGTCAAACCAATTTCAATTAAATCACATTTTGCCATCATAGAAATATAGTAATTGACAAGGAATGAATGAAGTTTTATAAAAGTTGAGGCAATTAACAGATGAATATTATTATGAAAAACACAAAACTCATTAACTTGCTATACAATAACCACAAGTTAAATAGACAAGATACTTGTTCTAGAACCTCAGTTTTTTACACATCAATGCATTTTTAATTTGATTCCAGTTTTTTTATTTTTTTTATTTTATTTAATTTTTTTATTTTTTGTTTTTTTATTTTGTTTTCTTACTGACCAAATGAATCTGAAATTCTGCTATCCACCTTCCTGTGCTCCATTTTATCTTTCTAATGCTTAGCACATTCCAAGCACGAGCCAATACATTTTTATTTGTGTGTGTGTTTAGTTGTGTTTTCTGTGCAACAAAATGATGAAATTAAAAATTAATGTGTGTTGTTGCTGCTCCTTTGTTTTCTCCTGTTTCTATTCCATATTGCTTTGTGTGAATGTGTATAATATCCTTTGGTCCAAAACATGCGGTCAACCACATCATCTTTAGCAAAAAGAAACAAAGGCAGGCATCCGATAAAATAACTGAACTGAACTGAACTAAACTGAACAAAACGAGGGAATCGAAGCTAACGTCAAAAGTTCAACTGTGACCGACTTATGAAAGCATTAAACCGCCAACTCTGCTTACTATCACCTACCTAAGAACTTTTTCTCCTTTCCTTTCCTTTCTCCTTCACATCCTTATTGTTCCTGTTCTTAGTTTTTGGTTTGCTATTTTCATTTTATTTTTTTGTTTTTGTTTTTGAGGAAATGGTAGAAACACGTGTAAATATTTGTACACAAATGCAATCGAGGGAGCAAAAGTTTAGCTTGCTTGGTTGATTTGGTTTCGCTGTTTCTCAGGTACTTTTAATGCTGTTTGGGTTTTCATGACTTTCAATTCGGTTTTGCAATTTGTCGTTATAATTTATTTAAGCATCCATTAACGACGAAGACGAGAACGAACGAGCGTATGAGTACAGCAGAATTAGTGAACAGAACAGCACGGGCACGGGCACGCATACTATTGATGGCCAAAAGGCAAAGGTGGCAAAGGTCCTTTCATCTGGCATTCCTTGCTTTTCCAATCTCTCGGAAAATGCAATTGATGATAAGCTGCTTTTTCGCGCTACTTGAGTATTCATGGGGCTTGCTCGGCGGATGCTGTGCGTAGCTGATGAAGTCGGGGCAGAGAGAGAGAGATGCAGGCAGTGCACCATTAGCTTCATTGCAGAAAATTGCAACAAGATAAATAAGCATATGCAATCAATGTTGCAAAGAACACACTATCTACTCTACACAATATTCTTTTGAAGCCTTACAAGCAAGCTACTTTTCAAATTAAACGAAAGTTATTTTGTGTGTGTGAATGTGTGTGCGTATAAAATTGTGTATCTATCAAAGACAAACATAATTCTCAAGTATCTATCAACTCTTATGTACACACACACACATAAACTCTTACCTACATTCATTCTTCACCTGCCACACGTCGTTGTTCATCAGTGATTTATCAAAGTTGCCTCCTCGCATACAGTTCACACATGGATACACCAACAACAAACATATCACTAAGTGTGTGACTGCGTGTCCCCAGTGTCATTATATAGAGACACATACTCGTATGTGTTCTATGTTCTATGTATGGGGATATGAGGTTAAGAAACAGCTTTTTCATTATAGTAGCTGCGCCTGAGCTTATGCTTTATAATTTTCAAAGATTTCTTTAGCGCTATTGGGGATTCATTCGCTCAATCTATCGTGCGTGCGGGCATATAAACTTTTTCTCTTTTTTTGATTGGACGCAGTCTCTGAGTCTTTGCAATGATTTCTTAGAGATAGAAATCGATTATGAATTATTATTATTTGAGTTGGAAAAATGACTTATGAGACTTTGGTTGTGCAACAAGCGGCACAAAGCAAGCAGACTCCTTACACTGCTAGAAAAAGATATATTATACTTACATATGTATCTGGATTCTGTGTATCGTTGACTTTAGGTTTAGATGTGTAACAAGAGAAAATGGCTTCATTGTTGTTATTGTTGTTATTGTTATTAGCCGCAGTCAAAGTGTATTGAGGCCAAAGTTATCATGATTATTATTTTTTTTGTAAAGAAAAAAAATTAAAAAAAATGATAAATGATATATTTCTTATGTAAGATCTAATAAATATTAAAAGAGGGAAAAGTGTAAGTACAAAAAAGAAAATTTCTATTGTTGCGTACACATACTTTTTCATACTTTTTCTTTGTTAGCCAGTAACAACAAAAGTTTACAGAGAAAAAGGATGCTTTTGTTATTAAGAATTTATTAAATATTTTTTATTTTTTAAAAAATAAAAATGAAATAAAAGAATTCAAATAAAATTGCATATTGTATTGTGTAGCCATAAATTGGAGAAACTGTCAAATTAATTTAAAAATTAATCACATTAGTGATTTATTATTTATAAATTCAAAATTTTTTTCTTATTTTATTGTAGTAAATAAATAAATAATAATATTTTCTTAATTTTTTTTTTCTCATTTTAGGTAAGTGTCTTTTACGAAGAAAAAGAAAACGTAAGTTTTAAAAACAAATTATACAAATTTTATTTCAATTTTCTTTTGTTGTTCAATTTGATTTTTTTTGATTTTGAAATTAATTTTATATCAATTTATTTAATAAAATAATCATAAGTGACCATATAGTGAATACCTTGTGTGATTGACAAGCTTTAAATTTTGTTTTGTTTATGAAAATATTTAATTTATTTTAATAGAGTTTCATTGTTTGCTTTAAATGGGTAAATCCATTAGAAATTGTAGTTTAAAAAATATGTTTTGTTGGAAAAAGTTCCTTATTTTTATGATTTATAAGATTTTCATGTCGAAGTATTCCTTTGTACCCTCTCAGTTGAGATGCCTATAGTCTCAGTCTCCTCACACACTTTCAAATTCCGATCGTCAATTATCATTCCATGGATTCAATCAACGTTTTCTGGAGTGACTACCTCTTTTTGACGAACTGAACGTTCAGCGTCACAAAGAATTCAGTAAAACTGTTCTTAACCATTGAAATTGATGGTTTCGTTACACCAACACAGTAATGTTTGATGAGATGAGAGCTCAAAATTCACCTTTATCCATTTTTGGGGTCCAGACCTAAAGGGTACCAAACGGAACCCTATTGTAGAGACTTTGTCGTCCGTTCGTAATAGCTAGAAACTTGAAATTTTCACAGAATGTGTACTTTTACAACAAATATTGAAACTAAAATATTTTCAAAAATTTAAAGGGGTCCCCATAAAAGAAAAATTTTAGTTTGTATGGCAGCTAGGCGATCCAGTAATCCCACGATCTTGAAATTTGCTTGGTTGATGGCTATGGATTACAAACTTATTGTTTCGAAATTACAATTTGATCGGACTACTAGGGAGGCTACCTTCCATACAAACCCCCATTAAAATTTAGGTTCTTATTAGAAAAACTTTTGAAGTGAAACTTCTTTAGCGAAGGGGGGGAGTAAATCCAAAAATATGAAAATGAAATGTGACGAAAATCAAAATTTGACAATGTTAGTATTATGTTGGAGCTATTTAGGCAAATACAAGTGGTGTAGTGGTTAGAAAGTAGGACTTGCAATTCGAGGGCGTGGGGTTCGAGTCCTGCACTGGGAATATTTTTTTTTTTTTTTTCATAAGACAAAATTTAATATTTTTTTTTTTGTTGACTCTGTACTATTGTAATTAATATAATTTCCTTTTTCTTATGTAGAAGAATTGTATATCTCATAGATTTCAAATGAACCCAAAGCATAGAAATGTCTTTTCGAAATACTAATTGTTAATTATTTTGTTTTGCTTTTATTTCTCTCCAAATATTGTTTATATTCTTATTTATAATTTTTGCCTAATTTAATTTTTGTATTTTATTTTCGTATACTACATCTGCTGCGCGGCTTCTTTTAACCTTAATCATTAATAATCAATAACATTATGTTATTGTGCTACCCATCTTAATTGCGTTAATTGATTTTCATATAAATTAAGATTTATTTCGTTTTTATGTATTTATTTATTCGTCGGCAACGATGACGATGACGATGACGGTGAAGACTACAAAGAATATCGTCGTTCAATGGCTCCTAAATTTAATGGCATAAAATACGAAATTAAGCTAACTAAGCCAAAAAGAATCTTATAAATTAGTTAAACTTTTGTCGTAAGTCAATAATCTTTTTCTTGTTTCATGTTGTTCCTTACGTAGCCACCCTACTAGCTATTACCACAAATTGATTAATCGACACCTTCATTTCATTCATGCAATGTACCCATCCAACCACTCTTCCGCCTAGTGAAAGCCTATTAGGCGTATGTGTAATGTCGATTAAGTTTTGTTTTGTTGTTCTTAGATGGTGGATGGAAAAACACAGCCAAACACCGCCGTCATCAATCTAGTCGCAATTGGAAATTAATTGCCAAATAATGTTTATTGTGCTTAAGGTTGTGAGGGTTTTGGTTGGTGGTACTCATTTTTGGCTTTTGTTATTCTTTAACTTTTTGTCGTCGTCCTTATTTTTCTCTTCTATATATGACAAATTTATTTGTTTGACTTTTGTGTTTGTCTTGCCTCTTCGTTTTGTATTCAGAAAAAGATAACAATACTTCAAAGCAAACTAAGTAAGTATGAGTCGAGTAGACTTGAGTTTATGGCGCATTAATTTATTAAATTAGGCATGGGCATCATCTCCTGCCACACACCCACCCACATGTTTAGGCAACAAAACGCCTTTCTAAATGTTGTTGTTATTGTTGTTGTTGCATTGCATGTTGTGTATTGTCTCATTAATCTGTTGTTTTATAGTGGTGGCATTGATGTCACTGATGGCTATCATCGCTCAATCGCTGATTCTTCGTTGTCTGTCAACAACTACAAAGAGCAACTAAATCATCATGGTGTTGATGTTCAGGCGTTCTGTATATGCACCACTGCCCAATTTAAAATGTATCTAGGCGCTTAATATGTCAACGTGACGAGGAGGAGGCATTGCTCGCTCGCCCTACCCCAACACCTGATGTGATTTGATGACTTGCTTGTGACATAAGATATTTTTTGTTCTGCTCTCCTTCTGTGAATAATGAAAAACTAGCAAAGAATTTTTGTGTGTGTTAGCGAGCAATTGAGTGTGTGGTGATTGTGGCATGCTGCATATACTTTTTCTTCTCTGAATCCATTCTCCTTTCACTAGAGTATTTGACAATATTATTACACGTTGCTACTACTGCAAAATATTCATAATTCAAATTATGCTACTGTAACAGCAAGCATCAGAACAATCTTAGTCATCAGAGTGTCATCATAATTTCACTTTGAATCTTGTGATATGTGGCGGGAAAGGAAAGGCAACATAAGGAAGGGTGCCCACAAATGATGCATAGAGATCTTTATCATCATCATCATCATCATCATCATCATCATCATCATCATCATTATGAACAGCATTAACATATTCATCATCATTATGAAGCTGATGATGCTTTGCTTTGCTTTGCTTTAAGCAAACAGGTTGCCATTTGATGATGATGCTGATGATGATGAATGAAGTCAAGTGAACTATTTCACTTTGATATAAGTATAATCATCTTGAAGAGTAATGTGGCTGGGTGCTGGGTGCTGGGCGCCCCTTCTGAATTTACTCCTTGCCTATTTGGTTGGTTGGGTTTACCTTATTTACTGAGTGCTTGCTTGATTAGTGATTCTTGGATTTCGGCCAATTGCATGTAAGAGTAGGTGAATTTCTTGTCCTTTGTAGTTTATTTCTGATGAAGCATTGCATTGTTGTGGGTGTTTGTACATGATTCTTGCCAAGGCATTTGTGCATTTTATATTTGTGGGAAGAATTTTTCCTTAACTTCCGTGTACTTACACTACATAAATTATGCAGCAAAAAAACACAAGGCGCAAAGATTAATTCATGGGGTTAAGTGTTGCCATTTAAGTCAAAGTAAAGTGTTAAATGCTAATTTAAAATGTTTTATGTAAAATGTGTTTCCATTTAATTTCTATTTATTTTATTGATTTTTTTTGTTAAGTTTAACATGACATTGTTTTTTCTTAAACTTTTATTTATGCTGCTCGTCAATCATTTGCCTAGACTTTGCCACATCAGTATCAGTATCATCATCATCTTCATCATTAGTATCATCATCATTATAAAGATCTCCCAGACATGCCACATGCCATATGAGCATGATGAGAATGACGATGGATGCCAACACTTGTTTTTGCATCAACATCATTCGCATTACAACAACAAAAACAACACACGATTTTGTTGTAGAAGTACAGAAAACGCATGAAAGCGTTGCTAAAATGTTTAATTGACCGCAAAAAACTATAAATTATAGTGTCGCTGTCATGTGTGTGTGTGTGTGTGTGTGTGTGTGTGTGGTGTTTATCTGATGTATCTGTGTGTTTTACTTAAAGCTTTTTTAAATTATTTGTTTATTTTCTTTTGGCTTAAAAAGAAAATCTTTTTTAATGAGTTGTTCGAAACATGTTGCACGTGCAAAGATGCATCGAGAATATTTTACATATTGAATACATTTGTATGAAGGGCATATTGAATTCTATGGCCTCCTCGTAGCTGTTTGGTAAGAGAAAATATTAGAAAAGAAAGCAAAGCTGTTTGTTTAGTACTAAGCATTTTGTTAAAGGCATTTTGTTCATTGACAAGCGATGACAGATCATGCCATATACATCATGTGAAGACCAAGAGTTCTTATTCTACACCATTTTTAAATTTATACATAGCTAGGCTAGGCGAGAAATTACCCAGAAGACTTATGGCCCATTTTGATGCCTTATGGGCTTATGGTAATGTCTCAGTGGTCATTCTCAGCCAGTGGAACCAACCAGCTGAATCAATCATTCAATCACCAGATACCCAGATTAGCGTAAATGAGACTGCCGAACTTAGCTAAGGGTCGTTACTGCTTTATTGATAATTTTGCTCTTGGTATTGTTTTCCGTTAAAGCCTTGATAGCATCCCGACTGTCAACATAAATCGATATGTTTCTAGGCTTATGCGTTTATGAAAATTCTTGCATGCCGATATCTGTCTACAAAACACTGCACCAGAGTGATAGATGGAACGATAGTTAAACTGCTAAATTCTCTTGTAAAAAACGACAGCACTATTACCATATATGTATATTGAAAGCTCGCTTTGCCTAATAGCGGCGTCCTATTTCCAATCAAACCTCACCGGGAATCTTGATTTGAAGTTATCTATTCCATTTTAGGTTCACATTCTCCTCCGTTAGCTTCTACTACAATTTTTGTAGAAAATGCAAATTCCGGACTATATCCAAATTCTTACTCTATTTGATCGGTGGATTTAATGAAATTTTGTGGTTTTGAAAAGTTTTCGTTTGAGAAGAAATCTTAAGTTTATGAAAATGTGTTGGTATGTCTTCGTTTAATATAAAGAGTTGAAATTTTCACAGAATCTGTAGTTCTATCCGGACATCAACAACAAATACTTAAACTAAAATATTTTCAAAAACTTCAAGGAGACCCCATACAAGAAACAATTTGATTTGTATGGCAGCTATACGATCGAGTAATCCCACGATATTGAAATTTGGATGGTTGATGGCTTGAAACCAGAAACTTATATTGTCTATATTTCAGTTTTATCGGACCACTAGGGAGGGTACCTTCCAAACAAATCCCCAATAAAATTCAGGTTCTTATTAGAAAAACTTTTTTGTTTTTTGTTCTATCGAACTAAAATTTATAAATTATAAGTTTCTGATATAGGCGCGGTACATTTGTTGGAATCAGTCAAATCGGATTACTAGGGGAAGTACCTTCCATACAAAACCCCAATTTGGTTCGGAACCCTCCGTGTACGAGTCTGTCTTGCACTTGGCCCATTTTTATTGACCCAGTTTCATAAATTGTAATCTTACATTTTACATTTTAAAACCTTTAAACAATTCAACATTTCAAAATAACTAAGAATCAAAGTCTCTTCTATTAGAAATTAGTTTACAAATTTCTTATTTTTATAATATAAAATGATATTGATGCTGATGATTGAAATTAAAAATCCTCCATCATTCGAAATATTTCATCTTTCATTCATTCACTGCATTTGTAAAATATTGTAAATTTTTTAAATTTCTTTTTTATATCATTCAAATTCATACATTCTTCTTCTATTTAGTTTTATCCTCTATTTCTTTTCGTGTTTTTTTTTTTTTTTTGGTTTTTGGGAAACGAAAAACTTAATTAATGAGGTTAATTACATAAATAGTGTGCAGTTGTATCTGGAAATTCACTAACCAAATTTACACAAATAATAAATTGTTAAAAGTTATTTGAATCCATTTAATAAAATTGTAGCACATCTGCTTAGTTTGCAGTTGCACTATATAAACTAAATTTAGCTCAAGAAAGATTAAGTCAAGGAACCAAAAGGAAAGAGAAGTAAAATACACAATCAAAAAACAACAATTTGTGTGTGAGTGAGTATCTTGACCAAAGCGCTAAAGTTGTGTGTCGTTTATAAATTTAACGATTGAACAATTTGCACAGAATAAACATGCAAGAAATGAACAAATATTGTATGATGGGAACTTTGTCCGAATCTTCTTCTGTATAAAGGCTTTTGCAAAAGTCTTAAGCAAATAAACATAAGATAAAACAACATAACATAAAATTGAAATGAACTAAATATTTACAAGAGAAAAAAAAAAATTATACTATTTCAAATTTTATTTGTGTTATAGAATTGAACATGAAATGATATTGACTCAAATCAATAAAAACGAAACTTAGTATAACATAAAAGCATTCAAAAGTGGTGACCAAGTTTTCATTTATTTCTTCTTTAAACTAAACACATTTTATCAAAGTTTATCATTAAAAGAAAATGAGGAAGGGGGCAAACATCTATAACGGGAAGTCAACAATTAATAGCAAATAACAAAACAATAAAAAATTAAACATACATTCAGATTCATTTATGTGAAACAACTTAAAATGTCTGTTGCTCTTTTTAAATGTTGCCATTCGTTCAAAGGGAACTTCATGTAGTAGTAATTATTTTGTTTGTGTTTTTCTAAGCTTGAAAGAGTTTTTATATAATTTTCATTAAAATTTGAAGTACAAAAGCAACCATCAGTAAGCATCTTAATTGAATATTGTTAAATCAGATATTTGCTAATGTTTCTAATAATTTCACATAGATTTCTTCAAGATAAAATACATTATTTCTAACATTTCTTTTTCCTTTCACTATTTGTGAAGACAAAAGATTAGTCCACTATGACTATTCTTAGTTACTCAACTTCTTAGAATCAAAGTTATATGACAATCTTTAAATAAATTAGTTTTTGCAGTCATTATTGTTGATTTAATGAAAAACTAGAAACAAAGAAATCACTTTGCAATTTGAAAATTAATTTGTTGAATTTAAAATAGGAATTTGGTTCATTGTTGATCTAGAAAGTCGGATCATTCCGAAACTTTAGCACCTTTGTTACAAGAAGGCAGTTAATATTATTACATTCTTATCTCAATTTGTGTCTTAAATTAGCGGTTGTTGAATCTTGTTTGATATATTTGTGTCCTTCTGGAATGTAGAATTGAGAGTCAGATAAATGAAGTTATTCATTTCAATAAGTTTTCAGTCGTAACATATATATACATATGTCAACACTGTTATCAGACTCATAAGATGCCTAAATACGAGTAAAAAGAAAAAAAATTGGCCAAGTGCGAGTCAGACTCGCACTTGATTGGAAATTGTATGGGCGGTGGCTCCCCCTAGTGATCCGATTTTAATGATTCCATCAAATGTGCCGCGCGTTTTTCTAATAAGAACCTGAATTTTAATGGGGATTTGTATGGGAGGTACGCTCCCTAGTGGTCCGATCAAATTGAAATTTCGACAGTATAAGTTTCTAATGTTTAGCTAACAACTACACAAATTTCAAGATCGTAAAATTACTGAATCATATAGTTCCCATACAAACCAAAATGTTTCTTGCATGGGGACCCCTTTAAGTTTTCGAAAATATTTTAGTTTAAGTATTTCTTGTTAATGCCCGGATAGAACTACATATTCTATGAAAATTTCAACTCTCTAGCTATTACGGTTCTTGAGATATGACCTACAATGTCCTTCTTTCGTTTGAGGCCACTGATCAGATGTGTTTCCTTCTATGAGGTCATGTAAGCATCACAGTGGAATTTGAGTTTAATGACCATACATAGTTCTATTGTTGTAAACTTTACAAAAATTAATTTTAAATTTGCTTAAACTTTCTTCTTTTGAATTGTTCATGCAAGAAAATAATCAAAAAAAAAAAAAAAAAAATTAAACAAAGATATTGTACATTTTCCTTGAATTCGGGTTAAGCTTTCTTCTTTTGAATTTTTCATGTGTAACAAAAATAAATACTTGCTTAAGCAACAGATAAAAAATATATATAGAAATATTTATCTAGATGCATGTATTTGTTTGTCATCATTATCATCATCATCATCATAACTAACGACCAACTGACATAGTCAGTAATATTATGTTATTATTATGTGTTCTGTATTATATTTGTTTCAATTGCTCGGTGTATTCTCTAGTTATTGTTGTTGCAATATTTCTATAGTCAAGAGCATGAAGAAGGAAAGGAGCATATGCGATGCAGCTTATGGTGTTGCTGCTTGTTGCTTTTGTATCGCTTTCAATTATGATTAACTTAAATTGACTATGAGTGTGCAAAATGAGCGTGTTCCACTTGGATGAATGACGTTGGTTGCCTCACTAGACTAGATCACCATTATCTGGCGAAATATCTACAAACACACACACTCACATACGCACAGTAGATCCATCATCCATCTATTGTGTATAGATAGACAGTCTCTACATATAATATGTTTGATCTGCATTATAATAATGTTCAACTGACTGACTGACTGACTGACTGACTGACAGATTGTTTGATAGACAAAGAAAGAGACCAAAAGATTTTGTTTGTATTATGTTGCTACACTGTGCACTGTGCCGTGCTTTTGATCGTGTCGCTTTGTTGTTTTTGTTTAATAATTACAATTCATTTGATCATGTTGCTGATCATGATGATGATGATGATCATGATCGCTATACATTTCTTCTAGTGATTGTGTTAATGATTATTAGCGACAACAGCAACAACATAAACTAAACTAAATTAGATTGTGTGACAATAAGCAGTAAATGTTGATTGAAGCAGTTTATTTTCAATGATTTAATTGTTGTGTCTTTAATGGTTTATAATATTATGAAAATGATTGCTGTGATGTTGCTTTAAAAATGTTCTGGGCAGTTGATTATTGCAGTTAAAATCAATTTCACAAGAAAGAGTTTTAATGGGACTTAAAACACATTTGAATTTTCCATGGTTGTGAAATTATGAAAATGCTATGAGTGCAGTCGCATCCTCTCTTATTGAAGAATAGTCTGTGAGTCTATTATGGGCCATTATTGAACTGTGACCTCTAATGGTCTATTAGATCCAACCAATGTTGACCTTAAAAGTAGAATAAAAAGTATTTTCCTAGCAATTGCATGATTTTCGCAAAGAATGTTTATTGTTGTTTCAACATTCAGTTTACAAAATCAGGAATTTTTAGTGACCAACTATTGATCTTTGATTGTATCCACAATAGTCTGCGCAATGTTCTCTAAGGATCCGTAGATTCTTCCAATGTAAATGAAGATATCTTCGAAGAAATCTTTCATCTTTCCTAAACGGCTAGACCAATTTTGACAAATTTTTTTTTTTTTGTTTTTTTACTTATGGGATCACCAAGATGGTTTATGCTTCAATTGGACCCGGTAGGTGGCGCTGTTGTCGAGGTATAGGCGAAGTTTTTAACATTTTTTTATCTAGCGCACACTATATAAAGCCGATTTTAATAATTTCTTTTTTTAAATGACAAATGAAAGCTAATGAAAAGAGTTACATACTTATTCTTTTCAGTTTTTAACTTTTAATATAATATTTTTAAGTATTAAGTTTTGTGAAACTACTGCAAGACTAAGCATAATGCTTTTAATGCTTTGGTTGTTCCTATTGTTGTATTTTAAGAAAGAGACAGTGTGTTCCGTTGTTTGTGTTTTGTTTTGTTTGTCTTTCGTGTTTGAGGCTATTGATTGTTGATAAGGGAAGTGGAAGGGTTGTATCAAAATGTTTTCCTTAACTCCATTTTTAGCAGAAAGTGAACACTAGTTTACCCTCAGAAAGTGTCGTGTCCAATAAATGAATTTATCAATCAGCTCTTTCTCTTACCCTTGACATCCTAATTGTCGAGAAAAATCATTCATTTTCTCTCTTCCGTTAGGGAAGAATAGGCTTAAATCTAAAAGGATGTGAAAAGGGTTTGGCTTCAGACCTTTCGTGACACGGCAGTCACAGTGTTAACTCATCTATTTAATTGCTCTTATTGTTCTTTACATCTTATACCAATAATCCATAATTATATTAAGTGCGAGTATTTTATTATACTATGAGACTCCATCGTTCCATGTTTCCACAACATGACATATATCAATCTTTTTGATATTGACTTGCTTATGAAGGCTATACAAAATTTGATTTAATCTATTCATGACTACAGTGCGTGTTTGTTTTGCTGTATTTGACACATAATTAACTTCTCTAAAATTTGAGAGGAGATACTATCGTGGAAAATCTCGACCTTTTAAATTCACTTTGATCACCAACAACAAAGCATTTCATATGCCATCACACCACTACTACAGACAACAACCACAAAGAACGAACGAACGAATAGCTCAATTACCTCACAGTGGACAAGATTAGCCAACGGGTGCTTCGCTTTGAAACATGACCTCATCTGTGTATAGAAATTCACCTAAATTAATGAATGAACCTTTAAAGAACCATCAAATCACATCAACAAAAGCCGCCACAACTACGATACTCTATAGTACTATCACTTCCCTCATTTCCTTTCCTTTCGTTTCCTTGCTTTGTTATGCTCATGTTAAACTTTGACTTTCAAAATGAGATTTATTTCTAAGCAACGAACGAGTAACATGCTCGCTCTGCTGACATTATATCTTGATATTCATAGCCAACTATTTGTTGCCTGCTTTATACTGCATACTGTATGTATATATCCGCTCAGAAGCAATCTACCTACCTGTCTATCTAACTGTCTATTGAGTGAGTATGGGTTAGACCAGCTCACTTTCTGTTAACTAAAAATTGTGGAAATTGTTTGCTTTTCATGCGCGTTTTATACGCGTAAAATTCAATTAATTAGATCCTGTCAGGCAGGCAAGCAGATATACATAGATACATAGATATAAGAAGGCAATCTAACTCATATGGATACACAGTATCTCTAGTGTATAGATACATGAGATGGTTGATTTTCTTCTTTTGTTTATTGCAATAAAGAAAACCGCCTCGTCCTATTAATTTCTAAACAATATACTGAAAATGTCATAGGCAGACCGGTATAAGGCAACTGTTGATGTTTCTAGAATAGAATTGCAGCAAACTAGAAAGGCTTTTATTCAATTTCTAGATACCTTATGATGATGATGATGATGATGTTGTTAGCAAAAAAGTACGAAATATACTAGATATTGTACATACTAGATACGTTCAAAAATAAAGTGAATTTTAAGTTTATTTCTGCGGCTTTTGATGAAGTTTAATGCAACGAAATAAGATTAGCAATTGTATTTGAGAGAATAACATCAACAAATTGATATGGTGAAGAAAGTAAGAAAATGATGTGAAAAGACTTAGTTTTTGATATGTTGTTAACATGATGCCATATCCACATCCATGTGAATGTACAAGTATCCTATGCCTTTGCAAATCCGTTTAGATAGTAAAACTTAAAACCAAAATCCGCTTTTATGCTTTGCTTGTTTGCTCGGCATGTTATACTCATGGATAGAAGTCAGTCAGTAGCTTCAAAATGCTCAGTTTCCATTGAAGCATGTAATTCGTTAAGCTGAAAATGTGTCAAAAGTGCACTCAAGCGAAGGCATGAGGAGTTTATAGAACCAACCAAACCAACCAACCGATGAGTAAAAGAAGAAGGACACAAGCAACCATATTTTTGGTGGTAAGAAAGAAACTTGTAGTACTTACTAGCATTATTACGCTGACCAGTTGCTTTGAACTTTACGCGCTTATCGGAAAACTTTTGAACTTGTTGACTTTTCCAAGAGCGCGAACCACAGTTTCTCATGCTTTTTTTTTTTGGTCGCTCGGCAGTTCACTTCCTAAGTCATGAGTCATTTTATTTTTTTTTGGTGAGCGCGCTTTAATATTTCAACAGTATGACTAACTTACTAACTTAATTTAATGTTACAAGAATGCACTCATGCATTTCATGCAGCCACCACTATGTATGCATCCTAACCAATCCCATCTCATTTCTATACTATATATCTAATATGTAGTGGTGTTTAGCCAAGCAACAATCTCAAGTTCCTATGGGAGTTTTTCTGCTCTTTAGCTGCTCATAAATTATGCGCAGTTAGCTGTACGAGAATTTTCACTTGTTCGCTTGTTCTCTCTCTCATGTTCTTATTGTCCTTTGTAATCATGATTATCATTATCATTAACATCAACATTATAATCATCATCTTCATCATGTTGCATCCTAACTTAATGTGTGTTCTGTCATCGTCGTCGTTTATGAACATAATCACGTTTTGTGTCAATTTAATTTCTAATTAGTCACGGCTACTTAGAATATCTCAAAGGAACAACGTTTTGCGGCATTTTAAACTTGATGATAATGATGATGATTATGGTGGTGCTAGTGTGTGTGTGTGTGTGTGTTACTTGTTCTTAGTCCAGTCTGGTCGTCCTTCCTATATATTCCCTTAAGCCTTAATTGAATAGATTGACAGAGAGTCAGTCAGTCAGCGTAGCTGATGCAGCTTCAAAATTGCACGTATTCCAATTGCTAATTGTGTCCAGTTAAAGATGACATAATTTTAACTTAACTTGAAATGACTTTCAAAGATTCACATTTAGTCATCTACAATATAAGAATCTTGAACAATATTTAAACTAATCATCATAAAACTACTGGACAATTACTACATACACCTACTGACTGAATGAGTGAATGAGTTTGTTAAGTATCTATAAATAAATATATTGAGTTTACTAACAATAAACTTAATAAATATTTGTTCGTTGCATCCACATGCATCTGTAAATGATTATTACAATATTTATGTCATCGGTGTGTTATGTGATTTTTTCCCTACACTTTTAATTAACAATGAGATACTAAACTTACTACTTATTACTGATGGTTGGTTGATGTTGTTGTGGTTGATGACGTCGTCCATTATTATTGTTGTTGGTTAATATAAATTAACATTCATTGAGGTTTAAGGTTTTGTTTTTTTTTTTAGAGAATATTGTATTGTATTCTAAGTAGTAGTAGTAGTAAGTGTTATGAGCTGTGACTGATTCAAGGTGTCTCGACGACTGGATGAATTGACTTAGCTTGGCTTGGCTTACTTTGGGGCCAACCAACCGCAAACAATTTAGAAGGGAACTTGGTGCAAAATAATATTAATTTTTATATTATTGTATGTATATACATAAATAATAATTTTATATATGATTAATTAGTAGCCAATCGTCATAGAAATCATAAGGCTATTGTATATCGTAACTTGATGAAATTTTTTTTAAATATAAAATAAGAAAATAAAATAATAATAAATAGACATAAAAATACTACATGTGAGAATTGATCACTAATCACTGCTATATGGATAAAAGAGAAGAATCAAGAATCACACAATTTTTCGTCTATATACTTTGTTCTTTTAGATTGCAGAACTTGACCAATGTTTCTCTAAATTTTGGATCTCTCCCTATAATAAAATTATATAGTCAAAGTCCACAGAATGTCAAAACAGTGGCATGGAGTTAAATCTATCAAATAAAATGCTGCACGAGGAGGCGTTTTGTGGAGAAATTCATAGATTCTAGCCATTCAGTCTAATGTGCTGAATGTTTCCTTCATCTTGGGGGTATATTAATGAATAAATATTCTATGTACAATGATTTTTGATTATTCTGTGCTTTTCACAAAATTTTATATCAATATTTATATGAAGATCAAGATTAGTATTCCTTTTACTAGACATAAACACAAAAAAAAAAAAAATGTTACTTGGTGATTAAGTTAACAAATTTTAATTATAGGATTTCTTTGAATAATTCTAATCTCGTTATTCTAAGATAACTTTGAAGTTATTTTTGGTAGATTTATGTTCAAAAGATTGAGTTATTTAGAAACCTAGAGATGTCAATAAAACAATAAGAAATCTAGGAGTGTCAATGTAGGATTGATTGTGTACATAGTGGATTGAGTGAGTACTATGATGTGATAAAGTAGATTGATTGTGTACAAAGTGGATTGACTGTGGGAAACAACTTGCAGGTTCTTAAGTTAAAGTTTTTTTGTGTTTTTGATACCCTAACGAATAGTTCCCAATGGTGTGTTCCATAATCGTATGATACAAAAAAAAAAAAAAAAAATTAATTTTGCAATTAAAAAATTCTATAAATTTATTAAAAATGAAATATGAAATTCTCACCTTTAAAGAATAAAACTCATGTAGTCAAAAATGTTTTTAAAGTTCTATATTACTTTTTACAAACAAGTTTTCTTTTTCAATTTACCCCCGATGGGAATATTTTGCTTTCATATTTTGATAGTATAAAGTTTCTACTTCCCAACGAACATTTCAATGCTCGTGTGAAGTTTTATTCAAGGTTTTTCAAGGTTTTCACAAAAACAAAAAAGAGCAATTCAATTCCAAGAAAGATTGATTGTGTAACCGAAACGAAAAGTGATACCTTTCCAGATACCCAAAAATTGTACACAAACATAATATGTTTGTATCTGCTTAAATACTCGTAAATGTGAATGTGTATGTTTTTTTATATAAAAAATTCCGCGAAAAAAATATACTTTGTTATGTGAATGTTTGTTTGTTATATTGGTATATTCTATATATTATAGTAAAAAATTCTCTACCCTTGTACACAGTAGTAGCTTGAAAAGCAATTTGAGTAGTTTTTTTTTTGTTTTAGGTGCCCAAATTCATTCGCATTACATTTTTTTGTTTTTTGTTCTTTTCCTGTTTCCCAGCTTAAAAAGAAAAGAAAAAAAAGGCGATCGCGATCATTATGGTTAGTCATCATGATCATCATTATTATCATTGTCAAGGCTAGTCAGACACATGTAAAAAAGAATAATGATTCCTACTTACTAAGTACATAACTTACTTACCCTTTCCAAACCAATAAAAATTTTGTAGACACAAATCGGCAGAACGGAAGAAACTCATAATAGTAGTAAAGTACTAAAACATAAAGGGATAAATTAAATACACATGAGGAAAAAGTGCTACCGATTCTTTTGTTTCTATTAACTTGGCTTATGATGTGAGTTATGTGTTCCGTGTATTTGATTATTTTATTGTATTTGTATGTAATTAAATATGTATATGGTATGTATTGTACATACATACTATGAGGAGGGTAGAGTGGTGTGTAGTATGTAGTAGTAGTAGTCACTATTTGTTGTCGTTAGTAGTGTCGGTCGTGATGTATTATGCCGGCCGGCAAAGCCGGTAAAAAGTTGTTTGACAACTTTTTGTTGTTATATTGCTTTTCATTTCATGATCACTTCGTTTTCATTTTTATGTAATTTTTATTTATCATCATCGTCATTATCATCATCAGCACCATGATCATTAACTGATGGCGTCGTCATTGTTCTTGTTGTTGTTGTTGTTGTTGATCATTGTTCATTCAATAAACATTTTTTTTTTGTTTTTGTTTTTTGTGATGTCAGTATGCTTTGCTTTCCTCTCTCTCAGCAAACAACACACATGTGTTTGGCAAAGTTAACAAGCATGGAATCAACAATTCCACTGCTGCCGCTCTTTTAAGCTCTTACACTCTTTCTCATGCTCTGCTCAAACTTTTGTTCGTTCACTCTTTTTACAATCAAGTTTGACTGACTGACTCTGAGTTGAGTAATTTATTTATCGTATAGTGTGGAAGTTTTGTATCGTATAGAGAAGAGAAGCGTAGTATGATGGAATGTGATGGTATGTGTATGTTCGCTTGATAAATTTGTATGATCTCATCATCCATCTACTGTACTGACTGAATGATTTAAATGAGAGAAATAAAATTCACGAGTGCATGAAAATTCTACAAAACTCTCCAAATGTGTTACTTATTATTCTCTCAGTATAAATTGCAATATATATTTATTATTGTTCTGCCTTTATAGTTTTAAGAAAAGATCGAAAAATGAGATCCTCTTTAATATTTGTAAAGAATTCTCTCTTCTGTCAAAACTAGAAAAATTCTCCATGTGCTTTTGTTGTTTTTATTATATGAATATTATTTATACAAGTATATTTGTGTTTTGTTTTGTGTCTGCTTTTGAAAACAATTAAATTTTATTATATTTGCAAAACGTTTGTTTTGAATTGATTTTCGCATATAATAAATACAACCGTAGAACAGAGATTCTCTATTTATGGCCCGCGCAATACTTGGACAATCTGAAACAATCACCCAAATAGAATGGAAAAGTCTGAAAACTTATAAGTGTTAATATATAAAGAGGCTTTTTCCTAATTAAAATAAAATACAATTTAGATTGCATTTGAATCTCGATTATTCAGATCTTTATTAACCGGTTTTATCTGTTAACCGAGAAACAGATTCTTATAACAATCTTGGATTAGATGTGCCATTAAATTTTTAGTACTTTAAGATGAAAGAAGTTTGGGAATCACTGCCTTAAAGTATTAAAATCTGCCGACGTCTCTCTGTCTGTCTCTGTATTTAATATTAATGCACTTTTTTTGTTCATATTTATTTGTTTTTGTTACTATTTTTTGTTTCCATTCATTTCTGTTGTGTCTTCTGCTGCTTTGATGACTGTTGTTTTCTTCTCCCTTATTTGTGTTACACCCGCCTCACCTATTGTTATTGTTAAATTAAATATTTGCCTGTATTTCTTTTCCTTTTTAAACTTGAAATTCACACAAATACATATGTAGATAGTTAGACCAAACAATACACTCTCACACACACACACACACCCACTACATTGTCCAGTTCCAGTTAAAGAAAACCAAAAATATATATTTTTATATTTTTTCTTTTCTTTTTTCTCGTTTTGTGTCATTTTGAAATCATTAATTTGGTCGACATGCTAAATGAGAATTTATGAGTCTGACGGCTAAACACATTTTATGCACATTTTTCACATTACTTTCATTTTGACATTCCTCATTTCTTCCCAACCCATTATCCTCCTTCATTCTCATCATCATCATCATCACTTGTTGTATTGTTGTATGTTTTGTCGTTTTTTCATCAAGCAACCCATTCCATTCGGTTTTTTTTTCTTCTTTTGTGTCAGTTACTTACTCAGTAGTCACAGCAGCAACAGCTTAAATAAGCTTCACTTTAATGACTTGGCGATCCTCTCCACCACGCCAATTTACTGTTCCACCACTCTATATATAATATTCTTTACTCCCGCACCAACTTCTTGGGTTGGTTACTCTTTTTATTGCATGATGATTTGGTTACTGAAATGGTTTCAATGTGTTTCGGTTCTCGGTTCCTTTTGCACTTTGGACACACGCTTCCCTCATCGCATCTCTCAATTTCTCAACTTCTGTTACAAATGTCATTAACACTCGTCACTGTCAAGTCCACAAAACCAAAACCAAACAAAAAAAAAGAAAAAAACCAAAAATATTCTCAATAGTACAGACATTTACATTATTATACTACAAATGTACATATATATGTATATTTTTGAAGACTTCAGTCACACTCACTCCCAGCAGGCATTCGACTTGAGTTGCGGTTACAAGTTAGATTTCTATATAGTGATAGTGGAAATTGTTGTGGTGACAAGGAAAATGGTCAGCAGCGCAGTTCTAAGTATTGAGTTGCTTTCTATTAATTATATTTCTACTTTTATTTCCTTTAATTAATTGAATTAATAATTTCTTTTTTCAAAATTTACAAAATTTATAAAAAGGAAAAGATGGAATTAAATTTCATTAGAAATGCCACAAAATCGATGTTTTTATACTCTATACGCTGAGAATAGTATTATAAGTTTGTCATGAAGTTTGTTACAGATAGAAGAAGGAGAAGGAAAACCCCATAAAGTATATACATAGTTATATTCTTGATCTGCTCGACGATTCAAGTTGATTAAGCCATGTCCGTCTGTCCGTCAGTATGTATGTAGACTAGTTCCTCAGTTTTTAAGCTAGAGGACATAGATTTCTTTTCACAAGGCGCTGCATTATGTGTGTATCAGCCAAATCGGATCACTAGGGTGGGTACCTCCCAAACAAACCCCCCATTAAAATTCATGTTCTTATTAGAAAACCCTTTTTCTTTTGTTCTGCCGAAGTGAAATTTGAATACTATAAGTTTCTGATCCAAGACCCTACAGTTACTGAATCATATATTATAGTTCTTATACAAACTCAAATTCAAATTCAGATTCTTATTAGAAAAACTTACTCCTTTTTTGTATTATCGAACTGAAATTTGAGTACTCTGATTGTCTTACCCATATGCGACAACCATGTAAATTTCAAGACCTTAGGATTACTGGATCTTATAGCTCCCATACAAACTCAAATTCAAATTTAGGTCCTTATTAATAAAAACTTATTTCCTTCTTGTATTATCGAACTGAAATTTGGATAGTGTAAATGAGTCACCCATATGCGCTAACTATGTAAATTTCAAGACCCTAATATTACTGGATTGTATTATATTAGCTCCCATACAAATATATCCGTCTCAGTGTTAAAATGCTGTATGTGTACTGACTCTGAATGCTGTGACACAGTAGCGTAGGCAAAAAATTTTAAAAGAAAATATATCGGGCTCCTCTATAACAAATTCGTTAGGATTGGTCAATCACTTCGCTATAGAAGAGACTTCTTCATAGGAGGGATCTTTGTTTCATCTTAAATTTTGTTTTTTATTTTAAAATTTTATTTATTTATTTATTTTTTTTTTAATTATTTATTGTTGTTATTTTTTTTGTTGGGCATTTTATATTTTTAATTTTCCATTTTTTATTTTTCAATTATTTTAATTTTATATCTCATTAATTTTTTTTTTTTTTTTTAGTCAAATTTTTTTTAGTTTTCGTTTCGTTTTTTGGGGTCAAACGATTTGTTTTTTCTTGTTTGTTTTGTTTTGCTTGGATTAATTGATTTCTTAATAAATTCGAAAGTTTTTATTTGTTTATTTAATGTTTATTTACTTGCAAAATTCACAAAAATAAAATACACTAAATAAAAATAAGGATTGCCTTCATTTGTTAATTTATTGTTGTTTTTTTTTTTTTTTTGTATTGTCTTAATACATATTTTTCTGACAATTTATAGCTTTTGTTGTGATCTCTTGTTGTTGTTTTTTTTTTTTTGTTGGTTTTGCTTACAAGTGCGAAAATAAAGAGACTTTAAAATATAAGACAATAAAAAGTGTGCAACCGGTTTTCAAGCGCAATTCCTTGAGGGAATAAATAAAGTATATTGTACTTAACTTATAAAACAAAAACATATCTGCGTTTTTTTTGAGTTTCAATGACGCTTTTGCGTTTTACTTATTTATTTAGCTTTATTTTGTTGTTTTTGGTGTCAAGATTCATATTTCTTTTTTATTTTCCTTATAATTGAAAATGACAAAAAAAAAAAAAGAAAGAGAAATAAGTAATTTCCCTAGACTCTTATAAATATAAATGAATTCTTCAATTAAAATGTATCTCAAATTCATAAGTGTAGACATAAATTTATGTTAATTTCTTGCAAATTGTATTCACCACTCACTCACACTCACACAGACCTAAATAACTAAATTAACAATTCCAATTTAAGAAACTTAAATCTTAAGAATGATCCAAAAGTGAATTTATCACAGTCTCGACATTGCTGATGATGACGAAGGCAACGAACAACAAATCACGCGAAACGAAAACCGAAACCCAAACGGAATGTGAAACCAAACCAAAGAACGTGACTAACAGAGCTTATCTTTTGTTGTCTTAAAGTCTTAAGCTCCTCATAGCTCGCGCAGTTGCTTTTGAATTAAATCTTAAGTCGACGATTGTGCGGCGGCGGCCCCCTTACAAAGTCAGAGTACCCTGTTTCTACAGCACTGACATCTTTGATAGCTCAATTGTGCCTCATTTTTGTTTTAAAGCCAATGGCGTGCCACAAAAAAATAAAAAAAAGATAAAAAACGATGACGACGACGATGGTGATGAAGATCGCTTCAACGGGCCAACGCTTTCAAGGTCAAGCATGACTATCTAAAATGAAATTGAGAAACTAAACAACATAGAGAGAGATAGAGAGAGAGAGAGAGAGAACAAACAAAGATACAATATAAAAATCATATTGGATTTCTTCTCACATTTTATGATTATTGAATGCAGACAAATTGAGATTACTTAACATGAAATAAATTATTGAATAAAATAGATAAACCACTAAATATTTAGATACAATGATACAAAGGTATCTAGATACAATATATGTATGAAATGTTGTTTGTAATTTCATTCAATTTATAAATTATATTTATTTTGTTACTTAGCTTTTATTGCTTTTTATGGTTGGTTAGCTTTGGTTTTTATTCTTTTCAAAAATTCAATTTTGTTAAAATGTTTTCCTCCTGTTTTTTGATGCACTTAGATTTTTATTATATCAACTTGATTTTGTTTTTTTTTTTACACGCTTTTCAAAACAAAAACGAAAAAGAAAATATTGTCAGTGAGAGATAAGAAAGCATAACAGTAACACTAGAGTTAGTTGTAATAACAACAACAACAACAACAATAATAATAATAATAACAATTGCAAGTCGAAATGGTCTAACAAATCAACAAAATACGTGTTGCCATTTTTAGTATTTTTATTATAGTATTTTCTTAAACAAACATAAAAATAAAGAATTGGCCAAGTGTTGCGACGTGGGCAGGCATCTTTAATGTGTTAACATCCAATGAGGCTTACGAGATGACGTACAATTGTGGCTTTGATATTATTTGCTGTTTTCATATTTTTTTATCTAAATATACATAAGTATAAAGTCAATATGCTTTCTTGATCAAAATTCATTGGGGGCCTATGGAGAAGTATTGTTTACCAAATTTATTCAGAAAATAAGTAGCAGATCAAAACATTGAAGACTTCTAAGATGTTGTAATAAAAGCCTCATAGAATTACCCTAAAAATACGACAGTCAATACCAATAAACTTACCAAATATCAAAATTATTTGGATCCCTGGTCATTGCAACATTGCGGGCAACGAAGAAGCCGACAAAGTTGCAAAACACACATTCAAATTTCCACAAAAACTACAATATCTCTGATATCATAAAATCAGTATATCAAAACACACTTTAAAATAGATCAAAGCTTGATTTTCGTCACATTTCATTTTCATATTTTCTTCGCCAAAGAAGTTTCACTTCACAAAAAAAAAAAAAAAAAATATTGTAAATACATAAAAATATTCCCAGTGCAGGACTCCAACCCCACGCCATGGAGACATTTCAACTGCATTTGCCTAAATTGCTCTAATGTAACAATAACATTGTCAATTTTTGATTTCCGCCACATGTAATTTTCATATTTTTTGGATTTACTGCCCTTCGCTAAAGAAATCTCACAAAAAAAAAATATCCCAGTGCAGGACTCGAACCTCACGCGCTCGGTTTGCAAGTCCTACTCTCTAACCATTGCGACACTGAGACATTTTAATAGTATTTGCCTAAATAGCTCTAATAGCATTAATCTTAAGGCCTATAGCTTTACCATATTTGTAATTTTATATTACATCTAAGCTGTGTAAATAAAGAAAAATATCCTAAACTTAATAATGATTCTGTTTTTGAACTGATACACAAATAGAGTTTCAGTTCTGTGCACAGTAGTTCTAATGTTGATTAAGCATTTAATCCAGTGGGTGTGTATATGTAGACGGTCCACTACTACAGTGTATAACGTTTATTTACCTTTTAAAAGTTTTAGTGCTTCCTAATATCTTTATTGACTAGACAGCATCATTTCAATAGAAAAATCTTTAGTTAAGAATCTCTTAGAACTAATAGGCGATTTGTCTTTGCACATCTTAATAAGCTTTATCCTTTAAATGTCCTGAATGGAGAATTATCTTCAAAATAAGAGGTCAAAAATTAAGAAATTACAGGAATTTTACCTTTTAAAATGGTTGAGATGATTCTAAACAAAATCGAAATGATTTTTAAACTAGTAGAAACATATTTCAATTGTCAGATGTATGGTTTTTGCTTCAGGTAAATGGTACCAATAATAAGAAACAAATAGCACTGACTTTTAGCTATCATAAATCACTGACTGCTTCTGTAAATTGACATATTATCTTGGAACACTAATCTAAGACATTTGCTTTTATCCCACTTCTGTAAAAAACTTTTAAGTTCTTCGAAGAGAAGCTTTTCCCGTAAACCAATTGAAATCTATTGTACTAAGGCCTATGAAGTGTGGACATTACAACAGCATAAGGATCTCAAGACCTTTTCAGAGTGTATGCCACCTTGACTTGTTTTTCACTAAAATATTAAACCACCATTTTTAGTTTAACATAATTTATACCAAAAAGATGTTAAGACACTTGTCAAAAAAAAAAAAAAGAAGTAATTTTGTAATTTCGCTTTATGCGAATACAAAAACAAAATGTGGCAATGATATTCATTCATACATTTTATTTTTTCGCATATGTTTGTTTGTAGATGTTTCTGTTATACAATAGTTGTACTCCATGTGTATCTGTGTGTGTATGTGAGGAGTTTTGTTGTGCTTTAGAAAGATAGTGAGAAGATAGATGTGTGTACAAACATCAGGTGTGTTTTCATTTAATTTGTGAAAAATGTTTGTCTACAAAAAAGAAAGGAGAAAAGAAAGAGGAAAAAAGTTGCAAACTAAAAGCAGCGTGTAGCCAAAATAAGAAAACAAAAAACACAAAAAAAAAGTGATGAAGCAACAAGGAATAGAATAGAAAATGAAAGAAATAGCAAAACATTTCCATTTGTTATCTGAGTAATTTGATGAATTCATCTATCTAGATACATACATGCATTTGTGTGATGAAAACAGTTTAGAAAGATGACGTTTTGCCAATTGCCAATCATAAAATGTTTTTCCCTCATACAATATTTGTATTTCCGTTTTGTTTTATGAAAAATTCTTTATTTGCTTTTCTCATAGTTTGATCCACAACCGAACACATTCATCTTTCTTTGATTCTTTTCATTATTAACAAATTCTATTAAAGGCCAAGCTAACTTTACTTATTTGAAGGTTTCTCTGATATCTTCTTCTGATATCTTAATCTGTCTTTTGGAAATTCTTTATTTATTATCTTCTTTGCTTTGAATTCTATCCACATTTGTGCTTCATCATGCACGCAAGTCTGTAAACCACAATTCTTAGTTAATGATGATGCAACATGACTCAATGTATTTCATATTGCATTTCTCTCATATTTGTTTGTTGTTGGTTCATGAAACCATTTGCGACATTTTTAATTACTGCGTTGCATGCATAATAAATGTTGCAAGGTAGTAGTAGTAGTAGTAGTAGTAGTAGTTGTAGTAGTAGTAGTAGTAGTAGTAGTGTTGTGTTTAAAGTAACAGCCAAAAACCATAGAGAGAATGATGATGAACCACGAAAGCAATCGTCGTTACTTACATTTTTGTTATTACGTTTTGCTTAGCCTAGCTTTTTTGGTGTTGAGGTTTATTTTGGGCTTTAGTCTCTCTCCGCAACAAGGATTCGCCGCTAAAACCATGCAGTAGTAGTAGTAGTAGTACAGAGTAGCAGTCTTTGTCATAGTCCTCGCTTGCAACATGAAGCATTGTCATTGTTATATTACCAAGCAAAACCATAGCAAAGTGAAGCAAGTACAATACAATACGAGTATGTCGGTATCAAATCTCAGGTGCTGATGTAAAACAAACACGATACACAGCGAAATGGTAAAGATAAAGAGGGAGGAGGAGGAGGTGGAGGAGTGGTAAGTAGTAGATGCACATGAAGAAATTGTAAATGTGCAGGAGGAAATGGTAGTTGAAAGAGAGAAGTGGGCATGGTGCAACACCTTTTGCTTACATGTGTCTACTGTAACTTGCTTGCTTTTGCTTACCTTTTACTCTTCTTGATTTGATGCATGAGGATTGCCTGCCTACTCACTCCTATTCTCCTCAGTCTGCTGTGTGCGCTTTTAGTCTTAATACAATTTGATGCCAACACTATTGTATGTTTGTATGTATGTGTATGTACATGTTGCAGACTCAATACTATGTTTGTTGTTGTTGTTGTTATTGTTGCACAAACACAAAGGCTCAAGTTACATCAATCCTATTCCGTTGCCTCTACTTCCTTCAAAGTGTTGCAAATCCTTACAAAAAGGGATTTACTTTACTACATGTATGTGGTATCCTCTTTGTCCTACCACCACTACAACAATCCAACACCAAGCTTGGATGTTGCATAGTTTTAGGCGACTGCATTAAATTTATGTTGCTGGTTGCTGCTTGCTTGCATTTTATTCCTTTAAAGTTGATTCTAATGAAATTCAAAACGCTTTCCATTTCCTTAGTATTTCTTCTTTCCTACATCATATATGATGATGTGGCGTGTATTTCATCGATATCAGAATCCATTTTCTTTTTCTTGCAAGGGTTTCCATATCAAAAGTGAAATTTATGCAAATGCCTCCTTTTCTTCATTTTTGTTGTTTTAATTTTCTTACTTTTATTTTCTCTTGAGTTCTTTCCGCTCGTGTTTTTCTTGAAGATTATGATGATTTTCATTTCATGCATTGAGCTGATTTGCTGCATCTCAAGACAAAGCAACAGAAGCAGCACCAGCAGCAGCAGTATGAAGAATATTGTAAGGCGGCACACGCTGATTTAACTTTACCGCTTACCTTGTTTTCCTTGTGCATTAAAACTGCCAAGTTGAGATGATGACGTTTGATATTATTTTTATTGTATTTTTATTTTATTTTTTGCATTTCTACTAAACTTTCTGTCTGCCTCATCATGCTTTTGCACTTTTTTTTTGTTTTTTTCTTTTTTTCTTTTAAAGCTGCAGTCATTCTACCTCAGTGAAGCATAAGCGACTATAGTCCCCTACGTTGCCAACAACGTCGTCCCCCCATTCTACTTGCTGATGCTGCCATACGTTGCCATATGCTGCAACAATCAATATATTGTTGGTATATGAATGAGTGTGTGATGCATGATTTGTGCTATTTACTTTCACTTTGCATGCAAAATCCTTGTTGAATCCTTGTTGATTTTTCGTGCGATTCTAGCGTGGCATGGCATAAAGCAAATCTTTTGGTTTTCTTTCAATTTTAAGGCGATTGAAAAAGTTTAGTTTTTGTTTTTCCTATTCGAATTGATTTACAGAATCAGAATCGTTTATTTAAGACATTAGTAGAATAGTTTTGCATGAAAAGTCAACAGAAATTGATTCAATCAGATCACAAATTATCAGATGTTTTAAGCTCTTTGAAAGCAAATCAATTCATTGAAGATTGTAAAACACACAGTTTGTTATTGAATTATTTTTCAATCAATTTATCAAGCATTTTATTAAGTAGTTGTATGACTTCATTATTTGCCATGACATTTAATTTTCAATACAACAAAGTTGTTAGTTAAACAAAAACCAAACAAAGTCATACAATTAAATATTGTATCTAACAACAATAATAAGAATATCAATCATGTTGTCAATCATGTGTTGGAAACGCATGTTTACTTTATAAGGTAAAACATCATCATCATCATCAACATAATCATCTTCTTCATTATCATTGTTATTATGACAAATTCTTAATTAAGCCAGCGACTAGTAGAAAACTTTAGAAAAACTTTGTGTCTAACTAATTAAAAAATCAAAGTTGTCGTCATCATAATTGTCATCATCATCATCATCATCATCATCATCGTTGTCACTCATTCATTGTCTTTAATAGCAACAAATGACAGTAGCAACAGCAACAACAACAACAACCACAATGAAACTCCTACATGATGTTCATTTAGCAAATTTAAGTAGCGATTCATTATAACCAACACACTGAGTTCAATAACCATTAAACGATCTTTTGACGCGCCCTTTAGATACATTAGAAGTAATTATTTATAGATTTTAAAAATTTAAACACCTGTCAAGCGACAAACGCTTTATTGTTACTTTGTCAGGACATGACAGAATACTTAAACTAAAGAAGAGTCGTAGAACTGCAAAATGCCATGTGTGATTAAGAAAAATTAAAACAAAAAATCGGCCAAGTGCGAGTCAGACTTACACGGAGAGTTCCGTACCAGATTGGAGTTTGTAAAGGAGGTCTATGTGAAAAACTGATAGTGTCTAAATTTCAGTTCAATAGTTCAAAAAAACCTGAATTTTAATGGTTGGTTTGTATGGAAGGTACTCCATCTAGTTGGCCGATTTGGCTGATTCGAACAAATATACAGCGTCTATATCAGAAACTTATAGTGTGTAAATTTCAGTTCAATATTCCAAAAAAAAAAAAAAAAGTTTTCCTAACAAGAACCTGAATTTGAATGGTGGGTTTGTATGGGAGGTACCCTCCCTAGTTGTTCGATTTGGCTGATTCCCACAAATATACCGCGTCTATGTTAAAAACTTATAGCATCTAAATTTTAAATCAATAGTTTAAAAAATACAAAAGTTTTTCTAATAAGAACCTGAATTTGAATGGTGGGTTTGTATGGGAGGTACCCACCCTAATGGTCCGATCAAACTGAAATTTCGACAGTATAAGTTTTAAACCCAATTTTACCAACAACGCAAATTTCAAGATCGTGGGTTTACTGGATCGTATAGCTGCCATACAAATCAAAATGTTTCTTGTATGGGGACCCCTTTATATTTTAGAAAATAATTTAGTTTTATTATTTGTTGCTGTTGTCCGAACAGAACTACAAAATCTGTGAAAATTTCAACTCTCTCCCTATTATGGTTCATGAGATATGGAACGAGGAATGACGGACGGACAATGAATTCTTAGTAATAGGGTTCCGTTTGGTACCCTTTGGTTTCGGAACCCTAAAAAGATGAAAGTACACTGAGCCAATATTCAATGATGACAAATCATAAATCTTTAAAGAAATGTGTTTTATTAAACATTATATTTGAAGCAATTATTGATTGAATCAATTGATTTACGCGGTTAAGAAAAAGTGCATTTAATTTATTTAAAGTTGGTTTGAAATCTTATTCATGGTGATTATTGTTGTGAATGAATGGTAATAATTTAAGGTAACAAATATAATATAATTATAATTTTTTGAAAGATTTCATCTTTGGTTGTAATATTCATTGTATTGGTTTATATAAATTGGTCACAAATTTGTTGCAATCATTGATTATCCACTGCCGATGAGATTAGTCCAATCTTTAACTTATCTTGACTTTCTTTTTTCTGCTAAATAAACTGACTTTCCAATATTCAGACAGTTTTATGAATAAACAATGCAATGATTACCAAAAATGTCCCT
Organism: Amiota minor; assembly: GCA_037043295.1. Lineage (NCBI taxonomy): Eukaryota > Metazoa > Arthropoda > Insecta > Diptera > Drosophilidae > Amiota > Amiota minor. The sequence goes on from JBAMAW010000382.1 coordinate 1,986,253, forward strand.
ATTTCTGAAAACTTTTTCACACACACAAATATGTGATAAATCCTATTACTTGCTTACATTGATGCATTTACATGAAAGTGCGGTCAGAATACTTGTATATATATACAATTTAACATGATCACAGACATTTGTTTCCGATAGTATAGAACAATATATGTATTAGAAAGAAGAATAAAAGAATTGAAAAGTCATTTAAATTATCAATTTCTAAATAATTTTCTTCCTAAATTGAATAGTGGTTTCCTACAGATTTGTATTTTCCCCCCATTTCGTTTAATTTCCCAAGTGAATTTAGATTTTCAATGTTTACCTTGTCTACCTTGTCTACTCACTTGATGACATTCGATTTGTTCATATAAAAAAATAGTAAATTTTATTTTCTGTGAAATATTTTTCCTGCCATTGAAGAAGAAACTCTGCAACTTTGATTTCTTTATGCCACTTTTCACGTATTTAACTTGAATTTCCCCATCAATTGATTGCATGAATGAATTTTGTGAATGCATGAATGCACTCTCTCGCTCTCATATGATTCATGGTCATGGTTTTTGGTTTTATGTTGTACACCAAATTTACAATCTCTGTGTTCATTATACCATGGCCATGCCAATGGATTTTCTCGCTGTTTGTTGACCACTCAAAATTGTGTTTTATCATTGTATGAACGTGTATGTTGTCAATTTGGTTTTGTTAAGTTATGCTTTGCTACTATGATTGATCATCGATGGCATCGTTGGCGTTATTATTCATTTGCAACTTGCTACATTTGCCATACATAAATACTATGCCATGTGTATTTCATTTTGAATTCGTGTCTCATCTAGAGACGTTTGTCATGAAATTTAGTTCTCAGGTCGTTAATAATAATAATAAAAAATGTAATAATATTATGGGCTTTGTCAATGTTGCAATGTATGTGTATGGCAACTTGTGAAATGCATTCAAAATGCAGTCATACATCATTCTCATTATAATCATCATGATGTTTGAATACTGCAAACGGAAAGTAGCATTTGGCATGTGACAAGAACATTTATTACGTTGGGCGGACATCGTCAGCCATCAGTTAGTCAGTCAGTCGTTGAATGTGAAGTATCTTACCATAAAGGGACAAAACCACAAGCCTTGGCAAATTAACTTTCAATGAAAGTAAAGAGAGAAGAGGTGGGAAAAGGACTTGTTGCGAAGTTAAACAGATAGATGCAGATTCGAAATTCATAAACTCACATTATGTTGCATGTTGCTGCACATGTATGGCATGTGTTGTTGCACGTAGATATTTTTTTTTTTTTTTGGTGTATTGCTTTTTGTGTGATTCTGTTCTTGATACTTTGGTTAGTTCAAACGCGTGGCATTGATGATGGAAGAAAAATGCATGCAACTAACAACGAACGACAATGTCATTCTTCGTTCTTTTATGTCACTTTCTCTCTTCAAAAAAAAAAAAAAAAAAAAAACCAAAAATTGTATTTCATTTATTCCGCCTTATGTTGTGTTCTTCCTTCTTTTTCTTTGAACTCTCAAAGTCAGTTGCACATTGCAATTTCCGTTAACTTTTCCGTCATTTTTTCAAATTTCTCTCTCTTTTCGTTCTTTTCTTATCACTCTCATCTGTACTACTTTCTATTTTATAGTTAATAGATGACATGACATCGTCTGTCATTCTTCGTCTACTTTACAATTTATCTTCTTTCTTACTAGTAAAATGCAGTGTTGCATCAATTCTTTGCTATTAAATATATCAAATTGTTGCACAATTCCTTCTCCTCCAATCTACGCCACCAATGTCACCTAAATCTACATCACCGAGTTTTCTTGTCGTCATCTAGTTTTAAGTAATAGAAACGAACGAACGAATGAATACTCGTAACCCGCAAATCTTGAATGCATTTTCATTTGACTTTTTAAATAGTTCATTTAGTTGGTCTTTTATTCATTTATTCTCATTTCTATTCGCACACTACTTACTACAATACTTTCGCATACTCAAAAGTTCGCCTCACCATCATCGTCGTTGTCATTGTCATTTCCGTTAGAGACGTAACGATGTCAACGATATGGCAACGCATAATTGCACAGTGGAGCATAATTTGATATGAACAACTTCAAGATTAAATGATCATAATCATAACATCATTTGTTATTTCTTATTATTAGGATGATTTTTTATTTGAGTTAATATATCAATATTTACCATTTACTTTTTAAAGATTATTTCATATAAATGTTGGATACGATTACGTTCAAAGTGATTCATAAAACAAGTCAAATTTGGAGTCACTTTTTTTAGTATATTCGCTGGGATTTTGCTAATGACACAAGTAATGTAATGTCTTCTTTTTATAAGCCTGTAAGTCTTCCATGATGCTGACTGAGTTTGTTAGACTTCTACACATGTCAAGAATCACTCATGATCTATTAAAAATACAACATTGAAAAGCCACATAGCAAAAAAATCAAGTGAAAGCCGATATCACCATCTTCTTCTTAAAATGACTAGAACTTTAGAGATACAAATCAAGGATTATAAATATCAATGATTGCCAAAGTATAATTTCTTTGATTCATTGAAGTCTTTGTTCTTAAATACTGAACCATTGACATCTTCTAAATACCATAATCTCTATAAAATCACCATAAACAGACACTTGTGCTGCTTATTTGGTACTGAAGGTGTACTTATACTTACATTATAATGTACTTCTAATGATGAAATAGCAATGCTAAGTGAGCATGTTTGACTTTGACACATGTCAACAATCACGCATGAGCTGTCAAAAAAAAAAAAAAAACAAAAAAAAAAACTGAAAAACCCACACAGAAAAAAATCACCGTTTATTTTCTTTTTTTTTATAAGTCATTGTGTTTAGTTGAGAACAAAAGTTTTTGTTAGATTATTCAAAATTTTAAACATGAGAAATAGGCAAAATGTTGTAACTGAAAGAATTGACCTGCAATCGACAATCTTCCCATTACTTTCATTACTACTATTGCTTTGCTAAAGGAAAGTATATAAATTTAGAAAAGAAACAAATGCCTTTTTATAATGAGAATGATACTTTCTAAATACAGTTGTAACAAAGTACATAGATATTAAAGGGCCTTAAAGAAATTTAACCAATTTTGAAAAAAATTGAGATTGTGCACATCTTGCCAAAAATACCTTTCAATTGGTATTTATTTTGTCAAAATCGGTTCAGTGGTTTAAGCAGGAAATGCCTCACAATTTCAGTGTTGGCCGTTTAATTATAGATTGCTCTGCAATTCCTCAGTTTTAATATAAAAAATTTTATAAAACTAATCTTAAGTAAATTTGTACTACTGTGCAATGCTTTTTCTATTGTTTGTGCAAATAAATCATAACGTTGCATGGTGTTTGTTGTTCTTGTTATTGCAACCAATAAAAAAAAAACTTTTTTCGACTTTCGACATTAACAACAAAAATACAATAAAATAATGTAAGCAATCCACACAATTCCGTTCTGCCGCTCTAACTCAACTACTTACAATTTCTACTTTGACTGACTACTTCTGCTGATACTGCTACTGCTACTGCTACTGCTACTATTTACTGTGCAACAACAACAACAAAGGCAGAGCGGCGATAATAACAATAACAATAGCAACAAAAACGACACCAAGAACAACCAACAAATAAGCAACAATGAAGAAAATCCAGTGAAATGAACATTGAAATTAAAATTGCATGACAAAGTGGCAAATGTTGTCAAAACTTTGTTGAAAGCGACACAAGCTTCTCTGTTACCCACCTACTCACCCTCTTCCTACATCATCTTTTCAATGTTCATATTTCTCCCAACTCCCCTCCGCCGTTCCCAATATTTCTTTTATTTATAGTTAGATCGTAATCCTCGCGCTTATTATGATGGTTTTACCATGCCTTCGGCGACCACAAAGTGTTTGTTGTTGGTTGCACTTAAAAGTGCATGCCACAAGTATAAAAAGCAACGACAAACAACTACCAGAAGGGAAGCAGAGGAGAAGCAAATAGAAAAGGAGGAGCAGAAGTAGCAACTTGGTAGTCGTGGTAGCCATAAAATTTGCGCACGTTTTAATGGCTTCATTCGTCAAGATCTGTGCGCGCTGCACTTGCACTGCACTTACCACTCATCAACACTTCCGCTCATGTCGTCGTTTTTGGTTTTTACTTCATCATCATTTTCCTGATAATCACCATCTCATCATCATCATCAACATCATGGTTGTTGTCCTGTGCCATTTTAGCATTTTAACATTTCCTTTTTCTTCCACTCCCATTTCTCTCCTTCAGCATCCCATTTTATTTTTGGCAAGATTTCAAAATTTCTCTGCCTTCATTTTGTGTTTCGATGGTAAATTTTTATATTCATCGCCTTACAAATCTACCATTTCTCGTGCCCATTTCCCTTTTGTGTTTTATGTTTTCATTTTGTTGGTTTCTCATGACAAATCATGAATTAAATGGTTTATGTCAAATACAATTTCTTGTCATATTTTATTTCTTTTCTTTTCGTTGGTTCCTTCCTTTCTCTTTTAGCTAAATTCCTTTAGAATTGCATAGATTTTTTTTTTATTCAATCGAATCGAACCATTCAGCTATTGATGTGTCGAATCGTCTCTATTTGGATAAAATTAATAATCCCCCCTCAGTTCACTTGCTTTATTTCTTTCCACAAATCTGTAAAATTGAATAGATAGTTTTCTAGATATTCACTGAAATGCATCTGTCCAATTTTAACCAAATTTCATTGCCTCAGGTGGCTGGCTGTGTGTCTGTGTTCATTTTTGCGAGTTATACTATGACATAGTTTTCTTGTTAATCATCTATCTCTTTAACTATTTGCATCTATTTATCTATCCATGTGAATTCTATATATGTTTAGTTGTTTCCTCAGATCACAGGCGGCATGATGGCGTTCACTTATGTTTCCGCTTCTGCTTGTTGCTTAAATTTTTATTATTGAGATACAAATATACTGTATATTTTAATATAGCAAATTGCTTTCAATGCTCAACGTGTCATTTACACTCGCTGCCTGTCGTTTGCTACACATTTACGCATCTATGAAATACTAATTAATATTATTTTGTGGCGCATTTAATTAGACTGTCGATTTTTTTTTTTTTTAGATTTTTAATTTCTTTTTAATATTTTTCATTTTTTCATTTATTTTTTTTTTATTTTCTCTTTAATTACAATAATTTTTTTTTTGTTTCTTGATTTTATTTTGAGATTATTATTTATGAGGATTTTGTAGATGGTTTTTCATTTTTCACAAAAATAATTTTGCCAATTTCAAATAAGTTTATTACATATTTGCAATTGATGCAATTTATTTTGAAAATATTCTTGTATAAATATATATTTTTTTTTTGTATATCTCAGGTGAATATATGTAGATAGATACATGACAGAATTAAGGAGGTTGTTATCTAATTAAAAGATCAAGATTTGTTATTAAAATCATTTAAATATGATTTTTATTGCAATGAGAAAACCATTGATTTTTATGAAGCTTGAAAAGTAAGATCTTCAGATTGAAAGTAACTCCCGGTTTCTTTGATATTTGTTTATATATTTACAATCTCTTATTTGTAAGAACGCTTATTTCATACATGCAATATTGAACAATGACGTTACACGTTTCTTGCTGTAGCCTGGAGGATTCCCCGAATTCATTTCGAAAGTCGTTAAGAATCTTAAATGCTGAGCGCTTGCTTTCAAATTCTTGGAACAAGTTTTTGCCAGATGCTATTCAGTAGATAACGATTTCGTTAATACCGAAAAAAAAATTCTAATGCTGAAGAGGATCCAAGAGAAGATGATGATGATGGGAATAAATTTTAAATGAAATCGAAGTTTTGCTGCAAAAATCAATAATGCCAAATCATACGTCACAATCTGAAATCATTGGAGATGAAGAACATTTACCACTCGATAGTGACGATAGTCTTATGTTAAAGAATTGGATAGCGATTTCTAACTTCAGTTCCTGCATACTGCAATGGGCGAAGGAAAATAAATTTGAATGTTACAATTTCACAATTTAACGTTGCATTTGCGAAACAGAAGTTACTAATTTTTATACACTTCACGCAGTGAATAGTATTATCAGTTTGTCATGAAGTTTGTAACAGACGGAAAGAAACATCAGTCCATCTGCATATATGCAAAATAGTCCCTCAGTTTTTAAGTTAGAAAGCTGGAATTTTGAAGGATTTTTTCTTTTTACCAGACGCTCCGAGCTCCAGCCGAATCTGAACACTAGGAGGAATTCTTCCCATAACAAACCCAAATTGAAATACTTTCTTGTTGTTTTAAATAAATTTTGTATCTACTTTATACATATAATTATCGTTTATCTTGAAGAGATTGTTTTAGTTTAGTCTTCAAAGGATGAATATTATTCGTTATGAATTAGCATTTAATTGAAGCAACTTCATTTATAATGTTTATATTAAATAAAGAAACCATTTTCATATCAAAGAAATCACCAATATTATACAATACAAACGAAAATATCAATCAAAAGAGATATTTTATTATTTAAACCACTTTAAAAAATTTAGAAATGTTTAGTACTGTAATGAATCTAGAATTTTTAAAATTATTGAAATGAAACTTCTTTAGCAGCGTTGGTCAAAAATTTATATTAAAAATTTGAGTAAGAAAATACAAATGTCACGTTTTGGAATGATCTGTATCTCATGAACCGCACTAAGTAGAGGCTTCAAATTTTTACAGAATGTGTATTTCTATTGTCATATCCCCAATAAATAATAAAATTTTTTGGAATCCAAAAAGAGATTACATTTGCACAACAACATACAAGCAAACAGCTTGTGTGTTGTATAGAAACAAGCGAATGTACGAAGAAAAGAGAACGAGAAACACACAGAAAAAGGGGTTAGACGGCTAACGTAAACACAACAACAACAATTAGACACGCCAAAAAAAAAACCTAAAGTAATATACAGACGGACAGACAGACTGGCAGACCTTGATATGTTCTCTCTCTGTCTGTTTTTAAGAAGTTACACTTCTATCACGTGTACGGTGGCACACGCGCAATATTTTTAAATTATTATCCACTCGCTTTAATTGATACATCGAAGTATTAATGACTAAATTCGGGGTCTAGATCTTTTTGTGGCATAAACTCTAAACCACATATATACCATAAGGTCTTTGGATGATCTCAATGCCTTCATCATGACTTCCGTTCCTCTCTTTAGCATTTAGTTTCACTACGTTTCATCCCGCCTAATAATAGTTTTCAGAAATGTAGAATCATTTCTGTATTCACTACATTAATTGCCACGAAGTGATTTCTGGTCATCAGTTAAAGTTTGTGAAAGAAACTATACGCAGACCCAAATCCTTGTGAAGGATGAGTCAATTTAGAGAAACAAATCGACTTCTATCATTATTTGTGAAACATTACTAACTTTTCCTATCGAAGTAAAATTATTTTTTCATCACGTGTGTCATCCATTTTCAACACTGCAACCCACAGTGGTGATTTGATGTCAACCTAAAAAACCGTGACTTGTTTCACTATCTTAAATTTATTGTAATATTGAAATTGATTGAATTTTAAAGTTAACAAGGACCTCAAATTCTTAAGAATGCATGAATATTTATCCTATACAAAGATACTAAACTTGATTTGTTATTATATTTCATTTGACACAATTTTAAGAATCACATACAATATTATTTTTATTCCTTTATTTTTATTTTTTAATGTTTAACATTTTTTTTTTATTTATTTTTTAATTTTTTTTTTTTTTTCTTTATTTTATGAATTTTTTTTTTTTATTTTATTAAAAACATTGCGCACATTTTCTGTTTTCTATTCTTCTTCACCAACACTCTTTGTTATTTTTCTATTTCTCAACAGGTAGCGGCCATGATGTCCTGCCCTCTTCCTATGCCATTACCATTACCGATTTCTTCACTACACTCTGATTACTCGCCGGTCCATATTGGTGTCAAGGTAAGTGAAACCGAAACCAATATCACAATTTCCATTTCATTTCATTTCATTGCATTTCATTCTATTATCCTTTTAACACATTTCACATTTTACAGTTTTTTTTTTTTTTTTTTTTATTATTATATTATATTTTATTTACAATCCACCAACTATTAACTACTAAATGCAAATGCAAAGACTGGCTGCGTCCTTTCTTTGTCCTTTAAGGTTAATGTGCAATTGCTTAATACATAGTATTGTTGAATGGTTGTAGTAGGATGTATTGTTGTATCCTCTTCAGATGTTTCCCTATTATTAAATAGTAAATTAAATGCAACAATGCGAAAATCATGCAAATTTATTGGTTTTCACAGTAAATTTTGCACAAATGTTGCAAGTAGTCAGTCGTTCTCGTATCTCTGTGTTCTGGTATCACATTACATACATTATTATTATTAAGGGAGAGAGGAGGGGAGAGGTATAATAGAGGTTAAGGAGGTTAAGGTATTTGAGGTCGTTCTCGTTGACATTATTATACAGACAACAATAACATGAAATATTGTATATTATTTACACACAAATAATGCGCGACACTAAATCAAATTGTAAGCTGGAGACCCTTGCTTGCACACTCTTCTCTCATGTATCTCTTATTTTATTGAAGGATCTTCTTCTGCATAGCACAGAGCACAGCACACAGCGCACAGCTTCATTTTACTACAACTTAATACAGGGTGATCACTTTTTAATGACACTAAAATGCAGGCAGTGTGGTGTGATGTTGGCCGCCTCCCTTTAAATATTTTTTGAGGTATTCATAGGAAGAAGTTAGTCAGTCAGTCTTTCGTTTGTTGGAATCTGTTTGCAAAATAATGATGTCACATTTCTTTTATGTCCTTTATTTTGTATTTTTGGTGTCCCGAATGGGGTTAAAATTTCGTAAATTTTCATTCATCCTACTTCTACTGATTCTGGTTGTGTTCTTCTCTATTTGGTCTTTATTTTTATTATTGCATTTTTTTTGTTTTGGGGGTTTTTTGGTTTGGTTTGATGATGTTGCTTTTGCTGGTTGAGTCACGTTTGATAAATGTCGTGGATATTTCTTTATTTCTTTGCATATCTTCTTTTTTTTATATATTTTGTTTGTTTGTTTCTGTTTACTTTTTGTTTGTTGAGTTTTCCATGTGTTTTTCTTTAGTTTTCCTTTTGGTTTTGTTGCTGTCGCTTTAAAGTCACTTTACGCATAAATCTATTTTTGAATGTTGCCCGTTTACTGTTTCGCCTCCCTTTCCTTCTACACATTTCTTTTACTATTACTGGTGGTTCTGATTCTTGTCTTGGTGTCTTGGTTCGTCGTCGTAGTCGTAGGGCAAAATCATCAAAATGAAAATATGAGTTTTATCAGCATCAGGAAGCTCTTCCTTTTGCGTTTTGCTTTATTGTTTGCGTAATGGACGCTCGTTAGCGAACATTCGCATAAGAGATGCCTTCCTGCTATTATTTCTACACTGTCCGCGCATCCCATTCTACTGTTTTACTATTATGCCTATCATACAACAATATGGGTGGCGGTGGCGGTGGCAATGGCTCTTCAACTAGTATATAGTAAGTAGGCCCACACTGACTTGTTGTAAATTAGATTCAAAACTTTCTTTCTTTCTTTCATTTAACATTTCTATTTATATTTGAAATATATCTGACACTGATTGGTTTTCCCTATGAAATCGTCTTCATGGTGGCATGGTAGTTACTTTTGTAACTAATATTACCTTTGAGACTTAGAGAATGGAACTTACCATTCCTTATCATCATCATCATCTGCGTCATCATAGTCGTCGTCCTTGTGGCTTAACCAATATAAATGCGTTTTTAATTTGTTTACTTTGACTGCTTCTGAGTTGTGTGTTCTGTTGTGTTCTGTCCCGTTTGTATTTGAGTTTTACAAATGATGATTTCTTCACCAAATCAAACAAGAAGACACAGGATAGAATGTGATACTTAGAATGGTAAAAGAAAGGATGATGGAACAGGCCAAAACTTTTTTCTTTCATTTCTACTTCCATTGTATTAACTCCTACAATATGATAACTTGCCTAGTTTTTCTTGTTTTTTGGCCAAAAACTTATAGTAGTCAGTCACACACACACACAGCCAAGCCAAATGAGTTGCGAGTTGTGTTTTGTTTTGTTTTGTTTTGTTGTGTGGTCTTCATTCATTTCGTTTCGTTTGTTGTCAAACAAAAGTATTATCCTTGTGGGCATTATATGCCGCAATAGTAGCACAGCTGCACTGGCCTCGATTGAACGACAAAACAAAACAAAACAAAACACAAACAACAAAACTCATTCGAGGACACCAAAATTAAATTCTTTTCTTCTGGTTTGGTTTTTGTGTTTTGTTTCGTCTTTCTGTTGGATGACCACCACCACACAACAGCGATGACCACAAAAACAATGACAAAATGGTGCTGTCATTTTCATCGTTATTATCATCATCATCATCATCATCATCATCTTCATTAATAGTTGTAAAAGCAACAGTAAGCGCCCAAAGCTGCTTACCACACACACACACACACACACATATACATCCAAGTGAAGAAACATTTGTTTTTCATTTCCAATTTTTTCCTTTCAAATTTCCCTCAAAAAAAAAAAAAAAAAAAAAAAAGTTGGAAACATGGAAAATGAAAACTTATTGCGCAAAGTGTACACTAGTAACTACACTGAGAAATCTATGATGTACAAACATTTTGTGTTTAAATAGTTTATTTGTTTGTCAAATGGCAACAAACAAAAAAAAACAACAGTTAAGGAAATAAGATAAATGATGCTAATGCGTGTTGGTGGTTTGCCATTGAAACTAAATTTATCATGGTTAACAAAGCAGCTCATCTTCATCATCAAAAGAGAGAGGGGGCAGTCGGAAAGAAAAAAGTAAAAGGGCAAATAATAACAATTTTAGTCCTTTGGTTAACAATTAAGAAGGAAAAATAAAAAAAAAAAACAATTACAATAAAAATACAATATTTTTATAAAAAGCCCCCCAAGGTATGCAATATTATGTTTATATAATATTTATTTTTAATTAATTATTTAATACATGATGGTGCTGATTATGATGATGATGATGATGATGACGATGAGATAATAAAACAATGGACCAATATAATTACATAAAAAACATGGTTTTTCTCTCTTGTTATTTCAATTATTTTGTGTGACAATACAAAAAAATAAAGCAACTTCGCACATGACAGAAAACAATACAATAATTGTGTAAATGATGTGCGCCGCCCTCCTAACAATGAAATAACACAATGAAACCGAAAAATTAGTAAACAATTTACAAAGAATTAAGGGCGATTTATTAATAAAGAAAACAATAAAGGGCAAATTATAAAAAAAAATATAAAAAACATTAAACCAATTACAAAGTAAAATGTGTAAATAAATGAAATTAAAAAAAAATTAAAAAAAAAAAAATGTATACAGAAATTGTAAATAAATTTGAACAAAACATTTGATGCATACAGTTTCTACTCTTTTAACAAAACATAAACAATTTATTGTTAAATAAATGAAAATAATTGAGAATAATTTAATTAACTAATAATGAAGTTGTCATTACTTCTTTACGCATTCCTAGAAAACGTTTTTACCAACGCTGCAATAATTGAGCATATAGCACATACAGCATTTCAGCACTGATACCGAAATATTTGTATGAGAGCTATACGATCCAGTAATTTGAGGGCCTTGAAATTTACATGGTTGGTGCATATGAATCAGATACTTATTTAGTCTCCACATTTCAGTTCGATAATACAAAAAGCAAAAAAGTTTTTCTATTAGGAACTTCAATATGAATCTGATTTTGTATGGAAGCTATACGTTCTAGTAACCCTAGGGTCTTGAAATGTTCATGGTTGGTGAATATGGGTCAGATACTTATAGTATTCTAATTTCATATCGATAATACAAAAACCAAAAAAAGTTTTTCTAATAGGAACTTGAATATAAAGCTGTTTTTGTATGGGAGCTATACGATCCAGTAATCCTAGGGTCTTGAAATTTTCATTGTTGGTGGAGATGAACTAGAAACTTTTAGTGTCTAAATTTCAGTTCGTTAGTATAAGAAACAAAACAAGTATTTCTTATAAGAACTTGAATTTATATGGGTGGCTTGTATGGGAGGTTCCCCTACAGTGGTCCGCTTTGGCTTTTTAATGGACCGATACGGCTTAGGGGCTAGTTTGCATACATACAGATAGATAGATATTTTTTTAAAATTTACTTTATGGGGTCTCCTTCTTTCGGCTGCAAACTTCATGCGTAAAGAGTATAAAAATAAGAATACCAATGGTGTTGCCTTTTCAGGCTTAGCGTTTGGCTGCTGTTGTCCAACAGGTTTATTGCCAAGTGAGTGGCATGGTCCTGATGAAATGTCTGTTACTGTGTCTTGTCGATTTCCTCTTTAAACGTTGTAAATTGCATGTTTCGGGGAATCACCGAGTTTCTGTTGTACAATAAGAGATTATATCTAACTTCGAATTTGACTTAAGAAGTTTCAGGTTGAATTGCTTTCTTTTGCTAGATGAGTCGCCTATACATTGTCAATCCCAGGTACTTAACAATGGCGCCTCTGTTAATGAAATCAATTGGATTTCCCTGCATTCTACCGCTTCAGTCAAGGTTCCATTTGTTTTTATGGTAAATTATTTGCGAAACCAAGAGAACACAAGTGTCAAAGATCAAGTACTACATGCAATATGAAAATTAGAGTTGGTTTAGCTTGCAGATAGTTATGATTCCGACCATCGTGATGTTAGAAGAGACAAAATGCCTTACTATCATCACCCAGAAACCTAAAGGTAAAGATCATTAAATGCTAAGTGAAGATTAAAATTTCTTGCAGTCAGTCAAATCAAACAATTTGATATAAGGCAAAGGCCCAAATAGTTCATTTTGACTTTATAATCATAATAAATCCTAGAGAATGCAAAACTATATTAAAAACTTTAAGCAATCGGGCGGACGGATGAGGCACATAAAATGATTAAAAATTGTGTAATAGAATAGAAAAAATTCTAACAAACAAACCACAAATTTGTCAGAGGTTAATAACAAAGCAATAAATTGTGTGTGTGTGTGCTCACCAAATTTTGAACCCTTTTGTTATTGTTTTTTTTTGTTATCCTTTCACTGGATTTTAATAACAAAATTTTGCGTACGCAATCATTTTTATCAAAACTCATCAACGCCCGCCCTCGTGTCTGCCTTTCTAATAAAATAATAAAATAAAACAAAACAAAAGAAAAAAAAAAAAAAAATTGGGATTAACTGAAAACTGCGCTCTAATTACGCGCTTAATAAGCTATGACTTAGTCCTTTTGTCCTTTATTTTTGTTGTTGTTGTTGTTGTTGTTGTTGTTGTTATCCATGTTATTGTTATTGTTGTTGTTTTGGTGTTGATGAAAGATTTAAGGTAAACTGCTGCGTCCGAGCTAATTATGGCAAATCACAGCAGGAAGAAGGATACACGCAACCAAGCGAAATCTACTTTATGTGAAGCAAATAAAAATAATAATAATAATAATAAAAAAAAAATATGAAAGTCCAACAATCTGCTGCGCCAGCATTAAATTAAAAAAAGAAGAGAGATTTGCTTTTGTCTTTTCTAATGTTTTTTAATAAAACAAAAATATGTATGCAACAAAAGATAAAAAAAAAAACAAAAAAACAATAGAAGAAGGCATAAACGATGGTGATGGGGGGGCAAAGTAATTTGACGAGGAGATGCCTGCCTGTCTGCCTGCCTGCCTGCCAACAACTGTCGGAAACGGAAGTTCACTTGACCGCACGCATAAATCAAAACAAATACAAGAAAATAAAGGAAAAAAAAAAAAAAAAACAAAAAAGATAGAATATATACAATACATATTTTGTAAAAAGAAAAATCAAAGCATTAGAAAAAAAAGGACATATCAAGAGATATATAGAAGATAAAGCAGGACAGGACGAGGACGAGGATGAGGATGGATTTAACGCCTTTGGCGCGTTGTGCTGCAAATCATATTTAATAATAAAATATAAAACAAAAACATTGCACAAAAGAAGGTGTGTATGCTATAACAATAAATTAACGCCGTGGCCCGGTTTTCTCTATGTGGAGTGGAGAAAGGAAGCAGGACGGAAGGATAACAGGAAGAAGGCGACCACGAACGCAAAGGAGGCCTTACAGGAGCAGCAACAGCTTCAGCAACTTTAAGCTTTAAGCGAAATTTCAGAGACAAAAGCAAAGACAAAGTAAAATTGCGTGTAGGACATTTATATGGACCAAAGGGGGTTGGCATTTACATAGCCTGCAGCTATGTGAAGGTAAGGAAGGTAAGGAACTTAGTGAGTCAGTGAGTGAACGAGTGATTTCTTAGGTCGCACTTTGCTTCAACTCTCTTGGTCCTGTGTGTGTCTCTGTGTGTAGTTCTTTGTCTCCTCTGTCTTTGCCTTCAGCTTATTAATAATTTAAGCTCACTTTACTTGTCTTTGTCTTCATTGATGTCTGTCTGACTGTCTAAGTGTGTCTTATTTATCCTTACAAAGGGTTCTTCTTCAATTTCCTCATTCTCAATTCATGCATTAGTTGCTTTCTTTCGTTAAGCGCGCATTTCTTTCTCTTCTTGTTTTTTATATTCCCATTTAAATTGTTTTATTTGCAGTAGTTTCTTCCCTTCCAGTATATCCTTTTTACAAGTATCACCTGCACCCATAAAGTTTTTCCTCTGATGATGGCTCTACACTCACCCTCATCTTGACTCACCTTTTGCCCATCCTCATCATCATTCCTCCTCCTTTCATACTTTTCTGTTCTACGCACGCAAGATCTTCTTCGTTTACTTTTCTTCATCTTTATGATTGTGATTTTTCTTATGTAAGTGGTTTCTTAGCATTTCACCATTTACCATTCGTGATCCCCAACCACCGCCCGCCCCATCATCATACAATATACTTACAATGTCCTTTACGTTACTCATTTCGCATTCTCTTCTTAAATTTTTCGTTTCTTGTATCTTTTGTAATTTTCATGATTTTATTTCACCTTGTTCGTTCCCTGTTTATTATTTTATTTCATATTTATTGTGTTTCTCTTTCAATATCTTGTTTTTTTTATGTTATTTGTTTATTCTTTATTATCCTTTTGTTGTATTTTTTTTTTTTAATTTTTATTTTTTGCAAGGAAATCTCATATGAGAAAAGAAAAAACGATGAAGGGAAGAAAAAAAATGAAAGTTTTGCTTCATGCGTTTTTAATTTTTTCTTTACAGGTTCATAAGGTGCGTCGTCTGTTTATCTTCGTATATATTTTCCTTGGTATTTTGCTTTCATTTCATTCAGAATTGCAATAATAAAAACCTTTTCAAGAAATTAAAAAAGAAAAATCTCGCGTTTGCCTTTAATGTTAACATTAAGTGGTTTGATGTTTACTGTTGATAGAATGTGTGGACAATGAATGAGAAACAGGGCTGAATTAAGGCATGTAGATAATAGGGCCTCTCTTTTTTTGATAAATCTTCATTCAATGTTTCGTTTAAAACCAAGTTCTTTGTGGAATTCAATTGTGAGGTAATCATGGTAGAAACAATAAAAGCAAAAGGGGAATATTAGGACAAAATAGTCGCAATATGCAGTATGTAATTCCATATCAGCTGCATATGTTTAACTCTTGTACGAAAAACGTTTTTGAAGTGAAAATTCTTTAGCGAAGGGGAGTAAATACAAAAAAATGAAACTGAAATGTTACGGTAATCAAAATGTGATGATGCTCAAAACAATGCAGCGTAGAGCATGAATGTTTATGCATGAGTCTCTCCACAACGTCAATGAAGCTTCATCGTATTTTGATTTTCGTCACATTTCATTTTCTAATTTTTAAATTTACCTCTCTTTGCTAAAGAAGTTTCATTTCCATATTGTCCTTATAAGGGTAAGGCACACTACTTAAATTTTTTAATGCGATTAAGAGTCCTGATTCCTAAACACAGTTCCTAAGTAAATTTGTTAGCTTGTCTCTCACTTAACCAATTGGAAACTTTTTGGCTGGTCAACGAAATCTGTAAAGGAAAGTTTTGTGATGAAAAACCTTGAATGTTCGATACCCTTTTTGTTGCAGATGTAAAACTACTTGGTAATGATGATGACAGAAGCCCTTTGGCCCTACAACCAAATTCAAAGGACATTAAAGGTCCTGGATTCCGTTCCTTGGTGTTAAAATCTTGCCCTGAACAGGAGAGAAAGGAAACAAGTTTGAATGAAGTAATTGCGTTTAATCTCGTGTATAGCTTTTGACATTGTGTATACGCCGCATTGAACGCGTCATCATGCGTGTTAGGCGTGAGTCTCTTTTATATATTGTATTGTATTGTATTGTATTGTGTGTGTGTGTGAGTGTGTAAAAGGATAATACACTTCTTGTATATTTTTAGTTTTATTTTTACTTGTTTCTTTACTTTATTCTTTTGCTTGTAATCTTTTTGCCATTTTTTTATTTTGTTTTATTTTTGTGTTTCTTAAATAAAAAGTTATTTAATTTGATTATGTTTTACACAGAGTCAGCTTTAGTTTTTTTTTTGTTAAAATTTGAGTATCCTTTAGGCATCATCGTATGCTTTTTTTTATTCTTTCTTAAATCCAAAAACTATTCATACATTCACTTTGTTCGTTTATAGCTTTTCATTATCTTCTTTTGCTTTCGTTAAAAGTACTAAAAAATCCATTACCTGTTTCTTCTTCTTCTTCATTTCATTATTTCATATTGTCCATTCTACTGTTGTCTCTATTGCCTCATTATAATTTAAAGGAGCTTCTTCTTTGTGTGTGTGTGTGTTGTATTGCTTGTTATTGTTACGATGACTTTGTCTTTACATAACTAAAATAAAATAAACATGTTCATTTTCTCTGACTAATTAATCCCATTGCGTTTTTTGGCCAATGCTATCACCATTTTTTTGTGTTGTTGTCTAAGGGGGATCTTGGGGGGAAGTGGAAATGGTCATTACAAAATTATTATAGCATACTTTAGTGCGTGCTTGAAATAAAAACCGGAAATGCCGGAAACTCAACGAAAAATCCTAACAAAAAGCGGCGGCGACATAACAAAGAACAACACTAAGAATAGTAAAACTGGTTTAAAAAAAAAAAAAAAGAAAAGATATATAATGGTAAGAAGAACAAGAAACTACAAGCTGCTTTTGTTGCTGTTATTATTATATACATACATATGTATATCCTTTTTGTTGTTGTAATATAATAGCCATGAAGTAAAGCAACACGCAAGTTAAGCTTGTAACATGAAGTAAATGGGGAAAAAACTCTCTTTTCTTTTCGTCCCTTGTCCTTTGTTGTTGTTTTGTTTTTTTGTCCTTTTTTGGTTCTTAACAAATTAGCTCACAAAAGCGCTAAGCACAGGAAGCATTACTAAAGGTAGTGGGTAGTCATAATGGTGATGGTAATGAAGATGGTGAAGATGATGTTGTTGTAAGCAAAGGATAGAGGATGAAGAAGGATAGCGTTGTTGAAGGAACTAAATGGCCAACAAGTTGAAGCAACAAAAGCAACACAGTCACACAGCAAGTCAAGCAGCTTGGCTTAGGGCAACTAGTTTTAAGTATTTTAGTATGAAAAAGCAACAAGAAAAACAGCAAAGTAATAAGGAGAACGACAACAACAAGAGTAACACAGTAACAATGAAGAAGAAAATGACGACAATAAAAAGGAGTCAGAGCCACTATTTCTTTTTTTATTTTTTATTTTGGGTTTGTATATGTGTGTGTGTGTGGGTGTATGAAAAGAGAAGAGAATCGAAAAAGGATATACATTAATTTCAATTAAGCTGCTGCTCTCTTGGCTTGTTGTGTTTTGCTTTTGTTGCTTCTTCGTCTTTGATCCAAGCCACTTGAAAACATTGTCTCGTAACTGGCTGACTGACTGAATGTCCTTCAAGCAAATGATTGCTGTCCCTCTGCATTAATGTTATCCCTTGTCACTTCTAGCTTTCGTATTCTTCTGTTTGTTTGTAAGTTTTTCTGTGCATGTGACATTTTTGTCTTCTTTGTTTGTATTGCTTTCTGAAGCGAAAAACGTGAAATGTGTAAAAGCGTGCACGCTTTGCTTGCTTAAGGATATGAAGGAAGACACTGCAGGACTCTTCTCCATACTATATTGTATTGTAGGAAAAGATATTCTATTGCTGCGTGTATTTAGAGTCCTTTGTATAGTAAGTGTGTGAGTGTGTGTCATATAGCATTATTTATTATAGTTTGCACAAAGGACTACAACGCTAACATCACTAAAACAACAATAACAACAAAATCATGCAATTCCCAGATGTCTCGTTAAAATTTCAAAATAACACACACACATACACACACACACACACACACATTTATGCTATATACTTTTACTTAGATACTTATAAGACACTAAAGAGGTAAAACTTTCATTGCAAGCTGAACCCAATTCTGACAAAACGAAAAAAAGAAAAAAAAAAAGGACATGCGAAGATGTTGCCTTGCTTTTGCTGTCTGTCGTCATCGACTTGAACGTCTGTTGCTTTGTCATTTGTTGCACAGCAGCTGTACAGTTTCACATATACATAAATAGATACACTGATGTAGACTGTTCTGTTCTGTTCTGTTCTGTTCGTTTGCTTATTGTCCTTGTTTTGTTGACTTTGGCTTTACAGTTCAATATTTATTTTCGCGATTTGCTGTTAAGATTCTTGTTATTTTTTCTAAATCAAACAACATTTTCTTGCCACAATATCGTCGTATCCTTGTTGCTGCAACTGTTGAATGTATTGTTTCTACTACTACTACAGGAGAATATGGAAGGAAGTCTGTCTGTCTGTCTGTGTGTATATTTCCTAAGACAAACCAAAGAACATGCATTAAGTTGAGCTTATGTGTCTCAGTCATTGTTGTTGTCATTTACTTTTCCTGCTTCGCTTCTACTTACCCCTTTCCCTTATATGTATGTGTGTATGTGTGTTTATGCTTCCTTCCTTGCCAAAGTTTCTTTTCTTTGCTTAGCGACTTTTCAGGTGCAAAACTTGTTGACCAAACTCAAAGACAAACATATAACAAAAAAGTTTTCTTTTCTTCCTTTTTTTTTTTTGTTTTAGTGTGAAAAGTTTTTGCTGCTTTTCTGATTGCTTTTCTTACTTTCTCTCTTTCTTTACCAATACAACAACTCTCACTTACTCATTCTTCTCTATGTTTCCTTTCCGATTCGATTCAGTTTAATGCCAACCAACATGGTGTGCGTGCGAACCACCACTTGATGTGTCATTTTTGGCAACAAAGCAAAGTGTGAAAAAGTAAACATTCTTTGTCTTCTTGGCAAGGATTATTCAATTTGTCTCTTGCTATATATATTGCTTTTATTTTTATTTGGATTAACTTCCTTAATGCTACGAGTGTCATTCAACAAATTGTATTTTAACTAAGTCAGACTTTTATTAAATTTTCAACTATATTCTCAATGATGAAATATATAGTTTTGTAGTCTTTGTAGAGCAATTTCTCTGCATATTCTTTGACTTTGTTGTTAATGAACTCTTTCTCATGATGGAGCAAACAAAAGTTCAATTAGAAGAAGCTAAATCTGAGTTGTAGTGGTGATTAGTTGAACTATTGTATATATTTAGTTACTAGTTTCTCATGTCAGCTGGGCATTGTAATTTACTATGTTTTCCTCCTTACTTGACTTGTTCAATATCATATCTGATTAGTACTTTGATACTGATCAATGTTTGTTATTATAATGTTCGCTAATCTCTCAAATTATGAAAAAAAAGAGGGTCAACATGACTACATGACATTGCTTTTACTTGCTTTCTGAATATCTTCTTTATCAGCAACAGAAATTTGTCCATTTTTGAACTGTTCTACAAATTTCACCTTACATAAAACTATATAATCATAAGATATTAGTATTTTGATCAATAGAAATCTAAAATTTTAATGACTGAACGTCATTTAACTAATGAAGAAGTTCCAACCAGACTCGCCACCATTTCATTTGAAATAAAATGTCATCATCCAGCTGATCATGTCAACCTGAAATCATAAAATTAGGTACAAACTGTTGCTATCCTGCATCAATATCTGTCTTAAATTATTGAATGACCCTAATATGGGAAAATTGTCAAGTTTACTTGACCATTTTCAAACAATTTTTAACTTTTGAGCAAATTGATTTTGTATTAGAACAAAATTAAGTAGTGTGCCTCACCCTTATAAGCACAATATGGAAGTGAAACTTTTTTAGCGAAGGGAGGTAAAACCAAATATTAGAAAATGAAATGTGACGAACATCAAAATGTGATGATGCTTCAGAGACGTAATAGGGGGCTCGTCTGAAGCGTAGAGAATGATTGCTTTTGCGTGAGTAAGAGAGAGATACAAAATGCTTTACTGATTGTGTTTACTTTACGAGAGAACTTACGAACAATTGGCCGAATGACCGAAAAATAAAATAACTCTTTTGCATTGAAACAATATAACACTACAATATTCTGTATTATTGCTTGAGCTTTAGAAGTTTCACGTATTGTGTTTGCCTAAATAAATAATAACACCGTCAAATTTTGATTTTCGTCACATTTCATTTTCATATTTTATATTTTCGCTAAAGAAGTTTTACTTCAAATAAAAAAAAAAATAATCCCAGTGCAGGACTCGAACCCCACGCCCGCGGTTGCAAGTCATACTCTCTAACTACTACGCCACGGAGACATTTCAATTATATCTGCCTAAAATTTTGATTTTCGTCACATTTCATTTTCATATTTTCATATATTTTTTGGATTTACTCCGCTTCGCTAAAGAAGTTTCACTTCAAAAACAAACAAAAGAAGAAATTGTTGCTGCCATTGAATATTGAAACTGCTGCTGGCTGCTCTTCGCAACTCAACATGAACTTAACTGATTTCAACATTTCTTTGAAGAAGAATCGTTCTTAAAATGATACACTTTTGTAGTCGTTGCACGTTTATTATGATGCCACAAAAATTATGAGTCTACATAGTCTTTTACTCTGCTACTCCTCTTCTTAATACTTCATACATGAGAACATGAACTTCTATAGTCAAGTTTTCGCGCTAAAAATAAAAATGTTCTTTGTTTTCCTTACATATTGATACTAGGAAGTTAATGTATGGGTAAGGGGATGAATGTATCTGTGTGAGTGAGTGAGTGAGTATAAAGTCCTTGCGATTTATTTGCGTGTGAGCCTATAAATTTGTAATAAAAACTGCAAACGACCAAAAAGGATGTTATACTTCAAGCTTTTTTTTTATGTATGTTTTGTGTGTGTCGCACGACTTAGTTTCATAGTTCCTGAGGAGCGAAGGGGAGCCAGGACCAAAAA
Organism: Amiota minor; assembly: GCA_037043295.1. Lineage (NCBI taxonomy): Eukaryota > Metazoa > Arthropoda > Insecta > Diptera > Drosophilidae > Amiota > Amiota minor. The sequence goes on from JBAMAW010000382.1 coordinate 2,007,659, forward strand.
AACAAATGGCGTCTGTTGCTGTTATTGTGGACTCAGGTACGAAATCAGCCAGTGTTCTTACTAATACACTCATCTATGTCGCGCGTAATTTTCCACTTATGAGCCTGAGCCTTGTTCGTTCGTTCGTCCTGTAGACAAGAGACTTAACATTTGCGCCGTCATTGCATACTTTTGGGGATCTTCATACAAACACTCACATATATACACAAACCTACGTGCATCGTGTGTCGTCTCATTTGACATTATTTTATGCCTTTTTATGGCTTCTTAGGCTCATCATATGACTGTGTATCTTTTTAGACAAAGGACTCCAATAAGATAAAGCAAAGAAGCATCATGCACGCACGACACAAAACATCAATAAATTTTCCAGATTTTTTCAAGACACCTCGTCGTCTTCTCCTTTCTTGAAGGAAGTTGGTTGGATGGTTTTGCTTACCTTTAACTACTTAACTCCTTTTTCATAATCAAAGTACCAAAGCAACAAACTCATATGATGATGATGATGATGATGTTGATGATGATGATTCTTTATATTGGTTTAGAGAGTCATATTGCTTTGCTTGTTGTTTGCAATTATAATATTATTTTTTGGTTTATTGTTGTGGCTTCTTTCATGCTTTAGATGATGTTGATGGCTTTTAGGGATTTTTTGGGATTTTATTTATACAGATTTTCTTTCTTCTCTGATTTACTTACTTTCCTTTATTTTCCAGTCAAGTTTTTGGAGGTGATAAAATTGAGTAAAATTATGTGTTTTTTTCGTACAACAATAAAAATTGTTTTAGAAAATTATTATTGCCCATAAAAGTATGCAACACTTTGAAATTAAAATTGTGAAATTAAGGATTAAAAATATTTTTCTGTGTGAGAAAATATGAGACCCCAACAATTTTCAACAATTTCTCAATTGCAATTGAATTTGATTTGCATGAAAATTGAGTGGATAAATACTATAAAACCTAGTTTTTTTACTACATTTGGTTACTTTATATTTCTATTCGATGAGTATCTTTTATTGATTCAGTTTTACTATTTTGAAATGTCACTCAATTGACGTAGAGGGGAGAGAGAGTATGAGTAATAATAATAATAACAAAACAATAAAAATAAATTGTATTGCATTTGTCATAGAAATTGTGTCATTCTTTTTTTTTATTTATTTATTTTACTGTAATATTTATCCTATTTTATTGTAAAATAAATATAAAAAGGAAAACATCAAATCGAATGAGAAAAATACTGTTAAATCATAAAAAAGTCGAAAAGATAACAAATAAATTGTGAAATTGTGGAAGTGAAAAAAGAGTTGGGAAACATACTATAAAAATCAAGATATCAAGAGATCCCCGACACCTGGCGCTATATAAATTTATTTAGTATTTTATCTAACACATAACAATAAGCTTTATTAGAAAAACAATATCTGATTTATGAATGCAATAATATAGCCACAAGCGCAAGAATCTCGGGTTAGAAAGACATGAAGAGATCAGAAGCAGCACATAAATAGAATGGAAAATAATCATACAACAAAAACTGAGTAAAGAAGTAAAGAAATAATAATCCAGAGAAGAGAGTCAACTAGAAGATGTGCAGGAAGAAATTTGTGTTGGTTCAAGATATGGAAAAGCCATGCAAAGAAATAAAGCGCATTATGATACTAAAATGCTTACAAGAAGCATAGGGCAAAAGTAAAGTAGAAATGGCATTTAAAAAGCATAAGCCAACAATTACAAGAGAAACAGCAATAGCAACAACAAATATGAAGAATGCCACCATTTTGTAAGGATAAAAATCGAACTTGGGCATATGATGGTGATGATGATGATGATGGTGTTGGATAAAACGAACCACATTTGGTTGGCATCACTTCCTTCACACTTTCCTATTCCATTCCACTTACTAACTACTATGAGGTTGCATGAGCCTTAGTGAATGCGTGCGATAACAATTTCTAATAAAACCACATGACAGCAACAGCAGCATCAGCATCAGCAATGAGAATTAAGCGCACTGTTTACCCTCTACCCACACATGCTCCCAGACACACTCCTTTTTTTTTTTTTTTTTTTTGTTGTATTCTTTGCATACTTTACGGCCGGTAGAAATCATTGCAAACGTCAAGCCGCATTTGTGGCTAAAGAAATTCTAACATTGCACTTTGTGCCACATTTTATGGCACACAATCAGCGATGAGGACGCGTAAAAAAAAAAAAAACGAAAAAAAAAAAACCCCCACACACACACATACACAGAAAGAAAAACCTATGAAAAGCTTAAGTGAAACGATGCGACATACAATGGAAAAGCATTTAAGTGCGGGGCTCATCAGGAGACATTGTCTGCTGTTGTTTGGTTTAGTGGGCTTCTACTGCTGCCACTACTGCTTCTGCTGCTGCTGGTAATGTCGCCTATAAAATCAAATAACGTATGCTTATAACATTAGAACAGCAGAACGTAAGTTATACGTTATAATCCCCAAAACATAAATCAGTAAAGATATTGAACAGCAGCCGCCGCCACTTTGAACTGAGTAAACTAAGCTGAACTGAAATTGTAAAAATGTAAAGGAGAGGAACAATAATTTTCTTTTCAATAGCAAGAATCTTTAAAAGATTTTATCACAGTTGTAAAGAAAAGATTTCATTTGAGATATAAAAGCTAAAGACATATTTTGAAGATATAATAAGTATAACTTGTTGTTTCTGAAAGGCAAAGGAATTAGTATAATTTTACCAGTATCGAGTAGAAAAGGATGCTCTTCTACAAAATGTTGCAAGGGACATCCGCATTGTTGCGTTAATTGTAGATCATTAAACTAATTCAATGGTGATGGTTCAATTCATATAGATACATGATTAGTTGGTTGTCACCAGTCCTATTAGTAAAACGAAGAGTAAAGGTGTCAAGAATGATAACATGCATTGGCATGCAAAGAAACAACATGCAAGACAGGCAAGTATAAGCGAAAAATTGCCATGCGTTTGGAGATCTTCCAGTGTTGGTAATTACACAAAGGACGGAAAACAGGCCAATAAAACAGCCTTCTCCCATAGTAAGATTTCATAAACGTGATGTGTTAATAAGAAGCACAAAATAGTTCTGAGTTGGTTGCATAAGTCAGTAAAAAAGATACTCAAGCACATTAAACTGTGGTAAAGTGAACTAATTCAACAAAGCCTCAAATCAGAGGATTTCTTATCTGATCTTAGTAAAGCCAATAAAGAATTCTTTGTTGTCTCAGATCGATTTGCTAAGATCAAAAATAGTTGGAAACTTTCATGTGCAAAAGAAAATATTGTCGATGTCGTGAGGTGCGCAAAGAAACTGGCATCGATTCGACATAGTCATCGTAGTCATAATGGTAATTTTGGTTGCTCTAATATTTATGTCGTTGTTGGTTTGGAGCCCAAAGATTTAGATTTAAAACATTGCGAACCTGAAATTCCAAATGGAGTAGATGCGAATCAATCAGTACATAAGACAAATCGATCGTACATACTCGGATCTGGATTACAAGAATTGGGTTGGGGGATTAGTTGTAACGTTATCAGAAGAATAAACCATTCAGTTTGTATTACATTGAAGCGCAGAAGCAGCAGTGATCGGGGACCCTATAATCTAATTCCACATGTCCAGAATGATGAAATTTAAATTCAATTTTGTGAAGCCAAACGTAACTTTAACTGTGTAGAGATAAACATAAAAACCTTAAGAAACTTTACTGCCCTCAATATGTCAAACCCATTTTTTATAGACAATAAAATTTACACAAAATTATCGAAATGAAATGAAATTCATTAAGAAATCTGTTGTGTGGGTTGAAAAAGGTAAAAAGTACACAAAATAAGTGCGAATTGAAAACTTTTGCATTGCATACTTTTAACAATAATAACAAATAATACAATAGAATAAAATAAAAAGAGGGGACAATCTTTTGCCTAGAAAAGGAAAAAATCACCCATCCAATTCATTGAAACATTTACCACCACAGCCGACCTGTTTACTTATTTTGGAAGATGCCATTGAAAAAGTGTCGCTTCACAACCCTTTACGCTTATTAATTTTTCACTTTTTCTTATTTTCGAAAATAGAAGAAAAACAGGAATAAAAAAATAATAAAATAAACCAACAACCAATAAAAATTGTTTATGCAGATTTCTTATTGCAAAGCATTTTGTTGTTTGTGTTGTACAATAAAATAAAATTTTCTCTTATTTGTATAAGTTTTATTTTTCTTGTTTTCTACTTTTATTTTTCTGCCTTCTTGAAGGCAAAAAGCCCTCGTCGATGCCAAAATTTGTATTTATACTTATTTATTTGTGTATTTGCCTAAACTTGTGCTATGTTTTTCTCCTTTCTTTATCTTCAATTTATTGTCTTAACATCTTGATAAAGTTTTATATGTCACTGCAAATTTTATATACATTTTTAGAAGGAAAGATGATTTGGGAAAAGAGTTTTATTGATTTCTTATAGAAAAACTTTAAATGAACCAATTTTTGAATAAATTTAAGGATTTTTTAAACTATTCATATTAGAATAAAATCACTTAATTCTTTGCGGAAGTCTAGAAGGTCCAGATGCTCACACCTATGTTTCCTTGGCTTTAAAACTTAGCAAGTTAAACATGAGAATTAAATCAATATAAAAAATACTAAATTAGTTTCCCAAGTCCTTTTTCTGAACCCAGATCCTTAAATAGCATTATTGAAGTGAAACTTCTTTAGCGAAGAGGAGTAAATCCAAAAAATATGAAAATTAAATGTGACGAAAATCAAAATTTGACTATATTATTATTGTAGTGGAGCTATTTACTTAGGTGGTTCTTAGTAGCTACAGATTACAATTACAAATTTTCTTTCTTTTTATTTTGCACTAAAAATTGTGAAAGAAATATGTTGCTGTTAAGCAAATTCCACTGTGCCATCTACGTTTGGATGATATCAATCGGCTATACATCTCATTTAATAAAATACACAAATTGTTAAAATTTGATAATTTTTCAAATTTAAATTTGATTTTTGAATGTTAAGACATTTTGTTGCATTAACCCTATTTGCATTTAAAGGCATCGTCGTCGTCATCTATTATACTCTTTTCTTTTTTTCTTTTTTTGTAGAATTTTTTGGTTCACGCGAATATTTTCTTGAATGGTGCTTGTTACCCGCAATTTGTCTTAAGTGGCAACTCACTTACTCACACTCCAACTACTTCTATTTTACTTCTTAAGTCCTTCTTCGACTTCTTCTTGTTTAGAGTTGGCACCTTCTGCTCTTCCCATCCACAATCCCCATTCAATTGTATTGAAGTACTTAACCCTTTACCCTTGAAACACCTCATCATAAAATGTTTCGATTTTTGCTGACTGAATTTTTAGTCGTTTGCGTGTTGAAAAACAACCAAAGAAAATGGAGAGAGTGAAACAAAAAAGTGTGAAAAAAGCCGAAAAGTATGCTAAACATTTGCATTTAACATTCAACAAGACAAATACAAATGAAGTACAAAACCAAACTAGCGAACAGAAGAGAGACAATGGTAATGCACAGCTAAAAGGAAAAGCAAAAGGTTTCTTTCTCTATGCTTATTTTTTTATTTCGCGTTTACATTTTTTTTTTTTGTTGCTTCGGTTTGGTTTGCTTTGCTGACTTGATTTGGTTTTTGTAAAGTTTTGAAAAGATTTTTTTTCCCCTCTCTGTGTTATTTTTCTTTCAGCTTTTGTGCTGACAAATTCAGGCGTGTTAAGTTTTTTTTATACGCTTATTTGACTGTTTTTAAATAGACAAAAAAAACGAGAAATGATTGCCTCTCCCTCACTTGCGTTGCGTCTTGTCTTGAAATGAGTGTTCCAGTGTTTTAACGAAGTCATAGTCAATGAATGGAATGAGATTGAATGAGTTAGAGTTTGTTGATGATGTATTTGCTGGCTTTGGTTGGTTTGGTATGTTAAGCGACCGAAAAGTATGCTAGGCATTTTTGTCTGTGTCTCCTCAATAATTAATGTCAAAGACAATCAGTAAAATAAATAAATATCTAAACAAAAGATGAAAAAAAGAATAAAGAAAAGAAAAACAATAAATTGAAATAAATAAATAGAAAAAAGGATCGAATTTACATTTTCTTTGTTCTTTTTTGGTGATTATTTTTGCAACTTTTCTCTTGGAATTTGACATATTCAAGTGAAGTTTACATTTTAGATACAAAATTCCAATTACAATGACAATGTTATTTATTATTGATTGAGTGATAAACAATAAAAAAATATATATATAGAAATAACAAAAAATAAATGGATAGGAAAATTTGTTAAGTTATTTGGTTTACAAGGTGATGGATTGAGTTCTTATTTATCATTTGACATCACTTGATTTTTAAATAAATTTTAATTCAATAAATCAATGTGAAAATGTGTAATAAAAGAAAGTAAATTAATTACAAGGTTGAATTTATTGTTGTTTTAATGGTGATGATTTGTTTTTAATTTTGCCACTTGACATGTTTCAAGTAAAGTTAAAAGATAAACTTGAACAAGAGATAAAATCCTTTAAATGTAAGGAGTCTGTTTAAATGCAATTGAAAAAGTAATAATAAAATTATTAATTTAAAACTACCTTAAACCTTAATGAGAATTAAAATGATGCAAGAACAGACTTCACTTTCAAGTGTTCGTAATTGACATTTTGCTGGCATTGACATATTCAAGTGAAATGTTTCATACAAAAAAAAAAATAATAATACTTCATTGCAAATTCAAATTCACTACTTAAGTAGTCATAAAATTATGCAACAGGTTTGAATTTCATCTGTTAAATGATGAAGATGAATGAAACTCAGAAAAACACTTGAAATAAAGAATAAAACCAAAAGTTTCTTGACTTGAAATGGCCATCATATGAGGAAGTTAAGTTGATGATATGAATGGTGAACAGAATTCTTCATAATAATCTCACCACTTAAAGGCATAAAAGTTTGCCTTTTAGTCAGATACTTTCACACAATCACACACACATGTGTGTTTGTATTTGTTCCGGTGTTTTTAATACTACAAAAAATATGTGCAACACCAAAAACAAAAAGAGGAAAAGAAAATCTGTTGACTCATCTCAATGTTGACTTTAATGTTTCATTTTATTTGTTGTCATATCCTGTGTATGCAAACATTTTATTTCTTTGATTCTTTCATTTGTTTATTCCTTCAGTCAGTCAGTTATTCATTCATTCTGCGTTTCTTTTTTTTTTTTTTTTTGTACTCATTTGTTGCTGAATAAGTGACTGACTGAAGGAATGACTGACAGATTGACGGTCAGACTACCTTCATCGTTGGTGTTACTAATGTCAAATCAACGTTTTTTTTTTATTCATTTTATAAATGGATGACAAACAGACACACGCACGTACGCACGCACACACACTCACACATTATCTCACATACTTGTACTCCTTCCATTCTCTTTATTCCCCTTAATTTTTCCTAACTTAACTTTTTGTTTTTGTTATTCTTGCTCTTGATGTTGCTGCATATGTCATTAGCTTTTTTTTATCTAATGCAAATCCTTTGTGGCATATTTATTTTTAAGCTTATGCAGAAAATAATTTTGTTGTTTTTTGTGGCTTTTTTTTATAGCATTCCAAGTCAAGTTTTAATGGCAAGTGTTACGAGTGTTTGTTTTTAAATACATACATACACTAATGTGTGTGTACATGTGTTTGTTCCAATCTGCGTGAAAGCGAGTTTATCATTTAAAGTGCTACTATGTTAATGGCATTGAAGCTTTAGATGAATCCTTTTTGTGTGAGTGTGTGTGTGTGTGTCATTGTTTGGGATAGTGAAGGTTAAAAAAGGAATAAAGTAGACAAAATACTGTGATATGAGAAGGTACTTAAATCTTAGAAAATATACAATATACTTTATGTTTATTAGCACTGTCCGACCCAGAGATGTTTTAATGGTTTATATTTTATAGTGGTAAACCAGGAAGATTCTGGTGAGAATAAAGAAGGATAAAATTATGTGGGCCATCAAATAGTACGACGAGTACAGAACTCATAAGTCATTCAGTTATATTTTCTATTGTGACTTAGCTTCTTTCAAACTGCTGATATTAGCAAAATCCCTTTCTTTGTTTTTATAGCAACAGAATTCAATTGTGTTTGTGTTTTTCTTATACCTGAATATTCTCTAGTATTCAAATCTACAAAAGCCAGTATACATATGTCTAATTAAGATTTGCCAAGAGATAAAATCCTTTAAATGTAAGAAGTTTGTTTAAATGCAATTGATTTTTTTTATTGTCTAATTAAATTTCCCAGGAAAGAAATGAATGGCCTTCATCACCTTTTATCTTGTTTGAAGTAATTCTTCTGAATAAATCAAATATATCATTGACAGGATATTATTGCTTGACTCTATTGAGACATGAATACTGTGAGATTAAGTTTACAGGCCTCTTTCAGTTTGTGTTCGATCTGCTTCTCGGCTGACCAAATCGAGCTATGCAATTTGATTGCAATAATCTATTGCATTCTTCAGTTTAGTAAATTTAATCACATTGAAATAACAACGAAATTGTATTTTCTAAAATTCTGAAATCTTTACTCATCATCTACTGATTCAATTTAACACTTTCACTTATTAGGAAGAAAAAAAAAATTAGTGTCAAGGACTTTTTCCAATCCATTTATTTTGAAATTGAAATTTTCAACATTTAAAATGAAAATCCAATTGAAGTAGCATCTTTCAAGTTATGGTTTAGATCTTATTCTTTTTTTTAGGGTTCCGGACCCAAAGGGTATCAAAAGGAACCCTATTGCAGAGACTTCGTTGTCCGTCCGTCCGTCCTAGGGTGATATCTCATAAACCGTACTAGCTAGAGAGTTGATATAAAGGAAGGTGTAGTTCTATCCGGGCATCAGCAACAGGGTACCACCTCCCATACAAACCTCCATTAAAATTTAGGTTCTTATTAGAAAAACTTTTTTGTTTTTTATTCTATCAAACTAAAATTTAGAAACTAGAAATGCCTGATATAGGCGCGGTATATCTGTTGTAATCAGGCAAATCGACCAACTAGGAGAGGTACCTCCCATACAAACCCACCATTAAAATTAAGGTTCTTATTAGAAAAACTTTTTTCTTTTTCGACACTATAAGTCTTTGACACAGACCCTACACATCTGTTGGAATCAGCCAAATCGGTCACCTAGGAGGGGTACCTCCCATACAAACCAACCATTAAAATTCAGGTTCTTATAGAATTTTTTTTTTTTTTTTGTTTGTTTTTTGGATTATTGAACTGAAATTTAGACACTATAAGTTTCTGAGTTTCTCCGTGTACGAGTCCGACTCGCACTTTGCCCATTTTTTTTTTTTATTATGTGGTAACTTTTTGTTTGTTCATATGTTTTTATTTTCTTATTTCTTTTCATTTCATTATTTTTCTTCTAGTTCGCATTTTCCTTTTTGTTTTTCTGTTCTGTTTGTTTTAGGTTTTCTTTTACTTTGTTTTTTGTTTTGTATTTTTGCACATTTTATGTGCACAAATTAGCTTATCTGCAATACATCAGAATGTTCGTGCATAATTCAGTAACTTTTTTGTTTCTTTGTTTTTGCTACTTTCATTCAATTTGCACCCAACAAATCTCTTTCTGTTGTTTGTTTTTGTTCTCCTTTTTTTTTATTTTTATTTTTCTAATATCTCCACTTTATCTTATTTTACTCATATATTAAATCTTCAGTTGCCCAACCCAAATGGTCTGCCCCACTACCATGGCATCTTCATACATTTTGATGTTTCATTTGTTTTGTTACTTACCAGTTTTGTTTTCGCTTGTTGCATATAGATGAGTGTTAAACAGAAATCACACAAACACACATACTTAGATACAGATACACAGTGATACTCATACTAACACATGACTAATAGTAACGCAACAAGCTTATGTAGCAGTTTAGTTACATTATTTGTTTGCCCTACTAAGTATGCAACACTTTTGTGAACTCACTCGCCTGTCGCTTATTTTTAAGCTTGTTGCGCATTTTACTTTCTTATTTCATTTGTCGTCGTCGTCATCATCATGAACATTTAAATAAGTAAAGAAGTCTTCGTGGTTCCACTATTTTGTTTTTTCTTCCCATTTTCCATTTTTTTGCATTTCTTTTTTGCCCAATTCTTTTCCATTTCACGCAGCCATAAAATATTCAGTCAAAAATTGTGTTTCTTTTCTTATTCTTTTTATTAAAATTTACTTACATTAGATAGAAAGCTACTTAACTTTATTCTACATTTATTCTAAGCTCCTTACACTTAAATTTCACCTGAGTTTTTTTTTCATATCTTCTTGATGTTTCTCTCTGTTTCTGCTTTTAGTTTAAAAATTCCTTTTGAGCAATTTGAAATTTGAAGAACATCAAATGTGTTTGTGTGTCCTTTTGATTTGTTGGCTGCTTTTTACTGATAACATGAATAGAAATATCTTAAACTCATTTCGTTTTTTATATATTCAATAAGTCAGTCAGTCAGTCAGGAGAGTCAATCAATCAATCAATCAGTGAGTCATTCAGTAAGTCATTCAATCAAAACGGGAGCCATTTATATTCATTTAAGCCGCGTGTTTGTCAGCTGAATTTTGATACTTTTGGCATGAAACGTTATTCGCTTATCTATGATTGCGTGAAAATGTGTCTGTGTGTGCGTGTGTGTGTGTGTTATGTGCCAATGGGATTTTTACTGCTTATCTCATTTTAAACATATTTTATCAAATGTTTTGTGATTATCATTATTCCTTAGTCTTGTTCTTCAAGTGTCTTTTATTTTCAATTGTCTAGATGATTTTTTAAATTGAATTGAATTGTATATAATTTACCAAAGGAATTTTGATATGCTAATTAAGTTGAATGAATTGAGGTTTTGCGATGATCCCAGATTACTATAATCTTTCAAGTGAATATGATGGAAGCGTATGGATTTTAGGTTAATTATTGAGTTAGAAGAAGAGATTGAGAAAATATGGAATATACTAAAAGAGATGATTAGAGTCTATATTAAAATTGACTATTAACTTTCTTATGACAAAATGAAGTCAATGAATTTCAGCTTGCTTATTCAGATTGAAGTTATGAAGGGAATAATAATTAATGGAAATACAATACTAGAAGGATTCTAGTAGTCAGTAGAGTCAGAATATAAGAATATGAGTTGATTGATTTTAGCTTACTTAGACGGCATTTACACGGTAATATTCGATTGATTATTTGGTGTCGCTTGCTTGTATTAACACAGAAAGACAGTCGCGAGGGAATATTTTAACATTTCTCACTGCCTCTCACTACTCTTAATCTACAAAAGCCGCAAAAAGACAATATCAACCGACTCGTTTGCTGTTGTGTTGTTGTCCAATGACAGAGCATCCCCTCGACTACCTTGCTTCTCTTATCAGCAAACAAATATTGCAAGAAAGAGAGTTTTGAGGCAGAGTGGTTCCATGTAAATTGGAACTTATTTCCTTTGGTTGAAGTAAGGAAGAATTAAAACATACTCAGTAGATGCAAAGTCTTGACTATGGAAGAGAAAAGAACGAACTCTTCCCTTTCTCTTTCTCTCTCCTCTCTCTCTCTCCTCTCTCTCTATGAGCTTTCAAGACAATATGTTAACATTTTCATTTAAAATTTTGGGGGTTAGACTAGACGCACCTTTAAAACTTAAATCATTTTAAAATTCACTTGTAACTTTTGCAATTGCATTGTCTGGGTTTGTAATGCTATTAAATACTTAGTTATACTTTGTCTTCTGATTGTGTTAGTTGGAATATATAACTGTGTGTGTGTGTGTGTGTGTGTGTGTGTGTGTGTGTGTGTATTTGTTCATGTCCTGGACTAGTGAGTAACACTTTAACAGGCGCCGCAAGTCAAATCCGCTTTCAAAAGACAAACATTGCAAAGTCAGCAAACTATATTGACTACAAACACTTACACATATGTATGCAAATATCACACACACACACACAAACAAGACTACATTTATATACAAAAACTAACAAAGTCACTTAAGCGCACAATATGCCATTTGATCAATTAAAAGTTTTCGCCCTTAATACGCTTCATTTGACAAAGTTGCTCGCTCGCTCGTTCTCTTGTTGTTGCTTTTGCTTCTTTTGTTTGGAAATGTTTTGGTTGTTGGCTATTGCTGTTGTTGTTGTTGTTGTTGTTGCTATTGCTGTGATGAAGCATTAAATCACACTTACACAGATACACTTACAAATGCACATGCATACTAAACCCCCGTCAGTGCTGCAATACACACAGTTTCGTATGACGCCTTGTCTCTTTTTCCGTGTGCAGTCATCATCATCATTGATCCTTACTGCGTTAGTGTCTGACCTAACCGACAACCCAACCCCTGCATTTGGTATAAGTAAATACTTTCTCCACACACCTTCAGTGGTCCTTCTTTCATTCTCTTGCCTCTCTCTCTCCCTCTCTCTCTCTCTCTCGCACACGCAATTCTTATTCAATTGCTGCTAACGAGTGCTGATAACTGAAGGGAGAAAAAAAGTGTGGAATTAAAAAGTTTTTTATTCAAAGCAACTGCAAACTAAACAACAAACATACTGCATATGAAGAATAGTTACAAAGAGGAGAGGAACTAAGAGAGGAAGAAATTATCTGTGCGTGTGTGTGTGTGTGTGTGTGTGAGCCAAACATTGGCTCTTGCTGAAGTAATGGAAAAACTTTGAGGAAAACTTACCAAAAACAAAAATAAAATAAGACAAAAAAAAAAGAAATCAATTTGTTTTTTCAAACTCAACAAATGAAAATTTTTAAAAAATTTCTTCAAAAATACGAGGAAACAAAAACTGTTGGTTATTGAAATTTATTGAGATTTATGCATAATCCTCAATTGGTGGTATGACGGAGGTTAAGGGGGAACTAACTGACAGGACTGACTAAACTAAAGAGCATAGAATATGAGCAAAGCAGAGCAGAGCACAGCACAGCACAGGGATTTGTGAGCAACTAAAATAAAAGAAAAAGTTTAGCAGCTGTCAATCACAGTCGACGACGACGGACGACAAAGCTGCGTATGATGACGGCATTGCCCTGGCAATGACTCGTCCGATGCCTGTCGCATGCTTACTTACTTTACTTTGTTGCGTTTTAGCTTTCACTCTCCAGTGACCAATAAAAATGGTCATAACGAAATGGAAATGGAAATGGTGGGGAAATGGTTGACTGCTGGCCAAGGCGAAGAAGGGACTTGGCCGAAACAGCTGTCCAGGAAATGAGCCACAATTATGCCACCAGTAAGTGTGTCCATTCAGGCAAGAAAGCAAAGAAGGGCAAGAAAAAGAAAGAAAAAAAAAAAACAAAAACAAAGAAAATGGAATATAACAAGGGGCGACGACGACTCTCTTTGTTGGCTTGGCTCTTGTAGTTTGGTTGAATGTCAGCCGTGAGCGTTTAGCAGGAAGTGTAGCCAGTTGTTGTACAATAGTTGAAGAATTCATTTTAATTTCAATTTCAATTTGTTTCTTATTCCTTTAGCAATGAGAATGATGACGACGATGACAACGAATCCAGCGAAATCAAAATCCAATCTGTTGTCCTTCGTTTCTTACTACAAGTATTGTTATTCCTTACCATTTACTTATCAATTCAACAGATTTATTCATTTCTTCTTGTCTTTTTCTTATTATTTCTTTTCTTCAACTTCATCTTCATCTTTGTCTTGTCTTGTCTTGTCTTGTTCGGTCAAGCAAACATACACACACACATACACATACAAACAAACATACAAGGACAAGGACCTTTCTCTGTAGGGTTGTGTGGGATGGCTTTAGTAGGTTAGCGGACTTCTATGGGTCTCTGATCAACAATTCACCCGCCTTGGCATTATTTCATCATTTCGAAGGCATTTCCGCGTCGTTTCATTGCTTCTTGCTTCAGGTTACTCTTCCTGTGTCATCATCCATCCTTCTTCTCTTCTTCAGGCCACTTCCGTTGCGTCAGCTGTGTTGGTTGCTCCATCCATTTTTAGTCGATGCTTTTGTCGTAAAGGGATTTCTTCAATGTTTCTCTTATTGGTTTTGTTTTTGTGTCTTTCACGCAAGTGGCTACTGTTTCTGTCATGTTATACCAAACGCTCATCCATCTCCTTGTATTCAATCGTTCATTCAATTCATTCATTCAGTTGTCGCTCTTTTGCTGCTCACTTGGCAAATGTTTTATTTATATGTGGACAGCGTTGGTTGCATACTTAACTAAGAAGACTTCGACTTACCGCCACCATATCCATCCATGCTACAAACACATACATAGCTGGGATGTCATGTCTTGAATGCTTGTTATGCGGGTTCCTTTATACCTTCATCTTTTCCATCTTTCTTACTTTTTGCAGGTGATTTTTTTTTCCTAGCTGTTGCTGTTCATTGACATACTCTTGGTCTTGGCTTTTATTTTTTATCTGCATTGCATACTTTTGTGCGTTGCTTGGTTGGTTTATTTTCTCCTTTTTGATTGAGTATCCGCATCCATCGTGTTGTGTGTAAATCCTATCGCAAAAGAATGAAAAAGTGTTTGCTATAAATTAAATACAAATTTCCCTTACATTCTCTCACCCATTTCTTTCTTATCTACTTGACTTTGCAAATAATTCAACATGTTTTAGATTTCCCAAATGGTCATGTAACGTCATTTTGGGAACGCGTCCGCATATCCGATTTTCAAATTGAATTTAAAAGGTGTTTGCTTGCTGTGTGTGTGTTGATTGTGTCATTGATAGCATATCAAGAGTTTTTTTTTTTTATTTATTGACCAAAATAAATAAATAAAAAATAAATTTATTTATTTAAAAAGAAAAACATTTTAAGTGAGTCAAATGAGTTCTTTCATATCTAAGATGCTTATCACAATTATAAGACACTTCTTTTTTTTTTTTAAATATCTGGTTAGGTGTTACAGATAAAAAAAAAATAAAATAATTTTGGGTTATTGGCAATTGCCAATTACTCACCAATTTCTTTTTTTTTTATTTAGTAAATTAATCAGGAAAATACAAAAATTGTGAAATTCCCCTTTTGCGCGCTTATCATAATTATAAGACATTTTCTTCTTTTACTTCAACAGTATTTTTTACAAAAACAATAAATATTAATAACCGATGTGTCCACCTCGGTTTTTCCCAACTTCAAAAATACGGATTTTCATTGAATTTATAAGGTTATGAAGCAAGGCTGGGTCAAGCTTGTTCCGCTCATGTAAAATTGACCTTTTTAGATCGGAAACATTTTCGAATGTTTTATTTTTAGCATTAACTCGACGTACTAATACTCCCCAAACATTTTCAATGGGGTTTATGTCTTTGTACCTTCATTCGGTTTTTTAATTATTTACAAAATATAAGATTTGGCGAGGGTTAGAAGTAAAATTTTCAAAATGTCTTATAATTGTGATAAGCACCTTATGTAGTAAGAAATATAAGTAGATCTTCATATTATTCCGGTAAAAAGATTCATGTTATTAATGGTTTCTTGATGAAAATTATTCATCATTCTTCAATAAATCATTTTCAAATATTTTAAAGACTTTATTTTAGAATAAATCATCTTTTATTTACAATATGTTTAAAATAAATTTTATAATAGTAAATTTTATAATAGCATTCACAGTTTTAGGAAGTAAATCACGATGGCTCTTCAGTGCCTTGACCCTTGAAGAGGAAGGCAATTTGAATGAAATTTTCAAATCTAAATTTGTCTTAATAAAAATTATTTATTTTCCAATTTTTATTGATCTTATCCTTTGCGGCTGGAACTTATATTTTACAATATTATTGCATCTCTTGTACCACATGCAAAACTCCTCCCCCCTACAAAGCCAAGTGGCAAGTTTATTTAACAGTTTGACTCTTCATTTTCTTTTCATTTCATTAGTTTGCTTTATTTTTGATAAATTTTTTTGTTTGTGCATGTAAAAGCTATGAACACTTTCAATGGAAAATAAAGACAGAACTAAGAACAACAACAACAACAACGACAACAACAACAACATCATAATAACAAGAACAACAATAATATTAGGAATAAGTACATAACAACAACATTATATTAAATATTAAATGATTAAATCCGCTTTAATGCCACTTTCGCTGTTTTAGCGGTACGCGTTTGCCTTTTTAGGGTTCCATACCCGAAGGGTACCAAACGGAACCCTATTGCAGAGACTTAGTTGTCCGTCCGTCCATCCTCGGGTTATATCTCATAAACCGTAATAGCTGGAGTTGAAATTTTCACAGAATTTGTAGTTCTATCCGGGCATCAGCAAAAGCTTAAAGGGGTCTCCATTTTGCTTTGTATGGCAGCTATACGATCTCATAATCCCACGATATTTAGATGGTTGGTTGTTATACATCAGAAACTTATATTGTCGAAATTTCAGTTTGATCGGACCATCTAGGGAGGGTACCCCCTATACAAACCCCCATTAAAAATCAGGTCGTTATTAGAAAAACTTTTGATGTGAAACTTCTTTAGCGAAGGGGGGAGTAATTACAAAAAATATGAAAGTGAAATGTGACCAAAATCAAAATTTGATGATGTTATTATTATATTGGATTATATTGGAGCTATTTAGGCAAATACTTTTGTTTTTTTTCACTAGGGGGTACGGAACTCTCCGTGTATGAGTCTGACTCACACTTGGCCGATTTTTGCTTTCCTTCTTCTCTTCTAAATTTTACTTGATTTTTTTTTTCACCTTTTTAATCTTTTTTCTTCCATCATCATCAGCATTCTTTTTGCTTATTTTTTTAGAGGCTTTATTGAGGCGTTTCAGGATTTTGGTTTGCTTTCATTTTATTATTTAGTATTGCGCATTTCTTAGGAACATTAAAAAGTTTCTTCCTGCACTTTCCTTCTATATTTTTGATTTTGTTATTTCTTTAGTGTTCATGGTCACTAGGTTTCAGGTTTTTGTTCTTCTTGTAAGTCTTTAAATCCTTTCGGTATATTAGGACGGCAAGAAAAGATGAAAAAATCAACACGCACACGCTACTCACTCACTCTCTTCCCTCTTCTTGTGGTTCCTTTTTCAAGGTTCTTTCTCTAGTTTTTCTCTTGCTGTTTGTCTCAATTTAACCGCCTATCACTATTTCATTTCCCTTTTTCTCATAAATTTTCTTATTTCATTAGGAATTTTTTTCTATTTAAAACCTCTAACGCGCTTCAGCCGCCTCCCTTTTTTCTTCTATTAAAATTTTCTTTTTCTTGGATTTTGTCATGAGAATTAACAATTTTTATTATTGTTGTTCAATGATAAGGAGCATTGCATTGAAAGGAGGAGAAAGGAAGAAAGATAACGTTATTTAAAAATAAAAAGGAGGATTATAATATTTGTCAAATCTCTGGTGTTTGGTAGCCTATTCCGGACATGTGTACTCACACCACATGGAGATGAAAATCAGATATTTTTTAAATCCTGAGGAGTCTTTTTGCTATTGTTAATGGAAAAACGAATGACTGGAAGTTGTCTGTCGTGTGGGGGCGTAGTTAAATTTGATTTGAGTCTTGATGTTTTATTTTTTTTTGTTTTTTTGTTTGTACATAAATTAGCTATTTTCATTTTAATTTGCATTTTTGCTACTTGTTCTTCTTAATACAAAACAATTCAATCTGAAAAGCAAAGAGTGATGAATGAATAAACAAAATAACACAATTTATTTTTAGACCTCGAGGGTGAATAAGAAGTTTCACAGATGAAGATGACTACCGACTGACTGACTAACTGACTAACTCACAAAGTATACTATGATGTCTATGTGTGTTTGTGTGTGTGATAAAATGGAAAAGTCATTTTTGCTTAAGTGAATTCCATCACTCACACACACATGTGTGTGTGTGGCATGCAAAAATCTCTATAACACGTGTGTGAGATTGTTTATCTGTGTATGCTTAGAACTTGCCACCACACGGCATAATTATACCAAAAGCAAAGCAGCACAACATTATGTGGTAGTGGAGCCAACTGACTAAGTGAATGGATGAAAAGGAAAACGAAGGGATGTGTTAGTGTGTGTGCCTTAATGGGGAATGAGATACATTTGACTACTGTTGCGCGAGTTGGCGAAATAAATAAGCAGTTAATGCTTTTATGCAAATTTATGCCATTAACGAATGATTTCTTTATTTTTAAACAAATTTGTCACTCGAAACAAGTTACTCACTCACTTTATCACTCTCACTCAATTCAACTCAATTCAACTTTTGATCTAAGCGAAAATATTCATTTTATTCTTCTGCATTGCGTACGCGTACCACAAAAACCAAACCCAATGAATTGAAATGAAGAATGAAGCAAAGTTACAATTCAAAAATTTCATTTCAAAGCAAAAGCTTCTTGAAAACCCTCAGAAATTTACCAAGAAAAAAAGTAAACATTTTTAAATTTTGCTTTATTTTTGTCAACATCTCAATGTTTCTTAAGTGCAAGTGAGATTTGTCTCCAAAATCTTTTGGGATTTCAAGGAAATTTGTGCATAGCTTACAACGATAAAGAATAAGGGAGGAGGAAGCGAAAGAAGAAAATCCGACTAATGGAGGCAAAGTGTCGGGAAAAATATCAAAGTCATTGAAAATTAAAACTAATTTGTTTTGTTAAAACGCCCAAGAAATCATTGACATAAACAAAACATAGACAAAATAGCAGGAGCAGGTTTTTGTTATGTAAATGACTAAGTAAGTAAGAATGATGATAAGTAGAAAATTGTGAGTGATATGTTTCAAACACACACATGCACACACAGAGAGAGAGAGAGAGAGAGACAGTAATTTGATTCACATTACATCTTTCATTTGATGCCTGACTGATTTGAACTTTTACTTTTGATGCGACTGTTTGCTTTTCACTTAAATAATGACATCCTAAAAGTATGCAACATTTAAAACAAACGCATGCATTTATATTCCTTAAATTTTCTCTTATGAATGAATGTTGTTGGTTGCTCTTGCTTTTTCTTCTCTTTTCTGTGTGAGCAGCATAATGATAAAGAGTTAGAGAGATGAAGAATTTTTGCTGCATGCCATTTCTGTCCGATCAAATCGAATGATGAACTGTGTGTGTGTGTGTGATTTTTTTTTTGTTGATTTTGGTCATGTCTGGTCATGGAACTGGAAAATTTATCAAAATGGAGCACCGGGGCACGTATTAGAACAAATTTTATATTATTGTTGCAAAATTTTTATTTTTCATTTTTTGGGAAAAAACGGGCATGCAGAAAATGAACAGGACACGATGCTTGATCAAACTTGAATTGTATGTACGATCTTGTCGCTGCTGTGGTTACAACCAGCGTACAATTTGCACGAGCAATTTTGACTAATGTGCATTTTACCCTCCTCCCTCATTCTTCACAATTTCGTTAAGAAAATAAAAAATATTGTCTTTACACGCACGCATGCAACTATTACATACACATGCATATGTGCACACAATCTCTCTCATTTTGTTTTTTTGATTTGTAGCATAAATGAATGAATGTGTGAATTGATTAAATGATTGATTGATTTATTGTAATAAAAATCAATGCAATCATGCAAAATTTTTAAGCAGAGAATGTTTTTTTTTTTTCAAAATAACAAAATGAAAATGCATGAGAAGACTTAAAGGAATTTTTGTTAACAATTTTATGAAATAACAATATGAAAATATTACAATAAAAGTATAATATTTCAAAAAAATTTCATGATTTTTATTTAATTTTTCAATGATTTTTACTAAAAATAGTTTTATTTTGAAATATTTTAAATTTTATTGCAATATAATTGAGAAACATTGAAAGCGGGTTGACTTGACTTTTATAGACTAACAGATTTTAGTTACTTTTAATTCTAAGAATGAGGAGAATTTGTTTCATTCCTTGTTCTGTTATGGGGATGTCAATAATGAATACTCATAAGAGAGCTTAGGGTTGTAAAAAAAATGATCTTCCTTATCCCTTAGCAGGTATCAAATTTATTGTTACTTAATTAGTCATATAATTTTTGATATCTTAAACATTCGCTGCTCAATAGGCAAGAAAACCTGGTTCTATATAACACAAGTCTAAGTTTTGTTAAAGTGGATTCTTTCACAAAGGGGTCTAGAGCATCTCTGGCAAGAAATTGTACTTAGAATTGAAAAAATTCTGGGTTTTGAGGTCCCAAAATTTAAACATAATTCTTTGGAAAAGCATGGAGATTTATCTTTGTCAATTAGATGGCAATACCAACAAATTTCAGTATTCACTAATCAGATTTTCCTTATTTATTTAACTTTTTTTACAATCTTTTAAAAAAACATATAAAATTATTAAAATTTTTGTTTTCTTCTTTCTTTTTTCAGGTGAGTTTTCTTCATACCTAAATATTATGAGTGCTAACCTTCTTCATTAATCTTCTCATGTAAGTTGAATAATAATTATGTGTAATAATAAAAAAAAAAAAAAAAAATAAGCTTAAAAACTAAACTATGCAATTAACAAAGAGAAAAAAAAAAACCTTAATGAAGGACAAGTAAAATAAAAGATGAAAATAATCCAAAGGCTATACATAATTGAAACAAAACATCTCTGACCCGGCGGAGAGTTTTTTAAAGCTATACCCCTACTCATAGCTAACTGAGGTCAGAGACATTAGTCGAACCAGTGAAAAACAGTCAGGTTAGTCAGGGAACCAATCCAGATTATATAGCCTATGGTGTGTTCCGAAGGCAGCGAAGGATGATGAATTTAAGCGCTGTTGGTGAAATCTCAGGCGAGAGGAGAGGACGTGATAGAAGTTATTATATAAACTGCACATAAAACTCGGAAAAGATCATGTAGGGCATAATTGGTTGTGAATCTAATCAGGGCTAAAGGTAGAAAGTAGTAGAAAGACTTGGTATGCAAAAATTAAGCTGATTTAAGAGACCGGGAGAATGAATGGTCCCAAGTATAAGTTTATGCAAAAAGAAAACAAATCCCCAGAGCTATCCTAAGACGCGCAAAAGATGGAAGACTAATGAAAAGAAGCTTATGAGAATAAGGTGGCAAATGAGAATATGAAATAGAGATAATTAAAAAGAAAAAGAAGCAACATTCATGAAAATAATGATAAAAATCTAGTATATATCAATAAACAATATAAGAAATCAATTTCTATATCTTTATATGCCAAAAAAAATCATTTACATTCTAAGCAGCAGCAGCATCAACAGAAACGGAAATCAATAAATTGATTTTGAATGTTTTTGTAAGAGAAATAAATATGCGAGGCCATGATCTTCTGCATATTGTGTTGCATTATGTTGTTCTTTGGATGCCTACTTTGTTATATTCTTATTTTGTTGTTTGTTACTTTGAATGTTTGTTTGTTTGTTTATTATTTTAAAGTTTAAACTGAATTTGTGTGTTATGATAAAATCATGTTAGTTTCTTTGGTTGTTTTTTATTGACTGATATTTTTCCTTTTCTTTTCATGGTTGTGTGCTGTTGAAAATTGATTGCATACAAAAAGTTTTGAATATTTTGCAAACTTTATTATTAGCTTTGGCAAGGATTTAGAGTTTAATTTTCTTCTATTTTTTTCTTTTCTTTTTAAACATTTGTTGTTGTTGCTGTTGTAATTTGTAAACTTAAAGAAGGATTTTTGTGATTATTATTTTATTTTTTGCATACACCAGAATTTATTCAATTTTATTAAAAAGAAAATTTAATTCTCTTAGTTTTTTCTATTTCAATATTTCTTAAATCTTTTTAAAAGTTACAAACGAACGAACAACAACACAAAGAGTCACACAGTGAAAATGTGTTTAACCACAAAACGTGTAACATTGCAAAACGCAATGATTTCATTACTTATTCTTTTGCGGTTGCGCCACAAAATGAAATCCAATGATGACAAAAACAACAACAACAACAACAACAATATCTACAATAAAATAGCAATAACATAAAAAGGGAATAGAGAATCAAAGAAGAAGAAATAGTAGAAAGAGTGTGTAAGCGAGCGAACTTGTTTCTTCATCAATTCTCTAGGCATCTGCCCACCATCACCATCATCATCATCATCATCATCATTGTCTGTGTGTCTCTTTGTATGTGTGTGTTTATGCATTAAAAACCAAATTGATAAAACCACAAATTGTTACAACAACAACAAAAGAAACAAGTACAAGAAAAGCAAAAAGAACAAAAAGTATGAAAACAGAAACAAAAAAAGAAAACAGAAAACCATTTTCAATCAAAGAATGGTGAACATCAACTTGTGTTAAAGCCACTTTTGATTGCATGAAACAAGAATTAAAATATTAGTGGGTGGCATAGCGGAAAACTATTTTAATTTTAGGAATCTACAGGAGTTCAACATTAATAAATGCACTTAGCAACAAAAACCTAATGTCTTGTCTTATAATAAAGAAAAATCTAGTCAAAGTAGTCTGTCTTTCTTCAAATGGAAAATCCTTTCTAAAATTCTTTAGCAACAAGCGAATCAAGCTACAAAACATAAGAAACTCGAATGTGAATAAACAAATAGAAAAGAAAAGAAAAGAAAATACAATAGTAAAAAATCAACAATTGCACAATTGCATACTTGCTTGCCACAACTTCATTAGGGTCAATAAACGCCATCAAAGCAAAAAATTGCAGTTCGTCATGCAGCAGCAGCAGCAGCAGCACGGCAACAAACAATCCAAAGCCGGCAAATGCAATAAACTCTCTCAAGTCTTAGACTTACTAACTATTAGAATCTCTCAGGTCTTTAAGTCATCAAGTCAATGCGACGCCAACTTCTTGCCACTAACCAACCACATGCCACTATTATGATCATCATTATCGTCATCATCATCATCATCATTCTATCCTCGCTTCGCTTCGTTACCCTGATTTGTGTCTTCTATGGCCAATCTTATACGATCGTTTCTAATGCTTAACTGTGTACCACCGCCGATTCAAGTTCTTCTTGATGAGCCAAATTCTAGTTTTTTCTATGCAATTCGCATTGAAACTTATGATGATTCAACTTCTCTTCTTCTTTAGTCATAGTGCGTCGTCTTTGGCTGCATATATTTCAACGTCTGGTTCACACACTGATGATGATGATGATGATGACAATAGAGATGATGAAGATGAGGAAATTGAACTTCATGTTGTCTACATGATGATGTTTTTCTAAGACAGAGAATCTTAATCGTATGTGTTGATCATGAGTTTCTCAACAAAAACATATGTTTATGGGGAGGTCAATTTTCCATTGATGATTCCACTGCTTTACGATCATCATAATCCAAACTTGATTATCTTATTTCATGTAATCATGTTCAACATATCAAACATATGTTTATGGAGGCCAAGAATTGTCAGCTATTTCCTATGATTTATATATTTCATTGATTCTTCTAAAGAACTTTAAGAAGTTTATTTAAGAACCACTGCTTTATGATCATCATAATACCAACTTCATGTAATCATGTTCAATAATGACGTTTAATAATATTTTCGCCGCTTTAAGTCATTGAACATTTTACATGTCTTGAAGCTTGTCATGGTCAAGGCTTGTTTTTTTTTTTTTTTGTTTTTTGTTTTTTATCTTTGTTTTTTGAAAAAATCTTAGTTCTACAGATCCGCCATCTATTCATTCGACTGTCTGTCGGTCATTTGATCAATCAGTTTTGTCTGTATATGCAATTTTTGTTACAAATTTGGTTGTTGTGCAATTCATGAGAAAGAAATTTTCAAATGTAAAACTACTGAAACTGTGGAGAGGGAGGGAGCGAGCGAGAGTAGCGACCCATGGTGATAACTTCAAACGTTCACACTTTGGTGTGACAAGTTGCGTTTTGCTTTTTTTTTTGTTTTACTATGATATTTTTATGTTTTGACTTTAGATAGATTTATGTTGTTTGAATGTTGTAATTTTTCTCATGGTTAGAAGTTGTTTTACCGCGGTCTTTGCCAAAATGGTCAATGTACTCACTGTTGGATGAGTCTTACTTACCTTGGTGATGTTTGTATGTAACTTGTGATGTCGGCGGGTCTATCTTTTCCTTAGTACTCACTCAGTAAGTAAGTAAGTGATGGAGTGGTTTGACTTGTCTAAAACAAGTTCTAAACTCTTTCTTTATTTTTTGTATTCTTTATTTTTCGCTATGTGTGTCTGACTGTAGTTGTCTTAAACTATTTGAATGTCTAACCGACTCGACTGACTGTTGTCTTCACTGTCTTTGGCATTCCTCATCACTTTGGAACGCATTTCTTTTGCTTTTTGTTGTAAATCTGCATTCTTGTGAGGCCATTTAAATGCTGATTTTCAGACAACTAGCCATGCTTGCCATGTCTAGTTGAGGCAACAAGAGGCATTCTAATACTAACACTTGATATATTCATCATTATTAACATCATTATGATGTTAGTGTTCACGCCATCATGTCTCTTGTCTTATTATTTGTTTCTATGTTGTGTTATTGTTATGCACACGCGCGCGTTCATTTTGCCGCCGGAAGTTGTTTATCTGAGAGACGCCATTTATTTTTGTTTTCTTCTTCTTCATCATCATCATCATCATCTCATTTTTGTTCAACTTTTTGATTCCTTCAACAAATGGCAGTTCCCACTTTTGATATTATTTTGTAGACTGTTCCTCGAAGCTTTTCTCGATGTTGTCCCCTTAACAGTAGAATTTGTTGTATGAATTTTCTCCTACTGCAAAAAGGAAGGTGGAGGGTCCTTTATAATGTTGATGATTTTGTAGGAAGCTTTTCTGTTAAGAGTTTCTCCTCCAAACATTTTACTCCTACTTGGTTTAGTATAACAGTTTTTAGTTTGAAAAGAGAGAAAGTTATGCTTTTACTCTCTTTGATTAAATTTGGCTTCTTTCTCTTAACTTTGGTAAGCGTCCTTTTTATTTGGAATTTCTTTATAAACGCAACCGGTTTTGAACACCAGTTGCGCATTTATTATGCATAGAAGCTACTTGGTATATGGCATTGGTCACGTGATATTTACTCTTGGTTTCTAAGGATAACTAACTGGATTGGATGTAAAAGATAAATAAATTAATAATAAATTCACTATATAATAAGATTAGATTCTTTGTATACTATGCAACCTGAAAGATCTATTACGTTTTGCCCCCCCTTTTTTTTTTCATAAGAAGAAAATGATATCAAATGTTTTAAATGTTTCTAGAAATCACAAACTTTAGAAGATTCCAGATAAAGAGTCTCACTCCCATTAATCACATTCCTTGTACAATCTGCAACCTAAAATATCCTTGAGTATAAAATCAGCAACCGAAATGCCCGTGAGGATTCTTTCTTAAGTCTTGGCATGTTTACAAAGTCCTTACTTCTTTTGAGATGCAAGTTTCTAGAAGAGCTTTAGGTTGTCTTAATATTTAAAAACCTTTCAATTCAACTTAGTTAAGATTAAAGAAAAACATAAGAATATATTGTTTCAGTGCTTTATATTAATCTCTAAAGTTCAGCGTCTTATTTATCCGACTGTGAAGAAATGGAGCCGTGAGAATAGCCATTTCAATCGATGACTTGGATCAAATGATTGCACTGTAATGCCATGGTTAATTTATTTCCATTTGATCTATTAAGTACCTACATTTTTATATTAAGAGATCTTCATCAAGGAGTTTGTAATTTGGAAGGAAAAGTAATTTTTTTCGAAGTATTCCCTCGGCATTTGATTACTTTTTCGTTTAGTTTTTCATCTTTCGTTCCTTCTTTGATGATGTGAGGTGATGTTATTCTGACCGACAGAGAAATGAGTATATCAACGGAGATGTGTTTCTATTACAATGACCCAGTTTTGTTCTTAAAGAACTAAAAATTTACAAACTTTCATAATATCCAGATATATAAATTCACTGTCATTTATCACATTCTTTCTGTGACTGACTGAGTATAAAATCACCACTCAAAATGCTCATGAGAATTCTGATCTATAATCTTAGCATGCTAACCAAATATCTTAGCTTTCTTGAGATGTAGTTCTTTGGGTCTGGGAAAATGATTAGATAGATGGATCTTTAAATATCCTTTATCTTCATCTTTCTCATTCTTTACTGAGACTACTTTTGTTTATATAAATTTTTTTCCAATCTATCTATCTTTGATTGATCTATCCTACACATTTTGTTATTCCTTTTATGCAACATTTTCAAGTTCGATTTTTGTTCAGTTTAAATATACTTATAAATCTTGTTGGTCTGCACTCTTTGCAGCCTTGTCTATCTTTTATTTTCGTTTGGTATATTTTTCTGTTTTTGGTTTAATTTGTATGTTTCCTTTTTTGTAAATCGTTTGTCTCTCTACTATTATTTTGAACAACTTCGATTGCAAAACGAACGAAGCTCGTTAAACCTTGGCCTTGAGGCCCTTAAATGGTTCGCATGTTGGCTTTTTTCGGTTTTTTTGTTTTTTTCTTAAAGTCTCTTAAACCTGGTCTTTTTTGCTGTATGTTACCAAAATCGTTCTCATGCATCTTTTCGATCTCGTTCTCTATATGTTGTTGGTCTGGTGTAGTAGATTGGCCCGATGTCTGGTCTTTGTCCGTCCGTCTATGGGTCTTTTTTGTCTCGCTGTGTGCCAAGTGAAGCCAGTTTTATTGTTGAATCTTGAATTTTTATCAAAGAGAGAGAGAGAGAGAGAAACACCAAAGGCTGGACGCCAAGTCAAGTTTGCTATCGAGTGAGTTTCCCTTTTGTCGTCCATCTCCTTATTCAACTTCCCTTGATTGGTGTTCATATAAATTTTTTAGCTTCATCTCAACTTCGTTTTAATTCACTTTTTCCTCTCCATTTTTCTTCAATATTTTACTTTTTCTACCACTTCTTTATTTGCTTCACTGCACTTGGTTGGTCATCATTGCAGCAATAACAGCAACAGCAACAGCAGCATGGAATTAAAGCCACCACTTCTTTCCCTTCAATTGGTGGCTTGCTCTCACTTTTGTCGTTAACAAACTAAATTAACCCGCTCAGTTTCTGGCCAAGACAGACAAGTTGCCCTTGGTTCATTCTGTTCTGTTCTGTTCTGTTCTGATCTGGTTCAGTCTTGGCAGTCTTTGTATGGAAAGTAGCCAACAAAAATCGAAAAACAAGAAGGATAAAAAATAATAAAAGCAAAAGTTCGTGACTTTTGTTGTTGCCAATTTTGAAATTTATGCCATAATCTCATTGTAGAATATCACAAAACAAGATTTTTGTTTCATTTTGTTTTGTTGCATCAAAAAATGAAAACCCAAAATGAATAGCTAAATGAGGAAAGAAAGAATCAGAGAAAGGAAGTTCAAGTCAAATATCCTTTAACTGGAAGCTCATTAGCAATTACTTTTGTTCAACTCTCTCAGGTAATCCGCCATAGAAGCAAAATTGTAACTTATTATGGAACATTAAATGATGAAACAAAAGATAGAAAGATAGAAAAGAAAGAAAACAGATTGTTTTTATGAAATTTAATCTTTATAAATCAGAATTTAATCCAATTTTATGTCGAATGATGATGATGATGGCGTCCAAGTTTTGTGCTTCCATGAGTTCAGTTTAATCAACAACAACAAAAAAATTGAAAAATGTTGTTTTAGTAAAAAACGAAGAGTTAAATGGTATCTCTCCTAAATCAGTTTAGTTAGTCAGATGGAATGAGAATAGAAAGGGTGATGCTGCCAAGAAGTTGAAGTTATTAGGAGCGAGGTTGCTACTTATTAGGAAGAATGAGATTACAAAAAGAACTAATCCAATTTTGAAAATAAAAAACAACAGAAGATGTGAACCAAAATTAAGTTAAATGGAATAAGAATTCGGAATTTCTTTAGAGAAATAGTCTTGATTTAGAGATGAGGCCTAGTTTGATGATAGTGAAAGTGGAAATATGAACTGAGTCACCAGAATGGAGGAAAATTGAATTGCCAAATATCTGGGTTCTAAATGAAAATTAGACTCTTTTGAAACCCGTTTTTGTGGTGTCGTTATTCCTTTTCCAATGAAAAACTAGCTAATACTTTGTATTAATGTTGAAACATTCTTCAATGGACCTTTTTCTTATTTGATTGAAAGTATATTTATATCACGATAAACTACAAACTTATTTATCTTTATCCTTGCTGTGATAATGATTTTAATATCGTAAATTAAACACGAAATCAACATAATCAAATAACGGAAGGAAATCCACTTGCAACAAGAGTTGTCACACAGAGTGGCCCAAAGAGTTCCTCAAGTATATTACCCAATGACCCCAAAAAATTTGTATTATTGAATGACAACGACACTTGAATATAATACGAAAAGTAAAAAACAGAGCAAAAGTGAAAGAAAAATAAGAAAATCCTTAACAGGACACTCGACCCAATGGAGAGAGAGAGAGAGAAGTTTTGCTCAAGTGCCTGAACATCATGAGCCTAAATAGAAAAATAAAGATGAAAAAGAATGAAAGCATAATTTCAGCAAATCATGCTAATGAAAAGGCAACGAAGAAGAAGGCTCCTTCCAGCAGCATGGCATGAAGAATTGAATCCTGCGACAATAGAAGTTGCCCAAAATCAGTATTCAATGGAAAAATCAAAATGAAATAATACAAAAACAACCACAGAACATCCAACATAAGGACGTTTTGGATGCTGATGATGATGATGATGCTGAGAGAGTAAGGAAAGCAACAAGGACAACGATAAGGATAAGGATAATCGTGTCAGCCAACAATAAATACAATACAGTACACCAAAGCATTCGCGTGATGTTTTAAGAGGGTCACCATCATCATCATCATCATCATCCTCATCCATTCGCCCGCATATCAAAATGTCCACTTGAATTGTCAACAAGGAGGCAACGCAGGCGGGACATTGCAATGGATAGTTAGAGGACTTTCTGATTGTAAGTGGTACAAAATGTTGCTTTTATCAAGAAGCTTTAATCGCGCATCATTAGCACAGTAAAAATTTTGTGTTCATGATGAAATTGAAAATCAAAAATGAAGAAATCAAATTGTTGCGCGTGGCATGCAAAAAATGCTGCTCCAGACGAAGGCTTTTAAACCTGCTGCCTGTCTGCTGCTATGTAACAACTACCTCCATTGTAAATGCTGTTGATGCTCATGATGATGATGCTGATGATGTTGATGATGATGTATGTATGTATGTATGACCATATAAGAAGAGATGATGGAGGATATATGACCATGGATTGTTTGCTGTTCTCTGATGTTGCAAGTTGCCAAACTTGTTTTGCGGTCGAAACAAATAATTGCCGCCGCCGCCACAGTCATCGTTGTCTATATCAGTGGTTCTTAAACTGTGGTCGCGAATGTCTAAGGGTTTGCGGAAAAAAAATCAATATAAACATACCACAGTTATATTTATTACATATAAAAAATAATTAAAAACGGAAAAATGTGTTTTCCCTTCGCTTGAAGAAGACTCACTTTGGCGTCCTGAAAATCATTGGGTCTTGTCTTTATATGAATATTGGACACATAACTTGAGTTTTACAGAACTTCAGTTTAAGAACCTATGGTCTACGTTATGTTTCTACTGTCTGTTCCTGTGATTGGTTGCTGCTTCGCATTTTATACTCGTACTTCTTTATCTTGTTCTGTTTTTTTTTTTTTTTTGTTTGATGCCTTTGCTGTTGCCAGTTTCGAATTGGAATTTCATTATTGAAAATATTTTGAATTGTTCTTTTGTTGTTGTTGTTGGCTGGCAATTTATTCTTCATCATCATCGCCATTGCAATTGCTGCAAAGCAAAGGTAACAAAGACTTTTCTACAGGTAAAATTCTTCACTTTTTGGGCAATATGGGGTTAATATTTTTAGGCAAAAGAGTCGAAAAAAAAAGAGAAGGAGCAAAATGTAAAATTGAAACGGAATATGACATTCATAAAGTAACAAACATAGAACAGCGACTATAGAAGATACAACACTCTGTACTCTGTATAGTGATTGTGGAAAAGATGGGATGGGATGGGATGGGCATGGAATAATAGGAGAGGAAGCAAGAGAAGAACCAAATGAACGAAAAGCAACTCCGCATAATTAACGATGTAAACAAATACTAAGCTCGCAATGTGGGAAGTAAAGTAAGTAAAGTAAGGTAGGAAGGAAGAAAGAGGGGCGAGAAGAACAAAGGCAGTTGGTGGCTGGTATGCAACAATCGAATGAACAAGAAACATGCAATGGTAAAGAGCGAGCGATGACTGTTGCAAGTTCATGGTCAAGAAAACAACAGCAACAGCAACAGCAGCAGCAGCAAGACTTGTTAGAAAGAAGTAATGCATAAAAGGGAGGTTGAAAGGAAAAACAGGAAGAAATTTAACTCTTTATTTTTTTTTTTTTTTGTTTTTTTGCATTGCAGCAATGTGGCAAATTGAATTCAATTTTGGCTTTCCTCCATGGGGCAGCAACGCGCTCTCTGAACTTTTTGCTTTGCTTCGTTGCACTTTTGGGTTTTGCGATTTTCTTATCGTGATCTTTGCCAGACACAAGAAGAACAAGAACTACATACTAACTCACTCCTCATCATGAGCTGGCGTAGAAAAGTGGCGCATATAAGTTGCTGTTTTTGTTGTTGTTGCCAGTCTTTATTTTTGTATTTTTGTTGTATAAATTGCAATTAGTTGCAGTCAGCGAACAGCAGCAACATCGTCGCCAGTTGCTTATAGCAATAAAGTCATATCGAAGTCAAACATGCAACATTGTATGAACAACATGGTGTTCTTGTTGTTGTTGTGCCACAATTTGAGATTCATTTCGAAATTGTACTAAGAGTGTTGTTGGTATCAAAGAGAACTGTATACTAACTACATTTTTAGTGTTGTTGTTATTGCTGATTTATTTGTTCCAAATTGGCAAAAGGCAACCATGTTTTGCTTAAAAATTGACTAATTTGACTTTGGTGTTGTTTGTTTTGTTTTGTTTTGTTTGACCTCTTGTTGTTGGTTTTGTTTTGGAATTTGGTTTATCCTTTAAAAGAAGAGGAAAAGTTGTTTCATTTATGGTTTCCTGCGACTCTTTAAATGTCATTTGGCTTGGCAGAAGGAGACATTTTCAATGTGTAATAAATTTAAAATTAAAATAAGCCAAATGACATTGTCAAACGAAATGAAAATGCAAAAAGAGGCTGAAACCAAGAAGAAGAAGAAACCTTTAACAAAATAAAGCTCAGAGTAAAGAGGAGTTTATATTGTGCGTGAATCTTTGTTTTGGTTAAAGTGATTTGTGATTAGAGGAAGGAATATAAGAGCAATAAAGCATGAAAATATAAGCAATGGTTAGAGGAGAAGCATCAATAGTAATAAGAAGGAAATATAAAAATTATAAATGAAGAAAGAAAAAAAGGCAAATGGAAAGGATGGGGTGGCCTCAGTAGAAGCTCCATAAAGATGTGGCCAATTGTTAGGAATTTCAACTGCATACTATTTACCATATGTTAGATAGAATCAAAAATATCTACAAGCCATGGGTGCAGAATGAATGGGCAGACCAATAAGTTTACTTAATGATATTTTTTCTGTTTGATGTCTTTCGAAGTTTAATATTGATCAGAATCTTTAAAAGAGGCGTCATTTTACTAATCAATTTCCTCATTTGTTATCAGTCTCCCTCTCTTATCACTGAAGCATTATGATTGGAAATAAATAATTGCTTTGTTACAAAACTGCAAATTTAGAGAAAATGTGACCAAATCAAAAACTTATCAAAACTCCATTGAATAATCTACTCAACCTCAGAAATGTAGGTATGCCTTTTTTTGGAATTCAATGGCACTGATTAATGAATTTATAATAATTTAAAGGTGTTTTAAAAAAGTCAGCTGGGAAATAGTAAATGAGAGATGATGATGATGATGATGATGATGATGATGATGATGATAAATAAAAATAACAACACTTCTGCTGTTGTGGCAACTTTGAATGCTTTTGTATTGTATTTTTATATGGCAAAAAAAAAATTATAATTTCTAAAACGCTTTGTTACACTCAATTTACTCTATCACTCAGTCAGTACTTCACTCCTTCTTTCTTTTCTCCTTTGTATTCTTTTATTGGTGTTTTTGCTTTAAATACTTTTGTTTGTGTGATTGATTCTCGTTGCTTTGGTGTTGGCTTTGCATTGTTGTTGATGCCACATATTTCTTGACAATAATACAACAACAACAAGATCAACTTTAAAGTTTATGTTGAGTCGAAGTCATTGAAGTTGCAATAGCCAAACGTTCTTTTTTAGGGTTCCGGAACCAAAGGGTATCAAAGGGAACCGTCCTCGGATCATATCTCATGAACCATAATAGCTAGAGACTTGAAATTTTCACAGAATGTGTAGTTCTATCCGGGCATCAGCAACAATTACTAAAACTGAAATATTTTTAAAAATTTAAAGGGTTCCCCATACAAGATATATTTTGGTTTGTATGGCAGCTATACGAACCAGTAATCCCACGATCTTGAAATATAGATGGTTGGTGGCTTTACATAAGAAACTTTTAGTGTCGAAGTTTCAGTTTGATCGGATTACTAGGGAGGGTACCTCCCATACAAAGGTTGATGGTTATACATTAGAAGCTTATATTGTCGAAAATTCAGTTTGTTCGGACCACTAGGGGGGTACCTCTCATACAAACCCACCATTAAAATTTAGGTTTTTATTAGAAAAACGTTTTTGTTTTTAGGACTATTGAACTGAAATTTAGAAACTATAAGTTTCCGATATAGGCGCGGTACATTTATTGGAATCAGTCAAATCGGACCACTAGAAGGATACATACAAGCCCCAATCTGGAACGGAACCCTCACTGTACTTGCCCGATTTTTTTTTTTTGTTTTTTATTGTATTATTCTTCTTATAAGTATTCATGATATTCTTTGTTCCCTTGATGTTTGTTTCCATTTTTCTTTAGATTTTCTTTATATAAAAATGTTATAAACCATGGGTTTGTTGCTGCTGCTGCTGCTGCTGCTGCCCCTCTGAGTTAAACTTCACTTGCCTTGGTTGATGGTTAAGGTTTGCGATTTCTTGATCTGTTTTTTCTGTTCTTCTTGTTGCTGCTGCTGCTGCTGCTGTTACCAAAGTCAATGCCATATAAGTTATTGTTGTTGTTCTTGTTGTTGCTGTTGTTGTGACCATTCTTATTGCAACAGTTGCATGCAGCAACACACACTAACTTACCGCACATTCTACAATTTTATAGTTTAGTTGCTTTTGGTTTGAAATTCTTGTGTTGCACTTGAAATGAAACTAGAAAAATGAATTAAGAAACAAACTTAAAAAAAAAGAAGGTATAAGACATAAAGAAGGAAATATCGAGAAATAGCAACAACAACAACAACAACAACAACAGAAAGAAAGAGTAGAGAAGCAAAAAAAAAACGATAATGCTGCAAGTTTAGTTTTAAATAAGATTCATTGCTTTTGCTGCTTGTTGCATGCAAGTTGTTGCTGCTGTTACCAAGTTGCGATTTTAAGTCGGGAATCTTCTACATCATCATCATCATCATCCTTATTATATTTGTTGTTATTGTTGTTGTTGTTGTTGTTACCTTCTTTCTATAAATGCTGATGATGATATTGTTGTTATTGTAGATTCGATTCGCTTGCTTGCGTTGAATTGCATGTTTGCTGTTTGCTGTTGCATGCCTTAAGACTTGATATTGTTTTGCCCTGCACCCCCTGTTTGCTGCTGCTCCTGCTGTCTTTGGTTTTCTTTGCTGCTTTTATCATTTCAACTTCTACTGATTTTGCTGAGTTTTAGATATTTTTACTTCTTCTTAAGCTTCAACTGCATCTTGGCCGATGCCGATGCCGATGCTGCTGCTGCTGCTGATGTTCTTACTTAACTCTTAGCTTTGCTAGAAGTTTCGGTTGTTGTTGTTGTTGTTTTATTATTATTCTTATTCTTTGTTGTTAGTTTTGCTTGCAGTTGCTGTACTTTTGTGCTGCATGTGCCACATGAAGTTTTCCTCTTATTTTGATTCTTTGGTTATTTCTTTGGTTTGCTGTCGTTGTCGTTGTTGCTCTGTTAGTTCTTTTTGTTTTTGTTTGTTTTAATTTTTTTTAATGTCATGTTTGTTGTTTGTTTGTTGTTGTTGTTGTGAATATTGTTTTAGTGGCAACTGCATTCATGCAACATTGTTGCAAGAAACTTTGTGTTGTGTTTTTTTGTTTTGCTTTGATTTGTTTTTAGTGTTTTTTTTTTTCTATTTTCTGTTTGAAAAAAAAGAAAAGAGAAACAACAGCATTAATAAATTCTCCTTATTTGGTCTGTTGCTTTTTATGTTTTGTTTGTTGTTACTTCTAATCAAGTTCCTATCACATTCTTTACTTTGCTGATTTTCCTCTCACTTAGAATGCATATTTCTCTTCTGTTGAGTTCATAGGAAAGTATTTTCGCTTATATATGAGTCTGAAACATATTCATCTAATTTTCCAGAATTTTTTTGTAAGACAACCAATAGAAAGAACTCCACATATCTCTTTCTCTGTGAGCCTTTAGAAGTAAAAGAAAGTTTAAGGTTACATTATTTCCAGCATAATAAATTTTTAGTTCAGACTTGTGTTCTTGAAATTGATTTTAGTGAGGCTCAAACGCTGCTTGTCTCCTGAAAAATACATAAGTATCAGATATGATTGATTGAAGCGCCTCCAAAGTTTCCTTGACGGCTTGTGTCTCATGTGGACAAGTGTTCTAGCGATGACTTTTGGCATATTGGGACGTTTAACCTTCAATGCAGCAATTGTTATTATTAACGCTTCCCAGAGATGATTTCGTTAAGGTGGATTAGCTCACAGTAGATCACTCCGGGCTGATCCCACCAGATACACAGCATTAGCTTCTTGTCACTTTCTGTACTTTAGGTTTTATCAGTGTGGATCCACTTTTCGTTCCTCATCCCGATTCGATGCAAAAGACCCTTCTGATTTTGGTTTTAAAGCAGTTGTTTGCTCTTGGAAAAAACAGCATTTGACATCTCTTGGCTTGAGTTCATACGGAACCCAATTTCCTTGTTTGTGTACAATACCCGTTTCCAAGAAATGATTTGAAATCGTTTGGTTGAATCACTCTCAAGATTTGAGCGAGCTCCTCTGGAGTTTGCCATGAATCTTGGTCCAATAACGCCTCCAATTCAGCTTCATTTAACATTACTGGCCTTCCTTCGAGTTCTTTGTCTCTGGTGTCAAAATTTCCACTTTTAAAATGCCGGAACCAGAAGTCACATGTTTTTCATTGATGAAGCATGTGCCCCATATGCTTCAATCACACAATCTATGTCAAGTATTCGATGTCCATTGATTGCAATTTTCTTTAAATTAAAGGCAGGGCTTCCCGCCAATTTTGTTTTGTCGGAACAAAGCTTGACATGTTTAGATCACAAAGAAAGTTTGTTGTTTACACTTCATCGATATAAAACATATTGATTTTTAGAGGGAAATAATGAATAGAGTTGCCAGATGATCCGATGCGATTTAATGGTACTTACGCCCCTCCCCCCATTTTATTCTATATTTAAAGCTTAATTTATTATTCTAAGGACTTTAATCTTCCAACATTTTATTTTTCAATTTCCAATTACCAAAACTTCTGTTGTACAAATAAATGTTATTAACGATATCATCATCAGCAATAACAATAACTTACAACAAACTCATCTAAACTGAAATTGTTTGCTTACAAACTTCAACTGATTGGTTTCTATTACCTTTTTTACTCAATTTAATGACAATTTTTTATATGTTTCTCAGGTATAAAATTTATGTAAAAATCCATTTTCCTCCTTGCAACGCAACAATGCAGACATTTCCTTTTTATTGTTGTCGTTGTTGCTGTTCCATATTGCATTTTTATAACTTAATCAATATAAAAAAAATATATATATATGTATATGTTTTATTTATTTTAAGTCTTTAATACTCACTTCCCCACTCCCCTACGCAGTCAATTTGTTGTTTTGTGCATCTACTAATATTTTGTATCTTTTCTTTATTCTCTTTTTAGGTAAGCTCAACTTTTCTATATGCATTTATTTTGGGTTTTTTCGTTATCAACGGGAAAATTGTTACAAATCTGCTGTGAAAAACAACAATAACAACAAAAGTGAGTAATAACAACAAAAAACGCAAATCATTTAACGAGCAAATTTCAGCTTAGAGCTTCCTTTTTTTTTATTTGAACAATGTGAAAGCCATGAAAGTTGACAACAAATTGCGCGTAAATCCCATAAACCGTTTACAGCAGCAACAGACTACAACAATAAGAACAATAACAATAGACGATTCACTTTACAGTGTAGGGTGTGGTGTGGTATCCGTCATGGGGTTGGTGGGTAAACTTGCAACAAACAACAACAGTATCAACAGTTGTTGCATCAATAACAAATGATTTTTATGCAGCAACAAAAGCAACAACAACAACACAGAAAGTATCATCACTTTCTGGTTTTTGTTGTCGTTTTATTGATGGAGCATTTATATCTGTGTGAGAGGTCCTTTGAAAGCAAAACGAAAATGGGTAGTGGATTTAGTGTGTAGAAAATACTGAATGCTGTTGTGTGTAGCTTTGAAGAGATTTGTCGGGAATTAAAGCCTCAGTCGGCCGGTCTCTCTCTCCTTTCTCGCTTTATATTTCCCACTCGATTCGATTAGCCTTAAGTTCAATGAAAAGGTTTTTTGGTTTTCCTTTTTTGGTTTAATCAAATGTCAAAAAGAAGCCCTAAACATAATTTTATAACAAAAAAAACTAAGTTAAAATCCTTTAAGACCCTTAAAGAAAAACTAATTTTTATTATCCCACATTTGTTGTAATTTAGAGTTCATAAATTAGAATTTATTTTATGTTGGGAATTAGATATTTTAACTCTTTTTAGAAACATTTCTGGAAATTTACTTTAATTTTTGATTGTGCCTAAAGGGTTCATTAAAATATATTCAGTGATTTAAAGATCATTTTTTCAGTTTTTAAGTTTATCTGGGTAAAATTATTATCTCCCCATGGTTTAAAGCAAAGTCGAAATTCCAGTCCAACACGACGATACACAGAACATTATTGCATAGCAATGGATTTTAATACGGGTTTCACTGTAATTTTTAGAATTTTTTGCGGGCAGTTTGAAACCAAACCGAAGAATGTAGGAACCGATTTAGATCGCCCAGTGGGACTTTTGACACACTGCCCAATTCATCAAAGAAAGGTCTCCTGAGAAAACGGGTTCGCCTACCGAGAAGAGTAATGCAAGTCACATAGGAGGTGTTGATTGTTTTCTTATTCCTCTTCATCTTGACAGCTATTATAGAAGTCTTAAGTCTTAGTAGAACGCGTAACATTGAAGCCATCAGGATCAATTGAGCAGTGCCCTGTTAAAACTCCCGTCATCATTCGGTTCCTCTTGTTAATGTGTAAGAGTTTGGAGGTCCGTTTGGGCTGGTCGAAAGGCCAGAGTATCCTAGAGACAGTGCAGAAAGGCTCATTCGCCCACTAGCTTTATGGTTTCCCGCATTCAGTTCTTAAAGAATGTCTTGTAAGGGTCTGCTTATGACCGCAACTGCTAGAGAAACGGGTAGCACTGATCCCCTTTTAGCCCACTCTCTCTCTCTCGTTACTTAAAAAGCCAGAATGACCAGGCGCTATATAATGAATATGAAATCTCCTTGGTGTAGTTTGTTAATTTCAGGTGGGAAATTTTGGGGTATTTTATTGTACAATTTCTGGTTGGAAATTTAGTATCATTTCTTTCATCACAAATATTATTGGGGCTTCCCTTTGTTATATAATTAACCAGGCCAGAATAGAGAGAAATCTCATATGAAGAGATGTTAATTATAACAATTTCAGTAAGGCAAACTTTCTCATTTCTTAAGCTATAATCTTCGCTTGTCGTAAGTTTTTGTTATATAAGATTCAACATGATTCTCTGTTAACATAACTTATTAAAATTTTATGTATCAGAATAGTAAGATTACTATTTCGCAGGCAATTCATTCATTTATCCCAGTTGATTAAACGAAGAAATCGAATTATGATGTGTAAACCAAAATAGCTCAAATTATCTGTTAGCGCATCAACTGAATTAAAGGCCTTCTCTCTTACCACAATACTTATTTGCTCAGATTTATTGATTTCTAGATTGTTGCGGTCTCTATAAAAAGCCACCTGCATGTTAATAAAATATAAAACAATCTCCCTCTTGTGGCTAAGGAAAACAGAAGTGCAAGATCATGACAAAAGACTTAAGCAACAAACTTCACTTTGGATTTTTTTTATAATTTTCCGAAACTCAACAAAACAAACATAAAATTTTTACTACAAATTTTGAAGAACAAAAAAAAAAAAAAAAGAAACCAAAAAGAATCCAAACGAAAAATTTGCTTCATCTATTATAATTTTTTTTTTTTTGTTTTCTCATTGGTCATCAGCGGTATATTTCTCCATATTTAGCATCATCCATTATTTTTTCTTTTTTTTCTCTCTCAGAGTCTTTAATAGCGCGTTGGTACAAGGCTAATATTTTGCTCTTGTAAACTGCTTTTTTCTTGTGTCCATTGGCTCCGCTGAGACCCATCTTGAATACATTAAAGTTCACTGTACTTAGTAAAAATGGTCGCCAGATATGTTGGGAATGTGTTGGCAGCAGATGTCCGAGTGCCAGCAAATCGCAACAATTAACTAGGGCGATTTGCGTATTAAGAACTGATGGCCTATTGTAGAAATCACTTATTTTTTCTTTTAATAAAGTTGGTATATTTTGCATACTGTTCCGACAGAAATTTACAATTGCTATTATATCTTCTGGATCCATTTTGATGGAAATTATGGTTTAGTTACTTTTGTAATTTATACAGCGAATTTTGAAAGTTAAAATAATTATTTATTTTGTGATATTAAAAAATTTTTGAAATATCAAATACTGTCTACTTTTACGAACATATTTTTATTAATGTATATAATAAATAAATGATAGGAAAAACTCCATGTTTACTTTATACTTTTATTGTATCCATAATAATTTAAGATTAACCTTTAGAAATTCCATAAAAATGCAAATCAATTCTAAAGTTTCTGAAATATTGAGCTGTCAATTATATCCTGAAATTGTTAATGTTCGGACCAATAACATAGCATATTGGATCTATGTTTGTTTGTAGCCTATGAACTCTGAAACCGATTGACCGATTTTGATGAAACTTTCAGCGCAACTCAAGCATAGTAAGGAGAGTGTACCGAGCTGCAGAAATACCAAACTCTGCTCGAGCGTAGTAAAGCGCGCCTGATTAGCTAGTGGATTATATTTCAAATCTTTAATCTCTTAAAATATTTGATTACTATTCAATAATTTTTGTTTTGAAATAAGTTCTCATATTTCCCGAAAACCATCGAAGGAAGAAAGCCAATTCATTGTCTATACAAATTGCAATACAATATTGAGACCGATTTTTTTTGGAGTTATACCATTCAGAAATCCTATTTTCATGAATTGTTAGAACTCTTGAAATATTTTTGTATATTTTATTTTCTTTTTCAAAGCCCTTTGTTTATATTATTTCGAACTAAATTCTTTTTTAAATAAATTATCTCATACAAGTATTAAATTGACATTTATTGTACTGAGATTATCAAAAAGGAAAAGTGAAAAGCTTTTCTCTAAATTCTAACAGTATTTTAACTAGAACACACACAGACACCATACACATATGATACACATACCCATGTATGTACATTTACAGCAACAAGTTCATAAATTCTAAACTGTTGCTTGCTTTGGATGGATATCAGTCAGTAGAAAAGTCCCCTTCTTTTCATTTTGCATTTAACAGAGAGCTTTTCTTTCCCCTTTTTGTTGTAAAAATTTCCCCTCTTCACAAAAAAACGAATTGAAATGGAAAATAAACTTACCCCTGGAAAAACGAACAAATGGAAAACCACCTTTATCACCCACCCCCACATTGGTAAGAATCAGAACAATCAACAAAGGAATTTGCACCTTAGTGGCTTGACTTCGCCATGCGCACAGCACATTTTCGGAGTAAAATAGAATCAACGAACAAACGAACGAACACAAAGTTGCCTTCGTTGTCATTCGTTTGTTTATTTCTCGGTTCATTTGTTTGTTCTGTGTGTTGTGTGGGGGTTGGGGGTGGTTGGGTGCTTTTCACCTGTGTGTACTTTCTTAAACATATTTTGCTATGCACGACACGACATACGTACGAATGACTTCCGATGATGATGACGACGACGACTTCAAAGCACGCACGAGCCAAGCGCACACGAAGCTGCTTG
Source organism: Amiota minor (assembly GCA_037043295.1). Lineage (NCBI taxonomy): Eukaryota > Metazoa > Arthropoda > Insecta > Diptera > Drosophilidae > Amiota > Amiota minor. Next base: position 2,047,941 of record JBAMAW010000382.1, read on the forward strand.
GTTGCTTGCTTGCTTATCTTTATCGTTATTGTTCGTGTTCGTGTTTCATATTCATGTTTCTTTCTTTGTTGTTTGGGGGTGGGTGGGTGTCGTTGGTCATAATGATGATGATGGCCGACGATGACGACGACGACGTCGCCAACGACGTTGACGATGTTGGCTGGCAGCAGCAACCGAAGCAGGTGTAACACTTATTATATTTTCACGTTGATTTTTCATTGTTTTTCTTTTATTTTGTGATTTTCCATTACTTTTCTTGCTCGCTCTGTCTGTCGCTCGTGTTTGTGTTCGTGTGTTCTTCATAGTCGTCGTCCCATGTGTTCGGTTGCTTGCATATTCTAACTCGCTCTTGCACATGTTTTGAATGCTTTTGCACTCGTTCTGACCGACAAACAGACAGACGGACGGATGGACAGACACACAAACATACGTTTGCTCGCTCTCCTTTTTTGTGTGAGGCGTTCTCGCTTGCACTTATAAGATAATGAATACGCATAGCGCGCATGCATTTGCTATCTCATGTGTAAGTGTATGCGTGCCGCGTGTATCTATGTGTGTGTGGGTGAGGATTGCCAGTAATATTGTTACTGCAACAATAGCGATTACAACAACCAGAACTATGGGTCCTTTCGTTTATGAAAATGCGATTTAGCACGAAGGTGAAAGCATCCATCCAACGGCGTGCCGTTGTTCGCTTTTATTATTCGTTCGCTCGGTCGGTCGGTTAAGGACGACGGACAATGCAAGGATGCGTGCTGACGACTGCTGGCGTCAGAATTTTTGCATGCAGCGCTGTTGACGTTGACTGCATCGCACTCTTTTGCTGCAACACGCGTCGTAATCAACAGGAAGCCGGCCACGCGCTTCTTCTATTGCTGTAGATTATTATTTGTATTTCTATGTGTGAGAATGCTTGGTTGGGTCGTTGGTGGGGTGGTTTTTGAGTGTGTTGTCTCAAAGAACTTGAGGGTTGATAAAAGTGTGGAGCGCGACGCGGTTTGATATGTTACTTCTGTTGTTAACAATTTTTATTGTTTATGTTTACTTTGCACGGCATCGTCATCTTTGTCGACGATTTTAAGCCATTGAACTGCATAAGAATGGAATGAATGGTGGTTGACTCCTTGATTTCAATGTTGTGAAAGAAGAGGGTGTTCCTCTGATAATATCACAATTTGGCCTGGTCTATATAGGAATTTATCATGTGTGTTGGCATGTTTTTTGATTATTATTTTTTTTCTCATTTGAAACGCAAAAGAATTTATCACTAAATTCTCATCAATGAAATTGTTATACCACATGAAAGTGTTATACGTACGTCTTAGATCAGAGACGCCAATAAGAAGCAACATGTTTACCACAAAAAAAAATAAAAGACAAACATCAAGTCAAGGAATGCGAAAAAGACGCAAAAGAAAAACAAAATAAATGAATAAAGAATAATTGCTGCGTACCTGAAGCAGCTTGAGGCATTTACAACAAGAACAACATTGACAAGTTGAAGATCTCTAAGAGAATTTCAATGCACAAGAAGAATGAATCGCTTAACATTGTCAAAGCAAGAACTTTTTCTACGTAGGAAGAAGAGCAACAGCAGCAGCAGCAGCAGTAGAACAAAAATGAAGAAGAACACACAAAAAATGAAGAGAAAATATAATTGAGCAAGCAGCAGCAGGTAAAAATTATAAGAGAGTAAGAGCAGAGTATTTTCATGCTCTCTCACATACGCTCAGGTGTGTTTTATCCGAATTTTTAGGAGTTTTTACTATGGAGAAATGTGTGCGCTCGTTCTTGGTCAGACTCACTTAATTCTAGCAAAGCAGCAAAGCGTAGCTCACGAAGTCGAAGTCGATGAATTACGAATGTTGCGCAACGTTGTCGTTCTTGTAGCGTCGGCTTCATTATTATTCTTGTGTGTGTGCTCGCTCTCCGCGCTCTTTCTTTCTGTGTGTGTGTGCTCTCCCACACTCATACTTATGCTGTGCTCATACTCCTGTTTCATTATGAACAACAAACGAACACATGCTTTGCTTTCATCGTCATCGTCATCGTCAGCGTCTGCTTGTACTGCTTCCGCCGTCATTATTGCTGTGTTGGACTGTTGCTTTTGCTTCGCTGCTTATGCTGCTTTGATTGAGCAGGAAACCACTGTTGCTGTTGCTGTTTCTGTCGCTGCTTATGCTAACGACTCTGCTTCTGTTGCAGTCGCTGTCGCAGTCAATGTTTTGCTGTTGCTGAGCAAGCAACAGATCCGAACTCCGAATCAAAAAAACGTATATTACCTTAGAATGCCAGTCGTTCTTACTTAGTCTTCGTACAGTCTTTAGTCTTTGCTTTAACCCGTTCCAATTCTGTCCGCCGTGTTTGTTCGCTCGCTCGCTCACTCGCTCGTTCGTTTGTTCGTTCGTCGTTCTCTATATAAATTATATAAATATTATATTCTATAACAATAATAATAACAAAAACAACAACAACAACACCAACCAGAATTATAATCAGCAAACGAAACAACATAAAACATATTACAACAACAACAACAACATCATTATCATCATCAACAACAACAACAAGTAATATTCATATCAACAAAATACAATAATAATAATCACAATAACAAAAACAAAACAGAACAGAACAGAAATTATCAAATAACATCAACATCGTCGTCTCCAACGTCGCAGTTGTCGTTGTCGTCGTCGTCATCAACATCATCATCATCACCAACATCAACAACATCGTCGTCGTTGTTGTCGTAACTGACGACCGACCGAAGTAGTTGAAGAAGAATATTCGCACCACCATCACCATCGCATCAAGAAGAAGAACAACAGCAACAACTCAATATCATATCACTACTAGTACTAGCAAAATACCATACCACCATCACCATCATCCTCCATCACCGTCACCGTCACCATCATCAGCAAGAATATTGAAGCCGCTAACAGCAGCAATAACAACAACAACAACAACAACAAAAAATATAACCATCCATCCGACCGACCGACCAACCGACCGACATACACACACTCGAAAATTTCAATATCCAAATCAAAGTTGAGTTCAAATCGAAATCGGCCGCAATACCAGCAACAACGTCTCTTAAATAGCACGCGGATAATCATCACAACACACAACATATTCTCGATTCTTAACTCTTGATTCAATTCGCAATTCGCAATTCAAAATAAATTAAAAAATACAAAAAAAAAAAAAATCTCAACTAAACCCAATTCAATTTAAATTCGAAACTAAATTCAAATTCAACAACACAAAAAAAAAAAAAAAATCTAAATCAAAACAAAACAAAACACAAAAAGAAAAAACAAAATAACACAAAAAAACAAAAAAAAAAACTTATCTCAGTTCAGTTTAATTTTGCACTCTTGACTTGATTCATTTGTTCATCAAAACTATTTTATGATTGTAAAATAAACTTCTACAAAAAATCATCTAAACAAAAGAAAAACAAAAAATATAATTTAAAAAAAAAAAAAAGAAAAAACAAAACAAAAATCATTTAAACGACAATCGGTAAAAATAAATACTACAAACTTTTTAAAATAAATTTATAAAAATTTCTACAAGAATTTCAACAAGAACAAAAAACAAAAAACGCGCGTGAATCTATCAAAATTCCTCAAGAAGAGACTCCAAAAGTGTTTTGTGTTTTTAACCCCCAACATATTTTTACAACATTTCAATCTTTAAACAAAAGTAAGAAAATTGAATTGATTATGATTTTTTCTTATATAAAATTTTTTGCTTTTTGTGTTTAGTTTTTTTGAATTGGTTTGGTTTTTATTGAAATTTAAATAAAAGTCAAAAAAGTAGCAACAAAAATGGAAAAATATTAAATAGTAAAATAAATAATAAATTACGCACATTAGAAGAAGAATAGAATCATCTCCATTAAATATTTAAATTCCAGTAAATGAAAGCAAAAAAAAAAAGGCAAAAAATAAAATGAATAGCAAAATAAAAGTTCGTTGATTCTTATTTGGAGACAGAAATAGAAGCAACAACTCAAAAAAGAGAATTTACTGATTTTTTGTTAGTAACAATAACAATAACAACAACAGCAAGAAGAATAAGAATAAGAATAATAATAAATATATACATAAATAAAGAGGGGATGAGAATGAGAAGAACGATTAGAATTGGATTCAAAATCATCATCATATTCATGTTAGTAATTCATTCTTGTTTCTTGTAGTACGAGTATTTTTTACTTGCTGTTTGTTGCTTATTTTCTATGTGCTAATGTGATTACCACTTACCACTTTACTTTTTCATCAGTCAGTCTTAATTGTGTTGGACTGTCTCACTCACTCACTATTTGTCTGCTACTTGCCGGTTTTACTTCCATCATAAGTATTTCAAAAGCAATTCTCTCTGTTAACACTCTTCTTCACACGAATCATACAAACAAACAAACAACAATTCAAGCCAAAGCCAGACTTATATGCAGTGTGCTGTGTGCCAGACCAACCTCAGACTCAAACTCAAACTCAAATTCAGGCAAAAGAAATATAAAGAAATGAAGAATATACAGAGGTCTCTAAAAGAAATTACACACAGTACATAGTTTGAGATACTCTCAGATACAAATACGATGAAGAAAAACATAGGCTCAGTCAACAACTTCAACGACAACGAACACGTTAAACAAAAGAAACGAAAAGCGGCGTTCCATCTAAAGTCGTAGTCGTCGTTGTCGTGGTTGTCGTCATTTTGTCGCTAAAGAAATTTCAGAATATAAAAAATAAAAAAATAAAAATAAAAAAACCGGCAAAAAACAGTAAAAAAAAATTAACAGCCGCAATTGAGTGAGTATCTGAAAAAAGGTAACCAAAGCAAAAGCATAAGCTAAGCAAAAAGAAGATACAAGAAAACACGTTTTTTCTGAATTTGCTTTGTTTTATTGCTTTGCCTTTTGTCTTTGCCTTTGGTTTTTGTGCATGAAAGACAAAAACCAAGCAGTTAAAATGAATTGAATCAAACCAAGCCAAGCTAAGCTGAGCTGGGCCGAGTTCGTTCTCTCTCAAGCCAAAGATACAAATTGTGTAGTAAATGAAGAAGTATGTATATATATACATACAATAATATATGAAGTGAAGCCAGAAAAACGAAAGAATGAATAAACTGAAACAGGCAAAAAAAAAGAAACAAAAAAGGTTGAAAAAGGTCTGCATTGTCGAAAGCAATAGCAAAACATAGTTTAAAGCAGCAGTTAATAATAATGAAGAAGGCCTATAAAGTAGATAAAAGTAGAATTAGTAATAGTCATAGGCCATGGTCATAAGATACATATACATGTGTAGATACATATGTATATAAGTAAGGAGAGGAAATAATAAATGATTATTACCAAGAAGTCTGTCTTTCTATCTATTGTAATGATGATAATAACATTATCATTATCATTATCATCATAAACATTTAGCGTGTCTTCTTATTTTCTCTCTTCTTCACAATTCCACAATTCATTCAGTCATTTAGGCTTAAACCAATAAGCAAGCAAGCAAAGCACTCCATTTAAAAGTAAACGACAGTCAAACGGTCATTCGACTTTTATACACTTGTCTTGACGTCTTTTAATGAAAGAAAGATAGGTAGAAGTAAAGAAAGAACACAAAAAAAAAAACCTATTGAGTTGTAAAAAAAAAAAAAATCGCGAAAACAAGTTAGAAGAAACACAACTCAATTTTTGCAAAAGGTTTATTTGACTAAACTAGACTTAGAACTTTTTAAAGGAAATGGAAATAAAAAAAATTACCTTTTAATAGTCAAAAAAAAAAAAAACAATTAAAAAGAAGAGATGAGATATACGCTCTTTTTTTTATTATATTATTTTTAATGATTTTTCTTCTTTTGTTGCTATTTTTGACAAAAAAAAAAAAAAAAATAACTAAGAATGAATTTATATTTTTCGTAAAATGAAATTCTTTCACACAACAGCTAAAACAACAACAACAACATCAGCAGTAACAACAACAACTACAACAATTCTAAAAAAGATATAAAATTTCTAAACATAAAAGAACAAAACTTCTTCCTCAGAAATCAGCAACAATCGCCAATAAAAAAAAAGAATATTAACACTGTGACTCAAAAACCTGAAAGAAAAAAAGAAAAAAAATAAAATCTAAAAATTCGTGCGCTCTACAAAAAAATTATTATTTATAACAAAAGCGTGTTTAAATAAAACAAATTCAGCAAAGCAAAAGAAAAATCAAAAAGTAAAAAAAGATTCAGCAAAACAAACACAAATAAAAATTCATTCAAATTAAAACAAGTGAAATTTTTTATTGCAATTTTAAAAGAAATTTGAAAACCATTTAAGAAAAAGAATACGAGTAAAAAATACAACAAAGAACCACAACAACAACAACAACAACAACAACTAGAACAACAATCAGAACGACAACTTTAAAATTTCTCAACTTCAACTTTGACTACACTCTCATTGGTAAAAACAAAAAAGATAAACAAAATTTACATTTTTCCTAAAAAAAAAATTATTATTTTAATTTTTTTTTTTTTGTAAAACAATTTTCAATTTTTCACTATTATTTTTCTATTATTTTTACATGTTTTTCTCGTTTTGTTATATATAAAATTTAATTGAATGTAATTTTTTAATTATATTTGTTTATTGACTGTGAATACGATCTCGCCCTCGCCCTCGCCCTCGCCCTCACCCTTGTTCTCATACCAAGTTAGTTAGCTAGAGATCCCTTACTAAATATTTAGATAATCTAATCAAATGTTTTTACATTGAATCTTCCAATTTATCAAACTAGTGAAATTTTGTAATCATAAAATTCTTAAAAAATAAATTTATTTTTCTAATTAAATGAATTCTTTATTAGAATCCTAAAAAGTCATATATTTTTGAAGGTAAATAATAAATAAATAAAATTGTTTAGAAATTTGTGATATTAAAAATATTTTAAGAAGTCGACATATGACTTCTATAAACTCAGTATTAAAAATTCATGTTTATAAAATTTTGTCAAGGTATTCAATATATTTATACAAAATTTCAAAAAATCTCATAATTCAAAGGAACTTTCTTTCTATTTTAAAGTAAACAGAAAAGACTTAAAAACTCTAAGAAGTCTGATTTTCCCATCTTACCATCAATCAATCTTCCTAAGATTGAAGACTATAACAATTTGAAACGAAAGACAATGAATTTTTTATTGTATAAACTAAATAAATTTATCAATCTGCAGAAGAATCCAGTTTTTCTGATCATTAATTAAATTAAATGAAATTATTATTCTGTTGGATTGAATCAAATTCTGTTTCAGAGATTTGAAAAGGAAACTTTACGTCTTTCATAAAATAGAGTTTAAATTGTTAAAATTAGGTAGAAGAAATATGAATCAATTGTGATTGGTTTTTCCTTTCAAATATAGTCTAGAAAATTTATTTATATTCTAGAAAATAGAAAATTTTTAGATCTTTTTCATCTGAACAAGTAGATTTTCTTTTCTAAAAAAAAAAAGAATCAATCTTTGACATATTTTATTTTATTATTAATTAATAATAAAAAATAATGATAGCAACAATATTTTTGTATTTCAATCGTTTTCTATACATTTCTTCTTTATTTTTCATTGCTTTAATATATATTTTATTAATTATTTACTGCATGTTTCGTACAATTCGAATTTTAATTCAATTATCATAAAATTTTATTTTATTTTATCTTTTTTCTTATAATATATATATTTTTTTTAAATTGTTTATTTCTTTTTTGGTTGGTGTTTTGTTTTTAAATCTTAATTAATTAATGTTTATGTGTTTCTTTATTCTCTATTCTATTCTAATCGTACGCAAAATTTTTTATAAAAAATAATTTATTATTGTTTTATTTTGAACTGAGCAAAATTTGTTGTACGCCGTCCGCTTTACTTTAGTTTAAAACTTCAAAACATCACAACAACAAGAACAGCCAGCAAAAGAACAGAAAGCAAAGCATTAAAATAATACAAAAAAAAAAAAAAATTAAAATAAAAGAATTGAAAACTAATAATAAAAACAACAGAAAAAGAGAGAGACTATATTACATAATACAATAATAAGAATAAATAAGCACAAATAACAAATAACTAAAAAAATAAAATCACATAATTAAAAATCAGAAAACATATTTGGTATTTCTTATATTCTTACCAAAATCCAAGATTCTTTATTCTTTCCCTCAAACTCAACTCAACTCAACTCAAGAAAACAAAATAACCTTAAACTTCAAAAATACCGAAAACATAAATAAAATTTGAAAGGCATCCAATCAAATCATTTAAAAAAAAAATTAATTATTAAATCAAATTAAATTATTGTTTTTATTTTTTTTTTATTTTTAATGAGAGTAAAAAAGTAGCACATTGTTGCTTCAAATCAAATAGAAATTATTACACAAAAATCATTAAAAGAAGAATAGAGAAATAAATGAGATTCAAGATTCAAGAAGAACACAAAGGTAATTAGAAGAGTAGGTTTGAGTTTAATAAACAGAAACCAAATAAAACAATAAAGTTGATGTTTAACCATTAAAAGAGAAAAAATAATAAAATCAAGTGAATATATAGAAAAGTTAGAGAGGAAGGAAAATTAGAGAAGGAACAGAAGATTAGTAAATTATAGTAATAAATTTATATGAAGCTGAAACAAATTATTTACACGTGCGAAATAACAAAGTAGACGAGGAAAATAACAAAAATTAGAAATAAAAGGAAATAATTACGACGAAATTGAAAAGGCAAAAATTGTGTTGAAAATCTTAAGAAAGTAAAATCAAAGGCAAATCTAGACAAAAAAATAAAAGTATTGAAATGTTTAAATTTATATTATTTTAAAAAATTCAAGGGTAACAAATTATAGATAAATTTGCAAAAAAAAAAATGTAAAGAAGAAAATAAAATAGAAAACCAAAAAATAATAAGAAAAAGGTTCTTGGAAAAAAAGGGGGAAAAACAAGAAAGAAAGACATTTAGTTTAGGCATTAAAAGTAGGAAAAGGGGCTACAAATCTGAAAGGCTTTAAAAGCAGTAAAAGAAAAGCAAGATAAAAGTGATAAAAAAAAAAAACAGAGTAAAATAAAGAAAAAAACATATTTTTTGTTGTTTATTCTTTTCAATAAGAAAAACTATAAAAATCTAAACAAAACGTCCCGTTTTTTGAGTGTCAATATAATTGGAGAAAAATATTAAATTAAATTGAATTATCAAATCAAATCAAATCATCAAAAAGGTTGTTAATTTTAAAGTTTAATATATATATATATATATATATTTAAAATAAAAAACAAAACAAATTTATAAATTTATGTATAAAAATAAAATATTTACACAAAAAATTTAAAACAAAATCAAAAATAAGCGACATATCAAAATCTTAATAAAAATAAATAAAATTAATTCATAAACACAATAAAATCAAAAGATATATTTGGTGTCTATTTATACAAAAGAAAATATTTAAATTAGAAATAGTTTAAATATAAAAAACTAAGATAAACACAATCAGAGATCAAAATTTAAGTCAATTGCAAAAATTAGGAAGACAAAAAAAAAACAAGAAAAGAAAACATATTTTATTTTAATCTAAAATAATTTCAAAAGAAAAACACAGTCAATCAAATCAAAGAGAGAGAGATATTTCTCATTCTATCAATCATCACAAATAAACAAATAATCCATCAATCAATCAATTGAATCAATCAATTCTCGAATCCATCAATATTCTATTGATCGTCAATCAATCGACATAACTTTTTGTACATTAGATTTCCATTTCTCTATATCCATTTTGCAATTTTGTTTACTTTGTGTAATATTTAAGTTCTATAGAATTTAAGGATTCAATAATCAAAAGACAACTGTTTCTTGTTTTTCTTATATCAAATTCGAGATTAAAGAAAAGGACAGGAACAGTTTTCTAAGAAAAGAGAACGCGTTTTGACAATCAAGGAAAAATTAGCGAAACCAACAACAAAAACGAATCAAACAAAGAATTCTTAATATAAAGTGTTTCGATTAAATAGAAATAGAAATATATACAAAAATATAGATAAATATAAATATAGATGAACTTTTACTAAAAACTTTTACTGTTTATAAAGAACAAAACTTTACACTTCACCTCTACTATAAAGGATAATCAACTTTTTTCAATTTCTACAATCAAATCAAATCAAATCAATCAATCTACAAAATCTAAGAAATAACAACCTCATTGAGACAATCTTTACAATTACTTTACTTAAACTCTTATCTATATACACAATATTTAGTCATTATTCTATATCTTTCTTATAACTTATGACGAGCAAACAACAAACTCAAGTCCTCAATCACAGACTCCGATTTTAAAACTGACAATCTAATCTCTTCATCACAAAACATAAAAACTCCTTAAATGACAATTTTGTATTTCTTATAAACAGAAGACAATCTCAAAACTAAAAAGCAATCTTAGTGTTTCAACTTGTATGTGCGTGCTATCTTTATATACTTAACTTAATAACATATCTTTTAACAAATAAATATCTATAATATCTATACATCATCTAAAGCTTAAAAATATTTATAAGAAATTTAGTATCAACAAAGTTTTAAATTTCTTAATATCTATACAAATCTATACAAAAATTACTATTTCTTAAAAATCTCTTTTTTATACACAACACAAATATTAATCAATCAAAAATATCTATTCTAAACTTACAATTACATAAAGTATCTTAACAAAAATTATTCTATTCTACACATATTTATCTTTAAACAAATAGAATTATTAGATTGCAAAACAAAATATCTTATTAGACTTAAAAAAAAAAACTAGTTAATAATTAAGAGGGCAAAAGCAACAATTTGTGTAAAACTTTTTTGAAATCTCAAAAGAAAAAAGAAAATACCTTAATAAATATTTATTAATAAATAAATTAAATAAAAATAAATTAGAAATTACTTAAAAAAAAAAGAAAATATTGGCTTAGATAAAAAACAACATAATATTAGAGACAATTCTTATCATCATCACATCATCATCATCATCATCATCATTACCACAAACACCGCGCTCAACTTAATTCAATTCAACTCAACTCAACTGAACTCTACCCCAACCCAAATCCTTTAAACTAAACATATCCTTATTTCCTTCAACATCCTTGCACAAAAATACCAAGGAAAATTATATAAAAAATAATACAAAAATAAATATAAAATAATACAAAATAAAGTAAAAAATCTACTACTGCAACTTGTGCTTACAACAATAACAACAACAACAAGTATAGTTAAACTGCAACAACAATTAAAACAACAACAACAAAGAAAGCTCAAAGCAAAACAACTATAATTTACGTTTTTTACATTAATAAATTTATTAATTTAATCGAAAAAAAAAAAAAAACAAATTTAATATAAAATCAAATTTTATTCAACATTGAGAAATTTGTATTAAATAAAAACGTCATCATTGCTGCGTTAACAGAACTTGCTGCAACAGCAACAACAACTGCAACCACGGCAGCAACAACAACAACAACAACATCATCATCATTAGCAACAACAACAATTGGTAGCAGCAATATCACAACAACAATTGCGACCACCACAGTTTCCGTTGCCATCGCTTCCACGCCTTCATCATCATCATCTTCATCATCATCATCAACAACAACAGCAACATCAACATCAACAACAAAATCTTCGAAAATTCTTTCTACTACAACGAAATCTGTAAAATTTCAAAGTGATTTAGCTTCTGTGACAGAGCAAACTAAACAATTAAACATCGTCAGCAGTAGCAGTAGCAGTAATATCATCAAGAAAATCTCCCCAACATCATCAACAACTTTGTCCCCTGTACAAGAATTGATAATGGTAAGCGCGAACCCACAAAATTTCAAAAAAAAAAAAGAAAAAACCTCCCTCATAAGAACAAAAAAAAAAAAAAACCATAACCAAAACACAAATCAATAAAAAAAAAAATAAGAACAAGAATTAAAAAAAAAAACCAACACAAAATACAAATCAAAGAATAAACAACAACAAAAATACAATACCATAATACAAAACAAAAGAAGACAAGAAAAACAAAAACTATTTTTTGAGATAAACATAAAAATATTTATAAAAAAAAAAGAATCTTTATAGGAAAATTATTTCTAAATAATTTCTAATTTTTCATTTATTTCGAAATAGAAAAAGTATTTATTTTACGTTTTAAAAGACATTAAATGGAGATTCAGGAATGAAAAAAAAAGGGAACCCTTTGGATAAATAAAAGGCGAGAAAACTAAACAGAAATCAAATCAACTATCAATTAAATACAAATTACGTATTGATTATGTAGATTTGAAAATATATTTGAGATAATAAATATCAAGCCCAACGATTTCATGACTTGTAAATGGTTTACGTGTTGGCTTGACAAATGTTTGGAAATGGAAATTTGAATTTAACACCAGTGCATCATCATCACCTTCCTGGATAATGTATTCATTATCCGAATAAACACAATTAAATGACACAGCATTCTTAATAAATATCACAATGCAATGCATTAAGATAAAAGGGTTTTCAATAAGAATGTCCTAACTTTTTTACTTTTCTAAAATAAAACGCAAACGGCTTTTATTTTTAACAAAATTTTATTATCAACTGAAAGTGCAATTGATTCAATTAGTAACGGAATATGACACCACCATGGCTGTGCTGGCAAGCCTTCATACGAATTCTGCAATTTTGTATGACTTGGACGCATAATTCCGGCATCACATTCTGAATTTCGGCGTGAATGTTGTTCTTGATATCAAATAATATCGCCGACCACAGGTGTTTACTGAGGTCAATCATACCAAGATAGTCGTCACGCAACAGATCTGTTGTTTCCTGACTGGTGGTGTGACATGTTCCACCGTCTTGTTGAAAAAATATGTCTTCCGTAACAATGTCGGCCAAACTAGGTAAAAATATAATAAACGTTTACCGCTCTCCTTTGACCAGCAATGCCTGGCCATCCACATACTCGAAGAAGTACGAACTAATGATACCGCCGGCCCATGTTCTGCACTACACAGTAAAGTTTTCCGAGTATGAAAGCATTTACAATATCTTCTGTCCTCCAAAAATGAAATTTTTTTTTTTTTGTTTTTTTTTGATTAACAAAGCCGTTAATCCCAAAAATGTGATTTTTCGCTGAAGATGAATATGTCGGTTAATTGCGAATCAACGGCGGAATGTGTTCAAGGCTTCAAACTGACAATGTTCTGCGGTGTATGACCCGAAGGCTTCAGTTCCTGCCTTGATTGAATTTTAGACGGGTGCATTCCTAAATCCTTATGCAAAATTTGCCACACACTAATCGTTAAAAGGCTAAGTTCTTTCAAATCGTCAAATAATCGATATTTTCGCCTATTGGCATACATTTTCCGCTGCCGCAGCCATATTTGCGGTACTTTTTTCATATTGAGTATCGACCACTAAACTGATGGCTTCAAATTTGTCAATTAAATGAAAAATACACTGCTCGGTTTTATTTTTCAAATAAAATGCTTTTAGCTTGTCGCGGAGAACTCGAATTTTCGTAAAACAATAGTACAATTTCGATACTTTCTTGATTTGTACCTATCTATATCTTTCCATGATAAAATTGTCAAGTCTTGAAAAGTTATGCGGTTCGTTGGTCGTATTTTAAAGTTGGGACGTCCCTATTAAAAATTACTATACACTTATGTAAAGCAACATGCATTATTCGGTTGAATCGAGCATTACATTACTAGAAGAACAGTTTCCAGTCGTTTGCTTCCTGTTGCTCGACTGTTTTAATTCAAATGAAAATTCATACAATAACTTTAAAAATCCCTTACAAAAATCATGCCTAGGTGATCAAAATCAATGGATTTAACAAAACAAATTTGAAAAAAAAAAACAAATTTTAAACTCATTTAAACATAATTCAAGACCATTGCTTCCCAATGCTCGGCTGTTTCAATTTCAAAAAGAAAAATTAGGCAGAAATATCAAAAAACTTGATAGAAAAAAATTTCTGATCAAAATCAATGGTTTCACTATATCAAAATTGGAAAAGCCAAAGGCATTGAATTTATAAGCAGACAAAATAACTTTTGTGGTGATGATGATGATGAAGGTTTTCTCGCAATTTATTTGCTATCTGCCTCACAAACAAACAAAGAAATGTTTTCTCTTCCAAAAGATGGTGACATTTTTTTGTTGTCAATGTATCTGTCTGTGAGCTTTGGGTTCCTGAAGTTAGAAAAAAAAAAAAAAAACAAGAAAGATATAAAAGTCCTAAGATTATTTTGCTTATTTGTGCTTTTAAACTTATACTTAATTCTTAAACTATATTTATCCTTAAACTAAACTTAATCTAATTTCAAACTTAATGACAACAAAATATAAGAAAAATAATCAATCTACTACTACTACTACTATTTTTCGTAGATGATTTATAATTATTATTTTTTATTTATTTATTTTATATTTTATATATTTTCAACTTTAATAAGTAGTTCTGCGCTCCGCTCTGCTCTGCTGTCTCTTTATGTCTGTCTATCTATCAAACTATCAATTTATCTTTCTCTATTCTCACTAAATTTTTTTATCATGTAATTATGCTTTTTTTGTGTTCAGCTTTTTCTTGTCCTATTCTATTCTATTCTCAATCTTTCTTAAGCTATTCTACTGCTGCTGTTGCTGCTTATAAAACTTTAGCTTAAGAACTCTAACTCTCTCTCTCTCTCACTCTTTGTACTTAAACATATTTTCATGATCTTTCACTTAAATTTAATTAAATATATATATATTTTTTTTAATTTTTTCCTTTGTGTTTTGTACTTTACTACTTATTATCCTCTTTAGTCTTTTCTATCTCATTCTGTCACTATCTCCCTCTATCCTATCACTATCTCTCTGTCTCTCTTTTCTATAAATAAATTGTATAATTTTTGAAATTCACTTTTGTAGAACAATTTCTTTATTCAAATTAAATGAATTTCTTGTTAAATAATAATAATAAATTAATTATGACTTTGAGCACAAAATTTTTTCATTGCAAAGTGCAAAAAAAAAAAAAAATACAGTTACTCAAGTTTATAATTTATTTTACAAATTTTTTATAAATACAAATATATTTAAATACAATAAAATATTTACATATTTAGAGAAATTTATTATTCATAAATAATATTTAATATTTTTTTATACATAAAAGAAACAAACACAAAAAAGAAACAAAAAAAAAGAAAAACTAAATTAAAGTGACGACATTCAACTTTTTTAAATGATTTAATACATTTTTTTTTATAATTGCTTTTAAATATTTATTTTTTATTTACTTTAATTTTTTTTTCCAATTTTTTTTTTTTATTATATAATTAATTATTTTTTGTTAAATTCTTACAATTGGAAATTATTATTATTATTAGTTTTTGTATTTTTTATTTTGTTTTTTAAAATTTCTATTTTTTAATATTTTTTTACAAAAAAAAATATATATTTATAATTTCAAAAAAAAAAAAAAAAGAAAATAATGAAAACGAAATTGTTCGTTCGTTCAACAACATAACTTAATCATCATAAATAGCAAATGCAATTGTTGCAAGCACCGCCGCCAACGCATCCGCATCACGTGCAGCATCCAACTGCGGCATACGCAGCATATCCAACAACAGCAACAACAGCAGTCATGTTGCAACATCAGCAGCAGCAACAACAGCATCATCATCATCAACATCATCACTTGCAACAACAGCAACAGCAACAGCTTCATCAACAGCAAGCAGCAGCAGCAGTAGCAATGCAACAGCAACAATTACAACAACAACAGCAGCAGCAAATGCAGCATCAACACCAGCAGCAGCAGCAGCAACAATTCCATTATCAACATCAACAGGCTCAAGCGCAAGTTATGTTGCAAACATATATGCAACAATTGCATGCTGTTAATAATAGTGTTGCTGCCGCAGCTGCTATAGCAGGAGGAGTAACACCAGTAACACCAACAAAATATGCTGCAGCTGCAACTACAACAGTGGCAGCAGGCGGAGGAGTACCACCACCGCCACCACCACCACCGCTCACGACAGCTCAATTCTTTGCTGCACCAACAACACCATTGACGATTCTAGCGCCAGCATGCAATGGAGCAGCTGCTGCTGCTGTTGCTGCTGCCGCAATGTTTGCAACGCATGCAGCAGCAACGCCAACATCGGCAGCAACAACACCCAACAACAACAACAACAACAACAACAATGTAAATAATAATAACCTTAATCTATCAGACGTAAATCGTACTTCTACTACTAGTAATAGAGCTACTACTATCAACACTACTTCTACCACTACCACTACTATAAACAAAACTAAGCAGCAAAAGAAGCAGCAGCAGCAGCCGCTAATGTTGAATCAAACAGTATCTGACAGTAGCCGCCGTGGCGGTTTGTTAGTTGCGCCTACTCAAATGCTACTTAAGCATGATGATTGGCATGTTATTAGTCGTTTTAAGGCTACTTGTACAAGAACAACAACAGCAGCCGCCGCTGGCAGTGATGATTGCAGCAGCAACAGCAGCAGCTCTGCCGCTTCTTCCGATTGCTGTTCTATGTCACCATCACCATCGTCAACTACTACTACTAGTACAACTTCTTCACTACACTTAATTTCTCCTAAAAAGGTTTGTGTCTCATCTACTCTACTCTACTCTACTCTACTCTATACTTCTTCCGCATCTCATCTTAAAGAAAAATAAAAAAAATATATCCAGAAAAAAAAAAGAACAAATTTTATCATTAAATCTCTTGTATATTTTTCTTGTATCTTGTATCTTGTACATAACATAACATACATACGAGTCAAGATCATCATTTCTTTTTACTACAATCACATGCGTTGTGCTTTTTTTTTTTGACTTTATTTCATTTTAGTTTTCTTAACTCATTCACTCACCATCTTTCTTTCTATCTATTCTATGTCTTTATCTTTAAATTTTTCTTGAAACTTTTAGCAAATTTTCTTTCTTCTTTCTATGTGTCATGTGACTTAGAAAATTGTCTTCTTCCAAACTAAACTGTCTTTAGTTGGGAAAATGTATAGAAATTTATTATCTAAAAAATGTTGTGCTAAATTTAGATTGATTTCAATTTCTTGTTGTTGTGTTTGTAATTTGTATATTTTAGCTTAGATATTTTTTCTCTCTTGCATGGTTTTTGTGGTATTTTGTTTGTTTATTTATTTATTTATTTTTATTATTATTTTTTATAACAAAAGAAATTTATCAGGTATTTGTATTGTATTAATAAAAAATATAAATGTCTGTGTTAGGTCAAGTTAGTTCATAAGTTTAAAAAATATATTACTTAAATTATATTTATAATAATAATAATATTGATATTGATATCTCTTACAGCAAATTAATGAATTAATTTTTTAATTTTCCATTTATAAATATTTATTTTAATTATTTTTAATTTTCTTTCTTTATTTAATATTTAAAAAAAAAAAAGAAGCAATTTCAACTTCAATGGAAATTGTGTACTTTTTATAGGTCAAATATTTATTATTGACAGACAGCATTCATTTCCATTGACTGTTTGTGTATGTATGTCAATATATTGGCATCCATCAGTGTCAATATTGATACAATGACTTGATTTATTTAAATTGTGACAACTGACATAAAGGCAAAAGCCAAACCAAGCCAAGCCAAAGCCAAAGCCTTGCCTATGCAAATAGACTTTAGTTCTCGATTCTTGTGTTACCACAAGGTTTATAATGTTGACAGCAATTGGAAAATATTGTAAATGGAAGGCAGAAACACTACTATGTCCTATAAAATGTTGCAATAGAGAATAAGTGTTGGGAAAAATGAAAGGTTCACTTGACATTTGCTTTTGCTATACTTATTAGTTATATTATTATATCATCATCATTTGTTTAGCCAAAGTGCAAATGCAAATTGAATGCTTTAAATTATACAAAAGAATGTTTTCAACGCAACTTTGAATGTGAACACTAACAGATTGTTAAAGAAATTAGGATTGACAATTAAATTGGATATGAAAAGGAAAGAAAGAAAGAAAATAGAAAATAGAAAACCATTACACATTTAGTATTTTTTGCATAATTTATTTGTGTTCGTTCCCCTTTTAACTGTATTTGATGGGTAGAATGAAATTGAAATAGGAATAAGGAAGGTACTTACAACTACTACAATACTAGTACTTTCCAATACAACCACACCAATCAATTGACCGTAATAAAATAATACGAAAGCAATTTACTAGATGTCTAGCATACTAAATAGTTGCAAATAAGCATAGTTAAGTGTTCGGTTCTGTTCTATTGTGTTGTTGTGTTGTTATGTTGTGTAGTGTTTGGACCTTTCAATAATAGAAAACATACTTGAGTGTGAGTGAGATTGCTGCTGCCATAGTGTAGTTGTAGTTGTCATTTGCCATTTTTTCCACCCTTAACCTCTCAAGGATTATATTCTTTTATTATTTGCTTGACTTTATGCCAACTCTACTCTACTAATTTATATACAGTACACTTAGGAATAGTAGAATGTGGTGGTGGTAATGGTGGTGATAGTGATGGTGATGGTCTACCATCAATGGTTGGTTAAATAGGAAATTAAGTGTGCAACAATTAGACACGTGGCCCATAAAGAACAAAAGCAAAATGCATAATATAAATGAAATAATAATAAAAATAACAATAATTGAATGAAATTACATATTAGATAATGAGAGGAGAAAATCTTTAACTTCAATTCTAGTTAGAGAAATTCTAATGGTTACAAATTTCATTTATAAAATATTTTTCATTGTTGTTATTTTTGGTTCTAGTCTAATCTCTAATTGGAGATGTGATAAAGATATTCATGTGACAAGTTGTGTGTATATTTAAGAGTAAATGCACTCTTGTCTCTACAAAAATGATCTCTTATCTAATATACAATAAAAAATATTGACTACAAATAGAGTAGAGGAATGAATTTCCCTTGCAAAACAAAAAATCTGAGAAAATCAGAGGCAGGTCAACTTGTCGTGACTGATTAACAATATCCGTCGGCAGTGACTTTACTTTACTTGTGACAAGTGGGACATTGTAGGACATTACTTTCAGTTGGAAACGCATCTCATCTTCTTAAAGAATTTTGGGAATCATCCCTTGCTTCTCTTAACAATCTCTATATGGATAAATATTGTATATATTATAAAATTATCAATCACAAATCAAATTTCATTCAAATTTGTGTGAACTTTCTTTTGTGAAGATTCAAATGCAACATTTTAAAATCAGATTAAAGGTCTTTAATTTGCAAAGAGAACCATGAAAGCCATGGAAAAAGAGTACTAGGCTTTGCATTGGTATAAACCTTTTGTGTTGCTTGTTTTCTGGTTATATGGAAGGCACATCCCCCTTCTCGAATTTTAGGGAACTTTGTGACATTAACATTAACTGCTTAAAAGTATAGGTAAAAGTATTTCATAAACTAAAGCACTCGCATTTGCTTTACCTTCTAGAAACATTAAGACTTACTTTTTTTTTTTTTTTCATCTTTTACCATTTACTCTAATTGTCATGATGTTGGGGATAAAGGAGGGCATCATTAATGAATGAATACACATAAAGGGAATTACTAAATTATTCTCTAATGATTTCTATTATAAATTCCCTTTTTTAATATTTTTTACCAAGAGTATTTTTTTACGTTTTTATCTTACTTTGAATATCGCATTTGGTTTTTATGTGCATATTAAAATGCAATTGCTTTTTGTTTTTGCATTGCCATATACTCATATGGTTTTTTATCAGTTAGATACTTTGGTATCTTCCTTCCCCCTTTGCACAACAATGCAAGTGACTCCACTTAAACAAATTTGAACATGTCACCGCAACTCATATTGATTAGTTTGCTCTATAGAAAAGTTATTCGGACTAAAAAAACAGAACAAAATTTCTACTAAACTTTTCAACAAAACATGAAAACAAAATATGTGGAAAAGCCACCATTCACAGGATTCCGCGCGTTTGTCTATTTGTTTTGTTGCCGACTGTCAGCAGACCCCGGGAGGGTTCCTTCCATTTCCCTAGTTTTGTTTTTCATATATTTTTCACTTTTTTCGTGGGGGTCTCTCCACCATTTTTTTTTTATCTTCTTTAACGACACCTGCAAACGTGACTTTTTTTTCGCATTACTCTCCATTGGCATATGGCTGTGTGTGTGTGTTTGTGTGTGTCCAGTGTCCTTTCTTTTTTTTTTTTTTCTTTCTCTATTTTAGTTGCATTTTATTATCGATTTGTGTCACCTTTTTTTGTATTTGTATTTTTTTATCATTGTGATGTTTTTCCAACTGTTGCCGTCGCGCTGACTTCACTATTCAATTTTTGTTTCTTGTTTTTGTTTTAGACTTTTTGTCATGTTCTTTGTCCAGTGCTGTGTTGTGGTGTGGTGTCCTGCGTGTTTGTCCTTCTGTCATGTTTCACGCTTGTCACACGCCTTCAAACTTAAATCGACGCCTTTACGTTTTCACATTGCACAAAATTGTTAAATCAAGTGACAACAAATTGAAATTACATTATTTTTATGGCTTTTCCATTGTTAGTTGATATTCTTGTTGTTTCTACTCGTAGAATAGACACGAAAGAAAGGCCACTAAATTTTTTATGAGACTTTCAGACTTTGTTTTAGTTGGCGTTTCTGTTAAGTATTAAATGTCTAAAGGTGGCCGGTCGTTTGGTCTGTCTAAAGACACTCGCTGCTAAACGGTCCTTAATTGGCCTTTAGCTTTTAAGAAATTAGAAGCAATTTTTCCCTTATACAACTTAACACATTTCATCCTCTTTTTCACACACTACTCGCACCACCCAAACAAACCCCTCACTAAAATTTGGGTTCTTCTTGTACTATCGATTTAAAATTTGGACACTATCAGTTTTTAATCCATCTCCACCAACCATGTAAATTTCAAGACCCTAAGATTACTAGATCGTATAGCTCCCATACAAATCCAAATTTAAATTCAAGTTTTTATTAGAAAAACTTTGTTGTTTTTTGTATTAGCGAACTCAAATTTGGAGACTATAAGTTTCTGTTCCATATTCATCATTCATGTAAATTTCAAGACCCTAAGATTACTAGATCGTATAGCTCCCATACAAATCCAAATTTAAATTCAGGTTTTTATTAGAAAAACTTTTTTCTTTTTTATATGA
This sequence comes from Amiota minor, assembly GCA_037043295.1. Lineage (NCBI taxonomy): Eukaryota > Metazoa > Arthropoda > Insecta > Diptera > Drosophilidae > Amiota > Amiota minor. The sequence goes on from JBAMAW010000382.1 coordinate 2,069,204, forward strand.
ACAAACTCCAATTTGGAGACTATAAGTTTCTGATCCATATTCATCATTCATGTAAATTTCAAGACCCTAGATTACTAGATCGTATAGCTACCATACAAATATTTTGGTCTCAGTGTTGAAATGCTGCATGTGTTCTAACGTTCTGTATGCTCAATCACTGTAACGTAGGCAGAAACATTACCGAAGGATGCGTGGAGAGTATGACAACTTCGGAATAGTGAAAGTTAACCTTCTTTTTTCTTGTTTTATGTTTGACTTTGCGTTTAATTTGCCTTCTTCTTTCATATCACCGAAAATTTAAATCTTTTAATTTGAAAATAATTTCCTAATTTGTTTTTTTGACATGTACATGATTGTGTGTATATATAGATGCATACATATCAATATTTGTATGTAATTGTGTAAATCTATCATGAAAATATTTTATTATTAAAATATTTTTGACATGCCGCTGCCGTCGTGATCAAAAGAACCTCAATGTTTTGAACAGAACAACAACAACAACCAAAAATACATAGAATCATTTTACAAATATTTTCATGTTTATTTCATGTTTCAATTTAATTATACAAAACAAAAGACCAACAACAAATTAGCATAAATACTCGTATACCTTTCATAATTTCTATATCAACCCAATTCCTTCCTTCCTTTCTCTTAAACTATAGTTTTGATGCCAATAAATTGTTTGTGTTAATTGAACAAAAAAAGACCAAATTAATTTAAAAACAAAAAACTTGGAATTGAAAAGCATCATTTAATTGGGTATTTATGCTACTTTGATACACCTACATTTGACTTTGATTTAAGGAAAATTGAAATATTCTTTAGAGTTGAGAATTTGTTAATATTTTGTTATGATTTACAAATGTTAGATTCGATTAGGGAAAAAGTGGCAGTGATAGGCCTTGAGTGGCCTATTGTGACTACAGTACATCGGAAAATTTTGTATTCATCAAGAATGCCAAGATTTTCTTCTAAGGCAATTTCATATTTGGTACAGGTTACCCAAATAGCGGAGTCTGGTCCGGTGATAGGCCCTCAGTGGCATAGTCGTCTACTCTTCTTCATAACATTTAACATGTATACAATCTCAACCCCTCAGCCAATGTGTTAACCTTTCCTTTACTATAATAAGAATATTTCATAAACAGTTCATGTTAATTCCCAGTTTAATTCCCGTTGATATGCTATTTTGCGAGGAGGAGTGGGCAAACAGATTAATAAACACCTTTTTGTGAGGGATGCTGGGCAAAAAAAGAAAAAGAAGAAGGTCCATTTTGTCAGTGTCACTGAGTGATGAGCAAAAAAAAAAAACTATCTTTCAATGGTGATGCTCCATGGTAAGCAAAAACAAAACAAACCCTCTTTTTTGTGGAACACTTTGATGGGGCAAGGCTGCCCTAGCCCCTAGGTTGCTTATGGTCTTGTCCCCAGGTACTAAGTGCCTGCCTAATTAGTCTGCCCTTAGTCATCGACTTATATTTTTACCTAAGCCGCCTACCTTCTAATTATTAAATACTTACAAATAGAACAATGCAATCAATAAACCCGTTGACGCGCCTTGTACACTACGCTTATATTTAATATAAATTTTATATTAAATAAATTTTATATTAAATATCAATTATGTATTTATTTATTTAAATAGATTTGAAAAAAAAAACAAAATTTATTAAAATTGAAACAAAATTGAACAAAAATGTAATAAATTATTTTATGCAGCAGCCTTTTTGTTTTCAACAAACACAGAACCAAAATAATATAATTTTATATTGAAATCAACAAAAAAATATAAACAAAAGTGGAAAGGAGAATAAATTAAATTTCGAAAATTTTTAACACCAAAAACAACAACAACATCAAACACATTTACAAACAACAAGAACACAAATTAAAAAACCCTGAGGTGTTAATAATAAAAGTTTCAGCTTCTTTTTGGTTTTGCTATTCTATTACAATATTTTCTGCTGATGTGTGCTACGTTTTTAACCTCTCTGAATCTCACATGTCACACTTCTTCTCCTTCAAGTGTGCATTGTTTTGTTCTTAGAATAAAATAATAAATAAAATATTGAAATAATAAATAAATAATAAATAAAATATAAATCTGAAAATCAGGATCAAAGCAAATTTTGTTGTTTGTTTGCTAGAAAATTGTTTTATGTATGAAAAAATATAAAATTATTTAGTATTTAACAAAATATGTGTCGAATATTTATTGCTGCTTGTTTGTTTGTCTTTTTGAGGATAAACCAAAAAAAAAAAAAAATAGGAAATTTAAAATATTAAAGAAAATGTCAAATAAAATATAAAAACTCACAACCTGATGATATTATTATGGTTATATTATTCAATTTTGTAATGCTTAGTTTTCCTTGTTTTTGAAGCCATAGTTGCATACAATTTCTTGACATTCTAGAGACTAGGTAAATGTTCAGATTCCATTAGATGCGACTCAAGATTTTTGCCAACCTCCACAAGTCATTCAACATTATCCATATTCTCTAACTCCCTTAAAGCGAATAGCATACGCAAGAAAAAAAGTGCAAATAGAAACTTAACAATAAAAACTATTTCCAAAATTTAAAAAAAACTTGTAAAAATTAAAATTAAATTTTATTGAGTCTCCTTCATTTCTACTTTCAAAAGGTTTTCTTTGCCTTAAAAATATTGACCAACAATTTTGATAGAATTGAATTGAAGTCGCGAAAAGTGACCCTTCCACATTTCTTCATCATCCTGAAAAGCAATAAACGAACATCAATTGCTAGCTAAATGCATTTGGTAATTTTTCCTTTCTCCTTCCGTTCTCTTCTGTTCTGTTCTGTTCTGTCTATCTGATGATGAGTTTCTTTCTTCATAGTACACATTTCTCATTTTGCGACGATGTTCGTTCTTAATAAACTTTTCAAATTTAAAAATTCATCAAACTTTCCAAGACACATCAAACAAAAAGAAAAAAAAAAATTAGAATTATATAACAAGTTAAAGATAATAGTACAGAGAAAAGAAGAATGGTCAAAGACTTGGCCTATCTATCATAGGGTCAACATTATAGTCAATGTTATCATCATCATTATCTAGAGAAAAAAACAGAAAGCAAAGTAAAATAAAATAAAATTTAAAATGAAGAATAAAAATTACATTAATTCGTAATCGAAAAACTTGGAAAGCGCGAAATGTAACACGCAACATTGTAAATGAATAAAGAATAAGAAACAAACAACATACAAGAAGGGGATAAATGTAACAACATAGAGAAGAAATAACAGAGAGAAGGAGTAACCATTGGTCTGAGGAAGATAGAAAGAACTAAAGGCAGAAATAACTTTTTGGAAACGATTTAAAATTTATGTGCACTTTGTTTTGTAATAATGTTTTTAAACTAAAATTTCAATTATTTCCATCAACAAAAAGAAAAAAAAAAAACAATTTTAAATTTAAATACAAAAAAAAAAAAATGAATAAATAATAAAAGTGAGTTGGGTGGTGACTTCTCGACGACACCACAATATGTCACGAATGCGAGGCAACAACGTCTGTCAAAAAATTTGTGTCAAGCATTAGAAGATGAACATAAGAGACAATAATAACCAACAGCATAACAATGTATTGTGGAAGAAGGAAGAAGCCGGATAAGGAAGGGAAGGAGTAGCAAAAATAGAGAAAAAATTCTATTTCCCCCCTTTTTGGATAGAAGAATATGTAGCATAAAATTCAATAAACTCTTGTTAAGCACGCAGCAGCTGTGTACGCGCGCAACAAGCAAAAAGCCAGGACAATACCCAAAAGTAGCGACACCAGTCAGCCAGGCAGGCAGGCAGGCAACCAGTCTGCTGGCCCGCATAGTAAAGTAAGTAAGCAAGCAACAAGGACAACGTTTTAAATATTGACAGCTAAAAGCGAGCAGCAAGTGAATGAATGAACGAACAAACGAGCAAACGACAAACGAACAAATGAATGAAAGCACAGCAGAGATGGGACAATAACAATGTATTGCACTCCCATTCCCCCGCCGTTCGTCCATTGCTTCTTCGTCCATTCAATTCAATTCCATTCCCCATACCATTTCTATTCTATGATATTCTATTCAATTTTTGTGTTCCTTTCCATTGACGCAGAGACAGACAAATACAAACGAATGAGATGCCGATTAAATAGATAAATCAACCCTAGAGACATGTTCAACCCAAAAATTTTGCATTCGATCAATGTGAATGGGGAGGGAGGGAGGGCTTCACGTTTTTGTGTTTTCGTATATTTTTAAGATTTTTTTTTTTTTTTTTCTGAGGGTTGCTTATGACACGCAATCATTACGTATATCCTCCTTATAGGCTGACTTTCTTAAGAAATTCTGTTTGTCTAATGATAGAAAATAATGTGTATATAAGTAAATAAGCGCGTGTCTATAACAAAAGTTTTATTTTTTTGTAATATTTGTATGTATGAACGAGTATTTGGGAGGCGGCAGGACTCAGTTGTCAAAGTATCAAGTATTGTTGTACTTGTAGTCTACTTTTAGGCTGAGCCTATTATTTTTAAACGAATTGCGCTAATCACTGAAGAAGTTCTCTCTCTATTGCAATGAATAAAAGTGAGGAAATTATGCCACTTTTATTATATTATTGATATCTGACATGTATCTCTAAGGATGTTTTAGCAGCTTAATTGTTCTTAGGAGGCACAAAATGTGAATTTTTTTATTTTTCCACTATTAATTTGTATCCGATTTCTGATTCTGATTTTATAAATACTATAAATATTTTGCTTTGCTTATCATATCTAAAGTTTAATATAGTTTTTATTCATTTTTTCAACTACAAACAAATTAAAAAGTTATAAAGATTTCAGAAGTACGAAAAAGAAACTACTATAAAAGGAAGACAAAAATAAATGAAAAAGTAAGAAAATTTGTTTGTAAACATTATTTGTAGCGCCTCATGCTTCATGCCACTTGGTCAGTTTGTTGTCATCATCATTTCATGCTTCATGAAAGTTAAAATTGCATTTATTGCAAATTTATTTTTCCTTTAGATATTTCCTTCAATATTTTTTTATTTGAGTAAAATCAGTCAATTGTCATTTTTTATTATCGTCATAATAATTTCTTTTATCACTTTTTTCTCACATTCTTGTATTTTTGATATTTTTAAAAGTTATCCCATTTCGTGTCAGTTTAAGTTTAAATTCAAAGTTTGAAGTGTGACACGCTTCATTCACTTAAAAGTTCTATAGGACAACCAAGAAGTTTTGATGCTCTTTGGAAAGAAGTTAAATTTATTTAATACACAAATTAGTTGATTCAAATGAAAAAAAATATTCTTCATTCTGGCTATCAATTTTTTTCCTTTTTAATATGTTTTGTTTTTTATAAAAAAAAACATGACACAAACCTTAAAGTGATGTGATATGTCTCCTGATCTTAAGGTTAAAAGTGTCTTTGCTCTTCTGTGTCTATGATAGTATGTATTTTTTATGGGGCATTCATCGTCATCGTCATGATAACCCTAACCCATAATCAAGTTCATGTTTTACCTTTTCTTTTTTTTTTTTGTGACGATGATGGCGACGACGACACACTACTTAACTGCAATCGAATATCCCCAACAATATATAGTACGTAATCTGAGCCATGAAAGGAAAGCCAGTCGCATTAAAGTGGGGCTCTCTCTCTCTTAATGTATAATAAGAATGATGATGTGACTGTGGCATCTAAACTATGTAGTTCACTTAGCTCTGAGTGAGGTCTGTCCGATTCTGGTTGGTTGGTTGTATGGCAAAGAACATGTAAAACTTATTAATATGCAATGCGCACATTGTTGCTGTATTAATTGCAATATTAAATTTCTAATAACACACACACACACACACACATGCACATAAAACGAACGAACGAACGCTCAGAAGTATGCTCTAAAAAAGTTTCGCTGAACTTTTGTATTGAGTCTGAAGTTGTGTTGAAGTTGAAAAAGGGAAAAAGCAAATAAACTGAACCGACCAAACTGAACTGCACTGAACTATGAACGAACACCTTTGGCTGCGGGTCGCAAAGTAATTATTACATGTCCATGTATGTTTAAGTGTTTTGTTTGTGTGTGTGTGTGTGTGTGTCTATGTGTTCATGCCATGAAGCATCAACATCATCATCACCATCGTCGTCGTGGCATGCAGCCTCAGTTTTCATATTCTCGCATTCAGTGCGAGTTTACTGAAAAGCGATACTAATGATGAGTTTTGCAGCAAATGAACTCAATTCTTGCTACGTTTTACATTACCACGAACAACTACTACATACAACAACAACAAGAATAATAATAATAATAATAATAATGACAACAACAACAAAAACAAAATGGAAAATGAAGAAAGTATCAAACAAACAAACAAACAAACAAAAGTAGAGAGAGAGAGAGAGAGAGAGAGAGTAGAGAGTAAAAGATGCATTTCATGTACTCATTCGCTTACTCGCATGACTTAATATGCCGGTATCTGCAAGTTGAAGTTTTATATAAAAAAAAAAGGATAAAAGCAAAAGGGATATGAGGGACGAGTGTTGAAGAAAGAATAGAGAAGTGTAAAGCAGCTTAAAGCAATGTGCTGTTTATATTTGTATGTGAATGACTACTGTACCTGACAGTTGGAAATTGCATACGCGCAAAATGCTGTCTCTCAGTCCCGATCTGGTGCCGGTTTCTCTGTGTATTTGTTGATGTGCTTCTATATAAAATGAGGAAAAAAATAAGTGAATGTTAAAAAATCCACAGTTTCCTCATTTTAAACTGAACTTTTGGAGAAGCGAAACCAAACCAGAATTACTCCTTTTTTTTTTTTTTGCCTCAGTTATAGTCATCATCACTGACTCCGCCGCATTTGGCATACGCTTCAACACGCCGGCAATGTAATTTCAGCTTAAGTTTTCTTCTATACATCTATGTATGTGTGTATGTGTGTAAGTGTGTGTGTGTATGTGATATTTATAAAAGAGTTGTGTGGATTGCATTTACTTACTACTACTTTACTTACCTCCTTGATGTGCTTGAAATCTGAGCGGCACTGATTTCATTAACTAAAGTTCAACACGCGTGCTCACACACATACGCAGACACACGCACATAGACTCACTTATACATACATATGTATTTATACAGAGCAGACATATGCTCGAATGAATCCTTTTTCAAGTTGCCTGTTGCAATAGCAACACAAAGAGAGAGAGAGAGAGAGGAGGGAATGATGCAACAACAGCAGCAGCATACAGAGGACTTTCATGAGGAGTTGTTATTCTTGTGCGCGTTTCGCAACTCGCGCGCGAAGGTAGAAAATTAATTTGTTGAAAACAAGTTGTCGAAAAGTTTAACACACTCACAATTACATACACAAACATCAATAACAGATTTAGGGAATGACAGCAAAACAGGGGAAAAATCATCATACATAAAACTTTAAAATCAACGAAAGAAGTTTTAGTTGAATCAGTCAAAAAATTTAAATTTTAATGCAGCATACTTATGTGCGCATAAATAAAAAATAAAATAAGAGAAATGCTAACGATGATTATTAGATGAATTTATAATAAGCATAATGAAGTCATCGTCGTGGTTGTCATCATTTCTTTTCAGTAAAAGAAAAGATTATCATCATGTGAATAAGAGAATATAAAAGTTATGTCTGGTTTATTAGAAGTTTTATTTATATTAACACACAAAAAAAAAAATGTGTAATAGTAAATTTATGCTTAAATACTATTTGGCAAGTCTTCTAATTAGAATGATTATTATGAACTCTATCAGAACTTTTTCTTAACATCTATAAAAGTCCTGGAAACATATCCTTTCTGCTAAATACTGATGAGATCTTGTTAATCATTAAATAAATACAATAATTTTATGCTTAAAGTTTATTCCATTCCATTCCATTCTTTATTTTACTGATAGTTAAATCAGTTTTCCAGCAAAGTTAGTGATAGTAATTAAGCTCTTGTAGCTCATGCTAATTATATAATTATTGTATGATGATGCTTTGTGATTTTTTATTGCATACTTAGCGGTTGGATATATGACCGACTGACCTGACCTGACCAGCTTAACATTGTGTGTAAGTGGCAAATAAAACACTAATGAGGTTATAAGTAGTTTGTAGTTGTAATGATGACTTAACTAATAGGATAGAATAAACTAGATAGATGATAATGGTTTCTTAATTAAGATCCAGCAATCACAGCAACTTCACTATTGCCCATCTCTATCATTCTCTCAAGTTCTTCATGTAAAAAAAGGGACTAACAACCTTTTAGTTTAGTTATTCCTTTTACCTTTAGAAAGCTAAATAGTTTTATGCTCTTCAATTATATCTTTTAAAATCATATTAAAGAATTGTGTCCTTTCACTTTGCCTTTTAGAATTTTTCTGCATTCATTTAGCTTCCAGGCAGCAGCATAATTCATAAGTTTCTTTCATAGTTGCTTCTTTCATCTATGCAAATGTAAAATTTGTCATATTTTTCATTGTTGCAATTGTTGTCTTTTGTTATAAAATTGTCTTTTCTTTTCTTTTATTCTCTTTATCATCACATCTCTTCATCATTTGAAGAAGACACACAATTGTCACCTTTTGTTCAAATATGCTAAAACTATTTTACACTTCAAGTAAACAAATAAAAATATGGAAATACTTTTTTATGAAGAAAAAAAAAAAAACAAGAAAAGTTTTTTAATGTTCCGGACCCAAAGGAACCCTATTGTAGAGACTTCGCAATAGCTAGAGAGTTGAAATTTCATAGAATGTGTAGTTTTATCCGGGCATCAGCAACAAATACTAAAACTATAATATTTATTTATTTATAATATTTTCAAAAACTTAAGAGGTCCCCATACAAGAAACATTTTGGTTTGTATGGCAGCTATACGATCCAGTAATCCCACGATCTTGAAGTTTGGATGGTTGGTGGCTATATATCAGAAACCTATATTGTCGAAATTTCAGTATGATCGGACCACTAGGGAGGGTACCTCCCATAAAAATTCAGGTTCTTATTCAAAAAACTTTTTTATTTTTTGGACTATAGAACTGAAAATTAGGCAGTATAAGTTTCCGATATAGACGCGGTACATTTGTTGGAATCAGCTAAATCGGCCAACTAGGAGGAGTAACTCCCACAAAAATTCAGGTTCTTATTAGAAAAACTTTTTTGTTTTTTGGACTATCAAACTGAGATTTAGACACTATAAGTTTCTGATATAGGCGCGGTACATTTGTTGGAATCAGTCAAATCGGCCAACAAGAAGGAGTATCTCCCATAAAAACCTCAATCTGGTATGGAACCTCCGTGCACTTGTCCCATTTTTTTTTTTTTTCCCCAATACCTTAGTCAAGAAGGTGAGGAAGGTGATAGCTTAACTGAGTTGCCTAATATATGTATGTTCTTCGTGACTAAAATATATTTAGTAATAAAAATAAAAAAGAAATTTATAATTAAACAAATAAAAAAAAAAATAGATAAATTGAAAAAAAATCTGGAAATATTAAATTTCAATATTAAATCTGCCTTTTGTCACATTGTCAAAAATCTGTTTACTTGACTGTCTTTATTCTTTCTAAATATTGCTCTTGTTTCCCTTCATAATTCCTGGTTCCGGGTTATTCACTCACTTGCTGATTTCCTTAAACATTTTAGATTGTCCTGTAAATGCCTCAAATCCTCGTTGCTTGGTGGCAATTTTTTTTTTTTTTCTCATAAATGCATTTGCAGTCTTCCCTACTCTTCTTTGCAATATTTACTCCCTTTTCATACTCCTTAACTATCTTTGTCATTTTCTGCATTTTTCAACACGTTGAGCGATGAAAGATTTTTGCAAATTCAGAAAAATGGGGACGTTGCTTGCTTCTACTGCGCTGCTGTCGAACAAAAGTATCTTTCGTACATTTTTCACATTTGCTGCCGCCATTGTTATTGTTTGTCTTCTTCTTCTTCTTCTTGTTGCTGTTGTTGTTATTGTTTGATGCCATTTTTGCCGCTTGCAATTTTCACATTTTCACACATTTGAGTGTTGAGTTGAGTTGAATTGTCGACGTCAGAAATTCAGTATTCAACATTTTTCTCTCTTACAATGTCTTCTTTTTTTTTGTTTTTTGTTTGTGACAATCTGTCATAATTTCATTTATGCCAACAGCAAGGTCTCCCGAATCCCCCCGTCAGTCTATCATTTGACAATTTTTCATGGTTGAAAATGCAATTCAGAAATTCATTCCCTTTTTTTTACAAAGCGAGAGAGTTACTTATTCATTTAGTCAGTCAGTGAGTAAGTGAGTGAGTGAGTGTGTGAGTCAGTAAGCCAAGTCAAGGATCTAAGGAACTCTGTTATCTCTTCCTCACATATTCGTAGTATCTTTCGTTCTGCACTTCAATCTGTGACTCATGACTCAATTGAAGGAGGAATTTCACTGGCTTCTTTTTTTTTGTTTTTTTTTTTTCAACTTTTCTTCGCTTGTATGTCAACATTGCTTCACTCAGTTTATATATTCTTTGGTTTAAATCTTTTTTTCTTTTTTTTTTCTGACAAATCGCAAAGTGTCATGAGCTTGGTTTATTTAATTTTCAACTTGCATAACTTTCCGCTTCTCAGCTTGTTGCTTGCTTGTTTTCCATCTTTATTGATGATGATGATGATGATCATGATGATGTTTATCTAATGGTTCTGTGACCAAATTCAATTCAATTTCTTTGCATTTTACTTCTAACAAGATAAGGATTTTCAATCATTTTACTTACTTACTTCCTTGCATTTTGCCAATTCGATACATGATCTCTGTGTCCATGATAAATATTTATGTATATTTGTTCTCTTCCTAAACGATTTATTATGGCCTCTGGTTAGTTTTTTATACATTTCATTTGATCCATTTGATGACTTACTTACTTACATCTATTTGTATTCTTTATTTATGTAATCTTTGTGGGCTTAAATCATTTTGAATTGAAGTCTTATTTCTCTGTATTCTTCTTGTTTTTTACATTATTCATGTTTTATATGTTTGTTCCTCAATGGACATTTCCCATTGACTTGACAAATTTATGCATTGCTTGAATGAAGTGAAGTCTTCCTTAGTCCATCATCCTATTCTTTTTTTTTTTTTTTGTTTCATTTTCAATTTATCACAGTTTCATCATCATTCAGTGCTCTCAATTTATGCTTCATTGCTATGCATATGTTGCTTTATCAATACACTAAAGGAACTCACTCACTCACTCACTCATGTGATGTGAGCAGTAGGAGAAGGTGAAGGTCCTTGCTTGTTTGCATGATGGTCAAGTGTATAAAATTGTTGAGTAGGCAATAATTCTTGACCTCTTCGTTTATTCATTTCACTTGGTTAGAGTTAGTTTTTTTTTCCTTCCTTTTAGTATTGCCTTGTTGCTTGTTATCTTTTATACCTTTTGCATGCCTATGAAGGATTTTATAGACAATTTGTGTCTTGTGTATTACGCCCGCATCTCGTTCTTAACATTTGATTCACACGATGCTCCTCGAAATATCTTTCGAATGTTACTACATACATATGTGTGATGTGATTTACCACTTATGGAAATGTCTTGTTTTGTGAGTCTTCAATCGTCATCATCTATTGCTTCTGCTGCTGCTGCTGCTTCTGTTATTGATAGGAGAGAAATACTATTTAGTTTTGAATCAGCAGTAGCAGAAGGTCAACATGACACACAGGGGGCAAAATATGCTTGTGATACCTTAGTCTACTAAGTTTAGCATATTCATCATTTTATGGTTATTGGTTTTCTCGCATGTTCAAACTCAATTGGACACAAATTATGAATGTGTGATTGAAACTAAAACCAACCTACCTATATCCTATTTCCTCCCTCATCACTTCCTCTATTTTCCTTAAGATATTTACTACATTTGACTGATGAATTTGTAACATTGACAGTTGGTCATTGGATAAAGGACTTTATTCTCCCAAGTGCGTACTTAACTGAAATTTATTGTTACTCAAATGTTGGCCACCCACCCCCTCAGTCGATCTCTGAATTGATTTAGTAGTTAAAATTATTAGTATTTTCCTTAAGCATCAAGATTCTAATTTGCTTTAGTTTGATTCAAATTATTGTCCCCTCTGTACCCTTATCCTTATTTGACAACTTGCTGCTGTCTATTCCTGGTCCAAGTTTTTGGCTTAGTCGTCTCAGTTTACATGACAGCAATGGCGCCTTTGGCGTTTGTTTCTCATCTCTTATCATCAGAGATATGGAACATCAGTTACAGTAACAAAGAATTATCTCATGTTGCCTGCCTATATCCTTGTTGTTGTTTAATTTTGTTCATGTTCCTTGTTTTCTTCTTCTCCTCTTTCTATTCCCTGCTCCTTTTCTACAAGGTTCTACTATGCTTTTCATTAGGTTGTCAAGCAAGTTTCATTTAGTCAAAGTATGCATAGTTTTCAGCTCATCATCATCACTATCAGCATCAGCAGCAGCAGCAGCATCATTGCCATCGTAATCAAGTCTTTGTTATTTAAGCCTGCGGCAAGGACAAAAACTACTAAGCGCCTATCATGCAGGCAGGCACACATACATCTAGCGGATTGGACCGACCACAAGTATGCTTTGACATTGAGTCACTTCTTAAGCTCTCTTATTGCATTCAATGTACTTTGAGATGATGATGATGATGGTGATGATAATGATGATGGCTCATTTTCAAACTCAAAACCTTTTAAATGCTTCTTTGGACGACGACGCACTTTATTGCGAATCTGAATTCAATATGGCATTTGAAAACTTAGCCAAGTCAACGTGGCATTTATTTGGTTGCTTAGCAACTTCTGATAAAATTTACCCTAGTCTTTTGTTCTCCTAACATCATCACTAAGTACATAAATAGTTGAAAGACCACAATTCATTCAAGCTTAAAGTTCATTCCCATTAAAATGGAGCAACACAAATAAATCTTTTGATAGAAGCCAAATTCAGCTAAATATATTATTATCCTCATCATTATCAATCAAAATAAAGCAAAACAAACTTCATTGATGAGTTAAGTGATTGAGTGAATGAGTATTTGTACTTTGATCCGGATATTCTTTGCTTGTCTATTTGTTGCCTCCTTACTCATACTCCTTACTCTTACTCAATATTTAAAATCAAAGTGATGTCTTCTCTTCTCTTAGCAACATTCTCTACAAAACATGTGGCACATCCTTCTCCAATATCATCTCGCCATCATCATCGTCATGAACTGAACTCTCTATTAAAAGTTAATTTGCTTTAATTGCCATAATATGCCAAGCAAGCATCGTTGTTCTCATGTCCTAAGTATAATCATCATCATCATCATCAACAGCACAGCATCTTCATTATTAGAAAATCATTAGAAATATTGTTTGTTTGTTTGCCATCTAATTTCATTTTCATCTTATTTTGCTTTTATTGAATATTTACTTAAAACTTTTTGTTGTTATTATCGATAGATATTTCATTATTATTATTATTATTTAGATAGTCACCTCTCTTCGTTTGTATTTCATTTGTACTGACTTCATGTATCTTTGGTTTGGTTGTTATCCTTTGGTCCATGAATCTTATTAATTAATTTTGCTTTTTCCAAAAACTTAAATGAAAATTAACCATAACTCAAGATTCTTTTACTGAAAGTCATTTAAATGAGGTCATTATAAATTAAAATTTAACCCAACAACCAAAATATTTGAATATTTGAAAATGATAGAAATTTCATTTTATAATTACTTTTTAACATTATTATTATCATTTTCATAATCATTATAAGCATCAAGTATCAAGGATTGCAAGGATCCTGTTATGCAGAGTATGTTTAACAAACCTATCGATAAAATGTTATTATAAAGAGCCAAAAGCAAAAGCAAAAGCAACACAGAAACATAGAAACATCCAGCAATCAGTCGATGATGATGAAGATGATGAGGATTTCCTTTTATATTTCTTTTTTTTTTCTTAGGTTGCTTGTTGTGTGCTGCACGTGGCAAAGGCAAAAAGCACAGAGCACTCAGCAGGAGCAGCACGTCGTCTGAGTTTTCTATTTGGTTTCATACACATACACATACACATACATTCCGTTTATCAAAAAACCATCTTTCGATCTTCTAGTCACTTTATCCTTTTCACGATATGTTTGCCTTTTGCTGCTCCTTTTTTTTATTTTTCTTTTTTGCTTTTATTTTAACGTTTTTCTGGTTATCAGCAAAATTTTATTAACTTAAGCGCCAAAGAAAAGACCAAATATACTCACATAAGAGATAGTAAAAGCCCTGAAAAGTATGCAACACGTAGCGAGTTTGTCGACGTTTCCACATTGTTCAATGTTAAGCCGCCAGGCTTTGCTGAGTGAGCAGACACACACACACAGCAAACACATTGTAGAGAAGAAAAAGTAGCAAAAGCAGACAGACAAAATTAACAATAGACATACAGCATACTTGTACTTGAAGATACAATAACAAAGATTGCCTGCCTCTCTTAATGTTTGCCTGCCTTACTTTAAGTCTAACTAGGCTCAGGGAGCAACTGGTTGCTGGTGATGGTAGCGTCGTTTCAGACAAAGCTGAGGCAGCACACCAGGAAAATCATTTGATTGTCGAAAAAATATATATATATAATTTTTGGCAAAGATACATTTATTGTATATCATCTACATAAGTATATGTGTCTCTGTAAACGTTTATCATGAGAGTGAGCGTGTGTAGGTTAGGTGTAGGTTTGTCTAAGGATATTTTGGCAAATTTTGGCGTTTTGCTTCTTTGAAATTGCTTTATAGCGTTTTAATAGCGCATAAACACAGTTCATTGATTTTTCTTTTTCTGTCGAAAGGAAGGAGGAGAATACAACAAAAAGAAAAAGAAAACTTTCTACCAAAAAAAAGCAATGGTAAACTGCTTAGAAAGTATCTAACCATACTCTTTCATGCTAGATAAAGAACCATATAATGGAAAAGATGCAGCCAAAGAACAAACATAGACATTATCAGCAACATAAACTTTGACTCTACTTTTCTCTTTTTTTTATATCTACTTTCTCCAAAGTCCTCCCTCCCCTTTCTTTGTGTACCTTTTTTTGCCTGTTGCCTGTGTTATCTATGATGCTTCATCTATTGTTTAGCTCTGCCTTTTTTTGTTTTGTTGCTGGCAACTTTTAACAAACTCACATAAACACTTTGTTCGTTAAAAATTTGCTCCTCATCATTATTGTTATCTTTCTCTGTTCCTCATACACAAATTTTTTCTAGGCGTCGCGTGGTGCCTAAAAGTAGACAACAACAAAAAGAACAAAAAAAACTGCAAATGATGCTCATGTTATTTTTTAGAAATTATTTTGTGTGGATTCTTTTAGAACAACGAGAAAAAAATAGGAGAAACTTTCCGCTGCCATGCGTAACAAGTTAATGTAAAAGTATTTTTATGCTTAGAAAAAAAAAAAAAAAAAATTATTTAGAATATTTTAAAGGACAAAGTCAACAACAACAACAACAACAGCAACAAAATGAAGGACAAAATACATTCAACAAGGGAAATTCCTTACCTTACAATTACAACAACAAATTGCTGTTGCATGTTTGAAAAATTTTAAAAAATTACAATTTTTACAATGGAAATTAAAGAAAATTAAACAAAGACAAACAAGGAATATTAACAACAACAACAACAACATGATATCATCATCATTAACAATATGATCATGATGATATTGTCAGTTTCATTATTGTTATTATGTTGCCAATGATACTGTTATGCGATACAACAATGTCTAAAGATTTTAATATAACAAAAAAAAAAAATTGTATAACAAAATGGAAAAGCGTTGCATGCCAAGCATATTTCAAGCGCAAAAGTCCAACCCACCTTTCTATTTATCTATTTATCTATGGTTGGCAACATGTCGCATCGCTAAAGATAAATGTCTATTTAAATTGTCCTTGGTGGTGGTCGTGCTGCTGCTGCTGCTGCTGCTGCTACAATGTAATATCCTAAAGATGCCTTGTGTCTTCCTAGTATCTCTTAGTCCTCATTTCTTGTGGTCTCTCTCTCTCCCTCTCTTCCTCATGACTATCTGACTTGCCTTGAAAGTCACTTCTCGTTGTTGTTGTTGTCTTTGTTGATGACGGCTGCTTTGCTAGTTAAATCTTTATTGCTATCATAATTTGCCTTTTTATCCATAGCTTTTTTTTTTTTTTGCTTCTAAAAATAAGTAAAGATATGGCGGCAGGTGAGTTGCTCGATTTGGTTCGGTTTATTGTACAAGTATTCTTTTTCAACATCTTCCTTCACTTCACTATGGTTTTGTTTTGGTTCGGTTCGGTTTGCTTTTGTCTATGCCATTTTTATCATAATTGTTTTCGTGCATTTTCTACATAATTTGCTTGACTAACGTTGTTGTCGTTGTGTTGCGTTGTGTTTATCAAAGATACCAAAAACCTAGGAAAATATTGTTGACTTTGAATGAATAGAAAACACAAAGAAGGAAGGACGTTTCTATTAAATGTGATACTTTCTCCATTCCATCATTTTTCGTTCCTGTTGCCTCTTGAGTTTTGTATAAATATAATGAATGAAAATCAATAAATTGAGTAGCAGCAGCAAGCCGATGAAGTATCTCTATATTATCATCTTTTAAATATAACAAACAAAATTAAAAAGACAAAATTATAGAAAATATGGAAAAATAATTAGATTGTCCCTGTCATATTATCATTTAATAGGATATAAAAATAAGCAATAAATAGATTAATTAAGGAAATTTAAGAACTACAATTTCGAAAGCAAATTCATATGCAATTTGATATACAAAAACAAATAATAATTCAATTATTTTTTTTGTTGTTTAAATATTTTTGAAGTGAATCTTCTTTAGCAGTGTTGGGTAAAAATTTGAGTGAAAAAATACAAATCGTCACGTTTTTTCAATTATGTATCTCATGAACCGTACTAGGTAGAGACTTGAAATTTTCACAGAATGTGTATTTCAAGAAATAATAAAACACGCGATTTTTTTTATTTTTTTTTATTTTTTTATAGATCAAATATTTATTTGACAACGTTGGTTTTAAGGAATTTATGAGATTGTTGCCTTTTTCTAGGGGAAGGTTGCAGGTGATTGGATTGGACCATCCTTAAAATCGTAGATATGACAATAATTATTCATTTTGTAATGAAACTTATTAGCTAAACGCAAAGCTATGCCCAACCCTGACAATCTTCCTCTATATATGAAGTTTTTAACATCATTATGATGCATTATTTTCTAAAGAGGTTCATATGGAGACTTTTGTGCCTGGAGTTGTAAAGAATTTCAATTCAAAAACCCAGAAAACTGATGTGCTGTTTATCCATTAACTCGAACTACGGTTAAACTGCACTAACTTTTACTTTTAATTCCACATTTTATACAATTTTTCTTCCATAATTCACATGTGACCATTGGTCATATTCTACAGAATTTTGAATTATTCTACCGCCAATTCTTTTATAATGTCAAATTACTCTTTTTTTGACCTTCAGGCATTTATGAAGGAACTTGGAAAAAAATTTAGTAATCTTGAGAAAACACCAATACTAAAACTTTGACTTGAACTGAAGTGCCTTATTGTCCGTTTCTCAGGAAAAGATTTTTCTAATGATATGCAAGAACCAAGGCCCTGAAGTTGATTAATTTGAGTCTTTAAAAAACTGTTACTTGTGTTTCAAATAGAAGCGACGCAGAACTCGTTACCCGTGTCAAGCATGCAGCCGTTCAGTCTAATCCACATGCAGGAACTGCTATTAAAAACTAATTGAGATAGATTTTTAAAAAACATATTTGAAATGAAACGCTTTCATAACAAATTAAGCATAATTTTCACAGACATGTTGTCTCAGAGCCCAGAGCATCTACTGTGCATAGACGAATGTCATTTATACGTCAGTATTAGCATTACAAAATTATACATCAATGGTTTAGGGTCAACAGAGATTTCTTCTTGAATTTTGGTACAAAGTATTCAGCGATCGATTAAATCGACCAGTAGTGGCTACTTTTTGGGAATTAAACAGATCATCAAGACGCTTGTAATTATTGAACCTAAAATCAATATCTGTAAAGCTTCCCTTTTAAATACAATTAAAATACTTTTAAAACAAACTAATAACAATTTCAGATTGATATCTTAAAAACTATGCTATGCTTGCTGCTATGCTGTGATAAATGTACTCGTATCCATTGCAGCATAGCAACCAAGGAACGAATAATATTAACTTTAAGAAGTCTTACAAAATCAAATTTATTTTCTATTAAATTTTACTAAATATTAATATTACAGAGAAAATCCTATTAAATGTTTGTGTTTTTCTAGTAAGCAAAATATTTTTATCCTTTATTTCAAATTCCTTTATTTTGTGATACTTTTAGCAAATATATTTTTCCATAATTTGTTTTTGTGTATTTTTTTGTGTTATAATTTTTTATGTGTAATAAATAAATCTCCTTTTAATTGATATTGTGTGCTGCAAATTTGTTGTTGTTGTCGAAAATATTGTCGTGCATAAAAAAAAAAAAAAACTTAATAATAATAAAGAAACAAAATTTCTTTTTGAATATTAAGAAAAAAGCAAAATATGAAAATTTTTATAAAATTTACTAATAATTTCCATTTTAATATTTTTCTTTCTTTGCAGGTAAGAATTGATGATCAACTATTTTTAAAATTAAATCATTTGGTAAGCGAAATCAATATCTTTTCAAATATAATTTTATAAAGAAAACTGTGAAGCAAAGACAACCTAAAGTAAGGACCTTTCCAAAATACTGACCCTGTTTTATGTTATAATGTTGTAGTGTCATGTGAGAAAAAAAGTATAAAAATGAATGAAATAAAATAGTAAAATAGTTGCAAATATCCTTTTTGATCAGACACACATACACAAACAGAGTTTGTCCTGGACTTCTTGTTTGGTTTTGGTCCTTGGTCTTGCTTATATGCCGCCATAATTGAATTTTAAATAAACTAAGGAAATAAAACGAATTTCTATATTTCTATACCATAGTATTTCTGTATCTGTGTATGTACAATATGTGTGTATGTGTGTGTAATGTTTGTCTACATCTTTAACTGTAAATAAATTCTCATCGAATATCCTTTTCACAATGTTGCCAACAGACAGTCAGTGAGACTCTCAACAGTTTGAGTGAGTGAATGAATGAATGAATAAATGTCTTCGTAACGTGACCAAGTGTATAACGTCAGTGAAAAAGCATATTTTATGATTCTATATATCTCTTGTTATTGTATCTACAATATCTATCCATCTATCTATCTATCTATCTGTGTATCTATGTATCCTGTATATGTGAGTGTGTATATCTACGTGTAAGTGGTGTGTGTATTGTGAATGAGTTTTGTGGCATCTTATTCAACAAGGTTGTTACCTGTTTTCTTCACCTTTACCTTTATTTTATATTCATTCTATCTATAATTTTTTTTTTTTTCTTTTTTTAATACCATAAAATATTTAAGTTTACATTTGCCATTGGTCCTTGGACCACACCAATTCACAAAGTGTGTATGTGTGAGTGTGTGTCCTGTTTCACTACTATCATTGTCCAATGCAATTGTCTATGTCTCTCTGTAGTCTTCTTTGCAATTCTTAAGTCCTTTTGTCTGTCTTTAGTTAGCTTTCCTGCCTGTCTGTCTGTCTGCCTGTAATGCTGTGTCATTGTTGCTCTTGCATTGTGTTGTCTTGTGAATTTAAGTCGTTCTCAACTTATTTTCAATTTTTCTGTATTTTATTTTCTGTAATTTTTCTAACAGGATTTCAGATTTTTCTTCATTTCTTACTCACAACATTGCACCTACTACTTTCCTTGTTTTGCAATTTCCTTAACAGACCAAGACTAAGACAGCATTCAAGACCAAGACCAAGTTTTCTAGATTCAGTTCGGTCGAGTTGAGTGTTCAAGAGAGATCCTTTTCTTATGGATTGTGTGTTGTGAGTGTGTATGAGGTTGTCTCTTGTTGGTCTTGCACTTAAGATTTGCCATGAACTCTTACAGTTTTCTGTTTAAATTTATTTATTCGCATTTACTTGTTTACTCACTTTTTTTTTGCTTGTCTCTAAATTAAATTCCCTTTTTGATTAAATAAAATAATGTTCCTTCAATTGGAATTTGTTGTTAACCTTTATTTTTCGCTCTTCATACTATTAATTAACCACAAAATTGACTTTGAGTGATTAAAACTAATGAAGCAAGTTAATTTCATCAACTAATTTGTTAATTCAGTCGAAAAAAAAGTATTGTAACATCATTCGGAAAAGGAAGAAAGAAAGGAATATTGTACATAAAAGAAAGAAGGACACACACTTTCTCTTGCTATTTTGTACGACATTAGAATACTTGGGGAAATGGATGAAAAAAAAAAAAAAAAAAAAAAAAAGAAAGGAAGTAAACCACTCAATATGTTTTCCTTGATTTCTTCTAAGTGCTTTTTGTTGTGGCTCCTCACTCTAATTGTGTATAATGTTACAATATATCCCTTTTTTTTTTTTAGATTTAGTTCTCATGGCTTAGTTTCGTTCGACATAAACATATGAGCGAGCATAGAAAAGCTGTTTGCATGTCCTTGACATAAACGTATTCATTTAGTTCGAGGCTAACAAGCTTATAAAAGAATTCATTCACCTCCTCACTCACTCACTTATAGACAGAGACAATGGTCTTCAATGAGCTGTGCCCTGCTCTGCCTGCCTCTCTATTACTTGTTGTACAATATTATAAAATGAATGAGAAAAAAAAGGGTTACCAGGACAAAAGACAAAAATCAGTGACCCTTTGCAAATTAATGTTGCAGGTAAAAAGGGTAATTTTAAGCAACTTTTTTTTCGTTGCTTTCTTTTCTTTACTTGCCATCATTTTCCTTTCCTTCTGTTTTTTTCTTTTCGCAAATTTTTATTCTATGTTGATTTGAGTTCTTCGTTGTCCCCTTTGATTGACTCCTTCAAACCAAAAATCAACAAAGAAACGTGCTGCCAACTTGTTGCTTACTTTCTTTTTATTCTTTTATATTGAAACATAATGTAACCAAGATGGTCGGCAGGACAAGTCAAGTGTTAATAAATTGTATTGTATCTAGATACTACAAAAGTTTTTCCTTTCAAAGGAAAAATAAAGAAAAGAAAACAAAAAAAAAAAGAATGAATAAAAGAAAAGAAAGAATTGAAATAAGGATGAAAGGCAGATAGATTCTCCCAAGAAGAAGCCAAGGAAATAGACCCAAAAAATTTGATTAGTTAAGGGGAAAGCAGTTAAGCACAGGTGAAAAAAGCCACATTAACAAGAAGAAGAATAAAATGAATAAGAAGATACAATAAATATCCAAGCCCAACCTAGCCTAGCTGAGAACATGAGTTGATGAGACGAGACTCTCTTTTCCTTTCTTTGCGACTAATAGATGTCGACAATGTTTAGGCACCTTTTGGCCTTAAACTCATTAACGTTAATTGCAACCTTTTGCTATCATTTTCTTTTCTTTTCTCTTTCGTTTTTTTTTTTTTTTTTCTTCATGGAGAAACTTGTAGTACTTCTTCTTCTGCTTGGTGGCTGTTCATGTGAAACAACAAAAAATGGAAAAAAAAAAAAAAAGAAAAAGGAAAATAAAATAAAACCTATTTAAAAATATTGTATCTATCCAACTTTGTCATCATTATAATTATGTGTTTCTTCTCTTGTTCTGCTCTACCAACCAACTAAGCATATTTTTAAATCTCAATTTGGTTAATTAATTTTCGCATGAGCTTCCTTTTTATTTTCGTTTTTCGTATTTTTAATGTTTCTTCTCTTTGGCAATGCCAAAGTTGAAATGTCTGTCTGTCTGTCGGTCGCTTCGTTCTTGTTCTTAAAGGAAGGATGAAGCTTTCGCGCAACGGAAGTACCAGTCGCGTAAGACGGAAATGACAAGAAACAGAAACATTTCGGAGGTGACGGTAACGGTGATGATGATGATGATGATGATGATTAAGTGATTTTTTGATACACTAACTTTATTTCAGTTTAAGTTTCTCTCTCTTTAAACCATGGCTTAAATATGTTGTCAATCACATGTTGATTCAATGTGGAATTGGTGTTAAATGCTAAGGAATTTAGAGTTGTCATGAAGGGGAAGGGGAGGGGTAAGCATTAATGTTGCTGCTGCTGCTGTTTATTGTTTGCTTTTTAACGCTTTTTGACTTTTAACGCTTTTCCAATTATTTCTATCTATAAGATTTTCTGTGTTTTTTTGTGTTGCTTTTGCTTGCGTATCACATTCTTCCATATCATTCTAGCCTAGTCACGCGCTACTTGCTTGCAGGCACAAAACATAGAAGAAAATGAAGACGAAGGAAAGAAGGAAGGAAAATACACAACATAAAAAAAAAAAACCAAAGTCATGCCTCATTCGTCCTTTGACTTTTTCTTGGCTCTTCGCTTTGTGTTTTCCTCACAAAACTCACTCAATTTAACTTAACTAGGAGGCGCCTGTCGCCCAACGCCATTTCCTGTCACTGACACTGATTGTTGCCACTCGGGGTATTAGGAAATGGTTGGTTCCATGGTTCCTTTTGGTTGGTTGTTACAACAGATGAGGAGAGGAGTAGGAGCAACAGTATGAAATGCTTCACTTCATTTCAACTTCCATAAGGTATAAGGATAATTTGTCTTGCGGGCAAATGTTCTATTACAATTTTTCTTCTTTTGTGTATTCTCGTTCTTCTCTTCATATCCCTCTCTGTTAAAAACCCTGTCTGTGTGTGTGTCTTTGAAAGTATTGAGTGTGATTGTGTGTTTTTGAAAAGTAAAAAATAATAACCTCCAGTTAGAAAATCCTAGGTAGAAATTCATTTTGTCTTCCTCATAGTCATGTGCGTTGGGTTCCTCCCTCGTCCTCTTGGTTCTTGGGTTGTTTGCCGCTGAAAATGTTATTAACAAAATCAGCTTAAGGCGTTGAAATCGTGTTATAAACACACACACACATATACAAACATACATAGCTAGACACACAAATAATCCCAGCCAGCAACACACGTATGTTTTTTTGATAAACTGTTGATGAAGTGTTTGTATGATTTACATTTAGCCATTATTTTTCCAACTTTAAGTTAAATTTTTGTATAATTTTTTTAGAAAAATCATCACCCTTCTTTGGTGACTCATTTAGTCATTGAATCAACTCTCTCTTAAGTCGTAACATTTTATCCTTTTGTCTGGCATTTAATTTAGACAAATAATGAACGGCAGAAGGAACGGAACCCCCGTCTGTCTTATCATATGTGTTCATCAAATCGTTTAGTCTAAATTTTTTAGAACCTTTCTTCTTCTTCTTTATTCTGTTTTAATATCCCTTCTCATTGCTCGCTCCCCTGTCAGTCATTTACATTCACTCTTTGGTCAACAAATGTGTATATTTTGTTATAATCAAGGATAATTGCTGCATTGCATTAATTTAACGCTGCCACAGAGCCCCGATGAATAAAAATGAATGAGAAACGAATGAAATGAAAAACCGGGTGCGTTCGCGCTCACGCTCGCTCGATTATAATTATGAGTAATTGCTATTAATAACAATTCAACGTCATCGCGCGGAGTCAGAAAAGTCTAAACCTTGAACTGAGAACGCAACTTAACTCAACTCAACTGAGCTGAACGAACTCGAACTCAACTGAACTGAAATAATAAAACTTAAAAAAATCTGATTCTATGGGCGGCTTTGCTTTGTTTCATACTAAATGTCTCTCTGCCTTTCTTTTTTTTTTTTTTGAGGTCTTTGAAAATTTATGAAGCGCCTAAAAGCACGCAATGCACACATAAAACCGACAAGCAAAAGCAACAGCAATAATTAGCAAAGCATAAGTAAAGCCGGGGGACAGACGGCGGCTAAAAAAAAAGTTGGAAATAAAAAATTATTGCTAAATGCAAAGCAATTTTTTTTTTTTTTTTTTTAATATTTTATATATTTTTCTTTATTTATTTTGATAAAAATCTAGAAATTATCTAGAAAGAAAATTTAATCATGTTAATAATAAAAAATTGTCAACAAAATAATTTTTTTAAACCTTTTTCCGAAATGAAATGAAACGAGAAACTGAACTGAGTCTTCTACTGCCCCCTGAAAGGTTACAGCACCCACTTTGGGGTTCTTTGATCTAAATCCTTTAAATTATAACAGATAATATGTAATCTATGAAAAAATAAGATCAATCCACCTTGAATATGACAAGCGAGGTAACAAAGTGAAGTGTATCCAAGATTTGATGAGATTTGAAAGATATCAGTATATTTTTTCTATATCGCCCGTAAACAAAAAAGTGATATATTATGTACAAATTTCTGAATCTCTTAAGACTTGTTTCCGATTTCAAACGACTGTCAAACTCGATAAAAGAGAAGCAAGTAAAAACAATGTTAACTTCGGCTATGCCGAAAATGTTTTTGTCTACTCTCCAGTGATTGAGCATTCAGAAATATTTGATTTTTGATTTGACTAACATATGTTTACGGTATAGACAGTATAAATACAGCATTTCAACACTGAGCTCTACGATCCAGTAATCCTAGTGTCTTGAAATTTTTGGTGGACATTGATTGTAAACTTATTGTTTCTGAAGTGAAACTTCTTTAGCGGCTTTGGGGAAACATATATACTAAAAATTTGAGTGAAAAACTACAAATCGTCACGTTTTTTTGATTCTGTATCTCATGAACCGCACTAGGTAGAGACTTGAAATTTTCATAGAATGTGTATTTCTATTTCCATATCCCCAATAAGTAATAAAAACGTGAAAAAAAAATTCTAGAAATAAATTAATAAACAGAAATTAAATTAAATTTTATTATCTCCATCTCCTCTTAATATGCTGAAGATCTAATTTTTCTTTTACAATTTTACAATTTTTATCGCATCAAAATCTGAGTTTATTAACTACAAGAAATTTCAAAGAATTTACTTCTAACATTTTCTTTCTTTGAAGTAAAATAAATGAAACGACGCCATTTTTCTTTAACCTTGATTTTGTTAAGAATTCTAATAAGAATTAAACTTAAATGATAATCCTATTTAAAGTTATTTAGTTGAATAGACAGAAAAAATAGATAAAAAAATAAACCGTAAAGGAGACAAGGGTAAGGGTACTGGCTCGTTCTTATAAAATACATAGATTGTGGTTGGTTTCTTCTTTGATGAGAACACTGTATAAGAAGAACACATTCAATCACATCAAAAGCAGCATTGCCAAGAGTAACGTAAGTAGACAGAAAGACAGACAAACCAGTAATGAAAGAAATCAAGACAGAATCAGAGTTGGGTGAGAAAAATCCCCTAACAACACTAATGCCTAATAGAGAGAAAAAAAAATACAAAGTGTGTTAGGACTTTGTGGTCAAAGCTAAAGTTTAATAGTCAAATAACTGAAACCAGAGGAGGAGTAAAGTATCTCAAAACCCAGGACTAGAACTAGACCACTGATTCTCAACGTACAAAAAAAAAAAAGAAGATAGATGATGACTTAAGATTTCAATCTTAAATAAATTCATAAGAAAAGATAGTCGTCGTCGTCTCATTTGCTAAATGTAAAATATACAATAATAATTTGTGTAAGCACTTAATGCAATAGAAACGAGAAAATGCTTTGAGGTTTCATAGTCTTTTTCTTTTTTATCTTTGTGTAATTTGTGGGAGTCATGAACTGACTGACTGCATAATATTCGAGAACATAAAAGCGTCTTCTGTTTTGTTCAATTTCTTATTTTAATCGCTTTTTACTGAACTTTTTGACATAGATTTGTTTCTATTTAAAACTGTTTTCTTTCTTAACTTTCATACAATTTTCTGTTTTTATTGTGGGATGGATGTCTATTCCTTGAGGCTTTTAAAATAAACAAAAAGCCCCAACAAAAGTAAAAGTAACCAAGATGAAAAGCATAACTAACAAATAACAAGAAATATATGAATGCTTGAATGAGTTAATAATGTCTTAAACTAAATTGCTGCAGTTCTTTTTAATTCTACTTTTGTTGCTGCTGCTTCATCGTCTCCATTTTCATTTCCTTTGTGTCTGTGTTTGTTTGTTTGTTTATTATTTAAACTTATTTGTCGTTATTGTTGCGCTACTAATTAAGTTCAAAAAGGTAAAAGAAAATCACAAAAAAAAAAATAAACAAATAAACAAACAAGAAATTCACATTCACTTTATTCTTACAATGTGACGCCACAAAGTATGCTACAATTTTTTGTTTTTTTCATTCTCTTGGTTTCATTCTTCATTTAAACAAATCTTTTGGTTCTTCTTTACATTCTTTGTCACATACACACATAGAGAAGAAGAGCGCTTAATCAAGACAATAAAGTGTTGTAAGTAGATGAAGAATTTGCAGAAGAAAGAAAAACATAAGGAAAAGTTTCTTAAACAAAGAAATTGTATGCGACAATTGAAAGGAAAACTAAGAAAAGTAAAAGGAGCAAAAACAATATAAAATAAAATAATAAGAAAATACTAGAAAAAGATTGTAAGTAGTTTAAATGAGGAAAACAACAACAAAGAAAAGCCAGAAAAACAATTGTTGACTTAATTTTTATTACAGTTTTTTTTTTATGTTTTTTTTTTTATTTGTTTTTCTTTGTTTTTTTTATAATTTTTAATAATAAAAGTAACTAAAACTAGAATGAAAGAGGGAAGAGAAGAGTATAGAAAAAGAAAAGGTAAAGAAAAATTCAATGAAAAAAACAAAAACAACATGAACAATAGAAATAGCAAATATCATGAGACGTGAGACATGAGAGAAGGAACTTTAAGAAAATAAATAAAAAAAAAGAAAGAGTGAAAAGTGAAGTTTTTAAGTGTTTATTTCAATTATTTCATTTCATGTGGTTTGTGTGTGTGTAAGTGAGTGTGTGTGTGTGTGTGTGTGGATGTGTTTGCAATTTAATTTTCCACATTTCCTACAACAACAAATAAAAAAAATAATATGAAAGAAAATATGAAGAAGTAAGAAATTTTTTTACTTCGTGAATTGCATCTGCCTTTTCCATTTCCCAAAATCTCCTTGTGCTTTAGTTTCTTGAATGTTTTTGTTGCTCGAGAGAAGAAAAACTTTAATTTTAGTTGCTTTTCCTTTTTGTTTGTTTGAAAATATTTTTAGTTAAGCGAATCAAAGAAGAAAAACTTTTATTTGCGCCACTTTTACTTTAATGTTTTTCTTATTCTTTTTTTTTTTTGTAAGATAAAATAAACTTAATTTTTTATTTTTTTTCTCTGCTGTTGCTTTTAGCTTTTATTTGTTGCATTCCTTGGTGATGTTTTTTGTGAGAATTTTCATGCAATCTCATATAATTTCAAAGCAAGCAAACAAAAGATTTCAATCATTCAAAATAAGTGAAAAAAAATTCCTTAAAAAATTGATCAAAATTCGACAAAATTGAAGGAAAAATATTTAAAATAAAAAATAAATTATATATGAGAAAATGAATTATAAAATTTATATAAATCAATAAAATTAATATACAAAAGAAATAAATGAACTGATTAGAAGTTGGTTAAAATAAGGGCTAAATGATAAACTGGATGATTGATTATTTATTATTTTTGGTCACCATATAAATAAATTCTTTATTAAAAGAAACACACATTTTATTGCTTTCAATTTTCTTCTTTTCTGTTCATTGTTTACTTTTCATATGTTTACTTATTCTTGTCTGGGAAAAACTGCTCTGCAAGAAAAGGAATTCCTTAAGTGCAATGTAGAGTTTACCAAACAAAAAACAAAAAAATAAAACAACTAACGTTGAGGGTTGATTGGTGGTTTCAGTTTAGTCTGGAATTGACTTAATTTAATGTGGCTTGACTTAGTCTGACTCAGTTAACTTGACTTGGGTTTGTCAGACTGATAGACTGACAGACTGACAGAGTTGATTGTGACTTCACTTGTCTTGGTATCAACTCATTCATTCATTCAATCATTCACTCACTCAGTCAGTCAGTCAGTTACTCATTCATTTATTCACTTAGTCACTTTAATGTTTGCTTCTAATGATTTTTGTTTTTTTTACTTTCATTGATGTGTGTGTTTTTGTGGTTGGTTTTCCTTGCATTAATCTAGTAATTTTTCATGTTTTTTTATGCTTCTTTCCTTTCTCATTTCTCTCTTATATTGTTACATTCCATATACTTTTCTGTTTTTATTGTTTAGTTGTTTTTCTTTCTGTGACTTTGACAAAGACGAAGAGCATATAAAATACAATACATTGTTGTTGCTGTTACTGTTATTATTGCATTAGAAAACATTATATGTACTACATTGCGTATACGTTATATTAAATTTCAATTTTTTCTTTGCTTTAAAAAGGAAAAAGATGGAAATCAATAAAACAAAAAAAAAAAAAAAAACATTGAAAGGTGCAACCAAGTCAGAATTTAGTGACTGAATAAGGAGTTTTTCTTATTCACAGTTCAACGAAGCTTAAATTGATTTAATTTGGTTTGGTTTAAAGTCTCCTTGAATACATGAAGAATTTATTTGTTTCTCTTACTTAAAGCAAAGAAATACTTCACTCATGGATATTTCTAGTATTTAAATGTAGAAAGGCAACCTAGGCTAGACATTTTTTCTATTCTGAACTCAATGGAATGTTTCCTGGTATTGATTCAGAAGAGTGTGTTTTGTGATTAATCTGGTTGATGATGCAAAATGTCGCGTGTTGTCACATTACTTTTATTTATTATATATATATTATTTTCCTCAATTTTTCCATTTTCTACGTTTGTTTTTTTCTTCCATTATGTTGCTGTTGTTGCGTTTTCCTTTCTTCTAGGTAATTTGCGGTTTTTATTACAAAAAAAAAAAATTAAAGAAACATTGAGCTTCTTGGTGCTGATTGTTGTTTAAATAGCATTCAACCTTCATCATAATACAATTTATGTATTTGTACTTACAATAATTCCACCTTTGTTTGTGTTTTGTTTTATTGTTGCTTATTTTGGCGCTATTTTTCTGTTTTTCTTATTCATATGAGCCAAACATTTATCGAGCTTATTTTCTATTCTTGTTTTCTATTTAAAGCTCATGTGCCGACGACTGCCGTCTTTGATATAATTAATGTCAAGTGCGCTCATTCATTCACTTGTTTGTTTTACTATTTAGTGTTCAGCTCAATTCATTTGCAAGCTTATGCAATATTACGCATACGCTATGTGTTATGCGATTCATACAAATGGAATTTTAGTTTAGTTGGTTTAGTTGAAGATTGTAATAACTAACAACAATTTCAATAATAATAATAATAATAACAAGAAAAGAAAAACATTAATAATCATCATGAAAGCAAATCAAAGAAACTAAGAGATTAACAAATGTGATAGGGGACTTTGAATGAAGTAGAAAATGTCGTTTGTTTACTTGGCATATTGAAATGGAAATGAAACAAACCAAAAACATGTGTTTGCTCTTTGTTGTTGTACTCGTAGTATGCAATTACAACAAAAACAATAACAAAAACAAAAACAATATGAAATAGCAATCTTCATTAAATGTTGGTTGTGTTGTACTTCATTGGTACTGTTGTTGTTGTTGTTATTGTTGTTGTTAGTTGTAGTCTTACTTGTTGTAATTCTTGGCATTAAACCAAAACCCCAAATGAACTGGGTCGACTTAAATACACACACATAATCAACATGTGCATGAATGAAATTATAAAGGCAAGTGAAGGGACAAATGAAGGAAACAAAGCGCTCTACTGAGACATGGTCATCGCGCGAGTTGATGAGAAAACAATAAGCGAATGAACACTTCAAACTTAATGCAGACCAATGCAAAACCATAACCGTGTATCTGTGTATCTGTGTGTGTTTTTGTGTAATAGATTCCAACGGTAAACAATAGTTCATTTAACAGTAAGTGAGCTTCGAGAAACATAAAGTGAGTGAATGAGGAGGAAATACTTAAATTGAAATCCTGCATAAAATTATGTTTACGTGTTGTTAAATTCATTGAATCTTCATTTCATTTTCCACACACTTCTCCTCACTCTTCAACACATCATCATACTGTTATTCTGTTTAACTAAATCTGTTTCTGCTGCTGTTAATCCTTCAATGGACAGATGAGTATTCTGGTTTTTTATCTAAAATGAAATACTTGACCTACCATATTCCTCATTCTTTCGGCTAAGGAAGCTTAAATTGTTCTTTTTGTTGTTTAGGGCTGGGATCCGCCAAAGGAGTCTAACTAAAATATTCTAAATATTTTCGCGGTTTAATACATCTTTCATTTTCTTCCCATACTTTAAGGGAGATGGATGGGATGGCTGCATATGAGTTCCTCTTGTTGCTAAAATCTTTCATGTCATCATTAAAACTTAAAATCATTTAGCCAAAAGAAAAAGAATAAAAAAAAAAATAGGTAGAAAATTCGCATTTAAAAGCGAAAAACTATGACGATAAAATCCATTAAGATTCTCTTCTAGAACTTCTCTAGGCTGCCGCATTGTTATTGCTTGTTGTGATGTGCTGTGTTGTGTTGTTGTGCCTCTTGTACTACTTTTCTCAAAAGCAATGAAGCACTTAAAAGTAGAGAAAACAACAAAATGGCAACCAAGCGAACAAGAAACTGAGTGGTGAATGAGTAAGTTGAGTGAACAACATTTAAAGGACGACGCAAGACTTCACTTTCCATCATGCAAGCAATATAAGTATAGATGATGCTAGAAGATGAAAAAAAATAAAAGGAAAAAAGGAAAATTTAAAAATTTATTAAGCGTCAAATATTTATTATCCTTTGCAAAAAAAAAAAGAAAAGAAAAACCATTTAAATATAAAGCAATGAAAATAAAACACGCAACCAGCAGCAGCAGCAGAGTAGCAGCGTGTAATATGAAAACCGAGTGATAAAACGATAAGATGAGATGATGAAAATGACTTAAGCAAAGGAATGTAGAATATTAAAATAATATAAAAGTAAACCTAGCGCCCATTAAATGATTTCGCTATACCTTTTTTTCTAGTCGGTACACTAAGTAACTTTACACTCCTTCATTTTCTTTATGTTCTTTTTTTTCACTACCTTTTCGTTTTTAAGAAAATTTCGTCCATCTGCTGCTGCTTTGGCTGATATCTAAGCGGTCGCGCTTAAATCCTTTAGTCCTTAGTTCAAAGCTCCCACTCAGGTCAAATGAACATGAAACACTTTTCGAAATTGCAAAAAAAAAAAAAGAAAAATATAAAAACCAGAAAGAATCTGAGAGAGAAAAATATAAAGAAAAAGAAGAAAAAACAGAAACAAAATGTGTAAAAAGAAAAATATATGCGTGAGTAGTCTGAGCGATAAAAGGAAATACTGAAAAAGCGAATAAAAGAAATAAAAATAGCAAAGAAGAATGAAAAAAAAAAAAATATTTAAATTCGGGTTAACAGTTATGTGTTCTTATTCGATGATTTTCATGTTGATTTTGCTTTTTTCAATGGTAAATAAAATTTATAAAAAAATAAAATAAAGAAGATATGCAAAATAAAAAATCAATAAATAATAAAATTAAATAGAATATTAAAGAAAATGAACAAAACAAAAATATATATAAACAAGTAAAAAATATAATTTAAAAAAATAAAAAAAAAAAAAATAAAACAAATAAAAATTTTATAAAATTATTAAAAATCTAAATAAAATAATTAAAAAAAAAAAAATAAATTATAATAAAATAAAAATTATTTATTAATAGAAATATATATATTTTTGAAAAATCAATAAACAATACAATTAAATAGAACAGACCA
This sequence comes from Amiota minor, assembly GCA_037043295.1. Lineage (NCBI taxonomy): Eukaryota > Metazoa > Arthropoda > Insecta > Diptera > Drosophilidae > Amiota > Amiota minor. The sequence goes on from JBAMAW010000382.1 coordinate 2,101,012, forward strand.
AAAAATAAATAGAAAATATTATTTAAAAAAATATTAAAGAAAATAAAACAAATAAAAATTTTAAAAAATTTTAAAAAACTAAATAAAATAATCAAACAGAAAAATAAATTATAATAAAATAAACATTAATTAATAATAAAAATATGAATTAACTTATAGTGTCCTGATATTTTCTCCAAGGATAACTAAGGATGGTCAGAGATTCAATTTATAATATAAATTTTTGCATTCTCAGGTTTCAATAACTTCCTCCCAAAGTTTTCCCTAAGATTTTTTGAGAAAAACAAATGCAATAATTTCTTTATCTTGTCCCAAATTTGATGCTGAAGTTATTTGTAAAACCAAAAAGAATCATTTGCATTATAAATTTTTGAGTATCACAAACTCTCTCTGTAGACTATTTGTTTGAATAGAATATTTTTCTGTTCCCAAGAATAAAGGAATTTTAAAGCAAAGTTGACTGGTTCGTTGGCTCAAGGGTTAGTGCGCTGGGTTGAGATCACAAGAGTCGCGGGTTCGATTCCCGCTCAAGGGAACTCTTGTCCTACACTTTTCTAATTTCCTTCTTAACTTTCCCCTTAGCTGAAGGCCTCTGTCTTTGTTACTCACATTAAATCCTGGGTTATAATTTGTATTTATAATCTTAAATCAAAAAATAGAAAAATAAATTAAAACAAAGTTTGAAAATTAATTTACCAAAACACAATTCAAATAAAAAGAAATAAAAATTAATGAGAAAATGCATATCCAATTAATAAATAAAACACAAATAGAAAATTAAATAAATTCAAATTTAACATGAAATCATAAAATAAAAATAAAAATAAAAATCAATGTTCCATAAACACGCGTGTTCCATATAAGCAAAAGCAATGTTATTAATATATACAATATATTTTTATTTTCTCTCCTTTGTATATACAAAAAATGTTGATGTTGTTGTTGTTGTTATCGTCATATCTTTAACATCAGAAATATAGCACGTTAACTGCTTAGCGTCAAGGCTCGCTACACTTTACTTTACTCAGAGTTAGTCACCAACATCAAAATCACCTCACCTTGTGCTGGGCTTAGGAAACAAGAATTTTTTGTCTTATCGTTATGCCCAACAAACATGACTTAACCCACTCTAATCCAACCCAATCATCATCATCATCATGAACATTAGAAAAAAAACCCCTGCCTGCCTGCAACAACACACATACTCATCATCATCATCATCATCTAAAATACTTTCACATGATTTTCTTTTTTCTGGTGGATTTTCATATTCCTGAATCACGTTTTACTTGTAGGTACTTTCCCTTTTGTCACTATTCGACTTAGTTCCTCAGAAATTTTGAACCCTTTTACTATTTGTATTTTTTTCTTTTCTTTTTCTTGGTATTTTGTTTTTGTTTTAGCTTTTTCCCTTTCATAGACTTTTTGATGATGATGATGATGATGATGACGAGACGTTGAAAAATTGTTGTTTGAAATATGAAAAATCTGCTGCACATGTTTTATATATTCGAATATTTATCCTTTGTTTTTGTTTCATTCAAATGCTTTGCATATATTTTAGCAGTTTTTTCTAACCTCTTCACCTGGTAAAAGCTTTAACTTGACTTAAATATTTGAAGCTGACTGATGATTTTCATATGGAAACGAGTCTAGAGAGAATAGAAGACTTGGTTCTATTTATGTTGAAGATCGAATGTGTAACGCATCTCAACTCAACTCAACTCATTTGGTTTGAGTTTTTATGTGTGTGATGTGTGTAGGTAGATACATCACTTTAGGTCAGGTCACATCACACGTCACGTCATGTTGTCGCGTTTTCATTCGTTTTAATTCACTTCACTTCAATTCAGTTTTTGGTTCACAGTTTTGTTTTGACTTGTGTGCTCTTCTTGTTGCTGCTATTGTTGTTGTTGATGAAATATTGCATTTGTCGAAGTCTTTTAATTTTGCATTAAACAAAGAAGAAAAGTTTGAAGAAAGAAAGAACGAACGAACGAACATATGAAAAATGATAAACATATAAAACTGAAGTGCTTGGCATACTTTTAGGCGAACTGCTTTCCATGGGAAAAGCGTTTTACATTGCGTGTTAGTACACCCTTTTGTCTCCCACTACTGGCGGCTGTCTATCTAACTGTATACTGTATGTATGTGTATGTGTCTCAGTTTTTGTGTGTATTTGTATTCATTCATTTCAAGTTGTGTGTGACTAATGATGATGATGTACTACTTACTACACATACTTACTTGTATTGTATTGTATTTGTATATGCATGCACGTGTTCTATATCATCGTCATACCTTTTCTGTTTTTTTTTTTTTATTTTTGTCTATTACTCGCTGCTCTCTCTCTCTCTCTCTCTATGTATGGCGAACTAATGAGGCGCATAAATTTCAAGTGGCGGCTGCGGCAGCATCATGTATCCTACATCCATTCACCCATCCATGCATTCATTTCATTTGTACATATCTAGACTGAGGACTGAGAGGATTCTCTATGCCTTGAAATCTAGAAATGAATGATGAAAAAGTAGGCAAAACACACTTTTTAGTAATAAAAAAAAAAGAAATGAAGAAAAACAATCTGCAAATTTTATGAGTTACTACTACTAGCTTAGCTGCCAAGTCAGGCTAAGGACCTTCCTTCTACTGTTCTGCTTCAAGCTGTCAGACTAAGTAATGCTACCCATCATCATCATCATCACCCATATGTGTGTAAGAGAACATAAGCCATATGCCATATGATAAGAGGAATAGTCTTCTTAGTAACAACATACGAGTAGTTAAGACTTGACAGGGTCTATTATCTAAGTCTTTTCCTTTCTCTTTTGTTTTTTGACAATTTAATTAACGCATTTTCCTCGCGAATGTTTTTTCTTTTTTTTTTTGGGGTTTAAATCACCTCATTTTTCAAAAAGAATTTCTGTTTCGGGTTAAATTTATTGTCTACTTTTAAGCTTAAATTATCATAAATATTTATTAGAAAATTTAAAAAACAATGAAAAATATTAATTAATAAGGGAAACAATTTGTAACATAATGTTATGTTCTAAGCTTCATATGAAGCCCCCCAATCGACATAAATTAAGTTGCCAAGAGCAGGCGTTAATAAGGTTATTTTTTTTTTTAAATCGGGGGATTTATTTCGTATTTAATAATCATTGTCGGTCTGAAAAGAAGAAAAGAAGGAACAATGCAGCTGATTTATTCCATACACTCATACGTTTTTACCCACTTAGCTGCGTCGTCTGAATCAAGTGCTTAAGCCTCTTCTTTTCAATGCCTTTGTCGATTAATCACTTTGCACAATTGCTGTACAATTAATAATTTTAAATAAATTTAAATGAAAATCACAAATATTTATTTTAAATTTTATTTTCTTTTATTTATAGTTTTTGACTTTTTATTTATTTTTTTATTTTATTTATATTATTATTACTTTTTATTTCTCATATTTTCAAAATATTGAAAGAGATAAAATTTGTTATATTTGAAGTTTATTTAACTGGAACAAAGTTTAGCTTGGTTAAGGTTTTTAAAAAATAAAGGAATCTATAAAATATAAAAATAAAAAAAAAAAATAAATTTAAAACCCCCTAAAAAACGTGCTTCATTTCGCTTCACTTCACTTCACATCACTTATGCTCTTGAGTTCTCTTCGTGAGCTTTAAATTTAATTAAACTTGCACACGTGAGCGAACTGAAATTTATATGAGAAAAAAGTAATTTTTTCTTTTATTTTTAATTTGAAATAGCTTTTTTTTTTATTATTTTTTTTATTTAAAACTTTTCTTAACAAAGGAAAAAAAAAAAAAATAGGCATAAAATTTATTTATATACTAGGGTATCCTGCCCGACGTCGTACGGCCAATCGGACTGCGCCTTCGAGGCTCGTGGAATAATTTCTCAAATGTAGATGTTGAATCTGAACTATGCCTTAACTAACATAATGTATTTGTTTCACATATTGACAATGCTGTTTTCCAATATTGTTCGTATATGCCTCGGTGGCGCAGTTGGCAGCGCGTAAGTCTCATAATCTTAAGGTCGTGAGTTCGAGCCTCACCCGGGGCATAGCAATTTTTTTTTATTCTTTTTTAAATAATAATACTTAATTATATATGTATATTGTGAATCTAAACCATTCTCAGATCCCCTTGAACACACACAAAAAATTTCATCAAAATCGGTCCAGTCGTTTAAGAGAAGTTCAGTGACATACACACTCACAGAAGAATTATATATATAAAGATATATTTTTTTTTTTTTTAGCTTCTCTCTTGGCATAAAGAAATAGTATGCTTATGTTCTATAAAGTACACACACTTTTTGTAGAAGTTTGCATAATTTTTTTGGCCACCTCAATTGTGTTTCACATGTAACAAAAAAACATATCCAAGCATCTCTATATTTATATGATATACACTTGAAAACTAGTAAAGTCCTTTCAATCATCACAAGTTTGATTACATGAATTTTTGAAGCTTAAGAATTTTGTTGGTGGATTTGAAAATAAAAACAAATTAATTCTTCTGCAAGAATTGCTGGAGAAGAATTGTGTTTATTTTATTTAAGTTTCATTAAAAAAATATTGTTTCTAACAAACATTAATAAGAAATTTATATTAATATGTAGATATTTCATTCAAGAGATTCATGCTAAGTTTGAGCACCTTGAAACTCAACTAAATGATCTAATTCTGCTAGGTTAGTGTTAGATTCCATCGACTCACAGCATTCACCTACCATTTAAGAGTCTTTACTTTTTATTCTAAACCTGATTTGTTTTACATTTAAAAAATTTTTAGATTTTCTGCAATTCAACTTTTCTGAAATATTATATATATATATTTTTTTTTTTTGTTTATTTATTTATTTGCATTATTTATATTTATTTCAAATTAATATTAAAGAAAAACAAAAATATTGTATATTTCTCATAAAATAAATAACTAGCTTCTGTTGCAAAATCATATTCATTCTTTTTACATTTCCGCATGTAAACTAAACGAGAGTAAAAATTGCATTTGTAGACCTCCGACCTCTGCTGCTGTTCAACGTTGCGTATGCGTAACACACACAGATTCAATGATGACTTTTTATACACAATAATTTTTTTTTTTTGTATACAAGTATTTTTTATATATATTTTCTCTCTTTTGTTATTCATTTATTTATTTATTTTAGTGGTCAGAACACGTTTCAGATTGTTGGGATTTGAATTTGATTTGAGTTTAGTTGAACTGAACCGAACTGAATTGAGATGAGTTGAGTTGAATTCAACTTTTTGTGCATATTTAGTGAATGTATTTGATGTCCTGCTGATGTTTTTGTTGCATATATATTTATTTTTTTTTTCTGTGTGATTCATGCTAAATTGAAATTTGTTTTTAGTTTCTGTGATTTTCTTTCTTTTTTTTTATTTATTGTATATATTTTATTTTATTTTTAATGCGGAAATTGTTTACATAAAAAACAAGTTAACATTAAATAATAAAATAAAAAATAAATAAATGAAATTGAAATAAAATTTAATTGAAAAAGTACTTGCATGATGTTTGGCGCGTTAGTTAGTTTTGACTACTAACAAGCGTGTTTCGTTTCAATTTAAACTTTTTAGTTTGTTTGATGAATATCAAGGGAACTTCAACTTCAATAACAACACTAACTTTTTAAGCGTGATGTTTTCCTTTTTTCCTTTTCTTGTAGACAAACACACGCAGAGATACTCTGCCCTCTCGTGTGTCAATGTTGTGAGTAGATGAAAAGTTGTCTTTCTCAAAAATGTATAATTTTCAAATATTTTTTAATTACATAAAACCAAAATATGCGAACATATGCAGTTTTTAGTAACCGGTACACGATGCCATAGAATGAGGAAGATTTGCATATTTTATGAGTTTGTCAGTTTTAACTGATAAGAGAGCAAAACATGTGATGAAATAAAACTTAATAAAAAAAAAATTAAATGACTAAAAGTCATCATCAATGGCAACAACATAAAACATGATTGTGCTGCTGTTGCTGATGTTGCATATCATCATTACAATCACCATCATCATCATCATCATCATCATCATCAACATCAACATCAACATCAACATTGTCATCAATGTGGACATTTATGTCACTTGTATTCATATCACTACTACTATGCTTTCTTTCTTGCTGCAAATTCAAAAAATATTTTAAAAAATATAATTGTTATAATTTTTGGAAAAAGGGAAACATTTTTAAATGTTTAATACTTACTAATTTTTGTCGGCTTATGGCAATGGGATTGACTATTTGATGGTTTGAGTTTCATATGTTTCATTTTTTGCTTCCCGTCGTTGTTTGTCTGTTTCAATTGAATAATCTTGGAGTATAGGAAAACACGAAAGATTTTAGGTTTTTGCTGTGTCCATTGCTGCCCATCAGTCTTCAAGTGATGTTAGATGTTTACCATAAATCACTTCCAATGCTTTTGTGCCATAGATTTTTCGTTTTCTCTAATTGGAATCCATAAATTTTTATTTCAATTGCTGCTAAATTATCAAATGCTTCTTAGAATCGATCATCATTTCTTTTGGGAAAGAATTCTTCCACCTAGAAAGCAAATGCATTCTGGTATTTACCATTCGTTTGTTTGAACTTAAAGGAAGATTTTTTCTTTTACAACTTTTTTTAATATATTAAATATTTTTTTTTATATATATTTTAATTTTATTCCACTGCCTTACACTTGATAAAAATCAAATCAAAGTCAGACAATCGTCATAATCAACATCATAAATCAAACTTCTGTTGATGATGAGAAGTCACTAATTCTGCTGTTATCTCTCCATCTCTCTCTCTCTCTCTCTTTATAAACTAACTGTAACCACGACATGACCCTTTTAAATTTTCTCCATCAAATTTTGTGAATTTTATTTTGATAAAAATTGCATAATTCATGTGCAGGAAAAATGTACGCTTCGCTAAGTTCAACACAACAAAAGTCCAACCAAATGTTAAATGCAAGTAATAATAACAACAAGAAAACAAAAGCAAAGCTAAGCAAAGCTCATGTCCTTTTGAACAACTCTAATAGCAACAACAACAAGGATATGTTGTTGTAAGCAAGTGGAAACAGGCAAAAGCAGTTTATGTCCGTTTTGTGTCGTTCACCATTCGCTAGTCGTCATCGTCATCGTCATCATGTTGTAGCTTGTCCTGGTCAACAATATCCTTCGTTCTAGCCTTTCTTTTTTCTATTTTTTTTTTTGGTGTAGATGTTCCTATTCTTTATGTGTGTGTGTGTGTGTGTGTGAAAGGACTGAACGCATGCATGCATGCATGAATTGCATATTTCATTTAAAATTTACAAGTTAACAATATTAAATATTAACAGTTATATTTATGCATTTTTCGTTGCAAATCAAAAATTTACATGCAACAAAACAAGAAAACAAAATTATTGTAACAACATGTAAGGATAAGGAAGAACAACAAATAAAATCAACACACACACAATAGAACAGAACAGAGAACAGAAGAGAAGGGAATTGAAAGTTTTAGTGATTTATCACAACAAAACAAAAATATTGCATTCATAAAGAGATTTCCATCATCAAAATGTTCCTGGTGATGATGATGATGATGAAAAGTTCATATGAATAAGAATAAATTTTATTTATCATAGAAACTAGACTAGACTCTTGTCCTGGCGACAAATGACAAAACTTTCATATGCAAACTGATTATGATGATGATGATTATGATCATCAAGCAATTTACCTTTTTTGAACTTTTTTTTTTATTTATATATTTATATTTCTTCCTGTCCTTGGAATTCAATGAAAATAATTTACTAGAAAAATATTTTCTTAGACAATTTTTCAACAAATCAATTTTGTCTTCTGTACTCTGTGCTGTGTCCTTCTGCTTCATCTTTAGTTATTCTAATTTATGCTGGAAACACACAATTTCTCTTCTCTTTTTGACTTTTCTAATTTATTTCTAAACACACATTTTCACATTTTTCGTTGCATACTTTCATGAGCAAGCAAAAAACTTAGTAGGAAAAGAAAAGTCATCGTGTTTCTTTGCTGAAATATAACTAAGAAGATTTTTGAGAGGAAAAGTTTTTACTAACTTAAAATGGAATTAAAACATTAAAACACACGCATCGATGACGACCATGATGCTAATTGAAATTGTTTGACAATACTTTCAACTTGAGGAGTTCTTCCAAAAACAACACGAGAAGTTGCACAGTTCACTATCATCATCATCATCATCATCATCATCCTACAAACGTGTATCAGCTTTAAAATAGTCATCTCAAGCTCAAGCTCTCTTTTCTTCTTCTTCAAGTCTCATCAAAATGATGATATAAATTCGTGACCTTTCCAAAAACTATGCAACATGCAAATTTTACGCGTAACAAGTTAAACTTCTTCGACGAAAGAAAAATACAGGGGGAGGTGGAAAAGGAGTAAAATGCAATGCAAATTTGTCTCGAATTTGTTGTGTTGTGTTGTGTTTGGCTAAAACATATTTGCCAAAACTTAAATGCATCAGACAAAATTCCTCGAGAAATAGAATGAAAAGTTTTGGGAGTAAGCGCTTGTACGCCTAAAAATAGACAAAATATATTTTGTTAAAGTCATCGTCACGAAGTCAATGGGGGATTCAACGTTCGTTGTCGTTCCCTGACGACCACAAAAACAAAACTTTTGCATTAACTTTATTTTGATGATGGTAAAGAATCGTCGTTCTAAGCCTTCTGGTTTGGTACAATAGATGATGGTGTAGGAACCCATAGAGGAAATGAGAGCAGAGCGAATAGAAAGAGAGTGGGAGAGTGATTGAAGTGGGAGTGTGAGATCTTGTTCAAATATGCAAATTACAAATGGGGCAAAAGATGAAGTGAAAAACTGAAGGCATTAGCAGCAGTCCGCAAAAATTGCTACTTTTGGTGCTGGCTATGCTTGGTGCAACATGAAGAATGACGATGAAGGAACTTTTGAACTCAACACAGTAGTAGCAACAACAACAACAACAACATCATGACCTAAACTAACTAAAAATCATACAGACTAGAAATCTATTTGAGATTGTAAGTGGGTGGGTGTTGGGTATATGGTATAGTAGCAGTTGGCTGTGTGTGTGTTGAGTAAACACAGACTGACTCTCTTAGTCAGTTGAAGCAAATGAAGATCTGAAGGCACAGGGAGAGAAAGTGGTGTGACAAGACGAAGTACTTGAACAAGCAACAAGCAGCAGTACAATAAATGGGAGCGAAAAATAAATGGAGTGTGGCTGCTAACAAGCTGAATTACATTTACTCAGACAAATAGACAGAAAAACCGACAGATAGATGCATAGGAAAAGGAAGATAGTAGTTGGTAGTGGAAAGGACCCAGACAAATTGTTACCAAAATCATTGCCTCAAACTCAAAGCAATGCAAGCCGCGGCGACCATTAGAAGGTTTTTGTTGGCCTAACATATTTTTTTGGGTTTTGGGCAAAAGCTAACGAATGTTGAGTGATGAAAGGAGACTTGTAAACTAAATAAAGACGAAAAAAGTAAAGTAAAGCAAAAGGAAAAGAGTGGTAAATTTACTAAATCAAAATGTTGAAAAGTAGGCTGGCATCAACATGAACAACAACAAAACAACATCATCAACATCATCAACAACGCAAGTTGTGAAAGCATCCCAACTACTAATATTACTTCTACTACTTACAACAATCAAATGCCCGGAAGCTGGAAGATGGAAAGACTATGTATGTTAGTTTCTCTTCCTTCTTCCTTTTGATTCTTATTTAAGCCGAATTTTGTGGATTTTTTTTTTTGGCAAAGTCCGGACCGGAACACAATGTATTTGTTGTTCATTTGTTGATCCAACAGATTTTGCAACATAAAAACCTCATTTTTGTTTATATTTGCAACGCGCATCAAAATGATGATATAAGAGATAATGATGATGTTAATGATGATGATGATAAAGATCATTACAAAAACCAAGTTGAAGCACTCAAGCTCAGAGATTTTGTTTCAAATCCAAGTCAAACCAAGCCAGGTCAGTTGCTTGTTGGTTAGTAGTTTGTTGCTGGTTGTTTGGTTTGTTGTTGTTGTTGATGATGATGGTTGTTTGGTTGTAACACAAAAAAGCCACGTACAAACGACGTGGTCAAGAAGTGATTTCTGGTTTAATGTTTTTTAATGCTTATGTTGATGCTGCATATGAAGAACAACAGCAACAACAATGCGAGAAAGAAGATATAGAATATAAGAATATGGGTGAAAAATGGGTTGATTGTGTGTAAAAACAAACAACAACACAACAAATTACTCATGACGATGATGTTGCAAACTGATGATGATGATGACAATGACGATGATCTTGTTGTTGTTGATATCTCTGTTGGTTTTCTTTTTTTTTGTATTATTGTTGGTTTTATTTGCTACTTGGTGATGTTGTTTTGCTGTCGACAACAGTCAGCGGTTACTTTTGGGTTAACGCCATATGTTGGTCACTTGCTGCTGCTCGTCCATTCTATACTCATTCGTATGTTTATGTTACAGTATAGTAAGTATATCTCTACATACATATATGAGTAAACCAGATCATTGTTCATGTTGTCACATTGTCAAGTCAAACATGTTGTTGTGGAGGCCAAGCCAAGCCAAGGCAAGGCAAGGCAAGTTTAATGCAAGCGTTGCATGTCAGAAGCTCATAGGAAAATGTGCCACAATCAAAACCAAACCAAATGTAACCAAAAAAGTATGCAATAGTTTAGAGTAGTGTAGAGTGTAGAGTGTAATGCACCTGAAATGTTAGAAACATGACAACAACATTATTTAGTGGTGCTTGGTACTTGTGCTTTTTGTGGTTGTTGTTGTTGTTGCTGTTGTTACAAGAGCATTTTTACCATTGCATGCAAATGAAAGCTTCATTCAAAAGTTAACAAGGAGAAGAGGACTGACTGACTCCATTAGCATTTGCTGACAGATAGATGAAGGGACGGACGGGCATAGAGTCAGATATCTTTCTATACAGTATAGTATAGCATACATTTAGGGGATTTTACAAGTTAAGAGAGATGTGAGTGAGTGAGTGTGTGTGTGCGTTGGTTTGGTTTGGTTTCGTTAGGTTAATGCCAGCAATCTCAATGTTGTTTTTGCTGTTGTTGTTGTTGTTGTTGTTCGCATGAAGCCAAACCAAATTTGACACAACATTTGTCAAACCACAAAATGGCTGCCGCATCGTTGCTTTCATTATGTGTTCAAAACACAAATACAAGTATCAACTTCACCTACTACTACACATACACACAAACAATATGACTGAATACAAATCTCTCTTTTTGTCTCTTTCTCTGCCTTTCTCTTTTCCATAAGAATGAGAGTCAGGATCAGACAAAGGAGGGGAAATGAGGAGAAAATGTTATGTTTGTCTTATCCTTTTTGGTTGGTTAGTTATCCTATTCTACTGATTCAAGTCATCTGATTTTGGACATGATAGTGTCGTCGTCGGGATATTTGATTGTGTATCTGTGTACCGTGTCTGTCGCTTTGAGTTTGTTAACCCTTTTAATGACTACCAGATATTGGTATGACGAGCGAACGACACTTTTGCATTGTTAATGTCTGCTATTTGTCATATTTGACTGATTAGACACATACACACAGATAACACATACACATACTACATAGATACAAAGATTAAGAGAAGGACCATAGAGAGAGAGAGAGAGCGGAAATGGAAGTGGGAATGAGTGAAATTAAGCTTAACTAGCTGTTGGTATTCTTAAACCAAACGAGACGAGACCAGACCAGACAAGACCAGACCAAGCGACCAAATGATTAAATTGACTAAAAACCAACTAAGCGACCAACAACAAAACCACACACACACAGACATCACATCACATCACATCATGTCACATTACTAAAAGGATTGGTGGCATTAATGATGTTGATTTTAATGATGATGATGATGATGATTATACAAATGATGATTATAATTAAAAAGCTAATGAAAGGGGAGAAGAAAGCTGAAAATCACATTAGACTAGACCTCAGGTTACATTTTATATATCTCTCTCAAAAAAGAAAAAAAAAAAAAAAATAATGAGAAACTTCTTTCTCCTTCCTCCTTCTCTTTCTCTAAATATTCATTTTCCTTCTTCTACTCACTAAATTTTAATTCATTCATTGCTTAAATAATTTGAATAAACAACAACAACAAAAACCAAAAGGTTCAATGCATTTATAATCAATAATTCATATGCAATGTTGATGATGATTGTGAGAAACGAATTTCGACTTTCCTCTTCTCTTCAGTGTCTCTGTTTGCTTTAAATATGAAAATGACATTATTGTGATTTGCATGATTTATCAACAATTAAAATTGTTGCATTTCATACAATTTTCTCTTGACTCCTTTTCATTATTTCATGCATTTTGAATTTGATTTTTTGGACAAATTCAAGAGAACTAACATATTCTTGTTCTATGTTGTTTGTGGGTAAAATTTTATTAACCCAACCGAGCAAACAATTCAATTATTGTATACAATATTTTGTTGTTGTTGTTGTTGTTGAAAATGTCGTCATTGTCGCTTAAACAAAAATACCTTACGGCAATCCACGAAAAACATTGAATGCAATTTAATTTGAATTTAACAAAAAGCAAATCTCACTCACTTTGAATTGTTATTTCTTGTTATTGTGTTGTGTGTTGATGACAGACAATGGGCCAATGAACAAAAGACAAATGGATAATGAATTTGAATGCATGTTTTTACTTTTTGTGACAATCAATTAGTGAGTGCAGTTGATGTTTTCGATATTTTACAAAAAAATATGTCAAGTTTTTGTCCTTGGGCAAAAATTGTAGACATTTTCAAAAGACACGAATTCAATATTAAAGAAATTTAATACACATTACTTAAGAAATTTAGCACTGAACCTATTATTAAACTAATCTCTTATTATGAACCAACCAACTTTGATTCATAAAATTTTAATGCAGAAAATCTTATGAATTTTTTATGTTGCTTTTATTGGAATAACAAAGACCCATTATTTGCCAATAGACACGCCTTCTTTGCACATGCCAGCCAGCTACGCAACCATTACGACAAAGAATTTATTATCGATTTATGTAATTATATTTCCTTTAAGCCAAGCAAATCACTCGTATGGATCATTAAAGAAAGTGAAGTGTGTTGAGTGTGGGGGGAAAGGGGTGAACAACAAATGCAAAATGTATCAATTATTATTTAATGCGAAAAAGGAAATAAACCATTGGAAATTGTGTTGTGAGTCCGAGTCCTTCTACTTACTTAATCAAATATGCAATTGTCTACTCTATTTTGTCATAAACAAAATTCTACGAATATTTTGTTGTTCTACTCTATGTATATTCTTATTAATATTGCATTTATTTGTTGTACTCGTATTTGTTGTCAAATGCTTTTATATCATAATTAATAATTTAATTGTTTCTGTTTATCTCTTAATTAAAAGGGATTTATTATGATGATGATGTTGAATTGAACTTTAATAAAAACAACAAACAACAACAAATATTATAATTACAAGTAATAATAAGAAAAACCACAAATATGTACAATCATGACAATAATAATAAGATTTTTGTTTTTCAATTTATGTTTATTAGTCTTTTGTTTTGTTAAGAACTTAATTTTTTAAATTTTTTTCTTTAATTTTATCATCAAATCAATATTTGTTTAACAATATTCAAAATAAAAAAGTCTTTATGAAGGATTTTATTGGAAAGAACTTAATTGTAATTGCAATACTAAAAAATGGGCCAAGTGCGAGTCAGACTCGTAAACGGAGGGTTTTGTACCAGATTGGTATTTGTATCGGAGGTACTCCCCCTAGTGGTCAGATTTGAATGATTCCAGCAAATGTACCGCGCCTATATCAGAGACTTATAGTGTCTAAATTTCAGTTCATTAGTCCAAAAAACAAAAAAGTTTTTCTAATAAGAACTTGAATTTTAATGGGAATTTGTATGGGAGGTACCCTTCCTAGTGGTCCGAACAAACTGAAATTTCGACAATAAAAGTTTCTAATGCTAAGCGACCAACCATCCAAAATCATGGGATTACTGGATCGTATAGCTGCCTTACAAACCAAAATGTTTCTTGTATGGGGACCCATTTAAGTTTTTGAAAATATATTAGTTTTAGTATTTGTTGCTGATGCCCGGATAGAACTACACATCGTGTGAAAATTTCAACTCTCTAGCTATTGGTGTTTATGAGATATGACCCGAGGATGGAAGGACCGACAACGAAGTCTCTTTTGGTACCCTTTGGGTCCGGAACCCTAAAAAAAAAGTAAATTTGTTAAGAAAGGAAAGCCATTTGCATTTTATATTAAATAGTGAGCCGCCCGGCCTCGCATGGTTTTCTTTGTTAGCAACACATGCCTTTAGAATCATCCTTCAATAGCAAAGCAGAACAATATTTGCATATAACAGACATTGAATAGAATCATACTTGTATTCATTAAAATAATAATATGGCAGAATTAATTTTATTTGACCACAAATTAGATGCCCTCATAGATCTGCTTTCAGACATTTCTCTGGCTTTCTGAAATCTATGTGTATTTCTATCACCACTAAAACAAACTTCACATTTAATGAAGGATTCTCTGGTTCTCTGTGAGTAATATCTATCCTAGACAAAACTGGTCAATATCTTGGCAAAAATTTACTTTCTTATTTATTTGACTGCTTGATTTCCCTTTCTTAGTCAGCATTTATGTATTGAACAATACTATATTTCAATAAGTTCTTTGCAACAACATTTGAAGAAACTCTTTCACTATCAACATTGATAAAACTAAGAATAAAAATCATGATTGAAGAATTGATAGAAATTTCCAGAAATTATAAAATACCAAGGGATATTATAACTACAATATGCATATCCATCATACGGCGCACTCTGGCGGCCTGTAGTGTCAGTAAATGAAAATCTTTTTATTATTTATTTATTTATTAAAAATTTAATTCTTTGTCTTATTGATTCAATTATATGTATACATATAAACCTTTCATAGAAAATTTTCTAAATGATATTGAAAATCATATCAAAATCTGTTGTTTGGTTTAGGAAAAGAAAGCGGGCACACAGACCAGGATTTTGTTTTAGTCAAGTTATGATAATAACAGATCGTTTTCAATATAATATATGTGAATGTAAAGATTGCATCATCACAACATCATCATAGTTGAATGCATAAAGATTAAAATCATCCTACAGTGTTCATCTCAATCAGGCACTGGGATGATGATGCCATTCCTGTTCCCTACAAATGATTTCTTCTCTTACTTCACATTGCTCATGTATTTCATAAGAATTGACTTAAATATTGGTGATTCTTTTCCAGTTTTGGTCGTTTATTTGATTTGAATGGACTTGATTGAATAGTGTTTACTCAATCTTATGGCTGATTTACCCATCACTTTTGTTTTTATTTTATATCTTTGTAAATGTAAATTTCCTTAAATAAGATTTTTTTCTTTACTAAAATTTCTCTTTTTCTTTTATCATTACAGGTGAGTCCACACGAATATTACCAAATACAAATGCCGCTCAAATTAGTAAGTTGAAAATGATTAAAAATTCAATAATTTTTATTTACAAAAATATGATTTACTCCATAATTTCTACCTCTTTAAAATCCCTTTTTCTTGTTATTGTTTATCAAGGAAACCCATTCATCCATTTTTACCATTTTAACCATTTTACCCAAGCAATCAATCATTCATCTTTGTCAGTTTGTTATTCACTTTCAGAGATTCAATTATCAGAGAGTTACTGTAGTTGAAGAAAGGCTATAACCATGAGACTCAGACTAACTGAAAGAATAATAGCAACCGCAACCCCTTAAGTATTCTACGAATTTAATTTCAACAAATATTTCTGACCAAGATAAGCAGTCATTCAGCAGTCTGTCAGTCAATTCATTTACATTCCACACTCAACTCAAGCACCCATTCCAAAAAAACACTTTATATTATAGACCCTTTGCACATCCGTGTGTCTCTTTAAGTAAAATCGTTTCTTTGCCTATTTAACGAAACTTAATTAGTTCTATTCGAAGAATGTTAAAGTGGCAGTTGGAAGGGGGAATTTGCGAATGAAAGGATGCTCTCGCTCTCTCTCTGTGTAGCATTGTATATCATGAGCCACCACAAAATTAAAAGTCAGCACAGCCAACGCCTAAGGCGACAACAAGTCGAAACTAATAGACAAGTCAAACCAAGCCATGTTTTAGATACTTCAACAACAACCCCTCAAATAAATGAGCTTTAGTAACTACAGTTTCCCTATATGTCTTCCTACTTCCCACTACCGTTCAGCAGTCTTCATCTCGTTGTGGCAATTTTCATAATTGTTATTAGTGGAATTCGTTAACCATAAACAAAAGGTTAGTTACTTGCCTAATGAGCAAAAAGTTGTGTATTGATGGAAAAGTGAGTCTGAGTCAAGTTGAATAATTCTTAAGAATCGCCTGTCTGCGGTTTATTGGTTTTTGGCATTTGATTGGCATTCAAAGTAAGCATCATTTGATATTTTATCACTGGGCAACATATGGCAAAAAGTCTTGAACAAATTGTTCATCTAGTGGGACTTTTTTTTATGTCTTTGAAGGAAGTTGAAATGAAAAACAATCATACAAAAAACAAGTTTCTTTTGTAAAAAGGACAATTGCTTGAGACTCTACACTTGATTTTTAAACTATGATTATTCATTCCCCTTGCTCCACTCAGAACAAATTCAATGACACTTTAATGAGCATTTTGTGTTAAATCAATGTTTCATCTCATTAAACCCTTCAAATATCTATACCACATTATATATACAAAATTGCCCTTATCCTACCTAACATTTCTCCTTCTATTTCTTTCTAAAAAATTGAAATGAAATTGCTTTTTCTTCTTCTATTTATGCCCTAAGAAAGAGGAAAGTGGTTTTGCGAAAAACAATCACTGAAAACAAAACAAAAACAAAACAAACAAAAAAAAAAAAAACCAATAACAATAAGTTTAGCATAGAAATTTACTGAAAGTTGAAACTTTTGCTGACTTTGCGCCATGCGAAAATCGCTTTAAAGTTTTCACAAGTTCACTCAGAAAGTGGAGTCAAGGTGGCGATAGTCATCGTCGCGTGCTTTCGTTTGATTATAGAAATGTGACACCCCTAACTAACCAAACCACCGACCTAACCGATTATTAGTGTCGAAAGTTCGCGACCCCTAAATAACAACAAAAACAAGAACTAATAATGAGTCGACACAAAATAAAATACTAATAATAATAATAATAACAACAAAAGAAACGATACCTCAATTCGATGATGATGATGATGATGATGATGACGGAGAGAACTACAAATGCGACTATGAAATTCTTTGCCTATTAGTCTGAGTAAAATTTATCCTGCTGTTATTTTGTTGTTTTAAACTTTATTTTTAGGCAAAATATGAAAGGAAAAAAGGACACAGTAGAAAAAGGTTTGTGTTGTGTTTTTGTGCAACAAAACAAGTGAAGTTGCAAGTGAAACTTTTTAAAGTTTGCAATCTTTTTCATTCATTTGGTTTTGTATCTTATTGAATTTTGTTTTTTTTGGACTTGTATTGGAATCTTGTTGCTTATATGGGTCAAAGAATCTCTGACGTTATCGTTTGGTTATACAGTGTAGACCAATTGAATAACTTTTTTTGTTCTCCTTGTACTTGGCGAATGGCAATTCTTGCGAGTACTTTGAAGGACAATCAACATTTGCACACGAAACTTAATTATTTACACAGACTTTGTTCTTCTTTGCTTCCATTATTTACCTTCGATTTCTTCTTTGACAGCTGAGCTGCTGAAGTTGCTGCTGCTGTTTTTAATTAATTAATTTATTGAAGGAGGGCAGACATTTTCCACATTGACATTGGGAAAATCAATAAACGTAAAAAATACTCTTAATTGCTGTAAAAGCCCCAAAAAGTAGACTTTAATATTTTTTGATTCATACAAACAAAACAAAACTGATTTCCTCTTGGCTTTTTGGATTTCTTTTTGTGTGGTTTGTGTGTGTTTATTTTAAGTTCCTTGTTTTTTAAATAATTTCCACTTGACCGCAGTTCATGCTCTCTTTCTCAACTAACCAAAGGACCTAAAGACCTTTCTTGCTTCCTTTTTTTTTTTTTTGTTTTTGTTATTCAATATTCTGTACACACATTTGCTGATGGAAAAATGAAATCTTTTTGCTAAATGAGAAATTTCCTTGATACTCGTATTATTTTTCCTTTCTTATTGTTGTTTATTATTTTAAAACAATAAAGAACAATAAACACAATAAACTTTAAAACAATAAACTCTCTGTCAGAATACAACACAACACAATAACAAAAAGCAACATCTCTCTGAAAATACTTAGATGACTTAGATGAATGGAACAATTTTACAATGAATTAAATAAGAACAATGTAAAATCCCTTAAAAGTAAAGCATGCAACGAATCGAATAAATAAAAGCAAACAATGAATTAATTATAACAATTTTCTAGAAAACAAAATTCATACAATAATAAAAAGAATATTTTATGTATAGAAAAAGATGCACACACAACATAATACTTTCATTCATTCCAACAATTGGACTGTGGATAGAGAAAACTAAACTAAAAATGGTCAAAATAGAAAGTTAAGTCAATTCAAAACAAAATACGAAAGTCGACTTATTAGGCTTCTTGTTTGTTTGACTTGGTTTCGCATATGCAAAAATCTTCTCTTACTCAAACTGTGTGTTAAGCTTTAGAAAATATTGAAAATAAGAAAAATGTGTACAATGTGTTTTAAATTTTCTGTTTGTTAGATAATCTACTACATATTTCGATTATTGTTGTTTGTGTTTTGTGTATATTTTGCAAATAAGAAAATTTACTGTTGCAGCATTTTAGGCTTAGGCTTCTTTCTGTTTGCTTGATTTCATGCTTTTATGTTGGATACAATTTCGTTTCTTGCCTTTTGTGATTTTGTGGAATTTATGCATTTGGCATTTTTGCACAATTCAGCAAGAAAACTTGAAATAACAAAATGCATTCAATTAAGAAGGAGAAGAAGAAGAATAATAAACAGAACAAACAAACAGAGAAATAAACTAGAAACAAAAGAAATGATTACTTATATGCAGTTGAAAATGACAAGAACATTTGATCTGTTGGGTTTTTTCTCTGGAGCCAATGGAATTAAAATAGATCAAAAATAAAAACAAAATTATAATATTAAAAATATTAGGGAAAAGTATTGTAGTATAAGAAAATCCGTTTCACTTTGATTTCTTTTTCATTTTTCCTGTCCAAATTGAGATGTAAAAACTTTTAATATCTAATTTCATTTGTTAAAATGTTTCTTTTTTTTTAGTAAGGCTGCGCTGTCCGTTGTTGTAATTTTCACAGAATGTGTAACTTTTTCAGGGCAAAAGACGCGTATACTAAAATTAAAATATTTACAAAAATTAAAGGGGTCCCCATACAAGAAACATTTTGATTTGTATGGTAGCTATACGATCCAGTAATTCCACGATCTTGAAATTTCGACAGTTGGTGGCTATACATCAGAAACTTATATTGTCGAAATTTCGATTTGATCGGATTACTAGGGAGGGTACCTCCCATACAAACCCCCATTAAAATTCAGGTTCTTATTAGAAAAACTTTTTTGTATTTTGGACTATCGAACTAAAATTAAGAAACTATAAGTTTTTGACATAGGCCCTACACATCTGTTGGAATCAGTCAAATCGGCCAACTAGGAGGGGTACCTCCCATACAAACCTACCATTAAAATTGAGGTTCTTAATTGAAAAACTTTTTTTTTGCTTGGACTATTGAACTGAAATTTAGACACTATAACTTTCTGATATAGATGCGGTATCTTTGTTGGAATCAGTCAAATCGGACTACTAGGGGGAGTACCTCCCATACAAATCCAAATCTGGTACGGATGAATATTCATCTTTACCTTTGTGCTTTGTAATTTGTGTTGATTTCAAGTTCACTCTGCGCCTAGAGAGATGAATTGTTTCTTCGACTTACATATTAGTATATGATTTTCATGTTCATTCTTCAACATCTTGGTAAAGTCAGCATCAGAAATTGCAATAGATTATTGATCAACTTTTAGTGAAAAATCTTTTCTGAATTTTCTTAAAACAAATTATCTGAGAATTATTTGTGTTCTTACTTGATGCTTCAACTTCACTAACACAAATTCAAATTTTCATATAAAATTCATCAAATTTTTGTCAAACATGTTCAATGTTTTATCCTTAAAACTCCCAGCCTCAGCCAATTTCCTTCATTTTGTTGATGATAGAAAGAAAGTAAAATGTGACGAAAAATCTTTACAATTTTTGTACTTCAATTAACAGTTAACTACAAGAAAAGTTGTAAAACTTCAATTTTAAATATATTAAAAATTATAAATTCAAATAAACTTCTGAACCATGAAATAATGGATCAACCAACCAGAAATTGTATTGTATTCGCTTCAGTAAAGATTAGTGTATACAATTTTTTGTGTTTGTGTTTTTTTGTTACCTTTTATAAAAATTTAATAAACTCTGTAAAGCCGCTTTAAACTCACAAACACCCTCACCACCACCGCCACCATCATCCATTGACGATGATACTCTGCTCCAGCTTCGTCATCTCTGGCACACATAACAAATTTAAAACAAGTCAACACTTTTCCATCATAATGGGAAATAAGGGATTGCTTTACATTTACACTCTGTACTTACAAACCAACACAACAACAACACCAACACCAACATCCACCAACCCCCCTCCCCCTGACTAAAAAATACAATTTCTCATTAAAGCATTTTAAGAATATTCAAAATACAAAACACCCGCGCTTATTCAAGTTTATTTAATATTTTTTGGATGATTTTTTTTTTTTTTTTTGGTTTTTTTTTGTGTTTCTTCGTTTTTTGCTCCATTTTCTGTTTCTGGAGAAAGGGTGTGATATAATTAAAAATGCTATTACAACGCCCAACTTCATATAAATTTTTAATTAGCAATTTTTGCTATTTTGCTACTTTGTTGTGTCGTCATCGTCATCATCATCAGCAGCAGCAGCAGCAGCATCAGCATCAGCAACATCGTCATTCACATCTTTGGTCTTTGGTTGTTTTAGTGTTTCGCTGCTTGGTTCGTCGTTTATCCTTCTTCTTCTATGTGTTGATTTCTGTGTGAAATACAGTGAACTTTTTAAATTAGCACTTTGTTTAACAACAACAACAACAACAACAACAGTAATACAGAAAGGATTTTACACCAAAAACACAAACACACGATTTCTCTCTCATCTCATCTTGTGTTTTAAGCAACAGCCAAAGTAACAGCAACAGTAGCAGCTGCTCAGGCATTAAGCAGCTGTCATAAATTTTTTAGATAACAAAAAACATAGAAAAAAGCACAAAGCAAGCTTAGGTAAGAAGTAGAAATGGTAAACAATAAAAAAAAAAAAAAACCAACAAGGATAATGAAAAAAGGGCACGAAAAATAATAAAACAAATAGCAAGAACCACAACAACAAAAACAACAACAACAACAATAAGTACAGTTAAGCTAGCGGTATAAGCACACGACAAGTAAACATGCATACATGAAGTGTATGTATGAAAAACGAAGGACGCAAGAGAGAATGGGTAAAAAACTGTAGCATACTTTGTGGGTTACAAACAACAACATTTCATCATTCAGAGGCCTCATTGTTTTAGATTTGTTGTTAGATTTTGTTTCGTTAGCGTGCGCGCGTTACCTTTATTTCCACCTTTTATTTTCTTTTCTATGGTTTGCCGAACTCTGCTTTCATCAACAAAATACAAAATAAATAGAAACCCTTTTTTTGTTTTTTTTTCTTGTGACCTTTTGTAGCGCGCGATTATTTTAATATCTATGTGTGTGTGTATGTGTGTGTCTGAGTCCATGTGTTTTTGTGACAGTTGATTAGCATACTTTGTGGCGTGATGCTTTGCGTTAAACAACCCATGGGGTCATCAGTTTTCCCTGTCCCCCCAGTATGTGAAGGTGCTTATTAGATTCTAGTATGCCACAACTTAAGCTTTCGTCACATTATTATTATCATCATCATCATTATCACGGAACGGAACCATCCATTCCATTTTGAAAAGCCAGAAACAAATATTGACAATTGTTGCCTATAATTTGACAAAGCATATTTTCATGACTCTTGTGGTAATTTCCATATGTGTGTGTTTGATTTTTAACACCGCAAACTGTCATAAAACAAATGAAAACAAAATATAATAAAAGCAACCACGAAAACAGCTTGAAATCATTAAAGGTTTTTACCCGCAACAATTCTCCTTTCTTCTTTCACCATTCCTTCTCTTTATATCTTTTCATTGTTCATTGTTTGTTTTTGTGTGTCTTTCATGTCAATTAAATTCATCATAATGCGCTTTATGATGATAATTTTACGCAATCATCTTTTGTCAGTCTGTTGTCACTCAGAAGAGTGAGCACAGCTACTAGAGTGGCGGAGTCATCCTGGCTTGGCCCAGTTGCAGATTTACACATCGAAACATGTCATGCATTTTAATTAAAATTAACTTTCCTTCTTTTTATTACGCATACGCAATGTCAGCTTTGGTACTCTATTTACGTTTTGTTTGTTACTCTTCTAAGATTATCGTTGCGATGATAAGCGAAAAGTTTCTTAGAAAAACTCATGTTTGTTATTATGTTAATGTTGAGATCAAATTATCGAAGTATTGTTCGATCCTTAAACAATATAAATTGTTGATTTTAATCATCTTTCCTTATAAATACATATACTCGGCAGTGTTTAAGGCATACTCGATAAAAAGAGTGATATCCTACATAAATAAATAAATCAATAAATTTCAGTAGTGTGCCTCACCGTCATAAGCAAGTGAAACTTCTTTAGCGAAGGGAGGTAAATCCAAAAATTAGAAAATAAAATGTGACGAAAATCAAAATTTGATGATGTTATTATTTTCTTTAGCTATTTAGGCAAATACAATACCTAGTTGATACTGATTTTTTCTTTGTTGATGTTATAACAATCTAAATTCTTGATCTTAACCAATTATTTCTATATACAATATTATTTCATTGACAAAATCTTCTTTTTTCTTTTCTTTTAAGATTTTTCCACTAAAATACTTGGAATTTATCTCTGTTGTGATTATTCTTTCTGTCTTCTTGCTTTAGGAATTTCTTGAAATGCTTATCAATACATAAATTCAAGCAATCGAATTCCTTCTTGGACTTTATCTTAATTCTCTGTTTCTATATAATTTATTATAATCCTTTCGAAAATCTTTGTCAATCATTTAATAGGAGTTTAACAAAGTTGTTATTCCTTTGTTATTATTTTCCTTTCTAGGTTTATGTTTCATATTTGCTTTTTTCTCCAAGATCAGCTTTCTTTTGCATCTCATGGCCACTTCTTTCACTTAATCGCTTACTCGACAAATAATTTTAACAATTAAATAAAAATTTTATTATCATTATCAGTATCAGCGTCATCATCATCATCATCATCAACATAGTCGTACATATTTTCAGGCTTAACGGAAGAATCTCCTTTACTTGCCGGCTTTTGCTGTTGTATTCTCTTTTGTCTGAGTGCTGGTTCTGGTTCTTTCTTCTATAAACATACACGAAGGCAAACACATTTCTTTTTGATATATATGTGAGTGTATATATATATATATATATATATATATATATATCAGTGTGTGAGTAAATATTTAAGCTTGTGTTGCTATAAAATTTACTGTAGGTGTCGCGTCGGCATATTTTAAAAGCTTTTTGTTAAATATATGCGAGTTTACTTAACACAAACACATTCAGATATGTAAAGAACACACACACACACATATATATATATATATATATATCTGTGGAGAAAGATTCGCTTAAAGGAAATCACTCATACTAAGAATGAGACTTGAAGCATTTTACCAAGCTGGCAAGGCAATCGTCCTTGTAGGCACTAAAGAACGACACGTGCTTTCTTCTTCATTGTTATTGTTGTCGACGAGAACGACGACTTGCTTTACTCGGCATTTTACGCTGTCATCCTTAAACCTCCTTCATATCCTTCCTTCCGTCGTATGACATAATGTTTCATATATGTAGACATATGCAAATTTATGCCGGTTTCATACAAATGTGCGTCTGTCTCTCAGTGTATAAGTATTTCACTTTGGCTTAAGGGTTGCCCAAAGGAATTTCCGGTTTTAGTATTTGGTTTTTTTTTTTTTCTTTTCTTTCTCCTTTCTATATGATGGAACACATTCTAGTTAGTCCTAGTAGTAGTAACGTAGTAGCTGTGGAATATGGAGTAGGTAGTGAGTCGTCCTCTTGTTAACGTTGTCATTGTTGCTGGTTTTATTGTTGCTGTTGCTGTTGTTGTTGTTGTTGTAGTAAAATAGCTGACGTCGCTTGTTGACGCTTGCATTGTGTGCGCTTGAGTGGTTAAAATAGAAGTTAAAGCCACCATCCTCTCCTCTATTACTTTTTGTTGATTTCTCTTAAGCATTGTGACTCTGTGGCGGCGCCTAAATGTATGCAAAGCTTTTGTTTAAAGTGGCGCACACATCCTTTTACATTGTGTGTTATTGTTAGAAAAAGGCATGCATGCATCATCATCATCATCAGCAGCAACACCATCATCATCCTCAAAAGCCTTATTTTTTTTTTTATATCTCATTCCCATTTGAGGCTTTAAACGTTCGCCCGTTTACTTTTGCTTGCTTGTCTTGATATTTGATATTTTTCTCATTCTCCTTTTCCTCCACTTTTGTCACTCTGCATTTCCTTCCTTCTTCGTTCTCTGTTGTGTTATAAATATTTAATAGTTGCTATTTTTGTTAAGTGCTTAAAATCGTTAAGTCTACTCGTAAATGCGTTCACATTTAACTTAATGCGCGGCAGTTTTAAATGAAAATGATAATTGAATTATATTGTAATAGAAATGTAGTAGAGTAGTCTTCTTTCTGGAAGCAGAAAAAGTTTTTGTCTGTCTTTATGGCAAATTCAAAAACTTCATTCATTCGTCCATTGGAAACTTCATTCGTTCGTCCATTGAAAACTTCATCATTCATTTGCTCTATGAAGAAACAAACTCCTTTTATATCAAATTGTTCCCTTTCCCTTCAATATCAAATGCCACAAATTTGTTCATTCATTCATTCCTTTTACTAAATACTACATAGAAGCTTACTAATTAAATGCCATATCATTTTCACATTTTGCCAAACAAAAAGTTTTATAACTGCTGCTACTGCCATTGCTACTGTTCCCCTACTACTATTTGATGAAGGGTTTCTGAATTTCTTCTGTTTATGTCCTTCATTTGGGCATTTCATTTAAGCTTCAATCTTGTAACAAAACACCCAGCATGACGTCGTCGTCGTCGTCGCTATTCAATTAGAAAATGCAAACATCTGCCAAATAAACTTTATTAGCAAGTTAAGTTTTCTTATTTTGTTTGTTTCTTTTTTTTTTTTTCTTTGATTCAATGAAATTTGATTTTAAATTACCTAAGTCAAAATGATATCATTTTGTTAAAATTTAAATGAAAAAATTTGGTTTTTGAACCTCAACAAAGGGTAGTGTGTGTTACATGATTATTTTAAAAGGTTTTTATTGGAAACTGGCTTCTATTTGACTTGTTGTTTCGAAAGGACTAAATCTAATCAAGGTTGATTATTATATTATTATTATTTTATCTTATTTTATTATTTTATTTTATTTTATTTTATTTTATTTTATTATATTTTATTTTATTTTATTTTATTATTTTATTTATTTATTTTATTGTATTTTATTTTATTATTTTATTTTATTTTATTTTATTTTATTTTATTTCATTATTTTATTATGTTATTTTATTTTATTTTATTTTATTTTATTATTTTATTATTTTATTTTATTTTATTTTATTTTACTTTATTTTATTTATTTTATTTTATTTTATTATATTTTATTATTTTATTTTATTTTATTTTATTTTATTTTATTTATTTATTTTATTTATTTATTTTATTATATTTTATTTTATTATTTTTTATTTTATTATTTTATTTTATTTTATTTTATTTTATTTATTTTATTTTATTATATTTTATTTTATTATTTTATTTTATTTCATTTCATTTCATTTCATTATTTTATTTTATTATTTTATTTTATTTATTTATTTCATTTTATTTATTTATTTTATTTTATTTTGTTTTATCTTATTTTATTTTATTTTATTTATTTTGTTTTATTTTTTTTTTTATTTTATTTTATTTTATTTCATTTTATTTATTTATTTTATTATATTTTATTTTATTATTTTATTTTATTTATTTTATTTTATTTTATTTTATTTTATTTTATTTTATTTTATTTCATTATTTATTTATTTTATTGTATTTTATTTTATTTTATTTTATTTCATTATTTTATTTTATTATTTTATTTTATTTTATTTTATTTATTTATTTATTTTTTTTTTTTATTTTTGATATTTCTAAACTTCCCATTTAATTTACACTCACACTGATTTATTTTACACCCTGTCCTGCCCGCCTCATCTAAACTTAACTCCTGCATAGAGATGCATAAGGAATAAATTTTTGTTGTTCTTTCAGTTTTGTTTTTTGTTATTTTATACCACATCATAGACATGGACTATATAGTTCTAGTACTTCTTTACTTCTTTCCTCTCAATTCCAGTTTGTTGTTTGCTAAAGCAAAGTCAACTTTGCATCAATTTCAATATTCCCCACTGTTTTCATTTAATTTTACCAACTTAAAACTTAATTGTAGACTTCCTTTGGCTTTGGCTTTGGCTTTGGCTTCACTGCTCGCTTGCATAGCAATGAGGCCTCATACTTCTTTCTCTTTCCATACGCCACCATTTGCTTTCATTATTCTTGTATCTTTTCAGTAGTGTGTGTGTGTATGTGTATGCTCAATGAGTTGCGCTTCCTGTATTTAACATAAAAACCGCGCTTTAGTTTTCCCTTTCCTTTGTTTTTTTTTTTTTTTTTTTTTTTGAAGTGAAATTTACCAACTTAAAAACTTAGAAAGAGCAGAAGGAAAGAACAGCAAAGTGTCTATGTTGTGATTAGGGAGAGGGTTTGATCAGTAGTAGTAAATGCAACAGGTTTTTGATGGCTTGACTTGCCTTGACTTGGCGTGCAAAAGAAAGACTCATTTAAGGTATTTATGTTGGTGGTGAAGTTCCTTCTTTTTGTGTGTGTGTGTGTGTGTGTGTGCAAGTCTTTTCTTTCACCGACTCAGTCACTCAGTCTGTTGAAGCCAACAAAAAATAAAGGATTGTAAATGTTCCTTAGAAATAATATATCGTACTAGCAGTAGACATTGTGATTCTGATTTGCATTTGCTTCATTGTTTTTGTTGGTTCTGTAATTTGTGTAGAAATGAGTATAAACACAAAACGGAAATAACCTCCAACAAATAGAAAAGAAAAGAGTAAGAGAAAGGAAGAAAACAACAACGGAAACAACATCAGAAATGATAGCGAACATCATAAGCATGATGTCTTGGTAGTAGAAAATAGTAAAGGATTCAAGGCACAGGACATTAAAATGAAACGACACGATTACTAAAGGAATAAAGTTTAGTTGCATTTCATTTATGTGAGAATGTAAATGTGCACAGCAGAATAATAAGGTGTAACAGGAGAAGGAAGAGGAGGAGGAGAAGGAGGAGGAGAGTTCAGTTGTGCGTCCCATCATCATTTAAAAGCGCATTAAAAACTTTTTAGATTAATTTCACTTTTTACGCTTTGCTTTACTTTTTTTTTGTGCTTGTTTGGCTTCATTTTGTTGTTGTTGTTGTTGTTTGTTGTTGTTGTTGTTAGTGTTTTCTAGCCCATGGAAACTTATTTGTGTATTTTCTTCTTTTTTTGATTTCGCGCGCCATTCATTCATTTCATTCATTGCCATTTGTTGTTGTTGTTGTAATCCTTTTTTCTGTTTTCTGTGTCCTTTTTTATTCACAACTTTGTGTGAGTGAATTATAATAAAAAGTAAAACCTGATTTAAAGTTTTAAATTAAAATGAGTTCATTTGGAAAATAATTTTTAAGCGATTTTTATTGCATAAAAAAATATATTTTCAAATGAACATTAAAAATTTGTAAACAAAAAAAAATTATTAAAAAATATTATAAAGTTATGAAAATAATATGCTGTTTAGTCGAATAGTTTTCAGTTTTGCTTCCCATTGCTCGTCTTTTTTATAAATACAATCCACATACATCACATTCCATTGATGATTATTGAACTATTTTTCTCTAGCCTTGTTTCCCATTGCTCGTGTGATGCCTTTCTGAAAATATAAAAAGAAAATTGACAACAAAATTGTAAATTTGAAATCTTTAAAGTGCATTAAAATCTTGTAAAGATATTAAAATAATATTCTTATTCTATAAATGCATTTAATATCAATATCAATAAGTGTCCCTATGAGAAGAAGCATTGAATTTCTAGCATGCGACATGCAAACGTAACAACATATTTTCTAACATGCGACAAAAAAAATACAAATACAAAACATTTTCTCACATTGAATGTTCTCAAAGGCACAAGCAAGCAATTCGATAATGCATTTCTACTTACTTCTAGTAGTAAACTTCTCTACCTCCACAGTAAAGTATCAGTCAATACTTTAGAAGGCGGGCGACACGACACACCTATCCAAAGTTTTCTACTTCTCCTACTGTCTGTCTGTCTTGCATCAAACGTACACACAGTTCTTTCTTTTCAATCATTTTCAATAAATTTATTTCAAATTTGTTGTATTTATTTCTCTTGCTTACTTGCTTACTTTACTTACTTGCACAATTTTTTATTCCCATTCACACATTCAGTGTAAAAATAAAGTAGAGAAAAACCAAACCAGACTGGGACTGGGAGACACATGGAAAGTGATTGACTGAGCATAAAAGAAGAAGAAATATCAGATTTTTCATATGTGTCATGTGTGGCTGCTAGTTGTTGCCCCTCTCTATCTCTGTCTCTCTGTCGTTCTTCATTTTTTTTTTTCTTACTTGTTTCATTTTGATTTTAAGTTTTTCCCATTTTCCTCTATTGAACGGGAAAAGAAATCTCTTGCCTTTGGCTCGTCGTGAATTCAACAATATTTTCTGTGTGCGTTCATGTCATGCCATCAATGCGTGTGGCGCATGGCTTACAATTTGTGTTTTGGGTGGTGAATAGGGAAGGCAAAGGAAGGAGCATTGACTGCTGCTGTGGCTGCTTTACATTGCTCACAGTTGTCTGATAATGTGGCTGCTGCTGCTGCTGCTGCTGGTTTTTCGATTTATTTGCACAGCTGCATTTCAATTCGCTTAACAACACATTTCATATTCATTCATTTAACCTGTAGAGTGTGGAATCTATCTAGATATAATATACTACAAAAATATGAATCTATATTTGCTGTTGTTGTTGTTATTTGGCTTGTATTCCTAATCGTTAAATGATAATTCATTGATTTCTATAGCGCTATTCAATGTCATCCTGCTGTGTATGTGATAGATATCCTCATGTTCATCATAATGATGATGATGATGATGATGATGATGGTTTTGCTGTGTTGTGTTGTGTTCATGCTGATTCTTGTGATTTAAATGAAATTTGTTGAAATTGTGAAGATGATTGTAAGGAGAAAGGAAAGGAAAGGAAAGGAAAGAAGAGTGGAAAATTGAGAAGATTCATTACGGATTTAAATATATTGAAAATATAGATTTTATTTAACATGAACATCGGTCATATGTTGTATGTTTTCTTGGTTGTGATTTGCATCTCCATCAGTTTGCTTACTTACTTTGCCATAGTTGCTTGTGCATGTCTTGCACATTTAAAAGGATTTATTTAATAATAAATCAACAAAAAAAAAAAGAAAAGATTCATGCTGTTGTGTTGTTGGTCTTTGGCAAATATGCGTATGAGCAATAATTTTAACTCTTCCTCTTACTTCTTTACTTCGAGAACCTTGTTTTGCATTCAACGTTTCTCTCTTTATAAGTCAATATAAATGTATATTTCTTTCCTTATATCGAATTGAATCTGTTCAAATGTTGAATTAATCAAAGTTATATGCAAAAGTCGAGTCCTTACTTTCTTTGGTTTCCAATTGCTGCTTCTTCATTTTCTTCTCCTTTATATGAGAAGATTATTTATATTATTTATGATAATCACAGTGCAGTGACTGAGAAATATTGCAATTTATAGAAATCAGAGAAAAGTTTTTAATTTATAAAGCATTGAATCAAGTTTTAAAGCTTCTAGTTTACAATAAATAAAAAAAACTTATACAATATTAAATTTTCTCTTAATTTTATTTAATGATTTTTATTAAAAATCATCATCCAAATTTACAAAAAAAAAATCGCATTTCTTTTGATTATCAAACAAACAAATCAATAAGGATATGAATTAGTGAAACAGAAGTTGATGCAATGAAATTGTGCAAAATAAACAAGAAAACAACAATTGAATGAATGAATGAGTAAATGAACCAACAAACAAACAACAATAAAACAAAGTTTATTTAACTTGCATTGAGGTTTCCGATTTGCCGCAAATTTCCCTTAAAATAAAAAGCCAAACAAGTTGCAAATACAACCAAAAAAAAACAAAACAAAACAAGAGTCATAAACAAAGCAAAACAAAACAAAACAAAACACAAAAAAAAAATTACACAATTTACAGCCAAAGGCAACAAATTGTACAAAGAAACAACAAAAAATCTAAAGAAAAAAAAAAACTAAATCCACAAAATAAATAAAGCAAAAATAGAAAAAGGGTTAACAATGCACAGAACTCATTCCAGGACCAAATTGAAAACGCTTGTGGCTTATATTTGGTCTAAGAGCAAGGCAAAGCCGGAGGTCCTTGTGAGTGCTTCGTTGTTGTCTCGTCGCTGATTGCGTCTAACGATAGACGAAGAAATTTTTATAAAAGCAAATGCACAAATAACCGAAAAAAAAAAAAACAAAAATATATATATCAGACTTAAAATTCAATTTGTGCTCTTCTCTCTCTTCATTTTCCTATTCCTATTTTTGTTTGGTATTTTTAACACTTTTAACATTGATTTATTCGGAATTTTGTTTTCTGTACTTTGTTGCGCTCTCTCTTCCCTATTCATCTTTATTTGGTTGTTCTTTTTCTATTTCCTTGTTGTTGATGATGATGATGATGATGAGGGAATCAATGATTTGTTGATTTGCTAAGCAAATATTTTGCCTTTGCCTTTTCTCTGACAATAGACATTCATCATAGTTTTGTTGTTTATGTTTTTATCATTTTGTTGCTTTTTGTGAATTGAATGAAAATTTTGTTTATTGATTGTCGTCCAATGAATTAAGAAGAATGTGTCAAAGGGGATTTGGAAGATTATGAAGCTTACAGAAATCGCGAATACTTGAGAAAGAGCGACATTTCCGGTTTCCGTTTTTGTTACAAGATGATTTGTTATCAAAGAGCAACTAAACATTGTCAAAAATAGATGAAAAATAATAACAGAAGTAAAGCAAGAAAACTTTTCAAATGTTTATAAATTAATATTGAAATATAAATATTAAATTTTCTATATCATATTTCTCTCGAACTCGATCGTATTATTGTTATTCTGTCACACATTGCAGAATGCTCCTGGTGTCCTGATGCCTATCAGGTCTGTAATGAAAAGTAGTGAATTCCCACAAAGCAATACATAACCTAAATGATATTACATTTATGTAATTTAAATTAATATTTACTTAATTTTATTTTCTAAATGTTGCTTTAAGTTCGAAATCTATAAAAATGTTATGTTTTCATCAAAAAATCCAAATCCATTCATATTTCCAACTTTTCCGGTTGGTTTATCCAACAATTTTCTATTATATTCATATAATTTGGCGTTAACAAACAGGACACAACACAAAAAAAAAATCAGCCTGGCCGATTTGACTCAAGAGATATGATTAAAATTATAGCATTTTCATAAAATTATTATCATGTTCAACCCCCTTCCTTTCTTGATGTCGTCAGTGCGCAAGGACAAAAACACTTTTACAGGCAACGTGCATTTTTCTATTTTCAGAATATATAAATTACTTGACGCTAAGACTTTTGAGTCTCGAGATATATTAAAGTTTTTGGCGACACCAAAAGTGTTTGGGTGTAATGCATGCAGCATTAGATTTTGACATGACTATGGAAAAACAAACCTTTTCAATTTAAAATATTTTCTATGAACATCCAAGGTCCAATAAGTTTTAGTTGAATCCATAACTGTTGCAAAAAACCATAAAACAGCAGCAACTTCATTAAAATAAGTGACACAAAATAGTGTCTTTCTCAAAGCACCTAGAATTTTTTAACTTGATTGTATATTTCTTGTAGCCACACTTGGGTGATTGAATGTATGAACTCATTATAATATTATATTCCTAGAACAGTTTCCAGCCTTGCTTCCCATTGCTCAACTATTGCTGATGAAACCCGTAGTGACGGATTTCTCTCACTTTAAAAGTTTATTTCTTTTTCTTTTTTTTTTTTTTTTTATTTCTATTGAAATAAGTAAACTTAAATTCAATTAAAACAAATCACATTTTCTGCATAATTCATGCTAAATAATAAAATACAATTGGAATTTTATCGTTTTGTTTTTTAAGTAAATGCCAATCAATGGCTAAACAATTTTTAATGGATTCATTTATTTCACATATAAAAACAAAAACATATCACTTTATTTATTTAAATATTTATCAAAAACAACAACAACAAGAAAATACCTGTATGTACAACATTTTTCCTTAAATTATTTTTTCTTAATTATTTTTTTTTTATATAATTTTCATTAAAAAAAAAATCATGGAATTTTTATAAAAAAAAAAAAAAAAAAAACAAAAAATAAAGTGATAAATCGCTTTGGAGTTAAAAATATTTTAAAGAATAAAATACTTGACAAAAAAAAAAAAAAAAAAAAATGAGGAGAAACATACAAATATTTTGTTGTTTTAAATATATGTAAGCATTTTCATGTATTTCTCGCAGTTAATTTAGTTTTGCTGTCGATAAAATAAAAGTATAAATAAAAAAGATTATTTATGTGCGAAAACAAAAAAATAAAAAAAAAAAATATTGGAAAATCTACAAAAAATATCGAAACGACAAACATAAATAAAAATGCTTTCAATGGAAAATACAAAATGAATAACAACAAAAATAACAATAATAATAATAATATTAAAAGCATCATCATCATCAAATGCATGTGTATTAATAATGATTTTTGTGCAAACAGATTTAATATATTTATATATATTTTTATTTTATATCTATATATTTTTTTTTTTCATATGATACATTTTTTGTGTTATTTTTATATATTTTGTTGCTTACAATTTTTTATAGTATGTATTTTTTTTTTCTTTTATTTTTTGTTAAATAATTTAATTGTCAGTGAAATCGCAACATATTTTTCGCAAAACAAAAAGAAACAATGAAAAAAACATAGCATACTTTTGTGCGAAAAAAAAAATACTTTAATAAACCGGAGGCAAGAACATGAATTTGTATATGTGTTTGTGAGTGAGAGTGGATATATAAGGGTGTTTGTATGTGTAGATGTGAAGCAAAGGGCGCTTTTACTTGCTCGAATCAAGCGGAAATAAAATGGAAAATCGCTTTAAAATGTGTTGCAAAAACAAATAAACAAACAAATGAAAATTTATACAGATGTTTGTTGTGTGTGAAGTCGTGTGTGTAAATCAGGTATTAAAAAATTTAATTTTGTTTCTGCTTGTGTGTGTGTGTGTGTGTGTGTGCGTTTTTGTGTTTTAATGCAAACGACGTTTTTGGTTGATTTTTTGTTTTTTCTCATTTTGCCATCAACGCCTCATGTTGGTCATGTTACGTTACTGCTGCAGCCAATCTCCTACACCGCATGCATTCCTGACTATGTACATCTTTCATAGGCTCCTTCTATCTCTTTTTTTCCTCTCATACTCTTTTCCTCTCTTTCACTGTGTTTGCGCCCCCCTCTGTCACTTTGTTTTTGTGCTGTTTATTGTTTTTTCTGTTTTGTCTATCTCACAGACACACATCCTGGTGATGATGATGACTCGAACTGAAAACATGTTTATCTGTGTATCTGCTGTTGTTGTTGTCCTCTGTTGTTGTTATTGTATTGTAATTGTTGTTGTCTGTTGCGCGAAAATGCAATTTTTGCATGCATAACCGCAACAGATGCGGTCGCTTCAATATAAATGCACAAGATACAAATGATTCTCTCTCGCTCGCTTGCTCCCCATGTTGTCCTTCCTTTAGTTTGAAATGAAAACCTGCTGTGATTCTTTCTCTCTTTCTGTCTCTTCGATTTGCTTTTTTGTGTTCTTTTTTTGGTCATTAATAGTACAAACACACACACATATGCACTCATGGACATGGATGGACATGAACCCAAAGTAGACACGTTTATATTGTGCACCATTATGCCACTCTGGCTTCCTTTCGTCCTGTTTTTTTGCTTCATCATCGTCATCATAACCATCATTGGTGTTCTACTTTGGCGTTGGTCATTTCCGTTTGTTATACGCTATGTGTCTTTTTCCCTTTTGTTTCTGTCATTCAACACATATGTACTATGCCTTTTACATCTCTTTTATACAATACACATTCTGTTCTGACCAAAGGCTCTGACCTCTACAAGTATCATCATCATCATCATCATCATCATCATCATCATCATCATCACCACCACCACCGTCATCCTCATCCCCATCCTCATCGTCGTCGTTGTCATTCAGTTAAACAACAATAATAAAAATATCTCTTACTTCTCTTCAATACAACAAAAAAGGACCCTCACTGGTTTACCAAGTATCATCATCACCCATTATATTGGTGATCCTTTAGCAGCTCTTTGTGTCTGAGTTTGGTTGGTCTTTTTGTTTTTATTGTGGATTTTGTACTTTGGCTTTTTGGTTAGTTGCGCTTTATCAGCTCACCAACAAGTCCACAACAGACCAAACCCACCAAACAAACGCCACCGTCATATCTCCTCTTAGATTGTTCATAGAGTCATGTGGCTTTCGCGCGCTCGTTATGTGCTTTTCCGGTATACAATGAATGAATGAATGAATGAACGAATGACAGACTGCAGCCAAATGAATGAAGGTTAGTGAGATAGGACAAGGAAGCAAGGGCAACAACATATGCTCAACAAAAAGGACAATAAAGACACGGAAATATATTTATAAATGCACAGACATAAAGCTAATTATGAGATTTATGCATGCATCCTTTTTGCATGCCTCCTCCTCTCCGTTTTTAATTTCCTCTTTCTGTTATTCTTCCCTTAAAACTTTAACCATTCAAAGTTTTCAACTAATGAAGAATAAACTTGACGTCATATTCATTAGCATTTTCTACCTTAGTTTTGTGGTTGCCATTTCCCACATATTTGTCACATGATTAGAGGTGCCGCCTGCCTTTGCTATTACTTTCTGTTACCTTCTTTGTCAAAGCAATTGAAAACAATTATAAAACCCCGAATGAAATCAAATTGTGTAGAGTCAACTGATGGGGAAAGGAGGGGGTACAAAGCAAATTTTGTTTGTTCTATGACAACGCATTACATTGTTGTCATTGCCACCGTCAAACAAGGGTCAACATGATGCAAATTTTCCAGGTTGCAACACACACAAAACACACACCATCATCATCATCATCATCAGCAGCAGGCATGAAGGATGCCTAAAGTACAGAGAGAAATTGATCTAAAGCCAAATCAAACTAAAACCAAGTAAAGGCAACAACGATTTCCATTTCCATTTGTCACATTCATTCATTCATTCATGCATTTGTACTTACGTTCTCGTTCATTGTTCATTCGTGATGTTTACACACGTGCGCGCACACACAAAATCTATCCATGTTCGTCCTCCATACTACATGTGTGTTATGTCGGATTCATATTGAGCACGTTCCTCTTAACAAAAGTTGATTTTCGCACAAAACGCAAAGTAACGCGCCAATGATGATGATGCTATTGCTGATGATGACAATGAATTGAAGCGGTAACAGCTTCAAATGGTGGCAACCCAGTGCAAACGTGCATATGATGCGACAATACCAATAGCAATCCAGTATAATACAATTCTCTACTATGCTTGTTGCATGCTGCAACATACCCACACAGATTGATAATATGATTACAAAATCCATTTTCCGGTTTATGTGTAGAACAAATGGATATGATGTGTGGCATAAGAAATATTGTAAAACGAGGAAGAGGAGGAGTTGGATATGAGATATGGTAACCTTGTTTAAATGTTTTCTATTTTAAGAATTCACACACTGAATATGAATTGTATGCAGAGAGAGAGAGAAAGAAAAGAGAGAGAGAATAGAAAAAAGTTAGTAACAACAACAACAATAGCAAAATAACCAAGTAAATTTCCAAATTTTCGTGGCAACAACTTGTGGCTAGGAATATTTTTGTAATGACTTACAAGGCAACATCATGATTGTTTTAAACATTCTAGAACCTTCAACTCTCATTTCCGGATCTGTCTCTCATTATCATCTATTGACAGAAATTGCCTTTTAGTGCTACCATAATATTGTACTTATTTGGTCCAGTTTTTAGGGTTCCGGACCCAAAGGAACCCTATTGCAGAGACTTCGTTGTCCGTCCGTTCGTCCTCGCATCATATCACATGAACCGTAATAGGTAAAGAGTTTTAACAGAAGGTGTAGTTCGATCCGGGCAACAGCAACAAATACTAAAATTAAAATATTTTCAAAAACTTAAATGGGTCCCCATACAAGAAACATTTTAGTTTATATGGCAGCTATACGATCCAGTAATCTCACAATCTTGAAATTTGGACGGTTGGTGGCTATACATTAGAAATCTATATTGTCAAAATTTCGATTTGATCGGATTACTAGGAAGCGTACCTCCCATACAAACCCCCATTAAAATTCCGGTTCTTAATTAGAAAAACTGCTTTGTTTTTTGGACTATTAAACTGAAATTTAGACACTATAGGTGTAGGTACAGCTACGGTCAAAATAATAGTAGCGCTAGTTGGAAAATGAATTTGATAAAAAAAAAATGAATGAATTGGTGTATGTACCAAAAATATTTTTTTTTTAAAGTATGATGTGTTAATGAGAAAATCATAAGGAAATAATACCAACTTTATGTCATATGATAATAAAAAAAAATTTTTTCTCAAAAGTTCAATTAATTTGCACGGTCAAAATAATAGTAGTGCTTGGACAAATATTGAGAAAAAAATCATTTCGTTGCTTTTTTATACCAGAAAAGTTTACAAAAAGTAAATATTATTTGTTTATAACAATTTACAATAGTAACTGATCAAAATTTTTAGTCATTTCTTTTCCTACAATGGGTCGAGGCAAGCACTGTACACCTGAACGGCGTACACTCATAAAAAAATTGATTTCTGACAGAAAAACGTACAAGGAAGTTCAAAACATGGTAGGTTGCTCTCCTACAATGGTGCGTAATGCTATAAAATTTATATCAGGTATTGAAACACGTGGACGACCTCGCATTATTCCAACTAGCGCTACTATTATTTTGACCGTAGCTGTAGGTATTAGCTACTATAGGCGCGCGTACATTTGTTGGAATCAGCCAAATCGGCCACTAGAAAGTGGATCTCCCATACAAACCCATCATTAAAATTCAGGTTCTTATTAGAAAAACTTTTTTGTTTCTTCGACTATTGAATGGATATTTAGGCACTATAAGTTTCTGATACAAGCGCGGTATATGTGTTGGAATCAGCCAAATTGGCCAACTAGGAGGGGTACCTCCCATACAAACGTACCATTTTTGGGCTATTGAACTGAAATTTAGACACTATAAGTTTCTGATATAGGCGCTGTACATTTGGTGGTATTAGTCAAATCACACCCCAATCTGGTACGGAACCCTCCGTGTTCCAGTCTGACTCGCACTTGGCCCACTTTTTTAAGCTATTGAATTAAAATTTAATACAATAAATACGATTGTACAAGAGAGTGGCCTATAAGCTCCGGACAAGTCCTTTTTTTCTAATGTCTTTTAAAAGAATGTTAGTGCCTTACAAGATGATGCATGCAATAAACCATTAATGAGACCACTCACTTAGTTACCCATATCTTCTTACATAATTGCTAATGGCAACTACTAGAACAAGAATGAAACCAGACACAGTTGCCACTGCTGCCGCCTAAAAATTGTTATTATTGTTGCCTTGCCAGACACCTGAACTTTTTATATTCATCATCATCATCATCATCATCATCATCATCATCATCACTATCACCATTATCACTATTGTCATTGGTGTCGTTGTATTTTCAGCATCATTAAATGTCTGCTTTACTCTCTTTCTACTATCTACGAGTATTTACTATTCTCTTACTCACCCTCTTGGGGCGGTGGTGTGTTCTATTTTTATATTGCTTATTGCTTCTTCCTCCTCTTCTTCAGGTGTTACATGCTTTGTACTCATTTTCACCTTTTGTTCTACAGTTTTAGTCGTCTCTAGTTTCATCTCTATTTGCCTTGCTTTTGCTTGCCATGCTGCTTCCGGTATTGTTTTTGTTCTCATCCTAATGTGTTGGGTTCCTTGGAGAAATTAATTTGCAAAGTTCTGTATGTGTGTGTGTGTGTGTGTGAGACATTCTCTACCTTATGTCTTATGAGATCAACATCTCCCATTCCTCTTGCAAACTAACAAAAATGTTACCACAAAATTTCCTTATTTACATTGTGTACTTTTTCTTCATTTTGTTTCCATATTCATTGACCAACTTTGCTTTTTAGTTGTTACTTTGCTTTTGGTGTGTTTCACAGCAGAGGCCACAGCTGTCAAGAACAGGGAAAATACTTTTCCGTGGGTGACTTTTATGATTATCGCGTCATAGACACATTTCCACATTTAGACATCTCCCACTCCCAAGCCAAGAAAGTAGCAAAAAATGTCTTCAAACTACACTTAAGAAGCTAAAATTTGTGCTAATTTCTTTGTGACAACGCAAAAGTGACTCTCCACCGTCGTAGCCTCCTTCTAAAATAGCCAAGTTTAGAATAGCAGCAGCAGCAGCAGCAGCAGCAGCATCCCTTAAGCGCCTAGTAGAAAACACAGAACACCTGGAATTATTTCTATGCCAAAAGATATTTTCTCTGTAGTCGTTGTCCTTTTAATTTGTACGTGACATTTTTTATTTTTGTTTTTTATCTTATTCATTTATTTCCATTTCCTTCTTCTCCTACTCCATGTCCTTTGGCTTTTTCACGCTCTTTGCTTAATTGGTTCAGTCACCTGTCTCTTGATCTGCTGTGCCTGCCTGCCAAGGCAGTGAAGCATTTGTGGTTACTATTCCTTACTTCTGCTTCCTTTGGAAATTGTACAACAGATGGTAGTTGGTAGTCACACCACATCAAAGTTACTGGAAGCATGTAGCGCTTTGGTGCTTTCTTGATTCTTGGTTTTAGCATTTTAGATTACAATAAAATTTAACATCATCGTAGAGTTGAACATTAACATGATCAAGTCTACCACTGAATGACTATCTATCTATCTACCTTATCATCATCATCATCATTGGCTGTCTTACTTCCTTTCTTTCTTCCTTAGTTCATTCGTTCGTTGTTTGATTCATTCATTCCTTCTTTCATCTATTAGTTTGTTCTCTAGTAAAATGTTGTGTGCTCTCCAAACCACCACAGTTTTGTGTGTTGTTGACCACAAAGTTAGCAGCGCATGTCGTTAACTTAATTGGCCATCACCACCCACTTTGCTGGTTCTTCCATTCTTATTTTGTTTTTATGACAACATCGTCATCGTCGTCGTCGTCGTGTATTGCTATGCATTAGACTATATTGGTCTTGACTCGGTCGAAGGTGGCATGGACTACTCAACACACAGCCTGCTGTCGCCTGTCACATGTTTGACATTTTTATACAATTTTTGTTTTTCCCCCAACTTTTTGTTTTATTAAGATTCTTTGTTTTTTTTTGTTTGTTGTGTTGGCTTGTTTTTTTTTTTTTTTTTTTTTTGGTTATCACCTTGGCCCATAATTTTTTATTTATTTGTCGGTGACCCTGGCCGCATGTTCATGTGCGCCACTTGGTTCATTTTATGTGACATGCCAACAGCAGCAACAACAAAAACAACTGAATGTCATAGACCAATTTTCTAGACCAGTTCTAGGCTCCTCCTAATGGGTATTTTGGCTTTCAACGACAGTAGTCATATAACATTTGTAAAAGAATGAATGAGTGAGTGACTAAATGAG
The DNA here is from genome assembly GCA_037043295.1 of Amiota minor. Lineage (NCBI taxonomy): Eukaryota > Metazoa > Arthropoda > Insecta > Diptera > Drosophilidae > Amiota > Amiota minor. The sequence goes on from JBAMAW010000382.1 coordinate 2,141,430, forward strand.
TAAGTGGCTGACTAACTGATTGGCTGACTGAGTGACGATTTGTTTAAATGACAGTTGTGTGTCGCCCTTTTTGTTGTCATTTCATTTCATTTCAATTCGTTTCTTCATTTATGTTAGTTTAGGTTTTGAGATCTCTTTTTCATTTTGTTTTTCATTGGTTTCGTCTTTTCTTTTCATGTTGGTGGCATTCTTTGTTTTTTTTTTCTATTTTTTTTATGATTAATAGGTGTGTTAATGGATGTCATTTTGATGTTTCCGTCATACCGAAACTTCCTGTGTCGTCCGTCGTCTGTCTACCTAAACACTGTTTTTCTCAACATTTATGTGCTGCCTGCCTGCCTTGGCCCATCAACAAAAGCCGGCAGGCACCATAACGTTTTGACATTTTGTTGCTTTTTCTTTATTTTATTGTCCTCCTTCAACTTCCTTTTTCATTTTGTCATCATCAACGTTATTATTCATTATCATTTGAAACAATTTCTGACCTCTGTTGCTGCGTTGCTTTTTATGTTTAATTTGAGCATATTCACGCTAATTTTTAAGGTTCGTCGTTAAATGTGTAGAAGATAATTTTTCCATTTCATTTATATTTTTTCTAGCTTTTAGTGATATTTGTGTTGTTGTTGTTGTTTCTTCACACTTTTATTTTTCTGTTATATCATTCACCCTTGGTTTTGTCTTACAAATCCTTAGGGTAAGGAAAAAGGTCATAAACAAATGCATGCACATTTGACCCAAAGTTATTATGATTTTATTCTATTATTTTATATAATTTTTATGTTTAAATTCATAAAATTATTATTTTCTTCTTTCATACATTTTTTTCTGTAATTACAACGCAGAATTGAAAGGATTTTCAAAGTGCAATCCCTCGAAAGTAGGCAACACATTAAATACAATACAATTTTATTTTAATCGATATAAATAATGGTCTCGTAGATTTAAAGCGCATTTGGTTTATTTTATATTTATAAACAACAAGAAATGAAAATGAGGGGAAAATAGAAAGCGCATTTAATCAAATGCTGTAACAAATTGTTGCGCCTCCTTTTGTTGTTGTTTGCCGTTCGTAGTCGTTGGTTCGTTGTTATTTAGTAATTAAGCTTCTGCTGATAAAACATATAATAGGACAATTCTCGCAACCATAAACGGCGTAGTAGTAGTCCTTTGTAATCCATGATATGAAATTGCCTTGGTAAACTTTTTTTTACATGTTCAAATGGAAATAACTCGACGTTGCCTGTCTTTTGTCATTTTGTTGTTGCTCTAGTAATCGATATATAAATATGTCAATGGTTATATCCATGTTACACTCTTTCTCTCCCTCTCACTCTCCCTTCATATGTCTATGGTTATGTGACTATGAATATGTTATTAGCAACAATTTTGTGCCTGCCTGCCTCTCTCTTTGATTCTCCCTTCCTTTTGATGCTCACTTGCATTTAAATAAATCAATTACTTGCAAAATATGACGTGGCGCCGCAGGACATGCAACAACACCAGCCAACTAATGCAATGTCATGCAAGGATATTGTTTTTGTTGCTGCAACACGCGCCTGAACACGCAAAACATTTTAAATTATTTAACTTTAGATTTTCTGTATTCTGATGCGGTTTTTTCATTTGTGTGTGTGTGTGTGTGTGTGTGTTTGTGTTCTTGTTGCCTTTGCAAATATGATTTAATGAATTTATTATTGGACTTCAAAGAACGATAATCATAATGATGATGATGATGTTGATGATGATGATGATTATGGTGATGACATGGGTAGCCAAAATCGAATTAGTTTTTGGAAAACACAAATATGATAAACTTAATTGATTAAAATGCCAACTTCAAAATTAAAATTGACAACATTTCAATGTCAACTGTATAAATTTTGTTGGCATTTAAACAAGACACATTTATTGTTACACAAATGGGAGAAAAAAAATGAACTAAAAAAATTACATAAAATATTTAAGTTTGAAAAGAGAAAACACTAAAACTCTAAGCAAGAAGAAAGACAATTGAAAATGTTGGCTTAAGCAAAATAAAAAAATAAACACTTTGCATTTTGCAATAAAAGGTGGAAAATCTTGTGTTAAACACAACAGGACGACAAGCATGAAAAAATGAACAGACAGAAGGTAGAACCAACACTAAGACAGAATTTTGATAGACAAACAGACAAGCAAACATAACAATTGAACATACCCAACTGACAGACAGATAGACAAACAGACACTTTTCATACAACTGTGAACTACTGAAGTCAGTAAAAAGTCAGACAAACAGTCACTAAGACCAACAAATAGACATAAAGATAGACAGAGCAGACAGGCAGATGGAGAGTCAGATGAAAAAGTTAAAGAATAGACTAAGAGAGACAATTTTATACTTTTACCATCTTTTTTTTTTTCATTTTTGAGGAAACTCGAAAAAAAGTAACCAATTTTTTTTCATATAGTATTTCTTTTTATTGGAAAAGCAAGCACCAGGTAAAATGAAAAAGAAAGGGAAGCTGAGCTTAAATTCGTATAACATGGCAGTAGCCACCATTCAGTAAATAAGAATAACAATGTCTGAGTGTCGTAAATGTTTCAGAAAATAGAAAAGACAGACAACATCACAAGAAAATGTACTCAAAAAAAAAATATAAGTAAAAAGGGTTTAGCGAGACTCTATTAGACATTTGAGAATTGGCTAAGGACAACTTTGTCCTGTTCAAATGCATACATAACAGAAGAGAAAAGAAAATATCCTTTATTGTAGTCTCATTTAATACCGAAATTATTTCATTAAAAGTGACAAGAAAAAAAAAGGACTAGGAATGTAAAAAAGAAAAAAAAAACCCAGTGCAGGACTCGAACCGCACGCCGTCGGTTTGCCAATCCTCCTCTTTAATCACTACGTCACGCATACATTTTGAAAAAAAAAATAAAAACAATAAAAAAAAATATTCCCAGTGCAGGATTCGAACCCCACGCCGTCGGTTTGCCAGTCATTCACTCTAACTATTGAAAAAACAAAAATCTGACGATTCTATTTTGATTCATTCATTTTTTTAAATTTCACTCATGCCTTAACGTACGCTACGCTCTAAAAAAAATAATTAATCAAACAAGAAAAATTTAAAACTCACATATATAAAAAAAAAAATACAAATTGAATATATGAGAGGATCCTTTTGCATTTTTCAATGGGAAACACTTTGACCAACAGAATAATGCAATAAACTTTTACACAAACAAATAGAAAACAAAACAAATAAAAACCAAAAAGGAGTCTCTCCTTAAAAACGAAAAGGAGGGAACACATTAACACACACGTTCCACTTCACAAAGTACTTAAGCAAGCAAGCAGCAACGACGACGACAATGACCACGTCTAATTCAACGACTATTTTTTATGTCCTTTCTTTTATTGTAAATACACTCGTATATATATTTTTCACTCAATATTTTGTTATTCTTTTACCATGTCCAGTCGCCATAAATTTCAATGTTACTAAATTTTTTATAAACTTGCAAACAAGACAAAGGAATGGAAACGAACGAAATACTCAGTAGACCCATGTTGATGTAACTCAACGACGACCAACAGAATCCTCCAACAAAAATACTAAGTACAAAACAAAACGATTCGATTTCATCGTTTTGGTGTGGACATGAACTTTGAGTGAACTTAAAAAAAGAACCAAAAAAATTAAAAGAGAACACACAAAAAAAAGATAAAAAATACTTGGATGCTCGTAATTTATTTTGTAAGCAGCAAGCGACACAAAAGTTGAAAATAAAATCAATATGTAAGATTTATTGAGCAGGTAATCGTTATTGAGGTCGTTAGACTGACCCAAACCAATCTTTCTCTTGTATTGAGCCTCTTTCCTATTGCACAAAAGTCTGAGCAAGGGATTACAAGATTCAAAGTTTATTGCTGCTACACACCCTCAAAGAGGAGTTTATCCTCCAACTTCAGTGCCTCTATTTTTATTTTGTTATGTTGGGAGCTCATTAAATATGCCAAGCGGCAAATGTCTGTCATTTACATACGAAACTTTCTTACTTTCTTTTCCTTTACTTTACTTTCCAACCAACAACAAAACCAATAAAGGAGAACATCAACAAATGTGCAATAAAATGTAAGCAATAAAAACAAAAAAACCGAAAACAGAAAAAGAACCAAAATTATGATGTCACATTATGCTAGACTGAATATCTTAATAGACTTCAACTGAATGAATAACTCTCTCTTTGCCCTTTGCCTTGTCCTGTGTGCCTTTGGCTTATTGTCCTGTTAAAGGAAAAACTTGAAATTGAAATTTTGTGCATGCATCCCTTTAGAAGTTCATATCATTCTGATGATGTTCATATCATAATATGTTTTTCCAAAAAATCATTTTCAGTTGAAATTGAAACTGGATATGACTTTTTGGGTAAAACGTGCGTAAAACATATTTTAAATAAAACCAAGCAGTGGAAAAGAAAGTTCTTTACATATGAAGATGAAGATAGGAAATAAAAAACGAATAAAATCATTGCCTACTTTCGTGCAGACATAGCAGATTACAGTGTTATATCACATAACCAGATAAAATACAACTAACTGACGACAACTCACAAGAAAAAGAAAAATTATATATTTATTTGTATATTTTTTTTATCTTATAAAGATAAATAAATAAAAATATATAAATTGATAAGACAAAACTAGAATCAATAATTAAAAAAATATTAACAAAAGGAGTTTGATACTTGAATTTAAGTCACGAGGCATCGTTTTCAAAGACTAAGATAATTTTCTTGATATCATAAGATCTTAGATTGGGAAAACATTTTTTTTTTTTTTTCTTCTCTAAGATCTCATTTTCGAGTAACCTCAACACATCATAGAAGTTGAAAAAGGGGATTCCCCTGTGTGGAATTTATTTACTAATTTTTGAATATTTTTTGTATGGAAAATATTATGAAAATTCTGTGTTTTAGCAATGATTAGCAATGTGTATCCATACATACTTAAGTATCACTGTACTTGAGTTACTCACACTCATACTCACATTCATGCTTTCTTCCACTTTCATCCATTTTTAACTGCCATTTTTGCGCTATTTTCCACAATTTGTTCTTAAGTGTGTGAGCATTTTCTTTTTGTGGCTGCTTGCTGCTCTACTCATTCAATGACTTCAGTTACATGGTTGGCAGTCATTTTTTCCTTTATATCTTTGTCTGTCTGTCTGTCTGTCAGTTTGTCCATGTCTACTGAGAGAAACACATGTTTTGAATAATTTATACCGACAGCAGCATCAGCAGCAAAGAGCAAGAAAAAAAAAGAAAAAATCTTTATATTTATGCTTTGCATCTTGGCACTTGGCCAAGGAAAAGTTCTTCATACTAAAAAAAAAATAACATACTCTTACAATTCAAAAGGAGAAGCAGCAGCGAGTCGAGTCGAGAGTCAGTCAAAAGTCGCCGTTTCGTCGTCGTCGTCGTCGTCTGTGTCTATAGTGAGTGTCGAAGCAAAGAAAGTAGGCACTAAAAGAAAAAGTGATAAATGTATGGGAAAAGTTACGTTTCTTTCTTTTTGTTTTATACTATTTTTCTTATCCACATCACACGTCCCTTTTGATTCATAGTAGTAGATGATGCCCATGGCCCAATGACGACTCAACTACGGGAACTAATAGTAAAATTGCTACAAATCGTTTTGGACTTTTACTAACTTTTTGCTATTTATGTTTCGTTTCGTTTCGTTTTGTTTTGTTTTGTTTTGTTCTCTATGCTTTGGTTTTATTTTTAGTGTTAGAAGATACTATTTCTGGTTCCCCCATATTCTTACCCCATCTAATTCTCTCTGTAACATTCTAATTTAGTTGCGCTTGAAATATTTATGCAAACAAATTGAAATAAAAAGAGTTTTTTCCCTTTTACTTTTATTTTGTTTTTTCCATTTTATATCTTTTGCTCGAAAGCAATAAAAGTCGGAAAGGTAAATATGATGCAGAATAAAAAATAAGTGGGTAGAGAGAGAAAATGTTATACAAATTGAGTCTAGAGTAGAGGTAAAGATATAAAATGCTGCAGGACATGATGATGACTACCAATGCATACTTGTTGTTGTCGTTATTGAAGGCAGAAATTCGCGACCCCCTACTGCGCTTCATTCTGCCACTCAGTCAGTCAGTTAGTTGGGCTTTTCCTCTCGATGGTTTTCTATTGGTATTTTATTCTATGTATATATTTTATTTTTTTTTTTTTTGTTTTGTTTGTGCCTAGAAACGCTTGAGTGAAAGGACAAAACGATAGAAACTCAACACAAGGGATAAGAGTACAACAAGGACGACGTGATACACACTAAAGTACTTTGCAAGATAAATACTTTAAATAAAAAGTAAATAAACTTGGTTTTTGCGCTTTAGCAAAATGATGATATTCACTCCTAGCATTGGTTACCTTTCTTTTTACCTCTTATTTTACTTTTTCTATTTCTATTTCTATTTCTATTTTGCCTACCAAAGCCCCTTTTTATTCTACTTACAATAAGTAAACCACCTCCCTCTCTCAAAAGTTCCTCATCATCACCACATACAAGTCTATTTCTATGCCTATACTATATTAAAATACTTTCTATAGATATAGATAGATAGATCGGGGTATATAGATAGAATAGATACATTTGCTTATAACATCATCCTGTCTATCTAACTCTGCTTACTGTTCTGTTGCCTAGGACCCCCTCAGTTTTGTTGGCATATTCATCTATAACGAAATCAAAAAAAAAAAAAAATAATAACAGAAAGAAGGAAAGGATGTTGTTGCCAGAGAGCTCACAATATTTATATGTTTCCGTCGTTCGTTTGAGTCTCGTCGTTTAAGTTTAGTCTATGAGAATCGGTTCGACTGTCAGCCAAGTGCTGCTGCTGCAATAGTGGAATAGCAATATACTCCTTTGTCAGAATAGAGGAATTGGTGGTTGGTGGTGGTAGATGAGATGTTTTGGGCGGTTAGACGGATGGGGTTATACTTTTGGTGAAGCAGCAGCTGTTACACTTTGGCGGCTTTTCATATAATTTATTGCTTTTGCCATGTTAAAGTGTGCCGAGCAAAAAAAGAGAAAAGAAGCAAAAGTGACTTGACTATGTGCGTGTATCTACAATATCTATCTATCTATCTATCTATCTACAATATATAACTATCTATGTTGTTGTGATGTTGATAGTAACGACGTTATCACAGTTAGAGAACAACATCGTTTACATGTTTTGTTATTATTGTTGTCTTCTGTTGTTGTTGTTGTTAATATTCACAGCTTGTTGTCTGCAGAGTCTCTCTGAGTTGAACTGAGTGTATCTTTTTGCTTTTCTTTTTCTTTCTTTCTTTTTTTTTGCGTTTTTATTGCGTGTTTACTACTATGAACGCCGGAAATGTTATAGTTTTATATCTTATTTTTATTTTTATTTTCATTTTTTTTGAACAAATATTTACTGCATACTTTTCAGCTTGTGTGTGCCATATAGAATTTTTCACGAATCTTTTTCACGATTTTATTTTAGTGTTTTTTGTTGTTTTTGTTACTTTAACTTTGACATTTTAATTAAAATTTATTAGAAAATGTTTTTCATGTGGTTTTCATAGATATGTATAACAGGGTGAGGCCTAAAAGTATGCAATGCAATGCAATGCAATGCAATGTGGTTTAATGAATAAAACTGAATGCTGCTGCATTGATTGCTACTGAAATGTGGTTGTTGGTTAAAGGGAAAGGAACAAAAGATAAGAAGGAAAAAGAAAAATTGGAAGAATGGTATATAGAGAAATTGAAGTGGGCTGGGGATGGGATTGCAATTTGTTATTTCAAGCGGTTTTATTTTCGAATGGAAAGCAACTCTTTCCATATCCATTGTTCTTGCATTTGTTATTGTTATTTCAAGGATATACTGCTATCATCATCATCATCATCATCATCATCATCAGTGCTTGCATGCCACACAAACATATTAAAAGCGGATATGTTGTCGCATATCTATGTATGTATGTCGCTGGCATACACACAGAAAATGATGTGTGAGAGAGTGTGGGTAAAGAAGCCAGCATTGTTTCTACTGATATCTCTCTGCTCTCTTCTTGTTTTAAAAATCAACAGCAACATATTCAATTTTAATATTCATATGCTGCCTTCATAAATTCATAACAAAATGTTGTTGTTGTTGTTGTCGTTGTTGTCCTGCATATAAAGCAAAAAGGGTTTTGCAGGGTAGGCAGAAAGGCAGTGTGTGTGTCAATAAAATATGAAACTCACTTGAAAAAAAATAATCGAAAAGAAAAGCGTTGAATATATCGAAATGAATGACTGACTACAGACGTCTGAGTGAGTGAGTTGACTCGATCCACACTATCCACATTGTTGTCATCATCATTTACTCATTCAGTTTGGTTCGTTTGTTCATTTATTGTTGATTTGTTTCTTTAACCTGCATTTTTTTTGTTTTTTTTTTTTGAACGGAAGCATTTTCTCCTTTGCTTTTACTTTCCGGGTATCTGCGCCACTTTTCATCAACATAATTATTTTGTTCCCTTGTTCGTGTAGATTCTTATCCTTTTTTAATTGTTAACATCATCATCATCATCATTTTGCTGCTGCTGCTGCTACTATGTTGTTTTTCTTGAATGTCAACATTCATTAATCCTGGTGATTCTCTTTGTGTTTTTGAAAAAAAAATAATAATAATAATTTGCTGACTTTAAGTCACTGAAGTGTTAACCAAATTTTGTTTTGCTTGGTTTTCTTTCTCTGTTGTTTGTTTGTTTATTTGTTTGCTGCTATTTAGACATAATTATGACGCTTCAAAAACAACCAAAAAGAAACACAACAAAAACACAAGTGAAGAAAACAACAAAACTTGCTTAAATAACAAAACTTTTTCCACCAACTTCTTTTTTTTCTGTTTCTTCTTTATGCTACTTTCATTTTGTGTCCTCTCTCTTCCTTTACCCCTAATTACTTCACTCACTCATTTTGACAGTCATTGTCCGGTTAAAACTTGGTCAATGGGGTTTTTTGCTGACTGACTTTTATTATGTTGTTTTTATTTTTCATTCATTTTGTTGACCCTTTTTGTTTTTGTTTTTGTTCTGTTCAACACTCATTCACTCACTCCTTGTTGTGTTTTATTAGAAAAGAGAAGAAGAAAAAGTAGAGTCACTTACTTACTTGCCTGCCTCCTGAACCCAGAAGGCAAATAAACAATATTAGGTTAGAACAAGTTGGGCGGGACAATGACGGAAATGCTGTTATCTGTCGTTGACAATATTCACCAATAACCAACAACAAGAACAACAACAACAATAACAAACAATTGCAAAGTACTCATTAAGTGAAAAAGAAATATGTGTATTCATTTAAATTGAACTCCACCTTATTGATTGCATAGCATGGCAAAATTATATACTATTGCATACTTTTAGTTGTCTTTACTATTGTATATTATTATTATTGAATTATGTACATACAATACATATGTGATATGTAAACCAGTTAAGGAAAGTATTGTACATAGATATAAAGAAGATTTTCAAATCAATAAGCCTCTTTAAGATTTCTCAACAAGAATAAAGAAGAAAAATTCAAATGAACGAAACCAGAACATGAAATTTGTTCTGTGAACTGGGCATTCAACATTCAAGCAGCAGGACACACTAGGCTGGCTACTCTTTCCTTCCTTTCAAATTTCTTCACTTCTATTATGTTGTTTCTTTTTGTTGAAATCTACATCGTTCAATGGACTTTACTTTACTGAAACAAGTAACATATGCGTGTGCGTGTGCGTGTGCTTGTCCAAAACCAAGCAAACGCATCAGTTTCCATTGCCCTCGAGCAACAGTCATCGCATCACCTCCTTTTGCTGTGATTATGAGTAGAACACAAGCTCATTATGCAGACAACTTTTTATTGTTGCTTTCTTTCTCATGATGATGATGATGATGTTGATGACACCCTTTTACTTCCGACGCGAATGTTTCAAAAACTTAACCGTTAGGCATATGTGTGATTATCTTTATAGCTACAGACGATGATGATATGATTCTGTCCTCTTTCTCTGGAGAAAACACAAGGCTTAGGCACAGTAAGACAACAACAACCTCAACCCCATGGTAGCTTGGATGTTGATGTTGATGTTGCCTGCCTGCCCGGCTGATTCACATTTGTACGAAGCAGCACTTCTTAACAATTGTGAAATGACCCAGTTATCAAGCAGCAGCAACAACAACAACAACAACAACAACAAAAGACGCAGGATGTTCAAGCAACATCAACAAGGATAACAAAAACAAGTTGTTACACATAAAGTAGTTGAAAAAGGCACATGTCATCGTCAACATCATCATCATCATAATCATCATCCTCATACTTAGAAGAAATCATAGCACAAATAATGTTCAGTCGTGCCGCTGGCATTCATCGTCGTCATCGACGTTGGCAGCGCAGTTTACACAAACAGCGCGGTAGCAGAGTATCACAACAACAACAACAAAAAAAGAATAGGAAAATTTAATCGGAAACATTGAGATGAAGAGAATGAGGTAGAGATTTGGGGTAGAAAAGCAAATGGCCGCATTATAACCAAAGTCAAATGGAACGCATTCCTTTCCTTGTACTTATTCTTCACCCCCCACACAAACACACACACACACACACCCACATAGACATATTCACTTACATTGTAGAAATTCATTAAAATCTGTAGAAAAAAAAAACACGACGAATAAGGAAACAAGAGAAGTAGAAGAATCAAAAGTAGAATGAATGAAACCGGCGTCCTAGTAATAGTAGTAGAGAAGCAACAAGGACACCAATTCAAACAGTGTAGACATTTTAGTGAAATCTAAAACGACAAAAGGAAGTCAGGCTTATCGCCAATGTGTTTTGGTCATTATAATGGATGAACGAAATGAAGTCAACGACGACGGACGGACTGACTAAGCTATGAAAAGTCATTGGCTTCTCTAAGTGAGAGAAGGACTAATACAATAGATGAACGTTTTCTATATTACAATTTTTTGTTTTTTGTTTTTGTTATCTTAATATGGTTTTTTGTAATAGTGATGAAACCCAAGCAGTGGCTTATATTGCTGCCATATGTGTCCACCAGCATATGAGCATCGATACGAAGATGAAAGCCGGTCAGGGTTATTAGAATTTGAGGCGTGGGTTTGGGAGAGTGGGAGTGAGATGAGATGCTGTGTTAATCAAATATTTAGCATACTTTTGAGCAATATTAAAATAACATTTCCGGTCCGGTGCTTAACACAAAGCAGCAATTGGCAGCAGTATAGGATTCAAACATTAACAAAGTTCTTCATACATTCAATATATAGAGCAATAGATGGGTAGATGGATTGAATTGAATGGAATGGTAGTTTTAGTTTGCTTATAAAGAACGAACGGTTGAATGCCTCTTTGAATGTCTTCGTTGCTCATTGTTGTTTTTACAAATATTTTGTAACAACCTTTTATTCTTCATTCTTTTTTTTTCCGGTTTTTTTTTTTTTCAATTCCTTCCCCCATGGTTGACTGCAAAATTAGCTCTCTCAGTATTGGTGGACTGCTTACTTACATATGTTCATTTTGTGTGATTTCATATGAATGTGTGTGTGATTTTGTAAGTCCAATTGGGAAATGGATGTAAAAAGACAAAATGCCACTGCTTGACGTTTCATGTCATCATCGTCATCATTGAGATCATATGGGATTTGACTAGCAGTAAATGATTTGTTAGGAATGCATTTGAATGAGTCTGTTTGTATCTCTTTTTAGAATTATATCATTGCATACTTTTAAGCAGCCATCTAAAATTTAAGAAAGATTTTGTTGCTAATAGAAATATTTTGATATTTCGCTGTTATTTCAATTACTTGAAAGTTTTAGGTTTGGATGAGACTAAATTTGTATCTTCTTTGTTATATAAAAATATTTTATGAAATTTTAAAATATTTTATATTTTTTTTTTTTAAGTTTTAAAATATTTTTTGAATTGATTTTTTTTAGAAATTTTTTAAATCATTTCATTTCCATAAAATTTTAATATAGAAATATTTTATGTATTTTTTCGAGCTTTTTCAATTATATTTCATATATTTTCATATATTTTGTTTTGTTTAATGCAAACATTTCTTGTTTTGGCATAAATTCTTTTTTTTTTTTTGAAGTAAAGAAATTGTAACCCTTTTCCCCTTTTCTTTTTTTATTTATTGTTTTCATTTGTCAATTCATTGGCACATTGAAGTACAAAAGTTTTGTTCTATACAAATTTTATTTAAATCAAAAAATTTGTATGAAATCAAAGGGATAAAAATCCAAAAAAATTATGATAATATTGCACTGAAAACATAAAACATATAAAGCAAAAAATAAGGGTATAAGGGGAATAATGATGAATGAAAGAAAGAAGAAAAAAAAAATGGAAAAACGAATTGTCAGTGGTATCATTTCACAGTAATACAGAACAGAAAATCATCCACATCTAAAGGGAAATGCTTGCGTTCGCGACATAAGCCACACTTCCGTCATATGCCATCATTTGGCGTTAGACACCACCGACACAGACATCTCGCGTACACTGTTCACTGTTCACAGTTCCCAGTCAACGTCATCGTAATTCATATTTACACACATCTAAATAAATGTATGTTGTTGCCAACTGGTTTAACTTGCATTGTTGTTTTTGTCATTCATTCATTCGTTCTTTCTTTCTTTTTTTCTTTCTTATCCTTGTTCCTTTTTTGGTTTTTTTTTTTTATCAGTATTTCTATTTTATTTTGTTGCTGTTCTTGTTGATGTTTTGTGTTGTTTGTTACTCTGTGAGATTTTTATCAAAGTAGAGATGAAGTACTTTAGTGGGTTTTGATGTTGCTTTGTTAAATGTTAATATACATGTACAAAAGCATGTTTCTCTCTCTCTCTCTCTCTCTCTCTCTCTCGTTATTGTATTTAAGCTAATTTTTTTTTTTTTATATAGAAATAACAACAATAAACAACAAACATAACCACAATGGCAACAACATCAACACTAATAACAACAACAACAATAAGTTGAAATACTATAACAAAGGAGAAAATGATAAGCCAAGTGGCGAATTCAAGCGTATTTCAAGCTGATAGCAGCAGCAGATACTCACTCACTCACAAACATGAAAAACATATGAAACTCAACTAGACAAAAGCAACAGGAAGCACTCAGCCATGTGTGCATGTGTGTGTATGTGAGTGAAAGTATATATATGTGTGTGTGTGTGTTTGTGTTTGTGTAAGCATGACAAAAAGGTGCTTCACACAAAATTACCCTTTTCAATTTACGCGCGCACTTGGCTTTTATTCTATCAACAAAGTACATATGAGTTTCTATGATCCTTTTCTCATTCTCCCTTTTTTTCTCTATGTGGGTTTCCCTTCGTTTTGAATGTATGTGTAGGTATGTGTGTATGGCTTTGTTAGTAGTCTCTTTCGCCCTTCCTTTCCTTTATACACTACATACATACATACATACTTATGGTTTACTCTACATACTCGTATTGACTTCTTCTCTTTGTCATTCATTTATTCATTGGATGTTGGTTGTTTTGTAATGATTTCTTCTGAGTTCCAACTACAATTTACAATATCCATGAATATGCATGTGTTTGTAAGTAGTATACATATATGTGTCGGTGTGTGTGTCCTTAGTCAACTTGATTTTTATTTAATGTGGTTTTTTTTTTGGCTTAACTTTGTTTCACTACTAAATATTCTACTACTCTCGCTCTATTACTTTTCTTTTACTTACTTAAAACAATTTTAGTCATTTTGTTTTTGTATATGTGGCTGAGGCTGTGTGTGTGAGTGTGTGTGTGTGAGATTAGCTAGTTAAGTTCTTTTACACTTTCTCTTTAACTATACTTTTCTCACATTGCCGTCGTCGTCGTTGGCGTCGTCATTATTATTCTAATTAAGTGTCACAAGTAATTGAAATACACTTGAACTACTTAAAACCATGTGAATTGTAATTAGTTTCCTTGATTCTCTTGTCTAAGATTATACACTCTCTCTCTCTCTCTCTCTCTCCCTGGCTCTTATCTGTATAGCTTTCTTTTAATTTTTTTTTTTTTAATTCATTTATTTGATCTTACAAAGTTTTGCAATTTATAAAAGCATTTGGGGATGTGTGAATCCTCTAAGTACTTTTTTATTTTCTTTATTTGTTTTTCTCCCTGTCTGTGTTTGTGTCTGTGGTTCTCACTCTCCCTCTCTCTGCCTCTCCTTCTTTTACTATACTATTTCTTCTCTAATTTAAATTAATTTACAGCGTTGAGCAATTATTTGCTGCTACTGCTGCAGCTTCTGCTGCTGCTGCTGAAATTCGCATTGTGAAAACAATAAAATCAACAAGCAAAGCACTTATTTTCAAGGAGCTCAAGCAGCGTTTACTTTACCACTCACTATCTCTCTTTCTCTCTTTCACTGCCCCTTTTGTGTTCTAGTTCTGCTTCCTTTAGCAGATTAATTTTGTTCTCTTTACTATTTACATAAATTTATACTTGGCTTGGCTTAGCTTGGATTTCATTACTTACTATGTGGCCTTGCCTTGTTGTTATCTTATCTTTAGTCTTAAATCCTTGGTCTTTCTCTCTCTCGCTATTACTCGCCCAGTGTTGCACTACAATTTGCTTGTCTCAACCGGTTGCCTTTGACTGTCTGTCTGCTTGTCTGTCGGTGCAAAAAAAAAACAATCTTTCACTTGATCACTCGCTTGCCATTATTCATAATTTTCTTTTTTTTTTTTTTTTTTAAACTGTGTTTTCTCTACACATTTTTTTTTTTTTTTTTTTATATTAAAACACCTGTTTTATTTGTGCACCAGTTTTATTTATTGTTTTAATTTTTAATTATATTTCTTTCTTTATTTTATCATTATTTATTTTATTCTATAGTTTTTTACCTTCACCAGCATCATCTCTTTCAACTATTATACTTATGTACTTTTGTTACCCTTTCTATTTACAATATAAGTGTTTTTTTCCCCTCCCTTTCTCTACTTAATATTGTATCTAAATATCTTTCTCTATAGTTATCTCTCACCCTCTTACTTTGTTTATCTATCTTTTATCGTTAACTTATTTATTTTTATCTTTTACACACTCCCTCTCTTGTGTGAGTGTGTGTGCTTTTCAAACAAACAAAAAAAAAAAACAAACAAAAAAAAAACAAATCTATGTAATTTATTTACTTGCGTAAATATTTAAATATTTATATTGTTCTTCTCTTTATTTTATTTCATTTTTTTTTTTTTATTTTTATTCTCTTTTTATGTACCTCCGTATCTTCTACGTGTATCTTCTACAATCTACACCACCACAAAAAAACAAAAAAAATAATAATAAAATCTCTTCTTGCGCCTGCCTCAACTACTCAACTCACCATTACCACTTTTTAAATAAATAATAATAATAATAATAAATAAATAAAAAATGCTTCTTCAACAACAATAACAACAACATTAAAAATAACAACAACAACAACAACAACATCAACTATAATATTAATAACCAACCCATAACATAAACCAACAATAAACTCATGATGATGATGATGATGTTGATGGAATCGTTTGTCTATCAAAACACGAATGCAGCGTGGAAGCGACGAACTTTTAAGTCAAGCAGCAGTCATGGCACCCGCCTCAGACAATAATAATCAGGATTTAGCCACAAAGAAAGTCAAATTGGATTCAGGCACCGTTCTTGGCGGCGTTGGTAAGTCTCACTATTCCTACTACTATCACTATTCATTCTATGCTATTTTCTATTCCTTTCTGTAACTACTCTTATTACTTCTACTACTACTACAATATTTCCATACTTTATATTTAAATTATTTTTTTTTAAAGAAAAAGAACACAATTCTTACTTAATATAAGTACAAGTGTACTTACATCCCCAACTGAACCCATCAGCATTTACCTCCTTGTATTCTGCTGTCCATGTTCATATTTTTTAACTTGGTTTAACAATAAATCATAATATACTTTTACTACTTTTATGATTTTTAAATATTTTTTTTTTTCTTAATCTTCTACTTTTTCTTATAATTTTAATATTATTTTTCCTTAGTTTGTTGTTGCATTGCGTCTGCTGTGCTTTGTTGCGCTCTGTTGCCTTTAGAGAGAAATAGATTTTGAAGGGTGCAATTAAATCATTTCCTTTTTTTTTTTTTTTTTTTTTTTATTTTCTTTACTTAATATTTCTCTTTAAATGCTACACTAAGATGTTTTATGTTTTATCATCTTTTTGTAGTTTTTTTTTCTTTCTTTATTTTGTTGTACAGTTTTCTTAGTTAAAATGTACGAAACAAAAAAGATTTCATAAGGATTCTTAACAAAACAAAAAAAAATGTTTAAAATTAAAGCAAAAATCTCTTTTCCCACTTATGGTAAATATGAGTATGGGTTGTTGTTAACATCCTTGCAACCAGAAACACAGAAACAAGGAATAAAAACTCACACGAGCGTAATTAAGTAAGAAACGCTTATAGCCAATTAACCTACTAATTAGCATAGAAAATAAGTCAACACAACAGAACACAAAATGCACAAATAGACATACTAAAATTCAGACAGATAAACATTCTAATAATCAGATGGATGATGGACAGAGAAATAAATGTAAACGCAGCAACCAAAAATCGTTGGAATGAAATGTTGTTGAAATGTTGAGAGAGTTGGAAAAAAGTATGAGTACGCACTTTTAGCGTATTAATTAGTCAAAAATATTGAAATATATACTAACATAATACACATGCATACACAGATACATATGATAGATAGATACTTTTATACATACCAAGTACTATACAGTACATAATTATATATCTAGCAAATGTATCTAGCAACCACAGAGTTATAAAGCTAATCAAAAATCATTTTGTAGGTATACCATATCTAACTAACTATAGCTATGTGTGTATCTGTGTATCTATGTATCTGTGTATGTGTCTGTGTGTAACTCGATTACCACGAAAAATCAGTAAACCGACAATGACGTCGCCGCCACACATTTGGCAAATATTTGTCAGTGGCGACGGCTGAACAAAACCAACCAAACAACCAACCAACCAACCAAGTGAATAACAACAACAACAGCAACAACAACAAACAGGAGAGCAGAACAAAACCAAATACAATACAACAAAAATAAAACAAAAACAAACATCTAAAAAAAAAATACAAATGGGGAAAAACAATAAAATTTTGGTGATGGTGGACGCAGCCAAAAAACCACAAAATGATTTCAAACGCAAACAAATCAATAATATTTGAATGTGGCGGCGTTTTGCTGCAGCAAACAAAGGAACCATTTGGTGAACACCAAGGAAATTCTCATCCATATTACTTTCTCTTATTTTCTCTTCTTGTATATTTTTTCTCTTCTTTTCATTTTTTTTCATATAAAACAACAAAACAAAAGAAAAAAAAATTGGAAACACATTGAAATCTAATGAAAGCCAAAATCAAGTTAGAAGGCAAACAAACATCAACAACATCAATGGTTTTTTGAAGTTCACACAGAAAATTTAAACTCAAAATGCCAAAAGGCATAATTTCAAACAAATAACCATAGCATACTTACAGGCAATGTGAGGTGAGGATGAGCAGCATGCATATGCCTAACAAAATTATACACCATCCATTTTGTATTGAACCATGTTAATGAGTAGGAAAATGAGAAAGCAACTGCGAAAATTGGTTAATTATTTTTACAGCTTCATAATGACCAACATAACCAACATCATCCAAAAGGGGGGGCTACTCAGTCAGAGGACGCTACTCAACCCTGCTGTCAATTATAACCAACTTCTCAATTGTTAAAAAGTAACTGGGCCTTCAATATGTTTTTTTTTTTTTTGGGGGTTTTTTACTCGTTAAGGTTATTAAAATAAACAATAAACAATGGTGTGGCCCAGTTGATGTTGTTGCTTTTTCATGCCACCACCACCATTTTACATACATCTTGCTTCACATTCTTCTCTGTGTTCGTTGTTGTTGTTGTTAGACATTATTATTATTGAGGGTTTTTGTTTTTTTTTTTTATTGAACGGCGGAATGAAAAATGTAATTAATGCCAACATGCAATGAAGGCGCCAACAACAACAAACAACAACAACAATGTAATAACATAAAGGAGTCAAATTGAATCCAGTGTATCCTTATTTCTCTTTAAATTTATCCTCCTCGGGATTTTTTTTCTGGATTTTTCAATTAGCGCTCATTAATAACTGCCGCTGTTGTGTTGTGTTGCGTTGTGTTGTGTTCAGCATTCATTCATTCATTCTTTGGTGGTTATGTTTGTGAAGCCGTTAAAAGGTAGTAGCCATTTATGTTAATACCAAAACCAATCCATGGTTCGGTTGGTTTCTCACTGGCTTGATGATGGCTGTAGATTGAAATGAAATTAATGAAAATAAGGAGAGAGAGTGAAAAACGCTTGTAATTACATAATGATGTATGGTTATGATGATGATGATGGTGATGATGGTGAATGATGGTGATGGATAAGTTTTTTTACTTGGAGAAATTGGGGCGAAAGTGATTTGTGTTGCATTTGTAAATAAATATGAATTGATTTTCTTGTAAAGAAAAAACTGAGAAATATTGGATACTTTTTAGGGTTCTGGACCCAAAGGGTACTAAAAGGAACCCGTCCGTCCGTCCGTCCTTGGGTCATATCTCATAAACCGCAATAGCTAGAGAGTTGAAATTTTCACAGAATGTGAAGTTCTATCCGGGCATCAGCAACATATACTAAGACTATAAAATTTTAAAGGGGTCCCCATACAAGAAACCTTTTGGTTTATATGGCAGCTATACGATCCAGTAATCCCACGATCTTGAAATTTGGATGGTTGGTGGCTTTACATCAGAAACTTATATTTTAGTTTAATCGGATTACCATGGAGGGTACCTCCCATACAAACAACCATTAAAACTTAGGTTCTTATTAGAAAAGCTTTTTTGTTTTTCATTCTATCGAACTGAAATTTAGACACTATAGGTATCTACTATAGGCGCGGTACATTTGTTGAAATCAGCTAAATCGGTCAGCTAGGAGGGGTACCTCCCATACAAACTCACCATTAAAATTCAGGTTCTTATTAGAAAAACTATTTTGTTTTTTGGACTATTGAACTGAAATTTAGACACTATATGTTTCTGATATAGGTGCGGTATATTTTTTTTGGAATCAGTCAAATCAAAACCCAAACGGAACCCTTTGTGTACGAGTCTGTCTCGCACTTGACCCATTTTTTTTTTTATAATCACTTATGAATTAACCCATTGAAATGATTAAGGAAACTTTAGACTATTGAGTTTGTATTAATCGAGATTTCTTTGAGTTTCCTTAAAATCTTCTTTCTTTAATCATCTGCATTGAACCAATTTGCATGATGATGAATACCAATTTTATTGAGAATATTCTCTTATTAATTCATGCAAAAAAAAAAGGATTCTTCTTAATAAGACATTTCTTTACCATGTACTTACTACTTGTAACCTCATTATCACCTCTATTATGTGACCTGACTCCATTTAACTTATTGTACTTATTAAACAATAATTGCCTAGATTCATTCTTAAATTTCCATTTTCCCACCACTTAATGCATCAAGTCCTCCTCCCTTCCTTTTGCCCCTTTTCGTATTCTTTATTGATAATTGCCATAGACAAACTCACTCACTTCAGTTTCCTATTATTACAATATAAAATGCTATTAACAAGAATTTCACTTGCTTGCTTTCTCTTCTCGTCTCTAACCTTTGGATGTTTTCCATCATCATCATAATCATCATCATCATCATCATATTGTAGCATACTTTTGTACTTGGTTAACTTGGCTCACTTGTACACCTTCGCATAAAGTTTTAAATTGCAATAATGGTTTCGATCAACTAAAGAAAGAATGGAAAAAAAAGTAACTGAAAAGAGTAAAAGGTGTTTTTCAGTTGTTGGGTCAATACACATACAAAAATGGAGGTGGTTGGATTGGTGAAGGAAATAGATGAATTGCTAGTTGTTAGTTTGGTAGGAGAATGTAAACGCAAAAGCATAATATTTATTTATTACTTTACAAAGGACTTTTCTATTAATTAAAAAGCAACAAACGAGAAGAGACCACGCTATGTGCAAATATGGGTTTTTTCCCATTCATACACACACAAACACACACACACACACACACATAGACAACTCAGTTACAATGAAAGGCGTAAAGGAGTCAATGGTGCTGGTGATGATGATGGTGATGGTGCTGTTGCTCTTGTTCTGGTTGTGTTTTTGTTGTTATAATAATTTGTGTTGTTGGTTGGTTCTTTGGTTCGTTCGTTCGTTCATTCGTTCGACATTTGGCCACTGGAGGCAATAAAATGGCAAGCAGCAAGTGAACTCTGGTAATACAAAAGAAACCACCAACATCGGCCATCTTGGACATGGATGGACAAGAGCCATGGGCCATGGGCCAAGAGCCAAGCGCGCTAACTTAGCCAACCAAACAATCAACCAATGAATATAACCAACCTCTGACATTCCAATTGGGTCTATTGCTGCTCTTTGAGAATGTATAGGTGTATAACTGTGTCTAGTAGATGTGTACAACAATATATACATGTGTTTTTGTACTGGTTTCGCGTGGTTCTGTTGTACTACTTTGTTGTTGTTGTTGTTGTTGTTGTTGTTTTCATAAACTAGAAAGCAGCAGCGCCATAGTTGATTCTCTAAAACTTTCATTTCATTTTTAGAAAATTGTGTTGGTTTTCACTTGAAAGCTTTGTAGTGGAGAAGAAGACTCCTCCAATTCTCACTCACTGACTCAAATGAATTTTCTCTTTTTTTGTTTTTGTTTTTTTTTTCCTGTAGTCATTTCCGCCTTCATTCCGCTGATAGTTTTTTTTTTTGCACCTGGGGTCAATTTTAGTTGAAAATATTTTTCAATATTTTTTTTTTTCTATTTTGTATTTCTTCCATAAACAAACAAAGTTGGAATTTGTATGCAAAACAAAAAAAAAGAGAAAATTTAAAGGTGAATGGAGAAAAATTAAAGCATACAACTAGGCTAACAGAAAACATTTGACACGTTCACATTCAAAGAAAGAAGCATATTGAATTACCATAAAAAAGAAAGAAAGAAAATCATGGCATAAAAGACAAAAAAATTAGGCAACAACAAATGCGAATAAAATCGAAAAGAAATGAAATAAGTTGACACACAGTAGAAGTGGCAGCAGTAGAAGAAGTCACAATGTGAAATATTCAGGATATTCAATTGTGTTAGCTTCTTTCTCTCTCTCTCTCTCTCTGACACACACACACATACACTCTTCTCTATTGTCTGTCATACTCTTGGACTCCTCTTAGGCATTCATGACGCCGAGAAACCACTTAAAGCTGACACAAAAGCTAAAGAAAAGAAAAAATAATCACAAAAGAAATTACTAAATAAACGTGTAAGGACATTTTTATTGGTAACATCACTAGTGAGAGAGAGAGAGAGAGAGAGAGGGAGAAAGAAATCTAGACAGACATCAAAACACAGACATAGACGAATAGAAAACATCAAATGGCAGAAATCCAAGTACAAAAGAATAACAGCAACTAAAATTACAATGACCATTGTCCTTAGACTCACAAGCACGCACGCATATGCACACATAGAATCATAAGAATGGAGAAGAAAGAGAAAGACAAAAGTCTAGTGTGAGAGAGAGAGAGATGGAAAGATATTTGCCACAAATTTGCTAAAACGCTTCGCACGCTTTCGTGCCTTTTATAGAGCCAACTAACATTGGTTTGCTTCAATTGTCTAGCCAACATCACTGAATGTGGCCAACATTCTTTTACCCACCACACTCTTGATATCTGACTGAATGACTGACAGAGTGTTTGTCTATCTATCTATCTATCTGTCTGTCTTTCTTTCTGTCTGTATGTGTTTGTCTATTCTATTGAACTGTCGTTTTTAGTCAATATGTGTAGCAGCAGCAAAAGCAGGAGGAGGAAGATGAATACCAACAATAGTCAATTGTATTTTTATGCCAATAAAACCAATACAACATAAGGCAAGCCAACGCAACACTAAAGTAAACTTCCTGTAGATACAAAATCTACAATAGTAACTCATACCAAAGTATTTCGTCTTCCCTATTGACCATGATGCCCTTTAGTGCTTATAACTAAGCTGAGCAAAACAAACCTCGAAAGCAAACCGACAAACCGACAGAGTTCGACATTCAACAATTTTCACGTAAATGTAATAAAAACACTTTGGCATGTAACAATAGAATTTTAGAAGTTTTTTTTTCTCGGATCAAGCAAAAATCTTCTTTTCATCTAAAGCAACTCACACTCACACCTCCTCGATTGCTTATATGTATATACTTTGTTGGTTCTACTTTCTAACATTCTTTATCTATACATATGTATATTCTAGTGAAGTACAATACAATACACTTAAAGTATATCACTGATGTATTGAAATACATATGATTCTCATTCCAAATAGATTCATTCTTATAGTGAAGCTGCATTTGAAGCTACAGAAAACAAAAAAAAACACATTCAAATACAAATAAATTCCTTTTTGATTTATTGGATTATATTCGTTATTTCTATGAATATTACATGACTAACAGACTCCACAAACACATCTTGTAACAATTCTCACAGGATTGTATATAGGACTTATATTTATACCAAAATAAATACTTACAACAACAAGAATAATAATTCATCATAGTCCTCTGTGATTGTGTATCAAGGCAATACAATATTTTGTTCAGTGTTCCTTCATGATGATGATGGTAATGTACATACATAGGTGACATGGTGATTGCGCGCCTACAAATATTGGCAGAACATGGTGTTTTTATTGTTACAAGAGTAGCAAAACACCAGCAAAACGTGCTATGAAGAAAAAACCATACCAAAGGACCAAACAATGAAATTTGTTTAGTTTGGATTTCCAGTATCTCGTCGAACTCTCTGAGTATGTTGAAGTTGACATGACATTTTTGTTTGTTTATTAGCCGATTTCTCACAAACTCATCCTTTTCAATTTAATCTTCTCTTTAGCTGACTGGCAGAGAACACCATTCACAATAAAAAAAATTAAATTTTTCCTTAAATTTTCTATATATTTTTATAAGCAAAAACAGTCAGAGCAAATAAATACCCTTAAACATCTTTACTGTCGTAAAGCTAGTCAAGTAGTCCTTAGTATCTGCCTTAAGCCCCTAATCAAAAGTCAATAAGTTGTTGCAAGTCAAGTCGTCATCATCATCATAATCGTAGATCAAATCAAAGTTCATGCTAAAAGTTAAGAGGTTAAGAGTTCTTAAGGAAAGTTATTATGTGATTCAGTCTTTGAAACACATTTGTGTGTGTGATGAAACATAAAAATGGAAATACAACACAACACTCAACAAACAACTAGTGTGTCCAAGCGACTAAGTACAGAGAATAAAAAGGACTTGTATATGTGTGTGTATATCGTTGTATATCCTTTCATATCCGCTGTTTTATGTCAACATTTTCTCAGTCAATAAATCAAACGTGGATCATATTTTCATTTGTTTGCTTTGTGTAAATATTAGCGTGGTTTGTTGGTTGGTTGCAAGTGAATGAATAAAATTGAAAGAGAGTGAGAAAAAAAGAAAAAGAAATTGTGATAAAAAAAACTGCAAAATAACATTTTATCAACATCATCATCATCATCATCATCGTTGTCACCATAATTATTATTGCCGTCGTCCTTCTTGTCATGATTTCTCTCTGATTTGACTACTTTATGCGAATTGATATTGATACTTTTTTTCTGATGTCTCCCCCCACTCTTACTGATTTCGATCCTTGCTATTTGCAAATAGTTTGCATTTTAATACACAATTGATAAATGTAAACAATCATCCCTGTCTCCTACTATTTCCAGTCTTTATTTATAGCTATTAACAATTTAATACTATTAAATGACTTTTCGGCTTATTGATTTCATTTTGTTGTCGTTTGACTTGCTTTTTTGACCTTCTTCACTCACTTACTCACTCAATCAATCAATCAATCATTTTAACTTAAACTGCTCTTAAAGAAGTGAAAACTTCATTTGAGTTGGAAAAATATTTAATAATTTTTCCTAAGTTGCAATGCATTAGATTTGTTCATAAATAAAGCAATAACATTTTGATTTTTGGTGAGTTTCTGAAAGCGAAAAGTTGGAAAGACATTGAATCAAGAAGTTAATCTTAAGAATGATTATTGTTTTAGGAATGGAATAGACTTATAATTATAAATATTCCAACTTTATTTTCCAGACTTTCCATTCCATTCTCCTTTCAATTATCTTTTAAATTTTGATCTCCCCATATTTTTATTTCTTTTTTTCCTTTCCTATTTTACAATTTCCAATTGCTAATTTTTTTTATAATACAATTAGATATTCTCTCACCCTTGCACAATGAGTTTTATTCATTTATTATGACCCTTTTTTTTCTATAATATGAATTTAAAAATTTTATAGCCCTCATTGGTGTTTAACCGTCATCATCATCATCAACATTCATCACTTGAAATAAAATTGAAATATTGTTTTTTTTAGGAAATTTCTAAAGCATACTTTTGTGCATTTTAAGTGCAATTGAAACACTTTTCCATCATCATCATAGTTTTCTATATTTTGTGTAGTAAACGCAAAAGCAAATCAACCTTTCTAAATGGCAACAATTTAAATAATAAATATTGTATTTTTATTTTTTGTACTTTCTTTTAATGATGAAATGCAATAGTTAATTTCTCATTTTTTTGAAAAGAAATGCATAAATTATTATAGTAAAAGTATTTAAGGGAGCAAAACTAAAGTACTAAATTGTTATTTTTAGGGTTTCAACAGATTCAATCTCATCATTTTCCCCTCCTAATTTTATTTTCTTTTTTTTTGTATTTTTGTAATTACTTCATAAATGAAGTGGAACAAGTTAAGCCAAGCCAAGCCAAGCAAAGCACCCCAGTCAAGCCCAGCCTCCTCTTGTCTCTCAACCATTCTCAATGAGCAATGATGAAGTAATAGTATTTTTTATTCATTTTTTAAATGAAATCGTATGAAAAGTTTATTGCAACTGTTTTTATATGCAGTGATAGAGTGAGGGTGGAAGGGATGTGGCAAATGTAGTTGGGTTGGGTTTACTGCCGCTGGCTGTTTGCTAAAGCATACTAAGAGTTGTTGCCACTGACGTCACATAGAAAGGGGTCTTTTTCTACTTTCTTTTGGTATGTCTGGCTTTCACTCTATGCTGATGATGATGATGATGATGATGGAAACTGTGGTAAAACAACAACACGACTTTATGCAAATTCAAATGTATTAAATGCTATGGAATTTTTAATGCTGCAACGACGATTCGAGTTGGGTGAAAACTATTTTCGTAATTGAAATGCAATTAAAAATTATAAACGTTCTCATTCTGTACAATTCACCTCCTGAAAAATCTGTTCTTCGCTTAATCAAAATTTTGTTACTTACTTGGTTTCCCCTACAGCTTGCTTTAGTTCTAGTGAAAATATGAAGGTCTTTGATGGCTGGCAAAGCAGTGTGACTATTTGCTTGTATGCCCTACACTTTTTTTTTCTAGTCCGCTTACTCTCTTTTCTTCTTAATTTTTTTTTTTGTTTCTGTCTCTCTTAGCATATAAGTCTGTGTTTGTATTTGATACCGGAAAAATTTTAATGAATTACATTTCTTGCGGGTGTTTTTACTCTCATTGTTGGTTGATATTGAGGAACAGGCAAAAGTCTCTTTAAATCTTTTATTGTTTTTGAAAGCAATGAATTGCACAAAAGTATAAAATCATTATTTTCAATTTAAAGAATAAATTTGTTTGTAAATTTCTTTCATCTACTTCATAATTATGATTGATTATTGAGCACAGTCAATGTCAGTCAGGACACACAGACAAGAAAATATTAAAATAAATTAGATTCTTTTTTTTTTTTAAATGAATATGTAAATTTTTGTTAGAAAATCAGTACTCAATATTAAATTCATTTAACGGTCTCACATAAAAAAAATGTACAAGCAAAAAGCGGAAGCAAGTTCTCACCATTTTAATGATTTTTCAAATTTATTATGTGCAAGTTTTTTAATAAAATTTCATAATAAAAAATATAAAAAAATTATAATAAAAATAAAAAATTAAAAAAAACCGATTTACTTAAGTGTAATTAAAGTAATTTTTGTTACCTTTTTTTTATTATCATATTTTCATGTTTTTAAGTTTATTTAATTGAATATTTAAATTCATTTTTTTCTGTTTCTCGGAAAATTTCATTCTCATTCATTAATCAAATACAAATAAAGGATATAAAGTGCACATTGCCTATGAATGATTATTAAATGTTGTTGTGTAAGCATAAATAGACAATAATTGATATTAACAATCAGCATTATCTTTTTTTTTTTTTTTTAATTATTATAATGTTTTGTTTATAAAATTTGTTGTTGTGTATAAAAAACCAAGTGATGCTCTTCATTTTTATATTGTAAGCACATTATTGTCCTTATTTTTGTCCCATTATTTTTTGTGTTTTTTTTTTTTGTTTGTTTTATTATTTGCTTTATGAATTTAAATTACCATTAATTAACTGAATATGGAGAAATTATTAAGCATACGCACGGTTAACCAACACATATGAATAAAATGATGACCACGTGTTGTGTGCCACAGAGTGAGTAGTGCACTCAGGTACGCACACATATACATACATATGTATGTGTGTACACATGAGGCACAGTACTCCTCCACTCAATTACAGTTTTGTAAACTTTTCAATTAGCCATAAATAAGTTATTTACTCGTGCATCATCATCATCTCGTACTCGTACTCGTACTCGTACCAATCAACATTGTTGTGAATTCAATTCAATTGAACTGAACTGAACACACTTTTCACTTTCCGTTATATTGAATTCATTGAAATTCGAATATGTCATCATTTACATAACTTTTAATAATATTGTACCAAAAGAAACATCAACATTCATTCATTCACCACTCACTCACTCATCATCATCATTATGCTGTGGCACTCACTACTTTAGCTCATTTTCTCGGTCAATGATGCATATGATTGTTATTCATGATGTTGATGATGATGATGATGATTCTGATAATATTGATATTGTTGATGTGATGATGATGACAATAAAAACACAATTGCTACCGTTCGATGCTGCTGCTGCAAGCATGCAACATCATTAATGCATGCAAATTTTTATAATGGCATCATCTCATGGGCAGACAAAAAAAGAGGAAAAATAAGTTTATTTACTTATTTAAATATAGGTTAAATTGATAGTTAATTATTTTTATTTTTATTGTTGTTGATCGTTTGGAACACAAAAAAACCATGACCATCATCATCATCATCATAGTGATGCACCATCAGCAATCACCAATCATTCAGTCACCTGTAAAGAAAAACTCATTTAATCAATTTAAACAAACTGAACTCAGCATATCCATATTTTTTTTTTTCCTCTATTTTTGCTTTGTCTTTATACTATTCTTCATTAATTATAATAATTAATTAAAAAGTTGAAGTAAAACATGTTTTTGTGCTTACTCAACTTTTTTTTTTTTTTATCAAATGTTTGTTCTTTTTTTGCTGACATTTTTTGTTTTGTTTTGTTTTCCGAAATTTCATAAAATAAAATTGAATTTCATATTTCAAGTAAAATGTTTATGAAAAATCACATTTTTCATGCTCAATACAATGTTCATTACTAGAAGTAGAAATAGAAGTAGAAGTAGCTGCAACAGTAGTAAATCTACTTGCAATATAATCAAGTGTTGTAGTTCCAGCCAAAAACTCTGTACAATTCTCACAACTCAACGCAACTCAATTCCAATTGAATTGAATTCGCTTGGAGTCAATTCACTGAGTGAGTCAGTCAATTGTTGTTTTTGTTATCCTTGCTTTCGTTACTTTCTTGTCATTTTATACCATTACTCACATTCCTTTTCTCTAACATCGTCGTCTATTTTTCTCATTTTTTGCTTTTTTTTTTTTTATTTTGCTCCCAGTTTAACGTTCCATTCGATAGTTTCGTTTCCGTTGCTGATTTTGTTGCACTGTTGCCTTTCATCTATAGAAGTCTAACATTGTCTTTTGTTCTTCGAGGTAACACTCAACATTCACTTACTTACTCTCTCTCATCCACCCACCCACTTAGTCACTACTCAGTGTGTGAGTTGGTGAGTCTCTCATTTACTTCATGCTTCTCTTCTGCTTGCTTGCTTTTCAATTATTCTTTGAACAATGCGCGCACATTGCACAGCCTGAAGATATGCAACAAAAAAATGAGGAAAAACCGAACGAAAACAAATGAAACAAAAACGAACGAAGCTTTAGAGTGTAATAGTTACCGTCATGTGGTTCTTTGTCTTTGTGGCTCATTCCTGGTTGCTGTTTTGTACCCAGCTCACTTCCTCTCTGTTCAGCACGAGATGCTGTGTTCGCTCGCCTGATTGCCGCTTTGGCTGCCGCACGATTTAATCATTTTTTACACATAATCAAACAGCTTTTGTGTTTTAGTAGTAATAGTACTAGTAGTAGTAGTAGTTGATGCTTCTACTGTTGATGCACTTAAACAATAGCCAAGAATTTGTAGGACGAAGGATAAAGGAGGATGAAAATGTAGTGCATACTTTTATGATGTTTTCTTTTACCATCAACTGTTGCTGTTGCTTGCTTTATACTCATAGTTTTCAATAATAGTTTTCTGTTTTCTGTTGCATGTTGAACTCGTTGGCGACATTTCCGTTCCCCTTCTTATAATTATTGTTATTTATGATATTTTCTTGTTTATAAACATTTTTATTTTTATTATCAACTTAATTTAATTTATTTTCATATTTTCTCTTTGATTTTTAATTTTATTGATTTTTAATAAATAAATTCTTCTGTATGAATTTTTTTCAATTCATCAATCGGTTTGTCGATTCTTACTTCCTTCATTCATTCATTCAATCAGTTATGTATTTCATTTGTGTTCAGTTTTACTTTTGATCATCATCGTTTATCGTTGACCCGGTCAAAGTAACCAACCTTCATGGCCTTTTTGGTCTTGTTCCTTGTTCCACTTGTGTTTCTGTAGTTGTTACTGCATAATTTCGTTTCAACTTCATTTCCGTTTCGAACTAATCAAAAAGTGTAATTTCCGATTAGTATTGAACCGAGGAAAAGAGAGCTACGATTTTTTTTTTTCCCCATATTTTCTTACATATTTCTTTCTCTCTCTTTCTCCAATTTTATGAGTAGTTAGTTTATAAAGACCGAAGACCACTCACCTCGTTCGGATGATTTAAATTGAGCATATTTTTATTTTTTATTTGTTAATCAAAGTAAAAATGGCTCATTGACCTCTGTGTGTTGCATGGCTGAAGTTTAACTTAAATTGGCCTGAATTTAACTTGAAGTGTGATCACTTGGTTCAAGAAATCTTTCAAAAAAGAGCGAAATGAAATTTAACAGAAAAGAAAGGCAGCAAATAAACAATGGACTTGACTTAACTTTCTTTCGCTCTTACAGCGAGAGAAAGAAATCCTAAGCGATCAAAAATGTGGTTCTGATTTGAAGGAATGGGCGTTTATTCTATTGTGGCTGGTGAGAAACTAATAGTTTTTTTTTATACCATTTTTAGGGTTCCGGACCCAAAAGGCTATCAAAAGGAAGTTTATTGCAGAGACTTCTTTGTCCGTCCGTTAATCCTCGGGTCATATCTCATAAACCGCAATAGGTAGAGAGTTGAAATTTTCACAGAATATGTAGTTCTAACCGGGCATCAGCAGCGAACACTAAAACTATTTTCATAAACTTAAAGGTGTCCCCATACAAGAAACATTTTGATTTGTATGGCAGGTAAATGATCCAGTTATTCCACAACCTTGAAATTTGCATGGTTGATGGCTATACATCAGAAACTTATAATGTCGAAATTACAGTTTGATCGGACCACTAGGGAGGATACCTCCCATACAAACCGCTATTAAAATTCAGGTTTTTATTAGAAAAACTTTTTTGTTTTTTGGAGTATTGAACTGAAATTTAGACACTGTAAGTTTCTAATATAGGCGCGGTACA
The DNA here is from genome assembly GCA_037043295.1 of Amiota minor. Lineage (NCBI taxonomy): Eukaryota > Metazoa > Arthropoda > Insecta > Diptera > Drosophilidae > Amiota > Amiota minor. The sequence continues at coordinate 2,171,618 of JBAMAW010000382.1, forward strand.
TGTGTTGGAATCAAACAAATCGGACCACTAGTCCGGTACGGAACCCTCCGTGTACAAGTCTGACTCGCACTTGGCCCATTTTGTATTATGGAAGCTTTAAGGATAAAGAGGAATATGACAATTAGTCCTTATCGTTTGTGAGAAGTAGATTTGAAAAAGTTCATTAGTTTGCTTAAGAACTGATCACAGGATGCATTTCTTATCACACAATGGACCTTAAATGACCTAAGCTCTATCAAACCTAAGGAGAAAGAATGAGGCATAATTAAAAACAAATAAATTTGTAAAATATTCACATGTGTGCACGCCATATTAACTAAGCCAACAAACACTTTACACTCGTTTTCTATTTTTTTCTGGGTAAATCCAACTTATTTGCATACGCAAAGTGCCTTAAAACTACAATACAATAACAACAACAACAACAACAACAACATACACACATATGCATGTTATATTGGTCACAGGACATGCTCTGTTCTATGGTATAACTGGACTTGTCTAAAGCTTACTGATATCCTGTTTTATGCTGCATGCAGGTGTTGACTAGCACAGCAGACAGACAGACAGACAATGGTGATGATGGTCCTGCTAAGTCCTTCAACTCTATTTAATTTTTTTATACTCTCTCACACTTGTTTTGTCCATATTTATGCACTTTACAAAAGCGCCACAAATTTGTTGTTATTTTTGTCGCTTATAAAAATTTAAGGCACTAAAAGTACCGGAAAACAAACAAGCAAACAAAACAAATAAAGAAAGAAAAAACAAACAAACAACAAACAAATAGGAGAAGAAAAACATAAACAAAATAAATAAAGAACACAATAAACAATATTAGACTGCAAAGGACAACAGACAGAAAGACAGACAGACAGAAAGACAGACACATTATCCAGACCAGAACAGAACAGAATAGAGAACAGCTTAGCATAGCAGCACAACACAAAAACAAAACTAGAATAAAAGGCTGCTCAAAATCCCATTTGTATCTCTCATTCTATTGCAATTTCATACACTTTCTTTTTAACTTAACCGACCTTTCTCTCCCCCCCTCTCTCTCTTCCCGCTCTTTGTAACTTTGCTAGGCTCGACCAACAGTTTGTCTGTCTGTCCATGGATCGACCAAAACTCGTGGGATTTTATTTATGCAAAAATAAAATACAAAATAACAACAAACAAACGAACAACAATAATAAAGGCCGCCATCACCAACCTCCACCACCTCCATCACCAACATGGCATAGCATTGCACACAATTTCACAGTCTAAAAGGCACAAATGCATGACTCAACTTTGGGTATGAGACCGACCAACCGACCAACCGACCGACTAACAATTCTGTAGGCTTTTTCTCCTCTACTTTCCCAAACAATCTCTTTCTTCTTAGCTCATTTTGTTTTCATTTTTATTTATCCATTTTTGTTTTGTGTTTGTGGGGTCAACGTTGAATGTTGTGTTGCCTTTGTTGTTGGATGCATGGGATTGCTCTTTGGATTATTCACAACCGTTGAAAATGTGCAATGAATGAATGAATGAATGAATTTATGTGAACTCACCACACCACACTACACCATCATCATCATCATTCTATATTTTGGTAGTCTTTCCTTCTGTCTGTCATTCTATTTGTCTCTTTGTCTGTCTCTTGGTTGCTGCTAGTTGGTGTTGTCCATTGAGCTTAACTGTTGGAAAAATTCATACAAATGTGGTGATGTGTTTGTATGTTATCATTTTGAGGTTTCTTTTCGTCATTTGGCTCATTTTCTTCTTTCTTTTTTTATATACATATTTGTTGCATTGAATGTGAAGTCACGAGGAGACATGGAAACAAAATAAAGAGTGGTGCCATACAAATTAAGCATACGGAGCGTGCACTCGACCGGAAACGGAAGTGAATGAGCGTCACACTCACCCATATACAATTATGAACTCACATATTAAACATACATACATACAATCAAACAAACAAACAGACAGACAGTTAGGCAAAATAAAGCATGCAATAGAGGAAGAGGTGGACATAGAGGTAGAGGTGGGGGCATGTTTGCAGACGAGTATATGGGGTGAGGTACGAGTATATAAACTAGAGTCAGTAACAACGAACGAACAAGCGAATACAAACGATGCATGATTTTAAGTGGCAATTTTTTACACATTTCACATTTTATTTCCTTGTCTCCTTGTCCTCGCTTCTTCTCTTCTTTCAGTGTTAATTTCCTCTATTTTTTTTTTTTTTTTTGACTACTTTGCTTGACTCCATTTCCGTTTTATCCTTGAACCACCTTCCGCTACGTGACCGCGAGCGTTGTTAGTGTCGCACATTAATATTTTAATCGCATTTTATGGAACACAAAAAAAAAAAAAAAACACACACACAGAAAGAAAATAAATACAGGAATATAATAAAAAATATATTCACATATTTTTTGTTTTTTTGTTGATTGTGTTGTGTTGTGTCTATCATCAACAGTGTCCAGTGTCCTGTCCAGTTCTGTCCTGACCTGTCCGTGTGTTGTCAGTCAGTGGACAATGGTGATGATGAAAAGTTTAAGCGGCTTTTTGGCACACCACCGAGTTGCTGGTGGCTTCTTTTTTCTTTTTTTTTTGTTGCACTGGATCAACTTTTTGCTTTGTTAGTTAATTAAAGTTGTCTTTCAGTGAATGGTGAGATGGTGAGAGATTGAAGACTAACAGGATAAAGAATGACAAACAGAATATTTCTTTTAATCAAATTCGTTTTTTTTTTTATTTAATTTATTAATATTTTTTCTTTAGACAAAATATAAATATTAATATTATTTATTAATTCTTCTTATATATTCTTTTATTGCATATTTTTAGGTAAAGCCTCTAAAGTCATACACTTGCGTAACATTCCAAACGAATCTGGTGAATCAGATGTAATTGCCTTGGGGCTACCATTCGGTCGTGTCACAAATGTACTCGTATTGAAAGGCAAAAATCAAGCATTTATAGAAATGGCTGATGAAATATCTGCGACATCGATGGTCTCAGGTTATACAATAAATCCACCACAAATGCGTGGACGCATGGTTTATGTACAATTTTCAAACCATCGTGAATTGAAAACAGATCAAAGTCATAATGTAAGTACAACAAGTAAAATATAAAAAAAATATCTTTAAATTTCTTAATTTTATTATATGATAAATTTAAATTTCATAAATTTATGGGGGATTTTGGCATTTCGCCTTTCTTCCAAAGGAATGGTTCTTTTGCTAGAAGACAATCAACTAAAATTTAATGCTACACATGTCCTAGAATTTTAAATTTGTGTGTGTGGCTGTGTATGTGTGTGTGTGTGTGTGTAAAAACAAACCAATTTATTTTGTAACAAACCCCAACTAATCATCATTATATGCTTCAATTAATTACAAATCCATGTGAATTTAATCCCACAAAAAGCAAAGGACCAAACACAATCATACAAATCTCTTATATACATATGTGAAGAAATAAATACTTATATCCATACATTTATTTGTATGTAAAATGGATGAAAGTGTGTGTGTGTGTGTGTGTAAAAGGATATTTGTCATATGCCAAGCAAAACCGATTTCTAATTTTAATTTCAAAAACCACAAAAGTCACTAGTAATATGTTGAAAAGGTTCTTTACCACATAGTAAATATTTGTGTATGTGTGTGTGTGTGTGTGTGTGTGTGTGTGTGTGTGTGTAGACTTTAAACTAAAGGCAAAAGAAACCTTGAATGATATCTGTATGTCTGAGTATAGAGTAGTTTTTAAAATGGTTGCAAAGGACTAAGGAGGGAGGAGACTACAGATATGAACTCCTGCGGCTAATGGCGCAGCATATTTTGATTACTAAAATGCAAAATAGAAACTTAAAACACAAAAAAAAAAAGAAAAGAAAAGAAAAGGAGGATTGGTTACAGATAAATAAGAAATTCAAAATCCACCCACTTAGTTTGGGAAGCTTAGAATGTTTTGTTTTTGTGTTGTGTTGTGTCACCATTTAAGACAAAAACACCTGCTGGCAAATACATAAAAAGTTAGAAATATACTTACTTTAGTTCAACAACAAATACAAAACCTAAGAAAAGAAAAAAAAAAAGGTTAAGAGGTTGCAGCAAAAAATACCAGAAGCATCAAAATTACCAGAAGAAACAAAAAAATGAACCAGAAAAACTCAAATCAAAAATAAGAAGAGACAACACACAAGATACAAAAATACTTAAGAAAGCCAACTGAATTCAACTGAACTGAATAAAAGAATAATAACCTCGAGGGTTTTTTCATCCTCCTCATGCTCACTCAGTCACTTAGGGATTCCTACATAGGAGGAGGACATATACATAAGTCACCAACTCACATATGTGTTTCTTTGTATTTGTTGATGAGGGAGGGGGTTGGCACATTTCAGTGATTACCTTTTGGCTATGTTAACGTGTTTTTAGTGTTTCTACTGCTGCTGCTGCTGCTGCTCCTGTTAACTACTAATCCTAGTAAAAAGCTCTTGTTATATTCTATACTAGACAACAATAGCAAACAGCAACAGCAAAAGTCAGCACACTTGTAATATCTTTGAGTGGCAAATCTCTTAAAATGTAACGCCAGCCTACATACAACAACAACAACAACAACAACAACAACATCTCCTCCTTTATAATTCTGTTGTCTTCTGTGTTGTCCTGCTGTGTGTGTCTTGTCTCTGTTTTCAACATATTTATACAATTTCTCATTTTTCATAGACATTTTTTTCTTCCTTTTTTTTATTGTGATAATCTTGTATCTCTACTAAAGTAGACTATGTTGTGCGATGCCTATTGTCATTCGGATTGTCCTGTCTCACTCTTGCTTTCTTATCATCTTCATCTTGTTTTGTTCTTGTACCTTGGTTTCTGTTGTCCTGTCGTGCTGTGCGGCATGTGCGTCACATGTTAACAACTGTCTCCATTGGCTTTTGTTTCCTTCCCAGGCTGATGATGATGGTCTGTTTGTCTGTGTGTACTTTGTGCACCTGTAACCACACATAACCATAGATACATACTACATTTATAAGTCGTTACATATGTCCTTTTACTTTTGATTCTGGTTCTGGTTCTACTGTTCGTGTCCTTTGACATTTGCTATCATTAGATACAATATATTCATTCCTTCCTTCTGTTTTTTGTTTCCCCCTTTTTATTTAAAATTTCCTTGATGTACTGAAGATTTTCCAAAAATTGGTTACCTTATCAGACGAAAAGTAGACTAAAGGATTTTTATTTCTTCTCTTTATCATTTTACTACTCTCGACTTACAACAGATTTTCCTAATAAAGCTAATGAAGCTCTTCATTCTCCAAAAAAACCTGAACAGAGAACAACAATTTTGTTTTTCTATTTGCCAAAAAGTATGCAATGTTATCAGTGTTCGTAAAACAAAATCAATGTTGCAACGAAAATCAAAAATCTTTGATCAAGAAAAAGGATATAAATCGAGCTCAATTACTAGGAAATGATAGGAAGACTAGAGAGAAAAGCATGAAAAGTTAAGGGAATAAAATGAAATACTACAACGCATTCCAAAATCAGGGTTTTTTTTTTCCCTCAATTCAAGAGATTTTTATAGATTTTTAAAGAAAGCAAAGGTTTTATTGTTTTTTTTTTTTTTTTTTTGAGAGAACAAAAAATTGTTCTGCTCCTTAGTGCCGCCACTATTCGATGGCATTGCCCTGTAATGTATGCTAAATAAAACAAGAAAAAGAAGAAGCAGAAGCAGAAAAATTGAAAGAAAGAAATATTGTACATAACATAAAACAAAAGAATAATACACACATAAAAATGGAAGAACTTGAAAAAATCATTGAAATTTCGCACATTTACAAAAAAAAAGAAAATAAAAAATATTTCAAGCTTTTCACGAGTCATTTTTACCTTCGTCGATGTGTCTATGTGTTTAGCTATGTTTTGTGTTGCATACCTTGAGGGATTTAAAGCATTAACAACAACAACTTGTGAGTGTGTTTGTTTGTATGTTTGTGATGAGCGTTGAGAAGAGAAGATTACCAAATCAACCAAAACCAGTCAAATGTAGAGGAGAAAAACCATGGAAATGATTGGGAGACAAGCAGAAACAAAGAAGAAGAGTGAAGAGAGAATGAGATGAAAGCGCAATACACACACACACACACACACCACTATTCACATATACAATATCTTGGCTGACTGATTGTCTTGTGTGTGCCCGAGTAAAAACCAAAAGTAACCAAAAAAAAACGAAATAGCTAAAAATTGAGAAAAAAATAATGGTAACACAAAATGTGCATAAACAAAGTGAGAAGAAAAAAATACTAAGAACAAAAGGAAAGGGGAGGAAGGAAGGCAAAGAGAAAACGAAAAATAGAAAAATCTTAGCATACTTTGTAGCTGTCGCCGCAATACTTTTATTGTCGTGAATGACTGAGGCTTCTTATTTGTTGTTGTTCTGTTGTCGTTGATGTTGAGATGTTGTTGGTCCTTATTTCGTTGTTTATTGGTAGTCGTTGTTGTTGTTGTTGTTATTGTTGCTGACTACTTGAGCTTGTTGTGCCACTGACATTTATGTTGGCAATTTCCCAGTCACATATACTTTGCTAGAACAAAATGCTGCTTTAGGGGCCTTCAGTTAGCGTCAATGCTAAGCATAGCAACACCTCAACTAAGTCGCCTCACATACAAACTCACTTACACATACAACACATTCACATCTCGAAATCTTTGCTATTTTTAGTTAAACGTTGTCCTTGTATACAAGTAAGGGATTGTGGATGTGTGCGTATGCGTATGCGTATGCGTATGTTTGTGGTTACTCAAAGCTACACAAGCTAAGAAATGAATGAAGATAAATGCACTTGAAGTTCACGCAGGTTGAGGTTACCCTCGAGTCAGTTGCTAGCTGCAAAGTAAGTAACTTGGTTGTCTTCCTTCTTCTCTTCAATCGAACTCAGAGCAGAGAGTTGCCCTGAATACAAGAATCCTTGCTATATGCGTTGCTATTTGATTCTTCTGTTGCTTCGTTGATGGCTTGTTTGTTGTACATTGTTTTTACCAAAAAAAAAATTTTTTTTTCTGGGTTTTCTTCACTAAACTTTTTTTTTTAGGATTTCTATTTTTTGTTTTTTTTTTGTTTTTTTCTTCAAGAATTTTGTTGGTTTTCTTTTTCGTTTCTATTTGCGTTGCTGCGGATCAAATTTGACGTGTGATTGCTTTGTGCGGGTAATTTTGATAAATTAATTTTTGAGCTCCTTTCTTCATGTATGTGTGTGTATGTGTGTAGTTTCGCTTGAAGGGTTGACAGCCACTTGGGAGTCATTCACAGTCCTGCCATGCCATGCCATGCCACATAAGGTTGATTGAAATTTAATTTAGCATTGTACAATTGTAGCGAAATTGGATAAATAAACAAACAAAAAATTGATAAATCACAAAGCTGCTTTAAAGATAAGCAAGAGAGAGAGAGATTGGTCACTTTGACAACTGGAAGAACAGTATGCAATATTTATTCTTAATAATTGAAAAGAAGGAATTGAAGAACATGGACACTTTAATGTGAAATCAAAACCACAATAAACCATTCATTCAATGCTAATTTTGCCTTCGATCAAAGCTAAGAAAATATTCATGAAGCATATTAAGCATTGATTAAGAACAACAACAATAACAACAACAATAATTTCATGAAACACAAGAACAACCATCAGGGATAACAACAACAATCACTTGTTCACTTATTTTGTATGTGGTGAGATTATGTTCGGTGACTTGGTAGCGCGCTTTGCTGTTATTAAAGTTAATCGTCATAATTGGCACTTATACAATAAACAAACAAATACACATATACACACACACACACACACACACACACCTAAATATGTATGCATGTATATGTATATAGTCCTCATGGGTAAAGAGGACATTAAAAGGAAAATGCTTGGAAAGTAATAGAAAATCAGAGTAAGCGCCTTTGTATCAAAGAAGGGCGTGCGTATACTTAATATTTGTTGTGTATGTGAGAAAAACAGGTCGAGTGAACTCTGCAGCAGCATACACACAGAGTTTAACTGTTAATATTGCGGTTACTTGCAATAAATACACACACTATTACATACAATTGTGTGTGTATATTGCACTATCAGGCCACTGATTACAATGTTTGAATTGCATTTACTCTCTCTCTCTGTCTGTGTGTTTGGACGAAGCAAAGGAGGAGGAGGAGGAGGAGGAGACCAGACAACACAACACACTTTCAGTTCAGAATAACTCTTGTCTATGAGGCGTGACTGCAAATGCAATAGGAGTGCTTACTGTATGTATGAGGATTGACCATCAGTAAAATGTTTTGTAACAACAACAACAGGAATAGAATCTGTAGCAGCAGTAATAGCAATAGCAGGTGTTCAGTTTCCTTTTCTTGCTGTTTCTGTTTTTCTGTGATAAGATTACTTTGTGATTAAATTAAATTGCAAGCTATTCAATCTACAAGACTAAGAGCGAACTAAGAGGGATTTTCAAAGCCAGGCCAAGAAGTATAAACAAAATTCTTGGAAACCTTAATATTCCTTATAGATCTCTTCGCTTCTTGAAATACAGTTCTTGATCAAAAGAAAAAGATAGATTGAAACATTCATAATAATAAAATTTGCAAAGCTCTGACTAGATTATAGGCCAGTTGATGAGCCCCCACCGAGCTTAGTCCGCCATTACAAACTAACCAAATATGGACATACACAAAATGAGCTAAAAACATTATTCGATTTAGATGGTAATAACATACCTTTCCTGCACTTAATGTTCTTGTTCTGTGATGATTATTGTTATTAAGTATTGTATTATTGCCTTTAAAGCTACTCCAGTCTCATGATTCGTCTGGTCTGGAGAATTTGACTTGCAATTCTTTATTAATTTAGAGATCACTTCACTTTTGCGAAGCTTTTCATTAAAGTCATTGTAAAAAATAATCATTCAATTCAAAAATACATTGCATTCTTAACGAATAAACTACTTAATTGCTAACTAAAATCCCTTTTTAGGGTTCCGGACCCAAAGGGTATCAAAAGGAACCCTATTGCAGAGATTTCATTGTCCGTCCGCCCTCAAGTCATATTTAATATAATAATAATATATATTTTATAAACCGCAATAGCTAGAGAGTTGAAATTTTTACAGAAGATGTAGTTCTATCCAGGCATCAGCAACAAATACTAAAACTAAAATATTTTCGAAAACTTAAAGGGGCCCCCCAAACAAGAAACATTTTGGTTTATATGGCAGCTATACGATCCAGTAATCCCACGATCTTTGAAATTTGGAAGGTTGGTGGTTATACATCAGAAACTTATCTTGTCGAAATTTCAGTTTGTTCGGACCACTTGGGAGGGTACCTTCCATACAAACCCCCATGAAAATTCTGGTTCTTATTAGAAAAACTTTTATATTTTTTGTTTTATCGCACTGAAATTTAGACACTATAAATTCTTGACATAGACACTATACATCTGTTGGAATTAGCAAAATCGGCCAACTATTAGGGGTACCTCCCATACAAATGCACCATTAAAATTCAGGTTTTTATTTGAAAAACTTTTTTGTTTTTTGGACTATTGAACTGAAATTTAGAAACTATAAGTTTTTGATATAGACGCGGTATATTTTTTGGAATCAGTCAAATCAAACCCCAATCTGGTACGGAACCCTCCGTGTACGAGTCTGACTCGTACTTGGCCCATTTTTTAATATCAGAAAAATATTATAAAAATCATTAGAAAATCAAAGTTAATTGAGAAAATGCAATAAATCTTATTTTATGTAAAAGCTAAAGTCTACTGCTCTACTGATTTTAATGCCAAAATCTAAGCTCAACAACAACAATAACAAAGTATAATGTAAAAATAGTTAACACCTTTTGGCAGACATGGCACCTTGACTTGACTTGCTTGATAAAGCCACACCCATCATCACCAACACCATCATCATCATCATCATTATCATCATCAAAACCAGCAGCAAATGTCAAACGATTAAGCTACAAAAAGGATCAACATTATTAGCAAAGGATTAATGCTTACATAGCCATTGAACACAGACAGCTACAAAGTAGATGATGATAATGATAATGATGATGATGATGATGATGATGATGATTATGTTGTATAAAGAATGAAGAAAAGGTATTGACAACAAAAGATGTTAAGTATTGTATATTGTGAGTAAGTTGATGTGAATGAGGGCAACTAAGGCGAAGACAACAATTAGGTTAAATACATTTATATGTATAATAAGATATGTATGTGTGTGTGTGTTTGTGTGGGTGAAATTGTGCTTGTGTGCTTACTATATTTGTTTGTTGTTGCTATTTGATTTGTGTTAATATTATTATCCCAGCTCAAAGAAGCATCGCAAACTGTGTTTATTTAATTTTCTACTTTATTTCAATCTAACAAGCAAAAAATGACAAACACACATACACACACATATATACACACACATACATATAGACAAATACAAATAATCCTTCTCTCTGGTGCTAAGTATAAGAGTTTGGTTTTTTTTTTTCTTTATTTCTTCATTCATTCATTTCTTTCTTCCTTCTTTCAATCCAATTTTTTATTCATCAGACACGTAGAGCAGCAGCAGCAGCAGCAGCATGTCCATTTACAGGATTATAAGCACTCAGCTGATTTATTTGATGTGTGTATGGCATGGCGTGGCATGGCATGGCATCCTCTCTTCCAATTGCTAGATTTTGTTCATGCAAAGTTCTTGTACTTCATTCATATGAATCCATGTCCAAGTGTTGTGTGTGCGTGTGCGTGTAGATGCTTAAAACGCCAAAATGTTATTATTGCTTCTCTCTGTTCGCTCGCTTGCTTGCTTATGCTTGCATGCATGTTTGTATGTTTGTATGTTGATTTACGCTTTAAGTTTTCCCCCTTCACTTTTCTGTTGTTCTTTTTTATACCATTTTTGTTCTTTTCTCTTTTCCTTGCTTGCCTGGCTAATCTTATGTGTGGGACATATCCTTTTTATTGTTGTTTTATCGTAAAAGAATTCGCGTTCCTTTAACTTGGAAAGTTTTCCTCCTTTCAATTTCTTGTTTTTTGTCTATTTGGTTTTTCTAAGCTAAACACAAAAATGTTGCCACCTCATATGGTTTCCCCTACCATCATCATCATCATCTCCATTCGCTTGTTGATCCTTTGAATTATGTTTGTCGGCATCGTGCTCATCTCGTCCTTTCTACTACACATGTATGTATGTACTTATCCTATGTGTGTCTATGTTTGTTAAAGCTTTTTGTGTGCCATTTTGATTGGTGACGTGTTGGAAATGGATTTAAATTACATTGTTTTCCAACACGTTCCAAAATAAGCTATGAGCATAACAACAAAAACAACAACACAACAAACATAACAACGAAAAACAAGAATAACAAAACAAAAAACATAAAATGAAAAAAAAAAATAAAAATAAAATAATAAATAAACGACGTGTACAAAAGTAAAACAATAAAATAAATAACAATAAGCAAGCAAGTTTCCCTTTCTCTCCTTCTCTCTCCCTCTCTCTCTCTCTCTCTGTCTCTGGATATGTCTGATAATTTGTCTCACTTACTCTTCTCTATGTCATTTTGCAAGGATGTTTTTATGTGTTTTGTTGTAATTTGAGCAACTTCAATGACTTTTATCAATGTTGCCAATTATTTGATTTCTTTTTTATTATTGTTTGGTTTTTGTTTCTTTCTTTTTTTCACAACTTAAAATAGAAAAGAGAAAAAAAAGACAATTTAATATAAATTAATTTAAAGTGCATAAAAATTTATATAAATAAAAATTATCAAAATTAAATTAATTAAATTAATAATATTTATAAATTAATAAAAATTTATTAAATCAAAATTAAATAACATATAAAATCACAATGAAATAAAATTAATACAAATAAAATAAATAAAAATAAATATCAAATAAATCAATTTAGAATTTGAAATAAAATAAATAAACTAAAAATCGAATAAATAAAGATTATAAAAATCTGAAAAATTCAAAAATAAATTGAGTAAAGTACAATATTATAATAATAAAATAATCTAAAATAAAAATGCCTACTGCACAAAACTAAGTCTCGTGAACTGCTATGTTCACTGTACATGGCAATGAAGACTACCCTTTTCCAATAAGGTAGCCCCAGAGACTAAGAAAATGTCGAAGTCTTGGACTACTCAGGAGGCCAAGTTGGGTTATGGTGAAGGTTTTTTTTTTTTGAGCACGTGGTGTCCCTTACAAAAGGTAACACAATCACCGATGAATATTATTCAGAGCTCTTGGACACATTCGACATTGTTTTGATGGAAAAACAAACGTACTAAGAAAATATCGAAACAGTGCACTGCGCTCAGGAGAATGTGCACCAAAGAAGTGCCAGGTGGGTTATGGTGAAGGTTTTTTGGGTGTATGTGGTGTCATTTGAATCGAATACCTTACAAAAGGTAAAACAATCTCCCATAAATATTATTCAAAGTTGTTGGACTGATACTCGATATTGATTTAAAGCAAAAATGATCGCGCATTTGCCTAAAGAAAAAAGTGCTTTTCCACTCTGATAAAACACATGTTTAGTTGCCATGGAAAAAAATCAATAAATTAAGCTACGAACTGCTACACAATTCAGCAGCATATTCTTCAAATTTAGCCCCCTGCAACAATTTTCTGTTTCCAAACCTGAAAAAATTGCTCGACGTTAATAGATTTGAGTCATATAAACAAAACATCAATGAAACATTTGTCTAATTTGAGGAGCTTGAGAAAACCTACTATTTGGATGGAATAAAAAATTTAGAAAAATACTGGACTAAATGTATAACAAACTAAAAGGAGATTAAATTGAAAAATAAAAAGAAAATTATGAAAACAAATCATTTTTCTAAGGACTTCACAGAACAATAAGACAGCGAATAATAAGAAACCTCAATTCCTTTGATTTTTTCATAAAATTGATAAAAAAAAAAATTAAATTGAATTGAAATATTGAAATATTATTTATAAGTGAAATGATAAATAAATTTTGTGGAAAACAATATAAATTTTCCATTCTATTCAATGCTAATTTCCCATTGCAGTATTTCTGTATTTCATGTGTCACATTTTTGCTGGCAAAATGTCAAAATTGTTTCTATAACCAAATAACCAACAAAGCAAACAACCAAAACAAGAACAAGAATTGAAAATCGAAAAGACAGTGAAACTTTATAAATCCCAAGAGACAAGTGACGAAGCTTAACTTAAGTAGAATAAAAATCGCAATTGTTGCGCCTCTTCTTTTTCTTCTTGTTTTGTATTCATTTTATATTTATTTCAAATAATTTTTTTTTGTTTTTTTTTTTATTTTATTATTTCACATGTTATTTTCCTACTTTTCCTCCATTCAACTGTTGCTTAGTTTTGTGATATTTTTGTTGTTGTTGCACCTTACTCAAATTTGTTGACATTTGCAAATAAAAATATCAAAAAGTAGCGCAACAAAAAACAGGAAAAAAACAAATAAAATAAAATGGCTTATTTTTTAAGCCATAAAATGTATTGAGAAAACATGCTCAAGAGACATAAAAACTTCTACAAATAGAAAACTTAAACAAGCAGGAGAAAATGGAAAGGAGATGAGATGAGAAAAAAAAAGTAGTAGGAAGAACCGCCAAAAAAAAAAAAGAAAAAATAATTGACAAAAGCTTTTAAGAAAAACTTTGCAGTATTAAAAATATAACAGAAAAATAAAGTAACAGAAAAAATCATTTAGTTTAGTCTTTTTCCACTATACACGTTGCGATTTACAAGGACACAGCAGTCGCCAGGAAAACAGCCATGAGCGCACAAGGATATTAGCAGTAACAGAAGGATTTTTTTTTTTTTTGTTTGTTTTCTTTAGTTTGGTCAAAAAGTATAAGAAAAGAGCAATTGTCCTTCTTTTGCATAAGAAGAAAATCAACTTGGAAAAGAGTAGAACAGAAAAAGTCAACACACAAAAACTCTTCTCGGTTGTATTAAAAATATTGAAGCATTCAAAATTATATTGCAAAAGCGCATTAAGCGCAATTGTCCTTAGAAAAGAAAGCAGGTGATGGGCGAGGATGAAGATTGACTTAGAGTTTTGTTGGATTTTGTAGAAGTTTGGTTGCGGTTGTTGCACTTTTACTTAAGACTGCTAAATATTATTGTTTCAAAAGATGCATACACACACACAAAAGCAAAATATACTTGACAGTTTTTTTTTTATTTAGAACCACCAAAACTACTAAACTTGAGTAAAAGTAAAAGAAAAAGAAAAGAATGAGTATATAATATTTACTACCAAACAACTTTGTAAGCCACTCAAAGGTAAAAAAATAAAAATAAAAACAAAAATAAAGAAAAAGAAAATGTGGAAAAAAGAAACTAAAAACATTTGAAGTATCTTGCACTTGCAGTTGCAGTTGTTAGGATGTTTGTATGTATATTGCATATGTTTTCTTCAACTACATCTTCATTATCATGATGATCATCATAATGATGTTACTAAGTTTATTCATCTACTATGTACTACTATATATTTTGACCAAGTTTATTTTCATTTGCAATGTCATACGCTTTGGTTAACCGAAAAGTACTCAGCGCAGCCAAGTGGTTGACTGAAAAAAATAGTAGTAAAAATAATAAGAAATACGAGTAAAATGAAAAATTCTTATCATCATCATCATCACACCGCCGTCATCATCTACTTTAGTGTTAGTATGCATGCACTCTTGACAATCTCATTTTCGTTTCAGAGATGAGATGTGTAGTTAGACCTGCGTTTAAAACCGCACAAAACTCGCAAGCGGTTTCTCTTTTTCAATATATTTTGTTGGCACCCTTGTTTTTCTTTCTCTTGTTGGTTTTTTTTTTTTTATTTTTTCATTGTATGAATTTGTCATTAAGTATTTTTCGCCTTCTCATGTTCGTGTGACTATAATGATGTCCTGTGTTGTGCTGTGCTGTGCTTGTACTTAACACTACTGACAACAAAAGTGACTCAAACTCGGCAAAAAAAAACTCTCTACGCTCTTAAGCACATAAACTTATCCTTACAACAAAGCAAAAAAAAAAGAAAAAAAAAATAAAATAATAAATAAACCACGATGAACTTTTAAAGCGCGAATGCATTGCTAAGTATGCGTGTCCTTGCTGGGACCAAGTCAGAAGCAAGTAACCAAAAAAAAAAAAAAATAGTGCCGCCGTCTTGTCGGTTGCTTTGACTTAACTTTGGCTGGCTTTGGTCACCTAAAAAAAAAAAAAAAGAAAACAACCACAAATAATCTTGAAAAATAAAATAAAAAACTTATGAACAACAAGTACAAAAAGAGAAGAAAAAAAGGAACAAGAAACTTGTTGTGAAGTTTTAAAGCTAAGCTGCGGATTATGTATTACGACGGACTACTTTGCAGTGGTTTCGTGGTCAAGTTTCTGTGCGAATAAGCATTTGCTTTTAAGGTTTTTATCTAAACCCACACACGCGTACACAAGACCATACGCCTCAGTCCTCTTCATTTTAAATTCTCAACACTCCTTGTTTATTTTTCTTTTACAATGTTTTCTTTATATGAGTGAGTGAGTGTGTGTGTGTGTGTGTGTGTGGCTAGTGGTTTTTGGGATTTTTCCTCTTTGATGTTTGCTTTTGTGGCAAAGTTGACAAAAAAAAAAAAACCATGTTTTCTTTTTTTCGTATTATTTGTTTAGTTTAGTGTTTAAGAGATCTACTTTTATTATACTTAAAAACACAAGTCCAAACACTTCTTCTTTGACAAATGTTCCCTTTAAATGTATTTTTATTATATTTACAATTTTAAAACCACTTTGCATACTCTTAGGCTGAGAAAAGTGTTAAAAAGACTTAAAAAACTCTTCAATCAACATCAAAAAAACATTCAATTGAATACTTGAAAACTTAATAAAATGGGCAAAGTGCAAGTCAGACTCGTACACGGAAGGTTCCGTACCAGATTTGGGTTTGGGACGTGCTCCCCCTAGTGGTCCGTTTTGACTGATTCCAACAGATGTATAGTGTCTATGTCAAGAACTTATAGTGTCTAAATTTCAGTTCATTAGGTCAAAAAACAAAAAAGTTTTTCGAATAAGAACCTGAATTTTAATGGTGGGTTTGTATAGGAGGTAACCCTCCTAGTTGACCGATTTTCCTGATTTCAACTGATTTATAGTGCCTATATCAGAAACTTATAGTGTCTAAATTTCAGTTCGATAGAACAAAAAACAAAAAAGTTTTTTAATAAGAAACTGAATTTTAATGGGGGCTTGTATGGGAGGTACCCTTCCTAGTGGTCCGATCAAACTGAAATTTCGACAATATAAGTTTCTGATGTATAGCCAACAACCAACTAAATTTCAAGATCTTAGCTTTACTGGATCGTATAGCTGCCATACAAACCAAAATGTTTCTTGTACGGGGACGCCTTTAAGTTTTTGAAAATATTTTAGTTTTAGTATTTGTTGCTGATGCCCGGATAGAACTACATATTCTGTGAAAATTTCAACTCTCTAGTCTCTACCCTTTGGATCCGGAACCCCAAAAAAGTTGTTTCTTTTTTTTGTAAATACAAAAATAATATAAAAATATATTTGAGGTACTTTTTGTTTTGATGGAAGCGTAAAACGAATAATATTTTTACCTTCTTGTGCGTAGGAAAAACAAAAAATCAATAATTTCTTATCAGTAAATGTTGCTTATCGCAAAATAACAACAAAGAAAAATATTTATTCGGTAAATAAAAAAAATGAAAGGAAATAATAATCGTACAACAATAAAAAGGAAAAGGAAAACCGCGAGCTTATCATTGTTCACATTACTAACCACCCACCACCTCCTCATAAAATACAATAAAATAACGAAAATAAAAAAATAAGGGTAAAATAACTCAAAAAAAGAAAAAGCAAAACCAAAACTAATTTCCAACCATTGAGTGACTAACAGCACCTTCCCAAATTTATATTCCATACGGTTTGAATTAACCAAATACATTTCCATATATTCCTAGATATACTTTTAGTACATCATAGGCGGGCATATGTTGTCTGTATAATATTTAGATAAAAACAAACGCCTGCCCGCATATGTTTACATACACAAAAGATACTCGTACTAATCGAACAACAACAATCAGTAGCAACAATTAGCTCTCGCTCATTAATATGCTATAAACCACAAATAGAGTGAATTAGAAATGGAGAGGGGAGGAGGGGCTAATAGAGTCTAATATATATGGTGAATGTTGTTGTTGTTAGGTTTACATATTCATAGTGGTAATTCAACAAACCACATTTTTACGTTGATTAATTTTACTATCTTCTATTTACTGTTGTCATCGCTTGTTGATAACAGCAATTTTAAGCTGTTGACTGATAAACGAAATGCAAACCAAAATCGAAAACCGAAATCCATTTTACTATGTACAAAATATGTAGAACGATTGTGGTTGACTAAATTGCATGGTTGTGTGTCAGCTGGCCACATTATTATAAAGTCATAAATATAAATTGACTGAAATGCCAAGAGTGGATAGCAAATCCATTTTATACAAAAGAATAATAGAAATAGAAAAGAAAAAATGCCACAAAATGTTGTGTTTAGATTAATTGTCGTTTATTTAATTTAATCGTCGTCTCTATTTCATGACACATGAAATAGTATTGTAAGTATATAGAAAGGAGTTCCTTAGTGATTCAACTCATCATCAACCATCATCACATAACATAATCATCGTAATCATCATCATCATCATAATCAGTTTTGTGTGTGCCAAGTATCAAATTACAAGTAACAAAACGCGAGCACTTGACTTGAATTGCTTTCATGTGGTGTTTGTCTGTCTTCTGATTGTGAAATGTTGGGTGTGTGACGGCAGACAGCAAAAATGTCCTGCTGCTGCTGATGGCATGACACTTTGAACCTTGACACACACACACGCCTCCTTGGAACACATTGAAGAATTAAAAAGAGAATAGTATTGTATGTAATAGATTTTTGCCGCCTGTAGCTTTTTCTCTTTAAACATGTTTCCCAACCTCCTGGATTAGATAGAGATCCAATAAAAGTCTAGGAATTCATGCGTGTTCGCACTGCGTGCTTGCGTTCCTTTGTGCATGTTTTCGTACTGTTAGCAATTTTAAACAATTTTCATTATTTTTATAAAGTTACAAGATACAAAAACCTACTTCTTCTCAGCATTTTTACTTATATTTAGACAAAAAAAATAAAAAGAAAAGAAACTAGAATTCCTCTCGATTTTACTTAGACAAGGACTTGACTACGATTTGTTCTGGTTTTGGTTTGTTTTGATTCTTACACGCGTTGGAATATTAAAAACTAAGAAGAAAACTTGAGCCAACTTGAAAAAATCATACGCTTTTGGGGTAGATTTTGTTTATCTATATTTCTATTTGTCTGTTTCTCTATCTGTTTGTCTGTCTTTTAGTCTATCCATATTTATTTATTCGATATGATGATGATGATGATGCCCACCCGGGGATGGGTAGTCATTTTAAGGATAAGTAGAATGAGATTATGTTATGATTTTCTCAAAATCAAAATTCAGCACGAATAGGTATAAATTTACTTCCGAATGTCATTAAATTGTTTTCCGATAAAACGTGTATATTTCCAACCAATAGCCACAGCCATCATCAACAGTAGAATGAATAAGAAAAACAAGTTCTAGGCAGCCGACAAATAACTTTAGATAGAGAAAATCTATCCCTAGCAGAGACCCACAGTCTGTGTGTGTCTGGCTGTTGTTGTTTATACAGTAATTTAGCTTTAAGCTTAAGGAGGAGAATGGCATATCATCCTTAGCATCAGCAGAGCATCATCATGATGATGGGCAGCATCATCTCCATTATGCTACTTTTGATTTCCTTTTATTGCACAAAGAAAGAATAAAAGGTGAACTTAGGAGGTGGAGGATGAGAATGGTGTAATCAATGGGAACTTGAACATTAAGAACGGCGAACGCCAAACATTTTCTGATATTATTGATTTTGATTGAGATTTATGTGGCACATTTCTTCCTTTCTTCCTTTACTTTTTCTTTCATTCAGTTTTTTGTTTCCTTTAAAAATGTTTAACATATTTGTTGTTGTTGCTATTTTGTTATTGTTTATATTTGTATAATTTTTGTGTTTTTTTTTTTTTTTTATTTTTATTGTTTTACAAAAAAAAGAAAAACAAAAACAAAAAGTTGAGCTTATAAATATGTTGTTTTGATCAAAAATTGGCAAGTTTTTATGATTAATGCGAAAAAGTTCTTTGTTGTTCTTTTTCTTTAGTTTAGTTTCATAAAGTTAGTAGAGAGTTATTGACTTGAAAAACTAAAGTTTAAACAAGACAAATAAAAGCAACAAAAGCGATTTAAAAGCGTTTTTCATATGCAAAAAACAGCCAAGTGGTTTTCATGCGTTTTTCATATGCAAGCAACAGCCAAGCGGTTTTCATGCGTTTTACTTGTGAGTGAAGCGTTTTCTAGGCGTTTTTTTACACTCCAGGTTTAGATGATTATTTAATTTTGTACATTGAATATAATTATTATAATTAATTAATTTGTCTCTCTCTTTATATTTCTTTACAGAATTCTGTTGCACAATCTGATTATCGCATTCAATCGCCTGCTGGTGGTTCACCTTTACCCCTATGCGGTGTCAATTCAACAGGCAACGCAAATAACTCAAATACTGATCCCAATACAGCGGTTGCTGTCCTACAGAATAATACAAATGCTGTCAATTCGGCCAGTGGCAATACAAATGCCGGTGGCCCCAATACTGTGCTCAGGGTTATTGTCGAATCGTTGTTGTATCCCGTCTCTTTGGACATTTTACATCAGATTTTCCAACGCTTCGGCAAAGTGCTGAAAATAGTCACTTTTACAAAGAACAATTCATTCCAGGTTTGTTTCACACATATAAATTGTACATAAAACATATCTTTTAATTCATTCTAAACTGTATTTCAGGCACTCATTCAATATCCTGATGCACATTCAGCTCAGCATGCTAAATCCATTTTGGATGGTCAGAATATCTATAATGGCTGCTGTACATTGCGCATTGACAACAGCAAATTGACTGCACTCAATGTCAAATATAATAATGATAAATCTCGTGATTTCACGAACCCCTCGCTGCCACCGGGCGAACCGGGCGCTGACATAATGCCAACAGCGGGCGGCCTTGTGAACGCCAATGATCTGCTATTGATCGCGGCACGTCAGCGGCCCTCATTATCAGGTGATAAAATAGGTAACACCAAAATTGAAACAATTTCCGTATATTTTTTCTATACATTCATATTTCTTTATTATTTTCATTTTGATTTTATTTCATTGAAACTGAATTTGCTCGCTTGCATTCACTTCAGGAAAAAAAAAGAAAAAGGAAAAATCATTCATTTTAAATCATTGATTTTCTAAATTGATTATATTTTGTTTTATGTCATTTTTCACGCTTTACACTACGCTATCGATTCATTAGTTTTTTAAATAAAATTAATACTCACAAATACATATACATACATACATACATACATACATACATAGAGATGTTGATCTCAAGGTTTTTTTTAGAATTTCTTGTTTTCTTTTTTCTTTTTTTACTAATTGTTTCGTTTTCTGAATTTCCCATTTGCTTATTTTGTAGTAAATGGTTTAGGTGCACCTGGTGTGATTCCACCATTTGCTGCTTTGGGACTTGGTACACCGCTTGGCGGTGGCTATAATGGTGGCATACCAAATTTGGCAGCCTTCTCTTTGGCCAATAGCGGTACATTACAATCAGCAGCGCCGCAATTGCGCGGTTTCTCAAATGTTTTACTTGTTTCGAATTTAAATGAAGAGGTAAGTCAAATTTTATATCACTTTATTAATTAAGTATTAGGTAGTAAATTTAATAGAATGTCCTTCATGTGATAATGATGATGATGATGATGATGATGATGATGTAATTTTTATCCATTAATGATGATTAAGTCAAATATTACAATACAATAAATGTAGTCTAAAAGGAAAGAGACTTGGAATGCAAAGTCGAAGGATAATGAAAATCATCCAATATCTTGTCGGAAAGTAACGAAAATCTCAAACTGAATATTTCAATTTTTAAACCAAATTTTATTGAGGCTCGTTACTATTAAATAACCACTCATGCTTTTGCTTCAATCCTGTTCTTTCAAACCGATAGAAAGTAAGCTGATTATGAACCTTGAACGTCTATGCTTCCAAATGAATATTCATTCACTTCTTGGTCTCTAATCAAAATCAGATAAGGCGTTCTTCTGATCCACAAATCAAAATCAAATCAGATGCACTTCTTAACCAATCAATCAATCTTTGAAATTTAAACATACGTCCCTTATTTTATAAATATTTTTTGGATACAAACTGCCCTCGTTATATTTAAAATTAAATATTGTAAAGAAAATGTATACTTTTGCCTCTTAGTAATCATATTTTCTTTCTTTTATATATGAAAGACATTTCTACTTCGGCTTCACCGAAGTTATTTCCCCCCTCACTTTTGGTCTCTTATACTTACAATATTATTATACAAAACTGAATAAATCAAGTAAAAGTATTGTATTGTAGTTCAAATTATCTCCTTTTTTAAATTATTGTAAGTAAAATTTAGTCAAGTAAATCATACTCTCGCATCTTATGTGATTAGTTTTTCATTACATACAATATTTTCATTTCATGTGTCTGTGCTTGTCCTTTAATTTAAAAAAAATATATATATATATTTTTAATTGGTCTACCATATTTTATAAACGTTTTCTTTTAATTGTGTCTAGTTTTTCTATTTCTCATAATTATTAATGATGAATCTCATTTTACATTTCATCAATGGAAATATTAAAGAATTTTTCTTGTTTTATTTTCTCATTGCAAAATACATTATTAAATAACATACAATATTTCTTTGATCTCCACTCTATGTATATTTTTTTTATAAAGAAATAATGTAATTTTAGCTTAATATACAATTTATTTAAATATATTTATACAAAAATTTAAAAACAAATACAAAGTAAAATATAATAAAAGCGCTCCAAATATCTTAAAACTCTTAGCGCCCTTAAAAATATAAATTTTCCAAACTCTTTCGCCTTTTAGACTCATCTCTCTTCTTCTTATCTTAAATTTATCTTTATATTTAATTAAAAAAATACAAAAATTTACATAAAAAAAAAAAATATCTGAGAAATAATATTCATTATTTATTTATTTAAAAAAAAGAAACAAGTATATAAAATTATTTTTTAGAAATTTAATTCAATCAAAATTAAATAAGAAAAACTATTTATTAGTTTTTTGAGGGTTCCAAAATTGCATACTCTCTTCACGCATCTCTAGAAAACGTTTATGCCTTACGATTACAGTTTTTCTACATTGAGATCGAAATATTTGTATGGGAGCTTTACGGTCCAGTTACGCTTTCTAAATTACAGTGCGATAAGACAAAAAAAAACAAAACAGTTTTTCTAATAGAAACTTGAATTTGAATCTGAGTGTGTTTGGGAGCTAAACGATTCAGTAACCCTAGGGACTTGAAATTTACATGGTTGGTGGACATAGGTCAAAGACTTATAGTGTCCAAATTCCAGTTCGATAATATAAAAAACAAAAAAGTTTTTTCTAATAAGAAAATTAATTTTAATTTGGGTTAGTATTGGAGGAACCACTCCCAAGGGTTTGATTCAGCTGATATCGGCCAATGGGTAGTGTCTGGTAAAAAGAAAAGTTCGTACAAAGTTTCAGTTCCCTAGATCAACAAGTGAGGGACTAGTTTCCATACATACAGACGGATAGAAGGACATAGCTCAATCAATTCATTTTTCGAGCTGATAAAGAATATATATACTTTATTATTATTATAGTCAAAAACTTGTTGATCCTTGATCTGTGCTAAAACTTTACGAAATCCTTTATTTAGATGTGTAGCGACGGAGAAGCAAAGAGACTCTTTATTTATAGTGACTTACTTGTAACTTCTTCAAAATAAATCAACTTGTTCCACCAACTTTCTTAATATCCGAGCAATAAATATATTTATTTATATATTAAAATGGCATCGGAATCGTTTTACATATTAAATAAAAAAATAATGAATAACAAATTTCTCTAAAAACGAAATAAAAACTTCTTTGCTATTTTATTTCCTATTATTTTATTTTTGGTTTTATTTTTAGTATTTTGTATAATTTATTTAAAAAAAAAATAAAAAGAAAACAAAAACATAAAAATATCTGATCCTTTCTTCTCTTAAAAACAAAAAAAAAAAAAAAAAGAACAAAACTATTTTTTATGTTTCTTAATTTTATGTTTATTTTTATTTACTATTTTTATTAAAAATCTCTCGCTAACTGAAACTCTATTTTCTCTTTTTCTCTGTAGATGGTCACGCCTGATGCTCTCTTTACCCTCTTTGGTACGTCTGCACAAACAATATTTATTATTATTATATTTTTCATTTATTTATTTTTTATTTACCAAAAAAAAAAAAAAGAAAAAAACTACAAAACCCAAAAAGACGTAAAAGTTTTGTAAATTATTTACTATACAAATTTCATTTCAAATTTTCAAGTTTATTATTGTTGTGTGTGTCTCTTTATATATTTTATTTATTTATTTATTTTTCACAATTTTTTTTTTTTTTTTTGCCAACAAATTATTTTAATAATTTTCATTTTATTTAAAATTCTACGAACTCCTCTTGATGAAATATTTTTGAATTTTCTAATGGTATTTAATATTAATATTATTTATTGAATTGTAGAGTTTTCCTTTTGATATTTGATATTTACAAATTTTATGTTTTAAACCATTGAATTTAATGTAGGAAAATTTAAATAGAAAAAAAAAAAAAAACAGAATTAAGTATTGTAGTATAGAAACAATCAGCTTAAGTGGCATGCATAATTTAATAACCTTAAAACAAATGGTGTCAGATAAATGTTAACAAAAAATGTTAGTAATGTGATTTCTTTTGAGTTGAGTTGAGTTGATGAAAAAGTGTTAGGATTTGTCCATATAAAATATTCAAATGCTTTCAAAATGAGTTTAAAGAAACACAACAAAAACATCATTTCTCATTTTAACTGAAATAAAATACACAATTTCAACGGTGATTTCATAAAAAACTATCCATTACGATATCTTGTATGATGCTTTCTTTAATTCCATTTATATTTGAATTTGTTTACTCTTCTATTAAAATAAGTAGTAGTGCTGCTTTATTTGTCTATGCAGCTTGGGTTTCTATGTTCATACTTACAATAAATTGTCTTCTCCTTTGACTTCCCTTCTGACTTCACTTGGAAAACGAAAGCTGACAAGATTAGACACAAGTTTGCTCGACTTGTCATTTATCCAGACTTACAAAATGAACATCTAATCGATCGGATAATACTTTCTGACTTTCTTAACATGAGAATTAGCTACATTGATTAATGTTATTATCTTGAAGTAGGACGTTATAGGACATTGTTCTCATTGCAAGCACTCCTAGCTTACAAATCCTACTTACAAATGCTTTACTAGTTTGATTTTCTAACTTCTTCACCCTTAATCTTCTTATGCCACCTATCTCTGTTTTTTTTTTTAAATCTCACTAGAGTTATTCCTTGCAAATTTTTACAAATCGGATAAAAGATTCAAAAGTTCATAAATATTTGAATTTTTGTTTAAAATCTTATACTAGAAATTGCAACGATAAAAGCCAAGAAATAGTGCCAACTTTTGCAAAGATTTCATAGGTTTCATCGTTAAAATATTGTTTATCCTAACATTTCTTAAAAATAATCATGCCATCATACTAATATGATTTCAATCACTATGCATTGTTATATACTTATGGCCTCTTCAATTTTCGCCTCTTTTTATGATCCGATTTGCTTAAATTTTATCATTTTACTACTTATTTGTTCATAGATTTTTATTAAGACTGATTGATATACAATATGGTGACTATGTGAATAGAATCTTAATTGCTCCTCCTAAGCGTTTCTTTCCTAATATTATAGTGGCGACTATTTTAACAGTTCCAGCAGCAGGCGAAACTACGATGATCCTCAGGTTACCATTGATTTCAACCGATGATTTACATTTTAAGTTTAAGCAAATTAAGTTTCCAGTCAGAACATGTTTTTCGCTTACTATTAATAAATCACAAGGGCAAATATTTCAAGCCTTTGGTGTAGATCTCAGTAACGTATTTTCTCATTTCCAGCGCTATACGTTGCCCTGTCACGAATCGGCACAAGTATTTAATAACTGTTTTTCTCGGCGTTATGGCTTAGATATGTACTATATATATGATATAATTATAAGTATGAGTTTTTCATAATCATTTTTGAACATTTTGCGAATGGCCTTGATCAGAATAGTAGCTCGCTGTTTCCTGTGATGACTAGAGGACTGTAAATTGTGTGAATTTCATGTTCATTCTTGAACACTCCCAGATGGATGGGATGGTTGGTATCTTCTAATATGAAGAAACACCATAATTTTTCAGGAAAATTCTTTACCAAATACTAGATTGCAAACCCCCCAGTTATTCATTTCGTCAGCTTAAAGATACAAATTACAAAAGTGTCATTGCATTGTTAAGTCAATTCTTAAAGAAATCAATAGATAATTTCTGATCTTAAGCTTAAAGTAGAAATAATTTTAAGAAATGCGAAATAATGATGATTTGACATTTAGACATTTTTTTTGTTGCATTCAATAGAATTTTTTATAAATTTGTGTTTGCATTTTGACTAAAGAACAACTCAATACTAAAATACTAAGCTTGAACTCATATAAACTTCTAGTAAATCTACTCAAACAAAAAGAAGAAGTAAGAGAAATATTTACTATCTACTCGTAATAGCATAAGTTGTGACCAGTTTAAGATAAGATAAGAAAAGAGGATATAGAGGATATTCTACTCCTAATACAATAAATATGCAAACATACTTGTATGCATTATAATACTAAATCCTTTTAACATAAATCCAACTGAAACATATTAAATTGAAATAGTTTTACTGCTTTTCTTTCTTTTTTTTTTTTTTATATAAAAGAAAACAACAGAACGAGAACAAAACTCACTCAAATGCCGCAACCTCAACACGTAATCTTTTACGTAGTTTGTTATTATTATTATTATTGTTATTGTTGTTGCTGGCAGAGATATATCCTGGCATATCCTTTCTGCCACACACACACACACACACATACACACACAAATTCATGAGAGTTCCATATGCATATGCATGCACATCATGATGATGTCATAAGTTGTGCGCTTTACAAATTGTAAAACAATGAAAATGAAAATATATTTAAAAAACGATTCTTTCTCTCTCTCTCTTCTACATAAATACAATTCTATGAGTGTGCAAATGCTTGTGTGAGTGATTGTGTGGATTCATGTTTGTTTGTGTGTGTGTGTGTGTGTGTTTGTGTGTGTGTGTGTGCTTGGTAAGCTTGCAACAAGTGAAACCAGTCAAAGAGCCACTGCAGCAATGAGGCAACAAAACGATGATGATGATGATGATGACTATGAAAACTAAAAGCTGCGGCTGCAATGATGCCACATTCAACCTCATCATCATCATCATCATCATGATCATCATATGCTTGTTATGCTTGTGCATTGTTGTGTTGTATCCTTTTGGCATACAACAGATACAGCAGATACATTTCTATATATGCGAGTATCTCTCTGTCAATATATATTGTATTTTATATAGAGTAGGAAGAGTAGCGAGACTGCAATCTAACAAACAAACAAACGAACAAAAACTCATACATATAAAATTACATGAATTAAGTGTGGTGGAACAGCAACAACAAAAACAACAATAACAACAACAACAACTACAGTACACACATACTCGTATAAAGCAGCCACAAAAACTACCAACAACAGTAACAACAACAACAACAACTATAACATTGTATCTATAACATATTTGTTGCATTGTACAAGAGACACTGACTATGAGTCTGAGTCTGAGTCTGAGTGCGGAAGTGTATAAAGCTATAAAAATGTCCATTTATTTAGTTATCATTGCGATGATTGTATTGTAGTTGTTGTTGTTTCTGTCGTTGTTGTTGTTGTTGTTGCTGTAAGTTATGCTTGTTGTATCTTTTGTTGGTGTTTCTGTGTGTAACGAGAATCTGCGTGTATAGGAGGACAATGTCACAATGTGTGTTGGCATTTCTTGTTGCATGCAACAAATGACTATGAAGGACGTCCTTCCTGCTTCGCTAACACAACCACACATTATTCTCTATCTCTCCCTCTCTCTCTCTCTCTCTCTCATTACCATATATGTGAATGTGTATGTGGTTGTACATGTTTGACTACAATTGAAATAAAATTTAGTTGCAACTTTTGTCAGTTTTCATTTCAGTTTGACTCATGGAATTTCTCTGTTTAACTCCTATTCCTTTATGATGGTTCTCTTTCTCCTCCCACTCTCCTCTTTCAGTTCATCCAGAATTATATCCTAGGAGTAGAGTAGTAGACTTTCTTAGTTTATAACTGTCATATGAATGCATATTGTTGTGTTGTACACACACTCTGTCTGCTTACTTCTTTCTAACCCTTCATTTTTTACTATTTGTTTGACTTTTTGTCTTCTCTGATTGTCGTCTTTCTTTCTACCACAGACACTCACTCACTCATTCATTCACTCACCATTTGTCGGTTTTTTTTTTTTTTTTTTTTTTGTAAGTTCTAAATGAATTTAACCAACTTTATGAAGTTAATGGTGTTTGCAATTTTACTTATTGTATTTCAACCACTTTTTTTTCCACTTCTCCACTTTTATACAATACTTTGCTGTTCTTGGTGTCGTCGTTTTTTCATTCATAAAATTTCTGTAGAAATAATTTGTGTTTGTCGGTTTCTTTTTATTGTTATTATTTTATTACATTTGAGTATCATTGACTTTTCTTGACTTGACTTGACTTGGCTTGTGGCATTTTAGTTACTTTTATCATTGTTGTGGCAGTGTGGCAGATTCATTTTCATTGTATAAGGATTGAAATTTAAATATTACGTATACGCATGAGATACATTCAAATGAAAGCAAGGGAACCAATACAATAATGAAGAATGTGTTAAGATTATTTAAATGTGTTTTATCATTTGACAAAGTATTTTTCATTTTCTTTTATTAAAATAAATGAAGCAAATAAAATAAATTTAAAAAATATCAAACTAAATTAAATAAAAATAAATTAAATAAACAATATTAAATAAATGAAAAATTAATATAAAATAAATATATTTTATTTAGACAAATGAAATAAATATAATTAAGTTTTCTATTGTACAATAAATAAATAAATAAATAAATAATTTAAATAAATAAAATAATTTATATAAATTAACAAAATAATAAATATAAAATCAAAACAATTCAAATAAAATACAATAAAAATAAAATAATTAAATAAAATATAAAATGAAATATTGGTAAACAATAATGAAGAATTTGTTAAGAATTTTTGAATGTGTTTTATCACTTGACAAATTACTTTTCATTTTCTTTTATTAAAATAAATGAAGCAAATAAAATAAATTTAAAAAAAAAATTAAATTAAATAAAATAAAAATAAATAAAAATAAATAAAAATAAATAAAATAAATTAAATAAAAAAATATAAAATAAATTAAGTGAATTTAATTAAATTAAAAAAAATACACAAAATAAATTAAATATTGGGCGTACAAATAGAAAACCGCTGTTTTCCCATAGATGGCGCCAGCGCCGCTAATCGGTCGATAAGTACGATCAGAAACATTACATAGCCAGCTGAGGTATCGGTCAACAACTCTAAATAATCTCGCTTGTGTATTTTGACTGTGCTTTGTCCTGTTCGTTAGCGAAAATGGCAAAATTCGAGCCTACAAAGGGCCATTTGCGGGAAGTGTTGCTTTTTGCATATCATTCGAAAAAAAATGCTACTCAGGCGCATCGAATGATTGTAGAAACTTATGGTGAAAGCTATATTAGTGAAAGAACGTGTCGGGAATGGTTTCAATAGTTTAAAAATGGCGAATATGGCGTGGAAGACAAGGAAAGTCCCGGTCCCGTTAAAAAGTTCGAGGATGCAAAATTAGAGACTTTGTTGGATGAAGATTCCTGTAGAACGCAATAGGAACTTGCAAGTTTATTGAGCGTGACTCAGCAAGCCGTTTCTCATCGCCTAAAGAGCTTAGGAATGATCCAGAAACTGGGACATTGGGTGCGTCGTTTTCCGACGAGGAATTCAAAAGCTGCCAGAAAAATGGGAAAAAGTGGCTAGTAATGGAAATTGTTTTGGAGATTGAGTATGTAACGAGTTTTTTATAATAAAGCCTCAAATTATGAAACAAAAAACGGCGATTTTCTATTTGTACGGCCAATAATATAAATAAAATAAATTAGATACAAAAATTAAATGAAATAAATAGAACAAAATAAATAATGAAATAAATTTAAAAAAAAAAATAAAGTGAAATTTAATATAAAAAATAAAATAAATTATTTAAAAAATTAAAAGAAAAAATGTTTCCATCAAAAATACAAAATAATTTCATCCTCCACAGCCTCAACCAAAGAGTATTGGACGATCAAATTTGTATTTCCTCAATTTTTAATTTAATAATTACTTTCTTAACTTGCAATAAATAAAACAAAAAATACTACAAAAAAAGTAAAAAAAAAAAATTTCACAATGCCACAAGTTTGGAACTAATGCAAAATGACAAACTTTTAAATTCTCATGAGTGAAAATCAAGAAAAGAAATATATGTACGAGTATGTAGAAAATTGCTTTGTAATGGATTTAGTTTTCCACACACTTTAGTTCTTGTTCGTCCTTGCATAACCAACCAACCTTAAGTCGTTTGATTGTTTGTCTGTCTGACGAAGTGAATTTGTGTGTTGTTTCCTGTGTGAAACTAAGCAGGACAACACCGTGAGACATTCACTTCAATTCAATACCAAACTTACAAATTACATATCCATTGTTGTTGTTGTTGTTGTTGTTGTTAGTCTTTTGTCCTATGTAAACATGGATTTGCACGCATGATCCTCACCACCACCACCATTATCATTCCTAACGACGATATTCATCATCAAATTGTTTACTTAGTGTATGCAATACTACACTTTCTACTTTCTATAACAAATATAAGGTGGCCTTTATTTTAAGTGTATCTATGTTTGTATCTCTTTGTCTGTCTGGTGTGTGTGTGTGTGTAAGTGTGTGGGGCGTGTTTTGTGTTTGCATTTAAATGAATTTAATTTGTATTTAAATACCACAAAAATACTAAGTTAGCAAATAGTAACAACAGCAATTAAACGAAGTAGCAGCTTATGTTATTCATTCTTGTTGTTGCTGTTGTTGTTGTTGTTGTTATTGTTATTATTCCCAAATGATTTATTTACTTACGGAAGATGAAACAAAGTAAATTATGTACATAAATACACTTTGACTAGATAAACAACAAAAGGACAAAACTTATTTAAACTACAAATTTACAAGTGAAGTTTTAAAGGTTTAAAAAAGGATTAAAATTGATTAAATTGTATAAAGGATAATGAGTGATTTAAATTTATTATTTCATAAATTAAAAATAATAATAATAAATTAATTAATAAACATATGTATGTAGAATGAAACAAGTTAATATCCATAATAGGACATATCATATTTCTTAAATGAAGACTATCAAAATATAAGAAAATTTACAACATTTCATACCAATGATGACATTGTAGGGATTCCCCTTTTCTTACCCTTTGTCCGTTTACTAGAAAATGGTTTCTATATGAAAAGGAGAAAGCGGCATTTCATCTTAAAAAAAAAAAGTTTAAGAACACACACAGTTGATTTAACAAGATCAACTTCAACAAGTTTTTAGTTTTTTTGAATAATAATGTTTTTTCAACAGACTTCTTCACGTCTTTGTTTTGAAAGAGTTCACTGTATTTTATTCTTAATCAACATTTGCATTTCGAAAATCAGTCAACCATGTTAAAAAAAATACATTAACTAAACAATTGAAGCTGAACTTTACTTCATTCTAAACTTGTTCTAAAGACAAAAATTCTCTCATGAGAGAAAAAAGTAGAAAATGCATTTTATTTAAAACAAACTCAGTGAACCTTTAAACTTTTTTGGCTGCTGCATGATGCCACAACGTGATCTCTTCTAAGATGCTGGCATTATTATTGCATTTTACTACAATCAACAACAACAACAACAATAGCAATAGCAACAAAAACAACAGCAATAGCAATAGCAACAAAAACAAAAACATGATTGTTAATAGATAATAAGCGACAGTGCGTGTCAATAGATTTTAGATAAACTCGAACTCAATTCAGAACTTAAGATTGAGAGTAGTCAACTTATCGTTAATCGTACTGAAGTTAAGTTGAGTCAAGTCAAGACTCGAAGTCGAGTAGAGTCGAATCGAGTCGAGTCAATATACTTGAAGGATTTGAAGCACAGTAGTAGTAGTAGTAGTAGTAGTAGAGCAGCATCAGCAAGTGTTGTAATTGAGGCGTGTCAAAGCTTAGCAATTGGACAAGTGGGTGGCATTTAGGTGGTTATACTGTATTAATATAACTAACTATGTGTGTGTGTGTGTTTGTGTTTGTGAATGCAATCAACTAAAATGGCAAGCTAAAATTTTATGTAATATCCTTTGAATATCTAAGTAGCTTCCCTCCTTGCTTGCTTCCTTGCTTTCTTGCTTTAATGTTTACCATACTGAAGTCAGTCAGTTGCCTCACTTCTGAGAAATGATGATGATGACACTTGTTTGTTAGAGGTGTTAGATGCATAGATGGATGGTTAAAGGTGTCTTGTTGTTGTTGATGAACAATGTTTGGCTTTTGTTATGTTAATGGTAACAGCCACAACAATAACAGCAACAAAGAACACGCAAAAAAGCACGTAACAACAATTTGATGAAACCTTAACACATGCCATGGCAACTGAAAACTGAAGCCTACTTTACTTTTCTTACCCTTCTCTAATTCATCTCTATTCTCTGATATGTTTGCATATCAAATGAATTAAATAAAAGGCATGAATAAGCAGCATTCATTCAAAGTAAACTGGAGATGATGATGATGACGACAACAACAACAACCAACTAAATTGCCGCTTAGATTTTGATCAATGACATGACGATGGAATAAAGTTCCCATGCAACCCTCTTCTGTTCCTTTTGTGTGTGTTGGTGTTGTTTGTTGAATGTGAAACATTTTATAAGTTTTGACAGCAAAGACAGTGAAGACATCCTTTTTTTTTTTTATATTTGCCCAAATCTAGTTTGTAGTATTAGATAGAACGCTTAACGCATTTTCCAGCCTCAACTTCTTTAGTCAACTCAACTGAAATGAACTTGAATCGCTGCTTCACTTCAATTCGATTCGCTTCAGTTCGATTTGGTTCAATTCAACTAACTTGACTGACACAAAAGGCTTAAATTGTCAAGCGATTTGCTCGTTTCAGCGCTTAACACTTTCACTCAATATTTTGTCGTAACTAAATTGAAAGATAAAAACGGAACAAAACGAAAGGATGAAGGATGAAGGATGTAGGATGTAGGGAATGGGGAAAAAAAGGTTGCTAAACTGTTGCAAATGTCAAAGTCTGCGAAATGTGTGTTCATCATTTGTTATTGTTATTGTTGTTGTAGTTGTAGTTGCTATGGTTGACGGCGATGTGCTTAATATATCAAATCCTTTAGACAAAATATTTAAGCTATTTTCTCCTTTTTTTTTACTATTTCTGCCTGAAAGGATACCTCAACATTTATGTGAATGTGTATGTGTGCTGCCACTTAGTTTTATGTTTATTGCCATCATTTGGCATATTTTCTTTTTTCATTTTTACTTAAAAGATTGAAACGTTTGATTGCGTGTAAAATTTTATCTTTATGTCAGCCATCGTCGTCATTGAATGAATGTTGAATGTTTGGAAAGTTTTGCCAAACTGTGTTTTTGCATAACAATAAAAAATATAATAATAAAATAATAAAACTAATAGAAAAGGAAAGGAAACGAAAGGTGGAGGAACTGGTTACTTTTGGTTGGCTTTTCCAAAGATTTTATACCCTTAACACATGAAAAGATTTAAGTATTGTAAGTTTTTATTTCCATTTAGAAATTCATAAATTGGAATAAAAAATTTACTAATTCGAATCAGTTTCACAATTCACACAACATTTCAATACAAATTCTGTTCAAATCATATGAATAAAATCTAGTTGAATCTTAGTTGGCCACTGAGGCCTTTCAAATGACAGTATTGTATCACATATTTATGTTTTCCATGCTAACAAATTCGCTGAGAGCTTGCAATTTTGATGGCTGCCAAATACTAAACAATATTGTGTCAATAAATTTTAAACTTACATAAGTTCTATAAGGATGATACTTTCTATCATAGTCTTCTTCTTTTCAAATAATAAGCGGAATCTATAAGTCAGGTCGGGTACTTCTAAGACTATCCTCGAAGCAAATTGAATAAATATTTCAAGTCATTAAAGTTATTTATGAAGCTAATTAAGCACTGATTCAGTACAAAGTCTGTTCAAAAGAACTGAAGGCGAACTTAAATGTAAAGATTTGCTCGGCGCAATATCAGAAATTGACGAGCAGCTTTTGCTATGATAGCAATGTCCTACAACGTTTAACTTATAGGATTATCAATCATACAACACACAAGCTGTTTGTTTTCATGTTGTTGTTATAAACATTTTTATACATACAAACTGCCTGTTGTTATTGTTTTGAAAATGTAATCTCTTTTTTGAGACTTCTCCGGTAGATTTTCAAAAAAATTTATTATTTGTTGGGAGTATGGCAATAGAAATACATATTCTGTGAAAATTTCAAGTCTCTACCTAATGCGGTTCATGAGATACAAATGATTCCAAAACGTGACAATTTGTATTTTTTATTCAATTTTTAGTACAAATTTTTGCCCAACACCACTAAAGAAGTTTCACTTCAAAAGTCATATAGAACTGCCGAATGAGTCAGTAAAAGAAAGTCAGTGAAAATTAAAGCTGGTACCTTGTCAGCATTCTTTTCGTAAGGCTTACTAAAGTCATTAGTTCATCAGATAAGCGAGTCCGATTTTATGGGCAAGTTGTCTCTTCTTTAATGTTCCAATATGTTATGTAGAACTTCCTAGTCCTAGTACAATATTGAAAACAAAAGAAAAGAAACAAAAAACAAAATAAGATGCGCAATAATCAAGTGCGGAATTGGATTAGTCAAACCTTTTTACTTTTTAAAACAAAGTATTTGTCAGCTTTGTTACCTTCTTTATGGGGAACAATAAAGGCTTCTCTCCAGATAGAAGGAACAAGAAGCGCTCTGAAGTCATAAATTGAATAGTTTCAGAAGCGACTCACATAGAAACTCAGCCCAGTACTTAGTTATGATTTAAGTTCATTATCTCATCTAATCTAATCGAATTAATTTTTATCATACTATAAAGATTGATGTATACAAAAAAAAATTGAAGTAGTGTGTCTCACCCTCATAAGCACATTATGGAAGTGAAACTTCTTTAGCGAAGGGAGGTAAATCCAAAAACTAGAAAATGAAATGTGACGAAAATCAAAATGCGATGATGTTTCAGAGACTTAGTAGGAAGTGGCTCGTCTGACATTCGCATATTTTAATAAGGATAATACTACTTCTACTCATTCATACATAATTAACAGAAGAAAGGGAAAACTTAATCATCGTTGTCTTATTTTATAATGTAAACTTTTATTGATGCTTAATTCTTATTGTTGTTATTGCTATTGTTATTGTACAAATATGAACGAGTATATAGTATTGATTTATAGTAGTTGTTCATATCCAATGCATTTATTGTTGTTATATTTGTTTGAGTGCTTTAATATTAAGCTGATTATGGACTCACAAACAGATTTCATTTCACTACTAAAAGTCGAGTAAATGCGTTTTTTGAGTAAATTGATAATAAGTAAATGCGTTTTAATATTTTACAATTGTATGATACGATTTTTCTTTTCGTTTTGTACTCAACATTATTGGGTTGGTGCAACATCATACAACCTTTTTAAATTGAGTTAAATCTCTTTTTAACAATAAAAGTTTTCTTTCCTGGGTTTTGTGTTTTTTTACAATATTCAATAAAATACTAAAGCTAATATAGCAAATTGCTCACTAATTGATGCAGAAATCAAATATGAATGAAGATGAAATGCTGCTTGTGAAGCCTTTTCTAAAGTATGAAAAATCATGATTGGAAAACCCTTTTAAATTGGTTGCTTGGTTGGTTGCTTTTTCACTATATTGATGCTTCAATAATTTAGTGAATCCGCTTAGAGTGAAGTGAATTCACAAGAAATTCTTCTTATACAATTGGTAATGAAGAAGAGTACGAGAGAAAGTGAATATGAAAAAAGGAAAGTGGGGAAAGAAGTGAAAGAAAATAGATAAAAAATTGAGAAAAAATAATACAAATAATATATGTAGTTCTTTGCTCACGAAAAAAGCATTTAAATGGGGAACTAAGCCGAAAAGAATGTAAATTGTTGAAGGACGCGCCAATGGATATATAAGCAATGTCAGCATTCGTCGGCAGTCAAGTCAGTGAGTGAGTAAGTAAGTAAGTTTACATAGTCACTGAATGAATGAACACGTTTAAGCTCACATCGGATATATATTTCTTCATCTAAAATATGCTAACATGCAGCTAATGGCACTCGTGGGAATCATGCATACAAATAGGCAAAAGAATCACCATCACATATGTGTATTAAGCCTGTTATTCAGAAAGACAGAAAGGAAAGGAAAGATAGAACAGAACAGTCAAATCAAGGCAAGACAAGGCAAAGCAAATTTGTTGAAGTTTGCTTTTAAGCCGCAAACCAAACTTCTCATGTGAATTCTTCACTTCACTTTACTTAGTTTAACTCTTTCTGTTATCTTTACTTCTCTAGTCTTCTTGTTTATTATTTGTTGTGCTGTGACTTATAAATCTTTTTGCTATAATATAAATTTATATCAAGTTCAACAAATAGGTTTACTTTCCCACGAAAGAAGATCAATGTCTCCACGTCGTGTGTCTATGGCTCACTTGAATAAATCTACCCAAAAGCAAAAAATGTGTGGCTACTTTGCACCATTTGAATTTTAACTTCAGTGCTTCATTCACTTGAACAACTATGATTTTTGAGTAAATGTAGTTTGGTTTTTTTTTTCTCTCAATTTTCTTCCTGCTTTTTTTATATATTTTGTCTACTTGTGCATTACTTCTAATACATTGACTTCCTTGCAGCCACATGCTTGGCCAATTTTCAAAGAAATTTGCTTTAGCCAATTTTATCACAAAACGAAAAGAAAAGGTAAGATTTCTTTTTTCCTTACTCCACTACTTAATACCAAGTAACAAGGACTTCAAGTTGTTGTTATTTTTGTTGTCCTGGCGAATGCATTACGATGACTTCTACGACGATTCTATGCAGGTTTCGTTTAACTTAGCTCATTCAGTTGTGTATGTGCTTAAATTGGATTTACTACTACTTTCAACTACCAGCATATATTCGTACACTTCTTTTTTTTTTTTTTTTTCATTTATTCCATTCGAGACTATTCTCCTTGGTTGTAGAAAAAAGAAATATTGTATATATAAATTTGTTGAAAGATGTGGCTGGTAGTTGCCAGACCAAAAAATGTTATATTGACTTTTGGTATTTTACTTATTTTGTTGGTAAGGAAGTAGTGACTATTGTCAAATGAAGATCAAGTCATCCATTCTGGTTGGTTGGTGTTGGTGGTGTGTTGAACACACAGAGGCGGCGTAGTGATTTGTGAGGTCATAATGATGAGTTCATAACCTTTTAAGTGGGTTGTCAGTAGTTCCAGTGCTTAACAAATAACTTCATAGTAAAATTATTAAAAGAAACCAATTCATTAAGTAACTCAAGTACTTTAAATACTTTAAGAACCTTGGGCTAGAGATACCTAAAACTGGGTTTAGATATTCAACAAAATTTCTTTTGAACATAGAATGATCATGTGATTCTTCTAAAGAACTTTTTTTTAAATCATCAATGGCATTCCATTCAATTAAATATTTAATGTACTTAATTTTCTTGTGGTATCCTTTTCTTTTCATTATGTAGATTTAATTTTAAGTCTCTTAGCAGTTAGGAGACATCCATGACTGTCTTCTATTACTATATGTTTCCTCCTTTACATTTCTTTCATTCTTTTTTTTTTTGTGGACATTTTTATGCAATTTCTTATTTTTATTGTCCAATCTGCTTTATGTGTGTAGTGCATTGACCGTCGTCGTTTTTGACTTTATCCCCACCATTTGATTTTAATTTTTTTTTTTGGTTGGCATTACATAAATTATTTTGTGGCATCTCGTACGTACGCAGCTGCCAAACTAACAACGCGCGCTATTTTTTATGACTTTCCACTGGCTCGCACTTAATACTTTGTGTACTTAATGACGACACAAACATCTCCAACCCCACCCACATAACCGAAAAGCAGCAGCTTACTACTTATTTGTAAAACCACCGTAAAACATATTTCAATAAGTCAATAAATGTTGTAAGTTTTAGTAGTTGCCCGTTGCCCGACTATTCGCTTGCTTGGTTACTATGTCTTCCGTTTCCGCATTTGTAGTCATTCGCGTAAATTTAAATTTTTTAAAAAGCCACAAAAGTGGCCAGAAGAAACCTTGTCTTACAACCAACTAAATCAACTAACCAACAAACATACAAAACTGTCTTTGTCTCGACATTCACATACACATCCACATCCACATCTACATTGACTCTAGTCGAAGTCTACAAATTGTTGCTCGCGAAATGTGGTAATGCATTTTAACGGCGACAGCATCGGCAGCAGACATACACTTGCATATTGCATACTTCAAGGCGCACTGCATACTCACTTGGCTTTGGAAAAAAAAAAGAAAGTTCCCAGCCAAACTGAACTGAACTCAAGAAACCAAACCAAGCGAAGCAAAGTCATAAAGAGTTTACCTCGAACGAAACGCAACGAAGATGCCTGCAGCAGCGGCAACAGCAGCAGCATCTAAAGCTGCAAGTTAACAATATTGGATAGTATCAACACATAGCACATACTGTATCTATATCTGTGTGTATTTGTATCTATGAGTGTGTGGGTGTGTCTGTGTGTGTAAAGTGGTCCTGCCAATCGTAAAAAATGCGCGCTCGCAGAAACTTATTGAGCTAGTTATGAGGCACTTTCATATGCCATGCTATATTCAGTATATATACAATGGTATATCTACATCTATTGAATGTGAGTTATTGAGTGTGTGTGTGTGTGTATGTGTGTGTTTGTTAGCAATGCAGTAATAATCTCCGTTGGGATTATATATACATACATACCAACTATATTTGCACCACACTTTCTAAAAGAAATTTGGAGGTTACTTTTAAGCTCTTTTGCTTGCCCAATATTTTGTTTGCACATAAAAATTTTTGGTGAAAATTTACACACAACATTTTTTATATATCTTAAAAATTGAGGGATTTATAGTGAAATTAAACTATACAAAGTAACCATTTACTTATGTAAAGGTAAAGTAAGTTATACTACTATATACGAGTATAACGAAAATAAAAAGAAAATCCATTGGAATTGATGAGTCTCAGTTGATTTAATGATTAAATTTACAAAATAAAACTTTACTTTGTTTTGAATTGAAAATCATTAAATTGAGTTAATTGAATTTTACTTTGGCTAAGGAATAAAATGACATATGTTTGCACTTATTAATTAAACTAACATAAGCAATTATAAACATGTGATCTATTATTATTAATCATATGGAAAAGGTCATCAGAACTTTGGCAAAATATATGAATAATATGATTTCTTGTTCGATAATCTACAAACTTTATCATTTTGTTATTGATATAGGTAATAATACAATTTATCATGGAAAGACTTGCGATTTCATTGCAAATATAAAATAGTGAGATTATTTCACCAAAATATTGAATTTGTTTAGTCAACTCATTGTGTCCTTTTATTTTTCATTTTAATTTATTAAAATTAATTATTATACATTCTGCAAATACTAAAAATTATATCTATAACTAATTATTAACATTAGATCAATAGCTACTAGGTTAAGCTAAGCTTTTCACTTTAAGTGATTATTATAATATAAGATTGGATTTAAAGGTTTGTCAAGTAAACACTAAACGAACACAAACGAACGCATGTGGTCGTATGAATCGAATGAGAGTTATATCGCTTCGTGTACACTAAACTTTACTGTACTTTACATTTTGACGTACTTACTACCACTACATACAGACAGCACATGGTTTTACTTGTTTGCCCGGCAAGCATACCATAGTGTAGACAAACGAATGCATTCGTTTTTGTTTTGACGTACACATTGAATGAACGTATGCATTCGTTTTTGTTTTGACTTACACATTGAATGAACGTATGCATTCGCTTTTGTACGACCGCATGCATTCTCCTAGTGTGTACATACTTTAAGAAGTCACAAGTTTTTAGTAAAGATGGTACATTTTTTGGAGGATAGTGGGATTTCACAGTGCTGCTTGATAATTTTATGCCTACCAAATTCCAGGCAGGGTGTGTGTGATTGTCTTCTACATATCCTTTCTCATTAGAAGGTATAATGGTAATTTACCTACGAAAGCGTTAGTCCTTCCTTATTATATTTTCAATTGATTATAATTTTTTCAACATTTATTAATTTTTTATTAACATTCCTAGTATATTTTTAGAATAATTTTGATTAGTTTTATAGATTTTCAATTCAAATGCATATTTAGGCATAGTCAGGTTTACTTAGAAGTCTCTTGTTGTTTCCTTATTTTATATTTTTTCTTCTATTTTCTTTTTGTATGTTCTAATATTTTTATTGTAGGAATAAAACAATGAATTCTCTCGTATTTTCTCTATAGATTTTCCTTAAATTATGCATATATTTTGCTCAGATTTCTTTAGATATTTATTGATAGAAACATTAGAAACAAATAGAATAAAGTACACTTATCATTTCGTTTTTAGATTTAGATAGATAAAAATTTAATTATTATGATTTTTACAATCAAATAACCTTAAATTTTATTGATATTAAATTTATTTAGATTTAGAGATTTTTTCTTTTTATACTTTTCCTCTTTTTAAGTAAATTATTAATGAAAATCCGTATGAGTTTTGTAGTTTTCCGCCACATGTAAATATTTTTCTTTATGATGATTTTTTATTTTCTTTATTTAACAAAATGAAAGATGACATTTTTTTATTAATAATATTTTATTCCTTTTTCCAATTCAATCTCCAGGAGTATATGGCGATGTGCAACGTGTAAAGATTTTATATAACAAAAAGGATTCAGCACTCATACAAATGGCGGAACCGCAGCAAGCTTATTTGGGTAAGTGCACAACAACAACAATAACAACAATAAAAAATCAAAATTAATATATAAAAAAATATAAAAAATTAATAATACGCAATGCAAAGTAAATTCCATGAAATTGGAATGCAATGCATATAAATATTTTTTTTATTTATATAAAAAAATATTTTTTAAATTAAATTCCAACTAAAGAGAAATGGAAGACACTAAAAAATATTATAGTATTGTATAAAACCCCATAAAAGTGCAGAAATATCTGTGGAAATACACATGATGAAGACTAAAAATTTGCACAAAATTCGAACAAAATTTATTTAATAAAACTGTGAAAACTGTGAGGTAGGACACAGGATTCAAAGGAAGGAAAGGATAACCAGGAGGAGTGTGTAGATGGTGAAAAGGTGAAAACCAGAAAAAAAAAAATACAATAAATACAATGGAATTTCATAAGCGCTTTATTAACAACATCAGAACACTCACCACCAACTGAGTGAGTGGGTGAGTGGGTGAGTGTGTGAGCATGGCAACAAGGACGAACGACATCACTTTGTAAAGAGTATTGATGCATCAGGATCAGAAAAGAATGCATCTTACTATTGTAGTATACAATGAAATGCAATGCAATGGAAACGACGGGCGGCCACATGCCGAATTCATTTCGCTTTTTATTTTTTTTTTTGTAGTTTTATGAAGTGCGAATTCCTTTATAGAGGATTTTTTACCCATTTGCTTTTTGCTTATCTTTCATTTGTCCGTGAAATGATTTCATTTCAGTGCATCAACACCTTTACGAAAGGTTGATTGTTGTAATGTTGTAATGGATAAAAGAAAGAAAGGAGTGGGAAAATACCAAAAAAAAAAAACAATTTATTATGTACAACAAAGCAAAGGCACACGAGACAGGCAGGACAGGCAAAAAAATAGACAAACATTCTGGGAAAAATGATGATGATGATGATGAGAGGGAGAATGTGGGGATATAACTGAGATATGATTGAAAAAACAAGGAATTGAAGAGAGAAATGGTTTTATGGAAAATGAAATGAAATGAGATGAAATGGTGATGATGATTGTGTGTGTTGACACGGACAATGATGAGAGTGACACCTTTTCAATTTTCCAATTTCCTTTTGTTATGTTGTTATGTTGTCGTCTTACTGTTTTATTAATTTATTTAACGCATCTCCATGATGTTCATGATGATGATGATGATGATGATGATGTCCTTGGTCTTAACCAAGCTTTTTCATATCATCATCATCATCAACCTTGCATTGCATTGCATTGCATTGTTATTTGTGTCCTTTGAGTCCTTTGTATTGTGAGTCTTTTTGCTGCATTCCTTGGCATGCTGTGCTACTCTTTCATTGCACTTGAATTGAATTGAATTGCATTGAGTTGTTGAAATATGGAAAAGCCTTTGTAACTTAATTAAAATCGACAGCTTCTTGTACTTACTACTTACTTCCCTTTTCTTTCATCACTCACTGACAGTTGAATAATATGAAAAACAGCATGCCCTTTGCATCAACAACAATGAATCCGAATCCTTTTGTATTATTGTCTTGCATATTTTGACTCAGTTTTATTGTGATATTGTCAAGTTTATTAGCTCAATTACTTCGTTTTGCTTTCTTCTTCTACTAAGTACAATACAAATTTCCTTGCATTAAATCAAACTGAAATCAATTGATTGTTGTTTGTTAAGGACCAAATCCTTGATCATTTTGTGTATTGTAGTAGTCCTTTGTAGTCATCTACTTGACTCAAGTATATTTTGTTGCATTGAATATTTATGATGTTTTAGTTATTCATATTCAGTAAATGAAAATGATGATGTTTGCTGTTTCTGCAGTTTAATTATAGATTCATTTAATAGTAAAAGAAAAAAGTTTGCAATCATTTTTCCTTTTCACATTTATCTCTTTCATAAAATTTAATTAAAATCAGTATTTTGCTTTTTTCTTTTTCTTTCTTTTATAAAGCAAACTTGACCCCTGATCGTTTTAATAAAAAAATCATGTTATTTAGTATTTTGCTCCTTCAATGAAACGCGAGAATATTGCGTTGCCACTTTAATGGAAAAGAGTTTTTTGTTCTGTTTTCTCTCTGTTTACAATTATGTATTTTATTTAAAAAAAAATTATTTAAAAAAAAAAAAATTATCTTGTACAAAAAGGTTGAAATATTTTTTATTTATTTTTTATTTGCTGCAATCACACAAATGCATTCATTCATTCATTTTTTCCAGTTATTTATGCATTAATTTACGTAAGTTTTTTCAATTTACTGCATTTCATTGGGAAAATTGTTGCGTGAAAAGTAAGAAAGTGTGTCAGTATATGTATGTGTGAGTATCTGTGTATGTTGGTTGCTGGAAAAAAGCCACAACTTAAATGAAAAATACTATAAAACGCATATTTTCACCAATTGACTTTGGTTTGGGCTATGAAAATGAAAATGAAAATATGCCTATGTATTCATAGTTCACTCAATTAAGTCTTTCACATTTTAACAAGTTTGTTTATATGTGTTTAATATAAGATTTATATCATTTTTTTTTTTATACCCTGAAATGATTCGCTTACAATGTTATTGAATGAAATATTAAAGGAAGCTGAGGAATTATGTCATTATCATATTCATGTGAGGATAAATTGTTAGAATAACTATTGGGGAATGGTATTTGGTTAATGGTTCTTATCAAATTTACTTGTTTCTTGGTCGAACTGATGATTTTTACTTATGATATGATGTGGTTGTTCTTTATTGATATAAAAGTCAATGGATTACACCAAGAAGATTGCAGTGAA
Source organism: Amiota minor (assembly GCA_037043295.1). Lineage (NCBI taxonomy): Eukaryota > Metazoa > Arthropoda > Insecta > Diptera > Drosophilidae > Amiota > Amiota minor. Next base: position 2,214,955 of record JBAMAW010000382.1, read on the forward strand.
GTTGCTGCACAACAATATAGTTTTTAATAGTAATTTTTTGATGATGAACTTGAATCACAACTTCTACTACTGTGACTTAAGGTGCTTATCACAATTATAAGACACTTTGAAAATTTTACTTTTAATCCTCGCCAAATCTGTGTGGTTTATATTTTGTAAATAATTAAAAAAGCGAATGAAGGTACAAAGAATAAGCCGCAAAAAAAAAACAGTACAATTTCTGTTTTTAGAACAGCATGGGAAAAGAACCGTTAGTTTCAGTTGGGAAGTTCGCATTTTTGCGTATCTGCAGCCTTATCAAAATTATAAGACACTTATTCAAAGGAACATCGAAAGTGAAAGAATCAATTGAATTTTTAAGTAAGGTAGCAGAAATTAGTAGTAGTAGCAGAAATTAGTAGAATTGATGAAAATGATTTAAATTTCATAGCTTGATAAATGTCTTTAAATGATCGATCCATTTCTTGGTGAGCAGTTGTTTATGTTTCTTGACAACGGCGATTCTGACACAAGATTTAGACTGATTGTGGATGGAAGTGACAAATAACAAAGAGATTGCGTTGTCAATTGGACAATAATATAAATGGGAATGCAAAAACGAACTCAATTTGTAAACACAAGGACACTTTTTTTTTTTTTAATTAAAAAAAAATCTCTACAATTGACTGACTAAACAAACAACTGTCACAATAATAAAAATAATTGAAATACATATTCATAAGTATCTTTCAAGGAAATATTCCATCCCTTTGTGTAGAAGATAGTTTTTATAAGAGACACATCATCTAATTAAAGGGAGGACGGTTTTTCTACTGTTCCTGTCTCTTTAGGGTTGCCTGCTTACGTGATTGTTGCTTAAACACTTAATTAAATCTGCGTATATGATTTTTAGTAGAATTTTTAAAGAATTTGTGAGACAAACTGATATTTAGAGACAAGAATCAATCTCTTCGAAAAACCTAAATCAAACTCTGGATAGAACCAAAGCCTTGAAGCAAAGCAGGTACATGTGCATTTCGCTTGAACAATTTGAATTTAGTGTTGACTAAGATTGATCTTGGTCTTGTTACCAACATCATCCTCATCTTGAGGCTTAAAACTACTCAAAAAGCAAAGAAATACATAAAATGATCTGTTTGACAATCATGTTAATCTCTTAGAGAGAGTTTTCCAGACTAAGCAACTTTTGAAAAACTGTATAATGAAAATAGAATGTTTCTTGGTTTGTACGCAACACCATCCATCTTACACAGAGTTCTAAAAATGCCTACGGTGCGCATTCGTCATCAAGAGAAGCTGTGAAATCATCCAAACTACATGGCAATGGCCCTCATCAATGAAGTGAGGTGCCATCGATTCAAGAAGCTCTATCATAATCACCTTTTCAGAAGAAAATATTCATAAAAAATATTCATGAAATGAAAAATATTTAAAGCAATTTCAAACACTAAAACTAGGGGTGTGTGAAGAATTTACAGTCTTTTACATTATTTTTTCTTGTTTTTATTAATAATTTTATTTGGTTTTAATTATATTTTTTCCTTATTAATTTTAAAAATAATTTAATTGTTGAATATTGTTTCATTAACTTTATATTTTTTTTTATCAATTTTATTATATTTATTTATTTAAATTTTATTAATGTTATTTTCCCATTTTATTTTTATTTATTTCTGCATATTGTATTTTGTCTCAGATTTTTCGCACAAAAGCATTCCAACCTTTGAGTGTCATTTTGAAATGAATCTCCCTCCCCCTCTTCTTATTTATACATATAAATACATGTATTTAAACATACATATTTTGTATATACAAATATACATAAGTGGTGATGATGAGTGGCATTTTAGTTGCCTGCACAATAAATTCCTTTCTGCACCTCAAATAAATTAACCAACCCTTTTTATAATTTTATTAATTGCAAACTTTTACCACAAAATGAATGAATGCTGCATATTTCAATGTAACCAAAATTGCCTACAGATGACAACAGAAACTCATGCAGACACACTCACTAACTCACACATATGCATACATTCATAGAACCCTGAGTGACTCTGCGTATGCATAATATTAATTGATAATAAAATTACAATAAATAATTTCCATTAAATTCTTTTAAATATTGTAATAATAAAAGAAAGAATTGAGTAAAATCTATAAAAATAAAAATCAAATCAAATAAAACTCACCTCACCTCACCTCACCTCACATCACCACGTGTATCACCTAAATTAATTCATTACGAAATCATGTTCTTATTCCTGTGAGCCCAAAAGCAGACAACAAAATAAACTAAAACAAATTATTGTTGAACACCGTTTGCTGTTCATACTCGTACTTATACTATGTGTATATTAAGTGCAGACAAAGATATTGTATAAACAGAGAATCAAATGGAGTTTGAAGGAGGAAGAATAATATGGGGGCGAGTGATAGGGGCGATTCGTTACTTCCGTCGACAGAATAGTAAGTAGTAGTCGAAGTTTTTGTCGAAATATTAATGGCAATGTCGATATGCCTGCTGCAATGTCTCTGTGCCTGTACCATGCCTGCTAGAGTTACAGATAGACTCACTAATGGGGTCCGCAAAGGGCTGTGAAATCGCACAAATGGCGTCAACGACATAATACCTTCATTGGTCGTCGATTCACATACTCCACCTCCAACCCCATCATCACTACTTCTTTTTTCTGTTTGGTCTCTCTCTTCCATTCCATAGTTGTCTGTTGTATGTTGTGTGTATTTCGAGTGAGTGTTATGTGCACTTATACACTCATAAAATATTAACAAATTCATTCGTTACTTTATTTTTTCCCAAAACACACAACTCCAACAACAACAAAGCAACAATAATAAAAGCAAAATACCAAAAACAAAAGCGATTATGTCGCAACACAGAATGAGTGTATGAGAATCTGCGTGTGTGTGTGTGTGTGTGTGGTATGTAACTGTGTGTGTGTTATATCTGTGGCAGTGTCCTTAAAGGGACATTGTTGTAATGTGCCCAAGTTGCACAAACATACTTTAGGCGCGCTTACGAAAACAAAACAACATCAAGAAAAAATCAAACAGGCTTAACAACATTACAAAAAACAAGAAAAAATACAAAGATATGCGAGTTTAAAGAGAACCAAAAAGCAATCAAAGAAACAGAAACAACTACATATAGAAAAAATTACTTACTTATTTGCGTTTATTTATGTTTATTTGTGTCTGTCTATGTCTCGTTGGTTGTGTGTGTGCAAGTATATTAAATGAGAAATTATAATGGTAAAACTCTTAAAAAAAGAGGAGTTGTAGAGTCACGGATTAGTAGCAGATTAGTAGACACAACAAACAAGAAATAAATATGCCAAAATTTTAGTCTACTCAGTCACTCTGAGTTTTAACACTTTTTACTTACTCACTTTTGTATCCGCATATATATTTCATTTAACTACTTTTATATTTTTATTTTTTCTATCTTCGAGATGCCTATGCATCTATGCAATTTAGTGTGCTATAGTCAGATATGCTCAGATATCCTAAGGGATTTTGAATTGATATTGCAATAATAATGAAAAGAAAATATTGTACTAAGAAAAAAATTAGGAGATTTATAGAAGATTGACTTCACTAATCACTAGTAAATACATTACAGTTTCCAATAACTTGTCTATCTTTCAAAAACATTCTTCAGATGCCTTTTAAGAAAGTTTTCCATTACATTTAGCAAATCTTTTTATTGTTATTATTTTTTATAAATTTCTTTACCAAAATCTTTCTACAATCTTTTTCTATATTTAAAGATTATCGAGAGACAAAAACCTTAATGATCACAGAAAGAAATTTCCATCAGTGTATTGATATTAATTACGAATTACTGATCAGCATCTCATTCACTTGGGAGATCAAAAAAGTCAGCAATTCAACGCGATTCCCATTTTTCCTATTTGTTTGTAAGATCCAAAGTTGTTCTTGTAAGGAAAATGTTACTAATTTAAATTTAAATATTTATTTTGATCGGATTTTATTGCTTGTGATTTTGTTCCATGATAATTTTAATTAAATTTCATTCTAAAAACAAGTAAAGAAGTGTGAATATTCTGAATAATCACCATTCATTACCATCTAATTATTCCAATAAATCCTATAAAAATCTCTTGGGCTCAGTTTCCAACGATGTAGTCAGTTCAGTAACTGGAAAATATATCTTTAAGGTGCCATAGACTACAATACAATAACAGATTTCAAAGAGAGAGAAGTATTTTGTTTCATTTAAGCCAAAAAATTCTGTTAGTTCCATAAATTACCACACCAATCTTTAAATTTTTTGCCCCTAATTTTGTTGTATATAAAATCTTGAGCAGCAAAGCCCCAGTGATGACGATCGCGCTTGAGCGAGCATGCTGTTGTAGAAAATGTATTTTCCTTTTATTTGTCGATCGATTGATCCATGAAGCCATAAACATTCTTGCGATTCTTTAGTTCAGAAAACCTTCCTTATTTTCATGGTTACGATCCACAATCAACCCCAAGTGACGTTTACTATTCTCTTCCGGTGTAGATTCATCAAATATCTTGGCCACATCCTCATCCAGGAAAGCTTCGTAATCGTATTGTGCATTAGTTTTACCTATTATGAAATCTGATATTGTTTGGTTTATAAATCTCTTTAAATTCTTTTATAGATACATCATATTAATCTGTGCTTCGAATAAAGAAAGATTGTTTTTATATTTTAATAAGACTAAACAAATCTCCATTTTCTGCATACTAAGCAATTAAAGACTTGCCATTCTTGACTTTCTAAAAGAATAATTCATTCATCATTCTATTCTTTCTATAAAAACAAGAAACTATAAATCTCTTATAAGTAAATTTTACAAATTTATTAATATTCAAGTATATTCTCCATCTCCATCTCCATCTACCTTTTATTAACCTCATGATACATGAATTACATGATATACATACCTAGATCACCATCACCTGCAACCATTTCAACATTTGCTAAACTTGTTTGTTTACTTACCCGTTCTTGTTGTCTTGTTGTGAATCCTTTATTTAAAGTTCTTGTGTCCTTTTGTTTTTTTTTTTTCGTTTTACTTTTGTTCTATTCCATTTTACTTTCTCTCTAAAAATGTATGTTCCTTCTTCATTTTAAAACGAAAAATATATAATAATATTTTTTGGTCTCATCTGTTTTTGGGTTTAATAACTTTTCTAATGATTTTTTTTTTCTTTTTGTATATCATTCACACTCAGGGTTGTGTTCCATGAGTATCTTCATCGTCATCATCATCTTATGGTCAGACGACGGTTGTAATTAAAACTTTTTGTTTTGAGAAAGGAAAAGAAGGCACAGAAGAAACAGAATCAGTATATAATATACAAAATAAAAGAGTAGCACAAAAGCTCTGGAGAAAGTAGCAGAAGCAGAAGCAGAAATAGTAGCAGCTGCAACTTTTTTTTTGTTGCCTGTTACTTTGTCCATAGCCTAAATGTATGCTACAAAAACATTAATCTTATTCTGTTCTAAGTTGTGTGAGGTAGCATTGCTGCGTTTGTCATAAAAGTGTTTAATACTTTCTTTCTTCCTTTCTGTTTTTTTTTTTTTTTTGTTATTATTAATAATAATAAAATGAGGATGTCACTTTGTTGTGTGAGCTACTTTTTAAAAATTCATTATTATTCTTTTTAGCTTTCATTTTTCCATCATTTTATTATCTTTTCTGTTAAATCATTTAATCCATTAAATGGCGGCGGCGGCTTTTTTTTTTTGCAGTCTTTCCTACAAATGGCTGAGTAAGCATTTTATTTAATTTAATTTTTTTAAATTTAAAGCCGCCACCACACAAAAGCCTTTGACATGAGAAAGTAAAGATAGAACACACATCCCACATCCTATAGTTAAGTCTACAGTCTACCTAATTCTGCACATGTCATTTAATTTATAATGTATTTTTATTGTAAATACAATAATTTATTATAAAAGAAGATAAGGCAAAAAAGACATTTGGCATTTTGTGACTGACTGACTGACGGACTGATTCACTTCCTTCATCATCGTCATCGTCATCGTCATCACAATCATCATTCATCTAACATCTACATGACTTTCTTTTATTTACCAAATGTTGTGTCTCTTGTTCCTTCCTCTCTCATAGCCTACTTCTAGTTTCTTCTACTACCATTCACCATTCCATCATTGAGTAAATTGAAATAGAAAATGAATGCATTTTTAAATTGTTTTCTCTTCTCTTCCAATTTAACATAAATACAAAATCCTATTTTATATTGTATTTGTTCAATTGAACTACTATATACTAAATATAATATTGTACTATACTCGTTCGTATGTTTGTTGTCTTGACTTAAATAAAGTTCTTAGTTTTCTTATCTCTTCTTTCAATTCAATTCGATTCAATCGTTTTGTGTCATCCACATATCATTGAGCCGCAGGTGTTTCTTGGTTGTTTTGTATCTTCTATTTGATGATGACGATGAGAAACAAATAAACTAATACAAAAAGCTGCAATTTCTTTTTTCTATTCTCTTTAGAAATATAAATAATATAAATAAGCAAAGATGGCAAAGCAAACTAAATGCATATAGTATAATAATAAAGATACAATACTTACAATAGATACATTTGTGAAAATACATTGAAGCAATGAATGAATGAACTATGCTTGAGTTTTTGAGCTAAAAAGCTGAAATTTGTAGAACCACTAGGAGAGGAAGGTATTTCACATACAAACCCAAATTCTTATTCAGGTTCTTATTAAATATTAGACATTATATATCTCTCACCCATCTTCATGAATCCTGTAAATTTCGAGGCCTTGGGATCACTAGATCATATAGATCCCATGCAATTTCTGATATAATTTCATGTTCTTATTAGAAAAACCTTTTTGTTTTTTGTATAATCGAAATGAAATTTAGACAATGTAAGTCCTTCATCCATATCCACCAACCATATAAATTTCAAGATCCTATGGTTACTGGATCATATAGCTTTCATACAAACCCATATTCTAATTCATGTTCCTAATAGGAAAACTCTTTCATTTTCCATTTTATTGTAGTGAAATTTAACCGATATAAGTGTCTAACCTATATTCACAAATCTTGTAAATTTCGAGATCCTAGGATTACTATATTATATAGCTCCCATACAAACCTATGTTCAAATTCATGTTCCTAATAGGAAAACTTTTTTATTTTTCATATTATTGAACTGAAATTGGGACAGTATAAGTTTCTAACTCATATTCAACAACCTTATAAATTTCAAGACCCTAAGATTACTGGATCGTATAGCTCCTATACAAAATTCAATAAAATTTTATGTTCTTATTAGAAAAACTTTTTTAGTTATTGTGTTTTCGAAATGAAATTTAGACACTATACATCCTTGACCCATATCCACCAACCATACACATTTCAAGATGCTAGGATTACAAGATCATATAGCTTTCATACAAACCCAGATTCTAATTCATGTTCCTAATAGGAAAACTCTTTTATTTTTCATATTATTTGGACAGTATAAGTTTCTCACTCATATTCAACAACCTTGTAAATTTCAAGACCCTAGGATTACTGTATCGTATAGCTCTCATACAAATATGTTGGTCTTAATGTAGAAACTCAGTATGAATACCTTTATTAATTGTGATGTGATGTGGATTATTTTTTTTAGTGAGGCTATTTGAAGTCTCTGATCTATCTTGCCTTGGAAGATATCATTTGCCAAGTTATCACTGTCATAGAATTATATATTTTGGTTTAACAATTCTAAGGTTTTGCAAAGTTTTCGCTTTAGCTCAATCAATTCACCTGTAGGATTCTCTACATTACAAACCATCGGCTTACTATTTTCACCTTCTTTATCAATAGATGATCTTTTTATTCAGTTTCTCAGTCCAGGGACATGCTGCACATTGATAAGCATTTCTATATCGCTAATTTTTATTGTCATACAAAATTATAACACATATTTCTATTGACTCAACTCCTTTGTTTGTTTTACATCCGAACAAAGTTTTTATTTTTAACAAGTTTTGTTTTCTGAATCTAATTTGATATTTTATATATTTTGTATCTAATTTGCAGCAATGTCACATTTGGATAAATTACGTTTGTGGGGTAAACCGATTCGTGTTATGGCTAGCAAACATCAGGCAGTACAATTGCCAAAGGAAGGACAACCCGATGCTGGACTAACACGTGACTATTCACAGAATCCATTGCATCGATTCAAGAAACCAGGCAGCAAGAACTATCAAAATATCTATCCGCCATCGGCGACATTGCATTTAAGTAACATTCCGTAAGTCCTCTCTCACATGACACATTACTCATATTGTTGATTATCATATTGATCCATTGTTTTGTTATGTTTTGAAATGTGTTCTTCTTCTAGTTCATCTTGTACTGAGGATGATATCAAAGAAGCCTTCACCTCTAATAATTTTGAAGTAAAAGCATTCAAATTTTTCCCGTAAGTTCTGTTTTACAATATTTTGTCACAATTAAACCAAATATTCATCTTATAATTTTACTTTTTACTTAAAATGTTTATATGTTGGTCTTTTTCTTTTCTTTACCTTTCTATATGAATTATATAGTAAGGATCGTAAAATGGCTTTACTGCAATTATCTTCAGTTGAGGAAGCTGTTTTGGCTCTTATTAAAATGCATAATCATCAATTATCGGAATCAAATCATTTACGTGTTAGTTTCTCCAAATCGAATATCTAATTGGGAGCCAATGGCATATTGAGAATTGCCCAAAATAATACGAATTACAACAACAACAACAACAACAACAACAATTACTATTACAATTACAATAATAACAGTTACAATTACAATTACACAAACAGCAACAAAGAAATATTTAATAGATTATTATGGAATACTATGGGATTATTGCAACCAAATCAGTTCTATCAATTCTATCAACAGCAGCAGCAGCAGCAACAACAACAACAACAACAGCAATATCAAAGCGGTTATAAAAGACAAGCAGTAGTACAACAACAACAACAACAACAACAGTTTTACAATTTACAAAATCATCTTCTTCAATCAAGAAATTTCTCAATATTTAATAATAATTTTAACAACAACAGCAACTACTACTAAACCTAATTTGCAACAATAGTAATAACAACAACAACAAAAAAAACACTAATACTAATACAATCTAAGTACATAATAATAATAATAATAATATTAATAATAATGAGCTCTTCTTCTCTTCTTTTGTTTTTAAAAATAGAAAGAAAGAAAACTGAAAAATAAATTTAATTGAAAAAAATAAAAGTGTAAAAGAATTTTCAGTGTTAAAATAAAAAAAAAAAAAATAATATTTAAAATATATATATATATATTTAACAACAACAACAACAACAACAGCAACAAAACATCTATACATACTAACACACACACACATACACACATACATACATACATCTATATATAAAGAAAAAAATATATTTAAAAAAAAATAAAAATTAAATTAAAAAATTAAGTTAAAAATCTAAGAAATAAATCGCACAGAGACATTCAAAACAAAAAAAAAACAAAAGAAAAAACATTATAACAACAACAACAACTACTACTACAACTACTATGATATAAAATTTAAAAAACAACAACAACAAAACAAAAAATATTTATACACACAAATGAAATTTTTAAGGATGAAAAAACAAATGCAATCAATTTAAAAAAATGAAAAACAAAAATAAAAAATATATTAAAAAATAAAAAGGAAAAAGAAAAGAAAAGAAAAGAACAAAATGTTCTCTCGTTCGGTTTTAAATATAAATTAATTAATTAATTTATTACTTCGTAAAATAATTAATTAAGAATCATCTAAAGTTTTAATAAATGTAATAAAAGTTTTTGTTTAAGTTTTTAATTAAAAAAAAAAATAGAAAATAGAAAATAGAAAAAAAAAATATCTATCTGCATGAGCAAACAAACAAATCATTAAAATTCAGTAAAGAAAAATAAAGTAAATAAATTTAAAAAATATTTAAAGAAAAATTTAAAAACATGAAATTCAAAATTTATTACAAAAAAAAAAGTGAAAGGAAAAGAGAAACATAAAAATATGTGAAAAGTTAAAAACTTCATGGCAAATTGAAATCGAAATTAAAAAAAATAAAAAAGAAACAATTAAAAACAAATTATATTTAAAATAATAATAAATTTTTTTATAATTAAAATATTTTTAAAAAGAAAATTTGTTTTTAAGAGACAATTAAATTTAATATTTTTTTATTATGTAATAATTTTTTGCGCTGATAAATGTTATTTTATTTATTTTTTAATGGAAAAAAAAAATTATTAAAATTAAACATCATCATTTGAAACACAAAATTACTAATTAATTAATTTTTAAAAATAAAAATAAAAAAAAAGTAGATTTTAAAGAAAGAAAATCATTGTTAGTTGACATTTTTATTAAGAAAAAAAAAAAACAAAACAAAAACAAAACAAATTAAACAGAGAAGAGAATGATGATGGATGATGGAAATGAAGATGAAGATGAAGATGGAAATTGCATATAAATATGTGAAAAAGAAACGCGTACTAAGCAAAAGCAAAAGCAACACAAAATATTCATAAAATCATACAACATTTTTTATGTGAAAGGAAATCAAATTTAAAATTAATAAATTATAATAAACAACAACAACAACAACAACAACAAATTATTAATGTTTTAGTATTAAAGAGAGAGAAATTAAAATTTAAAAAAATATATATATTGTATTAAATAAAAAACTAGAAGAGAAAAAGAAATAAAAATAATAAATAAAAAATAAAAATAAACAAACAAACAAACAAATTTTTGGTGTATTTTTATGTTTGGGTGCGCGTGAATAAGAAATTTAAAAAAAATTATTAATTTAATTAGATTAAATATAAATGTTCTTCTTCTTTCTAAGGTAGAAACAAATAAATACTAAATATAAAAAATAAAAAAATAAATGTAAAAAATGAAACACAAAATAAAAATCATTAAAATTCAAAAATCATCAACAAACTGAAAAACAGGAAAACAATTTAAGCTAAATTTAATTATTTATATATATATATATAAATAAAATAAATAAATATATATATATATACATACATATATTTAAATATAAATAAAACAAATTAAAATTAACAAATATAAAAAATTTAAAAAAAAAATAAAGTAAAAAAGTTGCGCATTGATTTTTAGCAAACTTTATGATGATTTTTTGATAATTTTTACAAAACAAAAAATAAATTAAATGTAATTAAAAGCTAAACAAAATTATTATTATTATACAGACACATAAACACAATCTACAACAACAACAACAACAACAAATACAACAACAAAATCTTCTAATATAAATAAAGAAAATTTGAATTGTTTGAATACAAAAAATGAACAAAAAAATTCACAAAATAATAGAAATAAAATTAAAGTTATACAAAAAAAAATATATTTAGAAACAATTAAAAAAGAAAAAATTGATGAAAGAAGGAAGAAAATTTTGGTTAAATGAAGAAAGGAAAAATGGGATTAAAAAAAATATAAGTTTAAGTAGAAGTGATGATAATTTTAATAAGACATAAAATTTATAAAAAAAAAATAAATTATTATAATAAAAAAACTCAATAATATATACAATAATTAACAATTAATACCTAATACTTAATTAATGAGACAACAAATTACAAGTTTTGTGGAATATTGATTGAAGCAAAATAAGGAAATAAAATAAAAAATGAAAAGAAAGGAAATAATAAAGCGCAAATGATGAGTGACAAAAGAAGACAATTTTAAATTTTTTTTTTTGTTTAAAAATTACACACTAAACTATAAACAACCACATAGACACACACACACATACACACACACATACACACACAACCACTAATACACAGACAAATGCGTGCAAAATAATCACTAGAGGATCCAAGAGAAAAGTAATAAATAAATGAAGAATGGAGGAAATTTTGATTGGAAATTTGGGAATAACAAACAAAAAAACAACAACAACAACAACAAATTATTGTCTATTCCCTCCCAAGAAAAAGTAAGTTTTCTTTTTAATTAAATTCAATTTTAGTCATCAGCAACAAATTAAAAATAAAAAGGGAAAATTAGAACAAAAAAAAATCACAAAAATAAATAAATTAAATTAAATTTAAAGAAAAAATAAATAAAAAAAAAGCAAAAACACAAATAACAAAAATAAAAGGGAATTTTAAATGGATTTTTATTATTTCGAATAAATAAAACAATAAGAAAAATATACAATAATTAAAATATTAATTAATTAATATTAACAGAGGAAATAAAAACACATAACACAAAATTAAATAGAAACAAAAGAAATTTAAAGAAAATTTAGTTAACCTTTTTTATTTTTAAAAGAACTTTATAGAAAATTAAAACTTGAAAAAGGAACAATGGAATTTTTTTTTTCTTCTAAGAATTGTAATTGTAATTCAATTTAAAACAGAAATTAATCCAATTTACCATAATCAGCATATATGAATTGATGATAAAAAAAACTTCACACAATTTCTGGTCTCTGTAGAATCTTCCTACCTTCTTGCGTTGGTGATGCAGTGATACATTTGGAGGTTAGTTATAAGAGTAATAAAGTATCAATCAATCAATCAATCAATCAGATGACAAATCTCTTATAGTCAAACAACCATAATAGTCCTTTAAAACCATTTCTAGTATTTCTAGTCTTTATGGAATGGGTGATTCTAAGACACTGGATGCATTTAATGAAATGAAGGAATGTTTTAAATCCAATTGTATCAATTAGTGTAGACATCAATCAATGCTTGAATCTGTTACAACCAGACAATCAAAATAATTGTCACTAGATCAAAATATTTTCTAGTGATGCAATGATATCTGGTACAGTTGGCAGATACAAACATTCAAATGGAAGCTCCATCGTATCAATCATCAAACAAAGATAAAATCTTTTTTAAACAGACTTTCAAAACTTCTTAGGCCATCACGGCCTATGACATAGTGATGACCTAGTGCATTCAGGTTACAGACTAATTTGATAATCAAAAAATAAAACTTCCATTGTTCCAGATTTCATATTAATCCACAAATGACAACAGATGATGATTTTCATTTATAATTTTTAATATATTTTCTTATATATTAAAAACAAAAAAAAAAAAAAAAACAAATATGAAACTTAAAACCCCACGACTGCTAGAAGAATTTCAAAGAAGACAAATCTCTTTCTACTATTTAAATCTCTTAAATTAATTCGCTCTTAAATAAATAAATAGAAAATATATTTATTAATACAAAAAAAAAAAACAAAATAATAATAATAAAAAAGGAAAAACAGGCTAAAATATTAAATATATTATAAAAAAAAATTCAAAATATAAATAAAAAATTAAATTAATAATAATAAAAAATTATGTAAAATATAAAAATGTGTTAAACTATAAAATTTGATAAAATGAAACAAATTTAAGAGTAAAAAATTAACCCAACGATAATCAATTTATTAAATGATTAAGGGAATTAAAAAAAATATATTTTAAACAACAACAACAACAACAACACGATATAATAAAATATAAATAAAAAATAAAAATAAAAAAAAATATTTAGTAAGAAAAGCAAAGTAACAAATTACTTTAATAAATTGTATTTAGAAAAAAAAAATATACATAAAACAAAAAGAAAATATAAATAAATAAAAAAGATAAATATTATACTAAATAAATATAAAATAAAATAAAATAAAAAAAGGAAAAACAGCAAAGAATTTAAATTTAAAAACAAAAATCAAATAAATTAAATAAAATTATAAAAAATATACAGCAATGAAAGCGTTACTAAATTAATTAATTAATTAATTAAAGACTAAAGAAAATATATTTGCGCAAAATATTGTATTTTTTATGCAAGAAAATATATTTAATAAATTAATAAAAATTAAATGAAAAAAAAAACAAAGTAAAACATTAATAAATCAAATAAAGATGGGAATTACAAAAAATAATATAAATATTAAAAAATAAATTTATATACAAAAATATAGTTCAATGCTAAAAATGAAAGATAAGAATAAAAACTAACATAAAAAAAATTTAAATTAAAAAAAATAAAATAATTTAAAAAAAATTCTTAATGAAAAAATTAGAAAAAAAATAACAATTATAATATAAAAAATTATAATAAAATAAAACAAAAAATTAAAAAAATATATAAAAATAAAAAGAATATATATAAAAAAATTATAATAAAATAAAAAAAAATATATAAAAATAAAAAAAAAATTGAGAACAAAAAATGGATTAAAACAACAGCAAAAACTTGAATTTTACAACAGAAACAAAAACTAAAAATTATAAAAAAATTATAATATAAAAATAATCAAAAAAATATAATAAAATAAAATTAAATTAAATGAAATACAGAAAATATTGTAAAAAAATATTAAAAATACAACAACAAGAACGGCAACAACTTAAATATAGTACACAAAAAAAATATAATAAAAAAAAAAATAGGCAAAAAAAAATAAATAAATTGTAATACAAAAAATTACAATAAAATGAAATGGAAAAATATTATAAAAATAAATATAAATAAAATAAAGAAAACAATTTAAAAAAAAGATCAAAAATAAAATATTAGAAAAAAATCAATTAAATAAATTATAATTTAAAAAATTACAATACAATAAAATTAAATTTAAAAAAATAATAGAAAAAGAAGAATTAAAATAAAATAGAGATAAAATTTAAAAAGAAAAAAGAAAAAAGAAATAATTAAAACAAAATGAAAATATTAAATATTAAAAATTAAATATTTAAAAAAAAAATATTTAAAATTAAACACAAACCTAAATGTTGTACACAAAAAAAAAAGGATATAAGTAATATAAAAAATTAAATTAAAATAAATAAAATAGTAATAAAATAGAAAATATATATATATAAATAAATAAATAAATAAATAATAAAATTAGTTGATAACACGAAAAATATAAGTGAATGTGTTAAGTTAAATGAAAAAGAAAAGAAATGAATGAATAATAAAAACAAATAAAACAAAAACATGAATTTACATAATCTGAAAAAAAAAATTATTAGCTTAAAAAACAATAAACAACAACAACAACAAGAACAATAGAAATAATATTGTAATAAAAATAAAAATATTATAATATTGTAAATTCAACATTAACAACTTTTATTTTTTGTGTAAGTAAATATGATGACATATTTGATATTTGATATGTTGGGTTGTTCAAAAAATCATTGTTTTTCTTTTCTTTTAATTTTTTGATATTTCATTATATAAATAAATCATAAATGAATCATAGTTTAGATGATGATCATTTTGTGATCTCATCACCGGACACACGTCCGTGTAGTACACGAATTCATAAATGTTCTTATCTTGTCAATGAGTAATTTGTTTGAATTTGTTTGATAAGCAAAAAAAGTCAGTGACATTCTTGATTCATGATTCTTTTATTGATGAACGTGGTACTATGCATCAAAGCGTGAATGGTTGCATAGACGTTTATTGATAGAATTTAAAGAAAAAAAAACGAAAGCAATCATTCGTCATTCGAACAAAATGTAATTTAGTTTTTTAACAACCCAATGATTAAATAAAAATAATAAAAATATAACTAATAAAATAACTAAACGGACAAAAATTGAAACTATCAAATCAGTTTAGTGTTGAAGAACAAAAATTATAAAGAGCGCAAAAAATAAAAAAAATATATATATCAAATAATTCATAATTTTCAAAACAAAAAATATAAGAAAAGTAGAAAAGTTAATAGAAAAAAAAACACTTTGAAAACATATCAATTCAATTAGATACAAATAAACAAAAAAAAAAAACAGACAAAGACACAAACAAACATAGTCATACATACATATTCATAATAATAATTTTTTATTTTATTTTATTTTATTTTTTTTGCTTTATATTCAAGTGAATATAAAATAAATAAGAGAAGAAATCGCAATACAATTTAAACTAATTTAAATGAATAAAAACCGATCCAACTGATCATCACCGACCATTCAATATTTGTTATGTATTACTAGATAATTATTATCTATTGATAGTGATGATGATGATGATAATGATGATGATGATTCTGATGATACCAATATGCATGCATGTCAATCAATTTGAATGGATCAGTCAATGATGATGATGATGATGATGATGAGTGAATCAATAACCTCATTCATTTACTGCTTTTTCAACAATTTATTTATTTAATTTATTTGACTTTACAACAATGAAACACATAACAAAAACACACGCGCACACATGTTTTTATATACAAAGAAAACACACATAGAAAGCGAAACACAGGGTTGTCTTTAGCATATAAAATAATATTTAATAAAAAAAACCAACAAAATAAATAAATAAAATATAATAAAATAAAATAAATAAAAAAATAAACAAAATAATAAAAGGAAATATAATATAATAAAATTAAATAAACTAAATACAAAGTTGGCTACATAAAAAACAAAAATAAAAAACAAAAAAATTAAATACAAAGAAATAATGTTGAATGTGAAAAATTATTAAAGAAATAACAAATTTATTTAAAAATGGAACAAATAAAAATTTCATAAAAGAAGAAAAATAAACAGTAGATGGCATTTTAAAAACTAAATATAAAAGTAAATGAAAAAATTAATGAACAAAACAGAAAAATGTATTGAAAATAAATTTAAAAAACAGCAAAAAAAAATTAAATTTAAACAAAAAATTAAAAAAAAAAAAGAATAAAGAAACTTAAATTGCAGAAAATAAAAGAAAAGCCAATATGTTTAAATTTAAACGAAAATATAATAAATAAATTAAGCTGAATTGTATAAAAAAATAATAATAATAAAAACAAAAACATTAAAAACAAAAAAACAAAAAATTATACAAGTCAATGAAAAAAATGGTTAAAAAAGAGTAGAAAAAAAATGAAAAATGGACCGAATTCATCGTCATCGTCGTCGTTATTTTGTTAAATAAAATGCGGCATTTGTTTGTTGTTAAATGGAAATTTATTAATTTTTATTAAGAAATTAAAAACAAAGTGATAGAAATGATATAATTTTTTTATTTAAAAATGGACAAAAAAAAAAAAAGAAATCGTAAAAGGAAAATAGTGGAAAATTTTTTATTTGATATGAATTTCTTTAAAGCAAATCAAAATTGTTGACATTTTCTTTCTTCTCATATTAAAAAAAAAAAAATGCTTTCTTTTTGCGTTTCATTTATATTATGTTTTATTTTTGTTTATTTTTTTTGTTTTTTGTTCTGTGTTCTAATAAAAAACAAAAGAAAAGTGTTAGTTAGCTAAAATGTTAATAGAAAAGAATTAATTAATTTTATTTTGCAGCATGAAAATTTATAAATTTATTTTAAAGAGTCAAATAAAAATTTAAAAAAAATACAGTGCAGAAGTTCCTATGTTTTATTAAAAAAAAAATATATAAAATATAAACATATGAAAAAATATTTAAAAATTAAATTAAAAAGAAACAACAACAAACAGAACGAAAATTATAAAACTAAAAACTGAAAATATTTCTTTATATTTTCTTATTTTTTTTTTAGTAATTTGGCTTAATTTTTTCTTTTATTTTCTTGTTAATTTTTTTTTATATAAAAATGAAAAATAATCAAAATTCTTAGCTAATTTTTGCATATTTAAATATTTAAAAAAAATATATGGCAAAATTTAAAATAAAAAAAAAAAAAAAACGATAAAATTATGAAAGTAAATTTGTATTTAAATTTAAACTAGGGTCCAAGTTTAAAAAAAAAATTATTAAAAAAAAAACAACAAAAAATATTTAAATTCTAATACACAAAGAAGAAAAGAAAAATATTTAAAGCTTTTGATTCTCAAACAAAAAATCCGAAGGAACAAAACAAAAGTTGGTGGCCTAAAAATGTGTAAATTAAATATAAAAAATGAAAACAATTTTGTGTTACAGCATCATCAGCAGAAAGAAGACGAAGACGCAAAAGGAACTGAAGGACAAAACTGGATTCTTAGAATATGAGCAGAAATCAGCAGACAAGGATCAATTAATCCAGCAATCAACCCAAGGATGGATAATTTGAGATTTAATCATTTGTGACATCAAACAAAATAAATTAAATTAGGAAAATAATGGATATGATGGACCTAAGAGATATTTTGGAAGGAAAAGAATCATCTCGATCAATACAACACAATACCATATGTTTCTTGAATGAATCGATATGAGAAGTCTTTCTCTCCTTAACAGAATGGAAATGGAATACATATGTATAATGATATTGAAGTCTATGATGGTCATGTCAATTATAGTGATGTCTTTGATGGTCATGTCAATGATGGTCATGTCTATCAATCATGTTAATGTTAATGGTCATAAAAGTACACATACTTGATGTCAATGTACTAAATGATAGTGATGTCAATATGGTAATGTCAATATACTTGATGTTATGTTAATGTGAATGCCAATGTGGTTGATGTCAATGGATTTGATATCAAGGAAATTGATATCAATAATAATGATATCAAAGAACTTGGTCCCGATAAAAATGATGTCAGTTCGGTCATGTGCATGTGATTTCATTGATAGGTCAATATTAATTAATAATAGCTATCCATATTGATGGTATCTACATATATGGTAGTAATGTCAATGTACTCGATGTCAGTATTAATGATGTCAATATTGATTCTGATGTCAATGTACTTGATGACAATATTAATGATGTCAATATTGATTCTGATGTCAATCAATCAATTTAAATGATGTCAATGTTAATATTACTAATGTTGATTCTGATGTCCATATTGATGGTATATTTGGTACTGACGTCATTCAATGCTTCAGGTCAATATAATAATAATGTGAATGACATGATGATGATGTTGATGATGATGATGATGATGTTGCAAATTGTTAATGATAATTTTGTTGAACAAAAGAAAGGAAATTATGATAAAATAATGTGAATGGCATTTGACCAAAAGCTTTAAAGATTCAAACAAAAAGAAAATGTTTGTGTTTGTATTTGTATTTTATTTACATATTTTATTATATCTCATTTATATTTTTTAATTTATTTATTAATTTTATTAAGACAAACAAAAACAAAAACAAAAGAGAAAAACAAGGATTATTAATATTATTATAAAAAAAAAAATAAAATGAGAAAAGAAAAGAAAAAACAAAGGCGAAAATGTATTTATATTTTATTAAATTTATCACTTTTCCATTTTTTCCATTTCAACTTTTTAAATTTTATCCTTCAATGCTAAAAACAACTAAATTAAACTTAAAATCAAAGACAACAACAAATCACAATCATAACAACCAAACACACACACCAACATACACACACACACAAACATACATACACAAACACATAACAATTTCATGTTTAAGTGCTCGATGAAATTTAAGAAAAAAAAAAAAAACACAAAATTAAAGTGAAAAATCTTCTTAACTAAAGAAAATTTCTCTTGTCTCTCAAACTTTTTCTCTCTTTACTAACTAAAACTAAACTTTGTATATATTTATTATTATCACCTACTATTATTCTTATTCTTAGACATAAATATATAAATAAATAACTTACAATTCTTGCTATTGATATCTCGATAAACTTAAAACAATCTTACGCTGCTAAACTCAATTGGGAAAAAACGAAAACGAAACACAAGAAAAATGTCTTCATTTTCTTAGCAAAATAAAAATACATTTTCGTATTTAACAAAAAAAAAAAAAAATTATAATAATAATAATAATAAAAAATATAAAAAATATACAAAAATTATTAAAAAAAAAATAAATAAATAAAATAGTTTTTACCATAACTGTGTATGTCATCGTCGTCAGTCTTAGTTTTCTGAAATTTTAATGCTTACACAAAAACAACAAAAACACTAAAAAATAGAAAAAAAGCTTAACAACAAAAAAAAAAATAAAACAAAAGAAAAAAATAAATTAAAAACTGCAAATTAAAAAAGAAAAAAGAAAATCAATCAATCAAATATTGTATAAAAAAATAAAAACAATATAAAATAAAATAAACACAGAGGAAGAACGAAGAACAACAAAACAAGAACATAAATTGAATAGAACAAAATGGTGAAAATTAAAATGAAAATAAAGAAAAAGGGAAGAAATGAAGGAAATGGAATCAAATGAAATCAAATGAAATGAAATGAAATGAAATGAAAAAAGAAAAAAACTAAAACTAAAAAATAAAAATAAAAAAAGTAAAATTAATAAGAAAATGAATAAATAAGAAATTTGTTATGTTACAAGCATTAATTAATTAATTAATTATATTATAATATTAATTATTATTGAGAATATTTGAAAAATAAAAATATAAAATAAAAAAAAAGGAAAAATGATTTAAATCATAAAAATTGGCATTTTGTTTCTTTTGATCTGCTGCATAACTTTAAAACCTCCCCTCGGATTCTTATGAAATATTTTCTTCATAAAAAAGTTCAGGATTTTCACTTTTCGAAACAATTAAAATTTCAAATTTTAAACAGTTCAAAAACTGCTAAAAAGACCAAATTAATTAATTAGTACGGTAATAGCAGTTTGCCGTATACGGTTACGTTTCCAGAAAATCTGAGAATATAGTAGAATTCTTAAACTATTTTATGCAATTTTTTCCATACAAATCGGTCAAGTCATTTCCATTTTATACAAATTAAATCAAATCATGACGAAATTCCTCAAACTCATGACCAAAATCAATTTTTCATTTGCCCAAAAGCAAATTTTGTCTTGGCTACCAGGCGAACAGAAATGCACAGCAAGTGGATTTTGCTATTCAGAAATGTTTACAGCCATATATATTCAGAACCACTAAACCGATTTGAAAGATTTTTATGCCATATGAAAGTTCAATAGGTGAACTACCTTAAAGGTTCATCCGAAATGGTAACCGTAGACCGGAAATGTATTTTACCGGAACAAATGCAAATCTGTCTATTTAAGGTCTTTTCAGTGGACGAATTTTCATTATATGGGACGCATGGAAAAGAGGAAATCTAAAATTTTCATATTGCATTGGTTTCATTCCAATCCAATTAGCCGTTTCCTTGCTAAAGGATATCACAGTAACACATTTCGGACTATGAGCAAGCACTCGGTTTGCTCTAATAAAAGGTAAATAGTATTGCATACTTTAGGGGGTGACAATCGAATTTGAAAATTTTTAGTAATTTCATACAAATTTCTACTCGCTGGTACCAGGCGAACAGAAATGCATAGCAAGTGAATGGAAGTTTTCAAAAATGCTTGTTGGACTATATCTCGAGAATGACTGAACCGATTTCAATGAAGCGAATGTCACATGGAAAGTCATGAGGAAGACTATTTTTCAGCATTATTAGTATCCGGAATTTTATCCGGATAATATGCAAAAATTAAGGAAACGCAAAAAATTGGTAAATTTTAGGTCTTTCCAGAAGTCGCATATGAGAAAAATTGATCATTTCGAAAAGTGGAAGTGATAAGCTTTCTGATGACAATAATTTTAAAATGATTGGATCAGTAGATCCGAAGTTATAAATAAATTTATATAAGTTGTTTTTTCCAAAAAAAATATGAGAAACTCAAAACATTCACGGCTGCAATACCATTTTGCTCAGCTGGTACCAGGCGAACAGAAATGCATAGCAAGTGGATGGAAGTTTTCAAAAATGCTTCGACCGCTTATATCTCAACAATGACTAAATCGATTTTAATGCAATAAATGACAAATGAAAGTACATGAATTGGACTACATATCAGATGGTATCCGGATCCGGAATTTTATCCGAATAATATATTTAATCGAAAAGAAAATATAAATAGATAAATTTTAAGTCTTTCCAGCAGTTAAAACAAACAAAATTTGACTATATCAATTAGATGAAATTATTAGTTTTCTGGTGATATCAATTTTATATTGAGTACATTAGTTGATCTAAAGTTATAGCCAAAATTCATTAGTCCATTATTTATTATTGAGATTGTTTTTAAGCATTAAAGTATGCAGCACATTTCATTCTGGCAACTCGCTGTAAAACAAAAAAATATAGCATACTTGTTCTTGTGTACGTTATGAAGTAAGTCGCTAATAGGTGGCGCCTTAAGCTAGCTGAGACACAAACCAATAGTTAATATATGAATTAATCCTACAAGTATGCTTTACTTTTTTTAAGAAAACAAAATATTCCATTTATATTAGCGTGGTGTATGCACAAAAGTAGTGCATACTTTGTGGGGTAAAATTAACAAAACTAAAAATCATGAAGCTGAGTACAATTTCACTCAGCTGGTACCAGGCAAACAGAAATGCACAGCAGGTGAATGGCACTTTTCAGAAATGCTTATAGGGCTATATCTCGAGGATAACTGAACCGATTTCAATGAATCTAATGTTATATGAAAGATCATGAGGTGGACTATATTCAACGGGTGTCCGTATCCGGAATTTTATCCGGATAATATGGAAATATAAAGGAAATGCAAGAAATGAGTCAATTTTAGGTCTTTCCGGAAACCGCACTAGACAAAAACTTGATCATTTCGAAACGTGGAAGCGATAAGCTTTCTAATGACATCAGTTTCATTATGATTGGATCAGTCGTTCCGAAGTTAAAGCCAAAATTCTATAGTGTTATCTTCCATTTGCGTTAGCGTGGCGTATGCACAAAAGTTCTGCATACTTTAAGGGGCAACATTGAGAAAACTAAAAATCATCAAGCTCAGTACAATTTCACTCAGCTGTTACCAGGCAAACAGAAATGCACAGCAGGTGGATGGCACTTTTCAGAAATGCTTATTGGGTTATATCTTGAGAACAAGTTAACCGATTTTAATAAAACCAATTTCATATGAAAGGTCATGAGGAGGACTATCTTTCCGCATTATCCGTATCCGGAATTTTATCCGGATAATATGCAAAAATGAAGGAAACGCAAAAAATTGGTAAATTTTAGGTCTTTCCAGAAGTCGCATATGGGAAAAATTGATCATTTCGAAAAGTGGAAGTGATAAGCTTTCTGATGACAATAATTTTAAAATGATTGGATCAGTAGATCCGAAATTATAAATAAATTTATATAAGTTGTTTTTTCCAAACAAAATATGAGAAACTCAAAATTTCCATGTGCCGCAGCACAATTTTGCTCAGCTGGTACCAGGCGAACAGAAATACAGAGCAAGTGGATATTGCCATTCATAAATGCTTAAAGCCTTATATCTTGAGAACAACTAAACCGATTTGAAAGATTTGTATGCCAAATGAAAGTTCAAGAAATGGACTATTTAATCAGATCACCCGGAATGGTAACCGGATACAAGAAATATGCTTTACCGGAACAAATGCAATTTAGTCTATACAGAGACTTATTGTAAACGGATTTTGATTATATGGACCACATGGAAAAGGGGAAAACTTATATTTTTTTCTGCATTGATCGCATTCCAATTGATCTACCCATTGGCTTTGTAAGCCATTCAAAAGTGCAAAGTGTCAATACAATGATTTCAAAGCAAGTTTGACTATTCAAAAGTTCTTGATTAAAACTTAGATTTTAATCCAAAATTTCTACAATAAATAAGTAGAAAGTAACCTTTGCTTTCCAATTCAACTATGAATTTAGAATCATAAAAATATTATTAATAGAGAAAAGGCAAAAGCAAATCGAACCTTAAATTCAAGTTTCATTTTCAAGGGCGAAAGAAATAAGGCAAAAATGATTTATCTGATGAAGATTGCCAAACATTTCTATGCCAATGAATTTTATTGGCAAATCTTGAAAAGCTTCAGTCTATTTTTCATTTCTGTAATCGTCACTGAAGAGTCGCGTGCTCTAATGATAATACCATCAAGGTTGGCAAAGGGGACGGTCTAAGGATATGGAAATGGATTGGAATGGAAAGGGAATACTGGATGCAACAAAAAGTATTCAAGGATTTCACGGACAATTTTCATCACTATAAAATTACACAACACAAAATTTCTTTTGGAAACTATCACTATATAAATCATAGGTATTATCATCATAAAAATAAAATAATCATTTAGATTTACCATATCAAGGTTGATTGTTATTTATTAAAGTGAAACTTTTTTAGCGAAGGGAAGTAAATCCAAAAAATATGAAAATGAAATGTGACGGAAATCAAAATTTGACGATGTTATTATTATATTGGAGCTATTTAGGCAAATACTATTGAAATGTCTCCGTGGCGTAGTGGATTCGAGTCCTGCACTGGGAATTTTTTATGAAGTGAAACTTTAGCGAAGTGGAGTAAATCCAAAAAATATGAAAATGACATCTCAGTTTAATTGTTAACAGAATATTTTAGTGAAATGATCATTGTATTGGCTGCTGAAGAAATGTATTTCCTCAATCACCGTTGGCATCTTAAGGTCACGGTGTATGTAGTATGGTGTTTCTAACATACCATGGTGCACCAGTTATGCGTCGTAGGGATTTGTTTTGAGTTTGAGCTTGCAACTTCTTGATGATATATGGTGCCGCAGTCCCCCATATTTGAATGCCGTATCGTCAAACTGGGGCCACAATTTGTTTATAGAGAGTCAACTTGTTTAGCAAGTCGAATTTTTTAATCTTTCGACAACAACATGGAGTGACTCTCTTCACATGAGTGCGCCAAGTAAGGCGCTTATGCAGGACCAGACCTAAATTATGATAAATGAAAATTTCTTTTCTATTGTTTTTCACATTTAATTTTAAATAAATTATTTTATAATTTCTTCATCATCACATCATCATCATCATTATAAATAGAGAAACTATTAGCACTTTAATACAATTTTTTTTATAATACAAAAAAAAAACAATGAAATTCATAATAATAATAATAATAATTAATCAGCAATCTAATTATTAATAGAATAATTAATAAAGCTACAAAGTCATTTGATTTTGAGGTTTTTTCATTTAAACAGAAACCTTTCTGTTTTTGTGTTACATAACTTTGCATTCACATAGAAAAATAGTAATAAAAGAATATAAATATCTTATTTATTGTTATAAAATTAATCAATATACAATAATTTTTATAAATTTTTTACAGTTCTTAATTAAAATTTTTGTTTTTATAGTAAAAAACTTCTAAATGAGACGACTTTCATATTTTTCGTTGTTTTATGGTCTTTCTTTTTTTTTTATATAAAAAAAGGTCAAATGTCAAAATGATTTCATTTCATTTAAATTTTTGAGAGCAGTTTAGTGTACACGAGTCAACACTAAATAGTGTTAACAGAAGGCAAATCACACTGTGTGCAGGCTATGATAAAAAGTCAAGTCATGTGTCTTTTTTGGATACAAGGCATTCAGCATTCAACTCATTTTGAATTCCTTATAGATGATCATTGATTCACAACATCATTCATCATATTGACGACTCTAGTGTACTTAGAGTTTATCATAAACATCATTCATTCTTTGTTTACTGTATTGTATAAATTTAATACTTTTTGCTGCTAACTACAAAAACAGAAAGAATTAAAAAAAATATCTAATCTTAGGAACGAAACTATTGTAGGAAGGAGCTTCTTCTTAAATATTTATCCAATTTATTAAGATGTACATACTACATAAATTGTTTTATGTTTATTATGATGAATGACTTTTACATAGAATAGTTTAATTGTTGTTTTAGTTTTGATGTTTTGATGTATGGAAACAACTTGCTCGCATGCATTGAATGCATTTATAATATTTGTTATTGTAATTGTTTGTTTATCTATTAATTTAAGAATTGCATTCATCATAGCTTAGCACCTCCCCCTCCCCCTCCTCCTTGTTATTTTCTTTTCATCACTTTATTAATTATTATTTTTATACTAATTTTTTCTTTCTATTTGTTTGTTTTCTTTCTATTTCTTGTATTGTTTTTTGGTTAGAGACTGAATGATGTTTTTGTTATGTTTATCCATGTTAGTTTTGTATTTGGAGTTAAGTTTTTAACCAGAATTTTATGATATTAGAACTCAGTACTCAGTGTAGTATTGAGTGGTGAATGATAGTCAAAAACTTGTGTAACCAATACAATGAGTACTTAGTTGTTTCGTTAGAGTGCACGAGCATTCAAACAAACCGAGTGAATTCAAGTAGAACACAAGAAGAATTCAAAAGAATTCGAATTAATTGGGAAATTGAGTGTTGCCACAGTTTTAAGAGTGAACATAATAAAATGTGTATACACAGACAGAGTCACATGTGTTCCTTATTGAGTTGCCTGCCTGTGCTATAGTGTGCACTTCATTCTGTCCATTCATGGTTTTGTTTTTAGTTCCTAATGTATGAGTTCTTTCTCCTTAACATTAACACAAAATCATTTACTCATTTTTCACATGACTAACTAACGTGAGGAGAGTGCATTCATGCACATATCTAATATGTAGGTAGGTCATTCATTAGCTTAGCAGGTACAGCGCATGCTGAACAATAACAACGACAGTGTTACGTACAAATCTCACTTTGATTTGTTGTTGATGGCGTTGGTGCACATGAATTTATCAAGGCAGCATTTGTTGTTCGATTTCCTAATGTTGCTGCTAATGATGCAGGTAATGAAGATGTTGCTGCTGTTGCTGCAGGTGTTGATATTGTTGTTGTTGTTGTTGTCGTTGAATCAGCCTCTTCTTGCTTTGTATTATTGGAGGAATTTGATGCTTGTTGTGCTGCTCCCATTAATACATTATTTGCATTTCCTGCTGCTGCTGCTGCTGCTGCTGCAACTTGAGCTAAAACTGTTGCTGTATTTGTTTTTGTTCGAGCTGCTACATCTGCTGCTGATGATGATGTATTTGTCGATGATGATGATGATGATGATGATGAATTCGTTGTGCTTACATTATTTTGATATTTGCAACGATTTAATGCAGCTTCACGCTCATTTGCATCAAAATACCAAACTGTAATGGCATAACGTGTACGATGTGCAGGTTGAACTTCATGTGGATTACGTTTATCAGACCAAAAGAATATCAAACGATCGAATTTTGGTGCAATATCAGCAACTGTATTACTAGCAGATGGGAATATTCTATACAAAAATACCATATACCATAAATGATTAATTAATTTTTCATTGCTTTTCAATTTGTTTAACGTACCTTAATATGCCACCACTTTCTGATGCATTCCAATCAATATTCAAATAATAAATAGCTGTAATGACACGTCCATCTTTATTTGGATTATCCACATGGGCAACATAATGTGCCCCAGAACCAGGATAACAAGCAACCATAGCCTGTAATATTTTTGAAAGGAATTTAGAGATAGATGAGATCTCAAATGAATTGCTTGATTTTGCTTGACTAACCTTTGTTCTCTCTCTTATGTTATATTTGCCTAAAATACCATTATTTTTCATGGTATTCGCACGATAAACAACTGCATCAATCTACAAAAAATATAAAATGCATTTCATTAAATGGTAAAAATTGAAAATAATCAAATACATACTTGATTGATTAGATAACCAACATTTGAACAACCTGGTTCTAATCCTTTTACCCAAGTTATTTTATCACCGCGTATCGTCCGCTGATCCTTCTCATTTACTTTTATATTATTAACTAATTGACCATCCTATGAATTGGAGAAAATAGAAAACGTTTAGTAAAACACTCTCACTCACTCATCTGATCTTCTCTGATTAAATGTGTATTTTGCTTACCTTAAATACTCCAGCATTGTACATGCGATGCACTTCATTTAATATATTGAGACCCTTTTCCATGCCTAGGAAATCATCCACAACCGATAAACCATATTGATTCATATCATTTATTATATTACGGCATAAATCCTCATAACGTCGTTCACTGCAAAAGAATATCAGAAAAATATTAACATAAATTAATTTTTATATTAAATCAAAAAAGAAATTCTTTACGAAATTATTTTTAATTTATTTTAATCTAATTTTTTCCATTAACTTCAAAATTTATTTATTATAAGGTGAAAGTTGCAAAACTATAGAACCACCTAAACAAATTTTGATTTCTTAAAAACGACAGACTGTAGGGTATCATCACAATGTTCTGCGAAAATGTTTGGAAGGCAAAATAACAAATTTGAATGGTCAAATGGTCAAAAATTTTAATAAAACAAAAAAAAAAAAGCTTTCTTTTCCTGTTGCATTTCTATAGAACTAATTCATGGCTCTTTTCTGATGACATGCCAATACCCTTGGATATATACCCAATACCCGTCTGGGCCATCCAGGTTCCCCCCATTATTTTTATCAGAAAATATGACCTTAAACAGGAAAAGTTATTAAAAATCAGCCAAGTGCGAGTGCTTTCTTACCATTTTGAAATTCAACCATTTTCTTTCCATGGTTAATCAGCAGACACTTCTAGAAATGTTGTCTAATATCGATTTATTTCTTATCGATACAAAAAAACAAATAAATAAAATTGAAAACCGACATGATTTTTGCACACTCTTAATAAATAAATATACCCAAAATAGAAATATGACTCTTAATTACAATAAATTTGTTCTTAATGACTTCACTTTAAGTGGCAACCCAACCCAGTCAACCCAGTCAACCCGTGGATTCAGTGGATTCTGTGTTGAAAGCGCAAAACCTGATTAATCACATCATTAAAATATATTGATATATTGATTTCTTTTTAGTATTTACAAAATGCAATTCTCTCGGTTTACTTTTATCTCATTTACTATTCACTTCTCTTCTTCATCCACCCATCTCTTTCATTAAAAAACACACACTTTCTTTTCACTTATTCAATTTATTGTTATCTTTAAAAAATTGCATTTTACAACTGTGACTACAAATGTTAATTAGATATTTTTTTTTTTTTATTTTTTTTATGGGGGAAAAACCCCAACTTTATTTAACATGAATGCAATTCAAACATACAACCGACGACTGACTATCAATATACATCAATTTTTTTTATATATTTTCATGATTTTAAACCATAAAATATGACAAATTTATTGAAAAACTGTTCAGTCACGTAGACATTTTTCAAATGTAAGTGAAGTTTCTTGTTTAGATTTTCTGGTTTTTCTATACAAATGAGCAAACAAAATGTACATAACAAGAAAAAGAAGGTTTATGCAATAAATATTGAAATCACAGAAACATTGAAAGGAGAAAGAGAGTTTTGCAAAAATTCAATATTTAACAGAAATAGAAACAAAAATATTATTAGGACTATGCATTAATTTTAAAGGTTTTTTCACCAAAAATGGGGCTTTATTTCGATTTCAAAATGGATTGATACATCATTCAAAGTACTGTCCGTCGCTAGCCACAACCTTTTCCCATCTTTCTTTCAATTTCCGGATTCCGTTTCTACAAAATTCCGGCTTCTGGGCGGCTATGAATGAATCGGTCCATTTTTTGGTCTCTTCATATGAAGAGAAGCGGTGTCCAGCCAGCTTACGCTGCATCTCCCGGAACAAGTGGTAATCCGAAGGAGCAATGTCTGGGCTGTACGGCGGGTGGGGTAGCACTTCCCAGTTGAGCGTTCCAAGGTATGTTTTGACGACCTGTGCAACATGCGGCCGAGCGTTGTCATGCTGCAAAATAACCTTGTCGTGTCTTTCGACCGTTTCCGACCGTTTTTCAAGCAATGCTCGGCTCAAACGCATCAATTGACGTCGGTAGACTTCCCCAGAGATGGTTTCGTTGGGTTGGAGCAGCTCATAGTACACCACACCCTTCTGATCCCACCAAATACAGAGCATGAGCTTCGAACCATGAATATTCGGCTTGGACGTCGATGGCGCCGGTTGGCCGGGCTTGACATATGTTTTTTACGCTTTGGGTTATCGTAATGGATCCACTTTTCGTCGCCAGTCACAATACGATGCAAAAAACCCTTCCGGCCAAGTCGTTCAAGCAGCAATTCGCACGTGAAAAATCGGCGTTCGACGTCTCTCGGCTTCAACTCGTATGGCACCCAATTACCTTGCTTTTGGATCATTCCCATCGCTTTGAGACGTCTGGAAATGGTTGCTTGGTCAACGTCCAACGTTTCGGCGAGCTCTTCTTGCGTTTGGCACGGGTCTTGGTCCAGCAATGCCTCCAATTCTGCGTCTTCGAACCTTTTGGGCTGGCCAGGTCGCTCCTTGTCCTCGGTATCAAAAACACCACTTTTGAAGCGTCGAAACCAGTACTCACAGGTTGAAATCGATGGAGTATGGTTCGGGTAGGCATCCAACAGCAATTGACGGGCTTGGGTGGTATTTTTCTTCAAATTGAAGCAAAAAAGCAAGGCTTCCCGCAAATTGCGTTTTGACGGCACGAAAGTTGACATACTCGGAGCACAAAAAAACTATGTTGTGTACACTTCAGCGAAATGACAGATACTGGTAAACAAAGCCTAATGATGAGGCTTTGACATGAATATAGTTACAGTATTGCCAGATGCGATACTGTTGTAAATAACGCCATCTGTGTGCAACCTTTAAAATTAATGCATAGTCCCAATATATATTGTAAAAGTTGTCATTCGGTAGACGTAACTTTGAGATATATCATATACCCATAATAGGTTTACATGAAGTAGAGATGGGTGCGAGGCGAGGTCACTTCGAGGTCACATTAAAAGCTCATTGTAATGTCACAGACACACATGGATCTAATCATGTTGCCATAAATATTGAAATAATCCTATAGAAAAACAAGAGAAAAATGTACTTTACAGAGTTTAACGTTTTAAGGCAGATCATATTTTTCTCCAGAAACCATAGACATCCCTAAAGCTAAATGGGAAAATAGTGTTAGATATTTAGAGGTCATCTTGAACATGTGTCTAAGTCAAACAAACATACATGAGTTTTTCTAATAAGAACATGAATTTGAATCTGAATTTGTATGGGAGCTATAGGATCCAGGAATCCCAGGGTCTTGAAATTTATATTGTTGGTGGACATGGGTCGTATTTCAAGTGTTCAAATTAGTACTAAAACAACAAAAAAGTTTTTCTAATTACAATTAAATATCATTTTGGGTTGGTATACAAGGTACCCCTCCCGTCTAGTGATCCAATTCGACTGGTTTCGACAAGTATAGTTTGTGGGGTCTCTGATGACTCCTTCTGTCTTCATCACAAACTTATAATACTATTAACTGCGTGAAGAGCACATACAATTAGAGATAAAGTGTCGACGTAAGGAAGTCTATGGAAATGAACTAATCCTTAATTAAGAAAATAATAAAAAAAAAAATTGAAAATAGAAAATATCGTAAGAAAATAATAATAAAAAAAAAAAATTTAAGATAGAAAATATCGTAAGAAAATTTGTAAGAAAAAATCCTAATTAATAAATCTTAAACATTGAACAGAATAAAACAAAAAAAAAGAAATTAACTAAATTGAAAAGAAAAACAATTAAAAATAAGAAATAAAGTAAATAACAATTTTTTATTTTAAAGAGTTAATTATTTTTTAAATTTTTAAATTGATTTTTTGTTTATTTGTCTATTTTATTTTATTCCTTTACTTTTAAACATTTTTTTATTTTTATTGTAGTATTAATTATTGTTGCTTAAAATATTTTTCTTTTATTTATAATTTTTATTTATTTAGTTCTTTATTTATTTATTTGTCTATTTTATTATATAATCTATTTATTTTTAATAAGATTTTTATTTTATTGGTTCATGTATTTATTTATTTATTTATGTTGTAATTTATGTGATTGTTTATTTATTTATTTATGTTATAATTTATGAATTTTTTATTTATTTATTTTTTAATAATTAATTAATTAAATGTGATAATTTAATTTATTTCTTTTATATATTTATTTATTTAATTGTTAATTATTTGTAAGCAATATTATTGCTTAACTTGTTTTCCTTTAATTATTAAATTAAACCATAATTTATTTTAGTTGTCTATTTTGTTATAAAATCAATCAGATTTAGTTAAGTTTTATTTTTTTTTCTTATTATAAATAATAATTTATTTATTTATTTAGTTGCCTTCGGTAATTACTAAATTTCATTTTCCAGTATTTATTTAATTATTTATTTCTTTATTTTGTTATTTACTTAATTTCTTAGTTATTTGTATATTTTATTAATTAATAAATTTATTTGTTTGTTTATTTAATTAAGTACGAATTCATTTAATTTGATTTGATTATAATTTATTGCTTTATTTTAACCAAATTATTTATATCTTCACGAGGTGAATAGTATTATAAATTTGTCATGAAGTTTGTAACAGACAGAAGGAGACATCGGAGACCCCATAAGTATATAGGTATATTCTTGATTATACCATATTGACTAACCATAAAAATTTCAAGATCCAACGCCTACTGGATCGTATAACTGCCACACAAATAATTTTTTTTTTTTTTTTTTTTTTTTAACTGCCACACAAATACATATCTCGGTCTCAATGTTGAAATGCTGTATGTAGACTAATAATGAAATATTTTTGTATGATCAATTACAGGAGAATAGCAGCGTTTTTTTTTTTCAAACTAAACATTTTTTTATTTAATTTTTTGTCCATGATTAGATGAAATATTATTTATGGATTAACCAATTTCAAATAAAATTTCTATAATTTTGTATAGGAAACCACCCATTATATATTTTATTTCTAAAGATAATCACGATTACTATATATAAAATATTGTATGAAATTAATAAATAAATAAACAATATTAATATAATTAATTATAAATAAATTAATTGAAATATTCACCATAAGAAATTGTCATCATGGAAATATTGTTCAGCATTCGCTGGTTGTGCTGAACGCTTAAAAAACTTATTATAATCTGTTGTTGCTGATGTTGAAGTTATCATGATTTGTTAATTAATTTGTGTTAAATTTTATGTTTATTGTTAATTGATTTATTTATTTAAAAATAAATTCAATAAATTCTCACAAATACGAGTATTGTACAATAAATAAATCACAGCACAATTTAATGGTCAATTATTTTTGTATTTATTTATCACAATAATTTCAGTATTTGTTTTGTATTGTTATTATTTTATTAATTTGTTTATAAGAATACTGTTCTTTTACTTTTATTTAATTTGTTGAGATTTTCTTTATTTGTTGTTCATTTGTTTGTTTCTTCTAAATTACTTTCATTCTTTCTTTTCTCCTATCATGTATTTTTGTTCCGACTTCTCACGTACTCCACGTACAACTGAATAACGTTAGGCGGCGATTGCCTATTAAATTTATTTTCTACTCATGAGTAAGAGGGATGATGGCGGGCAATAGAAGAAGGAAGCGTGTGTTCAAAAGCCGGGTGTGATAGGCGGAGGCGGCAGCGGCACCAACAACACAATAACTGGATCAGGTAAACCAAATACTCGTACAACACAACAAAGAAACAAATGAAAATGACAAAATTTTGCAAGGGCAAAGGGACAGTTAATTTTTTCTTTTGGTATTTTTATACCGTTGTTTGCTTTCTTTTCTTTTTTTTTTACTCTCTTTTAGTAATCTTTGTTTACATATTTATTTAATTGTTTTTTTTTTTTTTTTTGTTGATTTAGTTATTGCAAATGCAAAATTCTTGCTAATTTCTGCATTGCAATTGAAGAGAAGTGGTGTGGAGAGTAATGAAGAGCAGAAGTCACCACGATTACTAACTGATATCAATAGTGAAGTGAATTGAGTATAATTTTTTGTAAATTACAAAACTACTTCAGCGTGCAATATGTCATTAGTTTGAAATTATATTTGCTTTACACAATATTTCGTTTTCTTTTTGCTATTTGTTCATTTCTCACGTAATTACTTTCGCACAGTTGTATTTGTTATTATTATTTCAATTCTCGCGTTCGCTTTCATAGAAATGACCGCACGCGCTGACTGTTTCAAACCGAATGTAATGTGCGGGGAGAGCTCCAAACTTCATTAGAAACATGGGTGATTAAACGAAAATATTAACACACAGAGAGGGAGAGAGAGAGCATGACAATCAATCTTTGACCAAGCTCACGTAGAGAGAATTCAATAATCAAATCACATAACACATTTTTCAAATGCTTAACAAAAAAAACTGAGTATGTAGATAAGTGGCATTGTGAGAGCATGAGTAAGCAAGCAAATGGATCAATGAATGAACCCAAGAGCAAGAGAGAGGAGAGAGTAAAGATCAAGAGTGAGAGTTTTAGATTGTTATAGTTTTCTATGAATAGTTTGTTTGTTTTTGTTTTTCATTTAATGGGAATTAATCGATAAGCGTGTAAAAATAAATGTAAAAAAAGTGCGAGTCAGACTTGTACACGGAAAGTTCCGTACCAGATTGGGGTTTGTATGGGTTTATGCCGATTTGACTGATTTCCAAAAAAATATTTACTGCGCCTATGTAAAACTTATAGTGTTTAAATTTCCGTTCAAAAGTCTAAAAATAAAAAGAAATGTCGAATAAGAACTTGAATTTTAATGGTGAAGTTGTATGGGAGGTACCTCCCCTAGTTGGCCGATTCCAACAGACGTATAGCGTCTATATCAAATACTTATAGTGTCTAAATTTCAGTTCAATAGTCCAAAAAACAAACAAGTTTTTCTAATAAGAACCTGAATTTTAATGGGTTTTGTATGGGAGGTACCCTCACTAGTGTTCCGATCACATTGAAATTTCGACACTGTAAGTTTCTAATATATAGCCACCAACCAAGCAAATTTCAAGATCTTGGGGTTACTGGATTGTATAGCTGCCATACAAACCAAAACATTTCTCTTATAGGGATCCCTTTAAATTTATAAAAATATGTAAGTTTTAGTAATTGTTTTCGTTCCCCGAATAGAACTGCACATTCTGTGAAAATGAATTCTCTAGCTCTTACGGTTCATAAGATATAGCACGAGGACAGACGGACGACTTCCATTTGGTACACTTTGGGTCCGGAACCCTAATAAAAACTAAACACATTTTCTCATTAACAAAATATAAAAATTGCCAGATTGTTTATACAAAAATTAAAGATCAGTAGATTTTCCATAATCTTTTAACAAAATTATAAAATATAT
The DNA here is from genome assembly GCA_037043295.1 of Amiota minor. Taxonomy (NCBI): domain Eukaryota; kingdom Metazoa; phylum Arthropoda; class Insecta; order Diptera; family Drosophilidae; genus Amiota; species Amiota minor. The sequence goes on from JBAMAW010000382.1 coordinate 2,250,068, forward strand.
TTTCTTTACTTTACCATTTTAATTTAATATAAATGCATTTTTCTAATTTGAAAAGGCTTGTATTCTTTTCAAAAAATCTGGCAATGCTCCTCTGCTTTTATAAAACAACAAAGTTTGTTAGTGTTTTGTCTACAGGCCCCCTATACACACCCTGCATTCTAGAGCACTCTGTTTCTACAATGTTCTGTGCGGTTAAGCTAATATGTAGTTGACTTTTAGCCCATAGAGTTGAGCGAGCAGGCGAGCGCCAGCCGCCACCATCGCATTTATTTCCGTACATTTGTTGCGCACTCGTTCAGTGTTTCTTCTTCGTCTTTTTCATCAACCACACTTACGTCCCGCACAATCCCATTAAATATAACAACAAACGTCAAACGTGTATAGTAGCAAGACGCGACATTAAAGAAAAAAAAAAAAAATACACGCTCATGAGCGCGAGCACGTAGCGCAAAATCAAACACAGGCATAGATACACTTATACAAAGAAACAATAAGACCAGTATAGCACATATGTACATACATATATGTATCTAAGTTTCTACATATTTGTATAGGCTACTTCAACACAATACACTCAAGATGACATGAAGAAGAAGAATACCAAACAAAAAACCATTTGAATTTGAAAGACAATTGTATGTAAATTTTAAAATTATTTTTAAAAATGAATAAACTTCACTAAAAACCCCGAAAAAAAAATAGTCTATAGCAGTGGTTCTTAAACTATGCAATCTGTGGGTAAGCGAAACAACTTTGATTATTTGGGATTGGGGATGTGATACCCGAGGTGGAGTTCACAGACTACATAAATTTAAGAAGCACTGCTTTTCAGTCCAGAGCAGTCCTTCTCAAACCATGTACCACGAAATTTAAATGCTGAATAAGATAGAAAAGTACTTAAAGTTTTAAAGTTTGAAGAAAAGCAAAATTTTACACAAACGTAAGATGAATGTGCACTTGTGTAGACTGGCTCGTTGGGGCAGAGGTTAGTGCACTGGGCTGACATCCCAAGAGTCGCGAATTCAAGGCAAGTCTGGTCCAGCACTTTTCTTAACTAAGCTGAAGGCCTCTGTCCCTATTACTCATATTAAAAGAATAGGTTATAATTTGTAATTATAATCTTAGTTCTAACAAATAAAATATTTAAATAAATCTGCACGTGTATTTCAAGTTTATAGTAAACCGAAGGGCCTTAGTAGCCAGTGCTTTATTTATCCTTAAGTTAGTTTTCGATTTTTTTTAAATTTAGGGACTAAATATAGAATAGATATCCCATCGAAAATGTTTCTTATTTGACTTGACAGGAATATTGTGAGAGGCTCCGAGATACCTTCATCAGATTCTGGTTGTTCCAACAATTGAAATTACAAAAAAATGTAAAAAACAGATTAAAAATCACTGGTCTAGGGGTTTTTTTTTTTTTTGTTTTTACGATGAATGAAGGTAAATTAAACAAAATAGGTCATTAGCCTATTTCCTGAGACTAAGCACATACTTAATATCATTAAATTTAAACAGATAGAAAAATAAATAATAAAAAATAGAAAAAAAACTACAATTAATTACTACTTGCTGTGTACAGTTCTATTTATAAAGAAAGCAAGAAAGCAATCTTGATTTGTATCACCAAATACGAGTATCCCCAATCTCTTTTGCCCTTAACTATAACACATTAGATAAATATATAAATATGAATGTTCTCGTACATCTATGAATCTGTGAATTGATTTAAACCACCACCATCATCATCATCATCATCATCATCAGTTGTTGTGTGGTGTAGCCATGGGCACGTAGTTACGCACTTTGTTGGCTTTTGAGTTTTGTATGGGAAGCTGTGAGAAGTTTAAGTAAACCAAAACACAAGAGAAGGTTAACTTCGGCCATACGAATATTGTTATACTCTTCATGTTCCCCTTGAAAACGTCTTTGCCTTATGCTTAGGGTAAAATCAGTTAACATTGAGACCGAAATATTTATATGGATCTTGAAATTTCATGGATTTTTGAAATTTTTTAGTGTTCAAATTTCTGTTCGATAAAACAAAAAACACATGAATTTTAATGCGACGTTTGCAAGGAAGATTTGTATGGGAGGTACCCCCCACCCTCCTAGTAATACGATTCGACTGGTTCCGACAAATGTACAGCGAATGGTGATGAGAGAAAACTTTGTTTAAAATTTCAGATATCTAACTTAAAAACTAAAAGAACAGTTTGCATTCATACAGACAAACAGATGGACATGGCTTAAAATCAAATCGTCACATTGAGCTGATTAAGAATATACCCTACATACTTTATGGGCTCTACGATATCTTCTTCTGTTAGTTACAAACTTCATGACAAATTTATAATATACTGTTCACTGCGTGAAGAGTATAAGAATTGACAAAGAAAACTTGACCTTGAGGTGAATTAATGTAAATGCGTGCGTGCGTGCGTGATTAGTGTCGGCAAAAAATGGTGAATTCATGGTGAAAGAAAGACTGACTCAGTGTGTGTGTGTGTGTTTGAGGTATGGTAAGTTTTTGTCAACACAAGTTGTTGAAATGTGTTCAAATTGTCTGTCTTGAATATGATGGATGATTAGGTACAATATATTGTATATTGTACATTTTGGTGTGTAATGAATGAATGTTGTTGTGGCGTACCTGTGAATTATCACAACGAAAGCACGTAGCAACAATTTATGCCTATGTGTATTTTGATAAAAAAAAAAAAATGTATTTGGTGTAATTTTTTCGTAAACATTAAACTAAAACGGAATAATATGAATGAAACTTACTACTAATGGATGCTTAACAAAATGTTGTAAACACTCAGATTTTAAATTTACAATACCAGTTTTCTTGAGAGTGTGAAATATTGTAAATAAAATTAATTCATTAATCACGTTTTGGTTTTTTCTTAATGAAATTTCTTATCACTTTTTTGTAAATTCGAAACATTTCAGTATTCAAATACAAGCACAAATAAGAGTCTTTTCTTGGTAATTGGGTAAGAAGGAAAAATTTGGGGTCTGGCTGTTTCGTGGACAAGGCTGAGTATTTCGCGTGAATATGTAAGTAAGTGTATGCAACGGCTAAGAAATCCTTTGAATTTCCGTGATTTATTTATTGTAGGATGGCAACATTTTCCCTTCGCCCAGTTCAAGAACAAAGTCAAGTAAACAAATAATTACTATGTAATAACTGTGTTTATGACAAGTCTGTGTTCCAAGAACCTCCCTTTCTGGTGAATTTTTAGAATTCCATACAAGCCCTCTGTGGTTAAAACTCGAATTCTTAGAAGGTAGGGTGATTTTCACTTACACTTTGTGATTCAAATTATATCCTCTACAATTTAGATTTCTTGGCTACTACATAAGTGAAGACAAATAATGGTCCACCAGTCCATGAACTTTTTGGAGTTCAAAGTGGTAGTACTTTTTGGGTACGAAGTCTTACCAGAGGCTGTGTCTGGTACCACGGATGGTCAGGAGCCCAAGGAACTTGTTCCGTCCTGGCCAGTGGTTATCCAGAGAGCAGAAGAGGTTTTGGTTGGGCCTCACTCCCGACCAAGAAGAGTGTCATGACTTTGGTACCAAGAAACGTTGATTGATTGTTGATTGTATTATTTTTTGGAAAGTTTGACTGCACAATTTTGTTATCATCAGTTTTTCACTCTCTATTTACATCAACAATAATAGTCAATGGCATATTGAAGTACAATGATCCTTAGAAATCAAACTAACTTCTCGGTCACTGATCCATAAAATAGATGAGACTTAATAGGTAATTTAATATTCACATTAAAACAAATTGGAACATAAAATACTGATTTTATACATGCCCATTAGCCAACAGATCACAACAGAAACAAGTATTTTAGAACAATTTGTTGTTGTTGCTTGGATAAGTTTGTATTACCATCATGTAATGAGATCTTTAAAATGACATCATACTTAACAATTTCAGACTGATTAAAAGATTAGTTTGTGAATGGCAGTCATGACATTGAAAAAGAACATTTTTTGTGATTTTACAATCACTGGAAAACGTAAGTAGAATATCGAGCAGTGATTTTTGATTATGATTATGAAATCTAAATTGATGACATTAAAACGAAAATACTTAAGTTTTTAATACGATTGATCTGGAGATTGAATTTATTAAACATTTAAACCTTAATGAGTTGAAGATGTTATTTTACTTATATCTTCCCAAAGGGAACACACTTATTGAATTAAGTAATGAAAGATGATCGATGATTAATAGAATAGAATCTTTTGTGATTTTACTACAAAATAAAATCAAAAAATATCAATCAGTTGTTTGTTTGTGTTTTAACGAAGACTCAGTTCATAAGATTGAAAAGAAAAACTTTGGTTGGGGTCATCATTCTCAAGTGCAAAGGTAGTGAAAATACAATTTCCCCAATAAGGTGCATGTTATTTACCCAATATGATATTTTTTTTTTTTTTTTTGTTGCATTTTGAACAATACTACGAGTATTAAGAAAATTCTCTTTTATAAAATTTGCACATTTGCTAATTTTAGACGGAAAAATTCAAGAAATGTGTTAAAACTTTACAGCTTAATAAAATGCAATCTAAATTCATAGCCACACCCCAAAAATGAAAATAATTAAATGATTTCATTATAAATGCATAGACATGCATATGGAATGCATGAAATATATCTGTCTGTGTATCTCATCATGTAAACCCATTAAAAGCGTGACCACCCATCGTGAAATGCACTCGCACATTAATGATGAATCAGAGGCGACAATAGAATGAATGTTGAATTTATTATGATCGCATTTCTTCGGAATCAATTTAACTCAAGTGTGTGAAAATTATAATAAAACTACAAACAAATGAAATGAATAAATAGATAGATGAATGTGTAACGATGTGAGTGTGCGTATCTATCTATCTATCTGTTTGTATGTTTAACAGGTAAACATAAATCATGGAAAAAAACTGCGCAACAAATAAACTAAATTATATAAATTGCAATGAATCTGATTGCACTGAATACAAAAACACAAAATGCATTTTTTGCAAGACACATAACCAACAAACCAATTCACAATTTAATCCACCAACAAAATGTTCTGCTCCAGAAAGCAAACAGAAAACAGATACTTTGCTTGTTAAGTGTCGTCAGAAAGAGAACGAAAATATATTCTTACTTACAATTAAAAAGAAAATGTTTTGGATTTGCAATCTAATCAAATTCCAAATATTTGAACGAAATTAAGAAAACAAATACAAACAAAAAAAACCAACACAAGCCAACAAAAGTCATAAATAAATTAACAAAACAGATGGTTTTTTTTATTTCTATTTTTTGCATTTCTTTTCTTTTCTTTATAATCATAAGAATATATACAAAAATATACAATCAGATAGATTGCAATTCAGAGAAACAAACGGACGGACAGACGGGAAGAAATATGATTAAATTAAAGCGTGACTAGCGCAAGGCATCACGGGGAATTGTGATATATTTACTTATGTATCTTTTTTGCTCATGGAGCAATACTTTTCTTGTTCTATAATATTTGGCTAAGGAAAGCTTAAGTAAAAGTATGTCAGACTTATCAGTTATTTACTGATACACATACAAATACTCGTAGTTATATCTATGATCGGTTGTTGTGATTAGTGATGATGACGACGGTGGCAAAGAGTCAAAGGTAGGGAAAATTTAAAGAAATTAATCGCAAAATTATCTAGTCTATATAGTGAGTGTGAGTGAGTGCTTTTCTAATCTATAATTTTTATATTCTTGACGCAGTGAAGTTGATAACAGGCAGAGATATCGGAGACCCCATAAAGTATTTACGTATATCTTAATCAGTATGTATGCAAACTATTTCCGCAGTTGAAATTTCGCACAAGACGCTCAATGAGCCGATTCGGACCACTAGGAGGGGTACGTCCAATACAAACTCCTGAATTACAATAAATTCCTCTTCTTACTAGAAAAACTTTTGTGTTTTTTATGTATTATCGAATTGTATCGTTGAATAGTAAAGTTTCAACTATCTATTGGTCCAATCTTTAACTACAAGTTGATAATGACGCTGTCAATTTTAGCGCCCTAAGTTTTTGACAGTAGTTTAGTTTTAACCTTCCGCTGAACGATGTATATGGATCGTTTCTCTTTGGAATAACGCTTTGATATACTGAAAACTTGTTTTGAATGTGAGCGAACTACTCTGAGGAGAATTTTGCACAAAGATCTTGGTATGTTTGCATTGAAAATTTAACTTCTTTAGGAATTGGAATACAAAGTTTATGCTTCGCTGATTGGCCTTTGAATGAGTTCAACGACTAGCCTGATTTTGCAAGAAAAATCATCTATTGTCATCTCGGTGGCTACGTAAATAAACAAAATTGCAGAATTTAGGAAATGGAAAATCAACACATTGTCGTACAGAAGCCAATGCATCCAGCTCGAGTCATTGTGAGGTGCGTATTTTGAAGTGGTGGCGTCATTGGCATTTTCTTTCAATGGTGAACTCTATCGAAAAATGACAACTGACTGGAAGATATCGATCTCAAAGAGCTATGGCTTCAACAAGACGCATAGCATGAACCTTCTGCGCACAACAACAGTGTGATTAGCCGTTTTAATGATGCGCATTAAATGATAAAGTTTAAGCCGACAATCTTCAAACAATTGATCATTTTCACACCGAAATTGTCCATGAAAGAGTGGACAAAGTACTTGAAAATCGTGCTACCAAGCCAGTGAATGAAATAAATTTTCATATTTCGATTGGAAAAATCACTCTAACTTTTGTCCATTTAATAACCAAACCAAAATCGGACCAAAAGAAGGCCGGCCCACTCTTTAGTATCATGTGGCTTTAATTTAGAAGCAGAATCAGATTTTTCAATACAAAGAAGCCATTTTATATCCTTAAAATATGTAGTAATGAGTAGCATTTCTTTGATATTGTCATAGGTAGTTCTATCAAAATTCTTGTGGTTACATTCAGTTACTCAAATAGAATCACCTTTTGGAATTTTTCTTTTCAAATTTCCTTATTTACAATATAAAAGAAATCTACCTTTGGACTTAACAGTTTACAGTTTCTATTGTAACTTTAAGAAGAAACCTGGATTTATAAATTTTTTTTTAATCGAAACAAAACAAGACTTCACAGAAATTCAAAAAAAAAAAAAAAAAACATAAACAATAAGACAGGAGAATATATAATTATTAGATCAGAAATACATCAATAGGAAATTTTGTTCATATTTTATATTTTTTATAAACCCAAAATTAAAGAACCCCAACACAACACAAAATTAACCATGGTCGAGTACAATCGCCAACCGTGCCCTATACGCATTGTCGAGGATTGCGGCTGTGCATTTATGATGGGTTGTATAGGTGGTTCATTATTTCAATTCATGAAGGGATTTCGGAATTCACCCGCGGGTCTGTCACGTGCTTTCTATGGCGGCTTAGATACTGTTAAAATGAGAACCCCTCTAATTGGTGGAAGTTTTGCTGTATGGGGCATAACATTCAGTACTGTCGATTGTTGTTTGGTTCACTATCGACAGCGTGAAGATTCATGGAATTCTATAATAAGTGGTGCAGCAACTGGTGGTGTGCTGGCGGCACGCAGTGGCCTCAAGTCAATGGCAAATAATGCATTTGTAGGTGGATTAGTATTGGCAATGATCGAAGCAGCTGGCGCAGCGGTAGCCACCATCTATGCTGCTGACGACGATGACTCTCTGAATAAGAATCTTCAGCATGAAGGGAATATGGAGGGCATTATATGGCATATGCCACCATTATATTTAAAAATGAGAATAGCGAATGTGCAACGAACGATGATGCCGACAAAGTGACTTTGTCAGAGAAGGTCAAGAGAGCGAATTTCTTTTAAGTTTCGTTATTTTCTCTCAGTTTTTATTTTTGTGTGTGAGTGAATCTTGCAAATCTCGCAAATCTTTTTGAACATTTTTCCTTATGTCAAGTCAAAATTGTGTACATGTAGAAATGGATGAAGAATACTGTGATTACTTATATATTTTGTATAATGAAACTATTAACGGAAACATGTACTGCGTTTAAAAAATCAAAATAATTAAATTAAAATTTGTTTTATTTCTCTTCTTCTCTCGTACTCACTTTGCATTGCCTATGAAATTATCATCGGCCAGTCCAATTTGGTAGCTGGAACTCTTTTCGTTTTGGGCATTTTGATTGTTGTACATGGATGGTGGCAACATGGGTGGCGGCATTGGTTGCCCAAACTGCTGTTGCTGAGATAATTGCATATGAGGCTGAGGTTGTTGCTGTTGCTGTTGTTGCTGAACTGTCGATAAAATGGTAGGTGATTGAATTTGTAGTACATCCGGCATTTGATTCCGTACAGCAGCAGCAGCACCATCACCACTACTACCATTGGTGGTCACAAGGCCATTGGCATAATTGCAATTGCTAACATTTGTCATTTGTGTTGTTGATTCACAGCCAAAATCTGGTGGCAGCACAGCCAGCATATTATCAATCACATCTGGCCAATTGACATTTTCATTTGTTTGGTGTTGTTGTTGTTGTTGTTGCTGCTGCTGTTGTTGTTGATGATACTCGTATTGTTGTTCTTGATATTGTTGGTATTGTTGTTGTAGCTGCGGATCTACTGGAGACATCATTTGAGCCGTTGAACAATTCGCTGTGATGCCAGCGCCAACATAATTCATGCTCAAGCCACTAGTATCATTACTACTAGTACTACTACTACTACAACTACCACTATCTAAGGTAGTTGCTGCCACAGCCTGTTGTAGTTGTTGCATTCGATTGTTGTTTTTCTTTTGGCGAGCCAATAATTTGCACTCGGACTTGTGTGTGGGCCAGTCTATGTGTTGATGTGAAGAGGAACAATAATAAATGGTTCTGCACTTGGCACAACGCAAGAGTTGCTCAGTTGTTCCACAAATGGCACAGCGCGCTAGTGGCTACCGTCTGCGATTGTTGTAGCTGTTGATGTTCCATAATGCAATTATTAAACAATACTTTAAAATTCAATAAAAGAAATAAAACTTAAGTGTCCTTGCGTTGCCCTTTTTTACATGGCAGTAGCAACAGCTGCGACGATGGCGATAGTAGCGTCTATGTCAGCACCCAAGAAATACATCATTATAAGATATGTGTTGTTGCTCTTTGTTGTTGTTTTTTGTTCACCAACTTTCAAAGAGACAAACGACGAGAACGCGCTACTCTGTTCCACTTAGTACGACCTTGAGGTTAAGCAGCTTACTGAGAGTGCAAGCGAGAGCGCGAATGCGGGGGCAGTAAATGCTCAATGGTTCAACTTCCCCACCAACTCACATACACAACAGCAGCAACAGCAGACAATGAACGAGCAAACGAATCGTTTTCAGCTGTTTTCTTTGTCGTTTGCCGTAGTCGGCGGCGATGGAAGAGAGCGCACCAATATGCAAGCAAACTCACTTTGCACTCATTTCGTTTTTTTTTTTTTGTTAATTTCTTTCGTTTATGAGTGTATTTTAATCACGTAGGCCGCCGTCGTCGTCGGCCGACAACTTTTGATGAAACGTTAATATTTTTAACAAAAGCAACAACCAACAGCAACAAAATTTAAACATAAAGTTAATTTGGTTTTTGGTCGCATTTGCTGTTGTTGTTATTGTTGGTTTTGTGTTTGCACTCGATATTCTTGTTGTTGTTTTGTTATGTTATGTTACTCTTTCTTCAGACAGAAGACAGACAGACACAGTCTGATTCTTGGGGCTCTCTGATTGCACTGATTTTTTTTTTTTCTCAACTTTTTCGAAGTATTTCTTTAAAAGTTTTTCTTGCATTTGATTCTAAAGTATTTTCTTTTAATAAAAACATTTTATTTTAACACTAACAATGCAAAAAAAAAGTGAAAATAAAACAAATTAAACTTTCACACACACAGATAGTTCACAGTTTTTGAGTTTGTGCTCAAATATCACAAAGTAGCGAGTACCCTCGAAAATTTGTGTTTGTTGGCTGCACTTTTCAACTTTATAAGACATGGTGGTGAACTGATAAACAAGCCTCCAAACGAATCCGAGTCAATAGGCTCCAAAATGTTTGAGCTTTAAGCTTTTTGGCTTTTGATGGTGCTTATAGATCAACCAACACATTGTGCCTGCTTGTTGTTGTTTGCATAAATTTGAAGAAATTCTTTGTAGTTTATTTAGTCTCTTTTCTCTCCTTTAGAGTTATCGATGTGGCACAGGGCTGGCAAATGTCTCCAGAGTCGATAAACGACCGGCTTGTGTAATAATCGGTACTAAATTGTTGTACACTAAATACATTTGTTATCAACAATTGTAATCAGTCTAAATTAAAAAAAAAAAAAAAAATGATAACCGCACTTCATATTTAGCAACAGCAACAGACACAAAAACAGAGGAAATGGTGGAAATTAAAGCAAAAGTTGTGCTTACCGATATCGAAGGAACAACAACATCAATTAGTTTTGTCAAGGTTGAGTCCAACAAGAAACACAAGGTTTTATTAATTTTATTGAAAAAAATCCATTTTGTTTTAAGGATGTGCTTTTTCCTTATGCAAAGCAACATACGCGTATATTTTTGGAGCAGAATTGGAATTCAAACGAAATTGGTGCAATTGTTGCTAGTTTCATACAACTACCTCAATTCAAAGAGTATTTAAAAGGCAAAAATGTGCCCATCAACCATGAAGTTATAGCAAAATTTGCCAATTATTTGATGGATAAAGATTTAAAATTGGCTCCACTTAAAACGCTGCAGGGATTGGTATGGGATAAAGGTTTTAAAGATGGCACCTTAAATGGCCAGTGAGTACAATATGACAAACAACTGTAATTGACAACAACAAAATGTTAATATGGAATTTCTTAATCTATGTATGTATTGATTGTTTAGTGTTTATGAAGATGTCCCAGTTGCTTTGAAACGTTGGCAAAAAGCTGGTTTAATCATAGGAATCTACTCAAGCGGCAGTGTCGCAGCACAGAAATTACTCTTTGGAAATACTAGTTACGGTAATTTATTGCCATACATCAAGGCACATTTCGATACACATGTTGGTCATAAACAGGAGCAAGAATCTTATGAGAACATAGCTAGGCAATTGAATGTTTCATGCAAGGATGTGCTGTTTCTAACTGATGTTCCTGGTGGTAAGTTTTATTTTTAATTCTTGTTTTTCTCCATTTAATGATGCATTTCATTTAACAGAGGCTGAGTGTGCCATGAGTGCCGGTATGAATGCCGTTCTACTTACCCGCCCCGGCAATGCTGGACTGACAGATGATGAAAAGTCCCAGTTCACATTAGTCACTGATTTTGAATCTCTTCATGTATCCATAAAATAATCTTTGAATATCTAAATACATTTAATTTTTATATCTAAAATTTCATACTAAATGTGTGTTGCATTCTATTTATATTTATTTATAAGAACGCCCGGTCGACACTGCATAGATCATCTCCACTGTCTAATGGTGATGGAGGAGCCTCTCCATTGTGTCTTCTTGTAGAATTGCGTTTCCCACTTGTACTATGCTGTGAGTTACATGAATTGGATTTAGCACTGCTGCCATAAATCTTTCGCAACTGTTGATTTTTGTTAATTTCATTTGCTTTCTGCCATTCTCTACTAGAACTTATACAAGCACCACCACCATCACCAGCATTAGCACCACCAGCACTTACATGACTGTCATCTGCTGTTGTGCAACGACTATTTTGGCCACAACTCTTCTTACGGTGCTTGCGTTGCTTTCTCTCGCATGTATGCCGCATGCCTTCATGCCGACAAGTGTGTGACAATTTGCCAATATCGGGACCCCAAAAAGTGTCGCCTTCCAGAAGCAATGGTGCCGATTTAACCCGTTGACGCATCAGTTCCATTTGTAATTCATATTGACGTTGTTGCAAGGCTTGCTCAGCTTTGCGTGTCGCCAAACGTATGGAAAGGATTGTCTTGTGTGGCTCACTGGGGAGAATAAGGAAAATATAAACTTACTGAATGAAATCAAAAAAAATAGACTCACTTTAAAGCCAAAGACTTCCATGCCGGCGTCTTTCGTACTTCCCAATCGACATGCGGCGTTGTATCTCGATATGTACAGTTATTCTTAACCTCTTTGACCTTCCGACGTGCAACTTCTGCACGCAAAGTTGCCGCTAAATTGGGTCGAGCCACTGGATGCACAGGAGTTGGTATGTCACAACTAGGCTGACGCTTTGGAGAATCTAATTGGAAGATGGTAAATGGTGGTTTCTCATCTGGTGAGCATTTATTGTTTTTCGTCTTCCTTGGACGTCGTGTAAATGAAGCACTGCTGCTCCTTTTAGATGATGTTGTTGTTGTTGCTGATTCAATAGTAATCTTAGGCAATTCATTGGAAGTAGTTTGTCGTTTTGGTGGAAAATATTTACTCATTTCAGTGCGGCAAATATGAGTTGTTGTTTTTAATAAATCTTTAGGTTTTGATGGTGGCGGAGTATCTCCAAAAAGGGAAGTCACATCATTGACGGAATAACATTTGCGTAGACCTTCAAGTTTGCATGGTGTTGAAGACGCAGATTCTTTGGCTCTGGAAAGAAAATATGAGAAATTATTTGTATGGCAAAAGATCCAAAGAAAAATAGTAAAACATACTTGTCCTGTTGCGGTTCCACAATCACATCCGGTTTATTGCACTTTTTTGTGGACTCAGTTTCTTCTATTTGTTTCTGTTTTGCCTTAACCTTTGGTGTATTACAGCCCGACTTGGGTCGCCCAGATGTTGGACGACTTGCAATGGGTCGATTGAATTCCTCCTCATATGATTTCAATGTTCGCTTAAAGTCCGCCACCTCTGCCGCAAATTCCTCCTTAAAGTTATTCAGGCGACTTAAGCCACTCAAGCATTTAATATAGTCATCTGTCACAGTTGTTGTGGTGTTGGTCGCCAACGTGGATTCAACTTGTTGCAAGAGTTAGGCACATTTAGAGATTTTCGCTGATTGTTAATCTTCTTTTTGTTTGTACTCTTCCCGCTGCCCTGTCGTTTCTTTTTCGTCGTGGTTTTCATCTTATCCAAGCCACAATATGTTGCTAAAGATGTTGTACTGGTACTTGTGCATGTGTCCACTAGTGTGGATTGTGTACGAAGCTCAAGACTTGTAGTCCTTAGACTCTCCAATGTTGAATAGAAATCTGCTTCAGACAAATGATTTACTTCACAGTAATCTAGATGTAATGGGAAGTAATTAATGTATTTATTAAAGAAACATAAGTAAATCTTGTTTATCTACCTGGTATGCTATCATAGAACTTGGCCAAGGAGCGAATGCCTGCATTAGACCAAGAGTCTGTTGATTCATTTTCCACATTCACATTGGGTGTGTTCCGCTTAGAGCTCGTAGGAAGTGTTGTTGCTATTGTTGCATGTGTTTGTCGTCGTTCCAGGTACATTTTTGGTCTATTGTAAACTGGTGCTGGACAATTGTTGCACGGATCAATGGGCACCTTGAGACAAGAGTTCAAGAAGGCGGCACTTTGTGTGGTCATGATGGATCAAATTTGAATCCTTAACAATTCCTAAATTATAAGAAGGAACACAACATTTTCTAATTCCTTTAGCTTTATCAATAATTCGTTGTGCTCCAAAGTTATTGGCGCCTTGTTGCCAAGGTAGCAGTGCTACCCTTTGTTTTTGTGCATTTCCGCTTTGAGTCTAATTCGTGACCTTGACATTTTTACGCAGGCGTAAAATAATATTTTAAAAATACATTTTTATTTCAATATCATTTCATTTTCCGTGAATTTATTAACGGATGCAATTAAAATTTTTTTGCTCCCGCCGCCTTAAATAATATCGATAACAACATCGATTCTTCTTGGTAATATACGTCAAGCGGCAACTCTGTCTGAGGAAACATCAATCAATAACGATAACCGCTGCAATTTTAAATGCAGTTTGCTTTTGTTTTATTATTGTATTATAAATGGTTTATTAATTTTATATAATTTACTTAATATAATAAATGAAAATTAATTTCCTGATATTGAGTTTCATATCAGAATTGCATTGTGGACAACATAAATCAATTTTGTCCTTGGACTTGTTTCCATTTCATTTGCACTGAGGGCTTAGAGTTCGCTTACGCTCTTGTGTGCGTCTCGTCCCCCCTTTGCTATAAAAAAACCGGTTTTCGATGGTTTTCGCGATGATATAATTAAAGAAAACAAAAACAAAACTCTAATGGTTCTATGTATATGAACAACATGCTTTGGCTGTAAGTTTAACATGCCATTGATTTGCAAATTCATGACATCTCCATGCTATTATTATTGATAATTAAAAATTTGGAAATGAAAATCGTCTTCATGTGCAACATACATTAGACATGTGCATGATTACAAAATGAGTTCCAATTGGATCCAGCAAACGAAATGCTTTTTGACAACCCTGATTTCTTGAGTACATTATCACAATATTTTGACTTTTGTTTGAGTTTGGTTTGTATAAAACACCATCAAACACCATCGAACTTGCAACGGATAACGAGAGAGAGAAACGAAACCCATGAAACAATTAGTCAGGGCCGTTGCCAAAATTCAGTCCAAGCCAATTTTTAAGTTGAAATCAGCTCATCTAGTTTAATAAAAATTAATATGTATAAATTTCAATTAGTATAGTGAAAATTTATGTAATTTTTGATCGAATGATTAAAGTGATGGAGGACCGGACACCCTGTAATAAATTACCCGCACAGCAAAAAAAAGTTAGAGTAAATGATCGCTTGCGCTCGTTCTGTTACTCTTGTTTTCCCTTCCTTTTTTTTCACATTCGCGACTTTGATTCCAACCAAAATCCAACCAACCAATTTCGAATCATAATTCGCTACTTTTCAAATTACTCGCTAGTTTTGAATTGCTCGCTACTTCTTTCTACTCGTTACTTTTTAATCGAAATTCACCAATTAATGAAAGCAGATCGACGTACGCCTGTTTTTCTTCGGCCGTCGGTAAATTTAATACGAAAATTGTTTTAAATCACATTAATTCAAATTTTTCAACTTTGTCCGTTAATAATGGTCTAATCTCGAATTTTGACTTGCGCAAAATTTAAATACGAAAGTTAAAAAATCATTTTAAATAATATACTATTTTGCAAGTCATCTGTGTGTGTTTGTTTGTTTAGACTTTTGATGCGCACATTTGTTTCACAATATACTTTTGATAGATCAAAATAAGTGTACTATATGCATCAGTTAAAATAGGCTGCATACCTAACAATAATTTCATCATAGCCGTGTGCCGTCGGCAACGTCATCTGTGCCCCCAAAAGGCAGCGCAGTAGCAGCAAGAACAGTAACATCCAACATTACCAATAACAATAACAAGATAAACAGAAACAAAAACAAAACCGCACGCCATGAAAATCTTTGTCACAAATGGAGGCACTTTTAGTGCAACAATTGTTGCGCTAATGTTCATTATGACATTAGCTGGAACGGCTCAGGTAAGTTTCTGCCTGGTCTCCACTCGAGCTTTCTCTTTCTCTGTCTCTCTTTGTCATACTAAGTATACAAAATATATAATATGTATTTGATTTATTACTATAACTTTTCTATGCCGCGTTGCTTAATTAAAAAACTTTCATTGTTGAACCAACATCACAAAGAAATTTATTGGTGAACATGGACTGGATGGGCTCCCTGAAAATTAATAATAATAATAATAATAATTTTGAATGCTGCTCGCTTTTACTAAAAAAAAATCTTATAGAACTTGCAAAATAGTTTTGAATTTTAAGCACACAAACACACAGATACTCAGATACTTAAACATAAAACACACGAGAGAAATCAACAATTAACCGCCATTAGGAAATGCCTTCAAATTATTAATATCAACACAAACAAAAATAAAAATAAATAAAAATTTTGTTTACTTGGATTAAAAAGTCGTCGTCTGACTTACTAAATCTTATCAGGGTTTATTCTATTTTTTCTATATTTCTCATGTTAATCAGACTTTGCTGGGTTGAATGATTAAGTAAATAAGTAATAAGTAAGATAGAAGGCACTGCGTTGTAGCATTTTGCTTTGTTATCATTGCAAATGACCGTTAGAACAATAAAAATTGCGTCTCAATTTCTTTACAGTACAAAAAAAAAACTATCTTTTTAGGGTTCCAGACCCAAAGGGTACCAAATGGAAACCTATGTCAGAGACTTTGTTGTCCATCCGTCCGTCATATCTCATGAACTGTAATAGCTAGAGAGTTGACATTTTCACAGAATATATAGTTCTATCCGGGCATCAGCAGCAAATACTACAACTAAAATATTTTCAAAAACTTAAATGGGTCCCCATACAAGAAACATTTTGGTTTGTAAGGCAGCTGTACGATCCAGTAATCCCACGATCTTGAAATTTGGATGTTTGGTGGCTGTACATCAGACAATTGTATTGTCGAAATTTCAGTTTAATAGAACCACTAGGGAGGGTACCTTCCATACAAACCCCCATAAAAAATTCAGGTTCTTATTAGAAAACCTTTTTGTTTTTTGGACTATTGAACTGAAAAGTGTCTAACACTATAAGTTTCCGATATAGGCGCGGTATATTTGGTGAAATCAGTCAAATCGGACCAATGGGGGGAGTACCTCCCATACAAACCCAATCTGATACGGAACCCTGCGTGTACGAACCTGACTCGCACTTGGCCCATTTTTTCACTCTCTGTAGCGTAGCTTAAAATGTTAACTTTAATCGAAAAGGTTTACAAAACTAATGAGAAACATTGCGATTCATAGAATACAATATTTCAACAGTTCTGACAAAAGGAAAAGATTTATAGTTTATAGTCATAGGTCATCATATTTTTCACCCTATGAAGAAGTGAGATTAACAGAAATTTATATTTTATCAGTTTTCACCATTGAAATCATTTAAATCCAGTTCACTAGTGTATGCTATTTTATTATTGATTATAAGTATAGAATTGGAAATATTTAAGAAGATGAAGGGAAAATTTTATTAGGTTGCCACAAACTTCTTTCGACTATCGCCCACTTTGATCTGCAGAAAAATGTGTCCCCCAATATTTTTTTATTTTAAATCATCGGGAGATTAAAAGAGGTCCATGCGAGCCGCTTTGGGCCGCACTGATATTTTCCTTGGCCCACGGTTTGGAGAGTCTTGATTTCGAAGATTAAATCTTTCTGCCTCTAATTTGCTCTGAACCTTGTAGTATTGCGGACAATCCATATAGCTCCCGTGATTTGTCTTACAGCGCTTTATTTTGAAAAGCCTGAACTTTTCTTATATTGCTTGCGGTGACGATGACCTGTAAATTTATCTTCATTGTTAATCATTGCTGTCAAGGAGATTTGTAGCTACATAATTCATTTCCATGGGAACTCAGTCCTTCCAAGTATTTCTTCTTTAGCTTAACTTATCTAACTATATCTTCCCTGACGAAAGGAATATTGAGGTCTTTATTTATTTTACTATGTAAGCAAGATGCATTGATAATAATAGTTTTTAACAAAAGTACATGGCCGTTTTTAACATAACTTTATAGAATAGAATTCGATTTTCTATACTCAACTCGGAATTTGGTACCAAGTAAGCAGCCAATATATCTTATATTCTTTTAATACTTATGAACTTCAAATCTTTTCAAGAAATTACTTTTATATTAAAATCAAGAAATCATGTTATAAAATCTAATTATAGTAATTCAACTCAATTGGAAATTACAGCTGGAAAAGTATCTAAGTACAAATGTGGTTGGTCTTTTGTAACCCATGGTTACAAATTTAATATCAATTTGGTTGTGTCCAAATGCTTGTAACAGTAATAACAACATAATCAAGACAATTTTTCTCTTCACCAGAATAGAAAGAAGAAAAACAAGAAAATGATTCAAAATTATCTTCATACATAGTATTTTCTTTGGAATAAAATGAATTCCTCTTTTTGGTTTGCTTTATAACATATATTTTTTTTTTGACTTTGCTTTTCATATTTTAATTTCTTGGAATATTTTTTTTTTTTTCTAATTTTATTATTTTTATATTTCAAGTAATTTGCAAACTTGACAACTTAATAAGTAACATAACAGAAATGACAACAACAGAAACTGACCTTTATTTGTAACGAGGTCATAAAAATCATTTTTATTAGTAATTTTATTATTATTACTTGGTACGCAAATGAGAGACATAAAGTACAATATTATGAGTAATGTGAATTTGTACTACCACTTTGTCGTGATGTTTGTAACGCTTAGAATCATGCATTACAGATCCCGAATATGATCACCTTGATGAGGAGAGAACCGTGTAATGTGCGTCCGATTCTATGCAAAATAATCTATAATGAGTTTTCTGCTTACAAAATCCTGTAATCCCCATATAAAACCCGAAAAATGGAATTCCTTAAGTGAAACAAACCAAACTTTTTGTCAAGAGATCGTTAGTTTTGACATGAAATTGGTATGCCAAGATTAGACCTATGGGATCATTGAATGATATAATACATGCCTTATAAAATTGGGAATTTATTTTAGTTTTTATAAGAAATCCCTTTGAATTTTTTAAGCAGGAAACTATACTTTTTGGAAAGGCATAAGATCAGTTTTGACAAAATATATATTGTCAAAACTTACATTGATTAGACTTAATGTATGCCCGTCCAATTTATGGAGGAACAATGAGTTTATATACGTTTCTTCTTAGAAAAGTTTTATTTGTCTTATTATTGTAAGTACAAGAAACTATACTTTGATAGCAAGGTTGCACTACAAACAGTCAGCGCCTGCTAGATCAAATCAAGGGTTGTTTGGGACTGCTTAACAGCAAACAACTTTGTATAAATACATTGGACCAGAACTATTCTACGGACTGCCTTGGTCTTGAATCCAATATTGGTATGTCACAAAAAACATAATATAGAAGTGAACAACCTCAAGCATTCTAGCTCTCGCAAAAGAACACAACAAGTATTAGAAATAACGGAAACGTATTCGTTTAGTCTCAGCCTTCTTAACAAGTCGGAACGACCAATGTAGATCATATAATGAAGGGGTGCCAACAAATTACAATATTTACTATGCCGCCACTTTTGGGACCAGTAATGAAATTTACGATTTACATATTGGAATTTGATGAATACCAGAATCTCAAAGGAACTGTTATTATGGAGTTTGTCACAATACGCCAATTCGATGTCCCTTCTATATAATCTAATACTTTTTTTTAAGACGTAACACCAGGATAGACTGAAAACTAGGTAAAATCGAATCGAATCGATTAGAATCAACAAATTAACACGTTTATGAGTCAGGTAAAACGTTTCACCCAAGCGCGCCTTGACTCAGAACTCTTATTATGCCTTCGACGTCATTGCGTCGTTATTGAGAGCGCATATGAGTATGTGTTTATTGGTGTAGAGTTGCCATATGCATAAAGTATAAAGTGGCTTAAAGCTCATCTTGATTTTTAACAACGCTTTAAAATAATTTTCCAGTATTTAATTCACAAAACCCTTACACTACATGGTAACCGATTTTAAGAATCATCTACTAGATTTCAAAACGCATTCATAAAATGAGGTTGGGTTTAAAATGAAAGCTTCGCTTCGATTAAATAATATCACAGATAAATCGCCTTAAAAAGATAATTTTCTGTATAAAGTTCTCAATTTCCTCTACCGGGATGTAAAAGGAAAATGTTTTTTTTATTTTTTATTTAATATTTGTATTTTATTTTTATGGGTAAACTTTAATCTTCTTGTTATTTTCTCATTACTTCCTCTGTTACATTTATATAAAACGATTTTTTATTTCTCTAAATTGCATAAAAATGACACATCATCTATTAAGAAATATATATATATATATTGAGAGAGGGAGGGTCTTCTCTTGTGTGAATCACAACATCATCTCCATAGTAATTGAGAAGAAATTAAAGTGTTCCCCATAGAAAATACAATGCACAACACTCAATATAAAAAACAGCAACTAAAAACAATAGCAAATAAATGATAAAAAAAAAACAGAAACACACACATACACACAAATATTCATATAAAAAATTGAGTAAACAAAAAAAGGAAACTCAACAAAACAAAATGGAAAACAAAGCAAAAAATAAAATATACTATAAAGAAATGGATGAAAACAAAAAACAAAAAAAAAAAATAATGAAGGCAACAAAAAACTTAAACGGAACGTTTCATGTTTGATTTGCATAAAACCGACAAACAATTGATGACAATTTGTATTTATTGTCCTAAGGCAGTGGCGTAGCTTAACATAACGTAACAGTTTTGTAACTTTACTTACAAGTGAGGTGAGAGGAGTAAGGGATTTGCTTTGGGTTGGAGGGGAGACAGACCTATCTAATGTGCTTGAAATCAATTTGTAATGGTTCTCATCTCATCTCATCTCAGTCACTCCATCCTCATAATCATCTAAAGTAATTCATTGAGGAAAATTGTTTTTGTCAAAAACATTGCCCTGTTGGCAATAAATAGAGGGGGGGTCTCAGTTCAGATCAGTTCAGCACAATTCAGTTTAGTTCAGCTCAACTGAGCTCAGCTCAGCTCAGCTCATCTTCTTTAGTATGTCATGTAAACATTTTTTATCTTTTTAAAAGGCTGATTCCACTGCAGCACTGTCACCAACCAACCAACCAACCAACCAACCAATATCAACCATCAACCATCGTGTCGTTGCTTGTTGCCTTGCCTTTCGTTATGTTATGTCATGATGTCGTTAGTCTTTGAATGCTTTCTTCAAATTTATTCTTTTTGGTTTTGGTTGGTATCATTCATTCATTCATACACTTCCTAAACAACACAATAACCAAACCAAACCAAAGTAATTCGTGATTGGTCTTGTTGGTATTGTTAAGAAACAACTGAAAGCACAATAGTAAGAAATTTATCTCCTAACCGCAAGCAGTTGCTACTGACAGCACGAGTTACTTTTTCAACATTCAGTTAAAATCATTCGAAATCACTCACTCAGTCAGTGACTCAGTCCTCCACCACTCATTCATTCCATCAGACAGCCAAGCCAAGCCAAGTCAAGCCAAGCAGTCTAAGCAGTTCAGTTTGTGTCAATCTGCCAATCTGTTTCTGCTTCTTTGCCTTCTGTGTGCTTCCTTAATGTCTGTTGCTTGACAATAGAACAATTTAATTTTTTATTACTTTTAAACAAAAGATATCTTTATTTGTATCTTTGTATCTCATTCAAAGCGCATACCAATACCAATACAATAGATACAATACACACGTATCTTTTTTGCATACTCAGTTAGACTTTTGTTCACTTCTATGATTTTACGAGTACATATATTTCAATTTGTATTTTTTTTTTTTTTTTTTTTTTGTATTAAATTTATACATATTTTTTGTGTATTCAGCTTCCGCTTTTTATTTGTGATTTCAATAATTTAAGATTTTACATGCAAAAATCTTTTAAGAAACAACAGCAAATAAAATGCATTTCTTAAGTGTCTCCGACTCAATCAATTGCATGATAAATTTATTTATTTATTTCTATGAATTCATTCGTATGAATGTGGGTTTTTGCATTATGAATTCCCTTTTAATTAACAAGTGTTATGTGGTTTTGACTCTTGTCAATTTATTTAACCTACCTCAACTCAATTCATTTGTTCATTTTTATTTTATATTTTCTACTATCTAAATTTCTACTTTTATACACTTTACAATAGTCTCATTGAGTATTATTGCTTTGCCATGATGATTGCAACATACGAGATTGATGATGTCATTAGATTAGTTTAGGGTAAGAGTGAGTTAGTCACCTCTTTTTCTGAACCAGTTGTGACAATTAGAAGTAGAATCCAGTATTCTATTAGGTACTTATTTCCTAGATATTGATGTCATTATGAAACATACTCATATACATTATATACTTAGAAAGAAATGATTATCATCTCATCGCAATGAGAAACTATCTATTCATCTACTTTTATGCAAATAAACTTCACATGTTTTGAAAGATATAAAACCTATATATATTCATATATAATAGTCTCTCACGCTTTTGTTTTGCTCAAAAAAAAACACAAACTTGCAAAGGCATGTGACGGGTTTTTTCGAAAGTTAAAATCACACTAAAAACACTTCTAAATTTTATGTATATCAAAAACAAACTAAACATGCAAAATGGCTGATACTGGCAACTAACCTACCATATTTGGGACATGTGCAAAGACTATAAAAATCTATCGACCTTGAGATAGCAAGTCTGGAGAGTGAAAAAAAAGTTTCGCTTTCAACATAAGAGCGAACACAATTTCGTGAGCGATTTGTCTAGTCTATGGTAGAGATAGTATAATCTCTGGATACAATATAAAAAAAAAAACAAGCAAAATTAACGTTAACTTTGGCTATAACGAAGTTTTTACACTCTTCGCATACATATCCCAATGAATGGATAGACGGACATACTTAGCTTATGAAATTCGTCTCGGCTAGCTGATTAAGTATATGTATATTCATCTCCTTTATGGGGTCTCCGTTGTCTACTTCTCTCTGTTAAAAATTTCATGACAAACTTATAAGATTATTCACTGCGAAATTCGAACGACAACATTTTTATTTAACAACCCTCGTACACCAACAAAATGGGTCTATTAGTACAAAGAAAGAAGATCAATTAGTTTTTCTATGCAGAACTTTGAAGTTTCTTTAATAACTGAAATGAAATTTGACAAGAAAACAATAAATCAAAAATCTTCTTGAGCAATTGACATTGACATTGACATTGTTTACAAAAGTAGTCAATTCAAAATACTTAAAACATAACAGGGCAGCCCGTTGAAAGTTACATACATACAATATAATGGAACGAATGAACATATGTAAATAAAATCAGTAACTACAAAAAAATCTTGTTGAACTTAGAATATCCAATAGCTTAGATCTATTGCCCCTAGAAGAAACACATCCTGTCTGAGTCAAAACCTTTATCCAGCCCTTTAACTAAGTCAGAGGCTCGTCATTCAAATTCAATTCCTTCAAACTCATATTCATCTTATTCTTTACAAAAGTTAGATCGATCATAACAACAGAGTAAATGCAATGTATGGGGAAGGAAAGTCATCTTACTGGGAATTTCCTGCAAGAAAATTATTCAGAAGCTGTGCTGATAGAGGGGATGAGAAAACAATCAGTCATCTTATCTGCTCATGTAGAGTGATAACAAATGGAAGGTTTCGAAAGCTTGGTTTACACATCTTCAAGGAACTTAATTCTATGAAAGGCATGAACGTCAAGCGGCTGTTGAAATTCCTAAACGCTTCAGGTTGGATTCCCAGGAATAGGGCACACTGTATCTATCAAAACGTGCCGATCTTCGTATCGCCGGCTTTCACCCAAACTTAACCTAATGAATGATTTTATCAGATCTAATAAACAGCTTACCTACGAAAATTTATGAACTCACTTTCATGTGTGAAATGTATTAAAATCTCATTTGGAACTAAATTGTTGCCTTTGCCTTTTTTGATTGTTATACAAATGGTATTAATTTTAAATCAACTCAGATATAACACTATACACTACTGGACAATGAAATAGATGCGAAAATTACAATACTTTCTTATAACATACATGGCCATCATTTATTTATTTATATCATTGTCAGTTTTTTGTAAAAACATCCAAAATTTATTGAAAAAACAAAATATTAAAGATTTTTGAGGGACTAACCAGTAAGTATTTCTTCCTTTTGAATCAGTTAAGACTGATCTAATAGCCGTCATTATTCTTAATGACTGTTTCTATTCTTGTGAGCATAGTTGCAACTGAATTATTATCTCGTCAGTATTAACCAATAGTTTTTAGAAAAACAAAAAACAAGATAATGACTACTTTCAATATGTTGATAACTTTTTTTTATATTTATGCTATGTGCCAACCCCTTTCATCTCCATTACTCCCACACATCAAACACAAAATACACAGCACAACAAAATCAAACAATTTTTTTCAGTTTTGTCATTAAATAATTGTTATGTTTGTTATTTGCTAATTCGAGGTCAATGATTTCGAATCTACTCTCAGTTTTATTGAGATACAGCTACTTTCTTCGTTCTTACCTTGATATGGAGCTTGGTTACTTTATCTGCAATGCAGCTTACATCTTTATGTTCTAGTAAATCTTACACATTAAATTATATAAGGTCTGTCGCAAAGTAAACGAGACTTTTTTAAAAGGTACATCCTTCACCGACGTTCTGTCTAAATTTCATGACCAACGGACAATTAGAAGCTGAGTTATCGTGACAGTGTGTTTATAGCATCGGTTGAAAAATGAATTTCGAAGAAAGGGCGGATATTACACTTGGAAAAAAATTTACTGAAAATTTTGAATTAATTGAACAAGTGCATGGTGACAATTGTCGTGAGGTCCGTTGGTCATGAAATTTGAATTAATATAATAATATATATAAAGAAAAATCAACAAATTCATAACAATTTAGCTTAATAAACTTGAAACTAGTCATGTCCTTATTCAAGTGAGCGACAGTGCATATCTTACGGTCGTGTTTGATATAAATTTTTGTCTTCGTCAAGAAGAGTTTGCATTTAATATCCAAACAAGTTTTGTGTTATTTGCGGTCAATATACCTTTACACAGTATCGTAAACCTATCATGGACTTCGTAAAAACTACACATTTCAACTGTGTGTTATTTAAAAACAAGGGCAGCTTCATCAGCAAACTGAATTTAACCAAAAACGATCAGTGTTGACCAGTGTTATTATCAATAGAAGACAAACAAATTAGTTTGTCAAAAATTCCAACAAATGCCCTGACTTGGCATGACTAGGTAAATATTTTTGTATCATAATCATCAATATGAAAACGATAACGGCCGTTTGTTTGGTATAAAAGTATGAGAGCTGCATAGTATGAGAACATTTCAAGTGGAGAATTTGAAAAGGCAACAACATGGATTTTTACTGCATACCACCATCTGCGCCAAGCCGCACTGTATTCTTGGTCGCTAAGGCTTTAGGACTTGAACTTAACGTAAAGCCCATAAATTTTGAAGCTGGCGACCATTTGAAACCCGAATTCCTCAAGTTCAATCCGCAGCATAGAGTTCCCACTCTTGTGGATCATGGCTTCGCTTTGTGGGAGTCACGTGCCATTATTGTGTATCTGGTGGAGAAGTATGGTGGTGCCAACAATTCACTGTATCCCAGTGATCCCCAAACACGAGCCCTTATCAATCAACGCTTATACTTCGACCTGGAGACTCTATTCCCAGGTTTTTCAAACTACTATTATCCGTTATTCAGTAATTTTAAGGGAGCTGATCCAGAATTGTACAAAAAGGTTGAAACCTCTGTCGAATTCTTGAACGCTTTCTTAGAGGGTCAAAAATATGCTGTTGGCAATACATTGACATTAGCTGATTACGCATTGATCGTTACCGTGTCGAATTTAGTGGCCTGCAAGTTTGATCTCAGCAAATATCCAAATGTCGCCAACTGGTTTGAAAATACCCAGAAAGTCATTCCCGGCTGGGAAGATAACTGGACTGTCTGCGTTGAGATGAGGAGGCGCTTTGAAGTGGCAGAGAAGGCAGAAAAATAATTTGTTAAAAATGTATTCTTAAATAAATTATGTAAAAAAGCAAAATCACATTGTTTTTGTTTTTTTTTTTTCTCTCTTGTTTATGCTTCGTTGCCGAAAAAGGCAATGACTTTCGATCGATTGATTAGAAGTCATTTGTATATGTTCACACAGAGTGTTATGTTATTGACTTTTAAAATATACTTATCACTTATTGTAAGGTTTTGCTTTAAGGTTTTTGAAGTCGTTAAATAGGAATACGAAAACATATTGTATTTCATTCCATTGGAGCCAAATGTATTAAACTTTTCTGGCATGTTTATGAATTGACATTATTCCAGAAGTCGTTTGTCCTCGAAGAATACCAAATATAGAACTTAAATCGATTGTATTATTATTATTATTTTTGCTACAAATGTTATTAGAAATCTGTTTTTAAAATTATGTCTGTTATCTGTTTAGATTCCATGATATAGATCCCAATGTTTTATTCAAGTTGATACTGTATAAAATAAGCAGTGAACCACTGTAAATGCATTTTATTTCTTTCTTTTGCAAGTTGCCAGCAGAACAAGAAAAGTCTCAGACAGTGATATTCTACCTGTACCAGGCTTCTGGCTCACTTAAGTTCACACCAAAAGATTGAGGTCAGGATATTAGCTTAGCCACAGAACAATGCCCACATTAAGGTCTCGTAGGGATATTTCATATTAATTTCCAATGTTTTAATGTTGGCAGACTTACAAAATACCATTTTAATTGTGAAACACATTTTTCTTCATATTTTCGCATCTATTTCTGTGTCCAGAAGTATGTTTGTATGTAATCTTTTGTTTTTATACTATTAATTTCAAATATTTTTATTGATGATGATAACTGACTTCTACTTCTGTCCATCATTAATCTTATTTTCATTTTCAATTTACTGTGCAACGATGAGAATCCATAAAAATAATATTATTTCAATGAGTAATTTTTGCCGCAGGTGATTCACTAGTGACAATTCTACTTATACTTTTTTTTTTTCTTTTTGGCTTCTATAATATTTATTCAATAAATTAAATTAAATTCTGATTTTTTTTCGTGTGTTTGTTTTCTCTGCCTCTCTCCCGTTTGTGGAGGATTTATTACACATGTGTTGAGTGTTTAAGATCATTAGTCAGTATATTGACACATGAGTTCATCATGTTTATTTATGGTTTCTGTATTCATTTCATTGAACATCATCATCATCATTAAAGCTTAATGTTTATAGGATTTGTTTTTATTATTTTTGATATAATCTCTTTTTTTTTTTTTTTTTTTTTTTTTGTTTTGCAAAATTAATAAGCGCGGCGGTTATTGGGTGTTTGCAATTTAAAATTAATGAAAAATTGTCAAAAATGGTTTCTGCGTATGCAGACAAATTTAGTTTTAGGTTTTGTATTGCGGCTTCTGCATTAATCTTTGCCATCACCCATCACCATCATTAATATTTTAATCACACTTTGTTTTTAATATTTACTTCATTTGATTGATGACCTTCAATGAAATTCGCTCAAGTGTTTTGCTAAATTTACCAGTGATTATTTTACAATAGAACTTGTTTTTCATTAATTTGATTTGATATTATAAATTCCCACAGTCTTTTAAAAAATTAATGATGTCTCTCTGTTTTTATTGTTAACAAGAGGATTGATAAGTTCGCCACAGTTAAATTTCCTATATAAGAATTCAGAAAATTACACTTTCAAAATTTCATTAAATTTGAATTTGATTCAATTTACAGATTTGTAATCGTAAATACATTTTACAGATGTATTGATTGATATTGAGCCGTGAACCCTTGGCTTTGGACAAACTTAAAAATCCTAATAATGCACAGAGCGTTTTATTCCTCCTTTTAAATCTATCTGCGCGTAAGCAAAGAAAGTGACTGATTATCTTTTGTTGTTCTTTATTCGCACAGCTTTAGCAGAATTCGCTTGTGGGAACCCCTAGTCTAGTGGCATGTCAGCGGATTATGATTAGTCCATTGACATTAATCAGTATGAATATATTAATTACTCCGGTTATTTTAAAGTCAAAATTGTGGATATTTTCATCATACAAAAACTATTTAATGCTTTTATCTCAATTTGACCTCAGATGACAAGTTCCAATATCACAGATTATTTACCTTCCATTTCAAATACCAAAAAATTTACCATTCGACTGATAATTAATGCAAAATTTTTATAAACTAAACAAAGAGGTAACCTTTTTTTTTGTTTTTTTTTTGTATGAAAAGAAGTCAAATCTTATAGACAAAATGAAGAAGAAAACAAGTTCATCAAGTATTGAAGAATATGAAACAAGATCTTTAGTGTTTTTTTTTTGTTTCTTTGTTTTACCTATACAATATATAGGTAGAAACAAAAGCATATAATATATGTTAAATATTCATTTTCATTTCTCTTTCTTTTTATTAATCTCAGAAAATTAATGACCTTGAAAAAGTGAAAAAAAAAAACATATATAAAAAAAAATATATATATATATAAATGTACGCAGTAAAAACATAAGACTCATTGAGTTGACAACCAAGCAACCAACAAGGGTAAGAAGAATCTTTCTTCTTCTTTTAATAGATTGCTAATATGCTTTTCATCAATGGTTTTTACCTATACTCTTCATGCAGTGAATACATAAATAGTATTATAAGTTTGTCTTAAAGTTTGTAGCACTCGGAAGGAGACATTGGAGACCCTTCATCAAGAGGTGTTGATTAAGCCATATCCGTCTGTATGTATATAAACTAGTCCCTCAATTGTTGAGCTTGAGAGCTGAAATTCTAAGCAAAGACGCTGCACATTTATTGGAATCAGCCGCATCGGACCACTAGGGGGCTACCATAAAACCCAAATTCACAATCATATCCTTATTAGGAAGACCCTCTTGTTTTTTGTAATATCGGAATGATATTTGGACACTATAAGTTTCCAATCTATGTCCACCAATCATGTAAATTTTAAGACCCTAAGGTTACTGGATCGTAAAGCTCCCATTTAAAAACAAATTCAATCTCAATCTCTCTCGAACTGAAATTTGCATAATATAAAGGCCTGAGACATTTTCACCAACCATGTAAATTTCAAGACCCTAGGGTTACTGGATCGTATACTAGATCCCATACAAATAGTTCAGTCCCAGTGTTGAAATGTTTTTTGTGTACTGAGTCTCTATAGGCAAAAACGTTTTCTATGGGTTGCGTGAAGAAGAGAGAAGGAATAGCCGAAGTTTACCAACTTTTTTCTTGTTTTATATACAACAATATTAACAAAATTTTGGAGACAACTTTATCTTGCTGTTAAGCATACTTGGTTTGACTTGGATTTAATGGTTGTTGGTTGTTGGTTGATGGTGGAGTTTGGTCTTGGGATAAATTGAAATCGATAAATGAATTTAGGTCTGATACCGGTTCTTTTTGTTGTTGTTGTTGTTGCTGTTAAGTTTGATTAAAATTTTAAATTTTAATGTTTTCTCAATGTTTTTGTTTTGTTGCATAAAATTTAGTACTTTTCTTTTTGATGATATTATTTTTGTTAGTGTTTTGTTTTGATGTCGCGGCATAGCCTTTGGGACAACATCATCATCCGCATTTCCACCATCATCCTTCGCATCATCATCATCATCGTCATCATCATCATCATCAGAAGCATCCATTGTTTATTTTGCTCTTTAAACTTTTGTTTTTTTTTTTGTTTTTTTTTTGTATTCGTTTGTTGCTTGTCAACGACATTTGAGTTTTGTTGCGTTGAGTAGTGAGTGAGTTTTGTAGCTCGTTGTTGCTCTTTATTTTCTTCTCTCATGTTGCACAAAGCAAATGCCGCCGTGCTTAGTTAAACTTTAATTAAAATCAACAACAAATAACAACAACAACAACAACAAAAAAACAACAGTCAAAGCAATAGCAACAAAAATTGGCAAATTTTAATTAACTTTTTCATTATTTTTTATTATTTTGTATTTTAATTTAATTTTGCCTTATGGCAAATGGCAATGAGAATTCAATGATGCGTTTCACTTGCATTTGTGTTGCGTGGCATTGCGCGTTAATTCAATTAAAAAAATATATATTTATTCTGTCCATTTATTAACTTGGTTTAAATGTTAATATATTTTTCACACATAACACAAAATATGAAAATGAGATTTTTTTTTTTTTTGTAAATTTTAATTCATTTAAATGCAATAAAGTTTAATTGAAAAACATGCCACCGAACATTTGCTGTTGGCTGTTGCAGTAACACCACGCACACTCACTCACATCACTTATTCATTCACACAGATACAAATACAAATATACATGAAGGCACGCAATTCTGAAATGCCACAAATGCCAAGAGAAGCAATAGCGACAACAACAGCAATAACAGAAGCAGAAGCAGCAGCAGCAGCAGCTCAAGTAGTAGAAGAATGAAGGAAGGACAAGTAAAGCTCTGGAGCTGCTAACCAAACTCATTATCATGTAACACGACAATATCATTATTATATCATCAACATCATAGTTAGTATTACCATTGTTATGATGTATCTGCATATATCAGGGGTTCTTAAACAAGTCCAAAGATATCATCTTGAATATTTCTTTTTATGGACTTGAGTTATGTAAGGTAAAAAAAATTGATTGTTTGCATTTATGTGCTTTCCGTTGCTGAACCAATATTTTTTATACATTTCACAAAACTAGAAGTTTTTTGAAGTGAAACTTCTTTAGCTTAGGGGAGTAAATCCAAAAAAAATGTGAAAATGAAATGTGACGAAAATCAAAATTTGACTATACAATATGGAAGTGAAACTTCCTAAGTAGATGATCAAGCAATAATACAGAATATTGTAGTATTATATTGTATCAATACAAAAGAGTTATTTTATTTTTCGGTCATTCGGCCAATTGTTCGTACTTTCTTTTGTAAAGGAAACACAATCAGTAAAGCATTTTTTATCTCTCTCTTACTCATGCATAAGCATTCATTCTCTACGCTGCAGACAATGCGCATTATTTTGTGCATCTTCCCACTACGTCTCTGAAACATCAATGCATTTTGATTTTCGTCACATTTCATTTACTAATTTTTGGATTTACCTCCCTTCACTAAAGAAGTTTCACTTCCATATTGTGCTTAAGAGGGTGAAATAAACTACTTTAATTTTTTTATCACTTTAGTCTGATGTTTGTAAAGCATATAATCGTAAATCGAAGGCCCCATGATAAGTAACTTTAAGTATTGTATGTATCGCAAAGTGAAGTCCATGGCCATGTCTCTACTTTTGAGTGTTTATCCTAAGCATTTTATGTTCTTCCTAAAGTTTGAATTCCAGCTCAATAAACTCTTTGTTTGTGGTTGTTTAGGACTTCTACTTTACATTGAATCTGTTAAAAAACTTTAAGAATTTCAAGCCAAGAAAGACTTTTCTGGGGTATCACATACAATATTTTATCGTTAGATTTTGTTTCGCGTTTATTGTCATGGACACCTTATTATCTTCTATTTTCTAATATAAAAATTAATGTTTGTTAATTTGAGGACACCTCCTAGACTAAATTGCTGAACCTGATATTCATCTCCTAATAAAGGTTTCAAATAGTGAATCCAAAACTTACATATAAAATTTAGAGGCAGTTTCTGAGAATCAATCCATCAATTCATTGAGTACCATTGCAATGTATTTTGGATTACTTCACCCTGAGCAGACGAGCAATGGGTATATCAATATCAATTCTAGAATGACACACCAGAAATATATTGCGAGGGTGGTTAAGTGAAATTCGTGGAATGATCTATTGTTTCTTCAAATCAAAACTTTAAGAAACACTGCTCTACATTATTGCCATCATTATGATGAAAATAATCATTAGCATCATCATCAGCATGATGATAGTGTTGATGTTGACTGTCAGACGCAAGACCCCAGCCAACAGCCAAAAAGTTTTATGCATTTTTGGGCTTTTGTCACGACCAAAGACCAGCAACAACAACAGCAAACAACAACTTGATGCCTGAACATGAAGCAGAATTTGTTGATATTAATGTTGTTATTGTTGTTGATGATGAGGCTTCTGTTGTTTGTTGCTACTATTGCTGCTACTGCTTCTGGTGGTTAGTGCCAACTTCAGATGCTGTCGCCAAAGCCATCAGCAGTATCATCATAATTATGAATGAAATCATCATTATCATCAATAGAGTACCAAGCAACCTTGCTATCAGCAACATCATCATCACACAATATCAAAAAAAAAATAAGTGTTTAAAGCTCTCAACTGCATTAAATGACATACAGGGTGATTTTACACTTGCGGTTGTTGGCTTCTGGTTTTTGA
This sequence comes from Amiota minor, assembly GCA_037043295.1. NCBI lineage: Eukaryota > Metazoa > Arthropoda > Insecta > Diptera > Drosophilidae > Amiota > Amiota minor. The sequence goes on from JBAMAW010000382.1 coordinate 2,282,049, forward strand.
GTTCCCTATATTTTATTTGCTTGGTTTCACAGTCTTCTTTATAATGGTAACATACTATATGTAGACATCATCACATACACTGACACTCACACGATGAGTTGCTGTTGACCATTGCATTTTTAAGCTTAAAATATCATCATCAATTTAGTTTTACTATATACTATTTTTGACAAGCAGCAGTTACATTTTCTCCTTTTCCTTCTCCAATTCCTATACTTTAGTACACTGCAAATTCACTTGAAACTTCCTACAATCTTCATCATCAAATTCCACTTCCACTGTCTACTTTTGCTTAATGCCATTCATTCTTTTATTCAACCGACAAAATCCTTTCAACAATTCTTTCCAACTTCATTCATTCATTCATTCATTTGAAATCATTCGCATTCATTCAATCGTTCATTCCATTCGTTCGGTTCCTTATTCTTTTATTTGTTCATTCGAAAATCGAAAATGAAATCCACTATTCGGTTGCATTTATCGATAAAATTTTTATGTGAATATTTTGTTTGGCAATGTTGCTTTTGTTGTTTGATTTAAGTTGAATTGAGTTGCATCAGTTGGTTTTTTGTTTCTTTTCTTTTTTTTTTTTTTTTTTTATATTGTTGCATTGCCTCTGAATTAAGTTGAGTTGAGTTGAGTTTGTCCACACAACACAAAAACAAAAAGATGCAAATGAAACTGTGGAACTCCCAAGAAGGGAAAGAGTGAAGTAACGATAGATGGATGGAAATAAAGAAAACTGGTTGGTTGGTTGGTTGCTTGCATTGAGTTAGTTAATTAGTTTTTGTGGCTTACTAAATCGAATATTTTTGTTTACCTCAATGCATCTTTAATTTTTACCTAATGCAGTTTTTTTTTTTTTTATTTTCTTATCAAATTTTTGTGTTTGTTGACACACAATTTTTCATTTTCATGAATTTTCCATGATGAGGTGATTCCATTTACATTCAGGCGACAAATGAAAGTCATTTGCTTAAAATTCTAAGCAAATGAGATTTGAAATTTGTATGAAATACATTTTATGGTATTCAGTATACTTTACAGCACTAGAAATTCAGTTTAGACTAATTTTGTAATGCATAGAAATTGTGCTTTGGAGACTTTATTGTGTTGTGGCATGATTAGCAGATTAAGGGAAATTGGGAAAGCCATGTTTTTTTGAGTCAACGTGCTTCTAGATGATATACAAATAAACCATTAATCATACACACTATAAGTGATTTACCCATTTTCAAAAACCATATTAATATCAAGACCCTAAGATTACGGGATCATATAGCTCCCAATCAAACCCAGATTCAAATTAATGTTCTTACTAGGAAAAGTTTTTTGTTTTTTGTATTGTCAAACTGCAATTTAGACACCATAATTGCTTGACCCATTATCACAAACCATATAAATATCAAGGCCCTAAGATTTCTGGATCATATACCTTCCATACAAACCCAAATTCAAATTCGTGTGCGTATTACAAAAACTTTTTTGTTTTTTGAATTATAAAACTGAATTTTGGACACTATGAGTGTTTGAACCATTTTCACCAACCATATAAATTTCAAGACTCTAGGATTACTGGATCGTATAGCTCCCATACAACCCAAAAATCAAATCCAGGTTCTTAGAAAAATTTTTTTATTTTTTGAATTATAAAACTGAAATTTTGACACTATGAGTGGCTAATCCATTTTCACTAACCATAAAAATTACAAGATCCTAGGATGACTGGGTCGTAAGGCTCCCATGCAAACCCCGAGCAAAGCTGGGTCGCCTGGTACTTTTTATTAAGACCCAAAATATAATTCTATCTTTTTTCGAGATCCCCTCCACTTATATTTAACCCTATAAACCATTTTGGATCGTAGTTATTATTATAGGCGAACAAGGCGAATATATTTTGTACCTCATCAAATATTCTGAAAATCTTACTTTGGAAAAAAAAAAAATACTATAGGTCTATTAACTCTTGCTAAAGCTAATTCTTCATCCTAAAGATAATAAGATGTCATCATATAGAGAATATGAATTTATATGAATCTTCCAAATCAAATATGTTGTTTTGTTGTGTGACCTTTATTTACAAAACATATGAGTGTCAAGAAACTAAATCTTCTATTTGACCTAAGACATAAGGGAACATGTAACATGTTCGCTTAAGTTTAAAAATAGATACTTTTCATTCTGTAAATCTCAAGCTAAGTACGTGTATATTATTATGGATGTTGGTTTTTGTAGTGGCTTTTAAAAGTTGTAGTATGTAGTTGCTTTTTAAGATTCCTTTTTTCTCCCCGTTTCTTTCATGAAATTTGGTTATTGGAAACATGACACACACAAACCATCAACCATCAATACTTTGGAAACATTTGAACTAACCGCAAAACAAGACAAAATTCTCAGTTAAAAAAACACACATACATGGTCTAATACCATAGATACATACATATCTGCCTGCATACATACGTATCTTTTTCATTGTCTTTCAATATTGTGATTAACAATTTATGAAAATCTTTTGTGTAAACTTTGATGTGTATTTTTTGTCCTCTATGTTTTTGTCCATTTTTTCGTTTTCTCTTTTCTTTCTTTCTTTTATTGTACACCAACACCAACACCAAACTCCTACAATTCACCAACACCATCAACACCACGTGAACAAACAACAAATCATCATCAATCAAACCAATTACCACCACAGGCACAAAATGAAGATAGTAGCAGCACAGAAACGGCAACCACAATAGGATCAACAGAATTACGAAATCACATGGAACCAGTAAGCGAAGAGCCCATAAAACTTGTTCATGTGCTCAATCCCGGTGAGCGTGAATATTTATCACCCAATCTACTTGGTGTCCAGAATATTGCAATGACTTTCCTGCCACTCAGCATGAATTTCATTAATATTATCGATGCTTATCGTGAGATTGTTAATGGTGTCCGTTATGAGATCCATTTGAATGCGATAGATACAAAATCAAACAATGAAGAAATCATATGTCGTTTGGTCATACTCGAAAAGCCATGGATACGCACAGAATGGGGTGATAAATATCGTGAATTGGTCACTTCAAATTGCACTAGTGGCAACAATAATAATGGTGGTATTGCTGGTGATGATCCGGAAAACAATTTAACGCTCCAGGATCCAGCAGAACGTAGCAAAGCATTAAATGATAAATACCCACGAAATGCATTTTTCAATGGTGGAACACGTAATGAACTGAGCAATGAGGAAATGGCTCACTTAGAAGCGCAAATTGTGCCAACCAAGGAAGGTGGTAATGCTGATGGTGATAGACGAAGGGCAGCAGCTACTACAACCACAACAACGACGACGATGACTACGGAAAATGTGGCAGTAGCATCTGAGAGTAATGATGCTGAAGTTGTTAAGGCAAAGCCTGCAATTAACGTCAATGCAATACCAGTGGCACCTGCTGCTCCTGCCGCCGCCGCCGCCAATGACGACGATATGAGGCAACTACTAAAACACCCGAATTAAATGATAATGAGAAGCAATGGCTTGATGACATACTCTCAGTGGGTGCTTATAACTTTGAAAAGACCATTGAAGCCAATAAAGCAGATCACAAAGAGGCAGAGCAAGTAATTGCAGAGTCAAAACCAATTGATGATGCAGCAGCAGCAGCAACTAACGATTCTAATGTAAATCAACCTCAGGTGTATCAAGTGGAAGTGCATGTACAGGAAGATGGCCCACAGCAGCAGCAGCAGCAGGAAGAATAGGCACGTCCACTAGTCGTGCAGCAGGAGGAATAGAAGAACAACAACACACTTTATAAGGAATTAAATTGTGAAATAAAAAAAAAACATTATTTAATTGAAATTATTTAAACACAAAACAAACAAACAAAAAAAATTGTTTACTTTTCTTTCTTTCTCTTCTACTCTACAATATATTTTATTCTTATTTTTTCTTATTTGTTATTTGTTTTGTTTTCTTGTTATTTATTTATTTATTTATTTTTTTTTTTGTATTCATTTATTCATTCGTTTATTTAGTTGAATTTCGCATGGTTTCATTTATTTGTCTGGATGACTGATTGTGCCAGGCTTGCACAAGCCTTCCAGGCTTAGTAGCATGTTTCTGTCAGACTTCACAAGCATCCATCCCCCTTGCCTAGCCTATGCTTTGTTTGTTCTACCTATATTTACCTGCCTGTTTACCGACCTGGTTGCCTATCATTCATTATCATTCAATGGAAAATGAGGGAGCCGCCTTAATGGGCCACTCAAACCAAAGCACGTACCTTTCATTCATTCATTCAGTCAGTCATTCATTCATTCATTTAGTTTAGTCAGTCAGTTGGTTGAATGTTTGGTCCAAGCAACGAACCAACATGCAACCAGTCTTTCACAGCTTTCCCTAAAGAATCATGAAGCTGAATCCCCTTGCCGTCTTACTACTTAATACGCCTTAATAATCAAATGAGTTTCCGCTTTCAATTACAACGGCCGCAATCCGTTTGTTTGGTGCCTCCTTCTCCTAACACTACTACTACTACTACTACTTCGGTTGGTCCTGATGCTGGTGCCACTAATACCAAGTCCCGAGATGTGGATGGTTACCTTTTTCTTTGCTTGCGCGTACGTGACAGTGAACGGACGGAAAACAGTAAGAACAGAGAGAACCACCACCACCAACAACAACAACATCCAGAATATAAAAGATGCCAGAAGCAACAACATCAGCAGCGGAAACCTCATTATGCAAACACATTCTGTTTGCTTTCGCTTGTTTCCTTGCCATGCCCATGCTCCTTACCAACATAACACTGTTGTACAGTGGTTTGTTATATAAAATGTTGCAGGGCAAGTCATGGTAAGCTGAGCCCATGAGCCATGTCAAGGAATAATGTTTGCCTTTAAGTCTGGGATTTTATTGCATGTAAATCTGTTTGTAGGCATCGTCATCGTCATCCTCATCATCATATCTCATCCATTGAAAGCAATGTCTTGGAAGCCAAAGAAGATACCATCTAACATACCACTGTGCTGCTACTCTTAAACTAAACTCCTCTGTAGTAGGTGTTTGTCTGTTTGTTAGAGGATGTGTTCATGTATTCATACACTTTAGCATAAACGTCATTATGCTTAATTCTTATTGAAATACATCCCCATCCCCATACCCAAATAAACAGGAGGCATTCTGGCCTAACCTGACTTGTTTGCTTTGGCCTGTCCTGCTTTACTGCTTTACTATTCCTTCTCTGGTGGGGCACATCGGGAGTTCCCTTGTCTTGTGTGTGTTAACTCAACAATGGCAAAACACTTAATGAATTCATGTTATATCTACAGGATTGCGCGTTTATCTCAAATTGTATGTGTGTATAAGTGCGAGTGTTTGTGTAATCTCACCATCATCATCATCGCCATCACTTGCTCCCAATTTTGATGAGGAGCCTCATTCCACTACTACTACTACTACATATTATAAAACATCTTCACACCTGTGCCTTGTACACAGATTTATACACTTACAACACACACTTGACTTTTTGTTTTTGTTTTTACTTTTTCTTATTTTCCTTTACATATTTTGTACATCCTTTCCAATTTTTTTTTTTCATTTTTCCATTCCATTTCTCTCCTTTCTTTCTTTCTTTCTTTCAATTATACACACGTCGTAACCATTACATTTCATTTGCGCATAAGTGTAACGCTTTCTTCATGTTATACTACTGAAAAGTATCTGTGTATGAATTTACTATGTTATAATATGTGAGTGAGTATCTGTGTATATATAATGTAAGTGTATCTATGTGTGTGTGTATGTGATCAACTCTTGTACCCATTACAGAATGCGAGGTACTAGAACGGTTAGGCCGCCGCCGCCACCGACACCGACAATTTTCGCAATGTTTGTTTTAATTGCTTTCATGTTTCGAAAATGCCCCTCTTTGTATGCAATAGTTTTTTTTTTTTTTTTCTCTTTGTATTTATTTATTTTATTTTCATTTCATTTTGTTTTTTTTTCCACCATTTCCGCCACATTTTGTCCATTGGTTTGGTTTTGGAATGGATTGATAGTGGCACCATATCACATCACACAGCAAACCATCACAAATGCAATACATTGTTCCATTCCATGAATCTGCATCTGCTGCATCTGTATGAGCTTGTGTGTACAATATTTCAATGTATTTCACATATAAATAAATGTTTTTAAAATGCGTGTAGTTTTTATGTCTGTTAAAATTTAAATAGTGTATGTTTTTTTTATTATTCTTCTGCCTCACATATGTTGCGCTGATGCTGATGCTGATGCTACACTCATACATATGCATTATTTTCACCATTCATTCATTCATTTGTTCTTTCATACGTTTGGCTTGCCACATTTTCAATTTGTTTCAACATGAAAACAAAAAAAAAATACAATGGTAGAAATAAAACCATGACTATAACAACAACAACAACAACTCAGCAACAATAGCAGATATCCTTCATTATGCACCTGTCAGTTTTTGACTTTTCGAGTCATTATTCCATTCCTCTGTTCCTTCAAAAAATCATAAAAGCAAATCTCCTCTTTTCCTGTTTGCCTCAAAACTGTTTTCCGGTTGGTTTAAAAAATACAAAACACAATATGTTTTTTGTTTTGTGTTTGCCATGAATTCTTAATGAAATGAGATTTGAAAAACAACAAAGAAAAATACAATATGTTTCTGTATATTTTCATTGTTCTTTCATAAACACCACGAGTTCATTTACAAATATGTGTGTGTGTGTGTGTGTGTGTGTGTGTATGGTAAATGAAATTGACTTTAAGGGTAAACCAAAGAAAGGAATCATATCATTCATGATTTGAAATTTTAAAATGAAATTCTTAAATTTTAAGGACAAATTAAGAATATAAAACGAACTCTTCTCAAGAAGTAAAGGAATTTTTATGATTTCCCAGTATTTTCCTCACACATTCAATTCATTCATTTTCAAATTCTTTAAAATATGTTTCAAGTACTTGATTAAAATAAGAAAAGCTCAAAGTATTTTCCCCACACATTCAATTCATTCATTTTCAAATTCTTTGAAATATGTTTAAAATACTTGATTGAAATAAGAAAGAGCTCAAAGTTAACCAACCCAAAGACATAGATTTGAAACAGGCGCTGGATATATATGAATATTTAATCGAAATACCTTAAGACAATAAAGTACCTGGAATTTGTCATTTAAATTTCATGCGTTAAATATTTTTTAGCAGCTGGTTTAATCAGTCCACCTCAGCAGTTCTCGGCGAATTTTACAATGGAAAAGAATATTGAAGAAAGAGTTTGTCTCAAATTGTGTATTTTGAACGAAATTTCGTGTTCCGAATCGAGCTGGAGAAGGCTCACGGTGAGTCTGTTTTATCGAAAAATCAGGCTTATGAGTGGTACAAAGCCTTTAAAGACGGTCGGAAGATCGGCGAAGACTTGCCTCGTTCCGGACGGCCATCGACCTCTGGCCATGACGATAACGTCAAAAAAGTTAAAGAAATCGTGCTCGAAAATCGTCATGTTAGTTTTAGAGAGATAACACGTTAACTCAAAATCAATCGTGAAACAGCTTGTTTAATTGTGGTTAACCATTTGAGCATGCATAGCGTCGCCGCTCGGCTCTCCAAAAATTTCTCATCGGGTACCGATTATCAACGATTATAAGGCCAGAAACGCGATAAATACCATCGACCAGCCGCCCTATTCACCTGACTTAGCTCCGTGTGACTTTTTCCTGTTCGCCAACCTCCATAGACTCCTTCAAACAAAATTCGCCGAGAACTACTGACGTGGACTGATTAAACCAGCTGCAGTAAACAAACTGGTTGACAGATCGCGCTCATGTTTGGCATAGTAATTAAGGACAGTCTCTCCTAACATACAGAAAACCTAAAAAATACTTAACGCGGGCAATTTAAATGACAAACTCCGGATACTTTATTGTCTTAAGGTGAATGACAACTTGATTTTAATTTTTTAACATACTTTTGTTGCGTAATTTTCTTTCAACAAAAAACATATTTTTTTGAAGACATTTCAGAACTGATAGAACTGTTTTTCGGATGGAATTCACTACTTTTCTTTTATTGTTTAGTCACAAATCAGTAAACTTAATGATTCCAACCTAACTAAAGAAATGTGACTCTTGGTTTTAAATTTGTTTGGAAAGTATAAACAATAAACTAAAACCAACTTTAAATCGATTTAAATCAGAGTTGTCCAACCTTTATGATTCCCTGGGCCACATGTCTTCTCAGAAGTAAATGTTCAGGTTGGATCCATAGAGAATAGGACATGATGTGTCACTGACATCATAACGGACTTTAAGAGCCATTTTACACACAGCGATTCTCTTCATACACTTATCGTTGATTCTGCTTTAGTGTCGCTTGCTTGTGTTTACACGCAGCGACAGTCGCAAGCGACTTTTTTGATATTTCTCACTCCCTCTTGCATCCCTCACTCTACACAAACCGATATACGTAAAAGAAGTCAAAGACAAAAGTGGGCAGAGTTGCTTGTGCCGCTGGTAAAAGCAGATATACTTGTATTGCTGGTAAAAGCAAAGTTACTTGTGTCGCTCGTACATGCAGAGTTACTTGTGTCGCTAGGGCAAGCAACTTGACTATCCCGTAAGCTTCGGGTTTCCCTTCTCAAAAAACAAAAATCGCGAGAGAGAGTTCTGCCGCAGATTTGCTGTGTGTGTAAAAGCCGACTTTATGTGCTGGTCTCGTCATAAGCTTATCTATCATTTCTATCACGACAGTTCCTAATGCGTATTTCTATTAATTTAAAAGTTCATACAATTTTTATTTATTTTTTTTTTTTATAGAAATTTGATCATAGTAACCCAGGATTAGAACCCAAAATTATCAAAATCTTTCAATAGAAATCATGTCAGCTTTCATAAAGTCAAGTCAAATTCAGTAAAATAGATTTTATTAGCTTCAGACAATATCATATTTAAATATATATGCCGAACTGAAAGGAACAATTCGATATTTCTTATAAAATTTTCTATTTGATTTGGGTAAGTGAAAATTGTGGTTAAGATCTAAAGAATCTCAGCAATAATCGGACCAAAGTGGTGGTGTGATATTACAGATTTGGAAAATAAGAAATAACGCGAACAGAATGCGCTCTTTGATCTTAACTCAATTGAAACAATTCTGGCGCCTTCCCCGTTGGGTGATTAATGATGTGGTCAGCAGTGTTGCTGTACTTATTTATCATCGCCCCGATTATCAGGCTGCTGCGATAAAGAAAGTTTGCGGAGAGCAAAAAGACGAACAAGAAGATTAATAAAGAGGAAGAGGAGGAATGGAGATTACAAAGAAGTAGAAGAATTCCCTATAATGTTCGCGGAAGCATACGTTACTGTTTTATTTTTGTAAACCTTTACATGATTCCAAATTGTTAGTTTAACATTACAACAAAAAGATTAAAATAAATCTTGAGGAATAAGAAACAAAAAAAATGTCTCCCCTCTTTCATTTCATTTTGCTATTTTTGTATTACCATTTGCAGGGTGAGGAGCGAGCTAAGCGCAGCAATGAAAATACTGACAATATCTTGGGAGGCGCCAATACTATTTCGAATGAAGAGGCCCATAAGATTTTGCAGAAATCTCTTGAGAAATTGGCTGCTGGCGAAGGACCAGCATACCAGTGAGTATTAATCTAAAGGAGTTGATTTAATAGAGTTCATTTGAAAAGTTTTTTTTTTTTTACATCTCAGAGTACATCATGTCTATAATGCATCACGTCAAATAGTCGCTGGCACTTTGATAACCATTGATGCTGATCTCATTAATGGCGACAATGAAAAGGAACGTTGTCAAATAGAGATTTGGTCACAACCATGGCGACCCAATGGCAATGAGGTCACATTCCGTTGTGGCACCAAGCAAGTAGTGAGTGCCCGTCACACTCGCTCTGTGGAATATGCCGAAAAGAAGACCCACAAGAAACACAATCATCACAATCTGGACAAGATCGAGCATTTATTCCATAAATTCCAAATGAAATTCAAGCGTCAATACTCCACAACCATGGAACGTCAAATGCGTTTACGTATTTTTAGACAAAATCTAAAGACTATTGAAGAATTGAATCACAATGAAATGGGCAGTGCCAAGTATGGCATTACTGAATTTGCTGATTTAACAAGCACAGAGTATAAGGAACGTACTGGGTTATGGCAGCGTGAGGAGAATAAACCAACTGGTGGACGTCCAGCTGTTATTCCCGAAATGGAGGGTGAATTGCCAAAGGAGTTTGATTGGCGTGAGAAAAATGTTGTGACAAATGTAAGTTAATAAATAATGTGGTTTTTAATTCTACTGTCTGCAAAACCTCAGTCTACTATATATTCTTTATTTTGTTATTTATTAGGTTAAAAATCAAGGAAATTGTGGTTCATGTTGGGCATTCAGTGTTACTGGTAACATTGAGGGTTTATATGCTTTGAAAACTGGCAAATTGCAAGAATTCTCTGAACAGGAATTACTTGATTGTGATACTGTGGATTCAGCTTGCAATGGTGGTCTACCGGATAATGCTTACAAGTATGAAATATGATAAATTTGACTATTAAAATTGTGTGTTAATGTTTTTAAAACTAACTTTATAGAGCCATTAAAGATATTGGTGGTTTGGAATATGAATCGGAATATCCTTATTTGGCCAAGAAGAATCAATGTCACTTCAATAAGGCTCTCTCACACTTGACAGTAACAGGCTTTGTAGATTTACCACACAAAAATGAAACTGCCATGCAACAATGGTTGATTAATAATGGTCCCATTTCAATTGGTGAGTGTTTTGAGTACCGAAAAAACACATAGATGAAGATTTTCCTAACCATTTTTTGTTTTTTTTTATCTTTCTTTCAGGAATCAATGCAAATGCTATGCAATTCTATCGTGGCGGTGTCTCACATCCATGGAAACCATTATGCTCTAGCAAGAATTTGGATCATGGTGTTCTTATTGTTGGCTATGGTGTTTCGGATTATCCCAACTTCCATAAGACTTTGCCTTATTGGATTGTCAAGAACTCTTGGGGTCCCAGGTGGGGTGAACAAGGCTACTATCGTGTCTATCGTGGCGATAATACTTGTGGCGTTGGTGAAATGGCAACCTCTGCGATATTGGGTTAAAGCCAACAAAAGTACAATTTTTAATTTATATTAACCCATTACCCATTTATAATCCATCTAACTGTTCCCTATCTCGATTATTCTTTTAACCAAACTATGATAACAAATTGTATGCTTCTTAAGGAATCTCCATGATTAACAACAACAACACACTCTATAATCTTATATATGTATGTATAAACGAGTATAACAAAAATAAAAGATTACATTAGAGGGCAGCAGATTTGTGTTTTGTTGTCATCTTAAATTTGTAATAAATAAACATTTAATAAACGCTAATAAATTGTTCTTGTAGAAAAATATGTGTGTGTGTTCCTACCTTAATTTCATTTCATTTAATTTTCATATTCACTTAGTTTAAGCAAGAGGAGCCTTAATTTACGTGCCTCCAAACCAATGGTTAGTGGTTGCTCGGGTACTTCATCTGTGGCTGTGAAGATATTTGCTGGCGTAAATAAACCAAAAGCTTCACATGATTTAAGAAAATTTTGAACTTCTTGCACTGCCGGATAAGGTAAAATGATATTTTGCTTGGCCATGCCAGTTAGCAAACCCAAGACGCAACGTTTGACATGCAGCCAGGTGTCGGCATAGAGGCGGGCACCCGAACCACCTTCCAAGGCATGAGCAATGCGTGACAAACCGAATTCATAATTGGATTTGGCACAGTATAAAGTGCCCACGACAAGATTAACAATACACAAATGATGATATTGTTTGCCCATGTTTCCCTTGAGTTCTTCGGCTTTCTCTACTTTACGCATAAGTTCTTCGGCCTCCTCATTTTGAAATGTCATAATGTAAGAGACACAGAGATTGGCCAGCACTGCAGCAGGCACTGACATTATCTGTTCAAATAAAAAAAAAAAACAAGTTAAAAAAGAATTACTTTAATTGCATTTCGCAATGACTTACATCATCGACATGCTGACGCACAATTGGCTCATAGAATGCTGCTGCTTCTTTATATTTATCGCCCTGCATGAAAAGCACATGACCAGCATTCAAACGCCAAATGGGATTCTCTGAACAGAATTCAGCACTTGAACGAAATTCACGCTCGGCACCAATGAAATCATCATCACGCCAAGAGATCCAAGCTCGAGCCATGACAACAGGCAAATATCTATGTGGAACAGCAACAAGAAAAGCATTCAGTCAGATAAAACACTCATCATTCATTCTTCATATGGCAGATTTACTTACAATTCGAGAGCATTTTCATAATCCTTCAAAGCATTACGCAACGCATTTTGATCAGTAGTTGAGCGAACTTCTTGAACTTTTGCTGCAAGACTACGCAATTTGCCAGCCAAACTAGAAGCCAATGTTCCTAATTTCTTTTCAGCCAATTCTGCTGAGGTTTGTGCCGTTATCAAAGCATCCAGCAGCTCATAGAGATATTGACTCAAATATTTATATGTCAAATCTGTGTGCTCTGCTAAGATATCAGCTGCTGTTTCATACATTTCATGCTTGCAGCAAGTGAGCAAAATATTAGCAAATGTTTCCTTTGGACAAGCCGGTGGGCCCAATTGTAATAGGAAGGCCAATTTACGTAGACCAGCGACAGGACCTTGTGTATCAGTCAATGCCATGTTATGCAAAGTGACTGGATCCAATTCGCTTTCAGCACGTGGTGGCAAATCAAGTAGAGCATCTCTTGCCGATTCTATGTTACCATCCTGATATTCAATGGCTGCCTTTAGATTCAATGCTTGTGTAATACCAGATAAGGCCATGGTAATGGGATTACCAACACTACGTGCACTGCCATCGGTATCAATCTGTGCACCTATACCCAGCTCAGGATGATTACGTATGCCACGTTCAACGATTTCAGCTGTAATAAAGCAATAAGATTTTTATATGTCTTCGCCGTAAATTACGCTTTCTTTTTTCACCTTACCCGTATAATCAATTGCCTGTGAACGTTCTTTTTTGCGAAAATGTGTTAAAGCCAAATTATATGCCATAAGCGGATTAAAGCCACCCACTTGTAAGGCTGTTTGGAATCGTTGCACAGCCGCCTCAAATTGATCAGCCTGATAAAGCAAACAACCTTCATCATTCAAAGTCTCCGCATTGCCACCGGCTCGCTGATTTAAAATGCTCTGGGCACCAGCATAATCCTCGCTCGAATACAAAATGGCACTCTGCAATTGCAGGCATTGCTCTTTAATCACCTCATGATCACTAATTTGCTTTAGCACACGCAATGCATCCGAAAAGATGCCAGCTTGATAAAGTGATTGTGCATAATAGAATCTGCATTGAATTTACATTATTATTATTTTGGTATCGTGTTGATGATGTTGAAGCAAACTCACTTATATCTCGGTTCTTTTGGTACCAAACTACACAATTGTTCATAACATGTTGCAGCCTCCTCATACTTTTGTGCGTGATAATAACAATAGCCAAGAGTTGAGAGTCCAGCGCGTGTATTCGCTGCATCACCAAAGTTAACAATGCATTCAATTACATCCTCATAACGTTTATCTTTTATCTGTTGATGATGATGAAATTAATTATATTCACTCTGTTAACGCATTAAATGGAAGATTAAATTTTCTTACCAGATTGTAAATTGTGCGTGTGACGTGTCCTTCACGCAGGATTATACCTTGATGCAACATTATTAGCGGCTTTAGGATTAACTTTATTGTGTAGTCCAATATGAATGAATTAGAAAAGGAAATTTATTTGTTTTGTGTGGTGGTGAACCATGTTGTCGCCTTGGTAACGCCAGGACTAAAAGCTTTATTCGAAATTATGTTTTGTCATTCTTCATTCATGATTGGTTGCCATGGCAGCAATGCACAATTACCCAAATTCTGCTTAGTATGCATTCATATCATAAGACACAAGACAAAATAGAATAGAAGTCGATGATTAACTCTCCACATCTTTTGCTACTAAGCCATGTTCTTTCACCTCTTTGACCAATTCCACACCTTTACCATTTCATAGAGTTCTTTCTTATTGGCTTTTAAGCAGCACAGTGTAATGATGATATTCTCCATTTTTATAAACTACAATACACAGTAGAAGAAAAAAATCTCCCTTCTTATTCTTTCACTAAACCATTTGCTTTCATCTCTCTACCAATGTCAATGGTAAATGTAACGGCATTTCTTGTGTTTCTTTCTTCTCTTTTAGAATGATATTCTCCATTTCAAAAGACGTAAAGAAGAAGTAAGAATAAGCTATTCTCTTTTTTTGTTACAACGCTATAAGCTTTCATCCCTTTAGCAATGCCATCGGACCAGTAAAGAAGCAAACAAAAACGTGGACTACTATCAATTAACGAATGCCGTTAGCTTTACAATAAGAATATTTCGTAAGCAGAATGCAGTCTTCTCTCTCATAAAGACAGATATTTTTCGTTTAAGATAAAGCCGGCAAAAAAAAAAAACACTTGATTTTTGCATACATAAAGATTTGTTCTTTTATTCGTACATATATATTATTGTAGTTGTTGTTTTTTGATATATATACCATATGTATTTATTATGTTAGTTAATTATAAAGTTATGTAGAAATTTTTTGTATAAATTGCACTAAATAATTATAAATATAAAATGAGTTATGTCCTTATCTTTTCATTTGGTTTCGAATTCGACGACAATTAATACATTTCATTTCTTGTTGTTGTATAGACGTTTATTAATTATTAATGCTAATTACATTTCATATATGTATATTATTAATGCACAAAACAAAGACACTTAATAAAAATAAACTTTCTCACTAATTTTGCAATAATTGAAAACAATTTACATTAAAAGCTACGAAGCAAAGAAATTACATATTCCGAATATGCCGGAAAACAGCTGTCATCGCATGCAACCATGTGTTTGTTGCATGTCGATAGTCAATCGATAAATTGGTATCAATCATTCCGATTGCTTTCATGTTGTTTGTTATATTAATATCGATTTGAGAAATTTTTGATTAATTATGCTTAGGTAAATATGCTTGCTGGTGATGAAGGTGAGATGTTAATTATAATCATATGAATTAATTATTTAGTTAATGGTTTTCTTTTCTTAGTTTCTTAATTATAAGTTAAATAATTAATAATATTTAATTTGTTGTTTTTGTTGTTAATATTTTGGTTCAGCGACTTATAAATAAAGTTGTATTTGATTTCTGCCAAAGAAGAAAGTCAAACAAGCAGAATATAGAAAAAATGACGACGATAATATTCTACTGTTTATTTTGTTTGAGTGAATACTCGTATGACTGATTGGTCACCATATAGGAAATGCTGAGCTGAGTTGAAGTGTCTTCTCTATTCTGTCTGGTTGAAGGTCCGTTGGAAGTATCGTCGCTTTAAAGAAGTACACAAGTTGTGCGATTGTGAGAAGAGGAGACAGATGGACTTTTAAAGTCCGTTTACCAAAAACCTGAAGATTTGCCGCCCGGTGGGTTTCTAACTTTAATGCAGGCACGTGTGCCGGATTTGTCCAGTTCCTCTGTAAATTAAATTCAAATTAATACATCTTATAAATGTTTTTCAGTTGTAATTATTACTAACCACTAATGGAAAACGTCGATTCCTGCATATCGCGTACCCCATCGACCTTGCCCCGGATCGAAGGTGTACTACAAATGGAGCCTTCTGCAGGCATGGGCAAATTACCTGCCAACATGCTTTGTGAGATAGTCTCCTGATGTGGTATTTCGATCTCCAACTCAGCCAAATTAAGTTTCTTAAATTGTCCATTCACAGGCTCATCACCACCACCACCACCACCATTTTGTTCTTCGTTAACCTGGACGCGTCCTTCAAGTACATCATACACATATGGTGGACGTACTGGTGTATTAAGGAAACGTCCATAGCCTTCAGCCACGCGTACAGTATCATTTTCTACACAAATTCGTCCTCGAACGATGACCACCTCTGGGACACCATGACAAGTCATGCCTTCGAAAATATTAAAATCACAAGCATGATGATGTGTCGTCTTGGAAATGGTACGGGTTGCACTTGGGTTCCAGATGACAACATCGGCATCACAACCGACAGCAATGCGACCCTTTTGTGGATACAAATTAAAGATCTTGGCTGCATTGGTACTGGTGACAGCAACAAAACGGCATGGATCAAGTAGACCGGCATGGACACCCTTCTCCCAGACAACAGACATGCGATCCTCCAGACCATTGACACCGTTGGGTATTTTGGTGAAGTTACCTTTGCCCAGTTCCTTATGCTCCTTGTTGAATGTGCAATTATCACTGCCAGTTGTCTGCAGATCATCACTATGGAGGAAATTGTACGAATTAATACATGTGTACATATGTAGGATAAAATTAAGGGAAAACCCAAAATTAAAAGAATTATTACAAAAAATAAACAAAAGCAAATGATGACGATCCGCTTTCTATAAGCGGAGCTAATGATGAATACTCACTACGCCAACGATTTCATGAGCTGCCTTGGCGTTTCAGCTGAGGCTCGTATTGGTGGACTAGTGACATAGTAGATCTGTTCCTGCTTGCGCACACCATTCATGCTACGTCCAACGGAACTTGCCAGCGTCTCACCAAAGACACAATAACCACTGCGCCGGCAACGTCCAATTAATTCAGCAGCAGATTTGCTCGTCACAGCAGAGACATAGAGAGGCGCCTTCATCTACATATGCATTAGGCATATGAGTGATTTTTTTTTTTTTTGGATTTCGATTTGGATGTACAGAGATGTAGATGTGGGCGCGAACGCATATAACAAAAACAAACAAATAACAACGAGAACAAGAACAAATGAAAGCATTAGTAGTGGATTCAAGGTCAATAAGTAGGTCAATGTGAATATGAGTTTGCCAATCAAAAGTAGTCAATTAATTAATTAGTGATGATTAGTTAAATACAATAAAAAAAACCAAAAACACAATCAAAAAAAAAAAAAAATTAAAACAAATGCAGCCTCCAATGTTAGTAAAAACGTTTATGGACTTTCTCTTTTTGATTTCCCCCACCCACACAATAGATTTTTTTCTTTTTTTATTTCTCTCCCCACAACTTACTTAGCCAACAGTTTCATCATAAATTCTGGTGTTGTCGGATCTGGTCTCAGTGGCGGACTAAGCACATGTGCTGCAGCATGATTGAAACAATGATGGGCCAAACAATTTGTACCATCGGTTCCAAGTGCTGCCGCAAGTGTCTCGCCATAGATGCCACGGTTCTTGTACCGATTGCGGGCTCTTGCTAATTCAATGCCTGCCGATTTGCTCATCACATGCACCACATACAATGGGCAATCAACCTAATTAGTGTGTAAGTGTGCGTAATGATGTATAATATATGTTTATGTGAATGTGAATGTGTACGTGTGTGTGTGTGTGTGTGTGGGTGTGGGTGTTTGAGTGTATATGTTTTGATATATGTATAAAGATTTGTTTTGTTGTTGTTGTTGTATTGGATGCCATTAGCCGTTTGCATTCATATATTTACAAGTGATTTTTCATTATGAAATAAAAAAAAAAAAAAAATTTAAATACAATACAAAAAAATAAAATAAAATTATAATTAAGAAATTAAATTAAAAGTAAATTATATAAACAAACTAAGAACTCGTCTGTTAATTTCATTATGACTTTTTGCACAGTTCCACATCAAATCAATCAAGTCAAGTCAAGTCATGCAGTCCTCAATCAAACTAAATTTCTTAGAGTCAAACTAAAGAATAAAGATGGATGGAGAAGTTCAAATATTGGGTTGGCATATAAGTAATGTTACTGATTTTCAGGGTCGTTTATTTGATAGACGTGATGAACATTAATAAATCACGTTGAACTGTACCCACAACAGAGCTTTGCCCGGCTAGCAGGCTTCTTAATTTCATCTTACCTAATTTGTTTCTACACCTTCTCAGATGAATTGCATTTCACCTTCTTCCAAATTTTTTTTTAAAAATCACATGAATTTTTCCCTATCACGGTTTCACTTGGACTTCTCTTTTTATCTTCTGAGCATTCCTTCTATCTTATTCTAATAATCGGAACACCAAAATGAACGCTAAAAAGGGTAACATCTCTGTCTTCCAAAAGTTTTATTCTAACCAAGATACAACAACACTTGCCTTGGACAAATGAACAATGGAAGATTACCGACTATGTAGAAAACAGAGTCTTGCGAATCAACTGATTTTACAGTATATTATCTGATTTCCAGAGTGATCGCCCAAAAATAAAGAACATTCAATCGATTTTCTCCGTTATTCTTATCTCACATGCGACATTGTATTATTGTGTATTGCCAAGCGATTTTAAGTGATCAAAATCAAAGTCCAAATGGACAGAAACAGTTCTTCCAGAGAAGTTTATTATTCCTATATCATAAAACTTCTACCCTTCTCCCACAAAACTTATCAAGTAGCGTTCTAAAAGTTCTACCATTCAAGGATTTTTTTTTTGAACAATGTGATTACTTATTTTCTATAGCTTTTCATTTGAAATATCGGAATTGATCATTTTGTTCAACAAAAGCAACTCAGGGGTGACACGACCTCTTTAATTTCTTCATATTGACTCCTTCATCTTTTTTTTTTTCCCCGGTGTCCGTCTTTGGTAACCTTTCCTCTGCTTTATTTTATTTATTCGGAATATTTTTTTGGGTGACGGTTTGGTTGTTTAAGACACTCCAATTTTCATCACCCGTGATCATACGGTTTGAAAATCACATAGGAATGCGACATTACCTATGTACCATCCAATATTATAACCCACTTTTATCCAAACTTTTTCAAACTTTCCAAATTATAAGAGATTGTTAATTCATATAACAAACTCTTAAATAAATCAACGTTTTAGAAATCGAAATGGTTTTTACCAGAATATTTGTTCTTTCATACTTATAGAAAATATTAATTGCCACATACCAAATTCATTAAAATTTTAACCTATTACGAAAATCTACCAATATTTACAGTTCCTATATTTCAACCGGCATTAAAAACCATAGACATCTAACTAAAATACATATGTACTAATAATGTACAGTCGATAAAACTTTAAGTGTCACCTACCTGATGCGCTAAAATGCATGCACGATTGACCGCCTCAGCTTCGACTTCTTCTTGACGTGATAATTCATGACCCTCGGGACCAGTAATACCGGCAGACAATAATTTTGTTACATTCTTGGCAATAATATCGCCATTCTCAGCATGAACCTAAACCATAAACATAATCAATTAGATTCAATAATAATAACAATATTGTAAAGGAAACTTACCTGAGCAACACCTCCTAAGGCGCGTATACGCTCAAATGCATCCAATAGATCAGAATCATTCAATTGATAAAGACCCTTATAGGCCATAAACATTTTAAACGAATTAATGCCCAATTCATCACACATGATTTTCATTTCATCGGCAACAGATTTCGACCACCAAGTTATGCCCACATGGAAGGCATAATCACAACAGACTTTTGGATCGGCCCAGGCACGCCACTTGTCATAGGCTTCGACCAGCGACTCACCCTTATCAGGTAAAACAAAATCAACTGTAATTATAGGAATATCAAATGAATTTCAAAGATTCTCTATGTGGGTTCTTCAGTTGAACTCACTAATTGTAGTTGTGCCTCCAGCAATGGCAGCCTTCGTGCCATGATAGAAATCATCGACAGCAGTAGCTCCACCAAATTTCAATTGGCAATGAGTGTGAGGATCAATGCCACCTGGTATAATGAGCCTGCCGGCAGCATCAATTGTGCGTACACCACCCGGAATATTGATATCAGCAGCTGGACCAACAAATCTGATGGCAATTTATAAAAATATAATTAAATATTTGACATGATTCTGTGTGGAGAAATGTCTCACTTGATAATGCCATCTTCAATATAGACATCAGCTTTAAAGGTTTTGTCGTGATTCACGATTTGTCCATTCTTGATATAAACACGATTTTGGGCGCTCTATAAAGTCAACAAATATTTTAAAAAAATTTTAAACTTATTATATGTATTAATTTGGGACTCACCTGCAAATGAATTGGCACCTTCTTAACTGGTTTGGGACTAGTCGCCATCTTTTAAAAGTTCTGGAAAATATAGGAAGAAAGTACATTATAACTATGGCTAATATACAATTTAATCAAGTAAGAATCCCATTTTAATGGGAAAAATTTATGACATTTGAAAGACACCTAGGGGGAAATTCGGAAAATCAAAAACAAATTTGCATGGATGCTTAGAAAACTAATAGTTTTATTTTAAAAATATCACCTAAATTCCTAAATAAACAATCAACCGATCACTACAAATTCACCAGATTAATCAGATCTGTTACCGATTATATTTTTATTGCAAGATTAAATTGACTGCTAACAAATCCATATAAGCAAAATAACAAGAGAAGCTTCATTCAGATCAGATTCTAAATGACGTCTGAATATAAAATCTGAGTGTCAGAGAATTTATTCTACTACAAGTAAAAGTTCGCACTTTTAACTTTCTATAGATTTGTTTTACTAAACAAAATAATAAGCACATGATGGACTCGATGATAAGCGTTTGTTTAAATGCGTCCAATATTATTGTCAGAGTATTTATTGGCAAAGGTTTGTGAGTTTTATGAGTGCAAAAAAAAAAAAAATACTTATAAATATAGCAAACCAAAATTAATAAATACAATTTCTTGATATTGAGAAACACAAATAATACTATATTTGTAAATGCATTTATTTTAGTATCAAGTAGATAGTATCTTTGAAAAGTGAAGCTATCAGTAAAGATAACAAACAATTTTTGTTTTTCAATATTTATTTATTGACATAATTTGATAGAAGTAAAAATCTAGTGGTTCTGTTTATGAGATGCAAGCAACTGGGTAACTGAATTATTACAGAAAATTTTTCAAAATACAGAATTTTTAAAGAAATTTGAAGGATTTCAAAGCATTTCAGAAAATGATATGCGAAAGACTATTTGGCATTAAGGCATTTTGATTTTAGATCCCAGATTTGTTATGTCTACCAGCTATAGAGGTTGAAAAAAGTTTCTACCTCAATAAAAAATCTTTCAAAAAAAAACAACTGAAAAAAAAATAAATGGATACTGATTGGTTGACCCGATGATGAACTCGTACCACTTAAAATTGTGTTGCAACATCTGAAAACGTCTACCCGAGTATTTAGTTTTACATAAAATTTATAAGGAGTTGTTTGGCAAACACGACTTTATTGATATTAAAATAAATCTCTAAGCTTTATGCATCTAACTTTTCGATTTTTCGACTATTCCGTTGGGTTTTCCTGTATGTTCATTTTTCCTAAACAATGACAGTATTCAGGCGAACAAAACAAAAAAAAAATATTCAAATCGATAGAGGCGTTCTCGCGTTTTTGCGAGACATATGCACAGGAATAGATTTGATTGATTCAATGATTGAAAAGATAGATTTTAAGGATTCAGAAAATGATATTTGATATACCAAGCTTTTTCATGTAAGCGACATTTAGGTTCTTGGTCCAAGATTTGTTATATCTATCAGTTCTGGAGGTTTATCATATTCGATATCACAGAAAATCCTTCTTCAATGATGCACTAGAAAAGCTTTCATCTTAGGAGTCATTTATGAACTTGGATATTAAATAAATTCTGTCAAAATTATGTTTCACAGAATTCCATGAAACTAACAAACTAAATTAATAAGGAAACTACTGAATCTTATTACAATCAAAAGAATTCTCTTCTTTTTATACTTAGATAATTCATCCTAGGAGTCATTTATGTACTTGGCGGTAATGGAAATTAAACAAATCCTGTCAAAACAATGCGTCATTATATACAAAAGATGGATGAGTCACCAGGAAACACATTGAAGGCGACAGAGTATTCAGTAAAATATTCATTCAAACAACCCCCAACAATAAAATCAACAACGCTAACTGCCATCACCAAAAGACGCCAAAGGCATAAAACGTTTTTCATAGCCTCTCTTCTACTTATAAAAGCGACGATGAGTCATCATAGAAATCCTTACTTCCTTTCCAGTTTGCCAGCATTGCATCAAATGGATCTTGTGCTTGTGTACATAAAAAATGTGCACAACATAAAATTGAGAAAAATGAATGTGACAAATGGAAGTGGCGGCAGCACATTATGACATTGATTATTATGTGGCGCATCCAAACCAAGACTACTTACATACTGATGGAAGGAGCCTTGAAGATGCTCTGCTTGCTGCAGTGCCCAAGACACGCGACTATGCGACACGTGCTAAATATTATCATGGACAAAGAATGAAGGGTGTGGTTATGGCTGAGGCTGAGGCTGCAACCCTAAATCAAAATTGTATATACTTATGAGGTCATAACAAAAGAAAAAATATATAGAATAGAGTTGCAGAATACAAAATAGAAGGGGAAAAGTATCTGAAACAATAAATGTTGATAAAGGTCTTTGGCATTGGTAGACAGCAATTGGTTGTTGTGGTTGGTTGTCTTAGAGGAAATAAAAGAACTGCACAAGCACTTAATAAATTATATGCTTATATTTTTGATTGTCAACTTAAGAAGTAACTCCCATGCTACCTAAAATGATTATACAATACAATACAACACAATATTTTTTTTTTTTGGAACGTGCTCAAATGATAAAGCAATGACTTAAGTAAGCTCAATTGAAAAAAAAAACCAGGTTGGTTATAGAAATGGTAAAGGGGAACTAAAAACCAAATGCACAGTGCATTTTTGTTTGTTTTTATGTTAATTCAATTTGAAGAAAATTTATTATTATAATATTAAGTTCTATAAACACACAAAACAAATGAGTAAAACAAACTGGTAGTCGTTCGAGGGTCAAAAACAAAATGTGCATAAAAATGGAAGCAAAAGAATGAACCGATCAAATGAAATGAAGGAACAAGAGGGAGGGTGGGTCACACGAGTATGTATTTCATTTCACATTATAATTTCTCATACGCACTGTTGACCATACATAGAACAAGGGCCCTCAAATAGATGGAATGGATAGAGAAATAGATAGGCAAATAGACAGCTTGGCAAACGGATTGTTAAATAGATAGACATAGTAGACATACCACATACGCTCACAGTTCATTTATAGAGCTTATCATTTCCTGTGCTTTATAATTTCAATACATTTCCCTTTTGGCTTCTTTATTGTGGTTATTTTAGTGCCTTCTTTTATTGTTTCATTCATTCATTCAAATTAAAATTTGCATTTATAGAGGTGTTTTGCTTAATGGAATTCTATAAATTGTTTTTCGTTTTTGCTGACGCCATGCAACTTTTTTTTTTGCCTTCTGTTCGTAAAACTAAGTCGTCAGAGGTGAACTTTTTCAACAACACATACACATAACGAAAAGACACTACCGGTGGATTGTTAAATTAATTTTGTTGGAGAAGGTGAAATGAGACTGGAACTGGCGGTGCACAATCACTAGTAGGGCACTGGCATGCAATTCATTGACATTGCATTTGAATCCACTCCCTTGTGTATACTTGTATTTAATCAAATAATTCTATATTGGACTAATCAAATAATCCCATACTGAACTAAATCAATAATTAAATACTCAATCTATCTAAATTATTATCATAAATAATCAAAAAGACATTGAACCCTTGGCGTCACTACAAAGTATACATAATTATGTTGTCTCATCAAAATTTGTATTAATCATTTTACTAAATAAAATAAATAAATTCAAAGTATTTGAATACAAAGATTGTATTTGGGTTTAAAATTATGTTGGTTTTCACTGAATTTAATGTGTGGGAACAGAAAGATGAGTAAGTGTTTAACTTTAAATGTTTGCCTTAGGTATATTTCTTAATAGAAATGAACCGAAGTTAGATAAGTTAGTCATTTTGTGAGTTCATTTGAAATGCCTACAGTCTCAGCCATCTCACGCACATTCATTCTCCGATCGATCAATATTATTCCATGGATGAGCCCACGTAATTCACTTTTATTTTTATTTTCATCAAAATTTACAACGTTGTCTTATTTTAAACATTGATGTTTTTCTCTCAAAATTGAAAGTAGTCTATGTATTGTAGTTGACAGAAGAAGTATTGCTTTTAAAGGTAAAGGTTTTCCTCTTTGAGATTGAGGACAATTCATAGCCTTAAGGTTGTTATTTTGGCCCCAATGTCTACTTGCCCTTACATTTTTGAAGATCTGAGAGGTCGAAAATCATCAGTGTATAGAAGCTGCGATATGATTTCAAATTTACTTAGTTTGATATTTGCAACAGTTTCATGGCTTCAATACAAGAACATGTTTTCAGCATTATGGGTCTACAAGACTTGTTTTGGAGGAGATCACTGCACATTTAACGTATGCAAATTAAACACATGTTGACTTAATATAAGAAAAACAAAACTAAACTACACATTTGTACTGAAACCAATGTTGTCCTGAAACCAATTGTCAATGTAATCAACAAAGATCACATTTACGTACATCAAGGACTGGCAGCTGCTTCTGAGAACTGCAGTGTGAGCTTTTATATTGTACAACAAGGGAAAACAAGTAAAAAGGAGTTTTGGCAACAGCGCGGTTATTACTTTTAGAATTTTTGTTTGGTTTAGTGTGAACAAGAAAGAAAGGGTGTACGAAAATAAGTCACAGGTGAAATGGTATCGGTATCTCAGTCTTTGTGAACAGAGAAGTCTCCGCTCAAGATTAAAAAGTGCCAAGAACTCAACGTTCTTTATGAACTTAATTTTTAGTAAATAATTTTAAAAACTTTCATTACACACTCAGCTCTTCTAGATGCCTTCTACTTGTATATAAAGAATTGGAATTTGTGACCTTTTATCAAGTGAAAAAAGTTGCTAAAGAACATGAAAAACTCATGACCAATATACCATTACCTTATACGATATTATAGGTTAGGTTAGGTTACGCAGACTGCTCGAGATTACACGGGAGTTCACCCAAAAACCCTTCGACTCATTACGATGCCTGATTATAGAGACAATTGGGAGTGGCTGGGGAGAGCGGATCAAAGAAAAAATGCTGTCGCTTGTTGGTTTCAGAAGTCTCCACTAAAACCAACCTGAAGAATCCTCGAAACAGGGTCTAGTGAAACTTTTGCTAAACTACCCAAACCCTCAAAAAACGGCTTCCCTAGAAAACGGGTTCGCCTATTAAGAAGACAAGGCAGTCACAGAGGAGGACAGGTACTACAGAAGTCTTGATGCAAATGAAACCTTTAGCCCATAAGCCCAATTGTGCAGTACCCCGTTAAAACTCCCGTCATCGCCGCATCCTTTTCTTATTAAAGTGTAGGAGCACGGAGATTCGTTTTGGTTTGTAGCAAGACCAAAGTATCCTAGCGATAGTGCAGCCAGCGTACGCGATAGTATAAATAGTAGAAATAGGCATGAAATATTATTAAACAATATTAAAAACGATTTGTTGTTGGTTTAAGTTGTTCATTTTTTAGATTTTATAAAAGGAAATATGTACTATTTTCCATACTGAAATTTTTACTCGCTATCAAACTCCTTTACATTTACGCAAAGAATCCATATTGTCTGATAAAAGGAAGAACAGTCAGACCAGGAAAGCCTCTTAAATATTACAACTTTTATAATCTTAAAGATGGGTTGCTTAACGCTGAAGTTTCTGGTATAAGATTATTTTTTAATGAGTTAAATTTATGACCAATTTGAAGTTTTGAACAACCCTCATACAACAGATCTTTTGCATATAGAAAATCATTAGTAAAAATTTCTTAATTTAATGATTCTGTTCCCTTTTCTTCTAACAAGTTTCCCATTCTAAGTACAAGTGACATACATTTTCTAAACAATACATAGATTACGAAAAGGAAAAAATTATGTACATAAATAATTTACAGAAAAACCTCCCACAAAAACACAATAAATACTCGTACAATATAATGAGTTTTATTATGATGGCAAGAACACAAAATGAATGATGACTACTAGTTGACTTATGGGTACTAAGTACAATACTTGTATTTTTAGTTGAGTTGATTTTACTACTTAAACCTATTTACATAATATTTACACTTGCTATTATTACCGGCATCGACACGATGAATGATTTCAACTACGATTACAACTCCGACTCACATGACCGAGTATCAATGGCCTAGAGCTAGTAAGTATTTATAAAGAACTTAATTCAAAACAATAGAATATATTCATTGTGTGTGGTTGTAAGAGAAAAGAAAACTTTTAAGAGGCACTTTACTACTACTATTGTACTTCATGTTACACGAGTACCACCTATATGGTAGCTATAGAGAGATTTATACTTCTTTTGTCATGCACAACTTGCCACAATTTCAACTGCCTAACTTTGAGCTAGGAACTTTGAAGCGCCTCTTCACCCACATCCGCTCTCTAGATGTATGTAGTATGTAAAAGTATGTAAGAACATGGAAGAGAGCAAGCGACACATTCAACCGCAACCGCTGACAACACAACATTCCCTAGAAAACTACGTTACCGGCAGGCGACACAGCCTAACTGACTAGAACTAACTAACTCTATTGACGCCATGTAGGCGCCGTGACTCAGTACAAAGTGTAGAGTGTAAAGTTCAATGGCCGCCGTTTGTAAGTTACTTATGTTTGTACTCTGTTTTCTCCTTCTACAACTTTTTGTAAAGCATTCAACTCCAACTATCATTTCATAATCTACAACTACTACACTACCCAACTACTATACCCAACCAAACACCGAAAAAAAAGAACAAAGATAAATATAAAATAATAGAGTCGGCGCAATACAAGGGAATATTTTTTTTTTCAACAATGCGAATGACATACACTCTTTTCAGACTGAGATGGTGGTACTTGTAGGCCCCCAGTCTGTGCCTCTAAGCGTTTGGGCTTGAACTGTATCGACCTAGTGGTCTGAGAAGGTCAACTCGAATGGTTCTGTGTGTTGAGTCGACATAAACTTAAGTATTGTAGTTACAAGTTATTAGTGAGTTTCGCTGACAAAATGCTTTTATGGTAAAAGCAACAAATTGTTGTCGTGTTCTTGTTCTTCATTGTAATGTAATATGGAAAACGAATAGATGCTGGTATCTATCTAATGCTGACGTCATCTTGCAATCTTTTTATACTTGGTTTAACTTATGCAATCAAATACTAAATAAAGACAAATCCATCTAAATGTATCTGTTACTCGGTCTAAAGTACATTACATTAAATGGGGAGACATTTTACCATCAGCAATGATGAATGTCTTATACTTTAAAATAGTCAAAATATTATAGAATTTACTTTCAAAAGTTTACATATTCCAGAAACGATCTCAGGGACATATGGGTTATACCTATGACATGCTAAAGATTTTCTAGCTATAGTTGGATATTCAGACAAACTCCTAGTATATATGTAGTTATGTTTAAGAATGATCTTCTAAACTATTTTCTGTAGAGATAAGCTTAATAGTTTTAAGATCTTTAGATTGATCTCTATATTAATAGTTTCTATATATTTTTTTTATCACGAAAGAATTGGCGACACATCAGAGTCAATTAAGGCATTTAGGGCCAACAAGTCTCGGGGTTTCTCACAACATTCTTGTTTTTTTTTTGGGAAAGTTTTTCTTTTTGTATTAGGACTATTTCATTTAATTTAGTTCAGTTATCAAATACAAGTTAGGGGAATTTGTCTTAAATACTCTTTCTCGAAGTTATCTCGAATAGATTTTCTATTTCATTTGCTACTTAAAATCGCTTAACATTTTCCTATTTTGGAGGGACTCCTAGCTGCATTGGACAACTGCTTGTATTAAGAATATTTGCTCTATTACCCATTCTACTTAACACATACACATGTGCATGTGTTCCGCAGCCTGTGACAATAGCGACACATTGGTTATAACGTTAACACATTACTTTTTCTGACATTTTTAACATATTTCAGCCAATTTACACAACATCGTAACCTCTCTCATGAATCACCTTGTCCATTGGTGAAAACCGTATAAAAATACGTTCGTTACTTTTTGGGTTTATCGCTTTCAGACAGACAGATGCGACCGGGAGAGATTTGTATAGATGATTTCTTTTTCATCCGATTACAAACATCTTTTGAGTTTCAAGGTGCCTTGCATTTCATAAGAACTATAAGAATTCTTAATGCAATAATGACATCAAATGTTATTGTTTTTGTTGTCATTATTGTTGCTGTTGTTTTTGTTGTTATTAACTAGTTTAGATCGTTTGGTTTTCGCTTCGCTTTGCTTCACAATACAGTACAATATACAGTACTAACAATAATATTGTATAATAGTACGATGGCTGCATAGTAAGTATATACATACTCGTATTTATGTAGTTTTGTCTGGGTCGGTCAGCAACTTTTTGCATTGAGTAATTTTCATTGTAATTTGAGCTAATTAAATTGCACTTTATTCACTTTGTCACACTCTTTCCACCTGTTTACCCCTCTTTACTGTTCTATCTTTATCTGTTTGTGAACTTGCCGCTGTCAGCGTATTTTCATTTCTTTTAAAATAAATTTATTTAGCACTTCTTCACTTCTAATTTACATAACAAAGTCTATAAACTGCACTATATCTTTGTAGTTAGATGCACTACCATGACAACAGATCCCCTATGTATTTATACTATTTATAAAGGTGACACTTCCGTTTTAGTTGTAACAAACTCATCACAAATGCACCACCAAATTTTAACTTTCTTCTTTAGAGACACTCGTGCTACATACGAGGGCTGCTATTTATATTTCTGGAAGAATAATGAAAAATGAAAAATTTATGATCAAAATTGGTTTTATTGTTTTTCAAAATATTCTCCATGAAGATCAATACACTTTTGCATACATTTGCACAAATTTTCGAAGCACTTTTACCACACCGAGTGAGGCAACTCCAAAACATGGATGATTGGCTTTACATCCTGAATAGACTAGGCTATATTGGCCAATAGAAACTCTTTAGATTTCCTTTCATGCGGATTATTTATTGACCGATATTATTCAATTTTTCAAATAAGTTTTGTCCGGATTTCTTAATTTGGAGATTGAGATGACATTTTGGTATTACAAGACCACATTTGATTCACGCATTCCTTTTACAATCTACAAGTATTCTGGGGAAAATAACACTTATCTCTTTAAAGTCTTTAAAATTCCATACAGTGCTACTGTTGATAATGTTCCTGTGAAGACACAAAGAGCTAAAGATAACATTTTCACATTTATCTGAAGTGTGGGACTGCTAGTGAAAATTTGATTAAAGCAGTATAAGAAAAGGAGCGTTTATCACAGAAGAAGTGTTGGTCAATGTTCTGTTTATTGAAAGCAAAAAAAAAAAAAAAAACTAGATTGATGTGAAAAACAAGTTAAAAACAGCTGAAAAAAGCTGTGATGATAGACGGTGTTGGAATTGGTATCGTATCAAAAAAATATTGAATCGTTACATACTTAATGTCAATAAATTGCCATAGAAACTACAATCTACATCCAAGGGTTTAAATAAATAGCAAAAACATATAGGGTTTTCTTATAATAAACTTTGAAAGGCAATCAAATACAAAATATTATTTATTTATTTATATAATGCTAACTTAAAGTTAATACTAGAAGTTAACAGAAAATTAGCCATGGCTGCCAGGGCCTTCAGCTAATAAAATATTATCGAAAGTAAGTACTCTATTTAGTTCTTCTCTTCTATTTATTGAATTTTAGGTCCAGATGGCTTGATGGAGAGATTTTCATATCAATTTCCCTTCATAAGCACTCAATTTTTACAATTTCGAGTATCTGATTATTTTCTTCAATCTGTGTCTTTCGCTTGAACTATCTTTCTCTCTTTCTGACTACTCTTTGTCAGTTTCTCTCTTCCTCTCTCTCTCTCTCTCTCCATCAATCTAGGTATATTTACTCTAATAACAAAGCAACCACAAAATTTCTATCAAAAGAACTTTTGTCATCTTTCTTGATATGATTTATTAATAAATATCAAAACAAAATTTTCATTAGAGGAAATCGTTTGGTAAAAAAAATTTTTTTTTTAAATTCTCGTACAAATTAGATTGGTAATAAAAATGACTAAAACGTAAGTAATTTATGAAACAAAATCTATCCATTTGTATGTATGTATATATATCTGCTTTTATTGAAATTATTATATTTAGATTCTTTAGATTCTTGACGCCCTTTCATTATCGTTATGCAAAAATGCCCGCTATCGATTTTAGCGAATGGAGACCTCGCTATGGTCTACGGTTTGAGGCTCTGAAGCTTCAACAGGAGCTTGCGGCGAAATGTGCCGAATACCGGGACAAACAACAGGCAGCAAAGAAAACCGATAACAACATAATGATGAAGGATAATAATGTCAATGCTAAAGCAGAAATGGAAGACCAGAAAAAAGCATGAAAATCCATTTGGATTCTGTGATGATGGCCTCTGTATTCTATTACTTCGCTTAAAAATGGGTAAAAATGTGAAATTGAATTGAATTGAAGAAAACATACTTATTTAGTTATCAAAAAATTGTAAAACAAAAAAGAATAAAACGAAAAAAAAAAAGGTAAAACAAAAGATTTTCCATTAATTTTTTCAATTTTTTGTATTTAATTTTTGAAAAAGCGGAAAACACATGATTTGGTCACGCTCCAGAAAACTCTTAATAAGCACAGAACTTGACCAGTTTTTTGTTAATCCAAATGTTTTGGAAATGGTGTTAACATCACATTAACCTACAGGTGAGAATATCAGAAATGAAAGGTAAAAATAAAAGAGAAAACGCAACGCCTACGAAAACAAACTGGGAAATTTAAATTAGAAAGAACAAATAAAACAGAAAAAATTATTTTCACTGTGAGAAATTGGAACATAAATAAACATAGCCAAGAGAATCAAATAAATAGAGAACGTACTAGTGAGAGACAGAAGAAATTGAATACATCAAAAAAAAAATATATAAAAAGATGGGGTAAACAGACATCAAGGGAGAACAGTAATTTTGGTTCAACACCGAAGCTTAGATGCCTTTCACAGTTTAGCTGATGAATGAATGAAAAACTTGGCAGAAATTTTTAATTTTAGGGAAATTTGTATTGATTTTATCAATTTTTAGTTTGTTTGGTTCAAATTGTAGTATTAAGAGATATATAAGAACATAGTTTGAAAGCACTGTTGCGTTGCTTTTTGTATATACTTATGAAGATTACCTCTTCCAGTAATTGAGGCTTCGATATATTATCTGTGTATGATAACAAAGTATGGATAGACTAGATACCTTTTACACCTTAGATTATGAAGTGAAGATCTTGAGGACAGTTTATATCAAAGCTCTCAATTTTTAGTCTGATCAGTTCCAAAAATAGAAGTTATAGAGATATTTAAGTGCAACTGCAGTAGTTGCGGTGGCTTTTTTTTTTTTGTTTATGACGACGATAACAAGACATAGAAATATACTAGATGCCAATCACATCTGATTAAATGGGGAACTTGATAAGACAGAAATTTTTATATTAAGGACAGTTTTTTACACAGTTTTATCAATTTTTAGATGATTGGATTGGTTTCCCCATCAATTGGGGACCTCTACCTTTAACCTATTGTTTATGTACGATAACAAGAAGAGTCTGTAGCTAGATAGCTCATAAATTGTGCAAATAGCCAGATTAGAGAGATGAATAAATTTTAGCGCAGGACTCCGATACATAATTTCATGCGTTACAAGCCACTCAACAAAAGTGATAATCCCTATACAGACTACATGTAAAAAGTATACAAAACATGAACTGCATTTTAAATATTGTATGTAATTCTAGGGCTCAGTTAAATCGTTGCAGTTTTTCACACCACGTAGTATTTTCCACATTTCATGCAATTAAATTCACTTAGTAAACTGCGTAGACAAACCTCAATCAAATGGAATGGAATGGAATGGGATTACGAGAAGTATATGAGTGACGATGATGATGGCATGATTTTGGAATGAAAGCAGAAGGCGGCGATTGACTGACTGATGGTCTGTCTGATGGTGGCAAACTGGCATTTGACTATTAAGTATGCACTGCATAAAATGTAGATTAGTGGGGCATATCTTCTACTACTGAAATTCTCGGATACAAAGACAGAGGAAAGAATTGTTGATGAGTAGTGACAAAGTGTTGAAAAAGAGAATCATCATTGTGCCAGACACATAAATACATTCACTCAATTTAGTTTAATTACAATAACATGTTGCTGTTGTTATTGTTTCTTGTAATTTGTAGTTGTAATTATGTCTCATCATCACCATCATTAACAGCGAGCGATTTTATAATTTAATCAATTTATTAATTTATAAGAAACAAAGAAAAACAAATAAATTCATTTCTGTTCTTTTTATTTAGAAAATATTCTTTAATTCTTATATGTAATTTGAAGTCCATAACTCTAAATAAATCAAGTGTTTTGATCGAGACAGAAATTGGACTGATTTCTAACAAAGTAGAAATTTTCCATATAGAAACATAAGGGATGCACCTTTATATAATGAAGTCAATAGAAGCAACTTATTTTTTTTCATGGTATGTTAAAATGAAAAAACTAGGTAAGGTTCCCCCAACCTTATTCAGGCATCACAATGGGTGGGCTAGTACACATCTGGGTGAACTGGACCTTTTTATCCTTTCATAATGACAGGAAGAGTCTTCAATATTAGGCCTGATGCTGTTCACATTTTTTAAACCTCTTTAAATGATGCCACACAAGCACGACTTACTTCTGTTTCGAATCCATAAAAATACTAGTTTAAGGAAACAACATTTATCACGTAAAGTATAATTTGTTATATTGAAAAATCTTATTAAGCAAATCAAGATCAACAAATCGGAGGAACTTTGGGTCAAAGGTATTGAACAAAAGTGGAGAATGAAATATACGTAAGTCCCTCGTACTCAAACTAGACATATATTGAACTTCTATAACTCGAATTTTCTATAACTTGCATCAAATTAAAATGCAGTTGGATGTAGATCAAAAATTCTTTACCTACAATTTTTCTTCCATAACTCGAGACATTACACCTCGAATAAAAGATTTGACAAGTGAAATCTTAAATCTCAGATTATGTAGAACAGCTAAAAGTAAAAGATAGTACATACAATTTAAGTGGTTTGTTTTATAAATGAGACAATAAAGATCATAAAATTCCTTTAATTTTCTTAGCTAATATTGATAAAGATCGAAACTTGATGGAAGCAGATTTGAATCATAGATAAGATTGAATTACTAGAACCTCACCTGCTACTTTTAGGGATTATATTTATATGAATTTGGCAGATCAGATTTTTGAAAAAGATGCGGCCTGGAGACTTTTGTATAGATGATTTCTTTTTCATCCCATTACAAACATCTTTTGAGTGTCAAGGTGCCTTGCATTTCATAAGAACTATAAGAATTCTTAGTGCAATAATGACATCAAATGTTATTGTTTTTGTTGTCATTATTGTTGCTGTTGTTTTTGTTGTTTTTAACTAGTTTAGCTCGTTTGGTTTTCGCTTCGCTTCGGTCCACAATACAGTACAATATACAGTGGTTATAATAATATAATAGTAAGTATTTCTGTAGTTTTGTCTGGTTCGGCCAGCATTGAGTAATTTTCATTTGTCACGCTCTTTCCACCTCTTTACTTTTCTATCTTTATCTGTTGTGAACTTGCCGCTGTCAGCGTATTTTCATTTCTTTTAAAATACATTTATTTAGCACTTCTTCGCTTCCAATTTACATAACACAGTCTATAAACTGCACTATACCTTGGTAGTTAGATGCACTACCATGACAACTGATCCCCTATATATGTACAATATTTATACTATTTATAAAGGTGACACTTCCGTTTCAGTTATTATTAACTCATCACAAAGGCACCACCAAATTTTAACTTTCTTGTTAAGAGACACTCGTGCTATTCATATTTTTGGCCTAATAATGAAAAAACAAATATTTATAATCAAAATTGGTTTCACTGTTTTTCAGATTGACGTGAGAAACAGGTTAAAATAAGTTGAAAAGAAAACTATGGTAACAGACTCCAAAGTTAGTGGTGACATCGCCTACAAACACAAAAGCAACGATATTTCACCGGCAGAGATGACACCGTCATAGTTTCCTTCGCAGTTTAGACGAAATGTAAATGTAAATTAAGAAGAAAATAAAAAGATGAAAATAAACTGAATTAAAACAAAAAAAAAAACTGAAATATCAGCTGTCAGCTTTTCGCGGCCGTTTTACTAACAATAAATAAAAGATGAATTTAGCAGCAAAACAGTTGAAATGACAACTCTGGTGTTGGTGGAACCGGTATTGGCATCACCGATTATATACTACAATAATCGGAATTGGTATCGTAAAGGAAAAATATTGAATCGTTACATCCTTAATGTCAGTGGATTGCCATAGAAACTACATTCTACATCCAAGGGTTTAAATAAATAGCAAAGACATAATGGGTTTTCTCTAAATAATAAATAAAGGCAATCAAATATAAAATCTGATCGAAAGTAAGTAGACTATTTAGCTCTTCTCTTCTCTTCTTCAATCTGTGTCTTTCGCTTGAACTATCTTTCTCTCTTTCTGACTAATCTTTGGCAGTTTCTCTCTCTCTCTCTCTCTCTCTCTCTCCATCAATCTAGGTATATTTACTCTAATAACAAAGCAACCACAAAATTTCTATCAAAAGAACTTTTTTCATCTTTCTTGATATGATTTATTAATAAATATCAAAACAAAATTGTCATTAGAGGAAATCGTTTGGAAAAAAAAAATTTTTTTTAAATTCTTCGTACAAATTAAATTGGTAATAAAAATGACTAAAACGTAAGTAACTTATGAAAGAAAATCTATCCATTTATATGTATGTACAATAAATATCGCGTTTTTTATTGAAATTATTATAGATTCTTTAGATTCTTGACACCCTTTCATTTCGTTATACAAAAATGCCCGCTTTCGATTTTAGCGAATGGATACCTCGTCATGATCTACGGTCTGATGCTCTGAAGCTTCAACAGGAGATTGTGGCGAAATGTGCCGAATACCGAGACAAGCATCAAGCAGGAAAAAAACCCGAAAATGACATAATGAAGAAGGATAATAATGTCAATGCTACAGCAGAAATGGAAGACCAGAAAAAAGCATAAAAATCCATGTGGATTCTATTACTTCGCATTAAAATGGATAAAAATGTGAAATTGAATTGATTTGAAGAAAACATATTTAGTTATCAAAAATTTGTAAAACAAAAAGAATAAATGAAGAAAACAATAAAACAAAAGATTTTCCATTAATTTTCCCATTTTTTGTATTCAATTTTTGTGTATAAAATCAATGGAAAAAGCGGAAAAAACATGATTTGGTCACGCTCCAGAAAACTCTTAATAAGCACAGAACTTGACCAGTTTTTTGTTAATCCAAATGTTTTGGAAATGGTGTTAACATCACAGGTGAGAATATCAAAAAAGAAAGGTAAAAATAAAAGAGAAAACGCAACGCCAACGAAAACAAACTGGGAAATTTAAATTAGAAAGAATAAAACAGTTAAAATATTTTCACTGCCACAGCCAAGAGAATCAAATAAATAGAGAACGAACTAGTGTGAGACAAGAGAAATTAAATATTGTACATGAAACATGTATAAAGAAAAATTAAAAAGAAAGGGGAAATAGACATCAAGGGGGAAGAGTCATTTTGGATCACCACCGAAGTTTACATGCCTTTCACAGTTTAGCTGATGAATGAATGGAAAACTTGATCAGACAGAAATTTTTAATTTGAGGAAAATTTGTATTGATCTTATTAATTTTTAGTGTGTCTGGTTCAAATTATAGTAGACCATAGTTTGAAACAACTGTTGCGTTGCTTTTTGTATATATGAAGATTACATCTTCCAGTAATTGAGGAACTCTGGCTCCGAGATATTATCTATGTGTGGTAAGAACATATAGATGGACTACATACCTTTTTACATCCTAGAATGTGAAACGAGAACTTGCGCAGACAGAAATTTTTAGTTTGGACGACCTTGTCATCAAAGCTTTATCAATTTTTGCTCTGATCGGTTCAAAATATGTATATTAATTATAAACGTAGCTTAAAAAGCAAGGTTGGTTTCCTTTTTGCATGAAAGGTACCTCCTTCAGTAACTGGGGAACTTTGGTTCCGACTTATTATCTGTGCTTCATAACAAAGTATAGATAGACTAGTTACCTTTTACACCCCACCACATTATGAAATGAAGATCTTTCAGATAGACAATAGAAATACGTGATTACTTGGAGGACGGTTTATACCAGATAAGTTCGAGATATGGAAGTTATAGAGATATTTTAGTGCAAGATTGCAAGACATTACAAGCCACTCAACAAAAGTGATAGTCCCTATACGGACTACATTTTAAATATTATATGTAATTCTAGGGTTCAGTTAAATCGTTGCAGTTTTTCACACCACGTAGTATTTTCCACATTTCATGCAATTAAATTCACTTAGTAAACTGCGTAGACAAACCTAAATCAAATGGAATGGAATGGAATGGGATTACGAGAAGTATATGAGTGACGATGATGATGGCATGATTTTGGAATGAAAGCAGAAGGCGGCGATTGACTGACTGATGGTCTGTCTGATGGTGGCAAACTGGCATTTGACTATTAAGTGTGCACTGCATAAAATATAGATTAGTGGGGCATAGGCTACTACTGAAATTCTCGGATACAAAGACAGAGGAAAGAATTGTTGATGAGTAGTGACAAAGTGTTGAAAAAGAGAATCATCATTGTGCCAGACACATAAATGTTGTACATTCACTCAATTTAGTTTAATTACAATAACATATTGTTGTTGTTATTGTTTCTTGTAATTTGTACTTGTAATTATGTCTCATCATCACCATCATTAACATCGGGCGATTTTATAATTTAATCAATATATAAGAAACAAAGAAAAAAATTCGTTTCTGTTCTCTTTATTTAGAAAATATTCATTAATTCCGTAATCCATAAATTAAACTATGAACTGCTATTCCCTCCAGCATATTCTCTAAATTTATCCCTTTGCAACTTTTCCCTTTTTCCAAACCATGGCGTTAAGAGATGTAGA
The DNA here is from genome assembly GCA_037043295.1 of Amiota minor. NCBI lineage: Eukaryota > Metazoa > Arthropoda > Insecta > Diptera > Drosophilidae > Amiota > Amiota minor. The sequence goes on from JBAMAW010000382.1 coordinate 2,319,326, forward strand.
TCGAATAAAGAGGTCGTTACTGAAAGAAACTTTTTCTAAGAACTTATTCATCGACCCTCGTACTCATAGAACTATATACTACAATAAATACTGTATGATATTTTTAATTTCCAAAAGATCCAAGGGTTACGATACAAATTTATTATACTCGTGCATATGCTATAATTTTGATATAATTTTAATGCAATAAATATTTAAAGCGTCCATTTAAATCGTGTTCATATTTTATAATCTTTCCCATCAAAATCTGTCTATAAGATTTCATATTTGTTAGATTTGTTAGTGATTTGCCTTTTAGAAAACGCTCTACGAATTGTATAACAAAAATTCCACAATTGTGATCATCCGTTTGTAAATCATGTTTAATAATACCAGTTTTCCATTTCACTTTCGGGTGAAAATTCTTCAGTTTCTTAACGTAGAAATCTGATCCGATTTTTGCCGTTTCCGTACGACCATATGGATCAAGGAACGTTACTTTACCAATTTTGACATCAATTGCAAGTAAACAAAAATGATCAATACTTGAAAATAGTCGGTGTACTTGTACTAGAAACGGCACTAAAATCAATTTTGGTCTTTTTCTTGATTGCATAAGTTTCTCAATATGATTATCAATTTTTATATAATTCGATACCTGGGCACATGGCAATGTTATAACATTTGAGGTTGTCAGCTCATTCCATAAAATCAATAGAGATGCATTGACAATGACACTATTCAATGGACTTTCCGCATTTCGAAGAGGAGATAAATATTGATTGATATGAAAGTCACTTGGCCATTTATGATTCCGTTCTTTGATTTTTTCTTGTTTCCTGTGCTTACATAAGTCAAGTGATAAGGATTGTTTTTGGCTTCCATAAGAATACATCCATTGCCATATATCCGAGACAGATTTAGGTTTTGATTTTGGTATTGCTGGTATTGCTTTAAGACACTTAACGCTTCTACAATATTTCATTTTTTTTTTTAAATTTTTATATGTTTTTTTTTTATTTTTAATCTTAATTTTTATATATGTTTTTTCATAAGTTCTTTAGTTTCATGACAACGAATTTCATTCAATCTGATTTAGTTTTACAATTAGTTTTTTTTTTATTTTTTTTTTTTAAATTTGTTAGTATTTTCCGGAAGAATTTTGTCAATGTTTGAAAAATTTAGAAAGGAGATTTACATGTTACTTAGTTAAAAGAGAAATTGTATTGTATTTCATCGTTATAAGTTGGAATTTCTTAAAAATGAATAACGAAACATTTAGTTCTTTCACAAACCTAAATTAACCTTATACTTCTTATTCCTTATGGGATTATCATCTTGCCGCGGTAAGGGTAATCAGTAGATATAAGATCCCTGAGTCTTATGCCGGTAAATTTGTAGGCGAACACTGAAGCTAACCGCAGCCCAAACCAAGCCTCCCAATGAACTCGTATGCTTCTGAATGAACTAGCCTATTCCATCCTGTCTTACTCTATCCTATCCTACCCCATCAAATTCTTTCCTATCACATCATATCCTATCCTATCCTTCTATTTCTTAAGACAAAAACATCTAACTTTTTACCTTTACAAGATTTTATTCTTAAGGATTTAGTAATACGAAACTGGAATAATTTTTTAGTCATGAAGTATTGGAGAATATTATTAGTACTCTTAAACTTTTGTTAAGTGTATTCTCAAGCAATCTATGGGTTATCATGTCCTACAAATTGTTCTTGCGGAAGACTAAATTTACCGTTTAAGGAAAATGCCCGCAATTGATCAACTGAAAGGACATAAAGTCTTCTGCCACACTTCAGTTATGTCATGGCAAAACGTTAAAGGAACTTGGCTGAGACATGCTAATGCACCCAGTATACTCGTATAGTCCGGACCTAGTACAATCTGATTACCATGTATGTATTTACCTCTATGCAGAAAAAACAAAAATTCTATTTTATTTCTTGTTCGACTCTCCTACTATTTTTTAGTACAAATGGATTTTCATTGCTTCAAAATAAACTGAGAAGGACAAGAATATCATATTAACCCCATTAAAGCAAAATAAACAAAGTTTGACATTCTTAGTATCTAAATAAAATATATAAAACTATGGTAACCAATGTTCGGGTAAATTTTTGGTAATTTCGAAATACAAAACATTATTCATATTATGTATTTTTTTGGTTTTAGTAAAATAAACAAAAATAATTTAATAGATTTTTTTCATTTCATTGAAAAAAAGATGAACATTTTATGGATTGCACATGTCAATAAAGCGATGACTGTCAATGCATCAAGAAACCTCAAACCACCCACTGAGATGAGATGAAATGAAATGAAATGAGATGCTTGAAAGAATTAGAAATATAAACAAAAAACATCATTTAATCAACAGAAAAACATGGAGAATATCTTCTAATAAAGAAACTGATCTAATGATTTTGATGATAATGATGATTTTGTTTATTGTAATGATGATTAGAATGATGAGAAAGATCACGCACTCTCTATTCAACTGCTGAAGCATCCATTTCATTTGAAGCACTCACACTTTATGAGCATTTTTTGAGTGTTTTCTTGTCAGTCATTCTCACCATAAGCGGATTTAAAAGGGGGTTAGATTGCAAGGCATTAAAATACAAGAATAATATTAAGAATATAATAAAATAATTTCTTGGTAAATATCGAGGAAAATATTTTAGCAATCAGTCCCAAATTCAAATTCATTAGAAAAACTTTTGTATTTTGTGTTATCAAACTGAAATTTGGATATTATAAGTGTCTGACACATATTTACCAATCATGTAAATTTCAAGACCCTGAGGTTACTAGATCGTTGAGCTCCCAAACAAACTCAGATTCAAATTCATGGAATTATTAGGAAAACTTTTTTGTTTTTTGTATTATCAAACTGAAATTTGTCTGACTTATATTCACTTATCATGTAAATTAGAAGACCCTAGGATTACTAAATCGTATAGCTCCCATGCAAACTCAGATTCAAATTCATGTTCTTATTAGAAAAACTCTTTCGTTTTTGGTATTATCAAACTGAAATTTGGATGGTACAAGTGTCTCACCCATATTTACCAACCATGTAAATTATGAGACACTAGGATTACTAAATCCTATAGCTCCCATGTAAACCCATATTCAAATTCATGTTCTTATTTGAAAAACTTTTTTGTTTTTTGTATAATCTAACTGAAATTTGGATGGTATAAGTATATGATTTATATTCACTAACCTTGTGAATTTCAAGAGCCTAGAGTTACTAGATCGTATAGCTCCCATACAAACTCAGATTCAAATTCATATTCTTATTAGAAAAACTTTTATGATTTTTGTATTATCGAACTGAAATTTGGATATTATAAGTGTCTGACACATATTTACCAACCATGTAAATTTAAAGACCCTAGAATTACTAAATCGTATAGCTCCCATGCAAACCCAGATTCAAATTCATGGACTTATTAGGAAAACTTTTTTGTTTTTTGTATTATGCAACTAAAATTTAGACACCATAAGTGTTTGACTCATATTCACCAACCATGTAAATTTCAAGACCCTAGGATTACTGGATGGTATAGCTCCCATACAAATATTTCAGTCTCGATGTTGAAATGCTTTATATATGGTGACTCTAACCTAAGTCAAATCAATAATGGAATATTTCTGTATGCTTTATGACACTATGAACACTTTCCCCTTATTGGATTAACGAGATTCCCTCTGTCCCTATCTACTATCTAGCGAAAACTTTCCCCTTATACCCCTCTTAGAAAAGCAATCCTAAATGCGCCTCTGATTATCACCCAAAAAAACAAAACTAACAAATTGTCTGGGGAAATTGGGATTTTTGGCTTCACCACACACACACAAATTGTTGATTGAATACAAAAATAAGCAAAATGTAAAAATAAAAATAAATACATTTAAATTTCACTATTTTTATTTTTCATTTATTTGAAAAAATATAAACTGTTTGTTCTTTTCTCATTTTTATGATGCAATTATGCAATGAAAAGAAACTTTTTCATGAGAAAAAACTTTCCTAAACTAAATTCTAATTATGCCGGTTCTACCGGGCGGTTTTTCTTTTCATAAATTTTTATTTTCGTTTTATTTGAGATTTAAAGGTTAAACAAAAAACAAAACTTGCGTGTTTCGAAAATGACGCAAATGCACGATATATTTATATATTTTATTATTGTTATAGAAAACTCAGGACGTTGACCCAAATTTCTTTTCTTTTTTTTTTTTATGAATAAATTTGAATTAAATCATATGGAAAATAAATTAAAGGCAATAAAATGAAAATTTCATTTAGAAAAATGTTGTTTAGCTAAACTTGAAATAATTTCTTTTTATTTTTCTTTTATTTGGTTGGCATTTTCACCAAAATAAGCAATAGAAACAACAATAAACCAATACACCCAATGCTCAATGCTCAAAGCTCACAGCTCACAGCTCAATGAGACTCGTTTTGCTTGGCGGCATGTTAAAATCGATAAAAAAGAGGAGCACACATAGCAAGAAAAGCGTTTTTCCATCCACTTAGGGCAGCAGCAGCAAAGCAGCATTCAACAGCATTTTCAACATTTCTTCATTTGCCAGATAGGAAAAAATAAAAACATGATTTTTCTTTGATTTCAATTTGATTTCATTTGTGGTGATTTGATTTATATATTTTCTCTATTTCTCTATAATTTTCTTGTTATTGAATTGTTGAACTCAATCAGTTTGCCAATTATGGTTAAAGACACCAAAAGGCGCACCATTGTCAGTCATTATCATCATTAACCATCATTATCATTATCATTAATCATCATCGTCATCAACATCATCATCATCATCATTCAGACCATATTCATTGTCACTCAATAATGAGCTTCATTTAATAACGGTTAATACGGTTATACTTAATATTTCTTAAATGAACTGAGGCGTGGCAAATATAATATCATCATATGATATGAAAATGATGATGAAAACTTATATGAATTTTCTTTTCTTTTTTTCTCAAAAACTTACCTTTTTTTTTCTTTGAAAATTAATTTACACTTTATTCCAAATCACAATTTTGTATCCCAGACAAAATGAAAACTCCTACAACGTTACGTTTGTATGGATGCACACAATAAATAAATTTATATTTTATCAAAAATTTTATATATTTTTAATTTAATAAGTTTTATCTTTATATAAATTTTTTGCAAAAATGTAAAAGATTTTTCTTTTGATATTTTTTTTTTTTGTTGTTATTATTGCATTTGATTAATTTTCTCCCAAAAAGAATCAAGAAAACTCAATACACACAACATACACACATTCCCTCACTAGCGCGCGCGCACATACACACATACACACACCGACGACGTAAAGGTAAGAAATGGGAAATTCGTGAAAAAGTCTCAAAATAATCACTTGCGTCGCTTTGCTAACCGTTACTTTTCGTTACGTTCGTATTATCATTAATTAATTTGCAAAAACACGAACGGCGTACGTGCTTAGTTGAGCTTCCCTTAATTGTCAAGATTTGATTTTTAATTAATTGTGTCCATTAATTATTATAATAATAAAAATATAATTATTAATATTATTTCAAACGATTTTAATGCAAAACAATTTTTCAACCTTCGTAAATACCGACGGCGGAAAAAAACAGCGCACGTTAACCTACCTTCGTAAAAACTCAAATCTCGATTAAAGTAGCGAGCATGTCGAAAGTAGCGAGTGAGCGAGTCATCAGCTTTTAGGCGATTCGGGGTCGCGCGTGTGACTTGAATGGGAATTGAAATTTTCTTTAGTATAAACAATCCGCGAGGAGCACGGGCAAAGTGAGAACAGAAAGAGCGTTATTATTATTATATTCTCAGCTCTCTCAAGCTGCTCCCGTTGAAAGTAGCAAGTCGCTTAAATGGCTACAAAACTGTAAAAAAGGGAATATGGAAAATGTGTGAAGTGAAACAATAAATTATTTTATTTCATTATTTCCTCCCCATTTGCCCATAATTTGTAATTATTTACTTTGTAATTATTTTACTATGAATCGAATCTTAAATATTACATATCAATGTAAGAAAATGGATATATGTAAGTATTGAAAGTGCTTTGTAAATTCATTCGAAGTTGCATTTTCTTAAATGAATGATAATGTAAGTATGTAATTATTGTATTTTGAAGAAAAACAAATGGTAGTTTAAATTAGTTTCTAACCGAAGGCCCATGGCTAATATAAAATGTAATTTATAATTTTTTTAACTCTAAGTTAGCATTAAAAAGTTGTCAATCAATTGATAATCAAAGTTACAAAGGACTCGTACAGATGATTTTTATATATTGAACTTTAAAAAATAAATAAAAACATGTACAATATTTATTACAAGCATCATTATAAAAACACTAAGGGTTATTTATTTAAAAATCTTACAGTTTTGTTTTTTTTTACAAAACGATAATTTTCAAACTGTAATGCCCTTCACTTCGTTATTAAATAGCGAGTGCCCTTGAAAGTAGCGAGTACCCTTGGAAAGTAGGTTGTGCGTTCGAATAATGCCATGAAAATAAATTAAAATAATTTGCTTACTTTGAACTAAAAATTTAATAAAAAACTATAAATCTTATACTATAATAATTAACTATTGATAAAGAGTTGTGAATTGTGTTTCTGAAACTTATCTCATGTTAATTATTTTTGTGAATGTCAATCAAAACAATTGAATACTTTCACTTTGAATTGTAAAATCCACGTATGTTTTGTATATAAACAACCGGCAAAGAACACGAAAAATTTACTATAAAATCCTTTAAAATGTGTAAGTTTTTGTTATAATTATTATCAAAACTGTTGTAAAAATCATATCTATTATAGCCGTCACCAATGCAAATAGCCCAGTTGTCTCTGCAATAATTTCTACCATTCTCAGTTTGGTTATATTTGCCTCTTTGCGTTTCTATGCTTCGTGGTTCAATGCAACACAAATTACTATAATATTGGGCGGTTTCACCGGCTCCTGGTTGTTTATTTTTAGTTTAACAGCAGTTTCGAATATTGAAAATATTGTTTTTGGCAATGATTTTCAAGCTAAATTTATACCAGAAATATTATTTTGCTTATCATTGGCGGTAGTAGCAGCTGGAGTTGTTCATCGCGTATGTGCCACTACATGGTAAGTGGTATTATTTATCTTCATTGAGTGATTAATTTATATTGATTTTTTTATATATTTTTATAGTATTTTATTCTCGCTTGTTGGTCTTTACTTTATTGATCGCATTTCGAATAAATATCATAATAAAACTGCAACCAACACAGAAAATTTGTCTTCAGTACGCAAAACTGGCAAAAAGCACAAATGAATCAGAAATTTTTTGATGAATTTCTTATTTTCTAAGTCTATCTCAGAATTTTTAAAAGTATTTTTGTTATTTTGTGTAATCAAAACAATTGTATTTTCTATATAATTACATATTACTAAAAGCGATTTTTCATTTTAAAAATAATCAATTTTATATTATGTGCGATAATAAAATTTAAGCTAAAAAATATACATTTTAAAAATTATAAAATGGCATAAGACTGATTTTCCCAGTGTCACACGGAATGGTTGGATTGAGTGCAGCCGTTTTTATGATTTTGTTCATATACAAAAAAAAAAAGCGAGTAATTGGAAAGGATAAATTTATTAACATGAAACTCATCAATATAACACAATGCAATACAAGAAAAAACATTACACATTCTTTGACACAACACATTTACATACATTTTTACTTTACTTTTATAGATACAATACATATGTAAGTACTTTTATCATGATAAACTCATTGGATCTTCTTCCAATTATAAAATAATCATGGATTTTAAAAATTAAATTATTATGCTTAAACATATTGTAATATCACATTATGGTTGATTTTCTTAGTTTATATTCTATAAACTATTTGCTATATCTTCCAATGAGATGGCTTAAGATCAATATTTTGAATATCAAAATCTAATTTACATTTTATAGTTTGACTTACATATGTTTGTATGTATGATGATGGATGGCTATGTGCTTATAGTGATAAAGAAAAACAAAGACTTACAAAAACTTAAAGACTAATTGAATCAGTTGGGTGATCGGAAGCGCAATTTCCTATATCTTCAATACATTATTCTATATATGTAAGTCGTAGGTATGTTTCACAACTCAAAATTAAAATTCTACTTATTGCATGTCTTACTTATATTGATTAAGTAAATAAAATAAAATTTCATGTTACTTTTACAAAAACTGAAAGATTAATTCTCCTTCAAATAGATGGATGACTGAAGGAAGCACGATTTCTTTCTTATTATCAAGTCTCCAATACATTATACTTAAAATAAAGTTATCCTTCTTACTTCTTCAATGTAAATCAAACACAATTATTGATCAAAACTTAAAAACGCTCTTATTTGATCGTTAAAATACTCATGCGGATCATGAATATTATCTTTCAAAGAACCACTTGCTATTCTCGTTCGATCAGTCAAGATTCTCTTCAGACCTTGATCTATAACATTTTCTATTAATCTTCTTGCAAGACATGCCTGGATGAAATTCATTTTTGCGATCTTTTCACACCAATCTTCTGTATCCTTTTGCAAAACGTTTGGTAGTTCTTTCAAAATTCGTTGCAGCCGCTCCGTCATTAAATCCTTGTAGCGCAGTCTGGCTCTCTTGACTGCAGAAGGTTCCCTACTTTCATTTCTACACGAGCTCTAAGGAAACAAAAACAAAACAAAAAAAAAATATTAAACAGAATCCATCAAAATTGTGATTTCTACTATCCTACCACACATTTACCAGATAATTTTCAATACAATTTTCCAAAACTATTAGGAATCGCAAGGGACAGAGATGGCGTCTTCATAGCTTCTCTGAAATATGGATCACTCAGTTATCGTAAACGAAACTGTGATGAGCGAAAGGAAAACGGTATATCATTTCCTTTCCATACAATCCACCCAATCTCCCTCCCCTCCCGCTTCTCATACCACTCTTTCTATTCTAGGCATTATAACGGACATTTAATAGCCTAAGTGACCATTGAATCAAGATTATATTCCGATTTGCAATCCCTTGACTAACAGTAAATCTAACACCCAAAGTAGCCATAATTTTTTATAGGAATAAAGTGTTCAGACAAATTTATATAAATATTCTTCTCAAAAACATGGACAGAAAATTTATTGACTTTGGAAAAGTAATAGGAGTGTTTTCCCAAATATTTTATTAAGAAAGATCAAATGTCTTGACCTTTATTATTCAACCACCTTATACATTCAATACATACCGGTTTCATTTTATCTTTAGGCTTCTTTCTATGACTGTCAATGAATGACATTGCATCGCAATAAAAAGTTCTGGGTCCAGTTCGATTTTTGGCGCTTCGGTATCTATTCCTTAGCTCACATATTTTTCTTAACATTTCCTGAACCGTCGCTTCAGGAAACCATTCACGATATTTATCCAAAAGTATTAGAGAATCAGCTTTCCTCTTGGCAAAGCTTCTAAAGCCTGAACTCTTTGGATACCATAAATCAGGCAACGAGCGATAACAAGAAATAAATTCATTAAGAAATTTTCTGTATTTCTGTTTTTCTTCACCCATTTAATTATTTTATTTTTTTTCTTATTGTCTGGAAATTAAAATTAGATTCAAGTGTTCTTTCGCGCTTCTTTCGCTGACTACTGATGATCTGATCTTATCGAGGATGCCGTTAATGGAATGAAACAATACAGTTATGCATACAAATACAATTTTGTATAAAATTTGGTCACAGCCATACAAACAAAATTAACCGTAATGTGGAGAATACTGGAGAGATCCAATTATCTAATCATGAGTAGAGATGATTTCAATGCAAAAGCTTTTAAGGTTAACTTTGATATTTTGTGATCATTTTTCTTTGTTATTTTGGTGAGTTGAATTTGCACTTTGGCAGCCCTGACGAGATGCATCCATAAAGATTATGTTTAATATATTACAATCATAGTATGAGTAATTCACAGGAAAACGATCCTCTTAACCTTTATATATACCTTCAAACCTTCAAATTCATTTGGAAAAACTATTATTCTCCGAGATCACCTTGAGATCCCGATATTGCAAAGATATATATTACAAAAATGCATCCGCAAGCATAACTTGAGATTCATCCGATCATTTAGTTTTCCTGAACTGTAGATAGATTTTATCAATGGGGGAGATTCATCACGAGAATGTAATCTTAATAAAAAGGAACCACAGTGTTTTAGGTAAACTTTTATTTTAGTTCATAGTAATAAAGTTCACAAATATCTGGACAGACCAGGCCTGAATTTAGTTTTCATGCCCAGGATCCTGGATGACGAGATGACTAGTTCCCGCCCTTTCCAAACAAACCCATTATGTATCTCTGTACTAATATGATGTGTTAGAAAAGTTATTAGCAATACAACGAAGAAATCATAATGACACAATAAGTATTATAATAATGAGTAGTTCTTAATAGAAACACAACGATTGAGTAGCATTGCTGGCTCTATTCTCTCTAAACTGTCAATGCTCACAATACTGTGGACAGTGGAAATTGGAGCAAACGTTTCTTATTTTAATTATTTGTTCCTATAGTCGCACTCTGTCAAAATTACAACTGCATACTGATTACGGTTCATGAGGTACAATATGCTGACGGACGGACTGCTTAGGCTTAGTATTAAGATTCAGTTTGGTACCCTTTGGCTACGGAACCCTAAAAATGTACAGCAACAAAAAAAGACACAAGCACACAACGATTTCGTTCGTCACTTTAACAGCATCAATTGTTAACAGACAGTTGAGCCTTCCTTAACAGCTTCAATTGTTAACAGACTGTTGTGCTTTAACAGCATTTACCCTTCAACAAAGACGCAAACCCATACCATAAATCGCTCAATACACATAGAGAAGTGACAACACTTGAAAAAAAAAAAGCGGCAGTGCAGACAGGCATTGAACACTACCTACTGTTCACCCGTGAAGAAAGCGTCACGCTCTACCTAGTGAATATAGAATCTCAATAGGTCGAAACGGATAGCATGTTGGTGACATGAATGCATAAGATTTTGCCATACCAACAATTGAAATGTCAACAATCAATTTTTTGTGTTTTACCAATTTGAATAATATTTATTTAATTTATTACAATTTTTGTATTTATTTCAATAAATTTTCTTTTGTCGTTATTTCAACTAGCAGAAAACAGGAATTTCGTATAAACCCACTAATATAATTTTGTCTATTTTTATGATAATCCCGGAGTTGGTCAATGTTGTTTTTTTAAATCCATTTACATAGACTAGAATATATGTGTATGCAGGGTATTCGTAGATCGGATAAAATCACATTAAATATTAACCGACAAATACATGACGAATTCCATTACAAAAAATTATAAGAAAACGAAATGGTCATCCATTTCCGGCAAAAAATTTCGAATCCCAATACAATGGTCCCCCTGGAAAAAAAACCAACGACAATGAAATAGTGTGCTCGGCTCAAATAGCGTCTCCGCGTCTATAACGAAATTTCTTACTGTTTCACACAAAATTTTCGCTCAGAAAAAACAAAATTTTATAATGGGAAAAACTAAAACAATAGGAGAAAAATTACAAATTATTGAAGACTTGAAGAAAGGTGAATCAATTAGGAAATTGTGTGGTATACACAAATGTAAGCGAATAACAATTCGACGCATTAAAGCTAAAGCAACTGCATTATGCAGACTACCAAAATCGTTGGACTTACAACGGAAGCGTGTAAGACTTGGTCAATATAAAGAAGTGGAAGAAACTCTTTACGCTTGGTATATGAAGGAGGTAAAAAAAGGTATTACTATAACCGCGAATATGATTTTGGGAAAGGCTGTTGAAATCTGTATCGAAATTGGGAGCGATTTTAGACCCCATTACACCTGGATACAACGTTGGAAAATTCGTCATGGCATTGACTCTGACAAACAAACTGATGGAACCCATAAGCAGATTTTACAAAAAGAAACGGCAACCGAACGTGATGATATGCAAGCGAATGATCCTCCAGTAGACGACGTAAATGTTCCGACAGAGCAAGAAGATCATAAAGAAGCAGATGATGATGATAAGCAATACACAACTGATGACATTTTAAATGGTGCAGCACGTGGTTTTCTCTATAAAGCATTACCGTCTTTAGGAATTCGTAATGTACTCAACACTCAACAAGAAGATAGATTGACTACAGTGTTTATCTCTAATGTAACAGGTTCTTTTAAGAAAATCTTTGTTATTGGCAAGTCTGAAGTGACAAATGCTGACATTCCATTTCCTTATTATTACAATAAGAATGCATGCATTAACAATAATATATGGATCGATATTCTTACCTCTCTGGATCGTGATTTTGGTAAAATGAATCGTAAAGTTCTTATGTTCCTTGACGTACCCATATTTGGTAATGTAAGAACTAAATTAATAAACATTAATCTCCAATTGGCATTTCAAAAAACTGTTGCCCAAGCCTTGGATGAGGGTACAATTGATGCATTTAAAAGAGAATACCGACAAATCCTTGTACGTAAGCAAATGATTGCTTTGGAACGCGGAACGAATGCAAGCATTTTCTCGAAATCCATTACCATTTCGAAAGCACTGTGTTATATGAAGAAAGCTTGGGATATGATTAAAGAGGAGACCATAGTCAACGAATTTGAAAATGTAAATTTAATGATAAGTTTTTGTACAATCACACAGATTTCATATATAAAATTTTCTCTATATATTTTAGGCTGGTTTAATACAATCTAAAAGTTCCATTGATAACGAGTCCAGAGCTTTTTATGAAAACATTCCCAATTGGGTGGAATATCTTTATTGCGACGATTTTGTTCCTTGTTATGGTGACAATAGTGAAGTCACTAAACTACAGGTCGCTACAGTTAAGAAAAACTTGGCAACAAAGAAGGAGAAAGAGGAGGAACTGAAGAAAGTTTTCAATGCCCTTCAAGTTATAGACGAATATAGTACCAAGCATGGATTGAACAAAATTCAAGTCCATTTACCTATAATAGAAGAGAAATTGCTAAAGTTTTCAAAGAAAACTATTTAACAAATTTATATTTTTTATATAAAAATTTAATTAATTATGCATAAAAAATAAAATGCAATCTAACTCGTCCATAAGATAGTGTCTCACTGGTACCAATGGCTTCGTGACTGTATATCTATACAATGTAAGAATCATTCAATTGAGCAAAATGAAGACGAAGTTCTGAAAGTTGGGAGAGGTTTTAGGTATAACGCTTCACCTGCTAAACACATCTTAGATATTTCAGGTCATTTAAATCTCACTCCGCCTGGAGCTGCTAACTGTAACTGCATGTTTCTTGGGTCCATGCAGTGCCACCATGGAAATTGTTCCTGTCAAAAAAATTTGGTTTTTTATAGGCTTAACAATTAATTAAAACAGAAGAATGTCACTCCTTTTGGAATACAATTCTTCAAGTCATGCTGTGCCAAGAATAGGAAAGACACATGGGAGAGTTCATCCAGAAGCCATTATGGCCCATTGGACTGTTCTTAGCTTCAGAGTTCGCCAGCAACCTTACCGTCTTCGGAGGACTTACCGATGCCACGAGAAAGTGGCGAAGCAGCAAGAAAGCAATGTGTTTTCTCTTCATACTTCAGATTTATGTAGCAGTAGACCATTACTGGTCACATTGATCAGTATTCATATTGCTTTTCTACATTAAGCCAAAATATTTCTATACGGTCCAGTAATCCTTGAAAATAACATCGTTGATAGAAATGGATTAGAAACGTACAGAGTCCAAAGTGGTAGACAGGAGCCTTTTGAGCCGTTGAAACACCGAAATACATTATCTGCGAATTGGCAATTCCCAGGAAGACTTTTAATTCTAGGGCCTCCACCACAAATATGATAATAGAGTGCTGCAATTTACTAAAAGCCTCCTTTTAGAAGGTTACAATGGATAAGAACTATAGATCTCTAGAGTTCCTTATGCAAAGCACATGCAATTCGAGTTTGGTTAATTCATATAACTTCCTCCTTGGTCTGGAGTTGACGCTTTACGTCTTAAATCTCTACCGTTGTGTGGATATCAACAACCGACTGTATAATGCTACCACAATAACTCCACATAAATGGGCCAAACCCCGCTGGTCAACACGGAAACAAGTTCTGAGAGTTTAGCTGCAAATAATATTATAAAGCAAAAATGGGAAACGCAAATCGATCTTCGCAATATTTTTTCAACAAAATTTCTTTAAGAATCCATGATGCAGCCTAAATTTGTTTTCGCTCATAAACTTTTTTTTGAGGATTAGGAATCCATTGGAAAAGTAGAAAGTGACTCTTTTTGGAATGCCATTATTCAACCCATGTCCCCCCTCTGGGAAATTCATCTGGAGTTCTATAAGTCTTGATGCCTAGAACTCCTGGAGGGAACCAGGCTATCCTCTATAAATGGGATTTCTTGGATGAATGAAAACAATATGGGCCACCAACCCATGAACTTTTTGGAGTTCGAATTTGGTAGTACCTCGGGTACTAAGTCTGACCAGAGGCTATTTTCTGGTGCCACGGGTGGTCAGGAGCCTACGGAACTTGTTTCCGTCCTGGCCAGTGGGTACGGCCCCCTTGTGGGAGTATCGTGGTGGCTGTGGTTTAATACCCAAATGCGGGTAGAGTAATAACTCGATGTGGAGTTGCGTTATACAACCGGGTGCTGTGACCCAGAGGGCAGCAGAGGTTTAAGATGGGCCTCGCTCCCACCCAGGAGAGAGTCATATTTACCAAAATAAATATGACTCAAATTTGGGACCTGCGGATATATATCCAAGGGGACGTTGATTGACGTTTATCAATCCATGTGCTTGGCACCGTGTTCTTAAGTCCACAGATAGGTGAGCACGTAAAACACTGATACTTCTTTCAACCCATGGCATGTCAGAATTTTTCTATGCAACCTGAACTATATTTTCACTAGTACAATAATAAAATTGAGAAAGCAACATTTATATTTTTTTTTTGTAATTTTTTGTTTTTATTTTGTGTTTTTTGTTGTCGTAATATTTATAATTAAGTTTACGTTTAGTTTTTTTATTTATTTTTTTAATTTTTCATTTTTTTTTTATTTTGTTTTCATTTATTAATTTATAGATTTTGTTTTTTTTTTTTTTATTATTATTTTTTGACATTACACACTGCATTTTTCTTTTTTGTTTTTTGTTTTTTGCATACAATAATTAATTAATTAATTTTCGATTTGTTGGTTTGTTTTTCTTCTGTTTGTTTTTATTTTTCTTATATTGTTGCATTTTATAATTAAATATTTTATAAATATACTTAAATTTTATACTCATATCAATTTTATATTTAATATTAATTAAATAATAATAATAATAATTAATTTAAGAGACATACAATTTTACATGCTAACAAAATTAAAGACTAACAACTACCAAGTATCTTTCTTTTCATTATCATTATCATTCACATTATCAATATCATTATCATCTTTACCATTATTTAAGCATCTAATCATCGAGTTCATTGAAATCATCATTATCATTATCATCGTCATTATTATCATAATTTGTTATAATTAAATAAATAATAATGCCATTATTAATTTTACAATAATAATAATAATAAAATTAGCATAAAACAGCATTAAATTTATTATGTGCATCTACCTTCATTGCCTTCATTTCCAACATTATCGTTATCGTTATCATTATCATTATGGTCATCAGTTTATGTCTATGGTCATCATCATCATTAATATTTAATATTTATTTTAATATTTTTCCTGAGGAATGGGACTCCACTCCACTCCTTTCATCATATATTTTTATATTAGCATAGAGAATTCGAATTTCATATGAAATTTTGAATTATTTAGTAGTTCAGTGTTCTTCATTTTTTATATATCAGTTGTTTCTTAATTTTTTTAATAAATTTTTAATAGAATTTTATTTATAATTTGTTTTTATTTTATTAATTCAGTATGCTCAATGCCATGTTAGGAGTTTCTTCTTCTGTATTTTGTTTATGTTTTAAGGTTTCCTTAATTAATTTTTTTCTTTTTATTGATTTATTTAAATTTTTATTTAGCAAAAAACATCATTTTATTTATATTTTACTTGTATACAAATGTATTTTATTTTTATTATAATTTTTCATTTTATTTTCTTTTATTTTATTCAATTTTCAATTTTTCACATTTTCAATTTTTTTTATATATTTTATGTTTTTTTAAATTAATTTTTGTATTTATTTATTTATTTTTCTTTTTGTCTTTATAATTTGTATAAGTTTTTATTTGTTATTTATTAATTTATTTTCTTCATTTTTATTTTTAATATACAATTTTTATTTTTAATATTAAATTATATATATTTTTTATAATTGGGAAATTAATTACAAAATGAAAAAATCTTAAAATCTATTTAAATTATAATTTATAAATTACATTTTACATATTGTTTTTTTTTTGTTTTAGTATTTTTTGCGTCTTTATTTTGTATTTATGTATACATTTTTCTTTAATTTCCTTATCTCATCAAAATCACCATTGAATTTAAATAAATAATTTAATTAAAATTTACAAAATAATTTTTTTTATTATTATAAATAAAATTGATTTAATAATTTAATTAATTCAATATTAAGACTACAAGAAAAATTATACAAATATTTCTATAAAAATAATTTTAAAATAAAATAAAAAAATTAAAAAAAAAAATATTGTTTAGATTTTAAAAACAATACATATTTAATTAAGTAAATTATTCATTTTTTTTTATGATACAATAGAAAATTTAAAAAAATTGTGGATATTTACAATAAATTTTAATGCATTTTGATTTTTGAACTTAAGAAATTAAAAAAAACAAACATTTTTTTATGCAAACAATTCAGTAATTTATTTTAAAAAGAATCTTTTAATATTTAGATTTTTTTTTTTTTTTTGTTTTTGTATAGTTAATAAAATAATACAAAAATGACTTTTAATTTTACAAAATGTTGAAAAACACAAATTTTATGAAACAAAAAAAAAAACAATTATGGTTAATTAAAAAAATAATAATATAACAAATAAATATACAAAAAAAAAAAAAATTTATTATATTGACTATCATAACAAAGAATTCATCCAGAATTTCCTTACATTTCCATGAGATTAATTTACAAATTCTTTTAAGACATAATTTATTTATGTTACAAAGCAGCAGCATTTTCTTTTATTTTTAGCAAATTTATATATACAAAAAAGAACAACATATACATATAGACATTCTAACACAGATACAGACACAAACACATACTCATACAGGACCATATTACATCATGCAGAAGCCTTTTAGGAAATGCAAGTTTTTGGTCTTCTTTCTCTTTCGGTAATTGCATTGTGATCGAATCATGAGGGCCCCTAAGCAGTTTCCATATATGCATAATCTAGTCCTGCATGACCGACCCTGCATACAAGTAATCTATAGACATATTGACAAGAATACCACCACACTAAAATTATACATAACTGATCCAGGGACTGCACAAATAAACACACTCAGTAGTAGTAACACATAAGAAATTTTACAACGGCACATCATTATTCTTTCTTTATATTTTCTACATTTTACTATACACCAAATTCTTTCTCTTTGGCCCTCTCTATCTCTCTCTCTCTCTCTCTCTCTCATTACTTTGTTAAATACAATATTCTGGCCATTTAAAGATAGTTTCTTTTGGTTTGTAATTTCTCAAAATTTGATTTCTTTTTGTAATATTATTTTCTTACATGATGATGATGGCAACCCTATAAGTGAGTTTAAATAAATAAATTAATGAATGAGTGAATGAATAATGTATATTTTGCCAACTACTATTGACTAACATGATGACTGGCTGTACACATAATTGGAATCATTTTGTTCTTCATCCTCTTTTTTTTTTTAATTTAATGTAATTTAAAATTTTGTTTATAAATTTATTATTAATTAATTTCTTCGTTAAGCACACTTAAAACTTTATTTACATTTATTTGCATTACTAATTGCAAATTATGAAATTATAATTTGTTTTTTTTTCATTATTTTCTTTATTTTTCTGTTTGAAATTAATTTTTGTATAATTTGATTTCATTTTTCTGCTTTGTAAAATTGTTTTATTTATTTTATTACATTTATATATAATTTTTTTTATAACATTTTTGTTTTATTGTTATATTTTTTCATTTAGAAATTTTTTTGTTTACATTATTTTATAAATTTATTGCTTTAAATTTTGTGCTTTTGAATTTATTTCTTAAATTTTTCATTTTGAAATTAATTTTTATTTTTTATAATCTTATTTATTTATTAATTATTTGTTTCAATTTATTTCTTAATTTTTTTTAGTTTGAAATTTATTTGTATGTTTTTTTTTTATAATTTTGTATTATTTTTTATTAGATCAATTTATTTGTTTATTTTCTATATTTCTTTTTTTTATATTTGTATTATTTTTGTTTATTTTTTTATTTATATATATATTATTTTTTATTTTATTATTAAGCGTTTTTTTATATTTTATTTTTAATTTATTTACAATTTTATCATTTGCCTATTGATTTTGATTTATTTATTTTTTATAGTATTTTATTTTTAATTTTTATTATTATATTTTTTGTTCTATTTGTCATTTAATATTATTTATTTATTAATTTTTTATTTCTTCTATAATTTTTTCATTCATTTTTAATTTCTTTCTTTTTACTAGGAAAATAAACACACAAAGCTTTTTTTTTTTGTTTTAATTTAATTAATTATTATATATTTATATATGTATAAATTTAGTAAATATAATTTTATATATAAGCACAAGTTCATCATATACATGTTAATTTGTTTTTGTTTTGTTTTTATTAATTAAATATATAAAAAATTATATAACGCGCACACATACAAACATTTTCTCTCTTTCATCATCTTAAATTTCTAGGTTTAATTAATTTTTGTTTTTAATTTTTTAATTACATTAATTAGCATTCGTTTGGATTTTGTTTTCTAATTTCTTTATTATTTTTTTTTTATATATTTTAAATTTATTTTTATAATTATTTTTTAAATCTAATAATCTATTCAATTATGATTTGTTTTTTCTTAGTTTGTTTTGTTAGTATAATAATTTTAATATTTATATTTTATTAAATAATTAATTTTTTGTTTAAATATTTTTAAACATTTTTTGTTTCGTTTCTAATTTCTTTTTTTTTTTTTATCGCTTTTAAGTTTCTTTTGAGTCCGCGTGATTTGATGTCCCTATTTTTCATCTTCATAGGAGTCGCCGCTTTTGCTTTAGTTTTTCTATATATTTTATTTTTCTTTAAGAACAATTGATCTGATCTAATCTGTGAATTCATTTTGCCGTATCATATCATATCATATCCACCCATTATTATTATTATTATTATTATTTCTGACTTATTTATTTATTTATTTTTTTTTTTTTGATAGACAGATCTTCCAACTGTGTGTGAGTGTATTATGTATTTATGTGTGTGTGTTATGTATGTGGCGGCGCATAGCATTTTGGAACTATTTAATTAGAATATAATAAATTTATGAGTATGCATTGCGATGTGTGTCCTTAAAAATATACAATTTCTTTTCTTCTATAAGTATAATAATAATAATAATAAATTTCAATTTTTTACAATTTTTTGTTTGTTTGTTTGTTTTTCTTTGCGCAAAACAATTTAATCTTTCTTTTTAAACATTTTTTATTAATTAGATATTTATATTTACTTATTTTTCTTATATATTTTACAATTTTTGTTTTTGTTTCTATTTATTTCTGGTTACTTTTTTATCTTTTGCGGTCATTTGTCATGTGTTAAGTTAGTGAGGAGAGTGAGGTGAATGGTGAATGGTTTTGAGGTGAGGTAAATGATGAATGGTGAGTTTGTGAGTGGGGGTTAGTAGTTCAAGACAAGACAAAAGATATTAAGCACACTTTCTGATTGATTGATTGAATGAATTTATCAACGATGAATCAGTTAATAATAAAATCAATTATCTTTCTTCGTTGTGATCTTTTTAGTGTTAAATAAAATTTAAATTTATTTATTTATTTTTTTATAAACTATTATTTTTGATGTCCTTTCTCTTGCACATTATTTATAAACCATGTGTGTGTCTGTCTATGCCTCAATCTGTGTCACCTCCGCGTTGCCAATAATACGCCGGCAACATTGATGTATACTACGCAACGGCTGCTGTTGTATTTGTATTAGTTGGTGGCGGCGGTGGTGGTGGCGCTGTGGGTGTTACTACTGCTGCAGCGGCCGCAGCTGCTGCTGCCGCCACATTTGTCGTCGTTGATGTGTTTGCTACTGGTGCTGCGGATACTGTTGATGCCGCTGCCGCTGCCGCCGTTGTCGTCATTACTGCTGCTGTTGCCGTTGTTGTTGATGTATTTAAACTAATGTTGTTGTTGCTACTACTTAAATTACCTGCTAAAGATGACTTGCCATTGAGCAAGTGTTGTTGCTGCTGTTGTTGTTGATTTTGTTGCTGCTGTTGCTGCGGCTGTGGCTGTTGGTGATGCTGCTGCTGCTGCTGCTGTTCACTATTACTGCTACTACTATGTTCTGTGGTGGCATTCGATGTTGCTCCAATGCTATTTGCATTCGCTAATGTGTGGCTATTGCTGCCTAGGCTACTGCTGTTGCTTAGATTGCTGCTCGCTGTACTGCAACTATTGCTATTTGTGCTGCTGTTGCTGACATCATTGAATGTGGCTGCGGGTGGCATTTGTTGGCTGCTACTGTTGCTATTTTCATCGGCCACAGCTGCTGAGGAGGATGACGATGATGTTTGCTTGTTGCAATTGCTATTATCATTTTCCTGTTTGATTTCTACTTTTATATGTGAAGCACTGCCACCACTACTGCTGCTGCTACTACTGATGTTGTGCTTTTTATCTAAGAGTTCAGAAGATGATGAGGATGCCGCCGTTGCTGATGGTGGTGATGCCGCAGCCGCTAATGCTGAGTTAAGTTCGAGTTGCTGTTGTTGGTGGTGGTGTTGCTGCTGTTGTTGCTGTAGTTGTTGCAGATGACGTTGCTGATGTAATCTATGCTCCATGGAGTGCATTGGCCCCGGATGACCACGTGACACTTGGAAAAGTACCCTTGATATAATCAGTGCCACCTGTTGGTCCAATATATGCGACATGACCAAACCAAGTAAACGTTGTTCTTGTTGCATAAATAGAGATCGATTATCTGGATGCTTAGCCAGATGCAAAAGAGTTCCTGCTGCCCGCCTTAACATATCTAAACTTGTACCCATTGAATCGGGATTCTCACGCAGGTAATTGATGCCTTGTTGATTGGCTACGCCGAGAGCGGTTTGTTCTGCTTGCTCAATGAAGGCAACCAAATATGAAATGCAAGGTGACTGCAGAGCCACAGTTCGTGCCATAGCACTATCAGCTGCCGCCAAATAATGAAGCAGATTTACTGAGAATTCTCTCAGCACTTGGTCTTCGTTACGGCATAAATGACGTGTGAGTACAGCACAAAGCTTTTCGAGCCTTGAGAATGGTGGTGTAGCAATCACCAAGTCCACATTGGCATCAGTAACGCATAGCTTACACAATGCTTCCAGTGCCAGGCGTTGTGGTGAGAGCGCTGTATTGGGACCAACCGATGGAAAGGGATCCTGCGCATGCGCACTTGGACACACCGCCCAATGCAGGAGGCCATCGATGAGTGGCCGCGCAATAAGTTCATCGAAACGTGCCAATTCCAGGTGACCTGCTATATTTGCTATAGATACCAGCATATTCTCGCGTATGGCAATCAAATAATCCCACCACCATTCGCATTCGCCTTGCAGTGAACTGCAAGAATCACTGAAGTCTGTGTCCTCTTCACGATCATAGTTGCGCGTTTTGGGCGTACGCTGTAAATGCTCATGGTTGAGCAGCAGCAGGCGACCCAACACTGCCAGAAAGCGTGTTGACTTGGCTAGAACCGTTTCATTGCCAGGCACAAACGTTAGATTGCGGAAAATATTTGAGATGGCAATACAACGCCGCGCCAACGAGTCTTGACTCTCATTAACCAAATACAGTGAAGCCTCATCACGTGTATAGCATTCATCTTCATATGTAGAATCACGTCGGCGTTTCAGAACAAGTGCAGCATCTCGTACCGTTGATTTGGGATCAAAGCTGCCGCCTTCTTGATGACTTGCTGACTTTGTTGAAGTCTCATCACCGGCGCCGCCGCCACTACCATCACCATTACCATCACCATTACCACCACCATTTGTTAGGCGTGGAGTTGTTTCAATTTCCATGTCAACTTCACGACAATCACTGTCACTTGTTGATGGTGGTGCTGATGATGAGGATGATGTTGCTGACTGTGTTGTGGTGATGATGTTCAAGTCTTTTTTCACTTCTGTAGGCTGGGCGAATTGCTTTGAGTCTTCTTCACCTTCCCCGTCACCGTCACCGTCACCGTTACCACCACCCCCATCACTTATTTTCAATTTTTTCGCTTCGCAATCTGAACTATTGATTTTATTGCTATTTGATGAGGCTGAAACATCAGCAGCACTGCGTTTCTTGCTACTGCTGTTGCTGTTGTTGTTGCTGTAGGCATTTTGCAATGGGAGGAGGCCATCATCGCAGTCATTGTCATCCTCTCGCTTAATGCTGCGTATCGCATCATCATCTGAGGTTTTGTTTTTATTTTTGCCACCACTACTACGAATATATCGTGCAAATGGAATGTGTACAAACTCCGACTTGAACACATCAATGATGCCATCTAAGGCATCAGGTTCCGTGAATCCATATGTCCATGCACTGCTGCCAATGGGTTCCTCGTATTCATACAGTTTATTTGTATCGATGTCCCATGATTTCCGGCGTTCATCGACAAAGATGTCATCCTCGGATGTTTGTATGCGTACTGGCAAACCCTTCCGTGATATCAGTGTATAATTGGGTGTTTGTGAGAGCAATTGTACACGTTCTTCGGGATTCGGAAGTACGCGCACTTGACCCAAATCTATGCCTTCGTCGGCATCAGAATCATCTCCACCATTGTTGAAGTTGGAACCTGTTTTTACATCCAAACTTTCATAATAACGTTTCCTATTGTAGCTACACAAACCACCAGCCCCACGTTGACGTTTTGCATGCGTACGTCGTCTTTCGCGTAAAGCCGTTGACGGTTCCACTGTGCCACTATCAGCATCATCTTCATCATCGACTATCATATCCATGACTTCACCAACACCACCATTGCCAACTAAAACAATTTCGTCATCTCGCTCAATAAACATCTCAGCAAGATTCTTTTGAAAATGTTCCAACAATAGCGTCAGTAAGCCTGGTAAGTGCGACAGACCAAAATATTGTAGTGTCGTGTCATCGAATAGCAACACATTCAGAATATCCAATGCCCAGGTGCATTCCGTTAGTAGACCGGAACGCATTGACATAAATATCCGCCATGGATCAACTGGACACACATCCGCTTTAGTCAGACGTTTACGCCGATACACAATTGGTGTTGTGGCCTCAACACTATCTGGCGGGAAAACGATTTCTTTTTTCGCTAATTGTGCGCCACCTGGTGGCTGTGCATATGGCGATTGTTGTTGTTGTTGTTGCTGTGGTGGCTGCGCTTGCGCTTGTGTTGGAATTCCGGCGCCGGGCATCATTTGCGTAGGGGGAATGCCCATCGGTGGTGGTTTCTGTGGCATCATACTCGCTGCCATTGGTACACCACTTGGTGGGCCACCTATGATTTGATTTGGACCTGGTGCATTGTTGCCAACAACCATTCCAGCGACACCTTGTGGTGGCGGTGGCATTGAAAATGGAGGCTTCGTCATGCTGCCACCAATCACTTGTGGTGGCATACCTGGTTGACTACCAACGCCTAACACTTGAGGCGGTGGTGGTTGCTGTTGCTGCTGCTGTTGTTGTTGCTGTTGTTGTTGTTGTTGTTGCTGCTGCTGCTGTTGCTGCTGTTGTTGTTGTTGCTGCTGCTGTTGCTGTTGTTGTTGCTGTTGCTGCTGTTGTTGCTGCTGTGGTGGCATTCCAGGTGGTGGAACACCACCAGTTGGTGGCATGCGTTGCTGTGGAGGCACACCGGCTGGAGGGCGTAATGGTGCGCCAGGCGAACTTGGTTGCGGTGGCTGTGTAGCATTCATTTGTGCCCATTGTGGTGGTGGTTGAGGTTGCTGTTGACCACCCGGCTGTGGATATGGAGGTTGCTGTTGTTGTGGTGGTGGAGGTTGTTGTGGCGGATAACGATGTTGTTCCCATTGGACCGCACCAGAGGCTTGTTGGTTTGGTGGACCACCATGTGGACCACCTGGTGGCGCTTGCGTTCGTGGAGGTGCACCACCCCATTGCTGTGGCGAGGGCGATGATGGATACTGCGGTCGATATTGATTTGCACCGCCTTGCCAACCACCTAAAAAAAAGTATCAAAAAGATAAGATTTAGTTTATAAAAGTTCCTTCTTTGATGATTTGTCCATTAAGCTTACCATAAATTTGTGGTCTCGCATTATAGCCTGGATATGGCTGTGTATCTTTGACAAAGTCAGGATGCCTTCGTGGTTGTGGACCCTGAAATAGAAACAATTTAAATGTTAAAGGATTATAAAAGTATTCAAAAATCATTTCAAAATTGACTTACCTGATCAGGAGGTCTGTAATAATCCTGTTGTGTCGGCGCGCCTGGTGGATATGCACCACTGGGAGGTGCACCTGGTGCACCCGGTGCCGGTGGGCCACCAGCATTTGTAGCTCCTGCCTGTGTTGGCGGTTGTGGTGGAGCACCTGGTGGCGCCTGACCATAAGGTCGATTTCCATATGGACCATATTGATTAGCACCGCTTGGTGGCCTATTTTAAAAGGAGGAAAAGAGTGAGAGAGATACATATTAGTAAATTCAATACATGACTTTTGGATAAAAATGAAAAGAAAATTGAGTTTCTTTTTAATGAAGTTTTGGATTGAATGATTCGCTACCATAAAAGGTAGAGTAGGTGGAAGTAGAAGACTACGTGTCTGTTTGTCTGTTGTTGTTTAACTGACTGTGATAAGTGGCTTCTGTTGTGAGTTTATTAAGTAATTAGTTAGGATTGTGGTGTTGATGGCTTATAGAGACAGAGAGAAATAGATTTTTGTTTGCACTCACGCTTCTCCCTCGGCTCCATAGGGAGGGTACATATTGCGATTCTGTGGCGGATATTGTCCTTGATTCTGTCCAAATGGTTGACCGGGTGGCCCCGTTGCATTGTACTGATCACTAGCGCCATATTGTCCATAAGCGCCCGGTTGTCCTGGATAAGGTGCACCTAAAAAAACGGATGCATCGAAACGATTAAACACATTCACATATCGTTTAACATGTAGAAAAATAAATAAAAAGTGATGGGATGATTGAAGTTTATATAGAAAGAAAGTGAGATACATATGTATGTGTGTAGTAGATACAAGAGAGTGAAAAAAATACAGAAAAAAAATAAAAAAGGAAAAGCAATTGAATGAGAGAAATTAAAATTGAAATAAAATGAAAAAGAAAAAATACTCAAATTGGAAATTACAACTCGATTACGAAAGATACAAATTCATTTACATATGCATGCATTCTACATATGCTTGCCAAGCATTTAAAGCGTTTTTTCTTTTTTTTTTTTCAATGAAATGCAATTAACATGACACACACACACACACACACACACACACACATACTTCTACACAGTTATCCTTGATTGGTTATTTACATATACAAAACACACATTCAGACATTTCAGGCCAAAGTTCAACACAACAGAACACATTTCCAACTAAATTGTGTTTTAAGAATTCAAGTGTGGCACAGACTCCTCCTCATACATATGCATGATGCATGTCTGTCTGTACATATGAGGAGTATCTATCTATCCATCTACATATGTACGTAGTATGTATGAATGTGCTTGTGAGTGTCTATGCGTATACAAGATGTGTATGTATGTGCAGTGCAGGTTATGTTGATGATTGGTTGACTGAATGACTATCAAAAAAATTGCATTTAATGAAACAAATTACATGAATTTTGATGTAAAAAAAAAGAAAAATAATAATTTTAAAATTTTTAATGAGGATGTTTGAAACTCTCTAAATGTACAAACTCAGTTCTATCCAAAAAGTCCCAATGTTGCAGTATTAAGAGATCCATAAATGAGATTTTTTGACCATCTACTTGTATAGTTTCACTTGCATATTGTATTTGCCTAAATAGCTCCAATATAATAATAATAATATCGTGAAATTTTGATTTTCGTCACATTTCATTTTCTTTTTTTTTTTATTAACTCCTTACCCCTCTCTAAAGAAGTTTTGCTTAAAAAAAAAAAAAGGCTACAAAATCATTTTGAAATCCGTAAAATGTAGTTGCAAGAGATAACCGACACCCTAAACATATTCAAGGAGCGAAACGTATAGGCTGGCTTTATTTTGCTTAAGCATTTGTCTATGAGAAAGCTGTTATCGAATTGGGTGCCCCATGTGTGTTGATGAACGAAATTAGATCCACCATTACACGTCTAAGAGTCTAATTCGCAGTCAGCTTAGTGGACAGCAGCCGATGAACCATGCCTAAGGCGGCCAAAAAGGCAAAATGGCAAGATAAAACAAGGTTATTGCGACAATATTTTGGGATGTGCTCGGTATTTTTTTTTTTTTTTCTTTATCGACTATCTTGTAAAAGGCAAGAGAGTCAATAGCAATCGCAACATGGTGCACTGGATCGTTTCAAAGAGGCATAAACTGCACTGCATTATTTAGAGATCCAAAAATAACTTTCTTTCTTCGTATTATTTTGATATTTTTCTTCATTTATTGTTCTATTTTTTAGTATTGAACTTCAATTTATGAATTTTAAATCAAGATAAGAGTCGTTGAATCTCATTTTGACTTTAGGATCGAGTTATATATCTAATGTAAACTCATATTGAATAATCTTCAGTTAACACAAAATTTATTCAGTGAAATATTCTTATATATTGTATATCAAAATATGAAGAACATAATGTCTAGATAGGATTATAATTCAATTCGATGTTAAGATCCCTGATTTATGCATGACTTTAGGACCATTAAGCTTTAGTATTTTCTATTTTGATATACGATATTTCTAAAACATTGATGGATTAGTTTTGAATTGAATGACACATTCTTAATTCCACCCTTTTATTTTTTTTTTAAATTAAACTACAAATTATTATATAGACTGAATGAGAAGAAGAGATCGATCGATTGGCCATGCATATCATATTGTTTAATTAAGATAAGATGCTAGAATAGAAAAGATAATTTATAAGAAGAAAATGAAGAAAATAATTTTGAAAACTAAGATAAAATCAATAAAATATTCAAAAATTATTTAAACAAAAAAAAAAATAAAGAAAAAACAAATATATAACAGAGAAGAACAAAAGATAAAAAATCAAATCAAATCAAATGAAATGAATACCTGGTGTTCTCGACACAGGCGTGGGATACGAACTACCCTGTTGTTGATATGGTGCAGCATTGCCACCGCGTATATGAGGCGGCGGTGGCGGTGGTGGTTGCTGCTGCTGCTGCTGTTGCTGTAATTGCGTTTGAGGTGGCGGCACACCTGGTGGTGGCTGCTGAGCTTGTTGTGCTGGAGGAGGTGGAGGACCAGAACTACCAGGACTAATACCAACACCAGAAGCAACAGCATTAGCAGCAGCAGTAGCACCACCACCAGCACCAGGTGGAACAACATTTGCATTCACAACGCCGCCGCCGCCGCCAACGCCACCACCACTGGCAGCTACCGGCTCGTCAAAAGGATTGCTCACACTAATATTATCACCAGCAGCAGCTGCTGTTTGACTTTGACTATGATTGCCTGATGAAATGATGTAAACGATGAATGTTTTTGGTTTAAGGTTGATTTGGTTTGGTTTCGTTTCGTTTGGTTTATTTATTGTTTAATGATGATGTGATGATGATTTGTGGTGGCGGAATTATGAATAATAAATGTGAGATGATGAAGCCAAAATATGATGATGATGATGGTGATGATGATGATTGGTTTGGTTGTTGTTTGTTTGGATTGTTTGAATGAATAAATGAATATGTATGTTTGATGAGTGAATAGAATCATTGATTATGTATGAAAGTTTGAATTGAATTTGACTGACAGAATGATAATGGGAACACAGTAGTTTTGGTTAGACTGATTATTTAGGAAAGAATCAGAAGGGATGAAAAATAGTTCCTTGATGATGATAATGATGATGAAGATGTTGAGTTAGATTTTCTTGTACTAATACATCATTTTTGGTTTAATGTTAAAAGTGATGATGATTTTGATATTAAAAATAAAAATATTGTAAAAACAAAATTAAAATTGAACAAAATAAAAATATTTAACAACAAAATTTTGCATAAAATATTATTTTATAAAATTAAATCAATTAATTAATAATAAATTTCTTAATTTTAACATTGAATTAAACCCAAAATTATACAATTGGAAATAGTACAGAGAGATAATACACAGATAGAAATAGAGGGATAATTTTGCCAACAAAAATATTAGTAATTAAAAAAGGATTCTTCTTTTTTCATTAAATGAGGAAAAGATGATTTTATTTTTTGTATTAAAAAACAAAATAAAAAAATAAAATAACTTACCCGCATGTGGTGACTGTGCGTTACTTTGTGATGGTGGCCTTTGCATTTGCCCTGCTGCGCCATAATCCGGTTGTGGCCCAGCCGCACCAGGATAAGCGCCCGCCGGCGGATAACCAGGATAACCGCCGCCTCCCACCACGCCACTTCCATCAATTGTTGCATTTGGTGGCGCACCAGGCGGCGCTGGGAATGAATCTTGCGAATTCGAGGAACCTGTTGAATTCGTTGTGGCAGCATCCACCAAATGTCCACCGCCAATGGGTTGAAATTTAGTTGCAACAACAATAACAAATAAATTTATTATAAGTATCTTTTTATCTTAAAATCCACTTGGATACAATTTGTTTTTAATTGTAAAAGATTATGGAACTTAATGTTACCTGGCGATGGTACTGATACTGCTTTCGTTGTTTTCTTTTTCGTGCCAGCCTCAACTTGTTGTATTATGGGCAATGGATCAATGTCGCCACGATCGAAATGACATTCAAAGGCCAATAAGTTTTTCGTATAATGTTTCCTTAACGTATAAGCCGCACTACTGCTAGCTCCAATGCCAAGTAACCCAGCAATATCTTTCCATGTTTTACTTTTCGTAACCTTAAGTGAAATTGAAGATCGCATTTTGTTGATAGATTTTTCATTAGTTGTTGTTCAGTGATTTACTCCAAACATAATTGAAATTTCTTAAGTTTTCTTATCAAAATGTTTCAAGGGCGTCGAAATATTTAAGAACACGAAAATATATTTTAAAAAAATTTATATAGAAATGCAATTGACAAGCAAACAATTTTCATAGTATCACAGATAGTATTTTCTAGTCCCTTTCATCACTTCTCACAAGGGAGAGAAGAAGAGAAATTGAGAAAGAATTTAGAGTGAAAAAGTTCTTTAAGTTTACTTTTTAGAAATAAATTTAACATACACAAATTTTGCATAACAATTTTTCCATTAAAATTCTTTACTGTTACTGTAACTTCATATAGCAATCGGCTTAACCGATGTTTAAATACCCTACACATTGTACATATTATCCAATCCATCCGATTCAATTTGAAAAACAACTATTCCTTATGAATATCTAAACAAAATGCATAATTTAGAAACTTAAAATAGATTTTATGTTTCAAAATCCCACTCTCTTCCTTACCACAATGGGGGCTTTTAGTAGCCTAAATGACTGGCCTTAGTACCGGCAACCCCCTAACCTAAATCTAATTGATCCCTTAATAAGTATGAACATTAAGAGGAACCACAAATCATGTGAAATCCAAATGAATTTCAATTTAAAAACCAGTAGATCTGAAGGAAAAATCTAGTTTGTTTTATGATTATACGGGAGCTTATAGCACCTCGTGATCGTGGTCTTAATCAATTAATTAATAAAAAAATCTCTATTAATTTGGAATCACATAAAATATTACAATTCAAATTAACTATATTTTCTTTAATAGAGTTTTCTCTAAACCTAGCAATTTCCTCACGATTTCACTGTTGGTATTCAAAGATCTCAGTGCAAAACTGAATTCATGACATAATATACAGTAGTGGAGGAGCATAGAAGGAAATCTTTATAAGATTTCGAAGATTGGAATCTGGAATTTATAATGAAACTCTATGTGAACTCCAAATTATAGATCAGATCAAATTGAGAAAATCAGCCTAAAAATCGAAAAATTTTTATATAAAGTTCTTGAATGTTTCCTTTTCCATTTTTTTATGTATGATGACATAAGAATTATGCTCAATCCCCAATGTAATTTTCTCATAGTCATAGATCATAGGGATCAAGTTACAAATTCAGAACTGGAAAATTGACAATCTCAAAAATGATTTTCATTAAAAAGGACACCCAAAAATGTTCATAAATGTTCAGTTTTTTGCATTCTCTTATGAAATTATCATTGAGGATCAAAATTATAATACAATTTTAAAAATGTTTTCAATAAAAAGACTCCCATATAATCCTCAAATTTCATCACTTTCTTATTTTCCCATGAATAAAAAATAATAATAATAATAATAGAGAATCAAGGTACAAATTAGATTACACAGATTACCAAAATCGGCTAGAATCTTACTTATATTCTCTTTAATCACAACAATGTGTAGGATGTGTTGTGTAAGAAATTCTTTATAGATCCAAACAACAAATTTTATTAAAAAAAAAAAAAACACATCTAAAAACGAAACGCCCTTTGAAAACACACAGAAACATCGAAGAACAATTAAATTAAATTATTTTTGTAAAATTCAATTTAAAAAAAAAAATTCATCTATTTTGGTTTTTTAGGATGGGATTTAACTACTTGAAAGGGCAACAACTACAAACTACTAATTACTTCTATATAAATTAAAACAAAACAAACAAAAAAAGAACCAAACACAAAACAAAAACACAACTACAAAAAAAAATAGAACAATGCAGTAAAACACATTCCAAGTGTAAAATGTAAATGTAAAACAGAAGAAAAAAAAAAGTTCGAAGGCATCATATGGAAATTTTTTATAAATAAAAATAAGAAAAATATATTAAGAATTTCAAGAAAACAAAAAAAAAAGGTTTTTTAAACAATTGAAAATTTAAAAAATTTGTTAAATATATTAATTTTAATATTTCTATATTTTTAGAAGATTTCATTTCATTGGAAAAAGTAAAAATCTTTGCTACACAAAAAGAGTACAAAAGTAGTAACAGCAACAAGACAAGAGGGTAAAAATTATCGCATGCGATAAAAGAAAATGATCAAAAATATCATGATATAATTAATTATAATTGCTTGATGTTACAATATTTTATTCTTGGTTGCTGTTGTTCATTTTACGTTGGATGCCAGACGGAGAGGAGGAGTGTTGTAATTTACATTTTTTTTTTTTTTTTGGTGTTTTATTATCAAATGCAGCTACAGTGATGATAAGAAAAATGGGATTTAGGAAACGAATGATGACATGGGCAAGGATTAAATTTAGGATTTATAATAATGAACTGGATAATTTTTTACTGGAACAAAGTGTGATGTGATGTGATGGATGCATGATTTGTTTTTTTTTTTTATTTTGTTATTAGGTTAGAAGACTAAAAAGTCATCAGACTGATTGGAATTTTGCACTTTGGTGGTGGTTGGTTTGATTTCAGTGGTGGTGGTGGAACAATTTCTATGCTTGGTTTTTATTTTTTTGTTTGGTTTTGTTTTGGTTCTTTGCTAGTAAATCTAAAAAGAAGTTAGTAAAAGGAGTTACTACGGCACCTTGCATACCTCGACGAATCCGCCACGTTCTTTTACATAAATATATAACCTATATAAATCGAGTGGCTGTTTTGAGATGGTTGGACACGCTGTGATTGGTGTACGACGGTCTTCCATGAAGGCGCGCAGTTTATCTAGCCAACCCCTACGTTCGGGATTTTCGTCCATTTCATAGAGTTTACAAAGAGAATCTGATTTCTTAGTTGTGGTTGCAGCACTTCGAAATGGTTCTTGCGGAGGAACATGACTGTTGAAGACTTGCTATAATTTCCAGGAAGAAACGAAAACATCCAAAATCAGTAAATGATTTTC
Source organism: Amiota minor (assembly GCA_037043295.1). Taxonomy (NCBI): domain Eukaryota; kingdom Metazoa; phylum Arthropoda; class Insecta; order Diptera; family Drosophilidae; genus Amiota; species Amiota minor. The sequence continues at coordinate 2,351,660 of JBAMAW010000382.1, forward strand.
TATTGAAAATTCAGGTTTGTGAGAAAATACTTTACCGGACTAGCAGGTGGACGTGACCAATTTGGTGGTGAATTCACATCATATTCTTCACCAGGTGGTGGACCACCTGGATGCATAACACCGGGATGTGGACCACCGGGGGAAGTACTTGGCGGCGCTAAATGACTTTGGCTATATGGATCGTTTTTGCGCGACTTTGGTGTAGTGCATTGTGGATCCTCACCGGAGGCTATGCGAAAACAAAAAAAAGAATCATTAACCATTAATTGGAAGTTTAGATTAATTGGATTACTTACCCGCTGACGCATTCGAGAGAGTGCTTTGTTGACTAACTTCATCCATTGGTGTGCCATCTGGTCCTGTTGTTACTACTGATGTTACCGGATGCGGGCCTGATGACGATGAACCCGATGAACTGATACCATTATCTTGTGATATATGATCTGGACCATCGGGACCGCCACCACCTACCCCTCCTCCTAATGGTCCGCCAGGTTGCATTGATTGCGGTGGCGTACTTGTTGGTGGACCCATACTCGTTGGTCCATGCGGCGGACCCATATGATGTGGTGGACCCATCGGCATACCGGGATGCATGCCAGGTCCATTGCCATAGCCCTGCGGTGGTGATGGGCCGGGGATATAGTTACCTTTGTGCTGTAAATGCTGTTTTAGATAGTTGAGTGGCCGTGGAGAACCGCTGCCTTGTGGAGGCGGTGGACCTACCGGCGGTGGCGTTCCTTTTCCTTGCACATGATTGCCCATTGCGCCAGCACCAGGTGCACCACCAGGGCCTTGTGGTGATGGAGGTACCCAACTCTGATAAGGTTGATATTGTGCGTGTGGACCGGCTCCAGTATGATTGGGCATAGGTCGGCCGGGATATTGTTGTGGACCAGCACCAGGTGGCATATTATTCGCGGCAGTAGGTTGATTTGGATTGGGTGGTGGTCCAGCAGCTGGATAACCAGCTGGTGGATACTGCGGTCGTGGCGGGTAGTTACCTGTAATAATAATAATAATAATAATAAGATTTATAGCAGATCAGTTAGATTTTTTATTGAAAGCAAATACATACCTTGCGGATATTGCTGTGGCTGTTGTGGCGGATAACCTTGCGCACCTGGACTTTGGCCAGGCGCACCCATTTTATAGGCACCATGCATATGAGGTGGCATTGGATAGCCACCAGCGCCTTGTGGCGGTGGCGGCGTACCCATATTATTGAGGCTTTGATTTGGTGGTGGCGGTTGTTGACCACCAGGTGGTGGTGGTGGTGGTGTCTGTTGTGGTGAATTACTCGCCGATGATGCAGAATTTGATGCCTGCTGTTGAGATTGCTGTGGAGGTGGTGGTGCGCCAGGCATACCATGTGGTGGCATTGGTGGTGGTCCAGCACCTACCACCGGTGGTTGAGGCATTGAACCACTAGATTGATTACTCGCTGGACGCGAGATCGGATGATTTTGGGCTACACAAAACAAATAACACAAGTAAATTTTAATAATATTATTCTTTCATTTGGTTTAGAAATCGATAAACTTACCCACTGCTGGTGACATGGAACGTGATCCAGATGAACCCGTAGGCGAAGGTGTTGGTCGCATGACTTGTTGAGGATTTGGTGTACCAGGCGTGCCAGAACCTAAACCACTATGCGCTCCGCCACTTGAACTATCATTACTATTCTGACCCATCAGCTCCTAAAAATAGAAAATAATCAAGAAAAAAATGTTTGTGGTCATTTCATATTTTTTATAATAATACAAATTAAACAATATTCTCATATCTATGAATCTTTATATTAATTTCATTTCCTAAATTACCCAAAAGTTAAATTCTAAATTGCAACCCATGTAAATAAATAAAATTCAATGATTTTCTAAGTAAAACTGTCAAATGATTCAGTAGAGTTTTATGCTCAGTGATTTTTTGAGTTGTCTGTCTCCTAACAGGACATGGATGTGTGTGTAAGCGAGATAAATAGATGATAATAAGTGATAATGTTATTTTTGTTTTTGGTATGGTGAATATGATAAGAAATTATGTGTATGTTGAATAAGAATCATGATCATCATATCAAATCAAATTCACCATGACTGTTATCATGGAAACAGGAAAAGCAATCGATTATTTAGAATAACAGAAATTGCGCCATGTGTTAATAAAATGTAAAAGTTGAGGAAGGAAAAAAGCACAAACAATAATAACGACAGAAAATTAATGTATGTAATACACCCCACCACACACATCATCATCATCATCATCATAATCATCATCATGATCCATCCACTTATAGTAAATCATTTTAAGCAGAAATCTATCAAAAAACAACAAAACAAAAAATGCCGGCCGGCCGGCATATTAAAACTGAAACTGATAGTGAAGAATTTACTAGCTTAAAGAGAGCAATAGCAATAACAATAACAACAAAAGCAATTACATGAAAACTTTGTTTATGTACAAAAACAAATTGGAGACAAAACGAAAGAAGGTGGATGATGGCGACGCCAACGACGACGTAGGCAGAAGAGTGGAGCAACAGCGCAAACACAACATGCAAGTTTATTATTAAAGAAATCTAGAAAAAAAAAAAAAGCAAAACACAATTCATCCAATAAAACATACACATAGACACACACGAGAAGAGCAGCAGTAGCAGCAGCAAGTGGAGAAAAAAGCCATGAGAGTGTTTTGGGGGAGAAGAAAGAGAGAGAATAATAATTAAAACAAAAAATGAATGAACGCATTTAGTTGCTGGCTGTTGATGTTGTTGTTGTTGTTTTATGGCAATGACGACGAAACTATAATTAGCAACTGCAGAAAATGGGCACACAATAATAATAATAAACAACATAAAAAGTAAAATTAAAAAGAAAAAACAGAAGAAGAAGAATGAGCATCAGCAGCAGCAACAAACCCATAGTTGTTATTGTTGTTGTATTACAATTTGTAGAAAAGATTGTATGAACTTACATAGTACGACGACGACAGACGAGATGCGTGACTTTGACTTTGGTGACTAAACATAAATCATTTTTATGAATGGCACATTACATTTAAGAATATACATACATACTTACATATGTATGTGAATGTAATTCAATGAGTAGAAGAAAGAAAGAAAGGAGACGAGGATGGGCAAGGCAATTGGTAGTGCAAGACTTTGTATGAATACATATGTATTTACATTATAATACGAGTAAGTATCGTTTGTTGTTGCTTTAATAGGGTTCAACACAACACAACACAACACAACATACACACACACACAATCACTGTACTCACAAAAGTGCTACAACAAAAGTTGTTATTATTATTATTATTGTATTTTAAATCTTACACAGTCCACATCATTTGTATGTGCCATGTATGTATGTACATAAGTAGGTGAGTTTAAGTACTTGTCACTACTGAATAAAGGGCGTTATGGCTTACAGGTGTACGGCATAGCAGCAAAATCAAATATTGCTAAGGTTAGAGTTCTGCAGGCCAAGACATTGCGCATGATTTCTGGGGCCCCTTGGTTCATGCGCACAGCGGACCTTGAGCATGACTTAAAAATACCAAAAATTGGCGACGTGATTAATCATCAGGCCAAGGACTACATTAATCGGTTGGCAAATCATCCAAACAATCTAGGCCAGGCGGCTTTTAAGGCGACGCAGAAAGGGAGGGGTCAGAGTGGCGAGGAGGCTGAGAAGATCGCATCCTGTCGACCTCCCTACTAGAGCATATTAAATGTATTAGTATTATTCCCACTTGTTAATATAAGTTGTTTTGTTATTGTTTTGTATATAGTTTAATTTAAGTTGTTTTATAATAACAGTACAATTAAAGATTTTAAGAAATTTTAAAGAAAAAACTGAATAAAGGTAATATACAACAGATTGCTGAATGCACTATGGAATGTACTCTCTCCTACCCTTACTTTTAGACACCATCCACCATCCACCTCTCACATTCTTATTCACCTCATCATTTTTCTTAAAAATTGTGTGGCACGCCACCATGCATATGCCTTCATTGTAACTGTCAAGTGGACACTTGTTGTTTTTGCTGTTATTGCGGTATTGAAATGAAGAATTGAACGAGAGAAACTGAAGATAAAAGTCCGTTTGTGTGTGTGTATTCATGTAAGTTTGTATTTGTAATTCAATTGTAATAAATAATTTAGAGGAATAAAAGAAAACAAAATAAGAGAATAAACACGTGTTCGCTTATACTTTTGTTTTTCTTTCTCAACATTTTTGCATAAAAGAAATAAACTTTTATGGGCAATTTATACATACATACATACATAAGTATGTACATATATTAGTTTTTGTATTGCTTTTGTTTTGATCAAACTTGTGTACAGGTGCATTACCAGATAGACAGACAGACAAGACAATCAACTAGCCACAAGAGATTGAGAAGAAGGAAGCTAGGTAAAAAGGTACCTCGTGTGGTAAACACAGCAACAAGAATATACAGCTGCATCGCATCAGCCACAACAATAACAACAACTACAACAAAATAGTATGTAGTAGCATAAAAGACACAATGAAATATTTACGAATGTGCAAACAAAAAGGAAACATGAATACAAGAAATAAGAAAAGAACCTAAGAAGCTTCTGCGTATTTCTAATACAAAAATGGTTAGTAAAGGATAGAAGACAGACAACAAGACAGACGAAAGTAAGTGCAGCAGACAGAAAGGCACACTTAACCACAGACACATACACATATGTACACACATAAATACAATGAACACACAAACATGTAAACTCACTTAAAACAGATTGAAATGACCAAAAAAAAAAAGAAATAAATAACAAATGAAATAAAGATAAACCGCATCACGAGCAAGCATATGCATGCACTTGTACTTGCACAACAGCTGATATTTATTTATTTTCACCCACTCACCATCTACCCATATTCAACCAACCTCACCACACTCACCTCCTAAAAACCCCACCACACACATCATGACACTTCAATACAAGGCAAACACAACAGCATCACAATACAATATGCGGCTGCAGAACATCATGAGTGAGTGAATGTCAAACATTTTTCTAACAACAATATTTTTACTTGCTCGCTCTCAGCTTATCAGTTCGCCACAATCTCTACGCTCACACACAATCTCTCTCAAGGTTTAAGAGTTTGTTAAAGACGAAAACTAAACTAAAATTTTATTCAATTGCAATATAATTTGAGCACGTTTTTCTTTTTTATTGTTGTTATTGTTGTTAAAAGTGCCGACGGCAATCAACATAAAATAAGCAAACGAACAATAAACAATAAACTTTTTTTAAAATGCAAAAAAAATAAAAAATAAATTTAGTTTATTAGTTTGTTAAGTGTAAAATGTTGAATGAGAATGAGCAAATGTCATAAATATAGACTAAGAGAAACGATATGAAAATCACGTTTCAAAAACACAAAAGAAAAATATGAAAATAAAAAGTTTAGTTTATTTGCAAATAAATTAAATAGAAAGAGACATTTTAAATATGTGGGTGGATACAATACAAAGACATAAAGAGGAATAGGATTAGAAATAAAATAGTAAATTACTTAAAACAATCACATAACGGGTAACAAATAACACAGTTATTTATATAAAAGAAATAAAATAAAAATTGTAATGTAATGTAAAATAGAGAAAATAAACAACACTTCCTTCAATAAATTCAATAAAAATCAGCAGCAAATCAAAAATTATCTTGACTTCTGATGAAGACAACAACAGCAAACACATTCATGACTACGATTACGCACAAGAACAAAACGATAACACCAAACTTAACATAGAAAAAAATCAACACATTCCTAACCAGAATGAGAAAGAGAACATGTGAACGAAGAGATAAAGAGTGAGCAGCACACGATGCAAAACTAATGTTAATCGACAGAGGACGGTAAATCAAAGTAAATCAAAATCATCCGAGTAACGTAATAAAAACAAAAAGCCGTTTTCAAATTAAAACAGAAACATAGCCACGAATACACACACACACACACACACACACATACACATACAGATAATCTATGATTAAAAAAAAACTATTTAACCACAACAAATTCAAAAAAAGGTAAATGCGCGCAAAACTTAACACAAATGCCAAATTAGGGTTTATATTTTTTATTATTGTATTTCTTCTTCTTTTTGTATTTTATGTGATTTTATTCGAAGTAGAAAGTGTATGGTAAAAAGCTGTAAACTTACTTAGAGAGAAAAAAAACAAAGAACGCGAACGCGGCGCTGCTTCTGCAAGAAAGCCGCCTAATGAAACTAAGTACTAACAGAGGAGCCGCCAGCGCCAAGCCACTTTAGCCCCACATACAAAACACAATACACGAGAAGCAATCAAAAGTCAACGACGACTATGATGACGGCAAAATGGCAACGGCAGCGACGATGACGGCCGAGCGAGCGACCAGTCGACGACGACCGAATGTTAATGGCAAGCAGGCAGGCAAGTCAAAGCTTAATAGGAATAATAGCAGCGGCAGTCGCAGCAAAAGCTTGAGCAGATAGCATAGACGATCACATCTTGATGGATGGCAGGGCAAAGCAAGGCAAATGGGGAGGAAAGTTAGCAAGTGATTGAGTCTATCAACAGCAGCAGCAGCAGCGGCAACCGCAAAATGTTGATTGCTTTTGGCGCTTTGTGAGTAGAGTAGTGAACAGAACAAAAACAAAGTGGGAAGTAATTGTAGAAGCGATTTAGAATGATTGAGTGTGTAGACTGTGATGATTAAGTAAAAGAGTGAAGGGTGAAGTGAGGTGAGAATTGTATAAGTAATGTATTCTGCTTCTACTAATAAAAGATAATGTGCGTTGAAGGGGGCAGGCGGGAAGGAAGGGTGTTGTGCATGTCACAAAGCACTCACTCGTCAATACTGATGACAACCGACTGACCGAAAAGGGCCACCTAATTGCAATGTGAATGAGATTTTTAAAATAATCGTATAACAAGAATACGTGGAGAGAGAGCCGTTCGTCAATCAACAGGAATAACAAAAAGCGCTTTTGGGTGTTTGTTATTGTTTTTATGAATTTTTTATTGAGAAAAATAAAAGAATGATAAAAACAGAAAACAATGAAATGAAAAGGAAAACCAAAATTTACAAATTGAAGAAGCAAGAAATCAAATAAGAAGTGACCATTGAAATAGAAAGATAAATTCTTAATAATAAGTTAAAGAAGAATAGTTTCTAGCAAAACAGACATTGGGTAGTGAGTGACTACGGAGATCAGGATAAGCAGACAAAAAGGCCCATCGTCAATTTGTATTTCATCTCTAATGACAGGCAGACAGGACTGGACTGGCACTTCTCCTTATAATGTATCTAAGTACCTCCAACACTTCAGTAAAATCATTGGGTTTTCTTCTTGTTTCCTTTTTTCTTTTTATGATTTGGAGCAACAACAAGAAGAAAAATTGGCGCGAAATACTCTAAAGTAAAAGAGACTGACACAACATTACAATTTTGTCCAATTAACCCATAAAACGACCTTTTTTTTCTTAACTCGTTTTTGCCTTGTATTCTGTTGTCTTGTGGTGTGGCACAGTATTGACATTCAACTCAACTCTCTAGAGTGCATTGTACCGTTAAGATAATACAAGAAAATAACAGAAAAGTCAAAACTCAAACTCATTCTTTTGCAACGCAAAAAGCAATTCAACAATAAAAAAAAATCCAAAAACTGAACCGAAAGCGAACGATTTTATTCTTTTTTACAAAGAAATCATAAACGTCAAATCTCATTCACATTTTGTTTGTTGTATCTTGTTTTCTTACAACTCAACTGAAATTCAACTCAACCCAACCAAATGCTGCTGGCTGTTTGTTACAAAAAAAATAAAAACCATACAACAAAAAACCCCAAAAACCACTTGAAATTCTTATAAGAACAGAAACGACCGACATACTGCATACTATACTATTGTATATAAAGAAGAGAAATCTCATGCCTCATGCCGGCTTATAACGACAACAAAAACTATTCGCCTCGACATCAAACTCAACTCAACCTCAAAGCAAGTAAGCGAGCAAGCAAACGAAACGAATTACAAATGGTGGTCGGTCGATGAGAAGAGTGAGTTAGTTGATGGGCTCCAACAAGCACAAAGAGCTCAGAGGGGAAAGATTGAGATTGCTTGAACGAATTTACGAACGAACGAACGAACATTGGAATGAATAAAATAAAGAAACGTAAAAAAAGCTAAAGTTAAAAGCAAGCAAAAGCGACGTTTCTAGATAGCGACGGCAAAGTAAAGTAAGCAAGCAAGCAAAGCAACCGTCGTCATTGTCGTAATCGAGTAGTTGTTATACACCATAAGAAAGCTATGGCCAAGGAGAGTGAGTCGACGAAGAAAAAGCGGACCCATCATATAAAATACCCGGTATCTGAGAAATTAAGTGAAGTGAAATGAAATATACAAAGTCTGACTGACGATGAACGAACGAAACGAAATGAAGGAACGTACGAACGAACAACAATAACAAAAACTGACGACTTTGACTGGCATTCATTTTATTCTTGTCCCCTCCATCCAAAAAAACACTGCTGACTTTAACCATTTGTTCGTCGTCAGTCGAAGTCAGTGCGCAACGAAGCGAAGTAAAATGGATTGGCAGTCTGAACGCCTGAGAGAATAAAGAGCGAGTGAGTTAGAGAGGAAGATACACAGCCATGATGACTGAAATATGGAGTATCGAGTAGAATGGTGAGGAGGAGAATGAAATGAAAGAATTAACGAACAAACGAAATGATGACAAAGACGTAGATAAGAAGTAAAAAAAAATACACAGCAAAACACTCACGCGCCGCATTTCTTGGCAGTAATAGCAACAACACATCAACAACGACAATGATAAGCGAACACATTCATGATAGAAGGAAGGAGGAGGGTAAAAAGCCACCGCAAGATAGAAAGGGGCTAAGAGATAGTAGAGTGAACGAACAGAACACAGCACATACTGCTGTGTGTTTTGTGCTTGTAATAAAAAATAAAAGACTGACGACGAAAAGGAGTCCAAGACCAAGAAAGTGTGGAGCGGCAGGCAGGCAAAGTAAATGATGTGACGAGCGGAAAAAATACAACATACGAACGAATGAACGAATAAAGAAGCAGAAGCCAAGAATACTTGGGGACGTGAAAAAAATATTCAAGTTGAGAACAGAAGAAAAATTTACTTGGAATGAAACAACAACAAAAAATTGAAAGAAAAAAAAATAAGAAAAGAAATACATAAGCACAAAATAATAACGTGAACACCAGCGCAGCAACGTAAACACAACACAACAACAGAAAGAAGTCAAGTCAAATCAAATGGGGAGCGGACACATAAACACTCGCAATCGCACACACACACACAGATACTCACTCATTCTCATACACAATAAAAATAATGGAACAAATGAATGTAGAAGAACGAATGGAAAAAGTAAAATATCTATATTGTAGTTCTTATTCTTTCAAGGCAGTAGTTCTTAAGCTATTCCTCTTTGCTTATTGATCTCGATCAATGCTTCCCTTTAGGTTAAATAAAAATAAAGTATAAGACTATTGGATTTGTAGTTTACAATGAATCTTTCATAACTGTAAGGAAAACCTATGCGTAATAAGAACATTCACAAAAATATCATGAAAAATCTTCTGATGCCGAAAGTCACGGAAGAGACACAAGTAAAGACAGCACGAGACACAACGAAAGGCTCAACCTACATACCAATAACTTGGCCATAAGTCTTCTCGACAAAACTCGAACAGAGAGGCGGTTCCAGAGATTGCAAGCGTCAGGTTTTTCTTACCGAGGAACATAGCTTAGGTTCAGATTAGTACTAAATTAGTAATAAACCAAAAATTAATATATTTAAGGTAAGATTAGATCACAAATTTGAACTAGTTCTTCAATCGAACTGTTGACAAATTAAAAATATAAAAATATATGAATAAAAAAAAATCAATCCTAACTCCCTCCTATCCCGCTTCCACAAGCTATCTTCCATGGCATTATGGCATCACAACATCGATCCTTTAATGCTGAGCTGATATTGCAACCGATTACCATTCTAACTAAATTCCTCTTGAATATTTACTAGATGTGTCAAATTGTTTAGTAGAGTTCCGGCAAAGGCATCCTCACACTGTAGTTTAAGAAACACTGTCCTACACAGTAAAGCATTTGGTAAACTTAGTAAACAACAGCAAGAACAGAACAACAATGAACAGTAATAAGAACATACGAAGGCAACAACAATTGCTGGTGCTTGTATTGATGGCGCAGCTTTTAGAATGGAGACTCGCCTCGAACTCTACTGGACTCCACGGCCTCTAGAGCAAAGCGCCAAGTAAAAAGTCTTCGTCTTCGTTGTCGTTGTCTCCTTCATCCCATCCCATCTGTGTCTTTAAATGTTTAAAATGTGTATGTGTGTGTCTAATGGCTTAACGCAATGCGCTTGTGTTGTCTTCTCGACTTTGAAGAATTGCTTCGTGTATTGTTAAAAATGAGAAAAGAATATAAAAAAAAAAGAAGAAACCAAATAATGAAACAAACAAATGTACATAGTACATACAACAACAACAACAACAATAATAAAATAATAATAAGACTTCTTTTATTGAATTTATATGAAATTTTATTGCTTTTTTTTAGCATTTGTTGTTTATTTGTTGCTATTGCTTTGCTGCTGTTGTTGTTCTTGTTTCTTCTTATTGAACCAAATGTTTCTCCTCTCGAACGCAGTTTCACTGCTGTTGTTGCTTTTGCTGTTGCTGTAGCTGTTCTTCTTTGGCAATTTTATTGAACGAACGAGCAAACGGATGAACGAACAAACTGTGAACTGTTGTTTGTATTGTTGTTATTGTTGTTGTTGTTATTGTTGTTCTCTTTATTATTTTTTTTCACTTTTCTGTGGGGGCGGCGTCACATGTGTGATTGGAATGTCTTATGAATGCGCGTATACAAAGAATGACGGACTGACTGACTGACTGCCTGACTGACTGAGTGTTTGTTATGCATATCTGTTTATGTGTATGGTGTGTTGTGTTGTTTTTGTTTATGTGAATTTTGGGTGGATATCTTTTTTAATAAAAGTATCTATTTCTGTTGTTGCTCATTCAGCGGTGGGTGGTTGGATGTTTATAATCGTCGTTGATCATTTAAAGCCAATGATTACTTTCTTTTCATTGATTTTGCATATTACAAAAAATAAAAAAGGAAGAAAGACGACGACATGATTGAGGGCGAAGAAATATACATAAATAATCAGAGGGTGGGATAGGTAAGTCAGTTCAGTTCCTTCAGATTGTGAAAGTTACTTTGATTTTATTAATTTTTGATTGATTTCCTTACTATTGTACCTCATCATCACATCTTGTTCATCTCCTCTATTCATGTTTAAAACACAAAACAAAATTGGAATGAATTTCCTTTCTTCTTATATTTTCTATGGTTAAAAGAATAGAAAATTAGCAGCAAAGCAAAACAAAACACAACATAACCAGAACAATAGGCGGCTAATTGGACAACATTGTGGCTTCGGTTCTTGTTGTTGGGGGGTACGGTATGTGTGTGGGGCGTATTGAATATATACATTGTGTGTGTATTATGTATGTAGGTTGAGATTCATTTGTTTTTTCTTTTTTTTTTTATTCTTTCAATTTTCTTGTTTGTGGTTTATTTAGGATTTTTGCGGCATCACAACAAAAACAACAAACGAAACAGCTGTGTTTTATTTTTTCTATTATAAAAAAAAAAAAGGAAATAAATAAAATGAAATAAAGAACAAGGAGTAGGGGGGATTAAGAAAGAATTTTTTGAAATAAGAAAAAGTTTGTACCAGTAGAGATGAGATGAGTGAATACAAACACACTTCAATAAAATTTATTAACTCCCAAGAATCAATAATAACTTAATTTTACCACATAAGTACATATTAGATGTAGAAGGTTTAGTCTTCATCGTAAAATTCTATTTTATTTTGGAGAACAACAGATCTTCCTTACCGAAGAACGTAAAATGACATAAGATTAGGAATAGATTAGTAATATGGAATACAATATACTAGCTGTGCCGGCGAATTCGTACGCGTGGTATTCGAAATATGTTTGTAATACTTATATACGCGAAAAAAGAAAAAAAAAATTAATACCTAAAAATATTGCATTAAAAGTTAAAAATTGTAAAAAATAAGTATGCAACTCTTTTCATAGGCATTCATTTGCCATTTAAAAAAAAAAATTATTAAAATCGGCTTAGTATAGTGTGCGCTAGATAAAAAAAATGTTAAAAATTTGGTAAAAAAGTGCCTCTATCTTAACAACAGCGCCACCTACCGGGTTCAACTGAAACATAAACCATCTTGGTGACCCGACAAGTAAAACAAAATAAATTTTTTTCAAAATTGGTCTAGCCGTTTAGAAGATTAAGAGTTACAAAATTTCGTACACTCGAATTTTATATATAAAAGAAGAGAAGATGAAACTAAATCGAACTGTTGACAAATAAAAAGATATAAATAAACATCCGTGTAACAAAGCACAATAGTAGGAGCAGCTGAATGACTACGTGCACAAGCCAGCTGAAGCTGAATATATTCAGCTGCATAACTGGACTGGGAATCGTAGCTTGTTGTGTAGTCGCGACCTACGAACAATATTACAGTAGAATAGGTGACCCATTGAACTTGGCACAGATTGACTTTGAACAGAAATGCTCTCCCTTTCCACCCAACGAAATATCTAGATAGTGACTCTTCCGGTGCGTAGGTTTTAGCGAGGTTAAAGTTCCGCAGTCGATAGTAGACCGCGGCAGGTTTTCGAAATACTTTCTCCTTCGCCAACAAAACACAAACATCTTTCTATGTAGGTATGAATGGAAGGCGAAGGCACATTGACACAATTTGTCTTTAATCGAACGACGTCATTTTGGGTTTTCTTTTTATTTTTTATTTTTTTTTTTTATTATTATTACATAGTATTATTATTATATTATTGTTTATATTATTTATTATTGTTGTTGTTTATTGTTGCCCTTTTTCATGTTTATGACGAATAATAAAAATATTTTAATTCATTAATACTACATTTTTTCTCTTTTGTTTTTATTGTTGTTAATTTTTGCTCACGTTTTGTTAATAAATTTCATTTGTTATATAGTAAAATAATAAACAAAAAATGCTAATCATGTTTCATATTTTCCCCTCCAAACCCCATTGATTAGTTAGCCCAACAAAACATTCACTTATAATAATAAATACTTTAATTGTAAAAAAAAAAAAAACAAATCACCCACTTGTCTGTAAAAGCAAAAAATTATAAAAAAAAATATCACTTATCAATTAAAAAGAATGTGAATTAATAATAAATTAATTCTTATTAAAAGGGGTTTTCCACATACAACAATAAAAACAACAACGGTAAAAAATACATCTATCTATCTAGACCTCAGCCAAGTATCTCGGTGGTTGACCTGAAAAGCCCGCATTATGCACAAAAGAAAACAACTAAACATGTGGCCACTAAAACTAGCTAAACCTACATTTACTCTGCATGACAAAATTGTCATTTATCAATCACTTTATTGATTGAGGAAGAGCAAAACAATGCATATGAAACACGGACTCTCACCTTGCTCGTAAACTACAAGCAGCAACAAAACTGTTGTCTTTGTTCTCTTCACATACCAAAACAAGTCCATTGATGAATGACAATTTTGTCGTGCGGTTTAAGAAATAAACGCATCATTCTTATGAGGACTTATGGCATTGAACTCTGGGCCCAACTTTCAAATTAAATACCTCAAATCATACAAAGGTTTCAGTCCAAGTTCTTAAGGACTCTGTCATTCACAGCGACCTGCTGGTGCCAACGGTGACTGAGGAAGTTCCCAAGCTATAGGAACAAACACATCAAGGGGCTTGAATTACATGAAAAACCATCAATTTGTTAAACACTCACAGGTGAAAAATTTACCACAATCTGGAATCTGGATGTCATTTTCAGATCACAGGAGAACGCAGCGAAGGACTCCACCCAATATAAGTATGTATTCACTGATTCTCTCCTTCGGGACAGCAGCAGCAGCAAATATATAAAAAATAACTAAACAAATATTGTAAAATATAAGTACTTAAAAACAAAGAACAAAATAAAATTCTAAAGAAACAACAAATGTTTGTTTTCAGTTAAAAAAGAAGAACTCCAAAAAGAAATTACACATAAATGTTTAAAATAAAGCGAACAAAAACTTATAAGTAGAAGAAAAGATACTCAAACAAAACAATAACAACAAATAAAATAAAGAAACGGAAAACATGAAACACAAGACCAAAAAAGAAAAAAAAATAAGTATTAAAGATTTTTGCGCGCCAAAAAGTCAAAGTCATAAAACAAACGAAGAAAATTGGAGCTTCTTCTGTTGCTGTTGTACACTTCACTCATCAACTCACCACTCGCAAAACTCACTTAATTCCAAAGACAAGTGAATGAGTAAGGAGAGGCATGTGGTGGGTTGGTTTGCATGAAGGAAGGAAGGAATTTAATACTAAACTAAACTGACTGTGCCTGGGCTTATGAAAATACGTTGACAAGACGCTATAAGGGGGGCGGTGGTGGTACAGCAGTGTTTAACAAAGGCGTTAAAAAAGTGCACAGCATTGAGATGATGACTATAATAATGATGATGATGACGGAAGCATTGAAAAAGAACGTGACGATGACGACGACAGTGATGAGTTTGATATTTTTTTTCTATAGTTGTGTTGTTGTGCATACTTTGAAGTATTTCAGCTTTTCTCTTTTTTTTAGATGCAACAAAGTTGACAAAGGCCAAACAAACAAACACAAAAAAAAAAAAAAAAATATGTAGTAGTAACATAAAGGAAAAGAGAACAATAATAACAAAGGCATCTTTTACTTTGACTAAAATGGTATGGAAAAAAAAAGATTTCTGGATGTTGATGATGATGAGCTTTGACTTTACAATAAATGAATATTTGTTCTTTTCATTCACTTCACTGTCATCATTCTCTTGTTACGAGTATCATCATCCTTAATTTGACTTGATATCTAAAGTTCCAAAATCCTTGGAAATAGAAAATAAACAACAGAACCAACATCACAATCATAATCAAATATTACTTTATGTAAAACTAAAGGAATCAGTAAGATGGAGTTCTATGGGACTCTTAACGAAGTTACAGAGAAACCAAACAGGAAAAGACCAAATCAGATTGGACCACCGCCATGGAAACAGAACATAAAAGACAATCAATTCCATCCATCAGATCAGTAAGTCAATATCAAGTCCAATGGGCAATGGATAGAGAAATTTCTTTTATTTTATTTTATTTAATTTTTTTTTTTATATATTTTCTTTAGTTTCGTTTCGTTTGAAGAGTGTTTGATTTGATATAAAGACGACGACTATTCCTATTTCAGTTTCAGTTAAATAAAAACATCATTGGAGAGGAGCAAAATCAAGCAAGACCCCTGAAGTGTTTTTCTTCATTATGTGAAAATGGAAATATGAACAACAATTCATTCTAAAGGTAGAAGTAGAAAATAAAAAGCCTCAGCTCAGACATGATTCAGCCAGCCATCACAACAATAAAACACAACACAGCAAGCAACGCTATGGTGACGATGACGATGATGGCGACAGACAGACAAACAAAAGCTGAGCCAGGCCAATGGCACATTATTATTAGATAGATGACAACCAATCACAGTCACAGTCACAGTCACAGACACAGAGTCAGTCAGTCAGAGTCAGTGGGAGTCAAGTGTCATAACTGTCAAAAGAAGTCAATTTTACTGCCTTCCTTTCCTTAACTCATCATCACTGTGACGATGACTTGACTTTCTATCTCTCTTAAGAAGAACTAAATAAAATTTAGTATAGACAATCAAAGCAAACCCAAGGAAAGAGGAATGTATTGAGAGATGCTGTTGTTGCTGTTGTTGCTGTTGCTGATTCAGCTGACGATGATGAGAGATGAGGTGGCACAAAATAAAGTAGCAACTGAAGCATCTTTATTTCCATTGCTCAAGGCCAGTGATGATGTTCCCTTTTAGTTCTTTGATGATTTTTGATGATGATGATAGCAGTAGAAGCCAAGTGAGTTAGAAGAAGCAGGAATTTTTACTTCATTACAGCCAAAAATGAAAAGTAAAACAACAAACATCATAATGATGAGGATACTAAATAACACCACGTTGGGGTATGTGTGCGTGTGTGCAACACAACAAAGTCGTCTAGAGAGAAACTGCATCATGAAGGAATTTTTGTTTTCATAAAAGAAGAGAAGCATACAAAAGTCCCGTCCCTCTGTCTGTCTTTAGGTCTGTCGATGTCGTCAGTTTGTGTGCATGTTACTTGGCTTGAACTTTGCTTGCTTTTTTGCTGGAATTTCTCTTATGTTGCTGCGTTCATCGTTTATGTTATCGTTTTTTGTTTGTTGTTATTTCTTTTGAAAGAAGGCGAGGCAACACAAAAAGTCGAGTCAAGCACGTTTTCATGTTTTTTATTCGTCGTAGGTTGGTCGCATTCGGTGCTTTATGAATATAAACAACAGTAACACACACACACACACAAAGTTTGTGAATATACAACACGCCCGGTCTGTCCAACTGTCTTTCTTTCCATCGACGTCAGTTGGTCGTTTGGCTTTGCTGGTTTGGTTATAAAAGAAAATTGGCGCGAAAAATGTAAACTTCAGAAACAACAACTACAACAATAACAACAAAAGTCAAGAGTTGTTAATGAATTGTGCAGCACAGCACAGCACAGCGCAGAAGGCATGACGATGAAACTAAAAATACACAACACACAACAATAACAACGATGAAAACAAAAACATAACAAAAGGGGAAAAAGAGTGTGCGTGTATGTATGCGTCCTCATCGTCATAATCGTTGTTGCTGCTTAAGCACCATTTAAAATGTTAAAAAAAAAATAAAAAGAAAAAATTTTACACACTTCAAGAAAAGAAAAAGTGGAAAAAAAATTAGTAGTCTAGAGTGTCTTAGATGAAAGCAACAACACCAAACATGACATAGTACAAAACGGTATTCCGACACCTCATCACCACAATACATCATCACCTTCAGACCCAGAGACCATTAAGACCCACCAACAACCAACCAACACACTACAATGTCTGCCTGTCTGTCTAGTACTTAACTACTCTCAAAAGCTAAAGTAAGTTTACATTGTATAATTTATACATAATTTATTGATGGCAGAAGGCAGCATGCACCACTCACAACTCACTCGCTTTAGAAATAAATAAGACAAAATGAATATTAACTTTGGATCAGGCAAAGAATTATGTTAGTATAAGTATGTATACCCTTTCTTCACTTTGAATAGATTTATGTACTTAGATAAGAAAAATTAACAAAATAATAAGTTTGTTCATACAAATTTTCGATGCAAAAACTTCTTATCAAGTCTTAAGTTCCTCCTATGGGGAGTATCTATTCATATGACTACAAAAGAACAAATGATCAATCAATCAGCGTAAAAATGTTTGCCCCACACGGCTAAAGAAGTTTCACTTCAATAATAGCAGTGGTAAGATTAAGACCAGGCAACACTGGTGGCGCATTGCAGAGCCACGGAGTATCCACAAACTTATCGATTGACTTAAGCGTCGTTCCAAGGGCTTTAACCAATTCGTAACTGGTCATGTATTCTTCAGACAGTACCTTGCACTAATTTGAGACTGTGGATTCTTACTATGGTCAAAGACTATGAATATTGTATAGACTGACACAATTTCGTGAACGATTTGTTGTCCAAATTATGTATGTGTAATTTTATATTTGAACACTATTTTTTTGGTGAGCGATGTGTCTAGTCTATACAATATTCATAGTTTTTGCTATGATCTCCACCTACTTAGATATCGTGGGATACCCGGAACACCTTGTTCATGAGTGCCTTCAATTCGAAGTAGTGCGAACAAATTAACATATGAATATTGAAATTCATTAGGATAGCAAAATAACTGAGAGACAGGAAATTTACATAGACATGGAATCCTCGATGTTGTCAGAAAATGAATTTATGCCAATTTTCATTAAAAAAAAAAAAAACAATACAAAAAGGGGCAGACCAATTAAATTGCCAGCCTATGAATAACTTTTATATGAAAAGAAAAAGATAACAAAGAATTATATGACAAATAAGTATTCATATGTATAAAGAGAAGAATGAATATAATAGAAGAAAAAGAATAGCAAGACAAATCCTTTCTTAATGTTTTCATTTTCTGGAATCCCTCAAATCTCACAGCTGATTTAACAATATTCTATATACAATACTTATGTAAAAATGAAACAGAAATAATAACAGCTGTTTTGTAAAAGGAAGAGTTGTTTTGGTGCTTTATAAAATTTCAATAAAAATTGACTTAATTCAAACACAACAATGGGAATAAAAACAGTTCCAACAACGTGTTACTCTTGCGATACAATTCCTCATCCTACAAACGCCACCATACTACACAGAGTCATGACACAAAGGGAATCATCATACATCAAAGCGAAAAAATTTGTTACAAAAAACATGAGGAACAACAACAAAAACAAAGTAAAAAGTGTGAAGGTAGAAACACACAGATATCCAGAGAGAGAGAGAGAGAGAGAGATGCAACAAAAAAAGGCAGGCTTAGATCCAGCACAAGAAAAGGACGGCAGGCAGGCAGGCGGCAGGCATAAGGACAGGAAAAGATACAAACAGCAGAGACACAACAGATGACAATGGAATTGGAATACACAATACACAACTCAGCACAACACCATTGCTGCGAGAGATCGAGGTGAGTGTGTGTTTCTAGTCTTGCTACTGCTGCTGTTGCTCCTACTACTAGTAGCTACCGTTATTTGTTATCGCCCTCTGGGTTTGGCAAGCAGCAACAAACGTGCAACCAACAACTTTAACTGTATGCCAAACAACATAACACAGGTCATCAGCAAAGTAAAGCAACCAGATACTCAAAGTTCACATTTGGTCTGGTAGATACTTCCTCTCCTCTGCCTCAACTCACCCGTCCTCCACTTCCTTCTTTTGTGTACACGTGCATTTTAATATTATTAGCCCCTGAAGTTGTATTCCGACACCTTGCTTTCATGGCAACGGCAACGCAGCGGCAACACAGTCGACCGGCAAATGATGATAGACAGAAAGAAGTACCCATCCATCGTCATCATTATCATCATCATCACCATCATCATTAAACCAAAGACCAATGCCGGTGCCGCCGGCATGCAAACTCAAATGCGAAATGCCATAGCAGCACAGAAAGCAAAGTTTGTGAAAAATAAAGTCGTTTGATATATGTATGTATGTACAACAACACAATAGTTGAATTTGATTGTTGATGAGCTTTGAGTTGGCGGCTGTGGCAAAATACCAACGGCAAAGCACAATAAAACAAAATGAAATGATATCTCTTCATGTGCGAATAACAACAACAACAATAATAATACTTAATACAAACGCATCTAACTAAGCAACAACAATTCACATTTTAAATACTTTGTGCCCTGTAAAATTAATAAAGAAAGAGATTCATTTGAAATCATTTGATTAAAAGATTAACAAGTGGGAAGGAAACCTTCTGGCGTTAACACACACATACATAATAAGCTTGCAAATTATTAGGCGTTTCAATTGAACAGCAAACAATAACAAAAACAAAAAAAAAAAACTGGTATCTTAAACCTTTACCTTTCAAAATAAAATCTCAAGTTTTGGTAATTTTTTAAAAGGTGATTGCCAGGTGATTCATGATCAAATCGAATATCCTTCCGAATTGATTTGATGTTGGCCCCCAAATTTACATATTTACATTTTCACATTTCCGTAAGAATTTAAGAGAGAGAGAGAGAGAAGAAAAGAATAATTTTTGACCTAAAAGATATGCATATCAAGCTGACTATACTAACACTTAATGCCGACCTTGTCAGCCACTCTTTTGGATACAAAATGCAAGTTATAAAGAAGAATGAAAGAAGATTAAAAATCAAGCAAATGTAAGCAAACCTCAGTAAATTAAAGACTTGAACAAGTCAAAGTCAAAAATCAAACTTTGCTCCTCTTCATCAATACCATTTCTTTCTCTTTTTCTTGGAACTTTTCTTTTCCTTTCATCATCATCGGCATCATTTCTTTATATAGAACATAAACAACTCATTGGAGAACTTTCCCATGACTTCCATGACTTATTAAGTTCGAGAAGTAGTTTTTATGTTTGATTGACTTTCGTAGAAAGCAACAAAAACAAAAATGATGATCGTTACAAATTCTTAATTTCTCTCACTTCCTACTACTATAATTTCTTCCTTCTTAATTTGCATTTCACACTACTTCCTTTTCTTCTTTTACTTGTCATCACATTATTTGCATTCGCCGCCGCCGTCTGCTTTGTTGTTTGATGTTATGCATGCAACAAAGATTTCTTTCTTTCTTTCTTGCTGTAATTCTTTTCCTTATTTCGCAAGTTTTGGTGGAGTTTGAAAAAAAAAAGTAGCAATTCTTTTATATAAAAGTAACATCAATTAAAAGCAACAAAAGAAGCAACAAACAAAAAAACGCAATGCGCGTCATTTGTGTGAATTCATCGTTGTAGTCCGCCGTCGTCTACTTAGAATCAAACATACACACAGCGGTTCTCAATCAAACTTATATGGATATTGTATTTCACAGCATTTAGTGAAGGAAGCCCTGAGCTTCTTGAAACTTAATTTGTGGCTCAATAATGTCTTAAGACCAGTGGGGAGTTGTCGGTTGGTTTATCCTTAGATGGTTTCCAACTCTTAAAATCAATAAAAAGGAAAGCCAAATTTTATCAAACTATAACCAAATCTTCGAAGAAAGGCTTTTCAAGAATACCATTTGCATTTACCAAGTAGACCAAGGCTGTCACAAAGGGAGGGAATGTTGGTATTGAATACTTTCTGATTATTCTTCATTCCCAATGTGGTTAGTTAATGGGAAAATTGTTTTTCGGACCCCTGCCAATGCCAATTTAAGAACTGCTGATTTACTTCAACTCTTTTTATAAGTACTTACTTACTTATATTCAGAATTGCATTCATGCATATTCGACTCGAATCGTACTTACATACGTTTATGCATAGATAGATGTTGAAACTGTTGGAAAGAGGTTGGAAGAGTGAAACAATGAAACACAGCTGAGCGCGTACATAACAGCAAAGCACTTCAGTTTTTGTGCGGTGCAAAAAGTTAAAGCTTTACATTTTACACACACACACACACACACTGTTTTTATACTTTTGCTGTTTCTGCTTCTTGTAATGCCAAGTTTTTACTTATTCTTCTTCTTATTATTATTATTAGAAGCCCCAAGAAGTTAGGAGGGATCTTCTTCCTCTTCTTCTTGAATAAAATATGTGTGTGCGTTCGTTTGTTCCTCCTTCGTTTGTTTGTTTGAAATTTTATGTGCGAAACGAAAGTTTATGAGCGTCATCGCCATAGTCGTCGTCGTCCGTCCGTTGTGTTGTGTTGTGTTGTTGGTAGTGTGCTTAAATGTACGTGTATGTGTGCGTATGCGTTTATATCGTAAATGGCACAAGGGAACGCCAACAGCACGCAAATAAATACACCAACAAAGCTAAAAGTGTATAAAAAGTCTCTGAAAACAAAAACAAAAAAAATCAAAACTCGCACACTTGGTACTGACTGACTGACGACGACGACTGGCCTGTATGGCGGCGGCATAGCCAAGCAAGCAAGCAAGCAAAGGCAAGCATAGCTGGTCTGGTCTGGGTCTGTCAGTCGGTCTGTTTTTCAGTACTCAGTGTGCTTTGCTATAGTGCCGTGCCATGCCATCATGATGTTCATCGTTCGTTTCGCATTTGCTCGATTCATTCGTTTGTTCGTTGTTGGTGTGTGTGTGTGTGTGTGTGTGTGTGTATGCAAGTATGTATTGTGAGCGAGTATCTCATTGCGGCATTTTGCTGTGCTGTGTACTGCTGCTGCTTTTTCTGTCTGAGACTCTGATGACTGACTAACAACTCAGTCAAGTCAGCCAGGCCAGCCAACGTTTAGTATGTTCGTTCGTTCATTTGTTGTTCAAGCCATTTGCTGGTGTACGGGAGGCAAGCAATTTTAGCGACCGAGCAATTTTTGCTTTGGATCTGAAACTGAACAAAAATGAACTGAACTAAACTGAACACAGCACGGCAAAGCACAACACAAAACACAGAACGCAATGGAACGCGCGTTCATCGTTTGTTCGTTGTTCGTCGTCGTCGTCGTCGATGACTATGAAGCACACACAGAATGCCACAGAGCATAACAGCAACAACAAACACCAACAGTTTCAAGTATCCAAACGAGTGAACTGAAAAACAAGCAAGCAAGCAACGAAACTTCGACAGCCAGGCACAGGCAGGGCACCACTTACTATACTCGTACATTTGTATATGACTGGGGGAAGAAGGTAGTCAGAGGAAGGCACATAGTAAGCACAGTACAACCAACAACGCATACAAAAAGCAAATTTAAGGCAAAAAAAAAATAAAAAATAAAAGCTGATGGTGCTTTGCCAGCCTGGCCTGGCTCTGACTCTGACTGGGTCTCTGTGACTGTTAAAATGAAAAACGATGATGACTATACATGGAAAGAAGTGGGGTGGGTAGGGCAAGATGGGTCTGTGTTTCTGAACAGAGATGACTACTAACAGAACGAACGAACGACGACTAAAAACCCGCCGCAACAACAAATAAAATGTTGAATGTTGAATGAGGGGAAGGAAAGATGTAAGGAAATGAGGTGGTGGGGTATTGGTGGTGTTGATGATGATGGTGTGCTTTGGATCGTTCATTCGTTCGTTCGTTTATTCGTTTTGGCGTAGTAAAAACCGGCAAAATTTTTCTGTTATAGCATTTTGTGCTGACTCTACTTTGAGTGTCTGTCGTTCATTCGTTTGTTCGTTGCTTGGCCTGGCCTGGCCTGGCTTGGCTTGGCTTGGATTGTATAAAATGCCTCAAACACCTCAGCAACCATTTTCATTGCACAATCGCCACCGTCTGTCGCCCCGGTCGGGGTCTCTCTTCCACACTTGTTCGATTTTGCTTGCTTGCTTGTATAAAATGTTCATTGCCGTTGGCCTCGCCGCATGAATTGCCAACTACTTGGCAAAAGTTGTATTTGGCAAGCAAGCAAACGAATGAAGAAAAGCAGGCATAGCATAATGTATAAGGCAAGAGGTAGAAAGAGGCATAAAATGAAGGTTGGTTGGTTGGTTGGTTGGTTGAAACGATGAACCAACATTGAGAGAATGCGGCAAACTTAGTTGTTGGCGCTGCTGTCGGATTCGGGTCGATACCATAAATATATCTATGTATGTATGAATGGATGAATGTCTATGTGGAGAAGAGAGGAGAAGGAAAAGTAGCAATAAACCAAAGGGAGAAGCTGGATAAAAAACACACACTCAGTCAGACACAGTAAAATCCACAAAATATAAAATCGAATAAAGGAAAAACAGAGTACTGAAAAAGAAAGGCAAAAACGAAAAGGGGACAGAAGGTGAAATTGCAGCAAACGCTGCAGCATCACAACTGAAATTACGATAACGAGATGCCTGTAGTCCATGTCCATGTATGTGCAGGCGTTAGAGTCTAACAACTACCCAACCAACAACTAGCCCCCCGCTTATTACTCAACTCTTCCAGAAGCCTTCACTTCACTTGTGATTGCCTTAACACAAGCCGGCTTAACTCTTCTTTTGTGGTCTGGTGTGGCTTGGCTTGGCTTGGCTTGGTCTGGTCTCGGATCAACTCAATTCAACTCGATTCGAGTCGACTCCACTCATGGATATACAATACATACATAGTTAAAGGTTGCTCGATCTTGATGTTGTTATTGTTGTCGCTGCTGTTAAAATTGCTAGAGTGCTTTGCTGTTTAAAACCATGTGAGTTGAGTGCGTCGTCTGTCTTCCGTTCTACTTCTTCTTCTTCTTTTGTATGTTGTTAGCGTATTGCATTTTAGCGTTGGCGGCATATTGTTTGGAGCAGATTGAAAGTTGATGTATGTAGGATCATCTACCGTATGTTTGAGACATCACATGCAACTCTAGTGGCTGCCGTCAGTCAGAGTCAGAGTCAGTCACAGTCGCAGTGTTTGTATTTTGTGTTGTTTGTAATTCATATAAAATAAAGCCGCAATCACATGAATTTCACTTTGTTGTTTTTGTAGGAATTTTATATAAGAAGTGTGCCGGCAAAAAATCATAGTCACCTTTTATCCATCCACCCACTCATCATTTACCCATAGCATCTTAACAAAATGTTAGAGAGGAGATTGTTAAATAAAGTTTGTAAAATTGCTATTAGATTAGATATATAATATGTACGGATGTGTATGTGGTGGCTTAAGAATGAGTAAGATAGATGGAGACCCAATTAAAGTAGGAGAGAAATGTTCAAGAATTATGTGAAGACCTGATGATCCAATAGAGTTAGAGTGACTTTCAATTAGAATCCTTAACATGCTTTCAATCTCAATTTTTCTAAATATTCTATCAACCCCAACTATTAAAATTTTATCTGTCTTAACCATCTATTTATCTATTACAATTATCTATATCCTATCCATCTATCTATCTATTACAATTATCTATATCATATCCATTTATCTATCATATCTACCTACCATATTTATCTATCCCTACCTTTTATTTCCATTTTATTTCTCAAGATTCCCATCTCATTCAACCATTCCAAAATCAATTTCAAAAAGACCTCCATATTATGCAAAATGTCTTTAAGTATTTTATCAATTTAGCAATCAACTCAACTCAAGTGTGCGGAGCAAAGAAGAATCATTTGCCTCAAACAAAACGCAAAAAAGAAAGAAAACACAAAAAAATCAAAAAAAACCCAATGAAATAACACTACAGAATTCTCAAGCTTAGCAAATAAAAAAAAAGGATGAAATAACCTCAAGAAGACTTTATCGCAACTCTCCATTAAAACAACATCATTCTTGGTTTCAATTTATTTTTCTCTTTTTTATTTTTTACAGTGCATGACACTGAACAATTCTCGGTTACGATGATGACTATGGAAGAGTCACCACAGTAAGTGAACCAACAACAACAACAACAGCAACAAACTAACGAATGAACAAGAAGCAAAGGAAACGACAAGCGACCCAAAACGGACCAACAACAAACACAATCAACTAACCAACCAACCAAGCAAACGACAAAATGACAAACAGTCATACAGACAAACCGTATATGGTATGAATTTAAGTGCTGCTGCTGCTGCTGCTGATGTTGTTGCTGTTGTTGTTGTTGTTACTATTGTTGTTGGCTTTGGCTCCAGTCAGATTCAACAACAAACAACAGCAACTAAAGCTGTTATTCGTGCCGACAACACAGTAACGATGATTTCAATTCTAAAGCAACAAACAACAACAAGAATGAGATGTGGAACGAACGAGCAAACGATGGAGAGACCGGCAACAACGACAACGGCAATGTCAAACGTTTGTTGTTGTTGCTGCTGCCATCCATTTCAATCCATTTTCCATATTATGTTGCCAACAACAACAGCAACAACAGCAGCAGCAGCAATAAAGACAAGTCTCGTTCGTTCGTTCATTCGTTTTCGAACTTTGGTTGACACAGACACACAGCAGTCGTCCGTCGTCAAATCAGTTAGACTTGGGGCCGCTCCTCGTTTAACAGCCACATCATCCACAGCAGCAGCAACAGCAATGACAAAATCAGCAACAGCAACAAAAACGACGACGACCATCAACATCGACAACGAATTTAATGCGAATGGAAGTCTCAAGTACTAGATGATGGCAACAACAGCAACACATCAAGCAATTTTAACCCATCACCTATAGTATTACCCTCCTCTCCGCTCTTCATACAATATGTCGTTGTCATATGAACCATTTGGCGCTTACAACACTGTTTTTAGTACTTTTAAAACCCCACCAGACATTGCTCCACTCCATGAACCAGTGATTCTTATACAACCCTAGTTCCATTATGGGGACTTCGGATGGGCTTCGCGAATGTATTTCGCTCCATGAACAATATAAGTTTAAGAACCGCTGCTATATACTCAACTCTTGTATCAGTGGTTTTCTCTGTTGCTGTTGTTGCGTTGTGTAAAAGCTGTAAAAAGCAAGCAATCGTTGCTGGCTTAGTTGCTGCTGCTTTACTTGCTGTTCTTCGTTCGTTCATCAGTCGCTTGATTACGACAACAACAGGGCGGGCGCAAAGCAACAAAGATTGCTATAGCTGATGAGCTTTTTTTCCTCCTTCTCTTTTAACCCGCCTCTGATGATTCCATTAGTTGTATTCAAGTGTTTTTCATTAAACACAAAAATAAATGAAGCAACAGCAGCAAGCGGAGCGACGACGAGCAACGACAAATGAATATGAATGCCAGAACCAAGCCAAGTCATGATGTTTTGAGTCTGACAAAATGAGTTTAACTGAGCTGAGTGAGCACTGGAGGATGCACCCGCAGTAGGGGAGAAGAAACACTAAGAAGAAAAGAAGCTTTAAGAGCAACAACAACAAATTTATCTGCGAAATACACAAAAAAACATAATAAAATATAATTTCTGTCAGTGAAGTAAATTTGTTTTTTGTTGCTTTGAATGAATTGTTGTTGCGTGCACAAATGAAACGAAATTAAATGAGTGCAACACATCACAACAACAACAAAAAACACACACACAACTTAAACAAACTTAATGAGTTTGTTCGTTCGTTGTGTGCTGTTCAGAGAGAAAAGACTGAGTGTGAGCATTGAGTGAATGAACACGAGGGGCATGCATTTATTTTGAATTGAGTAATTTTTCCTTTTCATTGTTATTGTTCTTTGATAGATAGGGGATCTAAGCGACTGACAGAGAGAGAGTTGAGAGATAGTGGGAGAGGTGGTAGTAATAATGAGAGCACATAAAATATACATCATATGCAATCATTTTGGGAAAAAGCGCAAGCACTTAAAAAACTCATTTGCAAGAGAACGAAACGAAAATCTTTATGCATGATTCTATTTATGTAGATTACACAAAGTTAGTAGTATGTGAGTAGAGAGATTAAACAAAAAAGTATCTCAAAGTTGCGCGCCATTCGTTTGCTCTTCTTCTTCCTTAACATAATCATGCTTTTTGTTGTTGTTGCTGCTGTTATTATTGCCGGCGAAAATAAACCAATAAATTTTTTGTTTGTTTGTTTGTAATTTACAGCTGTTGAAGTTAAGAGTTGAATGGAAAGTGCGGCAGCAGCAGTCACCAGTAAAATAATAAAAGCCTTTTATGTGTGCATAAGAGTGGGGTAACAACAACAAAGAGAGCAGAGCAGTTTTACAGATGCATGAAAAAATTGCAAAACTTAAAAACTTTGTTGCTGCGTTGGTTGAGCGGGGACAAGGCAAAAAAAAAAGTTTAAATTGAAAGAGAATTTACACTACTCCCCCTGATCTTCATCACTTTCATGATATCTGACTATAACATACTTTTTACGCTTAATACCGAAATGACTATGATGATTTTCGTTGTTGCTGCTGCTCTGTTGGTTATGTGTTCATGATGTTGCTTTGCTTGCCTTGCTGCACATTACATTTTGTTCTGTTGTTACAAATCCATTACTTTTTTTCCGTTGTTTTGTTTTTGCTGCATTGCAGTTGCTTTGTTGAATGATGTAAATTTAACAACACCAACAACACATTTTAGTTTGTTCAGTTGTTAAATACAATTCGCTGAAACAACAGCAGCTAAAAACCATTGAAAAATTACAACGACAAATAACATATTTTGTTTAATTTTTTGCACAGTCATTTCATATTTGTTACTGTTGTAACACAATATGTTCATACATTCATACATACATACAAAGTATTTTCATATGGAATAGTGTAGGAGTTAAAGTGGTAAAAGCTGCAGAGGTCATGGTGGTTCTGCAGTAAATTGACAACTATGTACTCTTATTTTATATTTTGTTTTTTCTGTGTTGCTGTTGCTGTTACTGAAATGAATACAGCAGCAATGCAGTGACAATTGATAAACTGTATTTTTTTTTTTTTTTTTTCTTATTTTCATTACTTTATATCTATCTACTATATAGATATATCTCTCTTACATTGCAAAAATTGTTACACAATAAATTGTCTGCAATTATCAAAATTGAAATCTTCTTTTATTTCCATTTTTGTTTTTCTCTTTTTACTTTCGCTTACTTTGTTTTAGTTCAAAACTGGAAAAAAAAGAAAGAGAAAGCACAAAACACAAAATACTTTAGCGATTACATTTACAGTTCGTTTGCTCTTCTTTTATTTTTGTAGTAATTTTTCTTTGATCAAATGACCATGAAATTGTTGTTCTGTGTGTTTGTGCTTCAGTGAATGGGGCACAGGACACACACATACACTGAATAAGAACTTGACATGAGTTGCCACAAACAACTCTCTTTTCTCACTCATTCACTCACTCTCTGCTAAATACTCGTAATGTGAGTAGTAAGTGGTGAATTGAGTAAGGAGCACTTAAAGCTCAAGTGGGGAGTTCTCCTTGCTGTTCTTACCAAATGAATGCTTGACAATTGCTTTGTTTTTGTGACAAGTTAAGTCAATGCAAATTGACATATGGTATGATGCGTACTCTGCTCCTCTCTCCTTCAACTTGCCTATTTCATGCTTAATGAATAAATAGTAAGAGGACAAAAAACATACAAAAAGCAAATTGAATTGAACAAATCAAAACCTTTGTATTGAATAAGGAAAAAGAGAGTAGTAAGTTCAACCCTATACAACATAAAATAGTACGATGAAAAGATGATTAAAGGCAAAGTAAGTATATACTTTGTCTTAATTGATGATTAGGAAGGGAAGACCGGTCGTTTTTTTTTTTTTTTCACTTGAAGAAAGAACGTTACTTTAGGTTAAAGTTTAGTGACTTGGATAAGCTTCCACCATCTCTATAACAGTGGTTCCTCACTAAGCCATAACAAAGCTGCTTAAAAGTTTCATATTTTCCTTTATGAGATTTCTGAGGATTTACTAAGTAAGACGAGTACAAATGTATGGAACTCTTATTTGTATAGATTCTATCAACTATACGAAAGAAGCATTGTATTTATCTTCTGCAAAATATTTGACTTTGGTTTATCTGAAAAATCGACTGAAAACTTGTTGACACACTTATATGTACATGTGTAAGCCCATTTCTCAAATTGCTTTCTTATTTTGGACATTATTTTTGTCACATTTTTCCTTGTTTAAAAATGACCGACATAAATTATTTTTTGTCTTGATGTTTCGTATTTATTATTATCGTGGTTTGTTTTGCCTTACTGACTCACTCAGTAGTTCATGTATTGACGATGATGATGATGAGATGATGATGATGATGAGATGATGATGATGATGATGATGTCTAATGTTGTCAGTTATTTCATGCAGCATCCGATTAAAAAGCGCAATAAATTTTCTACAATTTGCCATATTGCGATGATGGTTGCGGTGGCGGCAATGTTAACATTTTATGGAAAAACCGACCGACAACAACAAAAACAACTTAACTTGAACTTAGACAACGACAACGGCAACAACAGCAAAACAACATCAAACACAATAAAATTGTGCACGAAACTCGGCGGCAAATTCTCTCTAGTCGGCATCATTTTTGTTGATTTTGATATTGATGGTGGCGACGGTGTCTATTATGGCGCTTGAATGATGCTAATGATTATAGTGACTACTTGCTTGCTCAGTCACATCCCACTCTATTCTTCTTTCTCTCCATTCACTCTATCTATCTATCTATCTACATTTACACTTTCTGACTCTGTGTCACCATTCACATTTCAACTGCTGTTGTTGTTGTTGCTGTTGATTTTCTTTTTTATTGCTTCTATGGCGGCGGCCTCCTGACTCTGATGATGTCAGTTCATATTTAATTAAATTCGTAATTTGTGCAAACAACAGCAACAACAAACGACATTGTGCATTCTGTTTGTTTGTATCTGTGTGAGTTGGTTTATGTGTATATGTGTGTGTGTGTTGTTAGTGTTGTCATTTAGCAACGCATGCATGCATGCCTGATTAGATGACAGCAGTGGCGGCAACGCCAACGTTGGCGCTCTGATCGCATTATGTCTGGTCGGTCGGTCTATCAGTCTATAACAGAGTTTCCACACCCCGTCTTCTCTCACTCATTCTCTTCTTGTTGATTACTAATGCAAATTGTATTTGTTACGCTTCAATTTACTTTTGAAATTTGATGCCAATAGTATTTTTCTTTCTTTATTTGTTTATTCAAATTTCACACGTGTTGATATTTCTTCATATATTTCTAGCTTAGCTTTATGATAAATGACAATGACAATGATGATGATGATGATGTTGATAAATGATATTGTATTGATAAACAAAAGAAACTCGTGCATATAAAAAAGCACATGACATCAAAATAAATAAATAAAAAAGGCGCCAACTAAAACAATAACAGAATTACCACTTCCAATGCCAAACACATGATCAAATGAAAAAAACAAACGATCGCGAATGGGTTTCGGTTGTGTTCATCAGAAAACTGTTTGTAATCATCATGAGAAGAGAAATTTTAATTCACAGTGAGAAAGAGAGAAAGAAACATTTCAAGTGCAGTGTGCAGTGCAATACAATCATCAGTGACGCTTTTTTAATAATAGGAAGACCAAGAGCAAACTAAACTTTCGAAGCTTCAAAGCAATAGTTTCATATTCAATTCCTACTTTGGTTGAGGAAGATGCATACATCAACATTTCATTGCTCTTTCACTTGATACACTGCTGTTGCCGCTGCCTGCTTTTTAATTTTTCTCTCTCTCTCTTTCTGAAAATCATCTTTATTTTTATACAAAAATTTCATTGTTTGCTTTTAGTTCTTATTCATATTGGCGCCTTTGTGTATTTCTTTATATTAAATGA
The DNA here is from genome assembly GCA_037043295.1 of Amiota minor. Taxonomy (NCBI): domain Eukaryota; kingdom Metazoa; phylum Arthropoda; class Insecta; order Diptera; family Drosophilidae; genus Amiota; species Amiota minor. The sequence goes on from JBAMAW010000382.1 coordinate 2,382,655, forward strand.
TGAAAGAAAGGGAAAATAGAGCACATTACTTTCAATTTAGAATATTTTTTTTTTTGTATGATGATTTTTGCCTTATTGTTCAGAGAGAAGAGAAGCTTTTAGTTTTTGCATCATCATCACGTTGGAAATACATGCATAAACACAACACAACACAACACAAAACAACAATATGCCATTGGCAACAGTAACAACAACAACAACAACAATATGTGACGCATTGCACAAGTAAAAATACAATAAAAAAGAAAACTTCACAAAAGCAAAGCAAATATGTTATACAAAATAGCACAGGAAGCACTACAAATGTGCAAAAGGAAGTTGTTGCCGTTTTTGTTTTATGTGATTTTCTACGTTTTTGTGCTTTTAACATTAATTTTTTGCAATTTGTTGCACAGTTGCTATTACATATTGTGTTGCGTTGGCAACATTCTGACACAAAACATTATGGAGAAACAACACATACACATAAGTTACGTGCTCGATGATCTTTCTTTAGCCAGAAGATGCATTAAGTTAAAATAAGGGGAAACTTTTCCAAGAAACTCTGTCTTTTGTTTCGATTTTCTTTTCATTTCCAAGTTCACAAGTTCGTTTTCTAAACGTACCGGGGGCGGCCTCTTATTTAGTTTTCCAGGCCTGGGCCCACGACGAGCATAGTCCGTTAGTGATATTGATAGATGGTTGTATGATGGGGGGGATTGTGTTATGAGCCTCATCAATGGTTATTGCCAACATTTTACTCTTACAAATTTCAATCAATCTGTGATGATTTCCAAACAGCAAGGCAAAACCAATTTTAAAGCGATAAAAATCCTAAAACAAATCAAGGCAAACCTTCACAACATAAAGTCGATGATCCCAACAATTTCAAAAAAAATAAATCTAGCGAAATTCACAAAACACAAAACATCCAAAACAACAATAAGAACAAACTCTCTGATGATTTTTCGATGCCAACTATTGCAAAAAGATAAGAAGATTTAAAAAAAAATAATCAAGCAAATAGGAAAAAAAATATAAGGCGAGGCAACAAAACGAACAAAACTAGAGCAATACGAAAACAAAAAAAAAAGGGGAGTGCCGCCTTTTCCTTTTGCTTTTCCCCTATCATCTTCAATAAACAAACAGACGACAAGCAAGCGACACATGATGATGTCTTTGGTTTACAAAAAGCTTTAAGTACCATAAAGAATGAGCAGCAGCAGCAGCAGCAGCAGCAGCAGCAGCAGCAGCAGCAGCAGCAGCAGAGAGCAGGCGAATGAATGTAAAGGAACGAAATAGGAATGAATGCATGAAAAGGCAGAACATGAACATGTGTTTTTCATATGAAACCGGCATTTATTTCATTATTTTCCTTTTTTGAGGTCAAACTGAGATCATAAAATACAAAAACAAAAATGTGGAGAATAAAAATGTAGTATTAGGACACAAAGAAAAACCAAATGACAAAATGAACACATGACTTCTGACTTGGGTTGCTTTTGGTTGGTTTAGTTGGCATTGAAGGCTTTTTCACTTACACACATACACACACACACACACAGAGCCGTGGAACCCACAGGCAATGCTGTGGAAGCAGCAGCTGAAAAAGTAATGGAAACCAAAAAGAGACGAAACGCGATTGTTTTTCTTTGTCCACAATACGGTGGAAGGAAAAAAAAAAGAAAAGTTATTGCAACGTGACTCATGTGTTTTTCTGTTGGGGCAGAAATGGCAAGAAAGTGCAGAACACAAAGTAATGCAGCAGTATTTTGGTAAATTAATGAACATTTTTTCTTTTGATAAATAAATTGAATATGAATTTGTCCTAACTGGATATCTCACGGTTGGAGAACTGTAGATTCTGTAAATTTGTAAATATGCTTTGCAAAGGTCTTCATACAAAGCGTTTCGATTGCTACGTTGCACGTGTCATATGTTTTCTACTCTTTTCACCGCCACAATAACCCCAAACACGCGTTAAGTGATTCAGCTTCTTGCATTTTACAATCAGAAATATTTCTTTGGTGTCTCTTGCTTGTGTTTATACGTAGCAACTTTTTTGAAGTAAGCGTTGCTTGTGTCCCCATAAGCCTCGTGCTTTCGTGCTCAACAGTCAAAAGTCTTAATAGAGAGTTTTGCCACAGAGTCGCTAAGTGTGAAAGCTTTATAAGAATAGATGACTTAACACGCCTGGTTTACTTACAAAACCTCTTAAGTATGCATGAATGCATGCATGCACCACCACCACCACCACCATACTCCGACGATCCATATGGAGTAAAATAACTTCATTATTGGAAAAGTAAGTATGTAATGAATTCTTGCGTGTGTGAGCACAACAAATTAAATAATCATTGATATACAATACAAAAAGAGAGTTAAAGTGGGGTGGATGGTGGGGAGATAATAAAAGAAATGGAAATGAATAAAGAAAACAAGAGAGAACCGGCTTTTTCTTGTTTCTGTTGTTGTTTGTTGTTAATGTTTTTTTTTTTTTATCATTAAAACAAAAACTGAAACTTTGTATAAAAGTATAAAAAAAGAAGGCGGTAACAGGAGAAACAAAAGGCAGACAAATAAAATACTACAAAAACAAAAGAAACAACCATAAATCAAAAATATTTTGAATAACAAATAACAACAACAACAACACAAATAAAAGAAGGAGGCACAAAACATAAAGTAAAATTATTTATTTACGATATTTCTACATAATAAAAATGAAAAGAATTTTATGTAATGTACGATTATGTGTGTGTGAGTGTGTGTGTCTGTTTGTAATTTATGTATGTGTCAGGGAAAACAAGCAAGCACATGATAACACAACAATATCAACAAATGATGAGTACAAAGCGCAACTACAACAACAACAACAAATACTAATACAAGAGGAGCATCAGCAACCAACAGCAACAACAAAGATGCCCCATCAGATGATGATGACGACGACGACGACGACGATGGCTATGGCGACTAAACGGAATTGAATTGAACTAAATAAAAATGAAAAAAGAAAAAAAAACACAACACAACAAAATTGAAAATGAAGAACGAAGAGCAACAACAAATACAAAAGCAACAACCACCATCACCATCATCATCATTACGATGATGACGATGACTATGTCGATGATGATAATGGTAATGACGACCTTGGCATTGACCCAAATTGATGATGAATAATACTTGAATACAAACATACAAACATGAATATATAAATTTATGTATGTTTGCTTGCATGTGCCTCTTTGTATGGGAGTGAGTAAGTGTGTGTGTGTGTTTATGTTTTCATTGGTTTTGTACACGTTTTTTTTTTTTTTAATTTTTACTTCCAAGGAAATCATCATCAGCAAGAATACTAACAAGACAAATTTGACTTGAACATAGAAGATATCAAGTGTTGGTTGATGATGATTTTGATTGGTTTATTTATTGTATATTTATTTAACATAACCAACAACAACATAAATGTACATACATATATATACATACAAGTAAATATCAACCAAAACATGCATAATGAGATGTCAATGACATCTGATAAGATTTTCCTTTCCTCTTTTTATAACAAAAACACATGACAAAAACAAATAGAAGAAATAGAAAGCAATGCGTGGAAGTGTGGCAAATGTAGTAGCATTTAACAAAAACAACATAAACATCATAAAAGTCTTCAACTATAGAGAAATAAATATTCATATTCATGAACATTTAAAATTAAAGTTAAAATGTTTAAAGAAATCGAAATAGTACAAGAGATACAAATGAAGATACGAGACACTAGGAGGAAGGTGCCTAGTTTCTCACTCTTCAATAATCTAAAGAAATTAACAGTTTGTCATATATGTACAACAATTCCCGAAACTGTCCTTGCGTAAGTATATATGGCCACATGATGCTCCTACCCAAGGCCACTCTATTATGAAATATCTAGGGTCTGGATAGAGCACTCAACTGGAGAAAACAACTTCTCAACAAGTGCCTGTACTTGGTTATTCAAGCTTTTATCATTGTTCCTCCTACACAATAAGCTGCTCCTTTACAAGGCGATCCTAAGGTCCATCTGGGCTTATGAAATCCATCTATGGTCCTCCACTGCGGCCAACAACTTTAACATCATATAAATCTTCGCCCTATAGTAGCATGTAGCAAGTTAAGAAGGAAAGGAAGAAATTAGAAAAGTGCAGGACCACACTTGCCTTGAGCGGGAATCGCAGTCAGCACAGTGCACTAACCTCTAGGCCAACGAGCCAGTCTTCTCTAATATTTTATTAATGTTTGGAAACATTTTGTCAATAAAATTACAATATAATGGGAACCAATAATAAATTTCATTAAATTCAACGTTATTTTTTAACACTATTATTATAAAATCTTCACTAAAAAAAAGAGGTGCCGTGCTTACATTTGCTTCTTTCGATTAGCAATGAGAAAGCAGTTGCGAATCGAATGAAAAATTAATAATATTAATATGAATGACTGTGTCTGTTCCTGTCCTCTGTTGAAGAACAACAACATTCAGAATTAGAAACAAAAACAGAAAGTCTATTTGTTAATGAAAGAAATTCCCTAATGGTAAATTCAGTCTGCAATTTGAAAGAAAACAAGTGTTTGCTTCATGAATATGAAGTATGTGGCCTATTTTTTGTTTTCTGACCTTTTTTTTTTGCCATCCTTCAAACTCCTCAATATGCACATATAAGCCGCTACTTCAGTTCCACAGACGTGACAAAACGAGCAATGTATATACATACATCACCTCAATTCAATTCAAGCCAAAGTCCTCTACCAAAGGAGATTAAAAAATCATAAAAAAACATGATGTAGGAAAAGCACCGGGAGCATCATATAACAGACAATGAAAAATATAAAAATCGTAGACCTATAAACATATAAACACACATGGAAAAACATAGAAATACCGCGTGGAAGTAAAGAAAAACAAAAAATTCGCCATTCAGAAAGTACAACAATAGCAACAACCAACCCAAAAAAGAAAGCAACAAACAAAAGTAGACAACTGTAATAACAACAAAAAATATAACACAACAAAAAGGGAAAAAGAAGAAGAAGCAGGTTTAAACTCACTTTCAGTGTGTCGTCGTCATTGCTTTATATTCCCTACAAAACCCAATCCACCCACACTCACTAACATAAAACATTTGCTTTTATGTATATTCTTCTAGGTTTCATCTGACTCACTCACTCACCCACCCACTCAATGACTTCTTCTTTCTTACTTACCCAGTGACTGACTCAACATTAAATTAAAAAAAAAAAAAAATAAAAGAAAACCCAAAAACACTATGAAATGGAAAGTCAGTCCTTCTTCTACTTTAATTTGTCGTTCTTGTTCTTTTACTTGTTACATTTTTGTAATCTGTTGCTCTTCTTTTTTATTTTTATTACACTTATTCTTTCGTTTATTGGTGTATTGCAGCAATAATAATAACAACAACAACAACAACAATATAAAATGTAGTGGCGGCACATGCATATTGTTCATTTAACTGCATTTTATTTTATTTCATTTCTTCTTGTATATTTTCTTTTCTTTTCTTTTACTAAAATGCACATTGAATGCTCAGCACCAAAACATCCACCATCATCATCATCATCATCATCATCATCATCATCATCACATTTTTATCACTCTTTCCATTTGACATTTATAAAGTTTCGTTTCCCTTAGTCAACTTCTTATTTTATAAAATTCTACTTTACTTTAAAAATTGAACTTAAATGGGATGTCGTCAGATCAAGTCATTCAAGCAATTGGTTAGATAAAGGTGTCATTCACTTTTCTCAACAGGAAGAATTCTTTTAGGTCACATGGCCAGGATGGCACATTGCGATACATTTTACCATCAATTTAGAATAAAATTCCTTTACATAAAATATTTTTTGTTGATTTTCCTTATTTATTTATTTATTCAATTCCTTTTATTGTATTACAAAATTTTTAACCTTCATTAGCATTGAAAAAGGCATCTCACAGATCAACCCAATTATGTAACCAACATCTCACACATCTCTTTGATGTGCGGCATTGAAATCCTTTCTTCTTCCTTATTTCCTCATTCATTTGTTGTTCCTTTATGTTCACCAACAACACAATTCTTCCTTCCTTTATCCAATACAACACATATTACAATCCAACTCACACGTGTTTTTGCCTTTTTCGATCTCTTTTTCATCTTCTTGTATATTGTATTTATGTATTTATTCATTTGGTTTATATTTTATACCTTTTTCGTATTCTGCTTTTTTCGCTTTTTGTTTTTATTTGTATTTTTTATCTTTTTCATTGTTGTTATTGTTATTATTGTTTTGAGCGCAGCATTATTTCTGGGTCAATAAACTCTTTGCCGGCAGCAATAGCAGCACAGCACATGAACTTGACTTGCCACCATCGCCATCATCATCATCGTCATCATTATCAACATCATCATCATAGTCGTGATGTTGAACCCTTTACACCAACACCACCTCACTCTCACTCAACAACCAATCATCCATCCTTTTGTTTAACCAAAAGGAAGAACAGAAGCAACTAAACCAAACCAAACCAAACCAAGTAAGTAATGTGTCGTCATGCCGCGTGGCTTTAGGTTTCCTTGTGTTTGTTTGCCGGCCTTTGCCTGTATGATCTCTCGCCTCCTTCATTTATTTCTTCATAACATTTGTTGAGTTTCAATTTAGGAATTTTGTGTTTGTTTCTTTCTTTTTATTAAAGTGATGTTTTTCTACTTCTTCTTTTTCTCCTTCTACCTTCTACCTTCTCATTCATTCATACCACACACACACACAGCCTACAAACCTTCAGAACAAAGTTTTATGTTTGTGATTGTCCTATTTCTGTGTGTTTAACTGTTGGTGGTGTAATGACTGACTCCCTTCCCACCTCAGTGATGTCTGTGCGAGTGCGAATGCGATTGCGACGATGATTGTTGTCGCGTTTTCATTGCACGTGTTTTTACTTTTACGTATTCCTTTTTCCCTTTACATTCTCCTCTTTTAAATGTTGTGCCCTTGTCCTTCCTTGCCTTAAAATTATCCCCAACTCAACTCAACTCAATTCAACTCTATTTTATAACTTTTCATATAAATCATCAACCTTCCTTTGACTTCCTTTGTTCTTGTACTTACTTATTCATCATCGCACATACAAACGAAATTTTCCCACAGTCATAATAATGATGTTAATGATGATGATGATGATGATAATAATAATATTATTGCATAATTGTTGTTATTTAATGTGACCGACAGAGACGCCGGCGCCTGCTGATTTTGCTTTTGTTTTATGACTCTGCCGCCACTTGTTCTACTGATGCCTCTTCTTGTTTATTTATTTATTTTTTTTTTTTTTGCCTTTCCTTTTTTTTATATTTATGAATTTTAATGATTTCACATTTTGTTTTGATTACTATTTTTATTCATATTTTTTTTTTTGTTTTTGTTTGTTTGTTTTTTCAACGTCTTAATAACAAAAAATAACAACTTGTGCCGCAGTCAATGCCGCGCCGATGACATTGGCTTGCCGTCTTAAAGTCTCGGCGATTTTCACTTCCTCTACACTGCTGCTTCCCATTCCCATTCCAATTATTCATTGTTTTTGTTGCTCTTGTTGTAGCTATCTTATTATGCTCTTCTTGTATTTTTTTGTTTGTTATTTTTTTATTTTATTTTTTTTTTTTGTTTTCAATCAATTACTCAACACAACTCAAAAGACGACAGACTGAGACTCTGACTGACTATGGTGGGAATTTATTTTAATTTATTTGTATTTGTTGTTATTGTTGTTTTCTTTATTTATATATTATACACACACACACACACATACACTTACACCTACATATCACACTTGTTTTAGGACGCATACTTGAACGGAACTACAATTTTCTTTTTAATTTTATTTATAACCCAATGGCGCTTAAATATTTCTGTTGTTTTTATCACATATTTTATTTCTTTATTCCCTTAATTTTGTATTATGCCTTGATAGCACATTTCTTGCATTTATACTTTTTTCTATCAATGATGAATGATGCTGCACCCACTTATGGTTTTCCTATGCGAAAGTTGTATTCGCGACAAACTTATTCAGCAGAAACATTTTAAGATCATGTGGGTTCCAAAATACTTGAATAGCTGACTTCCCGTGCTAAACTTGCTTAAACAGAACCACTGCACACAGTCAACATATTCAAAAAGGCCACCCATCCATCGTTTAGTTAAACCTCAGATTCGGGAGAAAGGAAAGGGTTTCATGGAATAGTGCAGCAAGCCTTTACTATGTATAAGCATTTTAACCCAGATGCCATTATCCAAATTTAACCAGTCTCAATGCCATAGAAATGAAATGAAATTATTTTATTTTATTAACAAAGCCCAATGTATGCCCTCTCTGCAATGACGTTACAACTGTGTAGCACCTGCTCTCAGGATGCAATGAAACACAGCGCCTTCGAGTCCAAGACAAAATTAACATTAACATGGTAGAGCTCTTAGGTAATCCAAATTCTAGCAATATAAACACGATCTATATTTTTTTTTAAATCTACTACTAAATTGGAAAATCGTAATACTTTCGTCCTACTTCAAAGATGTCAGAAGACTAGAACCTACTATTGTAGAAAGGCCTAAAATTTGTTGAGGAAGATGACATAAAATACAACAAAACAAGAAATAAATCACACATTTTACATTCTAGAAAGTGTCATCTGTATGCAGTTCCACTGGCGGAAGTTTTAAGAACTCTAGCAATGTGATATTAGTTTGAGAATGGAAAAGGTAAAAAAAAAAAATAGAATAGAAGGGAAATGATGGAGCACAGCAATATTCCTTTCTTAATCCACTTAGTTCTTATTTACTATTTGGTTTTCCATATTAAAACTATCATAATGTTTATCATCTGACCTTTCATTATTATTGTATTTTTATTTAATTACATACACAAAGCCACAACACACAGAACAACACTCAATGCGCAAGTACCTGGATTTTCCCTTGCATTGTTTGTTACTCATCAGAATTCAATTGAATTGAAGTTTATTGAATTTCTAATTAATGCAATTACATACAATAAACAAACAACAATCAGGTATCAGATCTCATCGGCCCGTTGCCCTCGTCGATGCACCATTTTGAAATGCAACTAGGATAATAAAAATCAAATCAAGGTCATTTTATTAAATCAAAGACTGGTAATTGCTTTAAATGAAATAACAAGCTTATAGTGTTTATGTGTATTGAGAACCTTCCTTCTATTATCCATGCACTTTAATATGGTTGATTGGATTGTTTCTTTTTTAAATCCATTGATTGAAAAATTACTATACAATTTCATAGTTTCTATCTATTGTTGCATCTATAAATAGCATTTCGTAGGAGTTCTTTCGTTGCTCTTTACTTCGTGCTTCATCAAAGTCTCCTTCACCCAGTTATTTATTTCATATACTTTCACAAAATTTATAAAAATATTTCCAAATACTACAAACATGCAAACACACATACACAAAACACTTAAAGTTGCACTTGACATTGACCTACTCGAAATACTAGAGGTACAGCGCGCTTGCTGATGCACGACGATTATAATGATGATGATGATGATGGTAGTGTGGTGGTGCAACAGAAATCGAAACACTACAACATACTTTAACTTCCGCCTCAATGGGTTTTGTTGAATATTGACCGACCACTAACCAAATACCAACAACAAGTTATGTTGATGACGACAACAACAACAACATCATCATCAACATCTCGTAGTAGTAGTTGTTGTTGTTATTATTATTATGTTGGTAGTCGGCGCATTGCCGTCGCTTTTGCCAAATAAAGACCCGTGAGAGAGTAAAAGGCGAGACCAAACCATGTTGAAGAAACAGCCACCAATATAGGAGAAAAGTTGTGTTAAAACAAATGATGGCCAACCACCAGACGACTGACTGACTAAGGTACGAACGAAGTAAATGTATACGCACAGCACATGCATGTATGTATGTATGTATATGTGTATGTACCATATACGAGTATGAATTGTAAGTAGATAGATGCAGGCACAGCAAAGTTTCATTAACAACAACAAACTAAAACAAAAACAAGAGCAGCATTGGCGCAGCATGTTGCATTGCATTATACTCGTATTACTTGGGGAGGCAGGCATGCAAAGTAAGCAGGCAAAGGAGGCAGAGTCAGTCAAGTCAGTAGTCAGTAGTAGTAGTAGTAGCAAGCACCAGTGAGTAGCAACCACAATAACTTGGCCAAAAGCAAACTGAAATCATGCGCCACTAAACAATTTTAGCTTTCGATCTCGTTCAAGTTACACTGCTGCTGATGCCACCACAAAACACAGCTAAACAAACGCACACACACACACACACACGCACATACTGATATATGAATGTATATCACTCTCAAATATATGTATGTATGTTTGTATGCAAAATACCAAAAATGAAAGGGAAATCATGCAGCAAAGCAAGCAAGGCGCCAAACCAATGATGCTGACGACGACGATGATGATGATGATATGACGAGCAGGGTCTGCAACAAGCAAACTAAGCTCCTCTTATGGTAGAGAGGAGATGATGTGATAGTCGTAGGTTGGTAGGTAAGTTGGTTGGTTGGTAGGTAGTTAGTCAGATGTTGCTGCATGCAACAAATAAATGAAAACGAAAGCTAAACGACGACAACGTCAATCCAATCCAATCCAACTGCTGGTGCTGGTAAACTCTCAAACCAAAAGTAACCCACCAAATCGGATAACTACACAACGGCATAATATTGCAACCAACAAACGAATCAACCAAGTTGCCTGCCTGCTTCCCTCAGCATTGCTCTGCCAACCAACACCGAATGAGGAGGCTTCATTCGAGACTCGGCAGTCAGGCAGGCAATGCCAATTATTTGACGACAAAACACCAACAACAACAACAACAACAACAACATATAACAAGTTGTAGTCTCGTAGTATTCAACCGTTATACATAAGTAGTATTAGGAGGAAAAGATACACACAGACACAACACAATACATAATAGAAACGATATCGTGGCATCATCATTATCATCATCATCAGCCTGCCGCCGCTAAAACATCGTTGTCTCTTCCTTTCCTTCAATATACTTATGCCAATGCCCCATTCCTATTACACAAACATCAGAGTAGATGATGCTGCAATTGCATGTTGCATTAATATGACGGCTAGGCTAAATCTCCCAAACCAATGATACTACTACTGATGGTAATAATGATAATGACGACGACGATGACGATATTGTGGCTCACGTTAGTAAATGGACAAAGAGATTAGGAGAAACAGTACCTTTCTTTTTTCCTCTCATTCAATTCATCACTGTCTACTACTATTACATAATTCCCACTCTCCTGCTTTACATTGATTTTAGCCACATTTGGTAAATTGAGGAAAAGAAGATGATGACGATAATGATGGTGAAGAAAACGTTATAATGATTGAACAAGATGATTTTACACAATTTCAATGTCAACAGCTGATTGTAGCCAACATTTTGTAGGTGGTTAGTAACTGTTGCCATCCATATCACGATGATGGAACGGCTGGCTTACACAAAAATCAATAAAAAAAAAATATTATACATAAGTGCGTGATTTGGTTTAAGTCATTGACCTTTAAATGGCAACAAATAAAAGGAAAATGTTACACAAGCAATTTAACTCTCTAATTAGCATTAGAGGAGGGAGAAGACCTTCAGACCTTTTATTTCTTGCTTTATTGTTCTTCATTTCTTCACATGACGCAATGACACACAATTGTCAGGTTTCAACACTTTTATACTTCACACACAGGCACAGACAGTCAGTCAAGTCAAGTCAAACTGCCAGAGCCTGTCAATCACAACAACAACAACAAAAAATAACATGGAAAGACAACTCAATGCCAGAAACTATTCTCATGTGTTTCATCTCCATTATCAACATCTTCGGCATCATCATAGTTGTTGTTGTTATAATCATTCTCGACTTCTTCAAGGGAAACCCAACACTGAGTTAACAATCACGCACTCGTAGAAGAACTCAATTCTGATTAAAGTTAAAGCACGTCATCACCAAAGAGTAGAGGAGACAACGTCAACTTAAGTTTACTAATAGCAAGCACCGCATCTTCAATTCATTCCACACTCCACTCACTGGAATTCTATAGCCTTGTGTTATGATGGTGATGGTGGATGGAGGCAACTGACTTTGTTACTATGTTGACGCCATCACAATACAACATCATCAACTTCAACATCACCATCACCATCACCACCAAGCAACCATTCGCTTAAATCGTGCGGCAAAAATAAAAAAGGAAAAAAAAAAAGAAAAGGAAACCCATAAAAAGCGCCGACAAACAAAGTTAAAGAGAAATAACAACAGCAGCATTCAGCAACACATAATGATGATGATGATGATGATAATGATAATGGCTGCTGCTTTTGGATGAAACTGAATCTGAAACTAAGTCAAAACTTTGGCAACTCAAGCAAAGCAACATATTACGTGCATTGCCTGACAATGTTAAACTAATAAATATTTTTATGTTACTTTGGTTGTTTTTTATTTGGCTTCAAGGAGAATCTTCAATAAGTATACAATACAAAAATAATCAAAAGCCACGCAAATCAAAGACCAATAAAAACATATGATAATATTGCTAGCAGATCCTAAGTAGAACAAAAATCTATACATCAAACTAGAATATGTACAACATCTTCACATATTAAGAATTCAAAAGAAAATGTTTCTTATGACAGGATAGAATTAGACAGGCAGCTTTGACTCAAAGTTAAGTTGAACAGGAGACCTTACGACCGATTGAGATGATCACAAACAATTCCCAGTGCAGGACTCGGTTCCCACGCCCTCGGTTTGCAAGGACTACTCTCTAACCACTACGCCACAGAGACATTTCAATTGTATTTGCCTAAATAGGTCCAGTATAATAATAATATAATAATAACATCGTCAAATTTTGATTTCTGTCACATTTCATTTTCATATTTTTTTTTTTTTTATTTACTCCATTTTGCTTAACAACAACATCATCATCATCTTCGCTATTCACAGTGAAAACGCACATTAAAAGAAATTAATAAAATAAAAATATCATAAAAAAAGAGACAATTGAAATGAAAATTTCATCATGAAGAAATAAATTTGTATTGCGCAATAGCATTTCGAATCTTAAATGCTAAAGGCAACAGTAATTTTTATTGTATTTGTAATACTTCAATCAGTTTCATATATATCTAGTTTTAAAGATGCCAGACTTCACCGTATCATATACATAAATGCACAGTCATTCGAAGGATGATATAAGAAATGAGAAGAGAAATATTAATAAAGAAAATTATTGAAAAAAATATTAACATTTCAATTCAATTGAATGAATAAATCGATGGATGAATGAATGAATGAAAGTTGAGTACAACAATCGACACAAGAACTCTCAAATTGAATTGTTCAATCTCACATAGAATCCCTATGAATACATGATGATGATGATGATGATGATGAATGTGGAGATACTCCACTTCTGCTCCTGCGTCTGCTGAAGGAAGTAAACAAAAAAAAAAAAGAAAATCCTGAAACTTGCTGCAACAACAATTTATGGTGCTGAATCAATAATGAGCAAAAAATGATGCCAGGAAAACTTAACAGCAAGAGAGACAGAGAGAGAGAGAGAGAGAGAAAATTGAACGACAGATAGGAAAAACAGGAAGAAAATGTCATGTTGAAAAAGTATATAAAGAATGGAAAAGAAGAAAAATACTTATACTCCCCGATGAACTCATACGTAAATTGAATTGAATGGGATTTACTTGCAAAACGGAATGAAAATTGATGTTGGCGCATTGAAGTAAGGAAATGAAGATATACAACGAAAAAATCAATGACCAAACGAATTTATACGATTTAAAAATGCAGACAAAACCAGAGACACATAGGGAAATCAAGAGAACAGAAATGCAGCAATGGAAACAGGATTCAGGAAAAGCAGGACTCGCTGATCAATTCGATTGTAAATCAACAAAAAAAAAAAAAAATAAAGTGGAGGATAATGGAAAATTCAAACAACCGGGGGGGCGAAAAAAAAACCATTAAAAAGTGGCACCAAAACTGTGGCCACCAAACATTCGAAACACCATTGAATGAGTGAGTGACTAAGTGCAACCAATAGATCATTTATGCATCATGCAGCGCATACAAAGTGTTCACAGCAATTGAATTGAATTGAGTGAGTTGGAAATCCCAAAGCCATTGGCCATCATCGCCACTCTGACATTAGCACACACGGATATGAGACAGACAAGAGAGGGGGGAGCAGGCAGAGATAGTGAATGAATGTCGTCAATTCAAATCCAAATAAATTTTGATAGAATTTTTCGTTAGTACATACTAGAAATTACAGCTACAATTCACTCTGTACTGTAATGTTGTAGACGCAATGCGTTTGCATTTCAAATTGGTTTGAATATTGATAATCATGCGTGGAACGTGAGCGATTGAAACACACGCAACACGCAACACACAACCAATAAAAACAATAGCAAAAGTATAAAATCACCTATGATTTCCATAAAACTGTTTTGGACAACATGACTTCATGTGAATGAAGTTCATTGACTGAGTTAGTTGGTATGTTGTAGTCCTAGTCAACACTTTAAATTGTTATGTAATACACACAATACAACCAAATAACAATTAGCATAATAAAATGTATGTTACTCTCAATGGTAGGTAGTAAAGGGGGAAGAGTCATGAAAATTGTTTACTTGCGTCGAAAGCAGGAGGAAAAAGTGCGTGAGTTTTGTGTCTGTGTGTCTGTGTGTATTCGTGTGAATTCATGCGTGTTGCATGCAAAATAAATGTAATTATGTTTTACACACATTGTTGATTCTTTTCAACTCAATTTTCTCGTCATTTACGATAGACGAGTTTTGATTAATAAATGAAAAATCCAAAACTTCATAAACTTCATTCATCGTTTTCTGTTTCATCTTTCTACTTAAGTCATGAGAAAAACATGAACCTTTAAATGATATGTGATACATATGTATATCAATGATAATCATAATGATCTGATCACATTAATTCACACAGAATTTGTTATTTTCAAAACAATGGCAAAAAAAATGGCCAATTGCTAGTCAGACTCGTACACGGAGTGTTCCGTACCAGATTGGTCCGATTTGACTGATTCCAGCAGATGTCTAGCGCCTATATAAAAAACTTATAGTGTCTAAATTTCAGTTCGATAGGCCAAAAACTAAAAAAGTTTTTCTAATAAGAAACTGAATTTTAATGGTGGGTTTGTATGAGAGGTACCCCTCCTAGTTGGTCGATTTGGCTGTTTCCAACAGATGTATAGCACCTATATCAGAAACTTATAGTGTCTAAATTTTAGTTCGATAGAACAAATGCCAAAAAAGTTTTTCTAATAAGAACCTGAATTTTAATAGGGGTTTGTATGGGAGGTACCCTCCCTAGTGGTCTGATGAAATTGAAATTTCGACATTATAAGTTTCTGATATATAGCCACCAACCAACCAAATTTCAAGATCGTGGGATTACTGGATCGTATAACTGCTATACAAACCAAAATGTTTCTTGTATGGGGACCCCTTTAAGTTTTTGGAAATATTTTAGTTTACACATTCTGTGAGAATTTCAACTCTCTAGCTATTACGGCTCATGAGATATGATCCGAGGACGGACGGACGGACGGAGAATGAAATCTCTGCAATATTCCCTTTGGTACCCCTTAGGTCCGGAACCCTAAAAATAAATTTTGGTTGCTAATTAGACCCCCCTTTTTATGTGAAAATAACCATCCAATCAAAATCAATGGATTAAGAAGTATTATGGTGAATCCTATTTCATAGAAAGCAACCACTGATAATTTTATACCCTCTGTTGACTCCACATATGGCATTTCTTTCACAAGAAAAGCAAAGGTAATCTTATAGAATCATTGGAATAATTCAATCACTCTATATAAGGAAAATCAACGGAACAAGTTATAAAAATTCTCTTATTTATATCCAACCTTCTTTTTCTCAAGATATAAGGACACAAGAAAGGGTTCATGTTCATGTGTTCTTAAGTTTTTTAATTAAATTATTTTTTTTTTTTTTTTGCCGTGTGTTTGTGTGCGTGTGCACAAAAGTACAAATTGAGGGCGTCAATGCTGTTGTTGACAATGACGACTACAATATAATGATGATATGGAAAAGTAAATCCCACGCATAAACAGTACTACAAAACTACATTATACGCAACACTGTACGTTGACTAGACTAGAGAGGTCGGTCGAGAGGATAAGCAACAGACAACAGCTGGCTGACTTGTCTTCATGGCTTGGCTGGCTTGTGATTCTTGTGATTAACCGACTTGTAAAAACAGAAATTTTCCTTTAGTAAATGCAATGTAACTCGAGAACAACGAGCAAGGATAATAATGAAGTCTCTCTGACATAGCACAAGTGCGAAAATGTGCCTTCCATCGCGAGTTGTCGTCATAATATTCCAATTAATATCTTTCTTTTTCATTTTTGCTTTGGAACACACACAAATGACAGCACATGCAACATCATGGCTGCCACCCAAAACTAGTGTTGTTGCCGACATCTGTGTTGACTTTATCAGCATGCCAGCCAAAGGAATTAAGTTCAAACCTCAGTTTTTTTTCTTTCTTTTTACTTCACTCCACCCACCCGCTCACTGAACTCATCAACTGAACCACCAAGTTTCCATTTAACACAGAGGTGGCTCCCGACTGTCATGCGTCAATTTAAATTATGAAACCAACAATTTTGTTGAAGGTGTGCGTTTGAAGTGTAAACGGAACATTGCAAGCAAGAACATTTTTTTTATGAAACAAATTTCGCTTTTCCCTTCATTTCTCTTTACCAATAATAATATTTTTTTTTGGTGATAATTTTAAATGTACATACCTGATGTGGTGATGGTGAAGCTTGTGATGGCTGCGGCGATGGACTCGGCGCATGTCCCGGACTACTACTAGGTGGTGGTCCACCAGCGCCTGCATGAGGCGGCGGTGGCTGTTGTTGAGGCGCATGATGTGGCGATGCAGGTGGCAGCGGATGACCGCCAGGTCCGGGACTAGGTGCAGGGGATGAACCACCAGGCCAAGGCCGATTTGGTTCAGGATACTGAAACAAACAGAAAAAACAGACAATTAAAAAAATTGTTTTTTGATTAAAAATGTATGCAGGAGCACAGATGCATCAGCAACATATGGAGGCGTAATATTCTAGGAACTTGTTCTCGTCTGTTTGTTTGCTTTATAAACAAAATACATAAAAAATCA